>JBBDGP010001931.1:0-1250768 GCA_037952835.1 Lithobates septentrionalis | reverse complement strand
TAAATTGTCTGATCATGTATCTTTATAAATCTTGTATATTTTTAATTGTCAGGTTCAGACTGTTTAGTCAGAAAAACTTATCTCCAGATAACCTCCTGATGAAGCGGATTGTGTCCGCGAAACTAGTCGAGGAATATGATATCTGAGATTTTGTGCTGTACTGTATACTATTGAATCCATTGGTGATATGCCTGTACTTTTACTAAATGTTCTTGTATTACCTATGTTCTGTCCGCTGCATCAATAAATGTATTATATTTTATTATTGTCGTTACTTGCTCTGATGGTTACCCTTAATTACTGTACCGTAATAGTCCAATATGCTCCATTTTTGGTCGCCTGACTGGGGATCAGGCTTCCAACCGCTTTTTTGATATTGATTTCTGGATGATGGTACATATGCACTCTTGCTACCTTCATATTTTACTCTAGAGAGGCCTTGCCTTAATCGTATACATTGGGTGGACAACACACCCGTCCTTTTGTCGAGTGGGACATCTGGGTAGCCTGTCTTAGTGGAAGGGCCCCCAATGCCCCCCACCATGCGGACCCCATTTGTTCCACCCTTCAATTTTAATCAACCCCACTGACACACAATTTTGTGTGTCTTTGGGGGGGCCTCTAGTATATGTAATTCTACCCCTTTATATTAATATGGCTAATTTTCAGCCCCGATGCAACCCTCCGAGACAGATGCCCATTAGGTCGGCCAGACACCCTTACCCTGGCTACCCGCCCTCTATCCACATGGTTTTACCCAATCATGTGGTATTGTCTTTGGCCCTCCTTAACTTATATGCATATTATGCAATTAGGTGTCACGGGTTTATGTCTCTGTGGGATCACTGCACCGGTCTCTAGGGTATTACCATCCTAGTTTACCTCAATAAAGCCTTATCAATTGTTTCCAATTTTGCTTCTATCTCTATTAAGCTTGATTTATCCTATATTGTTGTTTTCACAATTGTTTTACGGAGACCACTGCTTCCCCACTCCTGGTCCTGGCTTCAGGCGCCGGCGCGGGCCCCTCCCCCTGTGCTCTCCCGCGGCGGCCTGGTGAGGTCCCTGGTGGAGGGATCGGCCTCTTATACGGGACCGCCCCCTCCTCTTGCACCGGCCTTGGCTGGGACGGTGTCCCTTTGGCCTTGCGGCCGATGCGCATGCGTGCGCGTGCGATCCATTCGCGCGCGCGCCGTGTGGAACCTCTGACCCTGTGACGTCATGCGCTGACGTCCCACCGACGCACGGCGCAGCGTCGCAGGGTTGGGAGCTATTTATGGCAGGCTATGCCTGCTAGCCGGACGGTTCGGTCTGCTACCCTTGGGTGCCTTTACCTCAGCCAGTACTAGTACAAGTAAGTACCTACCCACCCCTTTACTTAAGTCCCATACCCCTGGGCACTATCATCATGTATCTCTAAACTACTCTAATTTACCTTGCAGCTGGCCTAGGCTTAGGTTTACTTGCCTTGGTTTATGGTTGCCCATCGCTTGCAGTCCTCATTATCACCTCTTCCTTTACCTTATCATGGAACCAGTCTCTAGCAGGGTGTCCCCTTCGGGAACCCTCCATGTTTTTACTATTATCAGGTACTTTTTGCCCCCTATTTACCCCTATGTTCACAATTCGCATCTCCCTCCTCACTCTCCCCTTCCCCTTTCCCTCCCCCCCCTCTTACCCTCCACCCCACCCTCCTCCTTCCCTCCCCCCTTCTCTCCCCCCCCTCCTTTCCCCCTTTCTCTCCCCACCCCCCTTCACCCCTCCATTTATTTCCCCCGCCTCCTTTTTCCCCTCTCTCTTCTTTTCCTTCCTCCCCCCCCCCCCATTTTTTTCCCCCCCGTCTCCCCCCAATCCCCCACTATCCCTCCTCCTCATTCCCCTTCCCCTCCCCCTCTTCACCCCCACCCACCTCCCTTTCCACGGCCCCTTCTCCTCACCCGTTTACCCTTCCACTTACATTACACCTTATGTCTTGTTCATCATCACCTCCTTTTAATTGGTTGGTCACCCTGAAACCTCTATTCCTTACATAATACGATTTCAATTATTGACATCCTTCACACTTTCACCCATCAAAACCCCCCCAGTCACCACCCCTTTTTTATACTCACCTTTTTATGTTTCACTTCCCCTTGTATATGGCAAATCTGGGTTACCTTAATTTCGATATACATTTATCCTTACTACCCTGTTATCTTGTTAGCTCCCCCAGGCTGCCGTGGGAGATCATTCGCTGGTGTTGGGGCCTTGCGCCTGGGGTCTGCTGGGACCTGGGTAAGCAGATTTGTTCTCCCCCCTCCCCCCTCCCCTATTTTTATTATCTATCTGTATATTTTGATGCTGGAACATAAATTGTCTGATCATGTATCTTTATAAATCTTGTATATTTTTAATTGTCAGGTTCAGACTGTTTAGTCAGAAAAACTTATCTCCAGATAACCTCCTGATGAAGCGGATTGTGTCCGCGAAACTAGTCGAGGAATATGATATCTGAGATTTTGTGCTGTACTGTATACTATTGAATCCATTGGTGATATGCCTGTACTTTTACTAAATGTTCTTGTATTACCTATGTTCTGTCCGCTGCATCAATAAATGTATTATATTTTATTATTGTAGTTACTTGCTCTGATGGTTACCCTTAATTACTGTACCGTAATAGTCCAATATGCTCCATTTTTGGTCGCCTGACTGGGGATCAGGCTTCCAACCGCTTTTCTGTAGTAAAGTAGTCTGTAACAGTAAATAGCAATGTCGACCAAGTCCAAAACTCAAAAAATATATATATTAACATTACATAGTTACAAAATCCCCTGAAGAAGTCACGTGATCGGTGATGACACGCGTAGGGACGGAATAGGCTGTTTCACATTGCTAGACACAGAACGAGTTCGCTGCTTGTAGGAGAGAGGTTTGCTCTGCATTGTTTTATGTGAGTACATCTACTTAAAGATTTTTAATAAAGCATTACCTGGTTAAGACATACTTCACTATCAAGTACCTTTGTCCTGCATATTCCTGTACATACATACCTGAGATGTGGAGGCTGAGCTAGGATCTGCGCTGGTCCAGGACTCCTGATAGGACCATAGCCACTTGTAATCAGCTGCCATTAGGATAACCCAACACCGGCAAGCATGGATATAGGGACGCGATGGAGGCTCAGGACCTGGCGTTTTAGCTACAATTCATGCGGTTGACCTAGCACCGCTAGGTAAGGGCCACTGCTTACATTAGTGTTTTATGCACGAAGAGGACACTGGGTGAATTGCATCCCAGACACCCCACTGTTGTTTTGTTGAATACACCAGAACTTGCTTTTGCACCTTCAATGACTTTTACACTGGCACTTTTAAGTTTGCTGCACTTACTGGCATGTCATTGGTCATTTGTTTCGCAGGCCAGCACAATATATTTTATATCACTATTATTGGGACATTTATTTATATTATTTATTATCCATATTGCATTGGATTGATGTGTTTTATTTGCGATATTTAGATCACCTTTAAGCACTGGCACTTTGTACGTTTTGCACCATTTATAAGGATATGTTTTTGATGGTTATTTCTGATTTATTCTATGTATTTTAATTTAGAATTATTCACATGATGTAGTGTTTATGTCCCTTTGTGCACCAACACATGATTATCTAGATTTATATGTTTTTAGTGTCAACACTTATTTATGCGATTTTACATGCGATTTTTTTGTCATTTAGTATATACCAACTGAAAAGGATTTTTTATGCTCTTTTTTTTCACATACACATGATGCTGATGATTAAGACTTGAATGTTTTAGTGTCAACACTTATTTATGCGATTTATGCGATTTATTATGCGATTTTATGTCATTTTATTAATTGACCACAGACAGAGATTTACAGCCTTTCTTCTGGTTAGCGCAGCACCTCCCCCCTATACATAATTAATCTGGTTGAAAAAATACACAAGTTCACCTAGTTCAACAAACCGAGAAAGAGTAAGGCAAAAAAACAATAAAATATGATCCAATTTGCTCTAGCGGGGGAAAAAAATCCTTCCTGATCTCCCAAGAGGCAGTCAGATATTCCTGGGATCAACTTTACCTATAAATATTGGTATCCAGTTCTATTATGTGCATTTAGGAAAGAATTCAGGCCTGTGACCTGTCAGGAGCTTGTAGCGCTTCTGATCATGTCTGCTGCTGATCTCATTCCAGCATCCTGGTTTTGGTTGTGGTTCATTCTCACTCTATATCTGTCCACCTGCAAGGTGGTTGATGTGGCTAATCAGGAGACAGGAGGCTATGCCTGAGGACCTGCAGTGCAAGTATATCCCTGCTCCTGCAATAATTCTGTAGACAAGTGTGTAGTGCTTACCCCCAAAGAAGTCGCTGCCTCTACAAATACCACCACGCACTCTTATGCCCCGTACACACGGTCGGATTTTCCGACGGAAAATGTGTGATAGGACCTTGTTGTCGGAAATTCCAACTGTGTGTAGGCTCTATCAACATTTTCCATCGGATTTTCCGACACACAAAGTTTGAGAGCAGGCTATAAAATTTTCCGACAACAAAATCCGTTGTCGGAATTTCCGATCGTGTGTACACAAATCCGACGCACAAAGTGCCACGCATGCTCAGAATAAATAAAGAGATGAAAGCTATTGACTACTGCCCCCGTTTATAGTTCCAACGTACGTGTTTTACGTTACCGCGTTCAGAATGATCGGATTTTCCGACAACTTTGTGTGACCATGTGTATGCAAGACAAGTTTGAGCCAACATCCGTCGGAAAAAATCCTAGGATTTTGTTTGTCGGAATGTCCGATCAATGTCCGACCGTGTGTACGGGCATTACAGACCTGGCTGGGTGGTGAATCTTTTAACAGATGTATATGCAGTACCCTGATTGGCAAAAGTGATATGAAACAACAGTAATGACACAGCAAACAGTTAAACAATAGCAAGAAATACGCTGCATAAACCAAACAACTGGCGTATAGAGCAACCCCTCCTAAACCCTATACTAGGGCAATACTAACTAAGGAGAGTTACTAAACTATAGCAGTTCAGAAGTCTGTAATATAATCTCTTTCTTCTGCTGGCCAGCTTGTTGTGGACCAACACTTATGTCGGAGTGCTCAGGATAACATCCCTGTAAGCCAGTGGTTCTCAACTCCAGTCCTCAGGACCCACCAACAGGCCAGGTTTGCAAGATAGCTGAAATACATCACAGGTGATATCACTTGCTGCTCAGTGATTGCAGTATTCTAGTCTGCAACTCCCCAAGGTAATACTTAAAATCTGGCCTGTTGGTGGGTCCCGAGGACTGGAGTTGAGAACCACTGCTGTAAGCACTGACAAAGGCACTGGCTTTGTAATACTTGCAGGCAACATTGTTCCTCTTGTTAAAGTGTAGTGGGGTTTGGGTAGCGGCCTCTCACCAACTCCTGTGGTAGCAGGTGGTCTCTCTCAGTTTACTGTTGTCAGTACAACCGGTCAGTGTCTGTGGTATCTTTGCCCCTGGTCACGCAGAGGGCTCCTCCAGCAAACGTGGTGCTCTTACGGTGTTCCAAGATGTCTGCCACTGTGCCTTTCACCCTCTCGTGTGTGGTGGGGAGCTGTCTGCAGGCAGCCTTAAGCATGCTTAGTCCTTCCAAACATCCTTTTCACTCTTTCTCCTCAGTGAATACAACTACCTCCGCGCCAGTGGTGTCAATATTTTTGGAAAAAAAATATTAAGTGAATCATATACATAAATGCAAACAGTGAAAAAAATATATACTAAATACACATAAATCAAGCTGCTCCCCAATTTGAACATAAATGATCAAAGGTAGATAAATGGATAGGGGGCGCTAGGAACTAAGATATAATATTTAAAGTGCAAACAAAATTAAGCTTAATTATAATCATAAAAATGAAATGAAATAAAAATAAAAATATTGGCAGTAGAGTTAGTACATAGCCTAACAAAAACAATACATTGATAACGGTGCTAATAATAATTTTTCCAATACAGTGAATAATAGTTCTAAAGTGAAGATATCTTCCAATATGTGCCAATTTCTTGCCGCTAATATAAAAAGTTCCGTCACCAAAAGAAAGAAGAAAATACACCTTGAAGTAATAGATATCTGCTTACCAGATACCAATGACCCCTTTAACCACTTCAATACCGGCCTATAGTCATATGACATCCACAGATGGGATCTCCCATCCTGGGTGGACGTCATATGACGTCCTGGGATTCCTGGCCGCCTAGGGGGCGCGTGCGCGCGCGCCCGCCGCGTTGCTCGGGACCCGGTGCGTGTGCCCGGCGGCCGCAATGTCCGCCGGGCACCCGCGATTGCCCGTTAACCGGGCCGGACCTTGGATGTGTGTGTGTAAACACACACATCCACGTCCTGTCAGCTCTGAGGAGACCGATCTGTGTTCCCAGAATGGAGGAACACTGATCGGTCTCCTCCCCTTGTGTGTCCCCTTCCTCCACAGTTAGAATCATTCCCTAGGAAACATATTAACCCCTCCCCGCCCCCTAGTGGTTAACCCCTTCACTGCCTGTCACATTTACACAGTAATCAATGCAATTTTATTGCATTGATCGCTGTATAAATGTGAATGGTCCCAAAAATGTGTCAAAAGTGTCCGATGTGTCCGCCATAATGTCGCAGTCACGAAAAAAAATCGCGATCGCCGCTAAAAAAATAAATAAATATATTTTTTTAAAAAACGCCATAAATCTATCCTGTATTTTGTAGACGCTATAACTTTTGCGCAAACCAATCAATATACGCTTATTGAGATTTTTTTTACCAAAAATATGTAGAAGAATACGTATCGGCCGAAACTGAGGAAAAAATTAGTTTTTTTTAAAAAAATTGGGATATTTATTATAGCAAAAAGTAAAAAATATTGTGTTTTTTTCAAAATTGTCACTCTTCTTTTGTTTATAGCGCAAAAAATAAAAACCGCAAAGGCGATCAAATACCACCAAAAGAAAGCTCTATTTGTGGGGAAAAAAGGACATCAATTTTTTTTGGGTACAACGTTGCATGACCACGCAATTGACGTTTAAAGTGCGACAGCGCTGAAAACTAAAAATTGGCCTGGGAAGGAAGGGGGTGAAATTGCCCTGTATTGAACCGGTTAATTAAAAAGAGAGTCACTAGCGCTTGTGCAGGATTGTGCCTGCTCACATGGACGGCTGGATAACTGGTTGATGGTTTAGGCATGAACCCCTTCGGTCCCAATCGTTCAAGCAATGGATATATGGGAAACAAACAAAGTCTCCATAGTGTAAAACCATTTATTAAAATGTTAAGATAACATTAAAAAGCCAAATGGGCGCTTACATTTGTAGGTGCCTACCCGGCACTGGGGCTGCTCGTTTGTCAGGTTTGGTGTCAGAGACCCATCGCATCGCATCAAGGACGGCGTGCTTTCCACCCCGCGCGAGAGACAACCAGATACCGGGTGTAGGTATGCAATCACGTGACCACGTACCGCTCCGACGTACGTTTAGTTATGAACGTCTTCAGGGAAGCGTGCGCTGGTCACTAGGTTACGAGCTTATATCGAAAAAAAGGCGGGTAAATACGGACGTGACAAAAGGTCTTCCGTTCATATCAATAACGTTTCAATGGCATTGAATAAAAATGAAAAAAACGAAAGACATACTCCCCCTGGTGGCTATAAATCATATGGATTTAATAGTCACTCTGGCTAAAAGGTGATAATTAGCTTATCTAGCACTATTTCCTATTGCCATATGATACTCCCCCTACTGGTTGTTTCCAAGTAGGTGAAAAAAATACCCCATAATGTCGATATTGTTAAATATTGATAAGTAATGTGAAACTATTATAAAAACATATTTAATTTTGGTTGGTCTAAATTGAAATAGACAGATGTCCTCAGCCCAGGAACAACAACCTCCTCTTCCTGAGCCCCAGTGCCCCATGGGATCTGTAGTTTCTCCTTTCAGCCTATAAATCCAGCATAGTCTGTATAGAACTACACCTCCCACAATCCTCTTCTCTATGTTTTCCTGTTGGGTAGGAGGCAAACTTAATACTGGCTGCCCACAATTACCCAATCCTGAAAGTTTTACCCCTTTCCTGACCAGGCCATTTTTGCAATACGGCACTGCATTACTTAACGTAACTGGCAATTGCGTGGTCGTGCTACACTGTACCCAAATAAAATTTATGTCCTTTTTTTCCCACAAATAGAACTTTCTTTTGGTGGTATTTGATCACCTCTGCGGTTTTAATTTTTTGCTCTATAAACAAAAAAAAAACGACAATTTTGAAAAAAACAAAACAATATTTTTTTACTTTCTGCTATAAAACACATCCAATAAAAAAAATGTAAAAAATCTAATTTCCTCATCAGTTTAGGTCAATTTGTATTCTGCTACATATTTTTAGTAAAAAAAAATCCCAAAGAGTGTATATTGATTGGTTTGCGCCAAAGTTATAGCTTCTACAAACTATAGGATAGATGTATGGACTTTTTATTTTTTTTTTATTGTTTTTACCAGTAATGGCGGTGATCAGCTATTTTTAGCGGGACTGCGGCATTGCGGCGGACAAATCTGAAACTAAGTGACACTTTTTGGGGACCAGTGACACCAATACAGTGATCAGTGCTAAAAAAAAAAACACTGTCACTGTATAAATGACACTGGCAGGGAAGGGGTTAATATCAGGGGCGATCAAAGAGTTAGGTGTGCTCCTAGGGAATGCTTTCTAACTGTGTGGGGGATAGACTGACTGGAGGATGAGAGAGATCTGTGTTCCTGATTAGCAAGAACACAAGATCTCTCTCTCCCTCTCTGACAGAACGACGGTCTGCCTTGTTTACATAGGCAGACCACCATTCTGTCTCTCCAGCGATCGATCACGGGTGGCCGCAAGACCCGCTGATTGGCTCCCGCTGTGTCCAATCACAGCGGGAGCGTGGCTCCGGCGGCACACGCTCCCCAGAGCCGATGGTAGAAATCACATACAGGTAAGTGATTTCGCGCTTAAGGGCTGCCCTGCCGCAGTATATGTACGTGGGGCGGTCCTTAAGTGGTTAATGCAGTCTCTTCTTCCAGCTGTGCCTGTGAATATTCTTAGTCACTATTAGTGTATTGCTTCCTCACTTTCTTCTCATTATGCACGGTGCATACTCCACCCCCTTCTCTTTGACATCTCATTGTTGTTTACATCTGGCTCAGCTCGGGTGGCCTGACGTCATGGGTTTTCATGGTGTCAGCGGCCCCACCACCCAGTGTTTACTATTGCCTGGATACAGGTGGCCGCATTGAGCCTCCCATAATCCTTTCCTGATTGGATAAAAGGCATGTTGCCTGGCAACTTGGATGCCAAACTTGAGCTATGCAGCCTTTTTGGTGGGATTCTGATGTCATATGACCTCCGTAGGTAGGGGGTGTCACTTTTTTCCAGAAGTTCTGGTTGGTGGATAGCACTTTAAATACTGTTGCACTATTGTACACATTTATCACTTGTCGGACGAAGGGTTCCTGCGTGGCTCCGTTGGGTTGGGAATAGGAATTATGGGATGGCCACCTTGATTGCAACAATAACAGGGACAACTTCCTCCAGAACTGTCCTCCTCCTGAATGCTAACATTCTCTGATAATCAAAGATGCAAAAGCCTCTTAAGGACAAGGAACTCTCAGCCCCTTAGAAAGTAGCACAAAGTGTTGTAGGCTGCATAACAAAGTATCTCCAACTCCACTGTAGACACTGACCCCAGCTTTACTGCCTGGAGGAACTACCAGCCCACTTAGCTGCTTCTTCACTAGCCCACCCCGCTCCCCCGAAGATCTTCCAGGGCAAGGGAAAGGAAAGATTAAGCACAACGCTGTGTTCCGGAAAGGCTTGGTACATGTCGCAGTCTCTCCCCTTGTGAATACCTAGGTGTGCTGACTCACACTGTCCTCCTTGCTCTTTGCTTTTTAGGCAAGACTTCTTTCAAACCGCACTGCTGTCAGGATCCTCCGAAGCCAGCTCGAGCTCCAGCCTGAGGCAGAGCCTCCCCCAAACCAAGGGCTCCCCTCCAAGACCAAGGACAGTCTCCTCGGCATTCACCTGACTCCCCTAAGGGCTGGCTCAGCCACCTTGCTAGGCCCACTACCTGGGGATTTGCTAAGTTCCCTTAAGTATGCAGATCAACCCTCCTGGCATTGAAGCAACGGAGACCTGCCTGTATGAGTCAACCAGCCTGACCTGCAATAAACCCTGACCCAATTTAGACTCACAAGTTAACTATGAGTCAAAACATAGATTTGCCTACACTGATACTAGTAGCACACTAGAGGGTGCTACTCAAACAAATGCAGCAGTGGACACAATGAAACTGTAGCTTCTCTTCTCCCTGTCAGCTGTGGACCAGGGCTACATGTGATTCCTCCACCTTTCTTGCTGCTTCTTGAACATTACTCCACCAGTCAAGATGGCCCCCTCCCCAGAGTGTGGAACAAGGCACGGTAAGTCAGTCCCGGGGAAAAAAATAGTTGATGGGAGTATACAGGCAATAACAGTGACTAGTCCTTTGCCTTCCACTTGAATTTTTTAGCATAACTTCCACAGTAAAGGTCTTCTTTGAAGTCAAAATCCAGGTTTTCCAGCTGTCTTTATGTAATATTACAGAGAGAGTCCTTTCCTGTTTTCCTTCAGTGGCAGCTATGATTGGTCCTCAGTGATACAGAGAACAGCAATATGACATCAGGACTGCTCTCTGAAAGCATTGTACAATGTGATATGTCCATGATGACCTGGGCTCACATTAAGAGGACTGAATTCAAAAAAAGCAGCACTGGGGGATGGAGGGTAATGCATTGGGCAATGCTGGTGTGTGCAGAGGGTACTTGGGCTACTTTAACAGGAGGCAAAGCACTACTTCCCCTCTCCAGTCCCCAGCTTTGGTTTAAAAGACAATGGGCTTTAGACTAAATATTGTAAACAAATAAATGTTGACTGCTGTTTATTTACTAACCACTTTATTCATGTTCTGCTTTAAAATTATTTTAATGGATGAGGATTGTTTATCTTTTATAATACTTTTTTTCTGTGTGCTCCTTTCTTGCAAAGCATAAAAAGCATCATGTTCCTAAAATCAGAATCAGCTGAAGCTAAACTATAATCAAATGGGCACAATGGCATCATCTTTTTCACTAATTCCAATCCTCTTGGCCTGGGAAATAAAGGTTATATTTAGCTAATTTTGCCAGTCATTTGACAGTAATGACTGCTTGGCCACTTTCCAAGACGTTATCTCTTTTATGTTCCCTACTCTGAGGTATATTGTGTAATAGAGCAATATTATGTCTCATTATTACTTAGAGCAAACAGTGCTGACAGTAAAGAAGAAAAATCCTTTCTAGATTGTCAAGCTGCACCCTTTAACCCTAAAAATAATATGGGAAAACGATTGGGGGCATCTGATCATAACACCTATGTCCTTGCTGGACATGCCATTCTAAAAATATGGACAGCTGCTAAAGCCTTTTACTCGTTTGGGAAGGCTGTCCAAAAGAGTTTGGAGAGTATGTGTGCCCACCAAAGAACATTTGTGAGGTCAAATACTAATGTTGGATGAGAAGACCTGCCTCACATTTTGCATTCCAAGCCGTCCCTTACGTTTTCAAAAGGAGTGAGGTCAGGACTGTGTCGAGACCACTCGAGTTCCTTCACACCACACTCATCAAACAGTGTCTTTATTGAGCTGGCTTTGTGGACAGGGGCATGGCGATGCTGGAACAGAAAATGCGTTTCTCCAAACTGTTGCCACAAGGTTGGAAGCACACAGATGCCGAGAATATCTTTGTATGTTGTAGCAGTAACAGTACCTTTAACTAAAACACTTAAACTCAATAATATAATTTGGAGGGGCGTCAACATACTTTGGCCATATAGTGTAGGACTGTAGGTGCAGTATAGCCAAATGGCCACAAACCTTTGGCCATATAGTGTACATTTTATTCAGAAATGTGAGAACACAGGCTGTGTTCGATCCGCATAGTGGAGCAGACACGGACCTGTCATCTGCCTGCTCAGTGGGGATCAGCTGACAGGTTCCCGCTGAGCAGGCGGATCTGCTTGACGGAGTCTGCCCCCCGTGTAAAAAGGGTCTTATTGAAAATATCATTTTTGATAAACATTTGGGCAACTCTCCCAGGCCTACAAAATCAGTAGCACCATCCCACTGTATATGGTATAAGGGCCATTTTTTGCAGTGCCTTAGCTTCAAGGTATTCACATTATAGAGACATCATTGCCGATGTGGATGAGGTCAGTAAGTAAAAAAAATGAAATAAAGAAAAGTGAAATTCTGCAAAACTGGTCTGACCACCTGAGGTTAAAAGTGGGGTAAAGAAAAATACTGGTTGATCAGTTAGAAATTCACACTAAGCTCGTAATTTTCTTTTGTGAGCTGACAAAACACAGCATTTTTGTGTCTTGCGTTGGTGGTGTCAGCCCTGCCCAGTTGTCTTTTGCTAAACTAAATTTATCCTAATCAGTTCATCTTCAAAGCACATGCACTAATTAACTTTTAGTCCAAACTGGGAAGGACACATTAAAGGGAACTTATTAAAACTGGAGCAGGCAGAATCTAGATACTGACAGTCTAAATGACTTTCTTCATTAGGTCTCCATAGACAGACCATCGTCATAGGGCAGGAGAACCAGGGCATTTGCCTTTGGAGCTGGGGTCTACTACCACCTATGGTTATACTTCCATGTGCCAGTTCTCATGAGTCAACTGGAACTCAAAACAAACCTGAAATGGACATTTACTACTTACTAAGATGGCACATTAGTCTAATGCAGCGTACACACGAACTGACTTTACGGCAGACTTGGTCCGGCGGACCGGAGTCCATCGGATAATTCGATCGTGTGTGGGCTCCAGCGGACTTTTTTTTCCCCAAAAGTTCGAGGGACCTAGAAATTAAACATGTTTCAAATCTTTCCGACGGACTCGAGTCCGGTCGAAAAGTCCGCTCGCCTGTATGCTAGTCCGACGGACAAAAAACGACGCTAGGGCAGCTATTGGCTACTGTCTATCAACTTCCTTGTTTTAGTCCGGTTGTACGTCAACACGTACGAATCCGTCGGACTTTGGTTGATCGTGTGTAGGCAAGTCCGTTCATTCGGAAAGTCCGTCGGAAAGTCAGCCAGACCTAGTCTGTCGAAAAGTCCGCCCGTGTGTACGCGGCATTAGTAAGACTTGATAAAAATACAATCACACACAAACCCTTTATTTCATAACATTGCCACACACAAAACATGGATTTACAATAACAATAAATTGGACAAGTTGCTGCAAAAAATGTAATAATGACCTCAGTTGTTTTAACACTATTACTGGAAAAAAGCACATTTCTTACAGTTTGTATTAATTTTTTTTACTTATTTTGCCCTCATAAAAATAAAAAAGATATAATTTTTGAAAGACAATAGGACCAGCATGCAGCTTTGTTTATCCAAAAAGAAACCTTTGTAACATTATCAATTACCATATTAGTAATGACAAAGTAATTGCTCAATCAATAAACACACATTTGAAATGTAAAAATTGTGCTGGTCCATAAGAAATTATAGGCGTAAGTGTTTTCATAGGGAAGAACAATAGACACATCAGACAATTTAAAGAAGTGGGTGATGTTCCTACAATAATTAGGTGTGTAAAAGTCAGTGAACATATCTAATAAGATATTGCATAACTTCTTTGTTCATTTAATTGTAAGAGATAATGCTTCAATAATAGTTGACATGGCAATTCAGATGTATGGCGTAATTGAAAATTACTTCTAATTTCTTTTGTTCATAATAATAATATCTAACCTTACATGGCGATCAGAAATTTAAAGTAAAAAAAAAACGAAAAGTAGAATAAAAGAGAGAAAATAGATGACAGTTTTATATTGAACAAACCTACTCATGTTCTTCCAATTTAACAAAAAAACTTAAGCTCATAATTGGTTAAAATGGCATCAAATTTAATTAGAATTTGCTGGCATGAAACTTAATGTCACTGAGCGATTACATTAACACTGAATGACAACGAGGATACAAAAGCCAGGAGTTACTAAGGAGATCCATATGTTGTTCATTGTCATTGTATCAAGAAAGTTCTGAATTTTAATTTCTCTCACTGTCAATAAAAATTTAGTCTGTTTTAATTAGTTCAAAGTAATGAATTATTGCTAAAGTCAACTTTTACACTTTGGCATAATATATTTGGAACTCTGGGCAAAATAAAGAGATGAAACATATGATGAGGACTGTCAGTAGCATTACCTGCTTGCTGACCAGCTGCTGTTATTATACTGCGGCAGGTCGGCTTATTTCCGCAAATCGCTGTAGCTGTACGTCGGTCCCTTTAACAGCTATAGCTGCATGGCGGGGGGGGGGGGGGGGGGGGGGGCTGATGCGCATGGCCGGCGTCTGCGATGTCCGCTGGCCATCCGCGATTGCTCCACAGAGAGCCAGAACGAGGATCTGTCACTGTAGACAAACAGATCCCCATTCTGACAGGGGAGTACAGAGTGATCGTCTGTTCGTAGTGATTAGGAACAGCGATCTCTTTGTACTCCCAGTCAGTCCCCTCCCCCCACAGTTAGAAACACCTTCCAGGGAACACATTTAATCCCTTGATCGCCCCCTAGTGTTAACCCCTTTCCTGCCAGTGTCATTTATACAGTAATCAGTGCATTTTTATAGCACTGATCACTGTATAAATGTCACTGGTCCCAAAAAAGTGTCAAAAGTGTCCGATCTGTGCGCCGTAATGTCACAGTCCCATTAAAAATCATTGATCACCGCCATTACTAGTAAAAAAAAAAAATTATAATAAAAATGCCATAAATCTATCCCCTATTTTGTAGACGCTATAACTTTTGCGCAAACTAATCAATATACGCTTATTGCAATTTTAGAAGAATACATATTGGCCTAAACTGATGAAGAAATTCGTTTTTTTAAATTTTTTTAAACTCCATCCAGATCACACCCCTTGACATGTTTAACTCCATCCACAGGACCTCCATGACTAAGCCCCATGGGTGGGGCGAAACGTGTCGAGAGTGTGGCCTGGATGCACTTAGGTTGAGGCTGCTATCACCTATTGCATGCTGGCCTTGTATGGTGTGTAGTGGTGAGATTTATCTCTTATGCCGTGTACACACAGTGGGACTTCTCGTCCAGACTGGTCCGACAGGACGAATCCGTCGGACAATCCAACCATGTGTGGGCTTCATCGGACCTTCAGCTGACTTTTTCTGTTGAAAATCAGACGGACTTTAGATTTGGAACATGTTTCAAATCTTTCCGACAGACTCGAGTACGGTCGAAAAATCAGTTTGTTTGATGCTAGTCCGACGGACAAAAAAGGACGCAAGGGCAGCTATTGGCTACTGGCTATGACCTTCCTTATTCTAGTCCCTTCGTACGTCATCACGTTCATACCAACGGACATTCGAACGGCCCATCATTCACTCACAGTTTGTACAATATCTTAGTTTCGTCTAAATTTACAGATAATCTTAAATTTTAACTTAAAAAACCTAATCAAACTAAATTATATATATATATATATTTCACTATACACTACACTATACAATCTGATTGTATAATCTCTGTACAATTTACTTTAGATTTACCAAAACTATGGAATAGGATGACCCACCTATCTATCCATTCCCTCTGTATCTAATCAGACAGGCCCTTGCATTACATCGGGGTGTTCAGCCTGTGAGCCGCATGGGGACCCAGAGAGTTTAGCATGCGGCCCAGGCCCGTCTGGAGGGGATACCGTGCATTTATAGCAGCTGTGGCAGCTTACATTGACAAGCCAGGCAAATGCATGCAGGGAGGAATGCCAGGGATGCTGTGCAAACCTAGTTGATGGGTGCAGGCTGTGTATGCTAATGAGGTCAGCTAGTGAACCGCTTCCTGTGTCTTACTGGCTCTCACGTCCCAAATCTACATACCAGGAATTCATGAGGTTTTCTATGAACACAGCAGGGGCTAATGTAAAGCCTTGTTCTAAAAATCAAAGAAAGCGTTTATTTTTCTGCAACTGAGGTACATATAAAAAAAAAAAAAAAAAAAGGGAACTTAGCTTTTAAAGGCTAAGTTCACTTTGTTCACTTTTTTTTCTAAATTCCAGCTCCCCTGTTGACCAGTATAGCATTACTGTACTTATTTAAAAAAAATAAAACAGCTTTCCATTAATTCTACACAGGTTTAACTCGCTCGCTTCATAGCTGTTTAAAAACACTGCTCGATTACTCCTGCCTTACTTCCTGGACAGACTTTAGGTCATGACACAGGAAGGAGTTGACCAGCTGAGGGTGGATGATGTAGAATATGCTAATGAGATCAGCTGGTCAACTCCTTCCTGTGTCATGACCTAAAGCAGGGATCCTCAAACTACGGCCCTCCAGCTGTTGCAGAACTACACATCCCATGAGGCATTGTAAAACTCTGACATTCACAGACATGACTAGGCATGATAGGAACTGAAGTTCCTGAACACCTGGAGGGCCGCAGTTTGAAGACCCCTGACCTAAAGTCTGTCCAGGAAGTAAGGCAGGAGTAATCAAGCAGTGTTTTTAAACAGCTATGAAGAGAGTGAGATAAGCCTGTGTAGTATTATTGGAAAGGTGTTTTATTTTTACAAAATAAGTACAATAATGCTATTCTGGTACATTGTGGAGCTGGAATAAAAAAAAAAGTAAATAAAGGTGAACTAAGCCTTTTGAGTTTGTGTAGTGTACAGGGGAGTTCTTCTTTTCGCAAATTATGTAAAGAGAAAAGATAGCTGACTCTGTTAATTATTTATGATTGTTATTCAATAAAATTTGTATGTTTACGTTGATTGTGTTCCCTGGGGTGCATATACAGTTGATAATTGCACCATATATCATAATCATCTAGTTGTAAAAATTGGTATAAAACATCAATTTAAAATCTTTTAAGCATTAAAAGAAAATAACCAAAGCCATTCTACTGTTCCATTAATATCCATAAATATGGTTCATTATGCTCTAAATGATAGTCTCTTTCACTCTTGAACATTTTAAAGGCTTTATGCATTTTGCCTACCTATACTTATCTGTTTCAGCATTTGGCAGGCAGCAGTAACATCATTAACTAATGCTGTGTTATACCATGTGCTAATGAGCTCCATTACATCTGTTATTGTTTTGCACATGACTGACTGAATAAGGAAGGCATTAACTCTTTCCTTTTTGATTCACAATTAGGTAAAGTCTACAAAAATCGTGTAAATCACCAAGTGAATGCTTCTGCATACCCCCTTCCTGCCACACAACCCCCTTCCAAGGAGTTGCACTGCTAAATTGGTCTATTATAGGTCGCTTGGGAGGAAATAATTTTTGTAAAAATAAGGAAAGAAAACTCTAATGGGCAGCCCTGCAAAAAAAGGATGGATTCAGCAGACTGGGAAGTAGAACGATTATTCCCTTTACACATATTAGCAGCAGAAATTATAAATGTTAATGGTGCTCAAGATTAACCGACCGATATATGACTATTACTATGCTTAAAGTGATTCTAAAGACAGAAGGTTTTTTATCGTAATGCATTATGATGTAAAAACCTGTGTGCAGTAGCTCCCCCAGCCCCCCAAATAGTTACCAGAGCCTCATCTCGATCCACCAATGTGGAGAGATTCTGGTTGTCCAGGATTCTCCCTCCCGATTGACTGAGACACAGCAGCAGGCGCCATTGGCTCCCGCTGCTGTTAAAGCCAGTGAGCCAATGAGGAGAGAGAGGGGGCAGGACCTAGCCATGGCTCCGTGTCTGAATGGACACACAGAGCAGCAGCTCGGCTTGGGTGCCCCCACAGCAAGCTTCTTGCTGAGGGGACACTCGGCAGGAGGGAAGGGCCTGGCGCTCTGGCGAGGGACCAGAGAAGAGGAGGATCCTGGGCTGTTCTGTGCAAAACTATTACACAGAGCAGGTAAGTATAACATGTTTGTTATTTTTAAACTAAAAAAAAAACAAGACTTTAGTATCACTTTAAAAGGTAACTTCACTTTTGAAAAAAAAAAAAATACAACAAATATAAAATATACATCATATACAATTGCTACACAAGCCATGTTATAATTTATTGTCATTAAAATGTTATTACAAATGACCTTTTCTCTTTTTTATCTGCAACTTTGAAATTTTCTGTGAAATTCTATGCAATATGGCAACTTGTAGACTTGCAGGCTTTTTCTAGAAGTTTGCACTAAGATACAAATCGCATTTTAGGCAACCTCTGCAAAAGGAATTTTAGTTTTATTGAGATACTCACAAAGGGTTACTCATTTCTAATTAGACCCTGTCTAAAAAAAAAATTGGCCATAATATGTGTATGTGTATGTCGCTGTGTATGTGAGCGCGTCGGGACCCTATGGGGTAAAGGACCGCGCTATGCCGCAGATGGACACCGGTGGCAAAAAAGCGCCCTGAGGCGATTCAGTTCGCATAGGTAGCGCTATACAAGTCATTCATTCATTCACTTCTAAAGAGATGCGGACACTTCACAAACAGACAAAAATTTTGCAGCACGCTTACCAGCTATCCTGCAAAAAAAAAAACAAATTGTCCTTGTCTAACAATTCTCGTTACAAACAGAAGGTTTAGTCGCACACATTTGCAAATATATGTGGAGGGCGCAGTGCCCACGTCAAGGCTTCTCTACATACTGCGGTCCTAACTCTATATTTTTGAGAGTCTCCAAGTTGGAGCATATATAGCAGTGGGTACATTAAGGGCAGGTTTGCCTGGAGGGAGTCCACTCCTCCTTAACGCTAGGTTCATACCTATGCATTTTTGCAGGCTGCTTTTGCGTGGGCACGGCAGCCCATATAAATGAATGCATGCACCTTTTTCAAAAACGTGGTCGCAGGGAAATCACGCGGCCTTTTTGACCATGCAATTTGCCTGCTGTTCCCGCACACGTACCGCAATTTTACGCGCATGGGGGTGCCATTCAGGATATTTTTGAAAGTATTCTTACTTTACAGTTTTTCTTCATACCTGCCAGCTTTTGCACAGTACTGTAGGTAATAACACCAGAGATTGTTGATCCAGGGAATATCCATTTGCCTTCTGTGGGATCAGGATGGAATTGATCCTTTTGGTGGAGCAAATTGGATCATGCTTTATATGTTTTTTTTTGTTTTTTTTTTGCTTTCCACTGGATAGACTGTGGGTATAGCATTCTGTATATGGAGGATTTCTATGTTTTTTATTCTGTTTACAACATGTATGTGTATGTATATAGCGCTACAAAATACAGTAAATGGTCATAATGTTCTTTGTTACATCATAAAATATACAGTATATCAATAAAAACAATTCATGGCTGATATATTATTTATCCTGACACCAAACCATACTGTATTACAGCAATATCCAATGAATACCCAGTTAGGGCTTTTGTACAATTACAGGTGTTGTATCAATACTTCCATATATGCCCTATAAACAGGGTAATATACAAAAGTTCTGTGCATATACAATACAATATAGTACACATTATAAATAACAAAGAAAACTAGTGAATTTGATTATATCAATAAATAAAGTCCAGTGAAAGTGAAAAAGTTCAATAAAGTGCCAAATGTGAATGTGTGAAATCTTCAGTAAGTGTCCATATATTCATACACCAATGTGTACCTCCACCAAAAACGAAATGCCTCCTACTTACTGGGAAGCTTTGACCCCCTATTACAGAGCAGTCAAAATGAGCTTGTTATATGACCATGTTTCCACCACAGAGCTCTGTTGTGACCAATTTATTTCTGTTGGTGTGCTTGCTGCTATATTCTTGTTACATGCTAACTTTTAGCGCAATTGCAAGGTTTTCTCTATAAACAGGGTAGTACAATATGTTTTGTTTTTTAACTTCCACAGGAGTGAGGGTATGCCAGTCTGCAAGATACTTGTGATCCAATATCATATATATATATATATATATATATATATATATATATATATATATATATACATACACACACACACTATGGGGGTTATTTATGAAAGGTAAATCCACTGTGCACTACAAGTGCACTTGAAAGTGCACTGAAAGTGCAGTCGCTGTAGATCCGAGGGGGACATGCAAGGAAGATAAAAAACAGCATTTTAGCTTGAACACGATTGGATGATAAAATCATCAGAGCTTCCCCTCAGATTTACAGCGACTGCACTTCCAAGTGCACTTGCAGTGCACTTGTAGTGCAAAGTGGATTTGCCTTTCGTAAATAACCCCCAGTATCTCACAAAAGTGAGTACACCCCTCACATTTTTTGTAAATATTTTATTATATCTTTTTCATGTGACAACACTGAAGAAATGACACTTTGCTACAATGTAAAGCAGTGAGTGTACAGCTTGTATAACAGTGTAAATTTGCTGTCCCCTCAAAATAACTCAACACACAGCCAATAATGTCTAAACCGCTGGCAACAAAAGTGAGTACATCCTTAAGTGAAAATGTCCAAATTGAGCCCAATTAGCCATTTTCCCTCATTAGTGTTACAAGGTCTCTGGTCACTACTGGTCACTGGAAGTTCAACATGGCACCCCATGGCAAAGAACTCTCTGAGGATCTGAAAAAAAGAATTGTTGCTCTACATAAAGATGGAATAGGCTATAAGAAGATTACCAAGACGCTGAAACTGAGCTGCAGCATGGTGACAAAGACCATACAGCGGTTTAACAGGACAGGTTCTACTCAGAACAGACCTCGCCATGGTCAAGTAAAGAATTTGAGTGCACATGCTCAGCATCATATCCAGAGGTTGTCTTTGGGAAATAGATGTATGAGTGCTGCCAGCATTGCTGCAGAGGTTGAAGGGGTGGGGGGGTCAGTCTGTCAGTGCTCAGACCATACGCCGCATCAAATTGGTCTGCATTGCTGTCATCTCAGAAGGAAGCCTCTTCTAAAGATGATGCACAAGAAAGCCCGCAAACATTTTGCTGAAGACAAGCAGACTAAGGACATGGATTACTGGAACCATGTCCTGTGGTCTGATGAGACCAAGATAAACTTATTCGGTTCAGATGGTGTCAAGTTTGTGTTGCGGGAACAGGTGAGGAGTACAAAGACAAGTGTGTCTTGCCTACAGTCAAGCATGGTGGTGGGAGTGTCATGGTCTGGGGCTGCATGAGTGCTGCCAGCACTGGGGAGCTACAGTTCATTGAGGGAACCATGAATGCCAACATGTACTGTGACATACTGAAGCAGAGCATGATCCCCTCCCGTCAGAGACTGGGCTGCAGGGCAGTATTCTAACATAACAACTGCAAACACACCTTCTCTGTGCTGGGACCAATCCTATTTAATTTGTTCATAAATGACCTGGAGGATGGGGTAAACAGTTGAATCTCTGTGTTTGCAGACAATACTAAGCTAAGCAGGGCAATAACTTCTCCGCAGGATGTGGAAACCTTGCAAAAAGATCTGAACAAATTAATGGGGTGGGCAAATTCATGGCAAATTTGGTTCAATGTAGAAAAATGTAAAATAATGCATTTGGGTGGCAAAAATATGAATTCAATCTATACACTGGGGGGACCTCTGGGGGTATCTAGGATGGAAAAGGACCTGGGGGTCCTAGTAGATGATAGGCTCAGCAATGGCATGCAATGCCAAGCTGCTGCTAACAAAGCAAACAGAATATTGGCATGCATTAAAAAGAGGATCAACTCCAGAGAAAAAACGATAATTCTTCCGCTCTACAAGACTCTGGTCCGGCCGCGCCTAGAGTATGCTGTCCAGTTCTGGGCACCAATCCTTAGGAAGGATGTACTGGAAATGGAGCGAGTACAAAGAAGGGCAACAAAGCTAATAAAGGGTCTGGAGGATATTAGTTATGAGGAAAGGCTGCGAGCACTGAACTTATTCTCTCTGGAGAAGAGACGCTTGAGAGGGGATATGATTTCAATAGACAAATACCGTACTGGTGACCCCACAATAGGAATAAAACTTTTTTGCAGAAGAGAGTTTAACAAGACTGTGGCCACTCATTAAACTACGTAGACGGTTCTTTACTGTAAGAGCGGCAAGGATGTGGAATTCCCTTCCACAGGCGGTGGTCTAATAATACTGACATATAATCACACACATAGGTTGGACTTGATGGACTTGTGTCTTTTTTCAACCTCACCTACTATGTAACTATGTAACCTCCAAGGCGACCACTGCCTTGCTAAAGAAGCTGAGGGTAAAGGTGATGGACTGGCCAAGCATATCTTTAGACCTAAACCCTATTGAACATCTGTGGGTCATCCTCAAACAGAAGGTGGAGGAACACAGGGTCTCTAACATTCACCAGCTCCGTGATGTCGTCATGGAGGAGTGGAAGAGGACACCATTGGCAACCTATGAAGCTCTGGTGAACTGCATGCCCAAGAGGGTTAAGGCAATGCTGGAAAATAATGGTGGCCACACAAAATATTGACACTTTGGGCCCAATTTGGACATTTTCACTTAGGTGTGTACTCACATTTGTTGCCAGTGGTCTAGCCATTAATGGCTGTGTGTTGAGTTATTTTGAGGGGACAGCAAATTTACACTGTTATACAAGCTGTACACTCACTACTTTACATTATAGCAAAGTGTCATTTCTTCAGTGTTGTCACATGAAAAGATATAATAAAATATTTACAAAAATGTAAGGGGTGTACTTTTGTGAGATACTGTATATATATATATATATATATATATATATATATATATATATATATATGTATATATATATATATATATATATATATATACACAGTATCTTACAAAAGTACACCCTGTAAGAAGTTATTTCCAATAGAAGAAAAACACAGCTTCAGGTGAAGAAGCCACCCACTTCATAGAGCCTCCATGTGGGTGCTCAACCCAGCTCCCCACCGCCACACATCAGAAATGAAAAGAGGAGCTGCACACCACTGTAAATCTGCTTGAACCATTTATTCCATCACCACTCCAGATAAAGATAGCACACCGATATGAGACACAGAGTAGCTGCTTGTTAAAGCGTTTCACACATAATTGTGCTGATTCATAACTCTATGTATTAGCACAATTATGTGTGTAACGCGTTAACAAGTACTTACTGCAAGGGTAAATCTTTTCTCCCTGGAGTTTAGCTTTAAAACAACAGATGTTTGAATTAAATAAAACTGCTATTAAGGATACGAATCATATTATTGCTAACCTCTCCTTTTGAGTGTGCTGCTGGCAAGTTGATCCTCTTACATAAATACTTTGAGTCACTGACCTTGAATAACTATGTAGATAAACTCTTCTGACTTTTCTTTTTTTGATCTGCATACTTGTTCCAAGTCAGCAACCCAGAAGTTATTGAAGCCAGAGGATCAGCATAACAACCAGTTGACTAAAAGTCACTGAGAGCATCAAGAGTGGCAGCCTCTGTAAGGCGGGCACAGGGGCATCGGCTTTGCAAAGCTTTCAGCATACTTTGTTTTAAAGCACCATTCCGTTTCAGTTTGTAGATGATGAACACAGACCCTGATGGGAGTACTGATTGCCATTTTAAGCAAGCTGCTTGCTGGCAGGCTTGAACACTACTTAAAGTTTGTTGAATGGCTGCTGGATATGGAAGGGTTGCCCCAAGGGGTTTTTAAGCAGCAATGTAGTAGAAAACAAAACGTTTTAATCAATAAAATACTTTATTATCAAAATAGTATTCAATGTCATGTTCCATTAAAATATGAGCTCTGGTTACCGAATCAGTACATTTTCCAAGTATAGTAATGAACAAAGTACAAAATGAATTGTTACATTACAAATTGTCAGCCATATTAAAACAATGATGTGTTTCGACCTGTACAGTCATGGTCTTCTTCAGGGGGATAATTTGCGCTGAGGAAATACATAAAAACAACTCAGAACATTTCAGAACATTTCATCATACACTAAATTCTGTGTATACTGCAATAATATATTTACCACTGAAAAATGAAGTGAAGAATCAGATAACCAGAAATTTAAAACTTCATTGAGTGATCCGGAAGACTCCATGATCTATCCCCGCCTCCCCAGGAAGAACAACAGCTCAGGAGGGCTTGAAAGAAGCCACACTTTGGACACCCTTAGAGGGAACAGAGAAGCAGCACATGCAGCATAATCCAAAGTAAGGAAAATATATCAAAAATAGGGTCAAGTTTCAAATCCTTCACAGACTCAAATAGTGCCAGACAGATTGTAAAAGTTTTTCCAATGTTTATAATAATTAGAAATAAAGCCATCATATAATATACGGACAAAACTACCTTGAAAAATGTTACCATTGAATGACTGCTGAAGCCTGCTAGCAGCTTGTTTATAGTGACAATCAGCACTCTCATTAAGATCTGTGTATAACATCTCTAAACAGGAACTGTTTTCAAGAAAGCTGCTTGATGCTTTCCAATAGCTTTGCAAATGCTTGCTGAAAGTTTCATAAATATTAGTTCATACTGCTCTTATACAGGCTGAAGCCCATGTGAAAAAAAAGCCTAATGCACTCACAGAAAATTTACTTTTTAAGTGGACATATATGTTAATGTTAACTGCATGTATGCTAAGAAACATATAAATGTAGTGATTTAATGTGCATTGTAGTGCCAACTGTGCTTTAAAGCCAATCTCCAGCCTAAGTATGGCTTTATAATGTAAATAAAAGTTTATGCTTACACATTTCTTATGCCCTGTACACACGATTGGACATTCCGACAACAAAATCCATGGATTTTTTCCGACGGATGTTGGCTCAAACTTGTCTTGCATACACACGGTCACACAAATCTTGTCAGAAATTCCGAACGTCAAGAACGCGGTGACGTACAAGTACGACGGCACTAGAAAAGGGAATATCAAAACCCAGTGCGCCACCCTTTGGGCTCCTTCTACTAGTCTCGTGTTAGTAGAAGTTTGGTGAGAGACGATTCGCGCTTTTCAGGCTCGTGCTTTTCCGATCCTTACTGCTCTTTAGTTTGTGCTTGTGGGTTCATATCTGGTTTTCAGTGTGTGTAGTCAGTTCGCATTTGTTTTTCAGTGCATATTTTATAGTACGTATTTGATTTTTCAGTGCGCTCGTTTCTGATTTTCAGCTCGCTCTTCTCAGGCCTTTTTGTTTTTTATTGGGTTCTGTTAGTTTGTTCTGACCAGCCGACCATTTTGAAGCCATGTTGCGGTTACATACTCGTCGTAGAGTTCGCGCTGTGCAGGGGCTTGGTGTTGGGGTTCTTATTACTTTGACCCAAGCCCAGTCCATGAACAGGGCGGGGAGGAGTTCATGGACAAAGAATTGGTTGCTCCAGCGTGACCAATTCTCGCACATGCCTTTGTTGCGGGAGATCCAGGAAAATAATCCTGATGATTTCAGGAATTATTGCCGGATGACAGACCCCGTTTTTCACCGTCTGTTGGCTTCGCTGTCCCCTTATATTACCAAGCAGGACACCTGCATGCGGCAAGCCATCACTCCCGAACAGAGGCTAGTGGCCACGTTGTGGTACTTGGCGACAGGGAGACGTCTGCAGGACATCAAGTTTTCGACAGGCATCTCCCCCTAGGCTCTGGGGATCATTATTCCAGAGACCTGTTCTGCCATCATTCAGGTCCTGCAGGAGGACTATATTAAGGTAAGATTTCTCCTTTAACATCACATTATATGTATTTAATGTTTGCTAATGTATTGTATTTCTTTCATCATTCCCTAATTACCATGATTGTAATATGCTGTGAATGTCCCCTTTGTCCTCATGCATGCTGGAATTTTTTAAACTTCCTTTTTGTCCTTTATGCATATTTGCCTTCACTAACCTCCCCAGCATGCTATCCTGGGCCCATACACACCTAGCCTAGTCACTTAACAATGGATTTTGTCGGCTTCATTGTAGTGTTTTACCCTAAACACCCCCTAAAATGTGTACAAATGTTATTTGTGTCCTTAAATTCAGGCAGAGTGCCTGAGGATTTTTTTGGGGGTCCCAAACTCATTTGAAACCCTCCCTCCCCCCAAGTCAACTGATACCAATCCTATATCTGCTGACTTTGCCCAACCCATACACACTATACCTACCTCTTTTGTGGTCATATTTATGGATGAATTCACCAAAGGATGTAGTCCAAGGGCCTGCCTGAATACTTTCAAATGGTACTGTTTAAAGTTGTGTTCTCTTATTATCTTGATAGGTAATTGCAGAATGAAAAAATGTGCTTAAATTTGTACAGTGTGTATTCATATTTTTTTTATTATGACACTTCTTACTTGTCCAGTGGGCTGCCAATAGTGTAAGTAAGGAGGGGCTGGTCAAAGTTAAACACATTATTTATGCATTCAGCTCTCATGGAAGTGGAGAGGGTTACCTGTCCAAAACATCTCCCCCCTCTATAATTTTTACATGGGCCATCAGAGAGGGTGAGGAATCTAAAGTGTACTTTATATATTTGTCTTTACATACTTCTTCAAATAAATGTTATACTGATGTTGGCCAAGAATGTTTGTGTTTAATCTGCTTGCAATGTTTATGTGCAAAATTACTATTTATTTTCTTGTTTGACTCCACAGTTTCCTTCAACGCCACAGGAATGGCAGACTGTGGCATCCCAGTTTGCCCAGCGGTGGGACTTTCCCAACTGCGGAGGGGCAATAGATGGGAAACACGTCCACATCGTACCACTCCCCAAATCGGGGTCTAACTATTAGAATTACAAGGGGTTTAATAGTGTAGTGTTGTTGGCGGTGGTGTTGGCGACTTACGAGTTTCTGTATGTGGACGTGGGGGAAAATGGCCGGATGTCGGATGGTGGAGTCATCGCCCGGAATTTTACAGACAGCTGCAGAATTGCAGCTTGGGCTTGCCCCCTCCGGAAGACAACGTGGCGGGACTCCCGTTTGTCTTCGCCGCGGATTAAGCTTTTGTGCTGGGGGACCATCTTCTGCGGCCATTCCCGATGAGGACCCTTACCCCGGAACAGAGGGTTTTTAATTACCAGCTGACCAGAGCCAGAAGAGTGGTTGAAAATGCCTTTGGAATAATGGCCAGCCGGTTCCGCCTATTTCTGACAGCGATCCATATGGTGGAATATAAACTGAATCATATTGTCCTTGCCTGTTGCATTTACCACAATTCCCTATGGAAAAATGCTATAAACTATGTGGCCTCAGTTGGGACTGAGGCCGGTGTTCAAAAACCAACTACCTTGACCACACTTGAACCTGGCCGTCCAGGCTTGCCATTTAAATATGTTTACCCATATTAGAACCTTGTTTCCCTTTTTTTAATTAGATCCCTCTCTCTCCTTTACTATCTGCAGCTTTATGGTTGTCAGCCCGGACCCCGAGTCCTCCTCCTTCCCCCTACATCACAACCTGTAGGTCTCCCCCGTTTGGATCTAGCTTACAGGTATGTTTCCTGTGGCTAGTCCCCACATCTGCTCATGTTTTTTACACACCCTGGGATTTGATATATTTTCAATCCCAGGAGATATGATTGTCTATATTGATCATCAAAATCATCATTATTTATGGGGTCTTGTCCTTGTTTTCAGGTACGGTTAATTTTTGGACCCCAGCCCGCGCACAAACGCCGCGCCAAATCTTAGGCGCGGCGGTTTTCAGCACCCATTGGGATTGCATTATATGCACCAGTCATTACAATTTCACTCTACATGGTCCGCGATCTGGCTCTCTTTGTATGCACATGACCTGGGAGACCGTTGTGAAGCTGATTTTATGCCTTGGATACTTCTATAGCACATGTATTTTGGAAGTGAGTATGACTCTCACACATACCTTCACTGAATGTGGGGGGAATGTTATCTGTTTTTTGTGTGTGATGTTAATGTTTCTTTTTAATTTTGTAATTTCTTAGATGGTAACTCTCACTTAACCACTTCAGCCCCGGAAGGATTTACCCCCTTCCTGACCAGAGCACTTTTTACAATTCGGCACTGCGTCGCTTTAACTGCTAATTGCGCGGTCATGCAATGCTCTACCCAAACGAAATTTGCGTCCTTTTCTTCCCACAAATAGAGCTTTCTTTTGATGGTATTTGATCACCTCTGCCGTTTTTATTTTTTGCGGTATAAACGGAAAAAGACTGAAAATTTTGAAAAAAAATGATATTTTCTACTTTTTGTTATAAAAAAAATCCAATAAACTAAATTTTAGTCATACATTTAGGCCAAAATGTATTCGGCCACATGTCTTTGGTAAAAAAAATGTCAATAAGCGTATATTTATTGGTTTGCGCAAAAGTTATAGCTAGGGTACATTTTCTGGAATTTACACAGCTTTTAGTTTATGACTGCCTATGTCATTTCTTGAGGTGCTAAAATGGCAGGGCAGTACAAAACCCCCCCAAATGACCCCATTTTGGAAAGTAGACACCCCAAGGAAATTGCTGAGAGGCATGTTGAGCCCATTGAATATTTATTTTTTTTGTCCCAAGTGATTGAATAATGACAAAAAAAAAAAAAAAATTTACAAAAAGTTGTCACTAAATGATATATTGCTCACATAGGCCATGGGCATATGTGGAATTGCACCCCAAAATACATTCAGCTGCTTCTCCTGAGTACGGGGATACCACATGTGTGGCACTTTTTGGGAGCCTAGCCGCGTACGGGGCCCCGAAAACCCAGCACCACCTACAGGATTTCTAAGGGCATACATTTTTGATTTTACTCCTCACTACCTATCACAGTTTTGAAGGCCATAAAATGCCAAGATGGCACAAACCCGCCCAAATGACCCCATTTTGGAAAGTAGACACCCCAAGCTATTTGCTGAGAGGCATGGTGAGTATTTTGCAGCTCTCATTTGTTTTTGAAAATGAAGAAACACCAGAAAAATTTTTTTTTTTTTTCTTTTTTCAATTTTCAAAACTTTGTGACAAAAAGTGAGGTCTGCAAAATACTCACTATACCTCTCAGCAAATAGCTTGGGGTGTCTACTTTCCAAAATGGGGTCATTTGGAGGGGGGGGGTTTGTGCCACCTGGGCATTCCATGGCCTCCGAAACTGTGATAGGCAGTGAAGAGTGAAATCAAAAATTTACGACCTTAGAAAGCCTGAAGGCGGTGCTTGGTTTTCGGGGTCCCGTGCGCGGCTAGGCTCCCAAAAAGTCCCACACATGTGGTATCCCCGTACTCAGGAGAAGCAACAGAATTTATTTTGGGGTGTAATTTCACATATTCCCATGGCATGTTTGAGCAATATAACATTTAGTGACAACTTTGTGCAAAAAAAACAAAAAAAAAAAAAACATTTGTCTCTTTCCCGCTACTTGTGTCACAATATAAAATATTCCATGGACTCGACATGCCTCTCAGCAAATAGCTTGGGGTGTCTACTTTCCAAAATGGGGTCATTTGGGGGGGGGGGTTTGAACTGTCCTGGCATTTTATGCACAACATTTAGAAGCTTATGTCACACATCACCCACTCTTCTAACCACTTGAAGACAAAGCCCTTTCTGACACTTTTTGATTACATAAAAAAATTATTTTTTTTTGCAAGAAAATTACTTTGAACCCCCAAACATTATATATTATTTTAAAGCAAATGCCCTACAGATTAAAATGGTGGGTGTTTCATTTTTTTTTTTTCACACAGTATTTGAGCAGCGATTTTCAAACGCATTTTTTGGGGAAAAAACACACTTTTTTAAATTTTAATGCACTAAAACACACTATATTGCCCAAATGTTTGATGAAATAAAAAAGATGATCTTAGGCCGAGTACATGGATACCAAACATGACATGCTTTAAAATTGCGCACAAACGTGCAGTGGCAACAAAATTAATACATTTTTAAAAGCCTTTAAAAGCCTTTACAGGTTACCACTTTAGATTTACAGAGGAGGTCTACTGCTAAAATTACTGCCCTCGATCTGACCTTCGCGGTGATACCTCACATGCATGGTGCAATTGCTGTTTACATTTGACGCCAGACCGCCGCTTGCATTCGCCTTAGCGCGAGAGCAGGGGGGACAGGGGTGCTTTTTATTTATTTATTTTTTTCTTTATTATTTTTTTGCTTTTTTATCTTATTTTTAAACTGTTCCTTTCATTTTATTTTTTTTAAATCATTTTTATTGTTATCTCAGGGAATGTAAATATCCCCTATGATAGCAATAGGTAGTGACAGGTACTCTTTTTTGAAAAAAATTGGGGTCTATTAGACCCTAGATCTCTCCTCTGCCCTCAAAGCATCTGACCACACCAAGATCGGTGTGATAAAATGCTTCCCCAATTTCCCAATGGCGCTGTTAACATCCGGCGAAATCTAAGTCATAAAATGCTCGTAGCTTCCGGTTTCTTAGGCCATAGAGATGTTTGGAGCCACTCTGGTCTCTGATCAGCTCTATGGTCAGCTGGCTGAATCACCGGCTGCATTCTCAGGTTCCCTGTTGAGACAGGAGAGCCAGAGAAAAACACGGAAGACGTGGGGGGGGGGCATTCCCTCCCACTGCTTGTAAAAGCAGTCTAGAGGCTAATTAGCCGCTAGGATTGCTTTTACATGAAAGCCGACCGCTGGCTAAAAAGAATGATACCAAGATGATACCTAAACCTGCAGGCATCATTCTGGTATAACCACTCAAAGTCGTGAATGGCGTACCTGAAGACAAAAAAATGGTTAACAATAAAGCACAGTAAACGGTAAAGTATAAAAAATTGCATACCTGAAAAGCAAACATGATAAAACATAATAACAATAAAACATTGCAGAATAGAATACAGTAAAAAAGAGCAGAACAATAGAGAGAGAATAGAGAGAGAGAGAACAATAAAACGACAACTATTTTTTTTTAATTTTTGTTTGTGTTTTTTTTTTTTTTACACTTTTTTTTTGTAACTGTAACTTTTATAACTGTAACCGGTTCCAGGTTCGGGTCTCTTAAAATGCGATGGCATCTTGGGAGACCCTGTGAAAGTGTGTCCTAGTCTGTGGAATGCTGTACCCTACGCTAATACTCAACTAGTGAATGGTAGCGTTCAAAACATTCACCAATGCAAAGACCAGGATTGTTAGGACAGGAGGGACAATAATAGCGGGTGTCACGCCTATATCCGTGCTTGCTGCAGACACATCTTTTTTTGGGGGGGGGGGGTTCGTTGTGTAGGGGTACTCGGGAGGACATAAAGAAAATGCTTCTCATGCAGCCGACTGCATTTGGTTGGGGATGTGAATGGGGGAAGTACGGGCGCTGCAGAAGCGGTGGGTTCCCAATTAGGATTGGCGAATGCAGCAGGAAGGGCACTATGGGCACGACGGGCCTGTGTTTGTCTTTTTGGTGGCAGCAGGACACTACTTGTGCTTGCCACCTCACCAGCTTGAACTGCACTTATGGGACTCGCCACGTCACCAAGTGTTACTGCAGTGCTGGTTTGACTACGACCGGGGTGTACTAGGGCGCTGGTGCTTGCCAGTTCACCAAAACGCTACAAAAAAAAGTGACAGTGATCGATCGATACTGCACTTGGGTGGGCTGGACTGGGCTGGGCCGGGCGGAGGGGCAAAACGCAGGTGCTAGCAGGTATCTGGGCTGATCCCGCTAACACTGCGTTTTTGGGAACCCTAAACTGCTGGAGACACTAGTATAGATCTGATCGGATCAGATATTGATGCGTTCAGATACTATACCACTAAGGGAGGTGTACGGTGCGTGTACGGTGCGTGCGTGGGTGTTCGCGGTACTGGCGCTAATCTGACGCTGCCTAGGGCGACGCATATCACCGCCGGGCGATCAGGGGGCTAAACCTTTTTTCGGTAATAAACGGCGGGTGCCCTGACACTATAAAAAATAAACAAACTAACCAGCGTCACCCGTAACGGTTATACGGTGATCAGTGGTGAAAGGGTTAACTAGGGGGCCATCAAGGGATTAAAACATTTATTAGATAGTATATGGGGGTCCCTGTCGCTATAAAACACTGACGGCGAACCTAAATATTTACGTCCCTAACTAGCGTCACCAGCGACACTAATACAGCGATCAGAAAAATGATCGCTTAGCGACACTGGCGACAGGGGGTGATCAAGGGGTTAAAACTTTATTAGGGGGGGTAAGGGGGGTACCCTAGACCTACAGGGGGCTAAACCTTTATTCGGTAATAAACAGCGGGTGCCCTGACACTATAAAAAATAAACGAACTAACCAGCGTCACCCGTAACGGTTATATGGTGATCAGTGGTGAAAGGGTTAACTAGGGGGCAATCAAGGGGTTAAAACATTTATTAAGTAGTATATGGGGGTCCCTGTCACTATAAAACACTGACGGCGAACCTAAATATTTACGTCCCTAACTAGCGTCACCAGCGACACTAATACAGCGATCAGAAAAATGATCGCTTAGCGACACTGGTGAGGGGGGTGATCAAGGGGTTAAAACTTTATTAGGGGGGGTAAGGGGGGTACCCTAGACCTACAGGGGGGTAACACTCACTGTCCTACCACTGCTAACTGTCACAAACTGACACTATGCAGTAATCAGGAAAAAAAAAAAAAACCTGCTTGGTGTCAGTTTGTGACAGGGGGGGTGATTGGGGGGGGATCGGGGGGCGATCGGGGGGGGATCGGGGGTGTAATGTATGCCTGGCATGTTCTACTGTGTGTGTGTGTGTGTTTGGTGCACTTACATGTCATCTCTCCTCGGCGCTGGAACGGAAACTGGCCAGCCGAGGAGAGATGACATCACATCCTCTGCCTCTGTGTACTATACAGAGGCAGGGGATGTTTCTCATTGGCTGGGAGTGATCGCGAGGGGGGGGGCCACGATCGGATGGCCTCCCCCTCGTCTCTCAATGCTCCCAGCCAAATGCCGACCGCAGCTGGCACCGGGGGGGGGGTCCGATCGGACCCCCCACCCGCGGGAAGGCAATCACGTTTCAGGTACGTGATTTTGCCTGCCCGTGCCGCTCTGCTCACGTATATAGGCGTGAGGCGGTCGGCAAGTGGTTAATGAACCCTGATGAAGGATTCCCCGAAACGCGTCGGTTCAGTGAGACTTATTACATTTCCACTTTTGGTTTTCCTCTCAATGTGATGCAGTTGTGTCCAAATTACATATCCTTGCTTTTTGATGTATCCCATTGTATATATTGTTTGTGTTTGATTTGTATTTTTGTATATATTTTTTGTTGTACTTTTTAATTTTGTAATAAAATTATATATTTTTTACTTACATTGCATCATTGATGGTAGTGCCTCAAAAGTCCCACTCTAGGGGAATGTTTTGGTCTTTTAGGCTTGCCCCCCCAAATCGCACGCGAAGTTAGACAGAAGTATCTTTGGTACTTTGCAAGTAGGGGGGCCATTGATATGCCAGACAATGTGTGAAACTTTTCTCAAAGAAATATTTTTGGTATAAACTGAACTCATATTTCATTTGATTTACTGCTTGTGTTTCTTTTAGCTGTCTCCTAGGTTCTCCAATGGCCTTTTTTTATAGCCATTTTCTTTAATAGTGCAACCGTAATTTCTTTGAAATATTATGTTTTGTTTTCTGCGAAATATTATGTTTTGGGTCTGTTACACACACACCTTGTTTTTGTTGTTAATGTATGTAATGCATTAATGACAAAAAGATTTATCATTTTCAGCACCATGAATGAATTTTGGGGAGTCACGAAAATGGCATGATTGTGGCAAATCATAAAGCACTGTGGGAGTTATTTACTAAAGGAAGATCCACTTTGCACTCCAAGTGCACTGCAAAAGTGCACTTGAAAGTGCACTTGTAGTGCAAAGTGAATTTGCCTTTAGGAAATAACCCCCATTGTCCCTGTAAACAACAACTTACTCCAAAAACTGCTATTGAGCATTGAAAGAAGAAGCCACACATTGTTGAGTCTTAAAACTTTTACTCTGTGCACATTCACATGTGCGTTAGAAAAGGGTTTTTGAAAAAACAACATATTTTAGGAATAACATTTTTGGTATAGACAGTACAAATAGCCTTTTTCGTGTTAAATAGGCATGTTTAAAAACCATAAAACAATACCCAACTCAGGAACTTACAAAGTTCAACTTTGAAAAAATGAAGGCAAGTTTAGACATTACTATGTCCAAACTGTGTTTAGCTTGCCTTCATCAGATGGGGTGATGTCACCCCTGTGAAAGCCAAATTTTGAAGATGCACACAAATTGAGAGTCAAAATGGGGATTTCCCTCCTAATCCCATGCCTAATGTCAATATGTGCTAGCTCACATCATGGGGGTTCAATGGATGTGTTTCAGGGGTGCAACCCCTTCCTCTCAGCTACTTGAGTTGCGAGGAAGGGGTTGCACCCACCAAACGCGTACATTGATACCCCGTGATGGCAGATAGCACATGTTGACACACTGTGTGCATCTCCAAAATTTTGCTTTCAAGATACTAAAAAAAATTGGTGAAAAATATCAAAAAAATTAAGACTTTAGGTGTTTTTTAGATTCTGCCTAAAACGTCAATGAAGTTTTTGAGTCTTTTTTCAACATCATTGATGTCTTCCTTGATCTTCTGTAAATCACGATTGCAGACCATTATCTCCCCGATGAGGATCTGTGCACTTGCACTTGTGAAATTAGTTTCTTCTTCCACAACATCCACATCACCTTAAAATAAAAAAAAAACACCATGTATTACAAATATGCAGGCATCCATTACCTGAAGCTGTGGTCTCAGACACTCACCTGTTGTGGTCACTATTTTGCCCACTTCATAAACCTCTCCTTCCTCCACATCCTCTGGTTGTGTTGGTGGTATTTCCCCTTCTTTAGAAGGTTGTGGGGCCCTGGTGTCCTCAGATGTCCCGAGTTTTTTCTCCCCTGTGTGAATAAAAAAAGGTATACTTAGCACACAGATATTTGAGTCCAGAAATAGGAATATGAAACATTGCTTGGTAGTGTCGTACAATTGTCTTTTTGGGCAGAGTTCCAAGCTGAAGACAATTTTTTTCCCTTTCTAAAGCTGGAATACTTACCTTTTTTGTACAATTTTCACACATGGAGACACCCCTAGTGTAACACCTGTGTGGGACACCCTAAAAAGTTTGTTCTGGTGTCCCACACTAGTGCTCCTGCGTCCAGATGTGTAAACAGCTGCTGAGTGTCCTCTCTTTACACTGAATCAAGTTTACATTTCGTTCTAGTTACAAACCCATCTAGACAACAATGTACTGAACTTATTTCAATATTTCAATAACTCATTGCAGTATTTATTATATATCCAAATAGGCCTGAAAAATGTAGTTAACCTGCATCTGCCAAAAACATCGTATTAGTGGGCGAACGAACGATGTTTACTACGAACGATTACTGTGCCCACGAACCTGAAAGTTGCCATTTTAAACTGTACAACAGTAAAAAAAAAGCTCATGGAGCAGCATGCAGTAATAATAATAGTAGGAACACATGACAACAACTTACTTTTTTGAAGAACTCTCTTGATCTTTCTGTACTGATCATGCTCCCTCAATTTCAGGTCTGACCAGCGTTTCCTCAGTTGATCCTTGGATCGCCGTACCCCAAAATTCCTGTGCAGACTCTTCACAACTTAGGTCATGATCTTGGCCTTTCTCACATTTGGGTTTGGGTAAGGTCCATGCTTCCCATCATAGTCGGCCCTCTTCAAGATGTCCACCATCTCCACCATCTCTACAAAGGACATATTTGAGGCCTTAAATCTCCCCCCGGGATCAGGACGTTCGTGGCTCCGGGCTTTCTGTCTGCATACACTTGCTCTTTCTTCGCCATGTGCTCTCCCCACTGCGCAGAAAGAGAAGGGGCAGGGAATAGACTAGAAAGAAGGTCAGGGACATGCGGAGTTTCACGCATGAGCAGTGTATATAAAGCGTAACACGCGTGCGTCATACGTACAATCTGTGAGCGGAAGAAGGAGTATCGGGAGCGCCAATCGTTAGAACGAAGGTACAATTTGAACTTGGGGCATCAGTAGTCTATACTGCTTATAGATTGAGGCCTATATTGGGACAAGATTAAGAGAGTTTAGCCTGACATTAGGGTTTGTTTTGTGTTGTGTCTTGCAAAGAAAATGGATGGCTTCAATGACCACAACTTCCTCCCCATATTCATAGACAAGTACAGGGAGCTGCCCTGTCTGTGACAGGTGAAACATCCGCATTATATTCATAAACAAAAGAGGCAGGCAGAGCTGGAGAAACGGCTGGAGTTGGTGAAGCTGGTGGCCCCCACGGCAAACATCACCTATTTAAAAGCCAAAATTGGTGGCCTGAGGATCACTTATAATAGGGAGCATAATAAGGTCCAGGATTCCATGAGATCAGGAGCAGCAGCAGATGCTATTTTTGTCCCCAGGCTGTGGTACTATGACAGACTGCATTTTCTCACAGACCAGACTGAAGTCAGGCAATCCCTCTCAACCCTTCCTTCCACTCTTCCTTCCACGCTTCCTTCCACCCCAGTTGAGGCTTCCGATGTCCAACCTGGGACTTCCAGCCAGGAAGAAGTGGAGGAGACCAGCTTGAGCCAGGTATAGCATTGTTCAACATATTTCTGGTCGTAAAATTAATGATGTTAACTAGATGTTATTATTGATCACTAATTGCTGATTTAATAAAGCGTTTTACTGTTACATATTAATAGACAGTAGTGGCCACAAATGTTTGGGACAAGAAGGAAAAATGCAGGGGTCAGAATGATAGTCTTTTCTATTTATTAACATACAATTTGCAACAGTCATGAGCTGAAAATTGTGTGTGATTGATGAACAAAAAACTAAAACTATGTTTTTTTTGATACACAGGAAAGCCTCAGCCAGGAGGAGGGCATGGAATGTGGCAGCCAGGAGGAGGGCATAGAATGTGGCAGCCAGCAGTAGGTTGTGGAATGTGGCAGCCAGGAGGTGGCGGGGGTAAGTGGCAGCCAGGAGGTGGCCGGGCCCAGTAGTAGCCTGACAGAATCCCAGGTCCCTCCCCTCCGCCTTCCAACCAAAAGGAGGTGGCGGGGGTAGGTGGCAGCCAGGAGGTGGCCGGGCCCAGTAGTAGCCTGACAGAATCCCAGGTCCCTCCCCTCCGCCTTCCAACCAAAAGGCCCAGAAAGGGGAGTAATATGCAGGAGGCAGCGCTTGGGCTGATTCGGGAGGCTAAGGCGGCCCTCAGAGCCACCCCCACTCTTCAAGAGGCTTTTGCCTGCATGACTGCCAGCAAAATGCAGGAAATGGAGGAGGGTTCAACGCCTCTTGTGTGAGGAAATTATGTATACAAAGCCTAAATAAGGGGTTGTGGGGCAAAATCACAACCAAAACACACCTGTGTGAGTTGGACCATTCTCCTCCTCCTCCACCTCCTGCCACACCTCCAACACCACAGCCACAGCCTGGAAGCAAGCGGGGAAGGAAGAGTGGAAGTAACACAAGAAAGCGATGGCCTGGGTTCAGTCTGGTTTGACAAAAGACGCAGGCTGTGGTATGACCACAGCCTGGGGACATATATGTCATCTGCTGCTGTTCCTGATCTCTTGTAGTCCGGAAGCGGATTGTGATAACTATTATATTGACTTCTCATGCTACCAATTTTGGGGGTAAAATAGTTGATGTGTGCCCTGGGGTACAAAAGCTTCGCCAGTTTCACCAGTTTCTCCAGCGTTGCCTTCCTCTTTATTTTATTATGACCCATAATAAATGGCTATTTTGTATTCACAAATAATTGCCTATGTGTTTTACTTCAAAAAGGACAGTTTGTTTTTGAGTAGGTAGGTACATTTCCAAAATACAATGTCAAATTAACAAGGGACACCAACACAAACCAACCTCCTTGAGGTTAAAAAAAATACAAGATAATAATGGTGTTGTGGTAACTTGACACACAAAACGAAAAACGATATTATGGAGAGCACTAGAAAAAAAACAATGAGATCTTGATAAAAAAAAAAAAAAAAACACTATAAACCAAAATTAAATACATTATTATGGAGATCTGACAAAAACCAAAAAATAAAATATTCAGGAGATCACGACAAATAATAAAGAAATCATTTTTTCAGAACTCTGTGTGAATATCAGCAACAAAACAACTTAATTATTCTAGCATTCTAAAGAAGAAGAGAATGCGCTGCATTAAAAGATTTAAAAAGTTGCAGCGTGATGAATGTGCTATCTCCATTACGAACGCTAGTTTTACCAGACTGAGCGCTTCCGTCTCATACTTGATTCTAAGCATGCGTGGAACTTTGTGCGTCGGAATTGTGTACACACGATCGGAATTTACGAGAACGGATTTTGTTGTCGGAAAATTTGAGATGAAGATCTCAAATTTTGTGTGTCGAAAATTCCGATGGAAAATGTCCGATGGAGCCTACACACATTTCTGAAAAAATGCTCCCATCGAACATTTTCCGTCGGAAAATCCGACCGTGTGTACAGGGCATTAGGGTGCATGCATGCAGTTAAAGGGAAAGTATAGCCAAAGCCCTTTTGGTCCTACTTCTTCTGGGATCACAGGAGTGCACTTCATTCTGCACTCCTGTGACCCATACCCAGCTGACAGCAGGCTAAAATCCGCTATCAGCTGAGGCTGGTCCAGACTCTGCATAGATCCTGACTTTAATGTCAGGATCCCCCCAGATGCCTGGGCCAGCAGCTGACTCAGTTTCTCAGCGAGCTGCTGAGAGCCTGAGCCAGCCGCTCCTGCCTCTTCCACAGTGTGGCGCTCTGCTCTTTGTATTCTAACTATGTTTTTTTGGCCGTTTGACGGAAGCTGCCCTCTGTCGTCTCTAAAAAGACATTCCCTTCTGACCCCCTCAATACCATACCCTCCTAACCCCCCCAGTATTATGCTCTCCTGACACCCCAGCCCTCCTGATCCCCCCAATACCATACCCTCTTGTCCCCAAGGTGCCATGCCCTCCTCATCCCCCTCTACTGTGCCCTCCTAATCTCCCAGTACCATACTCTCCTGACCTCTTTGCACTGTGTCCTCCTGACCCCCCCAATACCGTGCCCTCCTGACCCCCCTACACCCTGCCCTCCTGACCTCCCTGTACAATGTCTTCCTGACCCCTGCCATACATACTACTGACCCCTGTACACTGCCCTACATTCTACTGACCTTTGTACACCGCCCTACATGCTACTGACCTCTGCACACCGCCCAACATGATACTGACCTCTTTACACCACCCAACATGCTACTGACCTCTGTACGCTGCCCAACATGCTACTGACCTTTGTATGCCGCCCTACTGACTACTGACCTCTGTACGCTGCCCTACCTACTACTGACCTCTGTACACTGCCCTACAAACTACTGACCTCTGTACGCTGCCCTACATACTACTGACCTCTGTACGCTGCCCCACATACTACTGACCACTATAAGCTGCCCTACATACTACTGACTGCTGAAATAAAATAACACCATCTCGCTTACACACCATATACCCATCTGCTTCGAAACGTGATGAGTCTAGCTGGTTGGAATTACTCTCCTATACACTTTTTCCTCCTCCTTCTCTCCCCCTTCCCCCCTCCTTTCCTTTTCCCCCCTTTTTTATCTTTGGAAATGCAGACCACATAATTATAGGATCATTTTCGTCCTAATGGTACGTTTAACTGTTGATCGAGGTCCGCCTATAGGCTTATAGGTATAACTACAATGTTATGTTCACACTTTTGTAGAGCTGTATTTCAGCTTCCTCTTATTGATCGGCTATGCTTCAAGTTTGATATTTGCAGGATGCATCCACGCCACCTACAGAAGTCTGTTGATCCCTCATTAATTTTCATTTCTTAACCTCTTTATTTATTTTATTGGATGTCTTGCCACGCAGGGGGTTCTCACCATCAATACGATAATGAAAAGCAGCATTCAGCCTCGAGGCTCCCTGTGCAGCTCTACTGCTCAACTTAGTAGTTTCGGTCTTGATGACCATCAAACACATCTAGTGCTCGGGCACGCATTCTGTTCCTCAGCTCTGTGTCTTTTCTGCAGCATCTCAGCTGCTCTATCTGTCCCAGACTGTCTCTCTCTCTCAGGCTCGTGCCTCAATCTGTCCTGTCCTGGACAATATGGTGCAACGTGCATCTCTCATGGCTCCCTTGCAATCAATCCCCCTCTCGGGAGGGTGAGGCTCTGAGCTCTAAGGCCCTGGCTCTCAGATGAAGGCAGCACACACCTGCATCATTAGTGTGCCTGCTTCCTACAAAAGTTGGCCCAGACCGCCATATTAAACAGTGGCAAGGGCTCGCCCTGCCACAATATATACAATAACAGTATATAGGCTGTTGTTGTTCCTGGCAATAGAGTCCGTAACTGTAGAGCATAGAAATCCTTCGTCAAATGGATTCTGTAGGTGAATATTTGGAGAAATTGTAGGCTAGTGAGACAAGTAGCTTTGATGAAAAGCTGATCTCTCAGTTATGCTACTTTCAAAGGAAAGGAGAATTTTCCTGCTAGGACAGCAGAGAAATACTATCACTCCACTTAAAATGAAGAATCCAGTTACTTTTAACTTTATTTCAGGGAAAACTTTATTCAAAGAATTTTATTTTTAAATTTCGGCAATGTACTGTACAATGCACAGTTCTAAAATATTTAATTTTTGCCTGTTCTGCTGCAGAAAATGCAGCTAACATTTTTTTTTATTGTTATCTTTTTGGGCCTCAAATAAACCTATAGCCTGCCTTTGTGTTTCTTGAATTACCACCTTTCATATTTCATTGTAATATGATTTCATGTAATTTGTCTTGCTTTAAAATGCTGGATTTAACCACTTTATATAACTGTTCTTGCATGCCTATAATTTAATTGCCTGTAATTTAAATAAAAAATATCAAACTTACAATAACAGGAAAGCTGCTGGCATTTTAAGCCATCACTTATTCCTTTATCTTGTCTTGTCTTAGGTACCAGACAGCCTCTGTACCCAGTCAATGACTATCTAGGCAGTTTCCAATTAGAGAATGCACTGTTTACAATTGTGTCACCTTGTGAAAGAAAAATTCGCTTGGACTCCAAAATATGTAATAAAATCTTACAGGCACTGTAAGACGTACCCCCAGCACTAAAGCACCTATGGTTACTCGAGCAGGTGCTGCTAAAGCTCCATCCACTAACGCACCGGGTCACTCTGAACCAATCACCAGCACTTGTTTAACTAACAACTCACAAACACCTGTTTCCAACACACAGGTAAGCAATGCCATTCCAAGTTTTTCACAACTGGATTTTCGTCCAGCACGCATTTTCTCTCAGCCAGTACTAGACTCAAAAAAGACGGGGAACATAGATTTGGTGAATCCCAAATTGGTGAAAACCAATTTGAGGTGATCAATTTGTCTTCTTATCCTCTCTCAGCAGAACAAATCTCTGTGTTGGGTCTTGGTCTCACCTTTTGCCCCACGCAAAAGGTGGACCAATTTGAATTAATCAAAGATCTTAATTTATTTTCTAGAAAACTCATGTTCAAAATCTTATACGATAAGTTAGACAACTCAACACAGGAACATGCTCTGGACAATCCTCTCTGGAAAGGCATGACTATTGGTGACATTCAAGCTATGGAGGACCTGATAGAGCTGTGGGAGGAGGGAGGTCTGGATGAGACCGATTTCCTTGAGGCCGAGGGTCTTTGGTCTGGCCCAGGCCCATCTCCTCCCGCACCTCCATCTTCTCCTCCCTCCTTTATCATTTCAAAACCCAAAGACTATAAACCCAAATCTCGTAATTTTCCAACCTTACAAGGGAACCCCAATGTGTGGGCCTTTACAAGCCAAGTGACCAAAGAAATTATGAAGACTAAATGGAAAGACCTGTCCCAATCAAATCTAACTTTTTTCCAACTGGAGGCCCTTAAATCTTTACAGCACAATAAAAATATAATGATTAAACCCTCGGATAAGGGTGGAAATCTAGTCATTATGGACAATTGTCAATATGAATCCATGGTCTTGGCCATTGTCCAAAATCGGGAATGGTATCGCAAGGTATTCCCCAATCATCTTACTTTAACAACTACCCGTTACCAACATCTCATTGGCTCGGCCTACCACAAAGGCCTTATTAACAATAAAAGTGGGAATTCTTTAATGTAACTTCTCCTAGAACACCGACTTTATACGCACTTCCCAAGATTCATAAAAATCCCAAAAAACCTCCTGGTCATTCCATAGTCTCTGGGAATGGTTGTCTTACCGAAACCGCGAGCCAATTAATTGATGACTTTCTAAGACCCCACGTTGAGGGACTTGTGTCCTACCTTCAAGATACTAGTGATCTTCTTCGAATTCTTGATGGAATCTCCATTCCCAAGGGGTCCTTGCTGGTGGCCCTCGATGTTGAGGCCCTCTGCAACTCTATTCCCCACCAGTTGGGGGTGGATGTGAGGGCTTCATTTCTGAAAACCCCGAGGCACCTAAGCAATATAACAAATTCATTCTAAATTTGCTTTTATTCATTCTTTCCAATAACATATTTTTATTTGGCGGCTCACACTACCTCCAGATACAGGGGGTGGCTATGGGGAGCAAGTGTGCCCCCTCTTATGCCAACCTGTATCTGGGGGGGTGGGAGAGTGAACTTTTCTTTAGGAATGACATGCAGGTTTTTTTTGAACAGATCCCTGTGTGGAGACATTTTATTGATGATATTTTTTTGTTTGGTTGGGAAACAAGGACACTCTCCTGTTATTCCTTGATAGTTTGAAGATCAATAAATATAATCTCAAGTTTACATTTGAGCTCAGCCAACATAAACTAACCTTTCTGGATATTCAAATTTTGGATAACGAAGATGGTAGTATAGGAACAACTCTGCATCGAAAACCTTCGGCAGGTAACTCCCTGCTCCACGCCACCAGTTTCCACCCTGCACCTCTTGTAGCAAATGTGCCCTATGGGCAATATTTGAGAATTAAACAAAATTGCAGCGCAAATTCAGATTTTGAAAGGGAAGCTAAGCTGCTGCGGTCTTGTTTACAACGAGGCTACAGCAACAAATGTTTGAAGAGGGCCTATTTGAAGGCCAAAAACCAAAATAGAGCCTCTATCCTGATCCCAAATCCAAAAAAGCAAACCCAGGTGTTCGACAGATCACCAGATTCTCGGGTCAGCACCGACAGGTGCAAGACATTATGGGAAAATATTGGTATCTCCTGATGGGAGACGAAAAAGTCTCCAAACATCTCAAACCATACCCTGAAATTACTTTCAGGCGATCTCGATCTGTCAGGGATACTTTGGTACACAGCCATTATGATATCCAAACCGAGACTTCTGGTGAATCTAAAAAAGGTAGTAGACCCTGCCATAAATGTAACTTCTGTAGGTTTATCTACGCTGCACGTGGCATCTTGCTTCCCAATGGCCGCTTGTTTAAACCTAACTTTTCGGTAACATGTCAATCGATAGGCATTGTATACATCATGCAATGTGAATGCCAAATGTTCTACATTGGTAAGACCAAACGACCTTTTTTTTGTCGTATAAGGGACCATGTCTTTTTGATACACAAAAAAAGAATGGAAACCCCGATAAGTCGGCACATTGGCTTATATCATAATTTTGATAGGAGTAAAATGCACTTTTTAGCCCTTGAGCATATCCCCCCTGCCAACAGAGGGGGTGACTATGATTAGCTTCTTCTACAGAGAGAGGCACGCTGGATACATGACTTATCAGCTTTAATGTATCCTGGCCTCAATGATGCCTTCAGCTTTAAACCTTTTCTTTAAACATTCAACTATAACTAAACACAATTTAAAACATACTATATTACTTTTTTTCTTTGTCTGTTTTTCTTTTCCTTTTTCAATATATTGTTTTTTGAATATTGTGAACATATTGTATATATATACATGTTCTTCCCTATTTGTCTGATATTTCTTAATTTTCTTCACAGGCTGCCTCTCCAAAATTAAATATTATAACTATTATTGCCAATATTGGCATTAATCAAGTATTATATAGGCCCTCATTCATTTGTATTCCTGTCCTTTCAGTTTTTGGCTCACACGGACGCCAGGGGCACTCAATGAATTGTGCGAGTAATCAATCGCCTTTCACGGGGAGCCCTAGAGGTGTCAGTCCCATGGGGGGCTTTTTTTATGTGGATATTATACATATCTATTCTTTTATCTTAGGTTCATATCTTGATCATGCCATCTTTTAGCTAAATTACCTTTTTTTGTTATTTACCTAGATTGTTTCCCTTTTTCAAGATGGCGCTGTTGACCCTTGCTATCAGCGGATGACTTTTCCAGCTTTTTCTATCTTGTCTGGTTATTTTCCCTTTTCCAAGATAGCGCGGCCGGCCTCTACTGTGATGAATGACGCGCTCTGTGGCTCCTGTCACTCGGTGCATGCGCACTGCAAACAATGACGCGGTTAGCGTCACGTCATTAAGCCTTCGCCTTTTTGATTATCCACACGCCCCCCTGGGCTTCCTCATTACACGTCCGCATCCCGATTGTGATGTCAGACGCCACCGGCATGGAAGGACTATAAGAATGTGGTTATACACTGCAATCCTCTGTCGTAGGCTCACCGTCCAGGGGAGAGGTTGTTTCTCTCCCACCCCATGCCTGTCTTAACCATCTTTATAGGTAAGGGCTCCATAGGTGACTCGGTTTGATCCTTGAGTGGTTTACACATATGGACCTAATTTGACCATTATGTATTTTGTCTTTTTTTAGCTGTACCCTTATACATTTGATCCTTTAAATGCTGGCTGGGAATTTCCATATTTATGGTGACTCTAATCTGACGTTTGTGCTTGCAGTGAGTTTTTTTTGCCTCCAGCAAAAGAGTTTTGATTCTACTTAAGGTAACCCCTATGTCAATATGGTGCTCATATTTGATGTCTTTTTCACATCATTTGTTTGATATCTTATTTTTATCCCTCCTATTTTTCCATTAAGGATATACCAATTCTTTGTCCTTTTGTGGCCATAGTGGACAGAAATTTTGGTTTGAGTGACCTACTAGATGCCTTGTGTCTCTGATGTTATTCATCGGCAATACCAATCTAATTCGTATTTAATCTCTGGCAGCCTGGTAAGATTATGGATTTTGATAGATTGACTCTTTGATTATTGTTTGATATTTTCTGATTCTTTCAACAGTTCATAGTCTCATATGACATGCTATCCATACATGCACCTATATATTCTATATTGTAGATTTTATGATGTAATATGATGTCTTATTCGTGTCTTTCTTATCGTTTATAGTATACCACAATCTATACCAAAATTCCTGAGGAAGCTCCAAATGAGCGAAACATGTTGAGTGGTATCTATTAAGTGGTATTTTGTTTCACTGTCTGCCTAATATTGGATGTGAAATTAAGACACAATTTTTAATCATGTAATTGTAATAAAAATTCTTTTTTTATGGATAAGTTGTACATGTTTATCTATGCTACCTACCTTAAAGTTTAAGCACCTTAAAAGTCCCAGGGTTGTTTAACCCCATTTTCCCCTTTCTTGTTCATGTAATAAAATTGCATTAGTGCTCTATTCAAATAATAAAAATGTACATAATGAAATTATTAGAAAATAGATATATATATATTTTTAAAAGCATATATAATATAGTGCCTTAAAAAAGTATTCATACCTCTTGAAATTCTCCACATTTTGTAATGTTACAACCAAAAACGTAAATGTATTTTATTGGGTTTTTTATGTGACAAGACCAACACAAAGTAGCACATAATTGTGAAGTGGAAGGAAAATGATAAATGGTCTTCAATTTTTTTTTACAAATAAATATCTGAAAAGTGTGGTGTGCATTTGTATTCAGCCCCCTTTACTCTGATACCCCTAACTAAAATCTAGTGGAACCAGTTGCCATCAGAGGTCACCTAATTAGTAAATAGAGTCCAACTATGTGTAATTTAATCTCAGTATAATTACAGCTGTTCTGTGAAGCCCTCAGAGGTTTGTGAGAGAACCTTAGTGAACAAACAGCATCATAAAGGCCAAGGAACAGACCAGAGAGGTCAGGGATCAAGTTGTGGAGAAGTTTAAAGCAGGGTTAGGTTATAGAAAAATATCCCAAGCTTTGAACATCTCACAGAGCACTGTTCAATCCATCATCTGAAAATGGAAAGAGTATAGAACAACTGCAAATCTACCAAGACATGGCCGTCCACCTAAACTGACAGGCCAGGCAAGGAGAGCATTTATCAGAGAAGCAACCAAGAGGCCCATGGTAACACTGGAGGAGCTGCAGAGATCCACAGCACAGAAGGGAGAATCTGTCCACAGGACAAATATTAGTCTTGCTCTTCACAAATCTGGCCCTTATGGAAGAGTGGCAAGAAGAAAGCCATTGTTGAAAGAAAGCCATAGCAAGTCCCCTTTGCAGTTTGCGAGAAGCCATGTGGAGGACACAGCAAACATGTGAAAGAAGGTAGACGGTCAGGTGAGACCAAAATTTAATGTTTTGGCCTAAAAGCAAAAGCTATGTGTGGCGGAAAACACTGCACATCACCCTGAACACACCATCCCCACCGTGAAACATGGTGATGGCAACATCATGTTATGGGGATGCTTTTCTTCAGCAGGGACAGGGAAGCTGGTCAGAGTTGATGGGAAGATGGATGGAGCCAAATACAGGCGGTCCCCGGGTTACAAACATCTGACTTACAAATGACTCCTACTTACAAACGGAGGAAGACAACAGGAAGTAAGAGGAAATATACCCCTAGGAAGAGAAATTCACTCCTGTAAGCATTATCATGGGAAAAAGGTCTCTCCACTGAAGCTTTATCACCAATCCTTGTTTCCACAACAACACAACATTTTCAAAATCCAATTGTCATAGGGACAGAAAGAGAGGAGAAATATTCTAAACAGGGGCACAGACAGCAAAACAAATGTTACAGGGGTAACTATCCAAAAAAACTAAAAATTCTTTTTTTGGCTGTTACCTGTTCCAACTTACAAACAATTTAGACTTAAGAACAAACCTACAGACCCTATCTTGTTTGTAACCCGGGGACCGCCTGTACAGGGCAATCTTAGAAGAAAACCTGGTAGAGGCTGCAAAAGACTTAACTGGGGTGGAGGTTCACCTTCCAGCAGGACAACGACCCTTAACATACAGCCAGAGCTACAATGGAATGGTTTAGATCAGTGGTTCTCAACCTGGGGGTCGGGACCCCCTCGGGGGGGTCGAATGACGATTTGCCAGGGGTCACCGAATCCTGGGATGTTCCTGAATCCCGCACCACTCTCCCATCCTTTTTGTGGCTGCTCAGCAAGGCTGTCCCTGGAGCCTGTGGCCGCCCAGCTGGGCTGTTCCTGGAGCCCACGACCGCCCACTCAGCCTCTTCGCAGCCGCCCATTCAGTTCACAGCATGGCTGGGGGGCAGAGACTATAGGTCAGCTGACTGGTGAGGAATGTGAAGTGGGAGGGGCTAAAGGAGACCCCATCTCCTGATTTCTGCATAGATGCCACTGCTGCGAGACACCACAAAGTCGGAAACATAGTGAGTAATACTTTCTGTGATTATAGTTGCCATTAAAGTTCCCCACTACAGTTCTCAGATCAGCAGATGACCTTGATCAAGAGCACCCAATTTGGCTGATCAGAACTCCCCCCAGCATTGCCACTGATCCCACCCCCCACCAGTACTGGTACTCATCCCAACTCCCCGCCAGCCCTGCCACTCATCCCATTCCCCCCCCCCCCCCCCACCAAGGAGAATGAGAAGGAATAAAAATAGAGAATACATGGAAGGGAGAGGAAAAGAGGGGAGGGACAAAGAAAAAGGGAGAGAAAGAATAAGCGAAAGCACAAGAAAGAAGGCTAGAGGGAGGGATAGGGAGGAAAAAACAAGAAATTAGGATAGAGAGAGATAAAAGGGAAAGAAAGGAGAACAAAGAGAGAGAGTGGTACATCCTAAAATGTACCATAAGGGGTTTCAATACTGTACGAGTGGAAGGGACTCAGGAAGCGCTAAATATCCGTGGGTTGGGGGTGCAAATGACTTGTCTTACCTTGAGTGCTGACAACCCACGCTACAAAAATAATTTTACTGTTAGGGGTCCCCACAACTTGGGAAATTATATCAAGGGGTCACGGCACTAGAAAGGTTGAGAATCACTGGTTTAGATGAAAGCATATTCATGTGTTAGAATGGCCCAGTCAATATCCAGACCTAAATCCAATTGAGAATCTGTGGCAAGACTTGAAAACTGCTGTTCACAGATGCTCTCCGTCCAATCTGACAGAGCTTGAGCTAATTTGCAAAGGAGAATGGGCAAAAACTTCACTCTCCAAATTATGGACTCAGGGGGGCTGAATACAAATGCACGCCATACTTTTCAGATTTTTTTTGTAAAATATTTTGAAAACCATTTATCATTTTCCTTCCACTTCACAATTATGTGCCACTTTGTGTTGGTCTATCACATAAAATCCCACTAAAACACATTTACATGTTAGGTTGTAAAATGACAAAATGTGGAAAATTTCAAGGGGTATGAATAGTTTTTCAAGCCACTGTAAGTGCATAAAAGTGATAAACCAAAAGTCCCAATGAAGTATCAGAAATTAGGTTAAGCAATCTTCTCTGTATGTGACAAGAGGAGAGCAGAAGTAAATGCCAACAGCCTCTAAGCTTCTCAGCAATGAGACCGCAAACCACCTCAGTGTTTGAAAAGGTGCCTGCAAAATTACCTAATTTGCCCTAACAGTTTACGTTAAAACGGAGGGTTTTGTTTGGACACATTTGCAAATATGTGCTTAAGCCACAGATCCCTGGCCAAGGGACCTCTGTATATACTATGGTCCTAACTCAAAATTTCCAGAGTCTCCATAGTAGGAACACATAAAAGAAATGGATAGATTTGGGGTAGGTATACCTGGAGGGAGCCCACTCCTCCTTAACCACTTTTCGCCCGAATGGCGTCCGGGCGGTGGTTCAGTTATCCTAACTGGGCGTCATATGACGCCCTGCAGGATAACAGCCGCCACGTGCCTGTGGGGGCGCTCATATCGGCGATCGGTGGTGCGGTGTGTCAGTCTGACACACCGCACCACCGTTCTCGGTAAAGAGCCTCCGGCGGAGGCTCTTTACCACGTGATCAGCCGTGTCCAATCACGGCTGATCACGATGTATACAGGAAGAGCCGTTGATCGGCTTTTCCTCACTCGCGTCTGGCAGATGCTAGTAGAGGAGAGCCGATTGGCGGCTCTCCTGACAGGGGGGGTCTGCACTGATTGTTTATCAGCACAGCCCCCCCCTCAGATTCCCACACTAGACCACCAGGGAAGCCCCCAGGACCACCAGGGAAGCCCCCAGCATGTGGATGGCCAGGTACATCCCCTATGGCCATCCACATGTAAAAAAATATGCCCAAAATATGCCAATCGGTGCCCACAAATGGGAACTGATTGGCACCTCTGTGGCACATTACAAAAGGAATGCCCAGCAATGACACCCATCAGTGTCATTAGTGCCACCCATCAGTGTCCATCAGTGCCACCTATCAGTACCCATCCATGCCCATCAGTGCCCACCTATCAGTGCCCATCCATGCCACCTATCAGTGCCACTCATAAGTACCCATCAGTGCCACCCATAAGTACCCATCAGTGCCGCCTATGAGTGCCCATCAGTGCCGCCTACGAGTGCCCATCAGTGCCGCCTATGAGTGCCCATCAGTTACGCATACCAGTGCCACCTATCAGTGCCCGTCAGTGCCACCTATCAGTGCCCTTCAGTGCCACCTATCAGTGCCCATCATCAATGCCCGCCAGTGCCACCTCATCAGTGGCACCTCATTGGTGCCACCTCATCGGTGCCCATCAGTGCCGCCTTATCAGTGCCCGTCAGTGCAGCCATATCAGTGCCCATCATTGAAGAAGAAAACTTACCTATTTACAAAAAAATGTAACAGAAACAAAGAAAAAATTGTTTTTTTTTCAAAATTTTCGATCTTTTTTTATTTGTTGAGCAAAAATAAAAATTGCAGAGGTGATAAAATACCACCAAAAGAAAGCTCTATTTGTGGGAACAAAATGATAAAAAATTTGTTTGAGTACAGTGTAACACGACCGCGCAATTGTCATTCAAATTGCGACAGTGCAGAAAGCTGAAAATTGGCTTGGACAGGAAGGTGTCTAATGCCGCGTACACACGAGCGGACTTTACGGCAGACTTGGTCCGGCGGACTTTTCGATGGACTTTCCGAATGAATGGACTTGCCCACACACGATCAACCAAAGTCGGATTTGTATGTGATGACGTACGACCGGACTAAAACAAGGAAGTTGATAGCCAGTAGCTAATAGCTGCCCTAGCGTCGGTTTTTGTCCATCGGACTAGCATACAGACGAGCGGACTTTTCAACCGGACTCGAGTCCGTTGTAAAGATTTGAAACATCTTTCATTTCTAGAATGTGAGAGTGGTAACTCCTGCGCTGTCAGAGAGGGCCTACGCTAAAGGACAACACCTGTGTACTGATCCAAACAGGCAAATAAAGCTAATATAAAAGGTGGTGATTGCGCTGTGATAAAAGGTAAATGGGGAAAGGGGAAGGGGAGAGGGACTAAATAAAGTGCATGAAGAGGTAAAACAGAGTGACCTGAATAAGTGAGCCAAACACACTAATGGGCTCTAGATGCTAGAAAACATATATAAATGGAAATGAAAAATTGCTAACATCAAATAAAAGATGCAAGCAAGAAATACGTGGTGAAGGTGTATCACACTAGTGAAACTGTAAATCAGTAAAAGTAGCTCCCTAAGTAAAGCAGACCATATAAATGGATGGATAAAAGTGCTGACAAAGTAAACGCTACAATCCAATGACACAAATAAATAAATGTGAATGAGTGGAAATAACAATCTAAAATAAATAAAACATTAAATATGTCCAAAATGGGTATGAGCTAGTGTCACACTAGCACATGAGTGACAGCTCTGACGAGCTGTAAGTGACAAGTCCCCAATAACCCTATATTTAAATGGAAAAAAGAACTGGAACAAGTAGTTCAACTGGGCCTAAAAAGGGGCATTCTTAATAAAAAAAGAAGCTAAATATCTGGTCCCAGAGGCCTGTAGAACTCCGATCATCTATGCATTACCTAAAATCCATAAGGATAAAACTGATCCTCCTTTAAGACCGATTGTTAATGGTATAGAATCAATTACGGCGAGACTGGGTGAATATATCGACAAGTACCTCCAACCTGCAGTACAAAGTACTAAGGCTTACCTACGAGATACGAAACAAATGCTTCAGATACTTGAAAATAGAGTGGACATCGGTACTGTATGGATGGCAACAGCTGACGTATCATCACTGTATACGATCATACCCCATTTTGCGGCATGTGAGGCCATGAAGTGGGGTCTTAGAAAATACACCAAGCTCCCCCGCTTTCAAAGGAAATTTCTTGTCAAATGCCTCGATTTCTGTCTGAAACACAGCCATTTTTGGTACTGCAAACAATTTTACCACCAGAAGACAGTAGTAGCTATGGGGGCGAAATTTGCCCCCAGTGTCGCAGGGCTTTTCATGTCTCAATGGGAAGAGGAAGTCGTTTTTTCAGATCCCCCCAAAGAACTACGGTTGTTCAAAAGGTATATCGACAATATTTTTATTATATGAGTAGGCGATCGTGATCTCCTAACTTCTTTTTTTCTCAAATTAAATAATAATGCTAAAAATATTGTATTAACCTGACAGATTGAGGAACAGTCTATTCCGTTCCTTGACCTGGAGATCTCACGTATCAACAATCAATTTATTACCAAAACCTTCTTTAAAAACGTCGATTGTAATAGTTACTTACCTCTAAGAAGTTGCCATCATAGAAACTGGCTATTTAACATCCCCAAAGGCCAGATAATGCGACTAAGACGCAATTGCACTCTGGAAGAAGATTTTCTATATGCAGGCCAGTCTGATTGGAAAAAGATTTACGAATAAAGGATATGATCAAGAGTTCATAAATGACAAAATAGTAGAAGTGGGACAAATGCAAAGAAAAGAACTGCTTGAAGATAAAATATCCACTTGCCAGCAGGACCAGGTACCTCTGGTCCTTGACTACAACCTTCAACATAAAAAGATCGAAAGCATTATATCTCGCCATTGGCACATTCTAAAATCAGATAGTGGCCTGAGAGAGATACTACCAGAAAAACCCAAATTTATTTATAAAAGGGCACCCACCCTCAGAGATCGGTTAGTCAAAAGCATGATTGATCCCCCAAAAAAACTATTTTCTTTCTTCACCGGTAAAGGATTTTACCCTTGCAAACAATGCTATGCCTGTACTCGTACTAAACGTCCAAACCAAAAAGTATACTCTTTTCAATCAAACAGCAATGGTACCAAATATGATGTCAACGAGTTCATTGGGTGTAATACTGAGGGAGCGGTCTATGTATTGGAGTGTAGTTGTGGCCTCCAGTATATGGGCCGCACCAAAAGATTACTAAGAATGCGTATTAAGGAGCATGTTCAAAACATCCAAAAGGGTTTCGACAAACACAATGTCTCTAGGCACTTCGATAAATATCATAATAGAGACCCCAGTCATTTGACCTTGGCGTGGGGGACACAAAGTGAGGATTCTAAGTCAACTCGAGTCCAAATGGATATTCTCTATGGACACCCTTGTGCCTAAGGGACTTAACATCGAGTTTGATTTAAATTGCTTTCTTAGCGACTTTTAGTTTATTATTTTCACCATCATTTTTTGTCTGCGATTCGCCTCTGTCATTTTGGTTCTCTCCTTTTTTAGCCCTTCTGTCTTCAGGTTAGCTATATATTGTTTTAGTTTTATTTGCTTACTGGACTGCATTTGTTGTATTTATATATATTACTTGTCTAGTGAGTCTGTGACATGTCCCAAGCTCCAGTTTTATTTTATTCTATTTTTTGTCTGTTTTCTTTTTCCATTTTTTGTCCGTTTTTTAAATTTCCCCCATCCAGCGTTCGTTTATTTATTTTTTATCCCCCTTTTTTTGCATTTTACCAACCCCCCCCCTCCCCATCCCTTTCCTTATTTCCCCTACCTCTCCTCCCCATCCCTTTCCTTATCCTTACAGATCACACTTTTTTCATTTAGTATTATTTATATATCTATATATTTTTATATATCTCTCGCACATTTTTTGTGTAATGTATTTCCAGCATATCCCATACATGAGACACCGTGTCTTAGTGGGTCACTTAATTTCGCCTGAGATCATGTTTGTTGTTGCCTTTTAGCCAACCCCAAGCTGACTCTGTTTATGGTCAGAAACATCCCTTTCAACCTGCCCTGCCTGAGAGACTCTTGCAATAGGTTAATGGCACTGTGTGCTATGCTATTCTTCTTATGCACGGGCTTTGGGAAATGGCCGCCGGGTGCCTATCAACGCAATGGCGAGCTTCGGGAAAATGGCTGCCGTGCGCCCATTACACAGGGACTACTTATAAGCATTGGCCCCTTACCCCGTGTTATCCTCTGAAGAAGTCACGTGACGATACGCGTTAGGATTGGAGCACGGGACGTTGCCACAGACCAACAGCAGGAGACAAGCTTGTTGCTCGTGGATGCTATACATTGTAGCCATTTTTAAAACTTAAGTTGACTGGATGTTTTTACTCAATAAATTTAATTTTTGATATGGGATCACGCTATGTGAATTTTTCTCTTCATATACCATTTACCATTACTCTACCTGACGAGCACTGAGGAGTGAGGCACGGGGACAGACTGAAGATTGGAAATACCCCTGGAGGCATACAAGCTCGGTGCTCGTGGATTGATGCCCACACTCACTTTTAAAAAAAGTGTCCATTTTTTGTCTTTCTATACCCCGCCTGGCATTGTTACCATCGCCATCATCTGCCTTAACTGGACTCCCATGCCTGCTAGCTATTTGCAACACAAGCTGTATGCCTTACAGCTGTAAGGTAAGCGGCTTGCAAACACGGAGGTGTCCTCACTGAAGATCCCCCTCCCCTCACCATTGGAACTGTTTTGTGTTTTTTTAGTTACAAACTTTTTACCTGGTGACGGGACTGTTATTTATCCACTTCTGGGGACTTGTCACTTACAGCTCGTCAGAGCTGTCACTCATGTGCTAGTGTGATACTAGCTCATACTCATTTTGGACATATTTAATGTTTTATTTATTTTAGATTGTTATTTCCACTCATTCACATTTATTTATTTGTGTCATTGGATTGTAGCGTTTACTTTGTCAGCACTTTTATCCATCCATTTATATGGTCTGCTTTACTTAGGAAGCTACTTTTACTGATTTACAGTTTCACTAGTGTGATACACCTTCACCACGTATTTCTTGCTTGCATCTTTCATTTGACGTTAGCAATTTTTCATTTCCATTTATATATGTTTTCTAGCATCTAGAGCGCATTAGTGTGTTTGGCTCACTTATTCAGGTCACTCTGTCTTACCTCTTCATGCACTTTATTTAGTCCCTCTCCCCTTCCCCCATTTTCCTTTTATCACAGCGCAATCACCACCTTTTATATTATGTTTCATTTCTAGGTCCGTCAAACTTTTGGGAAAAAAAAGTCCGCTGGAGCCCACACACGATCGAATTGTCCGACGGATTCCGGTCCGCCGGACCAAGTCTGCCGTAAAGTCCGCTCATGTGTACGCTGCATAAGTGCCTGGTATTGAAGTGGTTATTAAAGGCATAGGGACACACTTGGTTCACAAAAACTACAACATAGCCAACAGAACTATCCAAATGATGTATATTACAGCAGTATTATAGTTTCAGCTATTATTTATTCAAGATTCTATATCATCCTTCTAGTTAAACCCACCTACTTCAAACGTCTTCACTGGAACATAACCAAGGAAAAGCAAACATATGAATATATAATCAGATACTTTAAAGATTAGCCACAGGAAAAAATTTAAACAGTATAAAGTATTAAACAGAATACAAACATTAATTTTTCTTTAAGTGCAAAACACTCTGCAGGAGATTTTTCCTGGAGCCTCTCTTAGGGTCCAATCTGACAGAAGTATGAGCAGGATGGAAAACTTCAAAGCCACAATCAATATGAGTTTCAAAGTTAGAAAATACTGTAGTTGTAGCACTGCTGAGATTACAAATTTCATTAGCCTAAGGGCTTAAAATACCACTGTGGGGACTGTGGGGTCATGGGTGACTAAACAATCTTACAGAATGGCAATAAATTGGTGTATTTGTGTCTTTAGTCATAGCACATTTAGAAGAGTCTATAGAACTACTGGAATTAGTCAATGCAACATTATAATATAAATGCTGCATATGACCAACTTGGTCAGAAGATATGAAACGTATTAATATAGCCTTTGATTATAGAAGGAAACAGGAACTCGCTATAGGAAACCCAAAACAGAAACTCCCTACAAGAAACACAATTCATGGATGGAGCATAACATCTCCATTGGTGTGTGGGTGGGGCCCATTCGCCCTGCGTGGGGGGTACCCTTTCTCCGTGCATTCGCTCATCAATGCCTGGGACCAAGTGGGGCCACATTCATGTGAAAGTCAAACATTATGGCGGTACTTCGACTTGGAGATGAGCTGAATACTGTGTGTAGTGATTGAATGTACAAAGTTCCTCTGTGAAGTGTGCTACACACCTTTAATTGATGTATGTTGCATTTAGGAGGGACACTACTGAGCCAATGCCCATTCCACCAGTCCAGAATAACTCTGCCACCTCACTCCTAGTAACACAAGGGGTTCCTGCCGAGTACCTAGAGTAGACTTTATGTATGCTCTCACTTAACTCCTCCCATAGCTAACTCACTGACTGTCCTGCCTAATCTAGCTAACTCAAATGATATGACACTGTCTCTCTCTCTCTCTCTAAGTACGCCGGAACACACTACACAGGGCCGCCGTGCAGGCGGCCTTATATAGTGTGGGGCGTGTTCTAAACCCCCTGAGCCATAATTGGCCAAAGCACCCCTGGCTTTGGCCAATTACAGCTCTCTCTACCGATGGCGCTGTGATTGGCCAAGCATGTGGGTCATAGTGCATGCTTGGCCAATCATCAGCCAGCAATGCACTGCAATGCCACAGTGAATTATGGGCCGTGACGCGCCACACGAATTTGGCGCGAACGGCCCATATGATTTGGCTAGGTACATAGTTTCAGTCCTGTTTACTTTTGGGGAACGACCGCTCGGGAGGGAGCCAGAACACTGACCCCTCTCTACCGGAGGACCTGCCACCTTCACCAGGTACCACACTTCATGACTGACTTTTTTACACTTCCTAACATTTCTTGGTTACCTGTGGCAACTGCTCTCCAACTCCAATTCTCCTGCCGAATTAACCTTTGTAATGGCTTTGCTTTGTAGTGTGCTTTTAAGGCCCTATTTTTCTCATACATCATGCACCCTTTGAACAACTTCAGACCAGGCTTAGAATGTTTCAAAGCTTTACTCTTTTGTTACAATGTCCATACAAGTGTAATACAGCTCAATCCCTAACTGAGTAAGCAGAGTCTTCCGAAGTTTTGATATCCCGAGGGACTACATGGCGTAGCATCCCTCTCTCTGCATCACATTTGCAGGCTCTCTCCCTGGACTCGGCTTTACCCCATATTCAAATATCCACTGGGAAGGAAAGCAGGGCCCAAAAAGCTCAGGAAGGAAGTTCAGACCAAATTAACCTCTTCCCAGCCTGGGCAGGCCAACTAAACTTGCTAAAAACAAAATGCTCTTTGTAGGCAACTACCTACAGGGGAGTGGGGAAAAAACAGCTACTAAAGCTGACCGTGCATGTTGTAGGCCAGATGTGTCAAGCTCAATTTCATTGCGGACCGCATCAGCATTATGGTTGCCCTTAAAGGTCCAGTTGTATCTGTAAGACTAGATGTCCAGAGCACCCCACTTCCCCTTATATAAGATGTCAAGACCCTGCCCACCATCAGAAGTCAGGAGTCCCCCATCCTCCCTTAAATAACAGTGCAACCCCCATGCTGCTGGGAAGAAGCTGGTGGCAAAGCTGGGAAGCAGAAAGTGCAGGGTCTGGAGGAGGGCCAGAGGAGAGCTGAAGTCAGCTGCTGTAGTCTCTGCTGAATACTGAAATCAGGGGATTTGAGGGTGTTGCGGCTGCACGGAAAAACATCTGAGAAGGATCTGGTGGAAGATTTCTGTCCTCCTCTCTGCTGCTGACTGCTGTGATAGGGTGGGGGCTGAGACAAGGAGGGTGCTGCAGCAGAGATGCGAGGTCCACGTGAAATGGTCCGGGGGGCCAGATTTGGCCCACGAGCCTTGTATTTGAGGTTTGTTTGTGTTTTGTTTGTATTATAGACTGATTTTACTCTACATTTACCAAAACTAGGCAATATGAGGGCCTACCTAATCAAACCATTTATAGCTTGATATGCATGGTACAGCTTTGTCCAGCTCCACTCAGGATTGTTTATTTCCAGCCTTGCTCATGCTCATTCTGTCCTGACACAGCCCAGGATTTCCATGTCTTCGTACATTGCAGTCCTGGATAACCAATGCGTGCAGCAAACGTTAATGATGCTGGGAGTATCCTGAGGGTATTTTGGCACCAGCCTTTGACAGGCTGGTGCTGTGTCTTCAAAACATATACAAGGGGGTGCTGATAAGTACTGAGCCTTACCCAGAAAAAAATGAGCGAAGAAGCTGGAAATTGCAGGGTGTACTGACCAATTTGTCTATATTCAATGGTGTAAAAATCAACTACCTATGATTTTAACTTATCTTTCTTTTTCAGGTCCAAAATCAACATGGCAGCACCTCCACAAAATGTAATGTGGAAGAACATAGGACCATAATCAAGTTCCTGTTTCTCCAAGGGAAAGGTGCGAAGCAGATCCATTAAGAAATGTCACAAACTTTGGGTGACAGTGCCCCCTTCATATGCAACATTGGGTCGTCAATTTTAAAACTGGCCATTTCGGTGTTAAAAGTGAAAAACCCAGTGGAAGACCTGTTTCTGTCTCTGTGCCTGCAAAGGTCAAACATTTTGGGATCCACTATGCTGCAAGCTTTTTCATTTCCAAGTCATTGTGGATAATGGCACCAACTCTCTCACGTGATATTCCCAAATATGTAGCAATACTTTTGACTGACATTCGGCGATCCTCCATGATCGTGTCATGAATGGCTTTCACATTTGCAGGCACAGAGACAGAAACAGGCCTTCCACTGGGCTTCTCACTTCCAACACTGAAATGACCAGTTTTAAAATCCCAACGTTTAACTGTTGCATATGAAGGGCCACTGTCACCCAAGTGAAGGATTATCCCTCCTTGATGCCTAATACTCTCCAAAGGATCTGAATACTACAGTTTTTTTATATTTAGTTATCTGGCGAATTTGCATTTCTCCTACACGAGTGATGGTGGAGCACTGATAACTAAGATCACCTGTCACTGCTCTGCTTTTTTGGTGTTTGGATTTCTTTATAAGGACTTTTCTAAATATTTTTAGCTCAAATTATTATTGAATATTGTGTTTATTTTTATGCACTGAATGATTGTTTATAGTGTGTATTTTCATATTTGCTCTGAGTTAGCGCCAACCTCTTTATATATTGCAGTGGTTCTCAACTCCTGTCCTCGGGACCCACTAACTTGCCAGGTTTGCAGGATAACTGAAATACATTACAGGTGATATCATTTGCTGCTCAATGATTGCAGTATTCTAGTCTGAATCTCTCCTAGGTAATACTTAAATTCTGGCCTGTTAGTGGGTTCTGAGGACCGGAGTTGAGAACCACTGATATATTGATTACATTTGATTTTTGCACCATTGAATATAGACAAATTGGCCAGTACACCCTGCAATTTACAGCTTCCTCCCTCAATTTTTTCTGGGTAAGGCTCTGTACTTATCAGCACCCCCTTATACCTGTGAGCAAGAGCTATAGTACTGAAACATGTTAACTGTTGTTACTGACCCTTCTTTTGTCTACTGTCTTGTCTTTTGCCTTCTTCCCTGCAGATCCGAACTGTCTTTCTACTCCAGTGCTCCTTAACTAAGGGTTTCATGGAAACTTAGGGTTCCTCCTGAGGTTGCCAGGTGTTCCTTAAGCAATCAGCAAAGGTGGGTTGATCTCTCAACCACACTGACCACCAATGGAAGTAATTTTCTTCTAGCTACCAATGTAAGAGCTCAGTTCCACACTGACCAATAATGTTTGAGGACACCATAGTTTTTACTGTTTGTATTTCTGTTCTGCAGTTATTTATTTCAAGAATATTTCTGAAAATAATTAAAAAAAGGTAAAAAAATCATCTTCCCTGGGTGTCAAATTATTTTATCTAAAATTTTCTTCAAATGATTGATCATGCTAATGTACCCTAAGATGCAGGTAGAACCTGAAAAAAATTTCAAGGGTTCCTCAGTTGTAAAATTGTTGTGAAAGGCTGGTCTACTCTGCACTTGCCGTTGAGACTCTTTGCTTGATCCTGACTATTGGCCACTCTCCTGCCTCCACATCGTAGTTCCTTGCACCTGCTCACCCTTTGGTATTGCAATCCTGATGGCCATGACCTGGTACCAGCACACATCAAAATCCATCTCCACCATCAGAAGCTCTAGGGGAGTTTCCGTAACATCAGGTAAAACGTTTGCTGATTCTGATAAGGGTTTTTGAAACAAGTTTTGACAATACATGCATTTATGCTTTTGGCACTAAATAAAAAAGATGCATGAAGCAGGCCTAAAGTCTGAACTTAATTCTGTTGTAAAGTGCAACTTCCCTTGCAAAGTGAACACCTTATTTGCCTTTAGTAAATCCACCCCAATGCAAAAAAAAAAAAAAAAAAACACCTCTTCTGCATTCCTAGCTTTTATTGAACAAGAGGCTTAATTCACAAAATGTACACTCATTTTCACATTTCCTTAGACTCAGATAGAAATAATGTATTTTTTGGAAAATAAAGGTCCTTATCTGGGTGTATTAGCCTTGTAAGTTGTGCATAATGTATAGAACTACCCTTGCCATCTCTTTGGTTTTCTTGTACCATATATGCAATCACCCTTTCTGCCCCTTGTGTTTTAACCACTTCAGCCCCGGAAGGTTTTACCCCCTTCCTGACCAGAGCACTTTTTACAATTCGGCACTGCGTCGCTTTAACTGCTAATTGCGCGGTCATGCAATGGTGTACCCAAACGAAATTTGCGTCCTTTTCTTCCCACAAATAGAGCTTTCTTTTGATGGTATTTGATCACCTCTGCCGTTTTTATTTTTTGCGCTATAAACGGAAAAAGACCGAAAATTTTGAAAAAAAATGATATTTTCTACTTTTTGTTATAAAAAAAAATCCAATAAATTCAATTTTAGTCATACATTTAGGCCAAAATGTATTCGGCCACATGTCTTTGGTAAAAAAAATGTCAATAAGCGTATATTTATTGGTTTGCGCAAAAGTTATAGCGTCTACAAACTAGGGTACATTTTCTGGAATTTACACAGCTTTTATTTTATGACTGCCTATGTCATTTCATGAGGTGCTAAAATGGCAGGGCAGTACAAAACCCCCACAAATGACCCCATTTTGGAAAGTAGACACCCCAAGGAAATTGCTGAGAGGCATGTTGAACCCATTGAATATTTTTTTTTTTTGTCCCAAGTGATTGAATAATGACAAAAAAAAAAAAAAAAAAAAAAATTACAAAAAGTTGTCACTAAATGATATATTTCTCACACAGGCCATGCGCATATGTGGAATTGCACCCCAAAATACATTTAGCTGCTTCTCCTGAGTACGGGGATACCACATGTGTGGGACTTTTTGGGAACCTAGCCGCGTACGGGGCCCCGAAAACCAAGCACCGCCTTCAGGATTTCAAAGGGCATAAATTTTTGATTTCACACCTCACTACCTATCACAGTTTTGAAGGCCATAAAATGCCAAGATGGCACAAAACCCCCCCAAATGACCCCATTTTGGAAAGTAGACACCCCAAGCTATTTGCTGAGAGGCATGTCGAGTCCATGGAATATTTTATTTTTTGACACAAGTTGCGGGAATGTGACAATTTTTTTTTTTTTTGCACAAAGTTGTCACTAAATGATATATTGCTCACACAGGCCATGGGCATATGTGGAATTGCACCCCAAAATACATTTAGCTGCTTCTCCTGAGTACGGGGATACCACATGTGTGGGACTTTTTGGGAGCCTAGCCGCGTACGGGGCCCCGAAAACCAAGCACCACCTTCAGGATTTCAAAGGGCATAAATTTTTGATTTCACACCTCACTACCTATCACAGTTTTGAAGGCCATAAAATGCCAAGATGGCACAAAACCCCCCCAAATGACCCCATTTTGGAAAGTAGACACCCCAAGCTATTTGCTGAGAGGCATGTTGAGTCCATGGAATATTTTATATTTTGACACAAGTTGCGGGAAAGTGACCATTTTTTTTTTTTTTTTTTTTTTTTTGCACAAAGTTGTCACTAAATGATATATTGCTCAAACATGCCATGGGCAAATGTAGAATTACACCCCAAAATACATTCTGCTGCTTCTCCTGAGTACGGGGATACCACATGTGTGGGACTTTTTGGGAGCCTAACCGCGTATGAGGCCCTGAAAACCAAGCACCGCCTTCAGGATTTCTAAGGGCATAAATTTTTGATTTCACTCCTCACTACCTATCACGGTTTTGAAGGCCATAAAATGCCAAGATGGCACAAAACCCCCCCAAATGACCCCATTTTGGAAAGTAGACACCCCAAGCTATTTGCTGAGAGGCATGTTGAGTCCATGGAATATTTTATTTTTTAACACAAGTTGCGGGAATGTGACAATTTTTTTTTTTTTTGCACAAAATTGTCACTAAATGATATATTGCTCACACAGGCCATGGGCATATGTGGAATTGCACCCCAAAATACATTTAGCTGCTTCTCCTGAGTACGGGGATACCACATGTGTGGGACTTTTTGGGAGCCTAGCCGCGTACGGGGCCCCGAAAACCAAGCACCGCCTTCAGGATTTCTAAGGGCATAAATTCTTGATTTCACTCCTTACTACCTATCACAGTTTTGAAGGCCATAAAATCCCAAGATGGCACAAAACCCCCCCAAATGACCCCATTTTGGAAAGTAGACACCCCAAGCTATTTGCTGAGAGGCATGTTGAGTCCATGGAATATTTTATATTTTGACACAAGTTGCGGGAAAGTGACAATTTTTTTTTTTTTTTTTTTTTTTTGCACAAAGTTGTCACTAAATGATATATTGCTCAAACATGCCATGGGCATATGTGGAGTTACACCCCAAAATACATTCTGCTACTTCTCCTGAGTATGGGGATACCACATGAGTGGCACTTTTTGGGAGCCTAGCTTCATACGGGCCCCAAAATCCAATCACCGCCTTCAGGATTTCTAAGAGCGTTAATTTTTGATTTTACTCCTCACTACCCATCACAGTTTTGAAGGCCATAAAATGCCAAGATAGCACAAAACCCCCCAAAATGACCCCATTTTGGAAAGTAGACACCCCAAGCTATTTGCTGAGAGGCATGGTGAGTATTTTGCAGCTCTCATTTGTTTTTGAAAATGAAGAAAGACAATAAAAACATATTTTTTTTTTCTTTTTTCAATTTTCAAAACTTTGTGACAAAAAGTGAGGTCTGCAAAATACTCACTATACCTCTCAGCAAATAGCTTGGGGTGTCTACTTTCCAAAATGGGGTCATTTGGGGGGGTTTTGTGCCACCTGGGCATTCTATGGCCTCCGAAACTGTGATAGGCAGTGAAGAGTGAAATCAAAAATTTACGCCCTTAGAAAGCCTGAAGGCGGTGCTTGGTTTTCGGGGTCCCGTGCGCGGCTAGGCTCCCAAAAAGTCTCACACATGTGGTATCCCTGTACTCAGGAGAAGCAGCAGAATGTATTTTGGGGTGTAATTTCACATATTCCCATGGCATGTTTGAGCAATATATCATTTAGTGACAACTTTGTGCAAAAAAAAAAAAAATTGTCTTTTTCCCGCAACTTGTGTCACAATATAAAATATTCCATGGACTCGACATGCCTCTCAGCAAATAGCTTGGGGTGTCTACTTTCCAAAATGGGGTCATTTGGGGGGGTTTTGAACTGTCCTGGCATTTTATGCACAACATTTAGAAGCTTATGTCACACATTACCCACTCTTCTAAGCACTTGAAGACAAAGCCCTTTCTGACACTTGTTGTTTACATAAAAAAATAATTTTTTTTGCAAGAAAATTACTTTGAACCCCCAAACATTATATATTTTTTTAAAGCAAATGCCCTACAGATTAAAATGGTGGGTGTTTCATTTTTTTTTTTCACACAGTATTTGCGCAGCGATTTTTCAAACGCATTTTTTGGGGAAAAAACACACTTTTTAAAATTTAAATGCACTAAAACACACTATATTGCCCAAATGTTTGATGAAATAAAAAAGATGATCTTAGGCCGAGTACATGGATACCAAACATGACAGGCTTTTAAATTGCGCACAAACGTGCAGTGGCGAAAAACTAAATACATTTTAAAAAGCCTTTAAAAGCCTTTACAGGTTACCACTTTAGATTTACAGAGGAGGTCTACTGCTAAAATTACTGCCCTCGATCTGACCTTCGCGGCGATACCTCACATGCATGGGGCAATTGCTGTTTACATTTGACGCCAGACCGACGCTTGCGTTCGCCTTTGCGCGAGAGCAGGGGGGGACAGGGGTGCTTTTTTTTTTTTTTTTTTTTTTTTTTATTAATTTTTTGATTTTTTATCTTATTTTTAAACTGTTCCTTTCATTTTTATTTTTTTTTTATCTTTTTTATTGTTATCTCAGGGAATGTAAATATCCCCTATGATAGCAATAGGTAGTGACAGGTACTCTTTTTTGAAAAAATTGGGGTCTATTAGACCCTAGATCTCTCCTCTGCCCTCAAAGTATCTGACCACACCAAGATCGGTGTGATAAAATGCTTTCCCAATTTCCCAATGGCGCCGTTTACATCCGGCGAAATCTAAGTCATGAAATGCTCGTAGCTTCCGGTTTCTTAGGCGATAGAGATGATTGGAGCCATTCTGGTCTCTGATCAGCTCTATGGTCAGCTGGCCGAATCACCGGCTGCATTCTCAGGTTCCCTGTTGGGACCGGAGAGCCAGAGAAAAACATGGAAGACGGTGGGGGGGGGGGGGAAATCCCTCCCACTGCTTGTAAAAGCAGTCTAGAGGCTAATTAGCCGCTAGGATTGCTTTTACATGAAAGCCGACCGCTGGCTGAAAAGAATGATACCAAGATGATACCTAAACCTGCAGGCATCATTCTGGTATAACCACTCAAAGTCCAGCAACATACCAGTACGTTGCTGGTCCTTGTATTGTAAACTTTTTTTTCATGCAGCCTGTGGGCTGAACGAAAAAAAGATATTGATCGGTGGGTATGCCCACCATTAGAATACCTCCCTTCATCCGCCCACTTCTAATGATGGGCATACATGCACCATTTATATATGCCGAAGCATGGGGGCATCCTCCCGCAAAAGGCAGGAGCAAATTGCTCCTCCACCCACTACTGCCCCCACGCTTCGGCATATATGCTGAAGTATGGAACTGTGGTGGTGAAATCACCTCCGACAGCGCTGGAGTCACGGCTTTATATATCGTGGGAGCAAACGCTGTTGCTGTCAAGATAAATAAATCCGCGCTGCAACTGAATGGCGTACCTGCTAAGCAAAAAAACAAAGTAACATTACAGTATAACAGTAATACTTACCATACCTGCAAAGCAAATACAAAAAAAACATAGTAAAAAATAAAACATTTAACGCAACCTGTGCCTACCTAAAATATATATATGCCGAAGCATGGGGGCATCCTCCCGCAAAAGGCAGGAGCAAATCGCTCCTCCACCCACTACTGCCCCCACGCTTCGGCATATATGCTGAAGTATGTAACTGTGGTGGTGAAATCACCTCCGACAGCGCTGGAGTCACGGCTTTATATATCGTGGGAGCAAACGCTGTTGCTGTCAAGATAAATAAATCCGCGCTGCAACTGAATGGCGTACCTGCTAAGCAAATGATGGTTAACAAAAAAACAAAGTAACATTACAGTATAACAGTATACCTTACCATACCTGCAAAGCAAATACAAAAAAAACATAGTAAAAAATAAAACATTTAACGCAACCTGTGCCTACCTAAAATATATATATGCCGAAGCATGGGGGCATCCTCCCGCAAAAGGCAGGAGCAAATTGCTCCTCCACCCACTACTGCCCCCACGCTTCGGCATATATGCTGAAGTATGGAACTGTGGTGGTGAAATCACCTCCGACAGCGCTGGAGTCACGGCTTTATATATCGTGGGAGCAAACGCTGTTGCTGTCAAGATAAATAAATCCGCGCTGCAACTGAATGGCGTACCTGCTAAGCAAATGATGGTTAACAAAAAAACAAAGTAACATTACAGTATAACAGTATACCTTACCATACCTGCAAAGCAAATACAAAAAAAACATAGTAAAAAATAAAACATTTAACGCAACCTGTGCCTACCTAAAATATATATATGCCGAAGCATGGGGGCATCCTCCCGCAAAAGGCAGGAGCAAATTGCTCCTCCACCCACTACTGCCCCCACGCTTCGGCATATATGCTGAAGTATGGAACTGTGGTGGTGAAATCACCTCCGACAGCGCTGGAGTCACGGCTTTATATATCGTGGGAGCAAACGCTGTTGCTGTCAAGATAAATAAATCCGCTCTGCAGCTGAATAGCGTACCTGAAAACAAAAAAGTGGTTAACAATAAAAAAGTATAAAAAAATTGCATACCTATAAAGCAAACATGATAAAAACATAACAATAAAATATTGCAGTATAGAATACAATAAAAAAAGAGCAGAACAATAGAGAGAGAATAGAGAGAGAGAACAATAAAACGACAACTATTTTTGGTTTTTTTATTTTATATTTTTTTTGTATTTTTATTTTTTTATTTTTTTTGTATTTTTTTTTTTTTTTTTAAACACTTTTTTTAGTAACTTTAACTTTTAACTGTAACTGTACCAGGTTTGGGTCTCTCAAAATGCGATGGCATCTTGGGAGACCCTGTGTTAGTGTGCCTAGTCTGTGCCGTGCTGAACCCTACGCTAATACTCCACTAGTGTATGGTAGCGTTCAAAACATTCACCAATGCATAGACCAGGATTGTCAGGACAGGAGGGACAACAATACCGGGTGTCACGCCTAAATCCGCGCTTGCTGCAGACACGACATCTTTTTTGGGGGGCTCGTTGGGTAGGGGTACTCTGGAGGACATAAGGAAAATGCCTCCCATGCAGCCGGCTTACTGCATTTGGATTGGGAAGGTGAGGTGGAGCACCATCTGGAAACAGAAGGGCTCTGACGATCTCTTCCTGGAATTTAAGGAAGGATCCAGTCCGTCCTGAAGCTCTGTATAGCACATGAGCATTCAGCAAAGCCAATTGAAATAAGTAAACAGACACTTTTTTGTACCAGCGTCTGGCCTTACGGGCAACTAAGTACGGCGCCAACAACTGGTCGTTGAGGTCCACCCCTCCCATATTAAGGTTGTATTCGTGGACACAGAGGGGTTTCTCCACAACACCAGTCGCCGTAGTAATTTGGGTCGTCGTGTCTGCATGAAGGGAGGTAAGAACGAAAACATTCTTATTGTCCCTCCACTTCATAGCGAGCAAATTATTATACTGCAAGCAGGCTCTCTCCCCCAGCCTAAGACGGGACTCTACAAGCCGCTGGGGAAAGCCCCGGCGATTAGGTCGCACGGTGCCACATGCTCCAATCTGATGATCAAACAAGTGACTAAAAAGTGGCACGCTCGTATAATAATTGTCCACGTACAAGTGGTACCCCTTTCCGAATAAGGGTGACACCAAGTCCCACACTATCTTGCCAGCGCTTCCTATGTAGTCAGGGCAGTTTATCGGCTCTACGTGACTATCTTTTCCCTCGTAAACCATAAATCTACATGTATAGCCTGTGGCCCTGTCACAGAGCTTATACATCTTGACCCCGTATCTGGCACGCTTGCTGGGAAGGTACTGTTTGAATGACAAGCGGCCAGAAAACTTAATCAGGGACTCATCAACGCAGACAACTTGATGGGGGGTAAACAAGTCTGCAAAACGTTGGTTGAAGTGGTTTACGAGGGGCCGAATTTTGTAGAGCCGATCGTATGCAGGGTCTCCACGAGGACGACAGAGTTCATTGTCGTTGAAGTGCATAAACCGCAAAATCTGCTCGTATCGTGCCCTGGTCATGGAGGCAGAGAACACGGGCATATGGTGAATTGGGTCAGTGGACCAATATGACCGCAACTCACTCTTTTTGGTTATGCCCATGAGGAGGGAAAGGCCCAGAAAGGTCTTAAATTCGGAGACCGTAATTGGTCTCCAATCTCTGGCAAGGGTGGACTGGGGAATAGTGGCGATGTGTTGACCAGCGTACAAATTGCTTTGGTCCACAATAGATCTATAGAGATCTTCGGTGAAAAACAGCGAATAAAAATCCAGTGGCGTAAAGTCAACTGTTTCCACCTGAATTCCGGGTTGGCCAGTGAAAGGGGGAAGTACGGGTGCTGCAGAAGTGGAAGGTTCCCAATTCGGATTGGCGAATGCAGCAGGAAGGGCACTATGGGCACGACGGGCCTGTGTTCGTCTTCTTCTTGGTGGCAGCGGGACACTACTACTGCTTGCCACCTCGCCAGCTTGAACTGCACTTATGGGACTCGCCACGTCACCACGTGATACTGCAGTGCTGGATGTACGACCAGGGTGTACTAGGCCGCTGGTGCTTGCCAGTTCACCAGAAGGAGTAGCGGCACTAGTACTTCTCTGCTCCATACGAGAGCCCTGCGGTTCTTGCACTTCAAGGACAGAAGAAGTTCGGGGTCTGGTACGCCTGACCCTAGCAGGGACCACAACTCCGTCGTCAGAGCTATCTGTCATGGAGCCGCTGTCCTCTACAGGTTCGTATTCTGAGCCTGAACTTGACAGATGAGTGACTTCCTCTTCACTATCTGTCATACTCAGAATCCTGTAGGCCTCTTCACTAGTGTACCTTGGATTTGCCATTTTGGCCTCTAAATTTAGGGGTACACTAGTGAGACTCACAGGCAAAAAAGCTCCTGACTGTTAGCGACTATCAAAACGCTACCAAAAAACTGTTAGCGATCGCAGGGATCAGGCCTGACTCTGCGACCGCTGCAGTTATGTGTGCTTAGTGTTTTGTAAGTGTCAGTTATCGATCGATACTGCACTTGGGTGGGCTGGGCTGGGCTGGGCGCAGGGGCAAAACGCAGGTGCTAGCAGGTATCTGGGCTGATCCCACTAACACTGTGTTTCAGGGAACCCTAAACTGCTGGGGAGTATAGATCTGATCGGATCAGATATCGATCCGTTCAGATACTATAGCACTAAGGGAGGTGTATGCTGCGTGCGTGGGTTTTAGCGGTACTAGCGCTAACCTGACGCTGCCTGGGGCGACGCAGACCTTATCAGATCCTAAAAACTTAACTTCTATCACCGCCGGGCAATTAGGGGGTTAAACCTTTATAAGGTAATAAACGGCGGGTGCCCTAAAACTATAATAAACTATAATAAACTGTAATAAACTATAATAAACTACAAAAAACAAACTATCTAACCAGCGTCACCCGTAACACTTATACGGCGATCGCTGGTGAAAGGGTTAACTAGGGGGCAATCAGGGGGTTAAAACCTTTAGCAGGTAGTATATGGGGGTCCCTGTCGCTATAAAACACTGACAGCAAACCTATATACTCACCTCCCTAACTAGCGTCACCTGTGTCACTAATACAGCGATCAGAAAAACGATCGCTTAGCAACACTGGTGACGGGGGGTAATCAAGGGGTTAACTTTTATTAGGGGGGGGTTAGGGGGTACCCTGGACCTAAGGGGGGGTACCCTAGACCTAAAGGGGGCTAACCTAACAGCCCTAACACTTATAACTGACAAACTGACACCAATGCAAAAAAAAAAAAAACACTGCTATTGGTGTCAGAGTGACAGGGGGTACAGGGGGGTGATCGGGGGGTGATCGGGGGGTGACAGGGGGGTGAAAAGTGTGCCTGCGTGTTCTACTGTTAGTGTAGTGTTGGTGCACTTACTTGGATGTCTTCTCTCCTCTGCGCCGGACGAAAAGACCGCCTCGAGGAGAGATGACATCACTTCCTTTCCCTCTGTTTACATTACAGAGGGAAAGGAAGCGTTTTCATTCGCCGGGAGCGATCGGGAGGGGGTGGCCATCAATGGATGGCCTCCCCCTCACCTCCCATCGCCCGCGAACGAGAGCCGACCGTCTATGGCACCGGGGGGGGTCCGATCGGACCCCCCACCCGCGGGAGGCAGATCACGTATGGGTACGTGATTTTGCCTGCCCGTGCCATTCTGCCGCAGTATATCTGCGTTAGGCGGTCGGCAAGTGGTTAATTGGAAAATATACATAACCATCTTTGCTGGAACACTTTTGCCCGAAAGACTTTGTGGGTGTCAAAGTGACTTGTTGTATTGTATGCAGGCAGCACCGGGTGGAGGTATACACAGCCCAAAGTAAAAGTTTACAGACCCCTGGAGTCAAAAGAAACTGCTGTGGGACTTCTTCAATGTTCTTCAGGTAAATTAACCACTTGCATACAGGGCACTTTCACCCCCAGGCCAATTTTCAGCTTTCAGCGCTGTTGCACTTTATATGACAATTGCGCGGTTATGCAACACTGTACCCAAACAACATTTTTACCATTTTTTTGAGACAGATGGAGGTTTCTTTTGGTGGTATTTAATCACCACTGGGGTTTTTTTTTTTTCGCTAAACGGATGAAAAAAACCCCAAAAATTTTGGAAAAAGAAAAGTGTCTTAGTTTCTCTCATAACATTTAGTAAATAAGATGTTTTTCTCCTTCATTGATGTGCACTGATGAGGCTTCACTGATAGGCTGCACTGATGGGCACTGAGGAGACGGCACTGGTGGGTACTGATGAGGAGACACTAATATGCAGCACTGATGGGCACTGCAAGGCGGCACTGATATGCAGCACTGATGGGCACCGATAGACGGCACTGATAGGCGGTACCGATAGGCGGCAATGATAGGCACTGATAGGCAGTACTAATAGGGAATGATAGGTGGCACTGATGGGCAACACTAATTGACAACACTGATAGGCGGCACTGATGAGGAGGCACTGATGGGCACTGACAGGCATCACTCATGGGCACTGAAGGCCATCACTGATGGGCACCGAAGGGCATCACTGATGGGCACTGATTGGTAGCACTGGTAGACACTGGTTGACTGCACTGCTGGGCACTGTTGGGGCTGCACTGATAATCAAGAAACTTATGATCAGTGCCCTGATTGTCAGTGTAGATGTGCCCACTGAGGAATGCCACTTACCAGCTCTCCTCTCTTGCTGTCAGCAACGGTTCCTGTTTACACTGTGATCAGCTTTGATTGGACACAGCTGATCACATGGTAAGAGCCTATGTCATAGGCTCTTTGCCTTGATCGGTGATGCGCTGTGTCCCAGGGACACGGAGTACCACCGATCGCTGTACTGCTAACCCCCTGGGCGCACATGCGTGGTGAGAATGAGAGGACATTAGATGACATTCTCCCAGAATGAGAGTGCTCATGCCCATCCATCATTTCACTATAAAGGCATGGTTCACCTTTACCAAAAAAAAACTGCTTATGCTGGTAAGAGGCCCCTGTAAATAAAAACAAACTGTGCAGCATTGGCAAAAGTTGGATAATGCCCTTGCTATAGGTGTAGGCCATTTCTAATACCTGGTCAAAAACTCCCAGAGATGGCATCATCTTATCCCTCCTCGTTGCTGGGATGTTACCAAGACACTCCCAACTGTTACTGCTCACCCCCACCATCACAAGAGTGAGCTCCCAAATCCCTGCACCTGTGTGGTCCACTATCTCCTCTATTACAGCATCATTAAACTCAGGGCTACTGCAACAAGGGAGAGATAGATCACATGCAAGGGTGTTTGAATCAGCTAGGGGTGTCTTTGCAAGAAGACGGGGTGGGGGGCAACATCTCTGGGAGTTCTTTGGATAGGCACACAGAGCAACTATGATGAGCGCTGAGTAGTTTTAATGAGCACTGTGCAGCAATAAGTGGCACTGATCACTGACCAGCAGTTGGTGACAAGGGTCTCTGACAACCAAGGGCCACAGACCACTGACAAACAATTTACCCTCATGTCCTGTCCCACATTCTTTAACCACTTCCCGACCGGCGCACGCCGATGTACGTCGGCAGAATGGCACGGCTGGGCAAATGGACTTACAGGTACGTCCATTTGAATTCCCCGCCGTGCCATTGCGTGCGCGCCGGCCGGGAGCTCTGTGAGTCAGGTCGTGGGTCCCGTGGACTCGATCGCCGTGGGGATACCCACGATCGCCTCACGGAGAGGACGGACGGTGAGATGCTGATGTAAACAGCATCTCCCCGTTCTGCCTAGTGACAGTGTCACTGATCACAGCTCCCTGTCATCGGGAGCAGTGATCAACGTAGTGACACACACAGCCCATCCCCCCTACAGTTAGAATCACTCCCCTAGGACATACTTAACCCCTCCCCGCCCCCTAGTGGTTAACGCCTTCACTGCCAGTGTCATTTACACAGTAATCAGTGCATTTTTAATCACAGTGATCTCTGTATAAATGACAATGGTCCCAAAAATGTGTCAAAAATGTCCGACATGTCCACCATAACGTCGCAGTCACAATAAAAAACGCAGATCGCCCCCATTACTAGTAAAAAAAACAAATATTAATAAAAATGCCATAAAACTATCCCCTATTTTGTAAACGATATAACTTTTGCGCAAACCAATCAATAAATGCTTATTGTGATTTTTTTTTAACCAAAAATATGTAGAAGAATACGATCGGCCTAAACTGAGGAAAAAAAATGTTTTTTTATATATTTTTGGGGGATATTTATTATAGCAAAATGTAAAAAATAATGCGTTTTTTTTAAAATTGTCGCTCTTATTTTGTTTATAGCGCAAAAAATAAAAATCGCAGAGGTGATCAAATACCACCAAAAGAAAGCTCTATTTGTGGGAAAAAAAGGACGTCAATTTTGTTTGGGTACAACGTTGCACGACCGCGCAATTGTCAGTTAAAGCGACGCAGTGGCAAATCGCAAAAAGTGCTCTGTTCAGTAAGGGGGTAAATCCTTCTGGGGCTGAAGCGGTTAAAGGGTGCCTTGACTGAATAAAGGTTGATAAACACTGGTATAATGTAACAACGGCAGTGCTATAAACATTTTGGCCACAAGATGGCATTGTACAAGTGGAATGTAGTCTGCTGTGTGGGCATGGATGTAGGGAATTTTTATACAAATCAGCAGGGGAAAATTAACAAATGGATGCAATAGAACTATAGGATCACATTATATACATATATAAAACTTTTTTTTTTTCCTTACAAAGTGCATAAACAGGAAAGAGGAACAATTGAATACTGTCCATGTTACTTTTTATTTGCACTAGCATCCATATTTTTAGGACAAGCTTTCTGGGTATACCCTCTTCTTCAAGGTCCAAGCAATAACCAATCACATTAAGCATAAACAGGAAATAAACAAATCGGTTCTACTTATCACATAGTTCAAGGGAGTAAATGTGGTGGGATCTTCACAAAGTAAGTTTACAGACTTCAGGATTGTTTCGATTAATAAGATTAGCTAGAAATAATTGAAATACGTTGCAGAGGTGAATAAAATGCTCTAAAATTCTCAAAAATGTCTAAGGATTTTGCAGGCACAGGGTCCAGTGGATGATTAAACAATTATACCAGTAGCTAAGGAGCAACATGTAGGTTAAAATACAACACAATTAGCTGTGTAAGAGGAATGAAACTAATTGGGGAATATGTATAAGCAAACAGGTCAAGAAAAAATAAAAAAATAAAAATAATATATATATATATATATATATATATATATATATATCCACTTCCCGCCCGCCCTATAGCGGATTGACGTCCGGGAAGTGGTTCCGTTATCCTGACTGGGCGTCACGGGGGTGCGCATCGCAGCGATCGGTGGAGCGGTGTGTCAGCCTGACACACCGCTACACCGACCTTGGTAAAGAGCCTCCGGCGGAGGCTCTTTACCACGTGATCAGCCATGTCCAATCACGGCTGATCACGCTGTCAATAGGAAGAGCCGTTGATCGGCTTTTCCTCACTCGCGTCTGACAGACGCGAGTACAGGAGAGCCGATCGGCGGTTCTCCTGACAGGGGGGGTCTGTGCTGATTGTTTATCAACGCAGCCCCCCCCCCAGATCACCACACTGGACCACCAGGGATCGCCACTAGGACCACCAGGGAAGGGGGCAACATGTGGATGGCCAGGTATGTACCACATGTGCCCAATCTGTGCCAATCAGTGCCCACAAATGGGCACTGATTGGCACCATTATGTTTTAGTTATGCCCAGCAATGCCACCAATACATTTTATCAGTGCCACCAATCAGTGTCATCAGTGCCACCTGTCATAGCCCATCGGTGCCACCTGTCAGTGCCCATCTGTGCCCATCAGTGCCCACCTATCAGTGCCCATCAGTGGCACCAATCAGTGCCACCCATCTGCACCCATCAGTGCCACCCATATGTACCAATCAATTCCACCTACGAGTGCCCATCAGTGCCACCTATGAGTGCCCATCGATGCCACCTATGAGTGCCCATCAGTGCTGCATACCAGTGCCACCTATCAGTGCCCATCAGTGCCACCTATCAGTGCCCATCAGTGCCGCCTATCAGTGCCCATCATCAGTGCCCATCAGTGCCACCTCATCAATGCCACCTCATTGGTGCCACCTCATCGGTGCCCATCAGTGCCGCCGTATCAGTGCCCGTCAGTGCAGCCATATCAGTGCCCGTCATTGAAGAAGAAAACATACTTATTTACAAAAAATTTTACCAGAAACAAAGAAAAACTTGTTTTTTTAAAAAAAAATGTGGTCTTTTTTTATTTGTTGCGCAAAAAATAAAAACCGCAGAGGTGATCAAATACCACCAAATAAAAAATCTATTTGGGTACAGTATAGCATGACCGCGCAATTGTCAATCAAAGTGTGACAGCTCTGAAAGCTGAAAATTGGTCTGGGCGGGAAGGTGTCTAAGTGCCCTGTATTGAAGTGGACATATATATATATATATATATATATATATATATATATATATATATATATATATATATATATATATATAATATAAATATATATATTATATATAATATATATATATATATTATATATAATATATATATATATATATATATATATATATATATATATATATATATATATTTATATTGTGTATATATTATTTTCTATACAATATATACACAGTATATCCAAGGAAAACAGGTGTATAGGCGCTGCAACCTTTTTCGGACGTTAGTTCTTAGTCATGGCTGGAGCAGCCATAACTAAGGACTAACGTCCGAAACGCGTAGGCGGTTTTACAGCTTTGTACATGTATTTAATAAAGAAATACCATTTTGGATGTCATCCTGAGTGCCGCCCATCTCTTTCCTTCTATATACAGTATATACCAGACGGAGCTGTAAAAATGATAATGACATTCTATACAGGTCACCCTATTAATTTTCACCATGCATTCTCTGTAATTCCAGATTGCATAAAACCTGAATTAGTAAAAGAGTTTAAAAGGAACTGAACTCTGAAAACTGTGCTTAAAATAAGGCAGGCAAAGGACAAAGGATGAGTCAGCGGGGTTTTCCCTGCAGCTGATCTTTTGTTATTACTGGCTAAAAGAGGTTCCAAAGGCAAAACCTTTTACCTTAAAGTGTTACTAAACCCAGGACTCTGCATTCACTATATCTGGTCTCCCACAGTACAGAGAACATGGAAATGCAATTATTTTAGTAAATATAATCTGCTAAATACCTTTTTTTCATCGGCAGTATATAGCAGTCTTGTGACTTCTATCAGTGTCTGGTTAAAGCTTGTAAGAGGAGTTATGATCATATCCATGAAAAAAAGTCCCAGCTTTTAGTACTACTTTATTTAAAAAAATTTAGATCTCCCTTCCACCCTTCATAGAGCTCCATGTCTGACTACTAGTTATAATGCCCATATATCCTACTTCTGGGTGTATTTAATATATACTGTATATATAAAATGATATAAGTAATATATATTATTACTTTCACAGTTTCACAGTATAGATGAACCCCTTTATAGTAGCGATTATCTACTCTTTTTGTACTATAAAGGACTAATATTAGTTTTTTTAACCCCTTTATGATAGGTGATACAAAAAAAAAGAATGCTGTTGCTACTAAACGTCTTATGCTGTTTACACACGATCGGATTTTCCGTCGGGAAATGTTGGATGTGAGCTTGTTGGTGGTGTGTATGCTCCATCGGACATTTGTTGGCAGACTTTCCGCCAACAAATGTTGGATAGCATGTTCTCAAATTTTCCGCCAACAAATGTCTGTTGTCGGACTTTCCGATCGTGTGTGTACACAAGTCAGTCAGACAAAAGTCCAAAGTACAAACACGCATGCTCGGAAGCAGAAGCAGTCGGTCTTTTAAACTAGCGTTCGTAATGGAGAATTAACATTCGTGACGTGGCAAATTATGAAATCGCCAAATGCAGTGCACAATTCTCTTCTTTAATGGGATAATAATGAAGCTGCTTTGCTGGTGATACTGATGGAGTTATTGCAAACAAATTTTCAAAGGCTTTTTTTTTCTAGTGATATCAAAATTTTTTTTTTTTTTTGAGCAAGTTACTACAGCACCATTTTTAAGTTTAGTTTTTAAGATCAAAGATACAACTATGTTGATGTCTCTTGTTAATTTTACATTGTATTTTTTAAAATGTAACTGCCTACTCCCAAATGTGAAGTAAAACACATAGCCAAGTATTATTCTCCACAATTTTTTTATTGTGAATTAAAAAAAAAAAAGACATGCTTAGACATGCTCTCTGCCAATAGTAAATAATCAAAAAGTGCATTCTATGCATCCAAAAATATAGAAAATTTACCAAATCAAATCATTATTCAACCAAAAAAATAATGTCAAAGCAATAACTCCAAGGCCAATAATAAATAACACGTTATTTCCTCCGATTCCGCAACATGTCTGGTTGACGAACAGCCATTCAGAAACGAACTGAAAAGCACGAAATGAAAATCGATAAATGAAAAACGCAAAAAAGAAAAGTGCGAATCAACACTCACCAAACTTCTACTAACATGAAATTAGCAGAAGGAGCCCAAAGGGTGGCGCTAAAGAGCTGAAAAAACACGTAATACGTCACTACATTCGTAATTGTTGGCCAACATTTGTGTGACTGTGTGTATGCAAGACAAGTTTGAGCCAACAACCTTCGAACAAAATTCTTCGGTTTTGTTGTCCGATTGTGTGGACGGGGCTTTAAGCTTGGTTCATACCTCTGTGTTTTTTGGTGTTTTTTGCAGAAACGCACTACAGTTCATTTACATGGTTTCCTATGGGACACGTTCACATCAATGCTTTTTTTAGCCGATGCGTATTTGGAAACTGTCGAAGGACTTTTTTCAACACAAAACTATGCTTTTTTTTGCTTCTCTGGTTCAACAGACTTCAATGGAGCAGCTGCAGAAAAGCATGTAGTGCGTTTTTGCAGCGATTTGCATTTTTTAATCTGCCCAACAACAAATTGGCCAAAAAAAAGCATAAAACATGCAAATCGCAGCAAAATCACATGTGCAAAAACGCCCAGCAAAAAGCACTGCAAAAATGGATCAAACGCAAAGTGCATAGGTATGAACGGAGCCCTATGCTGGCCATACACATATCGATTTTCGGACGATAATATTCATACGTACAATCTCTGTACATTCGCTGAATGAATAAATGTCGTTTGAAAATTTCACGTTCAACATTCAGTTTTAAAATGAATGTCATTTCTGAACGAAAACCGCATACGCTGTCTGAAAATTCCTTTGACCAAGAAGTTTTCTATTCTGCTCCTTTGAATTTTCCAGTCACTGTGGTCGAAAAGGAACGTCGATTTGACCCCATTAACGATTATAAATACGAACGAACATTCTTAAAATGAAAATTATTTTGAAGGAAGACATTGTTTTTGTATGGCCAGCATAAGTGAGAGCAGGCGCAGGTAGCTTTTATCAAGCCACCCGCCTATGACAAAGGAGTCTGTCATACATAATATTATATTACATGTCTGTATGAAAATCTGCAAAACAGTCTTTAATTTTTTTTTCTTTACATAAAAAATTTGATCTCTGAGGCTGATGATATTTACCAGATTCAACCTCTAATAGTATATACAGTATATCTCCTCTAATAGTATATACAGTATATCTCCTCTAATAGTATATACAGTATATCTCTTCTAATAGTATATACAGTATATCTCCTCTTATAGTATATACAGTATATCTCTTCTAATAATATATACAGTATATGTCCTCTAATAGTATATACAGTATCTCTCTTCTAATAGTATATACAGTATATCTCTTCTAATAGTATATACAGTATATCTCCTCTAATAGTATATACAGTATATCTCTTCTAATAGTATATACAGTATATATCTTCTAATAGTATATACAGTATATCTCCTCTAATAGTATATACAGTATATCTCTTCTAATAGTATATACAGTATATCTCCTCAAATAGTATATACAGTATATCTCTTCTGTCTGTCTGTTTTGCTCCCTAACCATATAGTCGGTTATTTGTATTTACCACTGCATAGAAAAATGTAAGAATTAATTGCCTTTTTTTAAACTTTACATATTAACTAAATTAATCACCACACTTTTTTTAAGGTTATTAAAAATGATGCAAATGTTACTATAATGATGATTTTTGAAACCTAGATGAATGTAGCGTTGCGCAGAAGAAGCAGTTATGGTTTTGAAAAACAAGTCAGAAAACTCCATGCACCAGCATCTTTAAGCATGTTTAAGTATTGTGTTTGGCCTTTGCCACACATAGTTTGATCTATAATTTTTATGCTATTTATGAATTTGTAATAAAATAAAATTTTATTATTACATTGTTGTGTGCTTACCCCAGCGACAGTCGCACACCCTTTAAAGTCCCACACCATATGGGAGAGTGGTGATATCTCAATCTTTCTTCTATACATATTGTTTAGCGATGTGGATGTGCTATGACTGCCCCTAGAACTGGTCTTACAATTTTGTAGGTATGTGATCTATTGTCTTGTAAGTCTGTGGTCCATGACAAGGTCTGTTCTGAGTGGAACCGCTGTATGGTCTTGGCCACCGTGCTGCAGGTCCATTTCATAGTTCCATAGTTACATAGTAGGTGAGGTTGAAAAAAGACACAAGTCCATCAAGTCCAACCTATGTGTGTGATTATGTGTCAGTATTACATTGTATATCCCTGTATGTTGCGTTCATTTAGGTGCTTATATAATAGTTTCTTTAAACTATCAATGCTCCCCGCTGAGACCACCGCCTGTGGAAGGGAATTCCATATCCTTGCCGCTCTTACAGTAAAGAACCCTCTAAACAGAGTCTTGGCAATCTTCATATAGACTAGACCATCTTTATGTAGAGCAACAATTCTTTTTGTTCAGATCCTCAGAGAGTTCTTTGCCATGAGGTGCCATGTTGAACTTCCAGTGACCAGTATGAGAGAGTGAGAGCGATAACACCAAATTTAACACACCTGCTCCCCATTCACACCTGAGACCTTGTAACACTAACGAGTCACATGACACCGGGGAGGGAAAATGGCTAATTGGGGCCAATTTGGACATTTTCACTTAGGGGTGTACTCACTTTTGTTGCCAGCGGTTTAGACATTAATGGCTACGTGTTGAGTTATTTTGAGGGGACAGCAAATTTACACTGTTATACAAGCTGTACACTCACTACTTTACATTGTAGCAAAGTGTCATTTCTTCAGTGTTGTCACATGAAAAGATATAATAAAATATTTACAAAAATGTGAGGGGTGTACTCATTTTTTTGTGAGATACTGTATATTTCCACAGAGACCCGCAGTGGCGTATTGTGTGAGGGTTGCCACAGTGATATTTGGATGATTTGTACTACAGAGTAATCATTTATGAAATATCGGTAAGCCCAGCCCACTTTGGGTTTTAATCCTATAGAGGCCTTGTTTTGGCACCTGATGCAACGCCCCCTTCTTAATGACCTGAAGTATTTGTCTCTGTAGGGCAGTTGATAGGTGGGGGTAGTAGAACCAGGGCAAAATAAAGGAAGTTGGGTAGCAGCGTCAGTTTCATTGTCCTGAATCTGTGTATCCAAGAGACGTTATATTTCTCCCAAGAGTTTTTTTTTAATCTTCTTTATAAAGTTTTAAATGGAGTTTCCACAATCCTGGTTGTGTATCTGAAATAACAACATAATCCAGTTAAAACGGTAAAAAAACAATCTTTTCTGCGATTAAAAAAAAACCCCATGATGTCTCCAAGTGCCAGGTACATGTGGCTATTTTAATCGGTGACAACTGCTTCTCAGCATGGTATGGGCTAAACCCATAATGCACTGATGTGTTTTGATGCTCTGTTCACACTTGGCAGCCTAGCAGCCTGATTTAGTAAATTGGGTGGACATGAACGCATGATAGCGGCAGATTTCAGGCAGATGGTAATTTGCATATGTTAAGGAAGGTAGATGTATTCGCTGCCGTCATTTAGCGATCTTACCAGCTCCCCATTTCACAACCATGATTGGTTTCTTAATTAGACCAGAGTTGTCTATTGTAGAGTCTTTCAGGATTTAACTTACAGAGTTCCTTTATGCCAAGTTATGTGCACTTGAACAGCAGGACTTACACCGAAGTATATATATCACTTCCCAGCAGGAATGTACTGGCAAGATAAATAGATAAAGCAATATAAAATAATTCTGCCCTACTCTCAAAAAATATGAGCAGAAAGCAACTTACAGTAAAATAATTTTTTTTGTTGTTTATAAGTAAAAATCTGTATTTTTTTGCTAGAAAATTATTTAGAACCCCAAACATTATATCTTTTTTTTATCAGAGACCATAGAGAATAAAATGTCTGTCATTGCAAATTTTCATGTCACGCGTTTTTTGCGCAGTGGCTTTTCAAATGCAAATTTTTGGGTAAAAATGCATTTTAATAAATAAATAAATAAAAAAAAACCATAATATATACCCCAATTTTTTGTATAATATGAAAGGTGATGTTACGCTGAGTAAATATACAAAAATGGAAGATCCTTTGTCTCAACCATGGGAGCTGAACTCCTCTATGTGGGAGAACTGAAGGGGATACATCCTATGCATTGGTGGCCACTAAATAAGAGGTAATGAGGAGGGGGAGGGGTGCTCCAGCCCAAAAAACCTGGTCAAAGGTCTATTACAATATACAAAAACATATTTGGGGGGGCACACCCTACAATGCGTTTAAATTCAAGATGGTGCTGCTATAAGACCTACAAACAGTACAAAACATATTACAGCGCACACATTCAAGAATTACATTTCCTGCAAGGCTAGTTAAAAACACCTGAACATATTCAAAAAATACGGGGGTTTGGTCACACTATATGGTCATATAGGGCTAAGCCCACTTACCGCGACAAAGTACCCCAAATTAGGAAATGTCATTCTTGAATGTGTACGCTGTAAAATATTTTGTACGCTGAGTAAATTGATACCTAACAGCTTTAAAATTGCATGTGCTCGTGGAATGGCGCCAAACTACGGTACTTCCAAATCTCCATAGGCGGCGCTTTAAAAATTTCTACAGGTTACCTGTTTAGAGTTACACAGGACCTGAAGGGCCAGGTTTTTTTGTTGGGGGGAAGGTGGGCTCACGCCGTTTTCTTTCTTAATTTTTATTGCCCCACTGACAGCTGATGACTTATCGGTTGTTAAGGACACGGCTGCCCGCTCCTTAACAACCATAATAGTTACTGGTTGTTAAGGACACAGGTGGCCGCCCGCTCCTTAACCTTCTCAGATCCGGGCCATTGCCAAATGATGGCAACAGCGCGGATCTGAAATACCGTGACTACGTCCATTGACGTCGTCCCCTTTCCTCATTCCCAGCGCGCTCTCGTGAGCGCGCCTCGGGGAAAATCTGTGTTGGCCGTGTCCCTTGGACACAGCCAATCACAGATCGCTGTAAACGGCCAATCACAGCAGCCGTTTACAGCGCGATCGCCGCCTCCAATGAGAGATGATCTAAAAGGTAAACAATTGAGATCATCTCTCATTGCCGGTTCTCTCTCTCCTCACACAGAGACAGCGTGTGAGGAGAGAGAGATTCTGTGAGTAGTAAAACAGCAAAGTGTGCCCAAAAAGTGCCCAACAGTGCCCACAGTGACACCAATATAGTGCCATCTGTGCCCACCTGTGCACATCAGTGCCCACTTGTGCCATCAGTGCATCATCAGTGCCCATCTGTGCCCATCTGTGCCCGTCTGTGCCCATCAGTGCCCATCAGTGCCCGTCTGTGCCCATCAGTGCCCATCTGTGCCCATCAGTGCCCGTCTGTGCCCATCAGTGCCCGTCTGTGCAGTGCGCATCTGTGCAATCAGTGCGCATCTGTGCAATCAGTGCGCATCTGTGCCAACTCATCAGTGCCCATCTGTGCCACCTCATCAGTGCCCATCTGTGCCATCTCATCAGTGCCCATCTGTGCCACCTCATCAGTGCCCATCTGTACCAATCAGTGCCCATCTGTCGCTTCAGTGCACATCTGTGCTGCCTTATCAGTGCCCATCTGTGCTGCCTTATCAGTGCCCATCTGTGCCGCTTCATCAGTGCCCATCTGTGCCACTTCATCAGTGCCCATCTGTGCCACCTCACCTGTGCCACATCAGTGCATATCTGTGCCCACCTGTGCCGCCTCATTAGTGTAAATCTGTGCACATCTGTGCTGCTTCCTCAGTGCCCATCTGCTGCCTCAGTGCCCATTTGTGCCGCCTCATCAGTGCCCATCTGTGCCGCCTCATCAGTGCCTATCTGTGCGATCAGTGCCCACCTGTGTCCAAAAAAAGCTTTTCCGCCGAGGAGGCATACCAAATTCTTTCTACGGTCGACGAGAGCAACGCGGAGCTCTCTTTTTCAGATTCCCTTTCCAATTCGGATTCTGACGTAAATTACGAGCCAGTCCTCAGTAGTGAAACACTTACAGACTCAGAGGAGGAAGAAACTCGGCCCGCCAAACGAAGGCGTTCTAGTGAGGAGGCAGTGGCATCCGCCAGCACCGCAGTGGCATCCGCCAGCACCGCAGTGGCATCCACTAGCACCGCAGTGGCATCCACTAGCACTGCAGTGCCATCCACTAGCACCGCAGTGCCTCGGCAAGAAAGGCCAAGTACCAGTGGGGTGTCACCCCAGCCCCAAACGGTTAGGTCCCATGCCAGCCTTCCCTTTGCACTTCAGAACCCCTTGTGGCTTCCTCCCAATTCAGGAGAAGCTAGCGTTCCCCCTTTCACGGCCCAGCCAGGAGTCCAGGTGGATACAGGGAATTTCACCCCAATTAATTTTTTTAATTTAATTTTTACGGAGGACATGTTGGCGCCAATTGTGGCCCAGTGCAACCTGTATGCACAGCAATTTATTTTGCAAAATCCCACATCATATTATGCCCGTCCCTATGAGTGGAGAGACCTGACAGTGGAGGAGTTCAAGGTTTTTTTGGGCCTCACATTGAATATGGGGCTCACCCAAAAAAACGAATTCCGTTCCTATTGGTCAACCCACCCCCTCCACCACATGCCGCTCTTCTCCGCGGTAATGCCCAGAACCAGGTATCTGATGATAATGAGGTTCCTACATTTCAGCGACAATACCCAGTGCCCTCCCCGAACTGATCCAAATTTTGACAGGCTTTACAAAATTCGCCCAATATTAAATTATTTTTCCGAAGTATTCCCCCAGCTGTTCACCCCGGACCAACAAATATGTGTAGATGAGTCCCTTGTGAAATTTAGCGGCAGGCTTAAAATTAAGCAATATATCCCCAGCATAAGGGCCCGCTATGGGGTGAAGGTGTACAAACTATGTGACCGAGCCACAGGGTACACATATTCCTTCATAGTGTACGAAGGGAAGGACACCCAGCTGCAGCCTCCTAATTGCCCGGACTACTTGGGAAACGGTGGGAAAGTTGTTTGGGACCTCATATACCTCCTACTCGACAAAGGATACCACCTGTATGTAGATAACTTCTACACTTCTCTGCCCCTGTTCCACAACCTTCATCGGAAGAAGACGCCAGCATGTGGCACCGTGAAAAAAAATCGGAAGGGCTTTCCTCAAAGTCTTGTTAATAAGAAGTTGAGAAAAGGAGAAACGGCATGTCTGCGTAACAAAGAGATTCTGGCAGTGAAGTGGAGGGACAGAAGGGATGTGTATATGTTGTCTTCCATCCACAACAACACCTATGTGGAAATCCCCAGAAGGAATGGCCCCATCCAGAAACCCACATGCATCCATCAATACAATTTGTTTATGGGGGGAGTCGACTTTAACGATCAAATGTTGGAACCATATCTTGCCTCAAGAAGGACATACCACTGGTACAAAAAAGTAGCGATTTATTTTTTTCAATTGGCCATATACAACTCCTATATCATTTACCGCAAATCCACCCAAAACCCCCAACGCTTCCTTGGCTACCTGGAGGAAATTTACACTGCCCTTATATTCCCGAACGGCCCACCAGTAAACATCCGATCAGATGTTGTTAGTCGACTCTCCGAGCGCCACTTTCCAGATAAACTCCCTCCCAGACCAACAGGCCAAAGACGCCAAAAAAGATGTAAGGTGTGTACCAGAGCAGGAGTCAGAAGAGACACATCTTATTATTGTGCAGAATGTCCTTCCGAACCAGGCCTCTGTATAGGTGAATGCTTCCGCCGTTACCATACTTCACTAAATTATTAGTGAAGTATGGTAACCGTAATCCTCAGTTCCTGCCTTCACACCCCTTATGCCACTGCCTGCTCTGTAACTGACCCTGGCTTGTTATTTGACCACGCCTCTGCCTGCCGATTTTGTACATACCGCTGCCTCATCTGGAACTGACCCTGGACTGTTTTTTCGACCATGCTTCTGCCTAACGATTCTGTACATACCTCTGCCTGATATGGAACTGACCCTGGACTGTTATTCGACCATGCTTCTGCCTAACGATTCTGTACATACCTTTGCCTGATCTGGAACTGACCTTGGACTGTTTGACCATGCCTCTTGCCTGCCTCTTGGACTGATCTTGTACCCTGCAACTGGACTAGTGGGATTCAACACAGTTGTCTCACATATGTGAGGGGCTCCAGAATAGTTTTTCTGGATGAAGAAAACAATTTTCTTTGTTTTCTCATTCCTAGATTAGGGTCTGGAGACTCGGAGGCTTCAAAGAGATTTGGGTGGGAGAAGCCTCTACCCCTGTCCCCATTCTGTCCTGAACGAGGCCCTACTTCTGCCTGCTGCCTGTAGGAGTTACTGCTGTCATGCCTCTGTTTGTCGCACTGACCACAGCACATGGACCTTGTTCCTGCCTACTACCAAGACCAATATTTTGGCACTGCTGACAATCTCTGCCTGCACTGACCCTGCACTGCACTGACCTATGGACAGTATCCCTGCCTGCTGCCTGTACTGACTATGGACAGTATTTCTGCCTGCTGCCTGAAAAATTGTGTTCGCTGTTGCTGACCAAGTCCCTGCCTGCTGCCTGGACCAGTGCTATCCTCCTGTGGACAACTATACTACTAAAACCACAGGTAATCTTTTGTTTCTCTTTGCTCAGCATAATGTATTTTGGGGTGTAATTCTTGGTATATGCATGCTATGTGTCCCTGGAACACCTGATGGTGTTCCTTGCATGTTGGATCTCTGTATGTGGCCAGGCTGTGTAAAGGTCTCACACATGTGGTATTGCCATACTCAGAAGGAGTGGCACAATGTATTTTGGGGTGTCATTTTTGCTATGTAAATGCTATGTGTTGGAAATATCCTATAAACGTGTAAAAAAAATGCGTTTTCAAGGTGCTACTTCAATGTTAGGCCTCTGTATGTGGTCAGGCTGTGTAAAAGTCTCACACATGTGGTATCGTTTTACTCAGGAGGAGTAGCAGAATGTATTTCGGGGTGTTATTTTTGCTATGTAAATGCTATGTGTTGGAAATATCTTATAAACGGACAACTTTGTGTAAAAAAAAAATGCGTTTTCATTTTTTTCCACATTTTCCAAAAACTTCTGGAAAAAAATGAACCGTTCAAAAGACTCATTATGCCTCATAGATTATACGTTGGGGTGTTAGCTTTCCAAAATGGGGTCATTTTGTGGGCGTTTCCATTGTCCTGGTGCTACAGGACCTTCAAAAGTGTAATAGGTGGGTGAGAATCGAGATGTGTAATTTATGCTCCTAGAACACCTGAAGGTGCTACTTCAATGTTAGGCCTCTGTATGTGGTCAGGCTGTGTAAAATACAAACAAGATATTTGGGGGGCACACTCTAAAAAATGCATTAAAGATGGTGCAGCCATAAGACCATACAGTAGAAGAAATTATTACAGCGCACACATGCAAAAAAGACATTTACCTCAAGCAAGGCTAGTTTAAAACACCTAAGCATTTCTAGAAAAACATTTTCAAAAAATATGGGGATTTGGTCCTCACTACATAACATAAGTACCTTTAATTAGTGTCCACTTGTGTCATGGGTGGAGACCTTATGATTCTCCCATTTAGAAGAGTGCGATGCTCTCATGGTTCAGAGATGCAGGTTCTCCCACTCCATGGATAGTGTAGGACCCACTGATTATGGGGTACTTTGTCGCAGTAAGTGGGCTTAGCACCATATAGCAATATGGTGTGACCAAATCCCCATATTTTTTGAATGTTTTTCTAGAAATGCTTAGGTGTTTTAAACTAGCCTTGCTTGAGGTAAATGTCTTTTTTGCATGTGTGCGCTGTAATATTTTCTTCTTCTTCTTCAGGCTGTGTAAAAGTCTCACACATGTGGTATCGTTTTACTCAGGAGGAGTAGCAGAATGTATTTCGGGGTGTTATTTTTGCTATGTAAATGCTATGTGTTGGAAATATCTTATAAACGGACAACTTTGTGTAAAAAAAAATGCGTTTTCATTTTTTTCCACATTTTCCAAAAACTTCTGGAAAAAAATGAACCATTCAAAAGACTCATTATGCCTCATAGATTATACGTTGGGGTGTTAGCTTTCCAAAATGGGGTCATTTTATGGGCGTTTCCATTGTCCTGGTGCTCTAGGGCCTTCAAAAGTGTAATAGGTAGTCAACAAGTTAGATGGGTAATTTATGCTCCTTGAACACCTGATGATGCTCCCTGCATGTTGGGCCTCTGTATGTGGCCAGTTAGTGAAAAAGTCCCACACATGTGGTATTGTAATACTCAGGAGGAGTAGCCGAATGTATTTTGTGGTGTCATTTGTGGTATGCACATTCCATGTGAGAGAAATAAGCTATTACAATGACAATTTTCTGAAAAAAATATAAAAAATAAAAAAAAACCTTAATTTGCAAAGAATTGTGGGAAAAAATGACAACTTCAAATAACTCACCATGCCTCTTACTAAATACCCTGGAATGTCTACTTTCCAAAAAGGGGTCATTTGGGGGGCATTTGTACTTTCCTGGCTTGTTATGGTCTCAAGAAAGGAGATGGGCCTCAGTACATCAGGTGTGATCAGATGTGATCATTTTTTTATGATTTGTACCATAGCTTGTAGACTCTATAAATTTCACACAGACCACATAATATCCACTAATTTGGGTTATTTTTACCAACGATATGTAGCAGTATAAATTGTGGCCAACATTTATGAATAAAAATTGCTAATTTGCAAAATTTTATCACAGAAACGAAGAAAAAAGCATTTTTTTTCAAAATTTTCGGTCTTTTTTCATTTATAGCGCAAAAATTAAAAAACCCAGAGGTGATCAAATACCACCAAATGAAAGCTCTATTTGTATGAAAAAAAGGACAAAAAAAATGTTTGGCTACAGTGTTGCATGACTGAGTAATTGTCATTCAAAGTGTGAGAGCACTGAAAGCTGAAAATTGGTCTGGGCAGGAGGGGGGTTTAAGTGCCCAGTAAGCAAGTGGTTAACAACCATGACAGTTACTGGTTGTTAAGGACACAGGTGGCTGCCTGCCCCTTAATAACAGCCTGTGGTAAGGATGCCTGCTACCACCGGTGGTAAAAACCACAGGCTTTCACTACAAAAATACAGCATAACTTCATATAAACATAAAATAACTCATGCGGTATTTTAGCAGCGTTTTTTTTATCGAATGCTAAAAAACTTTTGGAAAAAGCTTTTAAAAATAACATTGTGCGGTCTTACCGCATATTCGGATGCGGTAAGATACCGCTTTGTGAATGAAGACCAATATTACAAGTCAAAGCTCAGGGCAATAATCCAGCCTCAGCTACAGCTGAATGCAAAGCACAGAAATTAGGACACGCAAAAATGAATGTGAGCAGTCCCATCATGTTATTGTAGCCATACATATTCTAGATACAATCGGGTAAGTAAAGTACTAATAAAAAGTGACAAATAGTTCAACAATCACACAGGGCAAGAGTAGAAAAGACACCTAATCCTTGCTAGCTGCTACTTTGACACTTGGCTGTAAAGTCAGTCAGTGTTTTTAGATATAAGGCCTATAAAGCTGTAGTAAAACTGTGTTCTGCATTAAAAAAAAAAAAAGGTTATAATTGCTGCAGAATGTGTTTTTAGATATTGTGAGAAACCACATTATTCAGAACGTTCAGAACTGTAGATGAATGGTTAAAAAAAAAAGTTCCAGTGATGACCTCCGATTTTTGGTCTGTATCATAGGGGTTGATTTACAGTGCATCTGGAAAGTACTCACAGTGCTTCACTTTTTCCACATTTTGTGATGTTACAGCCTTATTCCTCAAATTTCTACAAAGAATACCCCATAATGACAACATGAAGGAAGGTTGTTTGAAATTTTTGCAAATGTTTTTTAAAAAATAAATAAAAAATCCCATGCACATAAGTATTCACAGCCTTTGCCCAATAGTTGCTTTGTTGAAGCACCTTTGGCACCAATTACAGCCTCAAGTCTGTTTGAGCATGATGCTACAAGTTCGGCACACCTATTTTTGGGCAGTTTCTCCCATTCTTCTTTGCAGGACCTCTCAAGCTCCATCAGGTTGGATGGGAAGCATCAGTGCACAGCCATTTTCAGATCTCTCCAGAGATGTTCAATCATGGTTCAAATCTGGGCTCTGGCTAGGCCACTCAAGGACATTCACAGAGTTGTCCCGTAGCCACCCCTTTGTTATATTGGCTATGTGCTTAGGGTCGTTGTCCTGTGTCAAGATGAACCTTCTCCTAAGGCTGAGGTCCAGAGTGCTCTGGAGTAGGTTTTCATCAAGGATGGCTCTGTACATTGCTGCATTACATCTTTCCCTCAATCCTGCCTATTCTGCCAGTTCCTGCAACTTTTATAACATCCCCACAGCATGATGCTGCCACCACCATGCTTCACTGTAGAGATGGTATTGGCCAGGTGATGAGCGGTGCCTGGTTTCCTCCAGACATGAGGCTTGTCATTCAGGCCAAAGAGTTCAATCTTTGTTTCATCAGACTAGAGAACCCAAGAAGAGGTGGATTGAGGCTGCTCAAAACCATTGCACAGAGCAGGTAAGTGTAACATGTTTTTTATTTGTTTAAAAAAAATTGCATTTAGAACAACTTTAAATTCCCTTCTGGTCAGAAGACACACCCAAAATTGTTACAGTGAACCATGGAAGCCCTGGCATGGATGCATTGGAGTGCCATTGGAAGTCGTCACAGGGATTCTGGAAGTCCTGACAAGGATTCTGAGAATAAAAAGATGGCTCAACAGCGTATTATTATTATTATTATTGCCCCCCCAACTGCAATTGTAGACCAGGCCTAATGCCCCACACACACGAATTTCTGTCGGAAAAATCTTGGATGGTTTTTCCGATGGAATTCCGCTCGAGCTTGGCTTGCATACACACGGTCACCCAAAAGTTCTCTGAACTTTCGACCGTCAAGAACGCGGTGACGTACAACACTACGACGAGCCCAGAAAATAAAGTTCAATGCTTCTGAGCATGCATCAATTTTTTCCCGAGCATGCGTGTTTTTTTGCGCGTCCGAATTGCATACAGATGATCGCATTTTCGGATAGGAACTTTTTCCGACCGAAAAATAGAGAACATGCTCTCAATCTTTTGCTGGCTGGAATTCCGCCAGCAAAAGTCCGATGGAGCATACACACAGTCGCATTTTCCGACCCAAAGCTCTCATCGGAGTTTTGCTGGCGGCATTTTGGATCATGTGTATGCGGCATTAGTGTATATGCAGGACCCTACACAATATGGCTGATCAGGGCCCTAGATAAGGGGGTACCACCAGTCCTCCTGTAAAGGGTCTGGGTCAGCAGGGGGGCCCAGAAAGCAGGGTGAATCGGATGTGGGCAGGGAGGGTGATCAGTGTGGCATGGGGGCAATTACTGGAACCAATCCTCTGTATGGCTCTCTCTGCAGCAGCAGAAAGTTGGCTTCTTCTATTCTCCCTCCCAATGGCTTTTAGCTGCTGCAGAGAGAGCCATATAAAGGATCGGTTCCAGTAATTGCCACCCCGCCCACAACACAGCGATCACCCTCCCTGTGCACCATACTTTCCCCCCTGCTGCCCAGGCCCCCCTGTGTGCCCCCCTACCACCACAGCGCTGCTGGCTTCCCTCCTCTTCTTTCTGCAAGCATAGAATAGGATCATTCAAGATTGAGAATGGAGGAAGGATTAGGTAAATATGTCATATTTACCAGCAGTATAGCTGTATGGGGCCCCATGTCAGGTTGTCTGTATGGAGCCCTCATGTCAGGATGTCTGTATGAGGCCCCAATGGTTTCTAACAGCAGCCCTGTAGCTGATCTGTAAATTATCTACTAGTCAACTAAACCCAACCTAGCCCAATTGCGCTTTCAGTTTAAAGCAGAACTAAAGTAAAAATACTTCCCTCTACTCCAGTGGTTTGACGCCTATGAGGTTCCTCACCAGCGTTGGCATCTTCTTTCTGATTTCTTCCAGGTACTGGTCTTCAAGTGTCTTGATTGGCCAGCACAGGATCATAAGCAGAAGTGCAGTCATCTCAGCACACAGGCACTGTACCAGAATGTAAACTGAGCTGCGTATGCATAGCTCAATGTACAATTCTACAGAGGATGGCGAACAGGCATTATGAGACATTACATGTCTCATCTGCAATAAAGCGCCTGTCTCTTTTTATTTTATCTTTTCAACTTTAGTTCCACTTTAAATTATGCCCTATGTGGGGTTGGACCTATAGCTCTGCAATCAACAATGCTCATGCTTCCTGCTGATTGGGGAATGTTGGCTATGACTTTAAAAAGCAGGGGTCTCCAAACTTTCTAAACAAAGGGCCAGTTTACTGTCCTTCAATCTTTAGGGGGGCTGGACTGTGGCCTGTGGGAGGAGAAAATGTCTTGGCATCAGTGGGATTAAATAATGCCCCATGATTGGTATTAGGGGGAGTAATAGTGCCCCATCGTTGGTATCAATGGGAGGAATTGTGCCCCATCATTGGTGTCAGTGGGAGGAATAGTGACTCATTTTTGGCATCGATGGGAGAAATAGAACCCCATCGTTGGTATCAGTAAGGGGAATAGTGCCCCATCATTGGTGTCAGTGAAAGGAATAGTGTCCTATTGTTGATATCAATGGGAGAAATAGTGCCTCATCATTGGTAACATAGGAAGGAATAGTGTACCAGTATTGCTGTCAGCGGGAGGAATGGTGCCCCATTGTCGGTGTCAGTGTCAGGAACTATACAGTGGGGAGTAATAATGCCCCAAGGGCCAGATAAAAGCAAGCAAAGGGCCGCATCTGGCCCCTGGGCCACAGTTTGGAGACCACTGTTCTATAGAAGATAAACTGTAATGCTCTGTACCCACGATAGGATTTTCCGACAACAAAACGTGGATTTTTTTCCGAAGGATGTTGGCTCACACTTTCTTGCATACACACAGTCACACAAATGTTGTCGGAAATTCCGAACATCAAGAACGTGGTGACGTATAACACGTACGACGAGCCGAGAAAAATGAAGTTCAATAGCCAGTGCGGCTCTTCTGCTTGATTCCGAGCATGCGTGGACTTTTGTGCGTCGGACTTATGTACACACGATCGGAATTTCCGACAAGTTTTGTTGTTGGAAAATTTGAGAACCTGCTCTCAAACATTTGTTGGTGGAAATTCTGAGAACAAATGTTCTATGGAGCATACACACGGTCGGACTTTCCGACAACAAGCTCACATCGAACATTTGTTGTTGGACATTCCGACCGTGTGTACGCGGCATAAGACTGTTAGAAGGTTTTTATTGATCTAATTATCTAATATTCATTAGTAACAAATATTACAAAAGAATGAATGGATGAGATCTTTTCATAATAATTGAGTTGAATATATGTATATATATTTATATCTTTTAGTATGGAAAAGGTGAATTTATATAGACTTTTATACTTGTGAAAATATACATGGTTATAATCTTCATAAACTTTCCTACGGAGAGCTAAACATGTGTTTGTAATTAGGAATCTTGAGATGTGCTCTCATCTTCCCCCATCAGATGAGAAGGAATGTTTCACATTACTTAAGATGCTAAAGTTTTAATGTTAGTTAAAAATATAAGTCCTTTTTATTACAATATTTCTTGATTATGATATTAATAAGAACATTGCGTTTTAAATGTATATAATATACATACTGATATATGTAGTATTAGATTTAGAAATTTAGGAAACTTATGTTGTATATGTTAAAATAGGTTTACACACTGTTTTTGGTCACTCATCAGGAAAGTCAAAGTTTAGTGACTGAATAATCCCCACCCTTGCTAGAGAGGTGGGAGGAAAGATATGTCTCAGGAAAGCCAGTGATTTTCTATAGGACTACAAGTGAATTAAGAACTTTTAACCAAGCCTTTTTAGGAAGGAGGGATCAGATTTTTGGAGAAGGTGGGGGCTGAATTTAGGAGTAAAAAGCTAGTAATAGAGTTTTTGCAGACTCTCACTCCACGAAGACAGCTATGCTCACAAATCACGAGACATTGCTGCCACATCTACATACACACACATATCTGATTCAATCTTCATCTTAAGAATATAATACATTATTAATGACATTCTATACTTTGATATTGTTCTTGTAATATTTTGGAACTTTCATCATCAATATGAATTATTGAAATATCAATATTATTACCATAAAAACGAGAATCTTACAAAGACTTTACAAACCTTTGAAGCACTTTGAATGTATCTTGCAGATTTCAACTGAAAGTTTTAAAGTTTGGAAACCTCCATAACAGATGCCATGAACACAATTTGTATTCTCTATCGCTAGAGGAATTGCCTTTGAGGTGGAGATTAGAGGTGCAGGTATGCATTTTATTCGTTTTGCTCTGACGCCACATCAAAAACAATCACCTTGGACTTCTCAGTACCTGTATTCCATCACTGCGTCCCTTTTGGTACATTAAAGTGACCATGTGGCTTCTTTTATGTAAAGAAGGATATGACTGAACAAAGTACAATTTTTCTCATATACCCCAAAATCACATTAACGGAAATGAAATCTTGTTGACAAAAACTTTTGGACAAAACTTTATTGACAAAATAATAAAATGTATACAAACGTTAAAAACACAGTCAATCTTTTTTTTAAATTTTCGATTTTCCCCCCTTTCTCCTCCTGTACCTGCCTCATTTCATCCCCTCTATTCATCTATTGGCAGGTGTCAATTGTTTTTGTGATGTACTGAGTGTATAATATACTACTGGTATCATTGGGGTTAACTGTACCATATGACCTGTTAGGGTTCCTGTAGTGGGGTATTTAAGTAGAAGAGGGTGGGAACCCAGGGCTATTCCTATGCCCTTTTCCTGAGATGTGTCATGGGATGAAAAGGGATCATACATGGAGAGATGTAGTGGTACACTGAAGTGAGTCACCCCTTGGCGGGACCCTGAGCAGGACTATTAGTGAGTGAACCACCAGAAATAATACCAGTTAAAAGTATGAGACACCACAGCATAGCCCTAAAGACTCTGTTGCACGTTGATGCATTTAGAGGCTCTTTACCACGTGATCAGCCGTGTCCAATCACAGCTGATCACGGATATAAATAGAAGATGGTGATCTGACAGCATGAGAAATAGAGAAGAGAGCCGATACCCAGCTTCTCTAAAAGGGACATGTACACTGATAATCAAAACACCAATAATCAGTGCCCTGATTATCAGTGCAGTCCCAAAAGTGCCCACCAGTGCTGCCAATGTGTGCCCATCAGTGCTTACCAGTGCTGCCAATTAGTACCCATCAGTGCCTCCTCATCAGTCACCTATCAAGGCTGCCTACCAGTGCCAATCAGTGCTGCCTATCAGTGCCGCCTATCAGTGCCTTGACATATACAACACATATCTCCTGTGCTCGAAGGTGGGCCCCACAATGGTGTTGCTCTAGGCTCTTGTCCTGACAGATCCGGATAGATGCCACCTTGCTGCCCTCTTAAGACTGAGGGTGTCTAAATGCACTGAAATGAAGAAATAAATAGAGGGCACACCGGCCTAGTACATTATTCTCAATATACTGCTTTATTAAATAAAGAAATGATACTCACAAACATACCCTTGAATATAGCATATAAAATATTTTGCAGCTTACCGTCCATAGTGTCACATAGTAGATGAAAACGTCCCACAGTAAGACTGGCTGACGCATTTCAAGGTATCACCTCTTCTTCAGAGCCAGGGTTGGCTCTGAGGAAGAGGTGATACCTCAAATCACGTCAGCCAGTCTTACTGTGGGACATCTTCATCTACAATGTAACACTATGGACGTTAAGCTGCCTAATATTTGATATGCTGTATTCAAGTGTATGTTTGTGAGTATCATTTCTTTATTTAATAAAGAAATATATTGAGGATAATGCACTAGGCCAGTGTGTCCTCTGCTTATTTCTTAATTTCTGGCCATCAGTGCTGCCTGTCAGTTCCCATCAGTGCCACCTATCAGTGTCCATCAGTGCCTCCTCATCAGTGCTCACCAGTGCCGCCTTATCAGTGTCCATCAATGCCCATCAGTGCCGCCTCATTAGTACCACCTCATCAGTGCCTATCAGTGCAGCCTTTCAGTGCCCATCAGTGCACCCTCATCAGTGCACATCAGTGAAGGAGAAAAATTACCTGTTTCCAAAATTTTATAACAAACTATGCTAAAGTTTTTTTTTTGGTCTTTATTTGTTTATTTAGCAAAAAATAAAAAAACCCAGTGGTGATTAAATACCACCAAAAGAAAGCTCTATTTGTGTGAAAAAAAATGATACAAATTTTGTTTGGGTACAGTGTTGCGTGACCGCGCAAATGTCATTCAAAGTGCGACAGCGCTGAAAGTTGAAAATTGGCCTGGGCAGGAAGGGGGTAAAAGTGCCAGTAGGCAAGTGGTTAAAGTCATCTCACAAGCCTGGTTACCTTGGCTGACTTCATACCAAAGGAATGTTATTATAAACTGACCAGGTCCTTTAAAGGTCATGTTGCTTGCAAGGGGGTTTGCCATTTCCCTATATACAAGTCCTTGTTATCTGTATCTGTCATTACTTAATTAAATGTTATAACTACAAGTGTTTTTGTGATCTCTCTTTGCACATCTCGAATACAACCCCAAAAATGAAAACTATCACGTGCCTGTGATAAAACACACGTTAAAGAGCAATGCTGTTAGTTAATATATCAGCTGCAGTGCCATATGATTTCTGGAATCCACTGTACAGAGAGAAGTAATTTTTTTCAGTAAACAGAATTGCTGGTTAAGTGAATCGCTTCCCACAAAATTACTTTGTAGTCAGTGACAGGACAGGTGTCACTGGCAGGGGAAAATACGTTACCATTCTTGTGTTATTCTTGGGTCCCGGTGCTTCAGCCCAGTCCACAAGGGTGCTAACTCACACCTAAAAACTTTACCATCAGGCTAATACTTGGTGTAAATTATTCTAAAATTGTGTCACCATGGTTTTCCATGTACTACCAACCAACATGCCGCCCCTCGATTCCTCTCATCTGATAATTCACTTCCAGCCCCCATCCCCTCTGTTCACTCTCAGCCCCCCTCCCTGTCCCATGTTACTACCATCTATTTCCATAAACCCTGAAAACCACACAGACACCAACCTGGGCCTTAAACTCTACTAACTTACACCCCCCTTTGCCTTTGATGCGCCATTCACACTATTATGAATGTATAATACAGCATGTATAATATGTATATACACTTACCTGCCACTTTATTTTTTTTAACACAGGTAATGTTTATTAAGTGAACTGTACATTACACTTGAAAATGCAAATCATACATTGTAGACAGGAATATAGCAAAGCAGGGTGTACAAGTTATAGTGGTACATTTACAAAAGCGTATACCATTGGTAGGTAATCTTCAAATCAAGGATAATAGTATTCAACTTCAATACAAAATCTACACCATGGACAAACTTAGGCAACAATCTTCATGCGAATCAGTGTAGTCCATGTAAGAAGGAACCATATATGTAGAAGCCACAACCTCGATCTCTAGGTTCCATCTCAATTAAGAAGACAAGAAGGGGGGGGTTCCCACAAGAGAACAATCCAGCGAATGTCATACCGGCCACTTTATTAGGTGCACCTTGCTGGTACCGGGTTGGACCCCCTTTTGTCTTCAAAACTCCCTTCATTCTTCGTAGCATAGATTCAACAAGGTGTTGGAAACATTCCTCCAAGATTTTGGTCCATATTGACTTAAGCTCTGGTGACTGTGGAGACTATTGGAGTACAGTGACCTCATTGTCCTGTTCAATAAACCTGTTCTGAGATGATTTGAGCTTTGTGACATGGTGCATTATCCTGCTGGAAGGAGCCATCAGAAGATGGGTACACTGTAGTCATAAAGGGATGGACATGGTCAGCAACAATACTCAGGTAGGCCGTGGTGTTTAAATGATGCTCAGTTGGAACCAAGGGGCCCAAAGTGTGCCAAGAAAATATCCCCCACATCATTATACCACCACCAGCCTGAACTGTTGATACAAGGCAGGATGGATCCATGCTTTCATGTTCTTTACGCCAAAATCTGACCCTACCATTTGAATGTCGCAGCTGAAATAGAGACTCATCAGACCAGATTTTTCCAATCATCTATTGTCCAATTTTGGTGAGCCTGTGCAGATTGTAGCCTCAGTTTCCTGTTCTTAGCTGACAGGAGTGGCACCCGGTGTGGTCTTCTGCTGCTGTAGCCTATCAGCTTCAAAGTTCGATGTGTTGTGTGTTCAGAGATGGTATTCTGCATACATTGCTTATAATGAGTGGTTATTTGAGTTAGTGTTGCCTTTCTATCAACTTGAACCAGTCTGCCTGTTCTCCTCTGACATCAACAAGGCATTTTCATCCACAAAACTGCCGCTCACTGATGTTTTCTCTTTTTCGGACCATTCTCTGTAAGCCCTAGAGATGGTTGTGCATGAAAATCCCAGTAGATCAGCCGTTTTTGAAATACTCAGACCAGCCTGTCTGGCACCAACAACAATGCCATGTTCAAAGTCCCTTAAATCCCCTTTCTTCCCCATTCTAATGCTCATTTTGAACGTCAGCAAGTCGTCTTCACCACTTGTTGCCATGTGATCGGCTGATTAGCAATTTTGTGTTGCCAAGCAATTGAACAGGTGTACCTAATAAAGTGACCAGTGAGTGCATAGTCATACCGTACCTTGCATAATACAGCAAAAAATTTGATGCAGGTTCTGCATACCAGCAAACAATCCTTGTAAAAACAGGACAAAACACGCATAGTACGAAGAATCCCATCATGTAATCCCTGGATAGAATTAGAAGTACGTAATTTCTGTGAGTAATTACCCTGGATAGAATTAGAAGTACGTAATTTCTGTGAGTAATATGTATAATGCTTATGTGGCCTAAGCAACCCATAATGGAGTAATAAATAAGATAAACAAGTATCTGGTAATAGTTTAGGTCATTGTGAAAACTAATTATGCAGAAAATGTAATAGCTCTGGCTATACTCATGAGAAAATTCAATGGGATATTGAACTATGTAGCATACATATATTTTATGCTTATAACTACGAGTCCTGTGCAAATTGCAAACAACCGTGTTGTCTTCTTTGGTGTATACATATGTATATAGTGATTTGTAGAGGAGAACCGCACCCAGCTTGGAATTTAGTGCTAGCAAACAGGTCTTCCCACTGACCTTGTATATAAAGAAGAAAATCCAAGAGGTTGCTGCACTTAAAAATCTTTGTTGCTTTATTTCATCAAGTCTTGAAAGAAGATTACAAAGCAGGTATAATCATTCCAGACAGTATAGATAGATATGAATGGATTACGTTTCGGGCTATCTCGCTTACGCCCTTCCTAAGTTCCATCAAGAGCACATCTGAGGGTTTCCCCACAATCATTAGTTTAAATAAGTAATCACAAATGCCATCACAGGTGGAAACAATATGGTTAATTACACCTAGCCTTAGTTCAATCAATGTCTCTATACACTAATTATCTACCACATACACAGAACATGGTTAATAGCAGCTGATCAATTCATTTTCCTATTCATCTTTTTCAATATGTCCAGACATCTGAAAGAAACATATATACATACATATGATAAGCATATATACACCTGTTATTCTTCAACAAATGACCTGACCATAGATATAATAATTTGCCTGAACAGATGGACACCTTTTATATACATGTCCATATCCTCAGACAAATAAATAAAGATCCAAGTCTACATTTAAACCATACGGAACAATAGTATTCAATCCCCTCCTCTCCTATTTTTATCTATTCCTTCAAGGACCATATATTTTAATTGGGATACACTATGTCCAAATTCCAGAAAGTGTCGGGCAAGTGGCAACTGTGTTAGTTTATCTCGTATAGAATACTTATGTCTTGCTATCCTGTCTTTTACTTTCTGTGTGGTTTCTCCAATGTAAACCAACCCGCATGGACACTTAATGGCATATATGACATATGATGACTGGCATGTGTAATGTCCTCGTATAGTGATATTAAAGCCCTTATGGGGATGTGTGAAATATTTGCCCTTGATCATAGAGTTACATTGTATGCAGGACAGACAGGGGTATGAACCCAAATTTTTAGGTCCCAGAAATGTTAATTTAGGTGTTGCTGTTGAATACTGATCCGATTTTATCAGTCAGTCACGTATCGTTCTACCTTTTCTATACGATGACATAGGAAGGTTCCAAAACTGTTGGACCATAGGATAACTGCTTCTCAAGAGATTCCAATGTTTTCTAATGATTTTGGTAATTTTATGAGAAAAAGGGTGATATTGCAAAATAAAAGGAATTTTCTTAGTGTCATTATTAGGAGCCCTAGTTGAATTCATATTTAACCGTTCTTTCTTAACTAAAGCCTCAGGATACCGTCTATTAATTAATTTAGCCTCCATTTCATCAAGCCTCCGACTACGGCACAATGGATCACTAACGATCCGATGCACCCTCATCATCTGGCTCTTTGGAATAGAGGCAAACACATTAGGTGGATGAAAGCTGTTGTAATGTAATAATTGATTGCGATCTGTAGATTTCACGTACAGATCACTAGTGATTTGTGCATTTACAAGTTTTAATTTAGTATCAAGAAAAGATGTTAAATCTGAGACCAGGAATTAAATAGTTAATGTATTTGTCAAACAAAAATAGACTTTCCATGTTTCCGTCCCATACCGCAAAAATATCGTCCACAAACCTGTACCATCCTTGGCAATGCTTAGAAAAAATATCATTAACATAAATGAAAGAAGTTTCAATCATATTCATAAAAGAATTTGCGTATGGGGGTGCAACATTAGAACCCATCGCTGCTCCGTTTAGCTGCAGAAAGTGGGTATCTTTGAAGAGAAAATAATTCTCTTCAAGAACAATTTGAAGAAGATCAAGCAAAAACCTGATATGTTGCATTTTATAGTCACCTGACTGGATTAACAACCGCCGACATGCTTCCATCCCCAAATCATGAGGAATAATTGTAAATAAGCTTGAGACGTCCCATGATACCAGGATGGAATCGGCAGACAGTGTGATATCTTGAACCTTAGACAAAAAATCTGACGTGTCCTTTATGTATGATCTAGTAGTTAATAATTATGGAGTTAAACATGTGTCAAGATATCGTGCCAAATGAGCTGTGACCAATTCCATTCCCGATACAATGGGATGTCCCAGGGGAGTTCACAGGGTTTTTATGGATTTTAGGCAACATATATATTACAGGTGTAACTGGATATTCGCATACCAAATATTCCATTGTTTCATCATCAATGATTTTATTTTTTACTGCATTAGTTAAGACATCTTTAATTTTTTTCTGTACTTTAAAAACCGGATTACAGTCCAGCTTTTTGTATGTAAATGTATCCCCAAGTTGTCTCATAATCTCGGCTTCATACATTGTGGTATCCATTTCAACAATAGCACCCCCCTTGTCCGCCTGTTTGATAGTTATATCGCGCCGAGCCGACAAGGAGTTTAACGCAATAACCTCATCTTTACTTAGATTGTTAGGTATATGGTCTTTTTTTGTTCTATCGCATAACATTTTTTTTAGATCATTATCTACTTTTTCTATATATACCTCAACCGCAGGACACGAGGTAGGGGGAGCCTTAGTGCCTTTTGATTTCAAACCCAAATTTTTAATGGATAATGGTAGAAATTTTTTTGTTTTATCAATAGGTATACCAGAAAAATAAGCTTTAAATCTCAGTTACCTATAAAACCTGTACAAATCCTGTTTTAACACAAACTCATTCATTTTCTCTTTAGGGCAAAAGCCCAATCCCTTATTTAATACATTTAGTTCAGCTTTAGATAAAACAATTGAAGAAATGTTATGTACCACATCATTATTTACTGTCTCTGACGATTCTGGCGTCTGGTGGTTACACCTCCGGTTGTATCCTTTCTTTGTTCTCCTGCCGCCCCTCCTAGTCCGGATTTGATCATGGCTGTAGGTAAAAAAGTAGTGGATACATTGGTTGATGACCCAGTAGATGCCTTAGATGAAGATGAACTAATCAGATGTTTGCGTTGTCCTCTTCTATATGTTTTGGTACGTTGATAGTTAGGATCAGACCAGTTATAGACACGGTCATTTTTATAGTCCTCATGGTCCCGTTCAAGTTTTGTACGTTCGCGTATCTGGATGTTCTCATGAAAGTTGTCTAATTTGTCATTATTGGTTTTCTTGAATTCTGTTAACTGAATTCTGTATATAGTGGTACTTTAAAATGTACAATATCCAATGATCATAAACGTCGTAATTCTCCAATTGTGACTCCAATATTAAGCTGGCCATACATGGATTGAAAATGGACTGATGAATTTCAAACCATGTATGGCCGTTCCTGTTCTCAAGAAGCTGCATTAATAATTGGCTTCTCATGAAGCAAATTGTTGAACAAATTTGCTTCATTCAGCGCACATATCCAATCACTGCAGTGCTGATCAGTGTATTCTGCCGGATAGGGAGTCCCGCTGTCAGAATACAATGACACGAATGTTCAAGGTGGAGGGAGGAGCCGGATGTGGGCGTGAGGCTGATGCCGAGGCTAAGCCCGTGAGGTCGGCCGTATCCCTCACCATGATGCGAGTCTAGGTGTCAGCTCCTAATGCCCCGAGTCTCCCTTGCGCCCCCCCCACAGACCAGCACGGACCAGCACGGGCGCTTGTGCTACCCCCACATCTCCATTGTGTCCCGCACTTAGACACCTACCGCGGGCCCCACCTGATCTGCATTCCTGTATTGCCCGTGGCGGTCTATCGCGGCTCACAGTCACAGCATCTAAGCCTCCTCGCGTCTCCCGCATCTCCGTGCCTCCCGTCGCTCCCCGTGCCTCTCCGCATGTGGAGCCGGGTCGGGTCTGAGCCAGGCTGGGGCTGGTGGCATGGAGGAGCGGAGTGGAGGAGTGCCAGCAATAGACAGCAGTCCCCGCCAAAACATTCGGCACAGCGCCGTGGGCGGAGTAGGCTCTCGGTCCCTCTGAAGCAGTGGAGAGACCGCTCGTCGCAGCAAGGGCGAAGGTGAGAGGGGACACTGTGAGCGGCAGTGAGTAGCAGAGATACACAAGGTGACGGAGGACCCTGTCGGTACATGGAGGAGCAGAGATAATGAAGGAGCAGAGGTAATGCAGAGGTAATGCTGAAATGCTGAAATGCTGAAAAAATAAAGAAGAGCTGGAAGTAGCCAAGATCAGCCAGAGGGGTAAGTGAAAAAAAAAAAAAACCCCCGATTGAAATTTCTGGAGTGGTGGACTGTAGCCCCTGGCTGTGAAAAGCTGTGGAAGTAACTGGCAATAGCAGGTAATTGAACGTGCATACAGTAAAACTTAAACGTGCCCTGGAGGTTCTGGAGGTTGAGGAGGTAGAGGAGTGATCGGGACTATGTTACGGGTACCTGTTAAAAGTCGTAAAGCTCAGGGTAAATCTATGCCACATAAAATAATTTAGTTGTGTAACTCTGCTCAAAACTGTGAAGTCACAGGTCTGTTGTGGTGGGTGAAGCGAAATCTAATCCTCCCTGTAATTCTCTACAATTTTTTTTTTTCTTCCCAGCGTATGAAGAACATAACTTATATAATAACATACTAATTATACAAAAGATATATTTCTACACAACACATACATATGGATATATACAACCTAAACAAGCTTAACCTGAGTTTAATCTGAGCCTGCATATAAGGCTTTGTCGTTTTTCAACCTACCTTACCAGCTTTACCTTAGCTGTCAGTTGTACTCTTGATTTGAACAGAATCCTGAAACAATTCTGAATACCCGAATACCCGAATATACGCAGGGTAGGTGGGGGCGGACCTCAAGAGCGGACCTAAGGGGGCGCAAATATAGCGAGTATAGAGAACCAAGCACTAAGTGGCGCGGGGGGGGGGAGTTAAGCGGGCCCGGAGAAACTGTATGTACCCAGCCCAAAACGTACAAACCTATACCCATAATCCTATACGACAGCACCGCTCCCCCTGCAATACTAGGGAACAGAAAGGAAGGGATGAGAGGCAAATCAACAAAAGGGATGACATCTAACCCGCCAAGAACAAGTGCAAGCCCGGGAACCATTAGGAAGTACATGGTACAGGAAAGCAGTAAAGAAAGCCCAGGTAAACAAACGGGGGCTAAAAGTAAAGCACCGGAGAGTTTTCCAAAGATGGGGACAAGAAGACAAATAGCAGAGATAGACATCCATGCTGCAAGTGGCGAGATACTGGATGAAGAAATGGTGGATTCCCAAAAAAAAACAATTACCAACTAAAGGCGAAATGGCAGAAATGTTCGCGAAGCTCGAAACCTCAATAAAAGGAGAAATCGATTCCTTACGAGAAGACATGAATCAAACTCTAAAAAGGGTGGAAGAGGTAGAAACAAGGCTGGATGGACAGGGAGAAGAGCTAGAAGGCTTCAAAAAACAGATAGAGGAGGTCATAAAAGAACAGAGAAACATTGTGTACAGACTGGAAGATCAGGAGAATTGGAGCAGAAGGAAGAATCTGCGAATAAGAGGTCTTCCAGAGATTCAGGGAGCAAAAGAGGACCTTCAAGGAAAAATGGATGCGATCTTCGGGGGAATGATTGCTTCACCCAACACAAGCGGTAAAGTAAAATTTGACAGAGTTCACAGGATTCGTACACCTGCAGAGATCAAGGGACCCGGGCAACCCCCAATTAAGGGGGGAGCATGGGATCTGGAGACGCCTATACCGAGCTTCCCTCAAGGGGGATAACCAGAGGGCTAGGTGGGGTGGTAGGGCCCATGGTTTCTCAGGTCATGGGGAGACCGGATTCCCCCAACTGGGGGGAGGAGGCGGGAGGGGAGGGAAGGGGGGGTGTGGGGGTTGGGGGAGGAGGGAGGACTAGGGGGGGAAGGAATGCTGAGTTGGGGGGGGATAGGGGAGGGTGGGGGGTGATGGGGGGGGTTCATGGAAGGGGGAGGGAAGGGGAATCTACCAGTAGCACTAGGGAAGAATAAGGAGGAGGCCCTTGCTCTCGTAAAGTGGTACGATCAAATACAAAAAGTGTAAAAAAAGATGGTGGGTCTAAAGATAATTACTTATAATGTACGTGGTATAAACGCTCCCAGGAAAAGGGCGAATATTGTGGGTGAACTGAGATTCCTGAAGGCGGACGTGGTTCTACTGCAGGAAACCCACTTCACTATAAAAACAACAATAAAATAAGCTCAAAAGATTACCCCATATGGTACTATGGAGATTCCCCAATTAGCCGAGCAAAAGGAGTAGCCATAGGGTTTGCCAGAGGTGTAAGATTTGACTTAGACGAGAGACTAGTGGACCCTGAAGGGCGATACTTATTCTTGAGAGGAAAATTAAATGGAGTAGAGTGCACCCTGGCAAACATATATGGCCCAAATAAAAACCCCATTGGCTATCTATTGAGGCGGTTAGCTGATTTAATGGAATTCAAGAAGGGGGGCCTAATAATGGGGGGGCGATTTCAACTTCTGCCTGGAACCAAGGGAGGACAGTACGTCGCGTGCACAGGGCACTGGAATGGGATGGAGGAACAAACTAAAACAGAAACTGCACCAACATCAATTGGTAGATGTCTGGAGGTTACAACACCCCAAAACAAGAGACTACACATTCCACTCCCCTGTCCACGCGTCGTACTTTAGACTGGACTTCTTTATAATAGAGCATAGGTTGCTGGAGGTGGTTGTGAGTACAAACATTGGTATAACAACGTTCTCCGACCACGCGCCGGTGACGATACAACTTAAGATTGGAGAGCTAAACACAAGAAGTAAGGTGTGGAGATTAAATTAGGAACTTTTGCACGATAGAGCAATAGAAGAACGTATGAAAAAAGATTTAGAGATGTATTTTAAAGAAAACAACACAGAAGAGGTATTTGAAATGACGGTGTGGGAAGCCCATAAGGCCTACATAAGAGGCATTATGATAAAGGAGGAGGCGGAGAAAAGAAGGAGCACTAGGGAGAAAACATGGGCCCTGAGCAAAGAAATTAACACACTAGAAGAGCTCCATAAGAACAAGAATGACAGCGAAACTTTGCTAAAACTCAGCCGCAAAAGGGAGGAGATGAGAGAACTTATAGAGCAAGAAACAAGAATGATGTATAACAGAGTAAAAAAAGAAAGGTACCTATATGGGAACAAACCGGGGAGACATCTAGCGCAGGCTCTAGCAAAAAAAAAATCAGCAAATTACATAGACAAAATACAAACAGGTAGCGGGCAATTCGCACATAAATCAGCGGAAATCGCTAGTAAGTTCCAGGAATACTACGCGAGTCTATACGCTACAGGTCCCAAAGAAGAGGTCGAACAGAAACGGGTAAAAATAAAAGCATATCTGAGAGAGAGCGGTTTAGAGAAAATCACAGAGGAACAAAGCAGTCAGCTTGAGGCCCCCATCTCTGAGGAAGAAATAATAAAAACCGTAAAAGAAACACCGGTGGGGAAAAGTCCGGTTCCAGACGGCCTGACGATTCTCTACTATAGAAAGTTTAAAGACATCCTGATCCCAAAAATGTGCTCCCTCATGAATAGGATAGGGGAGAAAGAGTAATTGCGTAAAGAAGCCCTGGAGGCTACTATTGTTGTTATCCCAAAGGAAGGGAAGGATGGAACGCTATGTTCAAGTTATAGACCCATCTCTCTCCTAAACTTGGATACCAAAATTTACGCAAAAATCCTTGCGGATAGGCTGAAAAAGGTAATGCGAAATATAATACACCCAGATCAAGTTGGTTTCATTCTCGGGAGGGAAGGGAGAGATAATGGAACCAGGACCCTGCTAGCAATACAGGAGATGAAAGGCAATGGGGCCCCAGGACTACTCCTGTCGATAGATGCCGAGAAGGCATTTGACAGGGTAGACTGGGGCCTCATGCAGGGTACATGGGAAGAAATAGGATTGGGCGAGAAAATGATAAAACGTATAAAGGCCCTATACAATAGACCTACAGCAAGGGTAAAGATAAATGGGATAGTATCAGAACCGTTCGAAATGCTCAACGGAACGAGACAGGGGTGTCCACTGTCCCCCCTGGTATTCGTGCTGGCATTGGAACCACTTCTAGCTAGGGTAAGACAGAACCCAGATATAAGGGGGATAAAGATGGGGGATGAAATCCATAAGTTAGCGGCATATGCGGACGACGTCCTGTTCTATGTAACCAGCCCAAAGATATCCCTGCCAAATTTAATGAAAACCTTAAAAGAGTATGGTGAGGTCTCAAATTTTAAGATAAACCCATCAAAGTCTGAAACCCTCATGTTTAACGTCCCAAAAAGTGAGGAACTTTTACTTCAAAAAAAATTTTCATACGTGTGGGGCAAAAAAGAAATAAAGTACTTAGGGGTTAAGATGACTAAAACCAGCGTAAGTCTATACCAAGCAAATTTCCTCCCTTTATTGGACAAGATTAAAACCGAACTAAATAGAATAATAACAGGAAACATATCGTGGGGGGGGGGGAAGAATTAATATTATTAAAATGGTCATTCTCCCCAAAATCATATATAAAATGCAGATGCTACCGATCCCACTCCCGGAGGCTTTTTGTAAAACAATACAAAAGCTCTTCACAAGTTTCATCTGGAAAAGAAAGGGTAAGAGGGGGTTGGGGTGCACCGGATATCAGAAATTACTACAATGCTGTAATATTGTCACGGATAGTAGAATGGACAAAAGAAAATAGAGAAAAGAGATGGGTTAAGATGGAAGGCACAATAAGCACAGTCAATTTAAGTAAAATAATTTGGATACCTTCACAGTATAGAAAATTAGGTAACGCCACAAATAACATCACTAGACACGCACTAAAAATATGGGATCACATACACAGAAAAGAAAAATGGGAATATAACTCACCACTAACACCACTAACAAATACAGAATATTTTATACCGGGAATGGAAGCCTGGTTTGGGAAATGGATAACACTAGAAAATGCACAACTGAAAGATATTATAGACCAAGGTAAAATTTACACGTACCACGAACTAAAAAGCAAAGGGGAGTGGAGATCGATAGACGAATGGCAATACAACCAACTAAAGCATTTTACAGAGTCCTTGCCCCAGCCAATAAGATCGGACGCAAACTTGCTTCCCCTAGAAAAAATCTGTGTGGATAGGGGAAAGAAGAGGGTGATCTCAAAGATTTATAGAGCACTTATAGAAAGGATCGGGCCGGATATACCACCGTTTATAGCAAAATGGGAGAATGAATTAGGAATATCCCTGAAAAAAGAAGAGATCAGACAAATCTTGCGCCGGGTATACGCCACTACAGTAAATAGTAATATGAGAGAGACAAACTATAAATGTTTAGTTAGATGGCATATCACCCCTGATAAAGCACATAAAATTCTAAAGGAAAAATCACAATATTGCTGATGAGGGTGCAAAGAAATTGGGACGTCGGCCCATATATGATGGCAATGTCCGGAAATTAAAAAATATTGGGACGAGATCAGGCAAATAATAGGGAAAATAACCAACACAATGCTCCCAGATGACCCATGGAGCTGCCTATTTCACGGGATAAATATGCCAAACAAACAATATCTGAAAAGCCTATTGCCGCCACTCCTAAACGCGGCTAAAAGTCTTATCCCCAGACATTGGAAGGAACCAATAAGACCTACAATGAGGAATTGGTGTAATAACGTGAAAGAGACCCAAAATTTAGAGTACTTAAGGTATAGTGATGGGGAAGGTCTAGAAGCTTATGAGGTAAAATGGCAGGAATGGGACAAATTCAAACAAACTATGAGATACGCCGAAGCCATGGGAGCATAGGGAGCAGCAGAACGACAGTACTAAGGGAATAGGTGAAAAATAGCGGTGGTTGACAATCGGAACACAGAAAAGTAGTTGAGAGTAAGGCCCGGAAAAGTGTCTGGTAGATAGGGGGGAGGAGGGGGTGGCGGCGGGTGGGAGGGTTATGCTGTAGGGTGGGTTTTGGAGAATAAAGGTATTTACTTATGATATAAATTATCGAAATGTATACAGAAGGGGGAAAGGGGTGACTGCAAGAAGGAAAAAAAAAAAAAAAAAGCTACTATGATGTGATTGAGAGGGAAATAAATGAACGGAAAAGTTGATTTAAGTACCTCAAAAACAAAAAACAAAAACTGAAGTAGCTAAAAAAAAAAGAAAAGAATACAATGACACAGTGGGGAGGATTCTTACAACCACCTTGAGAGTGTGGATGGAGGAATCAGTTCAGTTTTTTCATTCAGCTGGCTGGCTGAATGAAAAGAAAGTGAACCATGAATGGCTAAGTTTAGAAATACTGCATGCAACAGTAATAGCTCACTGCCTTCAAGTGCTAACAGCTGTCAAGGATACATGCTGTTATTATAAAATACATTCCTTAACATTCGATACTAAGAGAAAAAAGCCTTAAGAACGTTTGACTAGAAGAGTTGAAGAACATTTGACCAAAAAAGAAAATAGCTTAACACTACAGGCTAAAAACATTTGTCCAGTAAGGGAAATAAAATGAGGAAGATCTCTGCACTGTGTACATTCTATGGAGATTCCTGTGCTCACCACTGGCAGTATAATGAACCAGCTACTGCAGAGAGTAAACTGCTATACAAAAATGATACAATGGTGTAGAGACAGAACTCAATTGATTACCTTAGATCGGTGTTACGTAATCTTTTGTCAATTGGGGAATGTAAATGTTGCTTATTAAAGCAAAGGTTCCGGACACATTTTTTTGTTTTGTTTATTGATCTGAGCATAATGCATTATTACATTAAAACTATTAGATATGTTTAATAGTGGATGTTAATAAAATATTTTTTTTGTATTCACAAGTTTGTACATCCTCTTCTGGCCGTTGCCATCATGATTGTGGGCATGTGAAGCCCAATCGATACCTCTTCCGGGATTAGCGTTGGAGAGGTGCATGCCGGGTAACCAGCATGCACCTCTCAATCTCGCGAATGCGCGATTTACCGGCGGTCGTAGCAGGGATTATTTCTAAAGTTGCCATAACAACGGGCGGCGACGGAGGAAGGTCCTGCCCCGTTGTTATGGCAACCGCCTTTAATCACGTTATTTCCTGTCGGGAAATAACGCGATTTTTGATCACAGTACTGCCCACAGACTCCTGGGAAATGATGACTCACATTTCCCAAGAGCACAGGCGAGGGAGGAAGTGACGAGGAGCGCCGCGGACCAGGAAGTGGCAGATTAGGAGGACTACATAGCAACAGGGCGTTTCTGGTAAGTATATAAAAAAAAAAGAAATTCCTCCAAATGTTTCTTTATTAGGTTTAAAGGTGTGTGATTATGTAAAACATTTTTTTCAGGGTGGAACTCCGCTTTAATGGGAAACCTGGTCTTGGAACAATGCACACAACTATCTTGATAAAATTAACATCAGAAGCCCCTCCCTCACATCAGAGTCCCTCTATTACAACTGCCCATCACATCATAGTCCTCCCTTTACATCAGAGGCCCCTTATACATGAGAGCCTCCCATCACATAAGAGTCCCTACATGACAAAGTTCACCTCTTCTAGAGTGCCTGAACTGATCTTGGTGACGTCAGCAGAGAGCGGACTTCAGTCCGCTCTCTGCTGAAAACGGGTCACAGGAGTGCAAAACGGATTGCACTCCTGTGACCCTTAGGAGAAGCCCAGCCAACGGGTTTTTAATTGTGTGGACTGTTATTTTATACCATACCAGGCTGGACTTCTCCTTTAACACTTGCTTCCCCTTTTGCCTATCATGCCAATCTCTGCTGCAATGAAGGAAAGTTACCACCTGAAGAATGTTGAGATTCTGACACTTCTAGTATGGTTAGATGTCTAGTCCCCACTACACACAATGGCTTAATTCACTGACCTCTACTGTGTCCAGTAGCAATTTTGGGGCCAGCACAAGCAACCACAGGCTTAAACACTTTGCTCCACTAGCTGTATGCTTGTTCTAGGTATGTGATCCAAATAATAGCCAGTCATTCAGCACGTGCTGATAGTAATCGGCATTGGCTTCCTTTATATTTCTCTCAGCACAGGTTTCCTTCAAGTGTCCTTGCTTTACATTGTTCATACTGCACATGCCAAGTGTGATTTGTGTATGGGATGATTTCCCAATTAAACCTTTCAGAGGTTATGGATTTGTTGCTGCTATGCTTTGTTGCTGAGGACAATATTGATTAAACTTTCAAAGTGAAGTGGTTTTCCTGAGGACTCCTAATGTACGTGCCAGCTGAGGCAAAGTGGTGAATGAATCAGCTGCAGAGTTAGATCGTTACAAAAATAAACATGTAAACATAGAATTATACATTAACAACCCCCTATAGGGACTTTACCGAAGGGCATGATCACACTCTTTAATGATAACAACATAGTGCCTCCAACATGGCTGACCACTCGACTTGTTGGAGGTGTGTTGTTCTATGTCTAAAGTGCAATAGAATGGTATTATAGTCATGTCCAGTGGTTGGTCATGTAGGAGGTATAGTTTTCTATGTATAAAGTATAATAGAATTGTATTATGATCATGTCTAGTGATAGACAGCACAGTGGTGTAGTGTTTAGCACTTTCACCTAGCAGCAATAGGGTCGCTGGTTCAAATCCCGACCATGACACCATCTGCCTGGAGTTTGCATGTTCTCCCTGTGCCTGCGTGGGTTTCCTCTGGGTGCTCCGGTGTGCTCCTCCCACACTGCAAAGACATGCTGGTAGGTTAATTAGATTCTGTCAAAAAAATTGGCAAAATATGTGTATGTGTTTGTAAGCGCATCGGGACCCCATGGGGTAAAGGTCTGTGCTATACCGTAGATGGACACCGACGGAAAGCGTCCTGAGGCGATTCAGTTCGCATAGGTAGCGCTATACAAGTCACTCATTCATTCATTCAGTTGTAGTGTTCTATGTATAGTATAGTCATGTAGGAGGAATAGTTTTCTATGTATATAATGTAATAGAATTGTCTTATGGTCATGTCCAGTAGCTGGTCATGTTGGAGGTGTAGAGTTCTATGTATGGAGAAGAATATAATTGTATGATGATCATATCCAGTGGTTGGGTTTGTAGTATTCTATGTATAGAGTGTAATAGAATTGTATTATGATCATGTCCAGTGGTCAGTGATGTTGGAGGTATAGTGTTCAATGTATAGAGTGTAATTATTGTATTATAATTATGCCTAGTGGTCAGTCATTTTGGAGGTTTAATGTTCTGTGCATAGAGTGTAATAGAATTGTATTATGATCATGTCCAGTGGTCAGCTATGTTGGAGGTGTAGTATAATAGAATTGCATCATGATCATGTCCGATGGTCAGTCATGTAAGGGGTGTGTTGTTCTATGTATAGAATGCAATAGAATTGCATCAGGATTATGTCTAGTTGTCAGTCCCATTGCAGTTGTAGTGTTCTATGTATACAGTGTAATAGAATTGTATTACATAGTTATATAGTTGGTAAGGCTGAAAAAAAGTCCATCAAGTCCAACCTGTGTGTGTGATTTTATGTTTTTTTTTTTTTTTATCCAAGAAAAAAGATTTTATTGAAAACCAAGTACATACAGTCCAAGAAATCCACAATTACATAATACATAATTGCATAAACAGGCGTAGCGTCAGAAATGGAATCACGTCTATACAATAATGTAGTACAGTTCCCACTGTTAAAGAATATAAAAAGAAATAAAATGACTGCTTACAAAGTTTCAACCCTCCGTCTGTACCCAACCGGAGCTCTAGGCTCCATTCAAGTCTGATACAGGGTACCCAGTGCCCTCAGCCATTATTAAGTCGCAATAATCTATCCATGACCAGGTCCTCCGGGGCAAGCCCAGGAGTGTCTAGCCATGGATCCCAGAGTTTTTCAAATTTCCTTGAACATCCCCTATGCTGGTATATCATTTTCTCCATTCTCAATATATTACCTAGTGCAGTAATCCATTCCTTGACTGAGGGGGGTGTTTCAGATTTCCAATGTACCATGATTAGCTTACGGGCCACAAAGAGGGCTCTAGATAGGGCTTCTCTGACATGGGGTTCCCAGTCCAGTTCATCTAACACATTCAGAATGCAGTGCCTAGGGTCCAGCGGAATTGAGACCCCATACACTGCGCCCAGCGTATCCACCACTCCCCTCCAGTACACATGCAGTCTGGGGCACCTCCACAACATATGTATTAAATCTCCATGATCTCTCTTACATCTTGTACAGGTTGGGGTAGAAAGCAATCCCATATTGTGTAATCTATGAGGTGTATAATACATTCTCAAAAGTGTACATAGTTGCGTTAGTCTTTGCGTTACATTCAGAGAGCATATGGAAACTGACTGCAAGACCTCCTCCCATTGATCCTCATCTAAAGGTCCAACATCCATTTCCCATTTTCCTTTCACTGCCAAAGGGTGTTTTAGAAGGTATTTGTGAAGTAAAATGCCATAGCTCTGGGAAATGAATCCTTTAGAGGTCTCCGCCCCTTTAGTGTGATTTTATGTTAATATTACATTGTATATCCCTGTATGTTGTGGTTGTTTAGGTGCCTATCCAATAGTTTTTTGAAATTATCAATGGTCCTCGCTGAAACCACTGCTTGTGGAAGAGAATTCCACATCCTTACCGCTCTTATGCCCTGTACACATGGTCGGACATTGATCGGACATTCCGACAACAAAATCCATGGATTTTTTCCGATGGATGTTGGCTCAAACTTGTCTTGCATACACATGGTCACACAAAGTTGTCGGAAAATCCAATCGTTCTGAACGCGGTGACGTAAAACATGTATGTCGGGACTATAAATGGGGCAGTAGCCAATAGCTTTCGTCTCTTAATTTATTCTGAGCATGCTTGGCACTTTGTGTGTCGGATTTGTGTACACACGATCGTAATTTCCGACAGCGGATTTTGTTGTCGGAAAATTTTATAGCAAGCTCTCAAACTTTGTGTGTCGGAAATTCCGATGAAAAATGTGTGATGGAGCCTACACACGGTCGGAATTTCCGACAACAAGGTCCTATCACACATTTTCCGTCGGAAAATCCGACCGTGTGTACAGGGCATTACAGTAAAGAACCCTCTATGCAGTTTGAGGTTAAACCGCTTCTCTTCTAATTTTAGTGAATGGCCACATGTCTTATTAAATTCCCTTGCGCGTAAAAGTTTTATCCCTATTGCGAGGTCACCAGTACGGTATTTGTACATTGAAATCATATCCCCTTTCAAGCGTCTCTTCTCCAGAGAGAATAAGTTCAATGCTTGCAGTCTTTCCTCATAACTGAGATCCTCCAGTCCCTTTATTAGCTTTGTTGTCCTTCTCTGGACCCTCTCCAGTTCCAGCACATCCCTCCTGAGGACTGGTGCCCAGAACTGGACGGCATAAAATTCCCTTGCACCTCATTTTCAAAGAGCTGTCTCTCAAACATGCCCTCTAAGTACGCTCATGTTTCACGAACCTGGAAATATGGACACCATATTTATCCAGTCTGTGTAATCATCGGCAGGCATGAGCAAAAGGATCTTTGTTACTTCATTATCACTGTGGATGCTAATGGGAAAGATCTACAATTGTCCGATCCCTGAAATTATTGGTAAGTCTGCTGATCAAAAGATATTACCTATCGTGTGGATTCAAATGAGAGTATAGTGGGGTTTGTGTTTCTTCCCTCTACCTCTCCACCAAAAATTTCCCGCTGGGACACTTTTTCTGTCGTAGCTATTGCTGGATTGCACCTTTAAATACCAGCAAAAAGAGGAAACCTTCTCTTGGATCATGCTGGCCTACGCTTCTACACAGCCATGCATCCCAGCCCCGGGAGTTGTCCCTATGCAAAAAAAGAAAAACAAAGGGGGAAGCTGCTGGGAAGAAAATAATTTCATGTGTGTGCGCCTACCCATTCTAATGTCTTGCCCTCCTGAGTCCTGTCCCTAAGCTACTTACTATATAAAAAAAAAAATCGAAATATGTTTTTTGCCTTAATATCTACCTTAAACCATATTGCTAATTGCATATTGTACTTGTTTGTAGCCCAAATACTGACATTTGCACTGTAATGTCCTGTACACGCGATAGGATTTTCCAACAACAAAATCCATGTTTTTTTTTTCCCACGGATGTTGGCTCAAACTTGTCTTGCATACACATGGTCACACAAATGTTGTCGGAAATTACGAACGTCAAGAACGCGGTGATGTTCAACACGTACGACGAGCCGAGAAAAATTAAGCTCAATAGTCAGTGCGGCTCTTCTGCTTGATTCCAAGCATGCCTGGAACATTGTGCGTTGGAATTGTATACACAATTGTTGGAATTGTATACACACGATCGAAATTACGACAACGGATTTTGTTGTCGGAAAATTTGAGATCCAGATCTCAAATTTTGTGTGGCGGAAATTCCGATGGAAAATGTCCGATGGAGCCTACACACGGTCGGAATTTCCGACAACAAGCTCCCATCGAACATTTTCCATCTGAAAATCCTATCGTGTATACGGTGCATTATTGTATAACTTTTGGAAATGCCAGTAAAGACCTTGCTGTGCCAGTAAATTTTGGGTGGTGTCAGTGAATTTCAATCTGGTAGGTTGGCAAAACTGGCATCGAATTGTATTATGATGATCATGTCGGGTGATGAGTCGCACTGGAGGTGTAGTGTTCTATGTATAGCGTGTAATAGAATTGCATAATGATTATGTCTAGTTGTTGGTCATGTTGGAGGTGTAGTGTTCTGTTTATAGTGCCTCCAACGTGACTGACCACTGGACATGTTGGATATGTGTTGTTCTATGTCTAAAGTGTAATAGAAATGTATTATGATCATGTCCAGTCGTCAGTCATACTGGAGATGTAGTGTTCTATGTATACAGTGTAATATAATTGTAATATGATTATGTCTAGTGGTCAGTCCTGTTGGAGGTATAATGTTCTATGTATAGAGTGTAATAGAAGTTTATTATAATTATGTCTAGTGGTCAGTCATTTTGGATGTGTAATGTTCTGTGCATAGAGTGTTATAGAATTGTATTCTGATCATGTCCAGTGGTTGGTCATGTTGGAGGTGTAGTGCAGCCTTTTTCAACCATGGTGCCCAGGCACCTGGGGTGCCTTCAGGTTTCTTCAGGGGTGCCTTTGCAAAATACCTAGAAATTGCTTGAAAATTGAATACAAGTCAGCGAGTGAATCAAGCCTGCCTATTAGTTACACAAAGCCCCAGGTTTTCATTGTGCACCTCAACAACCTTCTAGCCGCCAGTGTCCTAAAAACCAATAATGCCATCGGTTGATAAGGAGGACGTAGAGCACCTGCACAGCATTCTTGTTTGTCCCTTCCCCTCTTCTTTATCACTGGGGTCACATTAGCAGAGTGAGGGAGAGAATCCGAGGGAGAAGAGACATATTGGAACACTAATCAGTGTGCAAAGATGTATTTGTACTACATTATATAAAATATCGCAACAACTACTATTTTATTTTCTAGGGTCTCTGCTAAAAAAATATATATATAATGTTTGCGGGTTCTAAGTAATTTATCAGGAAATACTGATTTTAACTTGTAAGTAGGGATGAGCCGAACACCCCCCGGTTCGGTTCGCACCAGAACCCGCGAACGGACCGCAAGTTCGCACGAACGTTAGAACCCCATTGACGTCTATGGGACTCGAACGTTCGAAATCAAAAGTGTTCATTTTAAAGGCTAATTTGCATGGTATTGTCCTAAAAAGGGTTTGGGGACCCGGGTCCTACCCCAGGGGACATGTATCAATGCAAAAAAAACTTTTAAAAACGGCCGTTTTTTCGGGAGCAGTGATTTTAATGATGCTTAAAGTAAAAAAAAAAAAGTGAAATATTCCTTTAAATATCGTACCTGGGGGGTGTCTATAGTATGCCTGTAAAGTGACGCGTGTTTCCCATGTTTAGAACAGTCCCTGCACCAAATGTCATTTTTAAAGGAAAAAATCTCATTTAAAACTGCTTGCGGGTTTAATGTCATGTCGGGTCATGGCAATATGGATGAAAATCAGTGAGACAAACGGTGGATCAAGAAGGGTTGCCATTACCAGGCCCTTTGGGTCTTGTATGGATATTAAGGGGAACCCCGCACCCAAATTAAAATAAGGAAAGGTCCCTATATACTCTGAACAGCAGTATACAGGCGGTGCAAACAAGACAGGGACTGTAGGTTTGTTGTTAAGTAGAATCTGTTTGTAATTTTGAACATTTTTAACTTGTTTAGCTCCAGCCAAAAAATCTTTTCTAAGCTTTTTGGAAAACATAGGGAAGGGTTATCACCCCTGTGACATTTGTTTTGCGTCTTTCCTCCTCTTCAGAAGATTTCACCTCACTTTTTTGTCCCAATGAAAAATGTTTTTTGAAAATTTGGGTTTTTTTGTGGAACAAGGATTGGAAAGCATCAGTGGAAAGGAGAAATTGTTCTCCCATATTAACTCTTACAGGAGAGAATTTCCCTTCCTAGGGGTAGATTTCATCTCACTTCCTGTTGTCTCCTTCCATTTGCAAGTAGGAGTCGTTTGTAAGTTAGATGTTTGAAAGTAGGGTCCTGCCCTATATACTCAGCAGAAATTTGGGCCTTAGGTGTTGCTGTGGCCACAACACTGTAAGCCCTCACAGGGCCCTGCTGTGAAATATTAGATCAAGAATTGTAATTACATGCCCCTGTTGAACAGGAGCTGAAAAATTAGGCCTTAGGCACTGGTGCTGGTGCCACAACACTGCAACCCCTCACAGACACTCTAGTTGGAACGCAGGAACGAGCCCTGCTGCAAAGTATTGCATCAAAAATTGTAATTACACGCCCTTGTTAGACAGGGGCAGAAAAATTGGGCCTTAGGCACTGGTGCTGGTGCCACAACACTGCAACCCCTCACAGACACTCTAGTTGGAATGCAGGAACGAGCCCTGCTGCAAAGTATTACATCAAAAATTGTAATTACACGCCCCTGTTAGACAGGGGCAGAAAAATTGGGCCTTAGGCACTGGTGCTGGTGCCACAACACTGCAACCCCTCACAGACACTCTAGTTGGAATGCAGGAACGAGCCCTGCTGCAAAGTATTACATCAAAAATTGTAATTACACGCCCCTGTTAAACAGGGGCTGAAAAATTGTGCCTTAGGCACTGGTGGTGGCGCCCAGAACCAAAAATGTTCTTACAAGCTATCAGCGTGATGATTGAGGAGGAAGAGGATAATTACTCAGGGATAGTCACTCAGCATCAGCATAGGCAGTCTTTGAAGGGATCTGAGATTTCAAAAAAAATTATTCGGTTACATCTGCATCAGGTGCTTGGTAGCTGGTGGTGATCCAAGACTGATTCATTTTTATGAAGGTCAGCCGATCGACCGAGTCGGTGGACAGACGCACCCTGTGATCGGTTACCACGCCTCCAGCAGCACTGAATGTGCGTTCCGAAAGAACGCTGGATGCAGGACAGGCCAGTAGCTCAATTGCATACTGTGCAAGCTCTGGCCAGTGATCCATCCTCAAGACCCAGTAACCCAGAGGATTTTCGGTGGGAAAGGTGTCCAAGTCTGATCTTGCCCCTAGGTATTCCTGCACCATGTAAAACAGACGCTGGCGATGGTTGCTGGAACCGATCATACCTTGGGGCTGCGGACCAAAAAATTGTCTGAACGCATCGGTCAGACGGCCACCTTCTCCACCGCTCCTTCTTTGACTGACCGAAGCCTCAGCAACACGTTGTCCAGAAACAGGAGTTTGTAACCTCCCAGTCTCTGGGAACGCGTTGCACAGACCTTTCTGCAAGGCCTCCCGAAGATGTTTCATCCTCTGCTCCCTCTGCGATGGCAAGATAAGGTCCGCAACCTTACCCTTGTAACGTGGATCAAGGAGGGTTGCCAGCCAGTATTGGTCCTTCTCCTTGATACCACGAATACGAGGATCCTTACGCAGGCTTTGCAGGATCAGGGAGGCCATGCAGCGTAGGTTTGCTGAGGCATTCGGTCCGGAGTCCTCTGGGTCACTAAGGACAACAACGTCCGCAGCGACCTCCTCCCAGCCACGTACAAGTCCATGTGTTCCTTGGGACTGATCCCTTAAAGACTGCTGATGCTGAGTGCCAGGCTCCACCTCCATACTGACACAATCTTCCTCCTCCTCCTCCTCCTCCTCCTCGTCCTCTTCCTGTGTGATCGGCGGGCACGCAGGAACACTGTCTGGATAAAGGGGGCCTTGAGAGCTAAGGAAGTCCTCCTCTTCCTGCCTCTGTTCTGCCTCAAGTGCCCTGTCCATTATTCCACGCAGCGTGTGCTCCAACAGGTGGACAAGGGGGACAGTGTCACTGATGCATGCACTGTCAGTGCTCACCATCCTCGTGGCCTCCTCGAATGGTGACAGGACAGTGCATGCATCCCTGATCATGGCCCACTGGCGTGGGGAAAAAAAACCAAGGTCCCCTGACCCTGTCCTGGTGCCATAGTCGCACAGGTACTCATTTATGGCCCTCTGCTGCGTGTGCAGCCGCTGCAGCATGGCCAATGTCGAGTTCCACCTGGTGGGCATGTCACAGATTAGGCGGTTCTTGGGCAGGTTAAACTCCTTTTGGAGGTCCGTCAGCCGAGCACTGGCATTATATGACCGGCGGAAATGCACACAGACTTTCCTGGCCTGCCTCAGGACATCCTGTAAGCCCGGGTACCTGCCCAAGAACCGCTGCACCACCAAGTTAAGGATGTGAGCCAAACAGGGCACATGGGTCAGTTGTCCCTGTCGGAGGGCAGAGAGGAGGTTGGTGCCATTGTCGCAAACCACCATTCCTGCCTTAAGTTGGCGTGGCGTCAACCACCTCTGAACCTGCCCCTGCAGAGCTGACAGAACCTCTGCCCCAGTGTGGCTCCTGTCCCCCAAGCACACCAGCTCAAGCACCGCATGGCATCTTTTGGCCTGCGTACTTGCGTAGCCCCTTGAACGCCTACGGAGCACCGCTGGTTCCGAGGAAGAGGCCATGGAGGAAGAAGAAGAGGAGGGGGTGGAGGAGAGAGGTGTGTCACAATCAGCATTTTGGAGGCGTGGTGGCGGAACAACCTCCAACACTACTGTACCTTGTCCTGCATCCTTCCCAGCTGCCAGCAGAGTCACCCAATGCGCCGTGAAACTTAAGTAACGTCCCTGTCCATGCCTGCTGGACCATGAGTCAGCGGTAATATGCACCTTACCGCTGACCGCCCTGTCCAGCGAGGCATGGACATTGCCTTCCACATGCCGGTAGAGAGCTGGAATCGCCTTCCGTGAGAAAAAGTGGCGTTTGGGTACCTGCCACTGAGGAACCGCACATTCCACAAACTCACGGAAGGGGGCAGAGTCTACCAACTGAAAAGGCAGCAGTTGAAGTGCTAGCAATTTTGCCAAGCTAGCATTCAACCGCTGGGCATGTGGATGGCTGGGAGCAAACTTCTTTCGGCGGTGCAGCAGCTGGGGCAGGGAAATTTGCCTGGTACAATCTGGCGTCGGTGTACCAAAAGCAGATTGCCCACAAGTACTTGGCTGTGACACACCTAATTCTACACCTTCATTCCTCTCACTGCAGGTCTCAGAGAGGACTGAAGGTCTAGTGGGGTTGGAAATCTCAGCTGATGAGGAGCAAGGAGAGATCCTCTTTGTTCTTTGGTGTGGGTCTTTTAGATACGCTTGCCAACGAACTGCATGGCAGGTCAACATATGTCTGGTCAAGCATGTGGTACCCAAGCGGGAGATGTTTTGGCCACGCGAGATACGCTTGAGACATATGTTGCAAATAGCAGCGGTGCGATCTGATGCACTCGTCTCAAAAAAGGCCCACACCAAAGAACTTTTTGAATAACGCGCAGAGACTGCAGCGCCCTGCACATGTGGAGCTTTGGGGTGTGATGCAGTCAATGTGCTGCCCTTAGGCTGGCCCCTGGAGGGCATCCTGCCTCGTTGGTGATGTGCCGCCTCCTCCTCCTCCTCCTCCTCCTCTCTCCTATCAGGCACCCACGTTGAGTCAGTGACCTCATCATCCCCTCCCTCCTCATCACTGGAGCAAACCTGGCAGTATGCTGCAGCAGGGGGAGCATGACTGCCAGATTGCTGTCCTTCTTGGGCACCCCCTCTGTCCGTGCTCATGTTACTGCCTTCATCGAGCTCAGTATCATCATCAGAGCCTTCCAAACGCTGGGCATCCTCCTGGAGCATGTACCCAACACTGTGGTCAAACAGTTCGAGGGAATCCTCATGAGGACATGGTGGAGCTAGGGAAGGAGTCACTGATGACATTGAGCTGAGGGAAGAGGCCGCTGCTTTGCCAGACAAAGCACCCTGGGCATGGGTGAGAGAGGATGAGGAGGATGAGGACGGCTTGGTCATCCACTCGACCAAGTTTTCCGCATGTTGCGGCTCAACACGGCCAGCTGCCGAAAAAAAGGCCAAGCGTGTCCCATGGCCACGTGCTGATGAGGATGCACCGTCTCCACGACCAGCACTAGACACAGAGCCTGCTTGCCCTCTCTTATTGGCTTGTGACTGTCTGCCTCTCCTTCTTGGCCTTCCAGACATACTAATGGCCTGTAGCTGCACTAAGCTGGGATAGAACACCTGTAATTTTCTTCAGGTAGCTTTATATACTGTAACCAGACAAGCCTGCCTGTCAGTAGGAAGATAACAGGAACGGATCTAGCTGAACACTGTGAGCAGGACGCACTGCACTAAATGTAAATAGTCTAGCTGCCTGACCGTGGTACTAATAGGATCAAATAGAACACCTGTAATTTTCTTCAGGTAGCTTTATATACTGTAACCAGACAAGCCTGCCTGTCAGTAGGAAGATAACAGGAACGGATCTAGCTGAACACTGTGAGCAGGACGCACTGCACTAAATGTAAATAGTCTAGCTGCCTGACCGTGGTACTAATAGGATCAAATAGAACACCTGTAATTTTCTTAAGGTAGCTTTATATACTGTAACCAGACAAGCCTGCCTGTCAGTAGGAAGATAACAGGAACGGATCTAGCTGAACACTGTGAGCAGGACACACTGTACTAAATGTAAATAGTCTAGCTGCCTGACCGTGGTACTAATAGGATCAAAAAGAACACCTGTAATTTTCTTAAGGTAGCTTTATATACTGTAACCAGACAAGCCTGCCTGTCAGTAGGAAGATAACAGGAACGGATCTAGCTGAACACTGTGAGCAGGACACACTGTACTAAATGTAAATAGTCTAGCTGCCTGACCGTGGTACTAATAGGATCAAAAAGAACACCTGTAATTTTCTTAAGGTAGCTATATATACTGTAACCAGACAAGCCTGCCTGTCAGTAGGAAGATAACAGGAACGGATCTAGCTGAACACTGTGAGCAGGACACACTGTACTAAATGTAAATAGTCTAGCTGCCTGACCGTGGTACTAATAGGATCAAAAAGAACACCTGTAATTTTCTTAAGGTAGCTATATATACTGTAACCAGACAAGCCTGCCTGTCAGTAGGAAGATAACAGGAACGGATCTAGCTGAACACTGTGAGCAGGACACACTGTACTAAATGTAAATAGTCTAGCTGCCTGACCGTGGTACTAATAGGATCAAAAAGAACACCTGTAATTTTCTTAAGGTAGCTATATATACTGTAACCAGACAAGCCTGCCTGTCAGTAGGAAGATAACAGGAACGGATCTAGCTGAACACTGTGAGCAGGACACACTGTACTAAATGTAAATAGTCTAGCTGCCTGACCGTGGTACTAATAGGATCAAAAAGAACACCTGTAATTTTCTTAAGGTAGCTATATATACTGTAACCAGACAAGCCTGCCTGTCAGTAGGAAGATAACAGGAACGGATCTAGCTGAACACTGTGAGCAGGACGCACTGCACTAAATGTAAATAGTCTAGCTGCCTGACCGTGGTACTAATAGGATCAAAAAGAACACCTGTAATTTTCTTAAGGTAGCTATATATACTGTAACCAGACAAGCCTGCCTGTCAGTAGGAAGATAACAGGAACGGATCTAGCTGAACACTGTGAGCAGGACACACTGTACTAAATGTAAATAGTCTAGCTGCCTGACCGTGGTACTAATAGGATCAAAAAGAACACCTGTAATTTTCTTAAGGTAGCTATATATACTGTAACCAGACAAGCCTGCCTGTCAGTAGGAAGATAACAGGAACGGATCTAGCTGAACACTGTGAGCAGGACGCACTGCACTAAATGTAAATAGTCTAGCTGCCTGACCGTGGTACTAATAGGATCAAATAGAACACCTGTAATTTTCTTAAGGTAGCTATATATACTGTAACCAGACAAGCCTGCCTGTCAGTAGGAAGATAACAGGAACGGATCTAGCTGAACACTGTGAGCAGGACACACTGTACTAAATGTAAATAGTCTAGCTGCCTGACCGTGGTACTAATAGGATCAAATAGAACACCTGTAATTTTCTTCAGGTAGCTTTATATACTGTAACCAGACAAGCCTGCCTGTCAGTAGGAAGATAACAGGAACGGATCTAGCTGAACACTGTGAGCAGGACGCACTGCACTAAATGTAAATAGTCTAGCTGCCTGACCGTGGTACTAATAGGATCAAATAGAACACCTGTAATTTTCTTAAGGTAGCTATATATACTGTAACCAGACAAGCCTGCCTGTCAGTAGGAAGATAACAGGAACGGATCTAGCTGAACACTGTGAGCAGGACGTACTGCACTAAATGTATATAGCAGGAACGGATCTAGCTGAACACTGTGAGCAGGACGCACTGCACTGAATGTAAATAGCAGGAACGGATCTAGCTGAACACTGTGAGCAGGACGCACTGCACTGAATGTAAATAGCAGGAACGGATCTAGCTGAACACTGTGAGCAGGACGCACTGCACTAAATGTAAATACCAGGAACGGATCTAGCTGAACACTGTGAGCAGGACGCACTGCACTGAATGTAAATAGCAGGAACGGATCTAGCTGAACACTGTGAGCAGGACGCACTGCACTAAATGTAAATACCAGGAACGGATCTAGCTGAACACTGTGAGCAGGACGCACTGCACTGAATGTAAATAGCAGGAACGGATCTAGCTGAACACTGTGAGCAGGACGCACTGCACTAAATGTAAATAGCAGGAACGGATCTAGCTGAACACTGTGAGCAGGACGCACTGCATTAAATGTAAATAGTCTAGATAGAAGATAACAGGAACGGATCTAGCTAAACTGAATACAGTGTATATATATATATGCAACACCTGGGATGCATATATATACACAATACACTGTAAGTGCAGCTAACTGACTGACTGTTCTGCCTAATCTATCTAACTCAAATCAAATGACACTGTCTCTCTCTCTCTCTATCTCTCAGCACACCGGAACACACACTACACAGGGCCGCCGTGCAGGCGGCCTTATATAGTGTGGGGTGTGTACTAAATCCCCTGAGCCATAATTGGCCAAAGCCACCCTGGCTTTGGCCAATTACAGCTCTCTCTACTGACGGCGCTGTGATTGGCAAAGCATGCGGGTCATAGTGCATGCTTGGCCAATCATCAGCCAGCAATGCACTGCGATGCCGCAGTGAATTATGGGCCGTGACGCGCCACACGAATTTGGCGCGAACGGCCCATATCGTTCGCAATTCGGCGAACGACCGAACAGCCGATGTTCGAGTCGAACATGGGTTCGACTCGAACACGAAGCTCATCCCTACTTGTAAGCAACGAATGTCAGAAAAAGGTTTGGCCTTTAAGGCTCGGTTTCCACTATTGCGACCCCAAAGTCGCGCGATTTACAGTGCGATTTCTGTTACGATTTGATGCGACTTTCCCAACGACTTTGTACGACTTTGATGTTCTGCGATTTAGTCATAGTGATGTAATTCCTTATCCTGCTTAGTTATTTCCCCTTCCTCTTTCGTTGTCACGTGTTGTATAGTGCTTAGCAAACATGTTGGCTATGCAATATGTTGGGTCAGCAGTCATTATGGCTGCTGTAGCAGCATTAATAAATGAAGAAGAGGATAACTGGAGGAGGAGAAGGCATAGATTTTGGATCCATCCCGTCATCGCCCAAAGGGAAGGGAGAGGCCAGTTTTGGGTCCTTTACAACGACCTCCGTGCTCATGAAGACAAATTCTTCAACTACACACGGATGTCAATTAGAAGGTGAGAACATTTGTTTATGTAAACTTGCAAATGCTCCAAGATATATTTAGGAAAACGTGTATATGCATGGTCACTATGACTCTTTTTCTAATTTTTAGCTTTGAAAAGCTAGAAGTGTTAACAATAACCTGATCATATTTTTTAAAAAATGGAAATAGATTTATAAATGGTTGATTTTTACATGGTCAATGTAGATAATAGCCATACATTTTCTCTTTACAGTTTTGATAAATTGTTGGCTTTGCTCTCTAGTAGGGATGAGCTTCGTGTTCGAGTCGAACCCATGTTCGACTCGAACATCGGCTGTTCGACCGTCCGTCGAATTGCGAACGTTATGGGCCGTTCGCGCCAAATTCGTGTGGCGCGTCACGGCCCATAATTCACTGCGGCATCGCAGTGCATTGCTGGTTGATGATTGGCCAAGCATGCACTATGACCCGCATGCTTGGCCAATCACAGCGCCGTCAGTAGAGAGAGCTGTAATTGGCCAAAGCCAGGGTGGCTTTGGCCAATTATGGCTCAGGGGATTTAGTACACGCCCCACACTATATAAGGCCGCCTGCACGGCGGCCCTGTGTAGTGTGTTCCGGTGTGCTGATAGAGAGAGAGACAGACAGTGTCATTTGATTTGAGTTAGATAGATTAGGCTAGATCTGTTCCTGCTATTTACATTTAGTGCAGTGCGTCCTGCTCACAGTGTTCAGCTAGATCCGTTCCTGCTATTTACATTTAGTGCAGTCAGTGCGTCCTGCTCACAGTGTTCAGCTAGATCCGTTCCTGCTATTTACATTTAGTGCAGTGCGTCCTGCTCACAGTGTTCAGCTAGATCTGTTCCTGCTATTTACATTTAGTGCAGTGCGTCCTGCTCACAGTGTTCAGCTAGATCCGTTCCTGCTATTTACATTTAGTGCAGTGCGTCCTGCTCACAGTGTTCAGTTAGATCTGTTCCTGCTATTTACATTTAGTGCAGTCAGTGCGTCCTGCTCACAGTGTTCAGCTAGATCCGTTCCTGCTATTTACATTTAGTGCAGTCAGTGCGTCCTGCTCACAGTGTTCAGCTAGATCCGTTCCTGCTATTTACATTTAGTGCAGTGCGTCCTGCTCACAGTGTTCAGCTAGATCCGTTCCTGCTATTTACATTTAGTGCAGTGCGTCCTGCTCACAGTGTTCAGCTAGATCTGTTCCTGCTATTTACATTTAGTGCAGTGCGTCCTGCTCACAGTGTTCAGCTAGATCCGTTCCTGCTATTTACATTTAGTGCAGTCAGTGCGTCCTGCTCACAGTGTTCAGCTAGATCCGTTCCTGCTATTTACATTTAGTGCAGTGCGTCCTGCTCACAGTGTTCAGCTAGATCCGTTCCTGCTATTTACATTTAGTGCAGTCAGTGCGTCCTGCTCACAGTGTTCAGCTAGATCCGTTCCTGCTATTTACATTTAGTGCAGTGCGTCCTGCTCACAGTGTTCAGCTAGATCCGTTCCTGCTATTTACATTTAGTGCAGTCAGTGCGTCCTGCTCACAGTGTTCAGCTAGATCCGTTCCTGCTATTTACATTTAGTGCAGTGCGTCCTGCTCACAGTGTTCAGCTAGATCTGTTCCTGCTATTTACATTTAGTGCAGTGCGTCCTGCTCACAGTGTTCAGCTAGATCCGTTCCTGCTATTTACATTTAGTGCAGTCAGTGCGTCCTGCTCACAGTGTTCAGCTAGATCCGTTCCTGCTATTTACATTTAGTGCAGTGCGTCCTGCTCACAGTGTTCAGCTAGATCCGTTCCTGCTATTTACATTTAGTGCAGTCAGTGCGTCCTGCTCACAGTGTTCAGCTAGATCCGTTCCTGCTATTTACATTTAGTACAGTGCGTCCTGCTCACAGTGTTCAGCTAGATCTGTTCCTGCTATTTACATTTAGTGCAGTGCGTCCTGCTCACAGTGTTCAGCTAGATCCGTTCCTGCTATTTACATTTAGTGCAGTCAGTGCGTCCTGCTCACAGTGTTCAGCTAGATCCGTTCCTGCTATTTACATTTAGTGCAGTCAGTGCGTCCTGCTCACAGTGTTCAGCTAGATCCGTTCCTGCTATTTACATTTAGTGCAGTGCGTCCTGCTCACAGTGTTCAGCTAGATCCGTTCCTGCTATTTACATTTAGTGCAGTGCGTCCTGCTCACAGTGTTCAGCTAGATCCGTTCCTGCTATTTACATTTAGTGCAGTGCGTCCTGCTCACAGTGTTCAGCTAGATCTGTTCCTGCTATTTACATTTAGTGCAGTCAGTGCGTCCTGCTCACAGTGTTCAGCTAGATCCGTTCCTGCTATTTACATTTAGTGCAGTGCGTCCTGCTCACAGTGTTCAGCTAGATCCGTTCCTGCTATTTACATTTAGTGCAGTCAGTGCGTCCTGCTCACAGTGTTCAGCTAGATCCGTTCCTGCTATTTACATTTAGTGCAGTGCGTCCTGCTCACAGTGTTCAGCTAGATCCGTTCCTGTTATCTTCCTACTGACAGGCAGGCTTGTCTGGTTACAGTATATAAAGCTACCTGAAGAAAATTACAGGTGTTCTAACCCAGCTTAGTGCAGCTACAGGCCATTAGTATGTCTGGAAGGCCAAGAAGGAGAGGCAGACAGTCACAAGCCAATAAGAGAGGGCAAGCAGGCTCTGTGTCTAGTGCTGGTCGTGGAGACGGTGCATCCTCATCAGCACGTGGCCATGGGACACGCTTGGCCTTTTTTTCGGCAGCTGGCCGTGTTGAGCCGCAACATGCGGAAGACTTGGTCGAGTGGATGACCAAGCCGTCCTCATCCTCCTCATCCTCTCTCACCCATGCCCAGGGTGCATTGTCTGGCAAAGCAGCGGCCTCTTCCCTCAGCTCAATGTCATCAGTGACTCCTTCCCTAGCTCCACCATGTCCTAATGAGGATTAGGTCGAACTGTTTGACCACAGTGTTGGGTACATGCTCCAGGAGGATGCCCAGCGTTTTGAAGGCTCTGATGATGATACTGAGCTCGATGAAGGCAGTAACATGAGCACGGACAGAGGGGGTGCCCAAGAAGGACAGCAATCTGGCAGTCATGCTCCCCCTGCTGCAGCATACTGCCAGGTTTGCTCCAGTGATGAGGAGGGAGGGGATGATGAGGTCACTGACTCAACGTGGGTGCCTGATAGGAGAGAGGAGGAGGAGGAGGAGGAGGAGGAGGAGGAGGCGGCACATCACCAACGAGGCAGGATGCCCTCCAGGGGCCAGCCTAAGGGCAGCACATTGACTGCATCACACCCCAAAGCTCCACATGTGCAGGGCGCTGCAGTCTCTGCGCGTTATTCAAAAAGTTCTTTGGTGTGGGCCTTTTTTGAGACGAGTGCATCAGATCGCACCGCTGCTATTTGCAACATATGTCTCAAGCGTATCTCGCGTGGCCAAAACATCTCCCGCTTGGGTACCACATGCTTGACCAGACATATGTTGACCTGTCATGCAGTTCGTTGGCAAGCATATCTAAAAGACCCACACCAAAGAACAAAGAGGATCTCTCCTTGCTCCTCATCAGCTGAGATTTCCAACCCCACTAGACCTTCAGTCCTCTCTGAGACCCGCAGTGAGAGGAATGAAGGTGTAGAATTAGGTGTGTCACAGCCAAGTACTTGTGGGCAATCTGCTTTTGGTACACCGACGTCAGATTGTACCAGGCAAATTTCCCTGCCCCAGCTGCTGCACCGCCGAAAGAAGTTTGCTCCCAGCCATCCACATGCCCAGCGGTTGAATGCTAGCTTGGCAAAATTGCTAGCACTTCAACTGCTGCCTTTTCAGTTGGTAGACTCTGCCCCCTTCCGTGAGTTTGTGGAATGTGCGGTTCCTCAGTGGCAGGTACCCAAACGCCACTTTTTCTCACGGAAGGCGATTCCGGCTCTCTACCGGCATGTGGAAGGCAATGTCCATGCCTCGCTGGACAGGGCGGTCAGCGGTAAGGTGCATATTACCGCTGACTCATGGTCCAGCAGGCATGGACAGGGACGTTACCTAAGTTTCACGGCGCATTGGGTGACTCTGCTGGCAGCTGGGAAGGATGCAGGACAAGGTGCAGTAGTGTTGGAGGTTGTTCCGCCACCACGCCTCCAAAATGCTGATTGTGACACACCTCTCTCCTCCACCCCCTCCTCTTCTTCTTCCTCCATGGCCTCTTCCTCGGAACCAGCGGTGCTCCGTAGGCGTTCAAGGGGCTACGCAAGTACGCAGGCCAAAAGATGCCATGCGGTGCTTGAGCTGGTGTGCTTGGGGGACAGGAGCCACACTGGGGCAGAGGTTCTGTCAGCTCTGCAGGGGCAGGTTCAGAGGTGGTTGACGCCACGCCAACTTAAGGCAGGAATGGTGGTTTGCGACAATGGCACCAACCTCCTCTCTGCCCTCCGACAGGGACAACTGACCCATGTGCCCTGTTTGGCTCACGTCCTTAACTTGGTGGTGCAGCGGTTCTTGGGCAGGTACCCGGGCTTACAGGATGTCCTAAGGCAGGCCAGGAAAGTCTGTGTGCATTTCCGCCGGTCATATAATGCCAGTGCTCGGCTGACGGACCTCCAAAAGGAGTTTAACCTGCCCAAGAACCGCCTAATCTGTGACATGCCCACCAGGTGGAACTCAACGTTGGCCATGCTGCAGCGGCTGCACACGCATCAGAGGGCCATCAATGAGTACCTGTGCGACTATGGCACCAGGACAGGGTCAGGGGACCTTGTTTTTTTTTCCCCACGCCAGTGGGCCATGATCAGGGATGCATGCACTGTCCTGTCACCATTCGAGGAGGCCACGAGGATGGTGAGCACTGACAGTGCATGCATCAGTGACACTGTCCCCCTTGTCCACCTGTTGGAGCACACGCTGCGTGGAATAATGGACAGGGCACTTGAGGCAGAACAGAGGCAGGAAGAGGAGGACTTCCTTAGCTCTCAAGGCCCCCTTTATCCAGACAGTGTTCCTGCGTGCCCGCCGATCACACAGGAAGAGGACGAGGAGGAGGAGGAGGAGGAGGAAGATTGTGTCAGTATGGAGGTGGAGCCTGGCACTCAGCATCAGCAGCAGTCTTTAAGGGATCAGTCCCAAGGAACACATGGACTTGTACGTGGCTGGGAGGAGGTGGCTGCGGACGTTGTTGTCCTTAGTGACCCAGAGGACTCCGGACCGAATGCCTCAGCAAACCTACGCTGCATGGCCTCCCTGATCCTGCAAAGCCTGCGTAAGGATCCTCGTATTCGTGGTATCAAGGAGAAGGACCAATACTGGCTGGCAACCCTCCTTGATCCACGTTACAAGGGTAAGGTTGCGGACCTTATCTTGCCATCGCAGAGGGAGCAGAGGATGAAACATCTTCGGGAGGCCTTGCAGAAAGGTCTGTGCAACGCGTTCCCAGAGACTGGGAGGTTACAAACTCCTGTTTCTGGACAACGTGTTGCTGAGGCTTCGGTCAGTCAAAGAAGGAGCGGTGGAGAAGGTGGCCGTCTGACCGATGCGTTCAGACAATTTTTTGGTCCGCAGCCCCAAGGTATGATCGGTTCCAGCAACCATCGCCAGCGTCTGTTTTACATGGTGCAGGAATACCTAGGGGCAAGATCAGACTTGGACACCTTTCCCACCGAAAATCCTCTGGGTTACTGGGTCTTGAGGATGGATCACTGGCCAGAGCTTGCACAGTATGCAATTGAGCTACTGGCCTGTCCTGCATCCAGCGTTCTTTCGGAACGCACATTCAGTGCTGCTGGAGGCGTGGTAACCGATCACAGGGTGCGTCTGTCCACCGACTCGGTCGATCGGCTGACCTTCATAAAAATGAATCAGTCTTGGATCACCACCAGCTACCAAGCACCTGATGCTGATGTAACCGAATAATTTTTTTTGAAATCTCAGATCCCTTCAAAGACTGCTGATGCTGAGTGACTATCCCTGAGTAATTATCCTCTTCCTCCTCAATCATCACGCTGATAGCTTGTAAGAACATTTTTGGTTCTGGGCGCCACCACCAGTGCCAAAGGCACAATTTTTCAGCCCCTGTTTAACAGGGGCGTGTAATTACAATTTTTGATGTAATACTTTGCAGCAGGGCTCGTTCCTGCATTCCAACTAGAGTGTCTGTGAGGGGTTGCAGTGTTGTGGCACCAGCACCAGTGCCTAAGGCCCAATTTTTCTGCCCCTGTCTAACAGGGGCGTGTAATTACAATTTTTGATGCAATACTTTGCAGCAGGGCTCGTTCCTGAATTCCAACTAGAGTGTCTGTGAGGGGTTGCAGTGTTGTGGCACCAGCACCAGTGCCTAAGGCCCAATTTTTCTGCCCCTGTCTAACAGGGGCGTGTAATTACAATTTTTGATGCAATACTTTGCAGCAGGGCTCGTTCCTGCATTCCAACTAGAGTGTCTGTGAGGGGTTGCAGTGTTGTGGCACCAGCACCAGTGCCTAAGGCCCAATTTTTCTGCCCCTGTCTAACAGGGGCGTGTAATTACAATTTTTGATGCAATACTTTGCAGCAGGGCTCGTTCCTGCGTTCCAACTAGAGTGTCTGTGAGGGGTTGCAGTGTTGTGGCACCAGCACCAGTGCCTAAGGCCTAATTTTTCAGCTCCTGTTCAACAGGGGCATGTAATTACAATTCTTGATCTAATATTTCACAGCAGGGCCCTGTGAGGGCTTACAGTGTTGTGGCCACAGCAACACCTAAGGCCCAAATTTCTGCTGAGTATATAGGGCAGGACCCTACTTTCAAACATCTAACTTACAAACGACTCCTACTTGCAAACGGAAGGAGACAACAGGAAGTGAGATGAAATCTACCCCTAGGAAGGGAAATTCTCTCCTGTAAGAGTTAATATGGGAAAACAATTTCTCCTTTCCACTGATGCTTTCCAATCCTTGTTCCACAAAAAAACCCAAATTTTCAAAAAACATTTTTTCATTGGGACAAAAAAGTGAGGTGAAATCTTCTGAAGAGGAGGAAAGACAGCAAAACAAATGTCACAGGGGTGATAACCCTTCCCTATGTTTTCCAAAAAGCTTAAAAAAGATTTTTTGGCTGGAGCTAAACACGTTAAAAATGTACCCGTTCAAAATTACAAAGAGATTCTACTTAACAACAAACCTACAGTCCCTGTCTTGTTTGCACCGCCTGTATACTGCTGTTCAGAGTATATAGGGCCTTTCCTTATTTTAATTTGGGTGCGGGGTTCCCCTTAATATCCATACAGGACCCAAAGGGCCTGGTAATGGACTGGGGGGGTACCCATGCCGTTTGTCTCACTGATTTTCATCCATATTGCCATGACCCGACATGACATTAAACCCGCAAGCAGTTTTAAATGAGATTTTTTCCTTTAAAAATGACATTTGGTGCAGGGACTGTTCTAAACATGGGAAACACGCGTCACTTTACAGGCATACTATAGATACCCCCCAGGTACGATATTTAAAGGAATATTTCACTTTTTTTTTTTTTACTTTAAGCATCATTAAAATCACTGCTCCCGAAAAAACGGCCGTTTTTAAAAGTTTTTTTTGCATTGATACATGTCCCCTGGGGTAGGACCCGGGTCCCCAAACCCTTTTTCGGACAATACCATGCAAATTAGCCTTTAAAATGAGCACTTTTGATTTCGAACGTTCGAGTCCCATAGACGTCAATGGGGTTCTAACGTTCGTGCGAACTTTCGGTCCGTTCGCGGGTTCTGGTGCGAACCGAACCGGGGGGTGTTCGGCTCATCCCTACTCTCTAGCGACAAAACACCAGTTTCCGAAGGAGTATTCCAGCTGTTGAAAGACTCATTATAACATTGAGGTAACTTTTCATACCTACTTTTTCTTCTTCTTACCTCAAATGTGGCATTTGGATATTCACATCATTCTTTCATCCTCTTTACATGAATTGAAATGATAAATACTAGCATGTTATTGTGGGTGTGATTGTTTTTACAATAATAATTGTCCCTGTACATCATTAGTGTCTTTATCCTGCTCCTCTTCTTCCTTCACTTCCTCAGGCACCTCCTTCCAAGCTCGTTTTTAGTTCTAATATAGAAGTAGTTTATTGTTAATATGTATCATTCTAATAAACTTTATTTACTCTTCTATTTTAGGTACCTGGCAACTGGACATTCCTTTGCAAATTTGCATTTTGAGTTCTTGGTTGGCAAAACTACTGCCAGCAATATTGTACATGATACCTGCAGACACATCTGGAATGTTCTTAGGGATTTGGTACTGAAGAAGCCCACTCCCGAAGATTGGTGCAAGATAGCGGAAGTTTTCTGGGACCAATGCAATTTTCCGAATTGTGTCAGGGCAATTGACGGCAAACATATAAGAGTAGTGATGCCCATTGGCAGTGGAACAAAATTCTTCAACTATAAAAAATATATTTTGTTTTTCTTACTAGCAGTGGCTGATGCCAATTATTGTTTTAGATATCAAGACATAGGATCGTACAGCAGCAGCTCAGACTCCAGTATTTTGGCACAATCATCTTTTGGAAGAATGTTGAGGGAAAATGGCCTGGACCTGCCACAGGACTGTCCGTTGCCAGGAACAAATGGGCCACCACTGCCATTTGTGTATGTTGGGGATGAGGCCTTTGCTCTCAGTGACCACCTACTAAGGCCTTATTCCAATCGGTCTCTGAGTGAAGAAAAGAGAATCTTCAACTACCGCTTTACGAGGGCAAGACGAGTTGTCGAATGTGCATTTGGCATTTTATCGAACAAGTGGCAGTTCCTACATACACCTATCAATTTGAAAATGGAGAATGCAATATCTGCGGTAAAAGCAGCATGTTTGCTTCATAACTATGTCCGATGCATGATATGGAAGGTGCACAATGGAGTGCCAGTAGGGGCACCTGCAATGGTGCCACTGTGCGTGAGGGTTTCACTTCATTTTTCATGTCTGCAGCTGGTTGTGTCCCCTGGCAGCAGGATGCCATTGCATAATGTATGTCACACATTTTTTTTATTTATTATTATTTATAGGTCTGTTGTGTTTATTTGCATTCAAATGCTGAATAACAGGTCTTTAACACAAAATATAAAAATGGATAATTATAAAAACGCATAATGTAACCAGAATCATTTTTTTTTACAAAAATTTTATGCAAGAATGCACCAAAAATAAAGTATTTTTTTGTGAACTACAACATTTGTTGTTTTTTATTTTTAGACAACCACAACAAAGAAAAATAAATTAACATATATATCAATTTGAACAACACCAAAAAAAAGCATACAAAAAAAAACCAATATATAGTCTGAATATTTTTTAGCAAAAAAAAATCTTTTTGCAAGAATGCAAAAAAAAAAAAGAGTTTCCGTGAACTAAACCATTTTTGGGTTGTTGTTTTGGCAACCACAACAAAAAAACATAAATGAACAAGTATCAAAACAACACCAAACAGAAAAAAAACCTTACAATTGCTAGTATGTTTTTGTTTCAGTGGTCCCGGAAACTGAACTAGTGGTTGGTCCAGGGTAATCCACTGATGTTCCCAGGTAGTATTTCCTTTCAAGAAAAGGCTGTACCTGACTGGGTGTAGGCTGCCTAAGTTGGTGAGTGGTTGGGGGGCCAAGGGTAGAGGTAGCGCGGGCAGGAATTGGATGCAACATGGGTGGCCTTGAGGGATTCAGCATATTACCATACTGGTCACAGTATGGCCGGTTTATTGGTGGAGCATACTGTGTACTTTGAAAGTGAGGGTATTGCCTGATAAGGGGGATATGGGGGGGAGGGGTTGCATATATGCTGAGGATGTTGTTGGCTCCTCACCCACAAAGGATTAAGCAGTTGACATCAAAGCCATCCTGAGTGCATATTTTTTCTCTCGGGGGACCTGTTTACATATGACTAAAATTACAGTGAGGAATGCTGTGTCTTCACACTGGTTTTCAGCCATTTTAGTGGACATCTGACTGACTATATCTAAGATTTTATCCATGGGTTTCCCAGCCCTGGCACTTCCCCTTGAAGATCTTCGCAAAGTCCTAGAGACATTGCTAGGCACTGGTTCTGCATCCTCCTCATTCATGGAGTTTGTTGATGATCTTGATTCATCTACGAACAGTTCCTTGTCAACATTGTCTTGGAATTGTTCTTCTTCCTCCGCAGCAACAGCTTCCTCTGACTCATCTTCCTGTGGCAAACCCTGTGTGCTGTCTTCCCAGCTTGCTTGGTTTCTGAAATACGAATAACATATTTTTAAAGTAAGCATTACAATTTTATATGTCAAATTCATAAAATATGCCTGCTGATAACTTACTCTTGCATTTCCAACACCGGTTTTAAAAATTCAAGATCCCTGGCATGGGCATATGGAGATAATCTTTTTGAGCCGGAACCACTGCTTCCTTCTTTTAACTTTCGTAGGTACCGGTTGTAACAGTCTTTGAGACTTCTCCATCGAGTTTGTAACGAGTTCACTGCAAAATATAAAGACAATACCAAGTTCTAAAAATCTTTTTTTATTAACTGCCCATAGGTCATTCATTTGCTAGGCTGCATAATTGATGCTGGGAAAACAACCGCAAGATATATTATCCATGACACATGCAGAATTTGTGATGTGCTGAAGGATGTCGACAGGGCCATCTTTAATATTGTTTGGACCATGGGCAAATATTTTTTGGGGCCACACACACACAGGTTTACTTTCCTGCAGCCACAGGTTGCAGGAAAGAAAATAGCTAAATTCCACCATCAACACAGATGATGTTGACAGGGTATTCCCTCCTGCCAAACCATTGTGATCTCCCGGCAGGAGAAGCAGTCCCCACCAAGAAAACACAGTGCACGTTATTAACACACACCCATTGGTTGCTAGAGGTTACTGCACATTATTAACACACACATATTTGTTGCTGCATATTTAAATAGGTGCAAGCCGCAAAGTGCTAAGCAGCATATATCAACCAGTTACTTTTTGCAGACCGTTCTGTAGCTGATAAAGAGTCCTAGGTATCATAATATATGCGAGCCACTTCCAACCATGCTCTCTCCTTCTTTACATGATCTTTGTAACATGGATCTCTGAGGTCATATATTGCCGAACGTTGTCTGACAGGCTGAATGATTTCTTCATTGTCATGAACTTGTCGCTTGTTCTTTCTAGCCCTAGGCATGCTTCCTGGTGTCTTCCACACTCATGCACACACATATAGGAAGTGATGTATTTGGGGGGAGCAGAGATCATGTGCTTCTGTAGACGTCTGTGGAAGTCGTAACAAAGTCGCTGTATCATACTTGTTCATGCGACTGCATTGCAACTTAATTACTTTCTATGGGGAACAAGTCACACCGAAGACGGAACAAAGTAGTGCACAAACCTTTTTTGGTGACGCTGTGACTTGAGTCGCACCAATTAGAACGGGGACCATTGAAATACATGGGTTTTGACTTGTCATGCGATTTGACATGTGTCAAGTTGCATGTAGTGGAAACAGAGCCCTTAGTGGTTAAACTGACCTCATTTACAGATGGAAGTTCATTAATTTGATCTAATGCCGCGTACACACGGTCGGACTTTTCGTCTACAAAAGTCCAACGGACGCTGACGGACTAAAGCTGGCTGGTAATCCGATCGTGTGTGGGCTTCTCTGGACTTTCAACGGACTTTTTTAGCCTCAAATCCGACGGACTTTAGATTTGAAACATGCTTCAAATCTTTCCGACGGACTCGAGTCCGGTCGAAAAATCCGCTCGTCTGTATGCTAGTCCGACGGACAAAAACCCACGCTAGGGCAGCTATTGGCTACTGGCTATGAACTTCCTTATTTTAGTCCGGTGTACGTCATCACGTAAGAATTCGACAGACTTTTGTGTGATCGTGTGTAGGCAAGTCTGTTCGTTAGAAAGTCCGCCGCAAGTCCGTCGAAAGTCCGCCAAAAGTCCGTCGAAAGTCTGTCGGACAGGCTGTCGGACTTTTGTAGCTGAAAAGTCCGACCGTGTGTACGCCCCATAAAAGTTAGGGGAGATACAATGTTTCTCTTCTCTTCTCTATCTCCCAGCACTGAGGAATGTTGATAAGCATTGCTGGCTTTTTTTTTTTTTGACAGCTTTGAGCGGCTCTGCACTTGTCACATAGAATCGAGGAAATGTTGGGTTAAGATTGTGAGGGGGGTTGAATCGAGATCGTGATCTGTTAACGATTAATCGGGCAGCTCTAGTGTACAGAGAATAATAAAGTTGTACTTTGATTGATATGATGTGACTCCAGTGATGAGGTGTAATGCCCTGTGTCTGTATAATAGAATTGCATTGTGATCATGTCTGCCATTGAGGTTATGTTGGTGATAGATTGCTCTTTTTATAGATTGTAAAAAGATCATTTCTGTTTCCCTTGTCAATGATTAAAGAGGTAATGTGTTAAAAGGAGTGCTCAACATATAATCCAATATCATCCAATTGCATGCTTAGTGCTCTCTAGAGCCAGCGTCTTCAGAGTGTTGAGGCCCGTGGCTAAACAAACACGTTTTATGAAAAGCACTGGCTTCTTTTTTGTGATGTGAACAAAACTTCATTTCATGCAATAAGCATTTGATGTTAAAACTTATCAAAAACGAAAATTAAAATGTAATATATGCCAGCTTACCTGTGGTGCTTGCCTCAGCTTTTTTCCCCCGTATTTGTGCTTGCTAATTCTGTTAAAAGCATACTTCCTTTCTCTATGTTCACTCATTTACTGTATTTACGGGGCAGCCATGGTCATTAACCAGGTTGAACTACAAATATATTGCCTTTGTTCAACTCCATTAACTGGGGTGGGGGGGTTACTTTACAAATGAAAGATTTGCTTTCTGTGCAGCTCACAGTAAGTGACAAGGACATTGAATTTCTGGCAGGATTGACAGCTATTTTGGGCCTTATTCATTTAGCTTTCCCTTAGAAGGGAAGCCGGGAGCAGCACGAGGACTGTATGCCTTGTTGGGACTACTCTCATCCCCAGCTTTGGAATTTTGGACACGGTGACACCCTTCCTTTAAAGAGGTTGTAAACCTCAGGAAAAAAAAAACCCTGCAAGACAAAGGCATAATAAGCTAATATGCATCGCATACTATCTCATTATGAAATACTTACCTCAGCACGATGCCCTGAATCGGGGTCAGCACTCCGAGTACATGGCCGACATCTTCCACCGGAGTTACTTCCGGGTTAGCGGCTCCGGCGCTGCGATTGGCCAGAGCCGTGATGACGTCACTCCCAAGCATGTGTGTTGGAGCCACCGGTCATGGCACGAGTCCTGAAGAAACGGCACCAGCAGGCCAAAAGCTTGCTGGTGGAGCAGAGGATAGGGTGGGTATACAGTTTTCTCCTCACCCCAAGCAGTTGACCTGTGCATTGCGGACACAGTCCAACTGCATGGGAAACAGTTGGGCTTTAATGTGTGGTCTAAAAAGTTAGCCACTGCCCCTACCTATAAATGGCCTTTGCAACAAAGAGCACTGGAGGGCAACATATGTAGAAAAAAAAAAAGGTCAAGGAAAAATCCAAGGAAAATTCCAAGCTCTACTTACCAACCAGCCTGCGACTAACCAAATTAACCTGTCATACAGTATGCATTAAAAACTAGTTCAGTCTGCACTCTGCACACATTTGCAAATACATGTGTAAGCTACAGGCCCAAGCAAGGCACCCTGTTACCTGTAGTCCCTACCTCTGACTTTTAAGAGACTCCACAGTGGAAGCACATGCATTCTGATGCATAGATAGAGGGCAGATGGTCTTGAGGGAGCCCACCCCTCCTTAAAGGTACAGGGGCACACTGAACACCCACCACATAGCACTATAGCTGCAAAGGTGTCAGTGTGTTGCCTGACCAATATATCAACAGAACAAAAAATTAGCCACTGCCCCCACCTATAACTGACCTTTGCAGCAAGGAGCATTGGAGGGCAACATATGTAAAAAAAAAAAAAAAAAAAAAGGTCGAGGAAAAATCAAAGGAAAATTTGAAGTTCTACTTACCGACCAATCTGCGACCAACCAAATTATCCTGTCTAACAGTATGCATTAAAAACTGGTTTAGTCTGCACACATTTGCAAATACATGCATAAGCTACAGGCCCCAGCAAGGCACCCTGTTACCTGTAGTCTCTACCTCTGACTTTTTTTTTTTTTAAATGCGTGGTCATTAGGTTCTGTCCTTCCCAGCTTTGGGGGTATCTTTTTTAGGGGGTCCTCACCCAGTACTTAGAGGTCAACTTTGTCTGATACTGAGAAAAGGTGTTCTCCCAGGGTGGGCTGGAAGAGGGGTGCAGAAGTGAACTATGGAAGAGGGGTGCGGAGATGAGTAGTGATAGAGGGGAACAAAGGTGAGTAGTAGAAGAGGGGTGCAGGGGTGGAAGAGGGATGTATTTTTTGCTAGAAAACTACTTATAACCCCTAAATATTTTTTATTTTTTGCAGAGGCCCTAGAGAATAAAATGGTAATTGTTGCAATTTTTTATGTCATGTGGTATTTGTGCAGTGGCTTTTCAAATGCACTTTTTGGGGAAAAAATACACATTAATTATTTTAATGCATAAAACACAATATATAACCCAATATTTTTTTTATAGGAAAATAGCAGCTCTGGTCCTAAAAAAACAGTAAAAAAACAGTCCAATGCAGTGAAAATTCAGTGATCTCCTTTGTGAAAAGATACTTCTGTGCTTCAAACAAATCTTACCACCCAGTGTAATCCTCCACCGATCATGCTAAATTAACTCACCAGAGTTAATGGCTGGTAAAGTTATAAACCATCACTTGCTCCTTTAAATATTATCCTAGGACACCTCCACAGCAATGCTCCACTCCAGGTTATCCTCTCCAAGCCATCAAACAGGTCCCATGAGCATGAAAGACGGAAGAAGGAAAGCTCCCATAGTGCATTAACGTTTAAAAAACAGGCTTTATTAAAAGAATAAACCAGTACACTCACATTTGATAAGTGTCAGACCTGACACTAGGGAGTGCACGCTGTTTGTTTTTGCCAATCGTCTCTGACCGCTACTCTGTTTCCGCGAGCTGCGAGTACGATCTTGGCTGGCATGATGACGCCAGCACCCTTGCCCCGCCCTACATGTTTCGTCATACAACGTCTTCCCGGAGCAGCAGGCCTGCTCGATTGCTCTCACACACCCCGTTACCGGCGCCACCCCCGCCATGCTTACCGGGCTCAGCTTGCCCATCAGGCCCGGGAGCTCCATGGCGTGCTCTCCGTGTTCCTGGCTAGCTCAGCTGGGAAATAATGTTTTGCAATGCGATCTGCATTGCAAAACATTTAGTGGAGCACTGGGGAGACATACAGGGTAAACCTGTCACCAAAAAAAAAAGAAATGTAAAAAAAATTTTTCTTTGCAAAAAATAAAGTTACACCAAAGCACATAAACCCCCCAAAACATTTTGAGGCCCCCCTCACCCCCACATATACACACGAACGAATGTAAACACATGCATCGGGGGCGCCTTCGTGTGAAAACGTCAATTGCGATACACATGTTACATATGGCCGTGCACGCCGGAGTGAGAGCAATAATTCTAGCACAAGACCTCCTCCGTAACACTAAACTGATACCTATAGGGGGCTTTTGAAGCATCGCCTATAGAAATTATAGGGTACTTAAGTTTGACGCCATTTAACGGGCGCACAAAAATGTAAGGTATCTTTTCACTCGGTGCAACCTCGTCTTTTATATTTTAGCAGAAATTTGTGTAATTTATTGCATGTGGAAGAAAATATTGCAAAGGCCCGGGGGGGGGGGGGGCGGTTTTAATTTGTCAGGGCTGGTGTTAGTGTTTCAATCATCACAGCACCATGGTTGATATGGTGTCAGGATGATTGAAGCGCATTATTTCCATTATTAAAATGCAGCTTGTCACTTGCCACGTCGCCTGCCACCAAATGTGGATTGTCAGATTGTCACTTACCACGTCGCCTGCCACCAGATGCGGATTGTCACTTGCCACCGTCGCCTGCCACCAGTTGCGGATTGTCCCTTGCCACATCGCCTGTCACCAGATGCGGATTACCACTTGCCACTGCTACCTGCCACCAGATGCAGATTGTTACTATCCCGCCACCAGATGCTGATTGTCACTATCCTGCCACCAGATGCGGATTGCCACTTGCCTTGTTGCCTGCCACCAGATATGGATTGTAATTTACCATGTTGCCTGCCATCAGATGTGGATTGTTACTGGCCACTGTTGCCTGCCTCCAAATGTGGATTATCACTTGCCATGTAGCCTGCCACTAGATGTGGATTGTCACTATCCCGCCACCAGCTGAAGCTTCCCACTGTTGCCTGCCATCAAAAAATACCAGATGCAGCTTGTCACTTTTTAAATGTAAAGGCAATTTGTAAGGATTTTTTTTAACAGTGAAAGACTTACAGTGACAGCAGAGAAAGAGGCTTCTGGCAGTCTCTCCCCAGGGTTACAGCGTCCGAGCGGGAAACTGGCACATGCGCATTGGCTAGGTCCCAGAGTGAGGGCGGGGGCGGTGAGAGATGATGTAATCTCTCTGCTTGCCTGCAGCTGCACATCTAACAGAGCAGCCTTCACGGCTGTGATTGCGGAACTGCAATGATGCAGGGTGGACATTGAGAGATGATGTCATTTCTCTGCCCGCCGCACCTGTGACAGAGCAGCCTTCGTGGGCCGGTTGCAGAGAGGCCACAAAATGGCACCGGCCCGCAGCCCGGGGGTTTGGGACCCCTGTTCTAATCCATCTTCACTGTATCCAGAACTAAAAAAAAAAAGGTTTTGCCTTCAGTTATACTTTATATTTTTGTATTTATTATGTTTTTTGATTGACTTTACATTAATTCCTCTATGTCGAATGATGAATTAAAATGATATTTTCGATGTATACCAGATGTAAATCCTTTGTGATTATGCCCATTGTTATTTAATTACTATTATTGACCTCCGGATTATATATTTGCATTGGATACAGGCCAACCCTATTGAGCCTGACCAATTAATTATTGTTTATGCGCTGGCATGTCTCACGCAAAGTCCCGCTTTTTGTTCTCTCTCTCTGTTTTTATATTAATTGGGATGGAGACATGTCAGCGTTCTAAATAATGGTATGGACAGGTCACAACCCCCTTCTCTCTGAATAACCAAATACTGGGTGGAAGACACCCGCTTTCCGTGACCTGCACCAACCTTATCTCAGAACCCACTGTATCTTTTTTGCTACAAACTTTTTAATTTTATCATTGCTTTCCGAGTCTTTTTTCTTTTTTTCTCTTTCATCAGCTAGACACTTGCTGACCATCCCATGCATATTGATTTAATTCAGTGCATACAACCTTTCCATTTCTTATGCTTCAACTACCTCATTACATGTCTTTTAACTACTCACTTGTTTATTCCAGCAATGGGAGGTGGGACTGGAGTCTCATTGGGTCCTAGTCCTGGGGTTGCGACGCGCCCAGTTCGCGGCCCCTCACCCACCCCACACCAAGGTGGGGGCGGGCCGTGACCTCGACGCATCAGCGTCATGCTTTCACGTCCCACATGCGGTGTCATATTACATTGCATTGCGGGTGCTAGTGATCCATCCCATCGGGGGGTCATGGCGGCAGGGGGATGGGAGTCCACCCCGATTGTCCATATCGTGGATGGATTCCTCCCCCCTCCCTGCACGCCCAATTTCACGCCCCTTCATGACGTTGACGGGGACACGCCCCCTGCCTGGGGTATATGGCGGTGGCCTCTGGCTGGTCTGCTGCATACACCGCCTCAGCTTCTGTAGGGATGACAGGCTTGCGCACCACCCGCAATTTACAGGTAAATCCCCCTCACCTTTCCATTGCCATCCATGCCTCCACACACTTTCATATCACTATGTGACACGCACATATCTTCCCCACTGCTTACCTTGTAATTCACATCTCCCCTATATTCCATTGTTCCCCCATCACATACCCTACTTTTCCCACCTCGCCCATCCATGGATGGCTTTCCCAATTCACCTTCACTTTCACTCAGACCATTTCCATTCCCTCCTACAGCATTCCACATGCATTTTGCCTGGTTCTCCCTCTCTCGCTGGGCGACGGCTACGTGGGGTGTACCGGCCCTGATGGCGGCCTCTGTCCCTTGGATTTTGGGGGTTGGTTCTTGCCTCAACCCCGGGGGAGACTTTGTTGACCCAGACCACCAGATAGTCCCATTTCATTGGTTATTTATCAATCTGTGAGTACTATCTTAGCCTATGTTCTTTCGATATTTATGTGTCAATCATTAGACTAATGGCTGCCCCATTACTTTATTTACTTTTAGTTATTACGCATCTGAACTCCTGATGATTGGTTATAAGCCAAGAAACGCGTTGAGTTAACAACTTATGGATGCCTACATTTTAACAACTATCTGTACTGTAACTGTAATTTTTGTATTTATTATGTTTTTTGATTGACTTTAATTCCTCTATGTCGAATGATGAATTAAAATGATATTTTCTATGTATACCAGATGTAAATCCTTTGTGATTACGCCCATTGTTATTTTATTACTATTATTGACCTCCGGATTATATATCTGCATTGGATACAGGCCAACCCTATTGAGCCTGACCAATTAATTATTGTTTGTGCGCTGGCATGTCTCATGCAAAGTCCCGCTTTTTGTTCTCTTTCTCTGTTTTTATATTAATTGGGATGGAGACATGTCAGCGTTCTAAATAATGGTATGGACAGGTCACAACCCCCTTCTCTCTGAATAATTTAAAGGCGTTGTAAAGGCAGAAGGTTTTTTATCTTAATACATTCTATGCATTAAGATAAAAAACCTTTTGTGTGTAGCAGCCTTACCCGGGAACCCCCTAATTACTTACCTGAGCCCCATCTCTCTCCAGCAATGTCCGCGAATGTCTAAGCCGTCCGAGACACTCCGAATTGGCTGAGACACAGCAGCGGTGCCATTGGCTCCTGTGGCTGTCAATCAAAGTCATTCAGCCAATCAGGAGAGAGAGAGGGTGGGGCCAGGTCAATTCTCCGTGTCTAAATGTACACACAGAGCAGTTAATCGCCTCCAGTGCCCCCATAGGAAGCTGCTGACTGCGGGGGCATTCGATAGGAGGGAGGGGCCAGGAGCAGCAAAGAGGGACCCGAGAAGAGGAGGATCCGGACTGCTCTGTGCAAAACCAACTGCTCAGAGGAGGTAAGTATAACATGTTTGTTATTTAAAAAAACAAGACTTTACAATCACTTTAAGGTCTTGCTTTCTACAAGTTTATTAGACATTTGCTTTGGCGGGCACCATTTCGGTGTTCATCTAATGCAACAGGAGAGATTGGTTCACCCTATTGGCTCTACATGGCCCATTCTCACCTGTCCCTGCTTGCCACAGTTAACGCCCTCTAACTTCCCATAATCTCTTTCAGGGACACATAACACAATTCAAAGTCCGCAGTTTTTAGCTGCTATGCAAAGCAGATCCTGTATTCTGAAATGGACAGCCTTGACATTGCTGGCAGGAGCTGACAGCATGGAGTACATAACGCATTTTGCAAACACGGCTTCACACAGCGAGACGAGAGAACGTCTTGACACAGACTGTCGCTCTGCTGCCCCATGGCTTAACAAGCTTTCATGATTGTGAGACAGCTTTATGTAAAGCAGTGAGCATCAGATATGAGGAAGGAAGCAGGCGCTGCAACTGAAAAACCAAGCTGCTTAGTAAACTGTATGTGCTTTACAGAGCATTAATCAAATTAATTGGACAAAATTAAAGACACATCAATTACAAATCAGGTTGCCTTTCATTTAGTTAGGTATATGTGACAGCTTTTTGTGTATTGGTGACCCTGAAGTCTATAAATCAGTGTAGTCACCTTAGACAGTTTTCAGGGATCTCCAATAGATCTGCCACTGTAGATGGAGACAGGATTTTACAGAAAAACATGCAAAATAAAAATACGTGTAAATCAGTAAAATCTCATATAAGCTTTATATCAGAACACCAGGCTGGAGAAAAGTTACCTTTCCAGTGGGCCCGCCTCTGCTCTGCAAGGGTTAAAATAGTATTAAACGCAAAGACAAAAATTGAAAATATTGCATCTTATCAATCCTTAAATGTGTTGCCTGCATTCATTTTCTCTTTTCAGGCTTTTTCCCCCCTCTTTATTTTACCTGGTGATCCAACCAGTAACACACTTCCGGTCTTAGGCTCGGTTCACATTCCTGCAATTTAGGATCTGATTTTGAGTCCCAAAGTCGCAGGACATGTGAAATGCCGTCTATCTCTATGAGAGCCGTTCCAATTGACACTACTGATGTCGCTGCAACTTCAGAAAAGCTTTCTGCACTACTTTGATCCCACTATGACACCGCTTCAATACAAGAGAGTGTAAAAGTCTTATCAAAGTCACTTCAAAGTCGTATCAAAGTCGTATCAAAGTCGGACTCCAAAGTTGCACTGAAAATCGCACAACTTTGGTGTTGGCTATTGTGAACCGAGCCTTATGGTGTCTCCACTTTGGATGAAGTAGTAAAGTAGCCTTTGGACAGCAGCATTGTCAATTTGAAGAAAGGGTTTTTTGGTGGACTAGCAGATTTAGACTTGACTAACAAGTTGAAGCCAAATTCCAGCTATTTTCTAAGGAGCTTCAGCCACCGTTTTTTTCCTTTTGGGATAAGGCTGGGTTCACACTGCTCTGACATGAAAGTTGCAGGACTTTGCCAGGCAACTTTGAAGCAACTTCAGGAAATGCCTGGGTAATCGTCCTGTAATGTCAGATCCAAATCACATCAATTAAGATGAGGATCCCACTTGGATGTGAAGGATGTGACTTCCATTAAATTCTATGGGCTTAAATCAGACAGAAGTTAGACCAAAGTAGTGTAGTCGGATCGACCCAAGTTGGACCAGTTAAGATGGCTCTCATAGGGAATTAGTCAATCAGATTTTCGGACAACCGTTCGTTTTTTGTTGCATGCTAGTCTCATGTCGAAAGTGAAGAGGTTACTCACAATTAGCTTTCTGTTCGGGTCGAACATGAGTTCAACTCGAACATTGGCTGTTCGCCCGCTTGTCGAAAATCGAACATTATGGGCCATTCGCACCAAATTCGAACGACGTGTAATGGCCCATAATGCACTGCGGGAGCACAGTGCATTGCTGTATGATAATTGGCCAGAGCATGCACCATGACCTGCATGCTTTAGCCTATCACAGCGCCCTCTGCTAAGAGAGCCATAATTGGCCAAAGGCAGGGTGCCTTTGGCCAATCATGGCTCAGGGGAACTAAGTCCATGCCACACACTATATAAGGCCACCTGCATGTCGGCGTCGTGTTGTGTGTCGTTGGCGTAGATGGAGAGAGAGTTTCATTTAGATTGAGCAGGCAGGCAGATTATTCAGTTAGCTGCAGTGTATTTAATATATATATATATACAGACAGTCTTATATATATATATATATATATATATATATATATATATATATATATATATATATATCCAATGTATCCAGTTTAGCTAGATCTGACCGCAGTCCGTTCCTGGTGTACTGTTTCTACTATACTTCAGGCGGGCAGGTGATTCAGTTAGCTGCAGTTTATTTAATATATATATAATAAGATAGTATATATATATGCATATGCATACAGTTTAGCTATATCTCACTGTAGGCCGTTCCTAGCGTACTGTTTCTGATATACTTCTGGAAGGCAGGTGATTCAGTTAGCTGCAGTGCATTTAATACATATATATATATATACAACTCTCCTATATATATATATCCACTGTATCCAGTGTAGCTATGTCTGTCTGCAGGCCGTTCCTGGTGTACTGTTTCTAATATACTTCAGGCGTTACCCATAGTTCAGTTGCTTATACTTTTCTGGTGGTGATAGTTGTTATTACACTTCTGTTGGTGTACACCATACTGTGCACCCCTAGTGCAGTTGCTACTACTTTCCTGGTGGTGTACACAATACATACAGTGCACCCATAATTGTTATTACACGTCTGTTGGTGTACACAGTACCGTGCACCCCTAATGCAGTTGCTACTACTTTCCTGGTGGTGTACACAATATATACAGTGCACCCATAGTTGTTACTAAACTTCTGTTGGTGTACACAGTACCGTGCACCCGTAGTGCAGTTGCTAGTGCTACTACTTTTCTGGTGGTGTACACAGTACACAACACATACAGTGCACCCATAGTTGTTATTACACTTCTGTTGGTTTTCACAGTACCGTGCACCCCTAGTGCAGTTGCTACTACTTTCCTGGTGGTGTACACAGTACAGAATACAGTGTAGTGTTTTTTTGCTAAACAAAATTTACAGCATGTCCGGAAGGCCACCAAGGAGAGGCAGATGCTCACAGGCCACTAAAAGAGGGCAAGCAGACTCTGTGTCTACAGTCGACAGTGCCGGTCATGGACATGGTGCATCCTCAGCACGTGGCCGTGGGGCACGCTTGTCCTTTTTCCTGCAGCTGGCCTTGTTATTGAGCCACAACATGCAGAAGAGTTGGTGGAATGGATAACAAAGCCGTCCTCATCCTCAAAAAGATGCCATGCGGTGCTTGAGTTGGTCTGCTTAGGGGACAGAAGCCACACTGGGGCAGAGATTCTGTCAGCTCTGCAGGAGCAGGCCCAGAGGTGGTTGATGCCACGCCAGCTTCAGCCAGGAATGGTTGTATGCGACAATGGCACCAACCTCCTCTACGCCCTCCGACAGAGACACTTGACCCACACATCAGAGGGCCATCAATGAGTACCTGTATGAGTATGGCACCAGGACAGGGTCAAGGGAGCTTGGCTTTTTTTCGCCACACCAGTGATGCATGCACTGTCCTATCACCATTTGAGGAGGCCACAAGGATGGTGAGCAGTGACAGTGCATGCATCAGTGATACTGTCCCTCTTGTCTTCCTGTTGGAGCACACGCTTCATGGAATAATGGACAGGGCACTTGAGGCAGAACAGCGGGAGGATGAGGAGGACTTCCTTATCTCTCATGGCCCTCTTTATCCAGATACTAATATTCCTGCAGGCCCGCCGATCACTCAGGAAGAAGAAGAGGAGGATTGTGTCATAATGGAGGTGGAGGATAACACTCAGCATCAGCAGCAGTCTTCAAGGGATCGTTTTTAGTCCCCAGAAACCCATGTAGTTGTATGTGGCTGGGAGGAGGTGGTTGAGGATGATGTGATCCTTAGTGACCCAGAGGACTCAGGATCGAATGCCTCTGCAAACCTATGCTGCATGGCCTCCCTGATACTGCAAAGCCTGCAAAAGGACCCTAGGATTCATGGTATCAAGGAGAGGGATCATTACTGGCTGGCAAACCTTCTTGATCCACGTTACAAGTGTAAGGTTGCAGAACTTATCCAGCCTTTGCAGAGGGAGCAGAGGATGAAACATCTTCGGGAGGCCTTGCAGAAAGGTTTGTGCAATACATTTCCAGAGCCTGGGAGGTTACAATTTCCTGGTGCTGGACAACGTGTTGCTGAGGCTTCGTTCAGTCACAGAAAGAGTGGTGGAAAAGGTGGCTGGCTGACCGATGCCTTCAGGCAATTCTTCAATCCTCAGCGCCCAGGTCTGATTGGTTCCAGCAACCATCGCCAGCGTCTGAATTACATGATGAAGGAATATCTAGGGGCAAGATCAGACTTGGAGACCTTTCCACCAGAACATTCAGTGGGTTACTGGGTCTTGAGGATGGACCACTGGCCAGAGCTTGCTCAATATGCAATTGAGCTACTGGCCTGTCCTGCATCCAGCGTTCTTTCTGAACGCACATTCAGTGCTGCTAGGGGCTTTGTAACCGATCACAGACTCTGTTGATCGGCTCACATTCATAAAAATGAATCAGTCTTGGATCACCAGCTACCAAGCAACTGATGCTAATGTAACCAAATGATTTTTCATGACCAAATGAGTGACTATCCTATTATGCTGAGTGACTATCCTATTCCTCCTCAATTTTCTTGATGATAGCTTCTAAGAATATTTTCGGTTCAGGGCTCCACCACCACTACCTAAGGCCCAATTTTTCTGCCCCTGTTTAACAGGGGCGTGTAATTACAATTTTTGATCAAATATTTAACAGCAGGGCTCGTTCCTGCGCTCAACAAGAGTATCTGTGAGGGGTTGCAGTGTTGTGGCACCACCACCGCCGCCTAAGGCCCAATTTTTCTGCCCCTGTTTAACAGGGGCGTGTAATTACAATTTTTGATCTAATATTTCACAGCAGGGCCTGTTCCTGCGCTCAACAAAAGTATCTGTGAGGCTTTATAGTGTTGTGCCACCACCACCGCCTAAGGCCCAATTTTTATGCCTCTGTTTAACAGGGGCACGTAATTACAATTTTTGATCTAATATTTAACAGCAGGGCCTGTTCCTGTGCTCAAAAAAAGTATCTGTGAGGTTTTACAGTGTTGTGCTACCATCACCACCACCACCGCCTAAGGCCCAATTTTTCTACCCCTGTTTAACAGGGCACGTAATTACAATTTTTGACCTAATATTTCACAGCAGAGCCTGTTCCTGCACTCAACAAAAGTATCTGTGAGGTTTTACAGTGTTGTGCTACCACCACCACCACCGCCTAAGGCCCAATTTTTCTGCCCCTGTTTAACAGGGGCGCGTAATTCAAATTTTTGATCTAATATTTCACAGCAGGGCCTGTTCCTGCGCTCAACAAAAGTATCTGTGAGGTTTACTGTGTTGTGCCACCACCACCACCACCGCCCAAGGCCCAATTTTTCTGCCCCTGTTTAACAGGGACATGTAATTACAATTCTTGATATAATATTTCACAGCAGGGCCCGTTCCAGTGCCCACCAAGAGTAACTGTGAGGGCTTACAGTGTTCTGGTACCACCAACACCTAAGGCCCAATTTTCTGCAGAGTGTATAGGGTAGGCCGTATAGTATATACAGGCGGTCCCCTATTTTCAAACATCCGACTTAGAAACGACTCCTACTTACAAACGGAGGGAGACAACAGGAAGTGAGAGGAAATCTACCCCTAGGAACGGAAATTCTCTCCTGTAAGAGTTAATATGAGAAAAAGGTGTCTCCCCATTGATGCATTATCACCAATCCTTGTTTCCCTAATAACCCAAAATTTTCAAAATCCAATTGTCATTGGGACAGAAAGTGAGGTGAAATCTTCTGAACAGGGGCACAGACAGCAAAACAAATGTTACGGGGGTGATGATAACCCTTCCCTATGTTATCCAAAAAGCTTAAAAATAGATTTTTTGGCTGGAGCTACACTTACAAAATGTACCTGTTCCAAATTACAAACAAATTCAACTTAAGAACAAACCTGCAGTCCCTATCTTGTTTGTAACCCGGGGACCGCCTGTATACTGCTGCTGTTCAGAGTATATAGGGACGGGGGGCCCTACGCCTTTTTTTTTTAAATTTGGGTGCGGGGTTCACCTTAATATCCATACCAGACCCAAAGGGCCTGGTAATGGGCTGGGGGGGGGGGGGAACATTACAGCCACAAGCAGTTTTAAATGACTTTTTTTCCTTTAGAAATGTCATTTTGTGCAGGGACTGTTCTAAACACAGGAAAAATGTGCCACTTTACAGGCATACTATAGACACCCCCCAGGCACAATATTTACAGGAATATTACACCTTTATTGTTTCACTTTAAGCATTATTAAAATCACTGCTCCTGAAAAAAGAGCAGTTTTTAAATCTTTTTTTTGCATTGATACATGTCCCCTGGGGTAGGACTCGGGTCCCCAAACACTTTTTATGACAATAACTTGCACATTAGCCTTTAAAATTAGCACTTTTGATTTTTCACGTTCGAGTCCCATAGACTTTAACGGGGTTCGCGTGTTCGCACACATTTTTGGTCTGTTTGCATGTTCTGCTGCAAACCGAACCGGGGGGGGGGGGGGGGAGGGGGGTGTTTGGCTCATGCCTACTCACAATATGAACATTTTTGTACGACAGAATACAACATCAGAAGTGATGTAATGTGTTGAATAGTTTTGTGTGTATTCTTTCGTTTTTGAGCATGCGTAGTCTTGCTCTTATGATTTTTTTCATACAAAAACCGTACTAATGAAACGAAAATCGAACGTTGAGTTCACATCCGACAAAAATTTTATAGTCTGCACATCCAGCTTTTGTCTGACGAAAAAGCAAAATCAGCTGTGGAAAGCACCTACTAACGATCCGAAAATCTCGGCGTACGATTATAATATCGTGTGTACGGGCCTTAGTTCCATCTTATCTGGAGATGTTTTAGGGACAATGCAAGAAGGGGAGGATCATAGAAGACAGGATCAAACAGCCTTTTTACACAATGCGCAGGATTAACCCCTTAGGTTTCACAGTGAGTATAACAAGCATGCTTTACTTCATATACAGGTTGATTTTACTGTTGTGGGCTTAGTAACACTTTAAGATAGTTACATACAAAATGGAAGAGATGTTTGGGACTTTATATGAGACTCATATGTACACTCATACATATGTGCCTCCATCCCTAGTGGTATGGAATGGAAGAGAGATTTAAATGAGGCATATTATTTGATAGTGAATAATTGTTAAACATATATTTATTTTTTCCTTCTACAATAGTGATTTTACAAGTCTATGACAGCAAGTAAATGCATTACAAATTTTAATTATGACATAAATGACATGACACATAGCATAACATGGTGTGGAAGAATAATTCTGTCATGGAGATTATTCTTCCACACCACATTATGCTATGTGTCATGTCATTTATGTCATAATTAAAATTTGTAATTATGCATTTACTTACTGTCATAAACTTGTAAAATCGCTATTGTAGAAAGAACTAATAAATATATGTTTAACAGTTATTCATTGTGACAGACATAGCCAGAACAGAGGCTGTTGGAGAGGACTGTATGCAAGCCTGTTGCCTTTTGATTATGGGCCCTGGATTTTCAATGGAACAATACTCTTTGTGAGGTGAATGAGAAATCCAGTCTGAACTGTATTAATCGGACTCAGTCGTGTATATATGTATATAATTGATAGGGTTAGGGATTTGATTCAGAGTTCTTACTAATGCCTACGTGTAAAACTAATGCCTACGTGTAAAACTAATGCCTACGTGTAAAATAGTCTGTTATGATGAAGTGCCTGCTTTGCAGCTGTTATGGAATTAACCTTTGCCTGCTGACGCATATTCTCGATGAAACTGTTTTTATTGTATCCTTTTATTGCTGATAAGGAATTATCTGTCAAAAATACTTTTATTAGCTGAAATGTAAATTGAACTTTGATATTTACGTCATGTAACAAAAACCAAATATATATAAAGACCCAATAAAACGAGACAGTTCTCTCACTGCGGGGCACATATAGACCGTGGAATGAGACACAGACACACTCCTGGCTCCGTGTCCATTTCTTTAAGGGTTAAGATTTGACAAAGCAATATAAACATAAAGTGACTTATTTAAAAGTCACATCTAACATTTTGGCGCCCGAATAAGCAGGGACCCACCAAGTCGCTACAAGAGGTGGCTGAGCTACGCTGACGGAACAAAGGGACAGGCATTCTGGGAACCACAGATCAAAAAAACCTGCGCAGGTAAGAAAAAGCTTTATTTTTCTTATACTCTGTGCTCCCCTGATTTGTGCCTATCCGTTCTGTCAGTTACGGTTCTCCTGGTTTTAAAACACCAGCCTCTGTAGTGGTGAGTCTAGAACTACTGCATATTGTGGTTTATATTGCTGGAATTATGTGTTGTTTGTTGTTTGTCTGTCTTGTTGAGAAAGTGAATGAGCCTTGTCAAGGATGGTATGAGTTAGAAGGGGATTGCCGAACTAAGCAACGGAGTGCGCCCTTACCTCACATGATTGGGAACTTGTGTTTAACCTCACATCTAACTCATAAACCATAGGCGGGTTGCGAGTATAAGGCCTGTCTGCTCCAAAAAGTAGGGATAAGAGTGTATGAGAGGGATTCCCATATACGGGGAGGGTAATGAGGTCTCCATAAGCGCGGAGATCTAATCGGATACCTGGTCACTTTAGGGAATGCTTGTATATGTTGTAGCCGTCAATCTGATCACAATATTTTGTCAGTTGGCTAGCATATAAAGTAATTCGGTTTCAGAAATCTCATCCGGAGAGGTTTTTAGTATTCTGGCATCCTAGGAGGAAAAGGCAACGAGGAACTAGTGTAACTTGGTTGAGTGTTTTATATTGTACACTAAGTGTCCCAAACGCTACCTAGGCTGGACTGTCAGAATGGGCCAGAGGAACACAAAACCCCGTCAGGGAATTGTGGCACATTACACGTTGCCACAGATAATTAAAAACATCTGTGGGGAAGACGAAGCGCGGGACTTAAAGGAATGTCTTTCATAAATTTAAGGTGAAAGGAGCAGCGGGTTTAGACCCGGATGTATGGAGTGAAATAAAAAGGGACAGACAAGGAGAGGTGTTAGAGAAGCAATGGATGTGTCAGGTTCAATGCCTAATTAAGGTCTTAAATAGAGCAAAAGAAGAGGGGTGGAGATATAATCCAGATTGTGATGGTTGGGATATGAAAGACAGAAGAACAAAAAATGTTGAAAGCTTAAATAATCTTAGTTCAGCCATCCCACCCCCCATATACTGACATAGAACGTAAACCACACAAGATATATCCTGTACTTGAGGGCAATAGAATGTGTGCATTGTAGAGCACAAAAAACCTCATTCAGAAACTGTAGCCCCCATACGCACTGATACACGCATTGTACAGGTAAATAATTCAGAATTTGGACAAGCAGCCCATCCACACGCCACACCTACTATTACTTGTAGGATGCAAATAAGGACTTGGAAGCCTTGGTCAGCAGACACTCTTATGGCATTAATACAGAGCGCCCCAGACCCGGTAGCCAAGCCAGCTGCTTTTAATAGATTTGTGACACAGTTAATGAATACACATGAAGCGACCTGGCAGAATGGGGAGGATTTATGCAGACATAAAATGACTCTGACCCTGTTTAACCAGTTTATGACCGACCTGCAGACCGAGCTGACAAGGATGGCAATTTAGAGACAGGAGACGTCAGACACATAGACTCAAGGGCTCCTTTTATTGCTAGATTAGAAGTTTTCTGTCAGGCAAAACAACAAGGGGGGGGGGGCAAATTTCACCCGTGAAACAAATGCCAGGACAGACTGTATCGGAATTTTACTTATCTATGGAAAGTATGACGGCAGATGAGGGATTGGATTTGGCTCTGCCATTCACGATCCGAGCCTTCAATAGACAGTTTATGGAAGGATTAATTCCACAGATAAGTGGAAGACTGAAAGCCTGCACACCACCCCTAAATTTGTTGCGATTTTTGGCAGAAAAAGGTTGCAAGGTTAACAAGAAAAAGTTGTAAGTATGTCAGGAAAAAGTTATCTTTTTGGGACATTGTATATTACAGGGTATGAGACATTTCACTGAGGAGAGGGTTCAAGTGATAAAGGGAATGTTACCCCCACGGAATTTCAAACAATTGCATATGTTTTTAAGTATTGTGTTATATTGTAGACAGTGGATACCACATGCTAGCGCTTTGATGCAGCCATTATACGATTGTTTGAAAATTGTACTGTATATGCTTACAGAAGTAGCTTATGAGTCGTTTATCACTTTAGATTATACTAAGACATTTAATCTGTATATTGCTGAGATCACTGGACATGCCACAGGTGTTCTGACACAGGCACATGTAAAACAAAGACCAGTCGCTTACTTTTCAGCAGCATTAGATCCAGTATCTAGAGGTTCACCGTCCTGTGTACGGGCGGTAGCAGCAGTGTCAATTATCATAGATAGGTCATCAGAGATTGTTCTAGACAATCCAGTTGTAGTACACACCATACATGACATACATGCAATCTTGTCTCAGGTACAGCCCAAACACATTTTCATGGCTAGGCAATTAAAGGTTAAAGTGTACTTTACTCTTACCTCCAAATGTCACTTTTCAGTGCTGTACAACTTTAAATTTGGCCACCTTTTTGCCTCTTCAGTCACCAGATTTGGCAAGGGGGAATAATAGTGCTAATAAGAAAGGAAATGAGGTACCTGACATTCTTTTGTTTTATAACCATCATTTATTCATCAATGAAAACATATTTGTACTGTACATTGTGATTTAAGCATAGCCCTTACCAGCCCACATGTCAGCACAGGAAGCAGAATTAAAAGCTTTAGAACAAGCCCTAGAATACTTAAAAGGATGAGAAGGGAATATTTACACTGACTCTGCCTACGTTTATGGCGTAGCGCACGCTTATGGCCATATATGGAAGGCTAGAGGTTATCTGACAGCAGCAGGTACACCTGTAAAACATGGAGAAGGGATTAAGAGAGTCCTGAACAATCTTCAAAAGGTTAAACGAGTGGCAATCATGAAGATAGCGGCACACACGAGCGCAAAAACAATTGAGGCAAAAGGAAATGCATTTGCAGATTTGACTGCAAAACAGGCAGCTCTAGGGGAACGAAGCCCTGAGACCTTAGCAGCAGTAGAGGTGAGTATCCCAGAACCAACATGGCAGCAGCTGAGTAAGTTACAGGAGCAAGCAGGGGAGAGCGAGAAAGATAAGTGGGTCAGAATGGGAGCAGCACCAGACCTTGACAATGTATGGAGGGAAGGGGGCAAAATATGCCTGCCTGCCTCTCTGTACCCAGCAATGGCAGCGGCAGTTCACCTACCCACACACGTCAGTTCCAATTCCATGTATAGGATTGTGAACCAAGGATGGCTCGCCCCTAGATTCAGTAGTACTGCAAGAAACTACTGTGCAGCCTGCCAAATCTTTCTCCTGAATAATCCAGGACAGAGAGTAAAAATCCCACGAAAACACCAGGTCCGGGCCCAATACCCCTTCCAGAGACTGCAAATTGACTACATACAAATGCCTAAGAGCGGCCCCTTTGAATTTGTCCTCGTGTGTATCGATTTATTCTCAGGTTGGCCTGAAAGTTATCCAGTAAAATCAGCTACAGCAAAAGCCACAGCTAAGAAACTGATCACTGAGTTAATACCTAGGTTTGGTCTTCCTGAAACCATAGAATCAGATAGGGGAACACACTTTACAGGAGAAATCATGCAGAATGTGATGACCATGTTAGGGGTTCAACAAAGTTTTAGTTTTCACACCCCTTATCATTCACAGAGTTCAGGATCAGTGGAAAGAGTAAATGGGACGATAAAGTTGAAAATACAAAAAGCTATACAAGAGTTGAACAAACCATGGCCTGAATGCTTGCCTTTGGCTTTGTTCTCCATAAGGTACACCCCTACAGGGAAAACGGGATTATCCCCATATGAAATACTTTTTGGGAATGCACCTAGATTAGGTTTATACTTTTCACAGAGTATGCAATTGCAATGTGATAGTTTGACTGCATATGTAATACAATTACGACAACTTCTAACTAAGATCCACGAAAGTGTGTATTCTTCTCTTCCAGACCCTAATTCAATGACAGGTATACATACTCTGCTACCAGGAGATTATGTATATGTAAAGAAACACACCAGAAAGACATTGGAACCCAGGTTCGAAGGTCCTTATCAAGTGCTTCTGACCACAGCCACTTCAGTAAAGCTGGAAGGAAAACCTACCCGGATACACGCATCACACTGCAAAAAAAAAAAACAACCCGAGCAAACAACATGATGAAATATCTACTTACATATTGTTTGTTGCAGATTGTCGTTTTACAAATACATGCATGGACTCCTGGTTTTAATGTAATTGAGGTAGAGGAAACAGCTGATTTTCAATGGGTTATAGACGATCCTAATGTAGCGAATGTTTCAGGATACACAATGGAAGAGTACATTACAGTGGGTAATTATACTGTTAAAGGACACAAGAGACCGTTACACATAGACCAAAACATAGCATGGATGAGGGCAGAACCACAGTCAGAGGTAAATGTAACATTTCAATTAAACACTAGTATGGGATTTCTTTTAATAATAGTAAAAATCATAGGTGTCATAAAATATCCCTTTTGCAGACATGGAAACAAGCCCGGGAACGCGTGGTAGGACAAATGTACCAAATATTAGTCCATAAAGCAGGGGGAGAAAATATATCCGAGGGATGTTTAGCCTAGCGGATATTATTGCAGTTAATCAATCCAGTACTTTTCTCTGTGCTTGTTGGTGGAGAGAAAAGAGTGAGGACGGGTGGTATTGGAATGCACAATCCTATGGGTTTCACATACAGATGGAGGAAGAAGTATTTCCCACATTTGAATCATCAATGCTAACACTCGTGCCCCACACTTGTATCAATGTATCAGTATCACAACAAAAGACAAAAGTCAAATCTAATGTAACTTTTCCTGAAATTCCGAAATGTAGGTACTGACGAGCATGGTATGACACTTTACTGGGACTGTCAGGTACAGAGATGGGAGTTCTAAACTCGATAGAAATTGAAGAAATGAACAACAGATGGAAGCATGCAGGGGGACACATAGCTGACAGCTTGACTATCACAAGCAAATGGTTACCCACCGCTTTTGAAACCCAACTACAAGAAATACCCCTATTACAATTTTTGGGAGGGTTAATAAATCACACAATAGGAGCAGAGCTTCTGCTGTGGAATCAAAGTCAACAGTTTATAAATTTCACACAGTGTTTTTTTAATCTTTTTTCCTATCATATACAAATAAATAGGGCCAGGACTGAATTACAGTTGGGAAATTATCATACCTGGACGAAATATTTTAAGGGTTTAACTGACAATGGTGTATGGTTTCAAGTAAAAGGGGATAAGATAGGATGTGAGGAGAAATGGTGTACAGGGAAGTTTGAAGCATATCGGGTAGAAGATGTAATAGAAATGTGTAAAATAGTGGTTATGCCACTAGTAATTAAAGACGAGTTTTGGTATCCAGAAATATATGGGAAATATGTAGATAAAAGAAACAGAACCCATGATTTAACTCTATGTGAAGGAACTAATAAGGGAATGGTATGTGGTAGAAGTTCTCCAGTATATGAACCTTGCTTGTTAAAATACCAAACTAGCATATGCAAAATGCAAAGAACGCCCATAAATGTGAATAATAGATACATAGAAATAGGACCCCAGCACATATGTATTATTACAAGTAGTAACTATACCATGTCAGCCTTTAAATAGATAAGCTCCATTTTCAGGATGTATTAAAAATATAAGAGTGCTACAGTGGGGAAATAACACATATCTTTTTGAACCAGACGCAGATAAGATATTCTCTTCAGTCTATGAGGTACATAATCCCACTGACACTACACCCTTTATAATTTCTTTAGACCCACTGAAACAGGTTTTGGAGCAATCAGAGTTGTTAAGACGACACATAGAAACACTAGAACACACCCTACAGAATAACCTAGTATCGGCAATTATTGACAAAGGTAGACTAGTACATCTTTCCTCACAGATACAACAGGATACTGCACCACATTGGTGGGATATATTTAGTGGAATGTCTTCTGTAGCAACCAATACTTTTCACTGGTTGTTAAGTCCAACGGTAATTATTATTCTAATATTAATATCACTTACAATCACAAATATTTGTGTATACAGGAAAATAAATAGGAAAATTAGGAGAATAGACAGGGCATACTAATCAATGTGTATTGACATCACCCACTCCTACAAAACTCCTCTTCTTGAATTTAAGATGTTAGTAATACCTAGGGAGATGGGTTTTACCCCTCTGACAACTCGCGGTCAGGGAAAGCACTCTGGGGAAAACTGACTAGAACTTATTCATGAGGACCCAGGGGGAAGGAGAGGATGATGTCAAAGGGGGAAATTGATAGGGTTAGGGATTTGATTCAGAGTTCTTACTAATGCCTACGTGTAAAACTAATGCCTACGTGTAAAACTAATGCCTACGTGTAAAATAGTCTGTTATGATGAAGTGCCTGCTTTGCAGCTGTTATGGAATTAACCTTTGCCTGCTGCCGCATATTCTCGATGAAACTGTTTTTATTGTATCCTTTTATTGCTGATAAGGAATTATCTGTCAAAAATACTTTTATTAGCTGAAATGTAAATTGAACTTTGATATTTACGTCATGTAACAAAAACCAAATATATATAAAGACCCAATAAAACGAGACAGTTCTCTCACTGCGGGGCACATATAGACCGTGGAATGAGACACAGACACACTCCTGGCTCCGTGTCCATTTCTTTAAGGGTTAAGATTTGACAAAGCAATATAAACATAAAGTGACTTATTTAAAAGTCACATCTAACATATTGTATGGGGACCCCTTACTGTAGATTTGTGTCCCTGAAGAGGGAGGGGGGGTTCCTCCAGCAGCCCCCTGCTGATAAGACTGATTCATTCTGTTGGGACACATCCTGTGAGGAGATGCTGGTGTTATCAATATGTGTTTATGTTAATTGAGAGAGCTGATCACATTAGCCACCAGCACTGGCTAGGAGACGAATGGTCTAGGCTGAGGAGGGGGGAGATTGTTGTTTGTATTGTTAATTGTAATTAGCTCCAGCTATTGTGTTTATATTAATGTGTGAAGCTCGGTGCCCACAAGACTGTCATCTGGTCTGGGTACATTTTGTAGTAAATTAGCTCATGTTAATTAGGTTAGCTTTGAGTCATCCCTGCTGTATAAAGGTCTGTGAGATCTCAAATAAAAAGTAGTTCTGATGTACTCCAAGACTGGTGTTGTCTAGTTCTTGGGGTTCCTATAGCCAGATCCATTGGACTCGTGTTCCAGAACGTAGAAAGCGGTATATGACGGAAGCACTCAAGCGGAGTGTGGGGCGTTCCGTGACATTGGTGGCAGCAGTGGGATAGCTTCCTGAAGTCTGAAGTCTGGGACATCCAAATCTCCAACTGGATCCAAGATCAGCATAGCAGACTTCAGTCACCCCAGCGGAGATATGGACCTGGCATCAGAATTCCCGGGGCTGCTGCGGATCATCCTTTCAACGTACACCAGGACTGTGTCTGAGGATGAATGCCTGGAGCTCAGGCAGCTGATTCGGGTGGAGCTCTGGATTGCAGCCCTCCGTCTCGCTGGTATAAAACAAGGCAAGTGCTTTTCAACCCAAGAGCAACGGGCCAGTGACCAACGGGCATTGCGGATGGCATTCCTGGGAGAGCAGCCCCAGGAGCAATGGGTGACTGAGTTGGACAGGTTGGTCCAGCAGGAGATAGAGCTGGACAATTGTTATCGGGCTCTGCAATGGCACGCAGAGGAGGGATATTTAGGGGAGACAACAGAATGCTCTCCGGAGGGATATGACTTTGGCGGCCCTGGATTGCTGTGGGAGAACCTTACAGATCTTTTTATGTTTGGCGATGAGGGGGAACCTGACCTTGAGGACATGAGAGACTATAGAGAGTCTATGCTCGGTCTTGCAGGGGTCTCAGAGCTCAAACCTGATCTGGACCACTTGCTAAGGAAGGAACAGCATCTGGAAAGGGCATACAGGAAACTGCTAGAACAAGTTCAGCAGCATGCCAGAGAATCGGCAGTGGAAAATCCGGAGATTGCCGTCCCCAAACCTGAAGTGCTGACAACAGGGCAGAGCTCTGCTAACCTCTGTCCAGAAATGATAACATCTTCTGGGTTCCATGGACAGGAGATGGTGAACCTCTATTCCCAGACATCAGTTGCAGAGACATGGGATTTGATAGACTTTTCTACTGAGGAAAAACAACCTGATGAGCCTCCAGCAGAAGAGCTGCTATCAGGGCCAAAGTTCACTGTGTTCTGCCCAGCACCAACAGTGGCTTCGGCCTTCCTGAGAGAAGAGGTAGTCGGCCTTTCTCCCACAACACTGACAGGGACATGTGATTTTCTGCCAGCAGCATCTATGGAGTTAAAACAAACTTCTCCAGCTGAAGATCTGGTAACTGAACAGAGGGTCCAAGACCTCTGTCCCACACTTTTACCAATTCCAGAGACTGGGGATTTAATAGATGTTTCTGTAGAGGAGGAACCACCTGGCAAACCCCTAGCAGAAGTGCTGGCAACCGGACAGAGGGTCCAAGACCTCTGCCCCACACCTGCAGCAATTGTGGAGGCCCAAGGTGAGGAGGTGGCAGTCTATCGCGAGCTGCAGATCAAGATCCAAGGAGAGAATGCAGTCATCACCTCACAACTGCAGCTTGATCTGGTGTCGGTTGATGGGGCTTCAGTCCCCACCTGTATACCCCAGGGATGCTGGGCAGTGGGCCCAGATCCCCAACAGCAGGATGGAGTGAGCCCAGTCCCCCTGTCTTCTCTCCAGCGGCAGAAAGGATTCCAGGGAGAAGGGCCAGTCCGGGCCTCTCCCCAGCGGCAGATATGTTCTCTGAGAGAGGCAGAGGATGGCTGGGTGAGTGATACACTGTTTGGGGTAGTTTGTTTGGGGTACTGTGTGGGTACAGGCAGTAGAGGACTGGAACTATGGACTAACTTCGGAGTCAACCCGTCTGGGGTCTCCTCCTGTGTTAGTCTCCTGCCGAAAGGGGAGAAATGTGACAGACATAGCCAGAACAGAGGCTGTTGGAGAGGACTGTATGCAAGCCTGTTGCCTTTTGATTATGGGCCCTGGATTTTCAATGGAACAATACTCTTTGTGAGGTGAATGAGAAATCCAGTCTGAACTGTATTAATCGGACTCAGTCGTGTATATATGTATATATTGTATGGGGACTCCTTACTGTAGATTTGTGTCCCTGAAGAGGGAGGGGGGGTTCCTCCAGCAGCCCCCTGCTGATAAGACTGATTCATTCTGTTGGGACACATCCTGTGAGGAGATGCTGGTGTTATCAACATGTGTTTATGTTAATTGAGAGAGCTGATCACATTAGCCACCAGCACTGGCTAGGAGACGAATGGTCTAGGCTGAGGAGGGGGGAGATTGTTGTTTGTATTGTTAATTGTAATTAGCTCCAGCTATTGTGTTTATATTAATGTGTGAAGCTCGGTGCCCACAAGACTGTCATCTGGTCTGGGTACATTTTGTAGTAAATTAGCTCATGTTAATTAGGTTAGCTTTGAGTCATCCCTGCTGTATAAAGGTCTGTGAGATCTCAAATAAAAAGTAGTTCTGATGTACTCCAAGACTGGTGTTGTCTAGTTCTTGGGGTTCCTATAGCCAGATCCATTGGACTCGTGTTCCAGAACGTAGAAAGCGGTATATGACGGAAGCACTCAAGCGGAGTGTGGGACGTTCCGTGACATTCATTATCCAATAATATGCCTGATTCAAAGTCCCAATCTCTCTTCAATTCCATACATAGTTACAGAGATAGTAGGTGAGGTTGAGAAAAGACACAAGTCCATCAAGTCCAACCTATTTGTGTGATTATATGTCAGTATTACATTGTATATCCCTGTATGTTGCAGTCGTTCAGGTGCTTATCTAATAGTTTTTTTAAACTATCGATGCCCCCCACTGAAACCACCGCCTGTCGAAGGGAATTCCACATCATTGCTGCTCTTGCAGTAAAGAACCCTCTACGCAGTTTAAGGTTAAACCTCTTTTCTTCTAATTTGAATGAGTAGCCACGTGTCTTAAACTCTGTGACAGACTCACCCGGGACAGAGGCTTTTGGAGGGGACTGAATGCTAGCCTCTTGCCTACCGACTATGGGCCCTGGCATTTGAGGGAGCTACAAGCATTTAGGAAGATATTTTGTTATGTAATGCAATAGGACATTATTAAGGAGGCCATGATGGTCTCTGCCAGCTTGGGACTCAGTGGACAGATGTGGACAGAAAGGAATGCTGACTAATGAGATCTGGAAAGCCAGGGTCTTTCACCCAATAGTTTATTATGCTCATAAACACACCTTTGTCTCCTAGCAAACTATTGGGGGATGTGTTTCTACTTATGTGTAAGTTGTGAATTAGGAGACGGCAAGGCTGCCCTGAAAGGTCATATCTCTGAGTCACCAAGTTTGTGTAAATGATTAACAAATAGCTCATGTTAGTTAGGTTTCTGGTTACAGTTTGTATTGTCATCCTGCTGTATATATTTGTGTGTCCTCTCAAATAAATTAGTTCATGTTGAGTAACCAAACCAGTATTGTCTTGTTTATGGTTGTCAGTGATTATAATATCTGAAATCTATATTCAGACTAGGAGGAAGCGATATATAACGAAAGCACTCAAGCGGAGTGTGGGACATTTTGTCACAATTGGTGGCAAGCAGCGAGACGCTTCCGGCAGTCTGGGACATCCAAACGTCCACCTGGATCCAAGGTCCGGACAGCAGGAGAGGAGAGGTACAGATACCAGCCGCCATGGAAGAGGAATTCGGAAGGAGGTTGCGAGAGATGCGGATACAGCACAGAGGACCAGTATCAGAGCAGGTCCTGCTGGGATGCTATGATTCTATCCGCTGCAAACTCTGGAAGGAGATGCTAGCCTGTGAGCAGCAACACCAGGGAAAATTCTCCCCTCCATCCAGAAAAGGTACTGGTCGCAGTATGGATTGCGGGTGCACAAGGAGCAGACAGCTGAATTAAGCAGGATGGTCTGGGCAGAGATGTGGCTGGATGAGAGCTACAGAGCCCTCCGGTGGTATGTATCCCAAGCATGCCCTTGGATAGCTAATGACAGCCCAACAGAAGGCTTTCGCTATAGCGGCCTGCGACTGTTGTATGTGAAGCTGACAGGGGACCCTAACTTTGGGAGTGATTTAGAGTGCGGTTGGACGAAATCATGGATTTCAGAGAAGAGCTACTGAACATCTCGGAAGTGCACTGGAAGATATAGAGTTTCTGGCCATTCAGGAATGGGAGCTGGAGATCGCCTACAGACGGCTGCTTGACTCTGCTCAGTGCCAGGGCTGGGCTCCCTTTGCCTATCAGGAAATACCAGCAGACAGCTCTGATATCCTGGCTGAAGAGTCAGCAAGGTGGCATAGTAACAGCATGCTTTGCCAACCTGTCCCCGCAGTTATAGACACAGAGGTCTTATGGCGGATGCAGCAAGTGCTGACTGACCTTGACGAACCTGTTTCTGCATAAGATGAGGTTGGATGGAGGAATGCGCCTGTCCAGCAGCATGCCAGAGAATTGACAGTGGAAAATCTGGAGATTGCTGTCCTCAAAGCTCAAGTGCTGCTTTCCTTTAACATCTTTTTTTGTCTATGGGGTGGTGAAAAAGGTGAATTACTTGCCTAAAACTGGCCATACGCTAGTCGATTTTAAAATGATTAGTCTCACGTACATTTGTATGAAAATTTGTATGGAAATCCTGATGTACCTGTCCCCTATGCTAGATTATTGCACACCTTGTAAAGTGCTGTCCAATGGATTATCAGCCAGCATTAGTGAACTAACTCTACACCCTGGTCTCAGGTCTTAGATAGCATTAAGTCAATTAGAATTATGGAGAGGACACATCATACTATTTATGATAGGATGCCATTCTTTCATAGTTATGGGATTACTGGTCCTATTACTAATAACCTTCTTTAGATTGGTTTGCTCCAGGGATTTATACCTCTATACACTATTTTCACCAGTATGCTTGTGTTGTTTTTGGTGCTATTCTTTTATTCACTGTCCAATATCTTTATGTGAAGACACTTTCTTTGTACCTAATGTTGGTTCTGGATTATACGACAGAAATGCAACATCATTCTACTTGCTTTACATATTATAGCGATATTGAAGACGTACCTATGTTTTATTTTGTTTTGAAATCTACTAAGCAATGGTTATTCTGTATATTCATGTATATTCTGTATATTGCTTTTCTATTTCACTAAAAGCATTTGTAAATGAAAATTTATACGAACATTCTCAGTACATTCAAAACCTTGATGAATGTTGTTCGAAAGTGCTTCAAAATTTAATTTGCTTTTAACATTCAATTTTGAAACAAATGGACTTCAGCAAACCAAAACCACATTCACTGTGTGAAACTCAATCGATGCAGAAAAAATATTCTGCCTCACTCCTTCGAATTTTCTCATTACTGAAAGATTGTCTCATCACCTGTCAAAAAGAAATGTCACCATAACCCCATTAATGATTAGAAAATTTAAAAAATGTTCTTAAAAATGAATAACTAGAGACAAAATTTTAATAGCATATGGCCGTGCCCTCTGTGTCCTCACGCACAATTCAGGATGAATGGTACTGCGATGTATGTGATCATAGGCAAGCCCACGGGGTGTGCAGGGTGTGACTGGGCACACCCTGCACACCCCGTATGTTGCCGATTTCCCCTGCTGCCCTACTTCTACCGTACCCCACCTCCCCTCCTCTCCCGTCAGCTGCTGTAAGATATGTTTAACCACTTGCCGACCAGCCGGTGTCGTTATACACACACCTATGTAAGTGATGAAATTGGAGAGTTGAAACGCCAAACAAATTGGTTTGGGTGCTGAAGTGTAGAGCAACCCTATGATAGCAGGAAATGAGATAAGTATCTCATCCTGTCAGGGGTGGGGTCAGCCCTTCCTTCTCTAAGCTGGCCGCTCAGCTGTCGGCTAATTGCCAGCTCCTATCTCTCCACAGTGACTCACCTGTTGATGATTTCCTGCTGGTCAGTCCTGCCTACTTAAGCCGTCTAGCCCAGAGGAGCTCTGCCTTCGCCTTGGTCACATCTCTAGAGATGCTCTCCTGTGTTCCTGTGAAAGACTTGCTTGGCTGGCATTCCTTCTGGCCCCAGATCCTGCTTGCTGTTCTACTACGCTCCTCTCTGGCTCCCTGACGTTTTGGCTTGTCTGACTATCCGTTCTGGTTCCTGAACTCTGGCTAAGATCCCTTTCACACCGAGGGCGTTTTGCAGGCGCTATAGCGTTAAAAAAAAGCGCCTGCAATCCGCCCTCCAACAGCTGCAGCATTCTCTCCAGTGTGAAAGCCCGAGGGCGCTGGCAGGATGGGAAAAAAAGTCCTGCCAGCATCTTCTTTGGAGCAGTGAAGAAGCGGTGTGTTTACCGCTCCTCCACTGCTGCTCCTCATTGAAATCAATGGGGCAGCGCTGGGATACCGCCGGCAAAACGCCGCTATTGCGGCGCATTGCGGGCCGTTTTAACAAGTGTGATTTAACTGTGCTTCGGTCTCAGTCTGATTCATGGTTTCTGACACACCCTTATCCAATCCCCCAGACAAAACAAACCATTAACCCTTGCAGTGCGGGTGTAGGGAACCAACTACAAGGGTAATTTTTTCTCTAGCCCAGCCTTCAACTTGAAAGCCCAATTCTATCTTTTTTCTTGCCTGTGTCTAGTCATGTAATGTGTGATGGTCCCTCTCCATGTCTTTTTTTTTGCTTCATGCACACAGGCATCTTAAAGAGGAACTGCAGTCTACTCACAATAATAAAAACATCTTTGCCATTCTGAAGCTTCCCTCTAACCACTTTGCATATTATTTTATATATACTGTGATTCTGTACTTGCCAAATATGCTGCAGAAATCTTCCTCCACTGAGTCTGGCTGCAGCCATTTTAACTGTGGGCAGCTGAAGCTGCTGCCTGTTCACTTCCTGGATTTACACAGACACACACCTCTAGCTCTGCAGCTTTCATTGGCCCTCTTATGACTCATTCCCCCTCCCTTCCTCGCAAACTCTCACAAGAGTTAGAGAGAGAGAGCTGTGCATGATTTCTTAAGCCTAGGCTTATTACCAGACAAGAAACAGGAAGTGGGCTGTATAAGGTATTTACTGGCAGAAAAAACAAGGGCAGAACATTTAATATATGGAAAGATGAAAAAATGACTGAAGGTCCGCTTTAAAAATACTTCTACCTACATTAGATTTTTCTATCAGGAGCTGGTAGTTTTGGCGTGTAATTATACGTGTTTATAAGTGTAATGCCCTATACACACGGTCGGAATTTCCGACGGAAAAAGTGCGATCGGATCGTGTTGTCGGAAATTCCGATCGTGTGTGGGCTCCATCTGACTTTCCGACACACAACGTTTGAGAGCAGGATATAAAATTTTCCGACAACAAAATCCGATTGTTTAAATTCCGATCGTGTGTACACAAATCCGACGCACAAAGTGCCATGCATGCTCAGAATAAATTAAGAGACGAAAGCTATTGGCTACTGCCCCGTTTATAGTCCCGACGTACATGCTTTACGTCACCGCGTTCAGAACGATCGGATTTTCTGACAACTTTGTGCAACCGTTTGTATGCAAGACAAGTTTGGCCCAAAAATCCGTCTAAAAAAAAACGATGGATTTTGTGGTCGGAATGTCCGATCAATGTCCGATCGTGTGTACAGGGCATATGGCTTTTAGAAGCATATTTAGAAGCCAATATTCTATTGGCTAGAATATGTATTTATTCTGACCACTGGAATTTAATTACACACATTTATGCACATAAATTATATCTGTTAGCTCCTCTCTGGGTGCAGGCTTGGGGGATTTTCTCACTCTCTTGTATACAAACATAAAGCCACAGTGGGCATGAATACATTGGCTGAAATGGAGCTGCATTCAAAGCCAGTAAAAAAAAGGAATGTCTCTAAAAGCAGCATTTTATCTGCCAATGTGCACAAAACCTAAATGTAATTTCAAAATGTAATTTTCAATAGCTTTCATTAGCCTTTTTTACTACCGCCGCTGAAAGTCTTATATTGTAGCAGTAATGGGGCAGGAACAAATGTGGCTGCAGGGAAAACAGAAGATTGACCCCTGATGACTGGATGAATAGCGCTCTTCACTCCATATATGCTTGTCAGCCTTCTAGCAAAAACCATTAAGTGAAAAAAATGTAAAAACTGTGTAGAAAATTAAAATATAAAAAAAATAAACTAACTGCCCTTCCCTTCACAATGAAGTTTATATGCCATTTTTGGTGCCTCTCACCTGCAATGCTACCCCGTGTCCCTCGATTTCTTTACAACCACCTGTATTTCTTTGATATTTGAATTTATTATCTTGAATTTGCATATAAGAAATTGTAATCTTTCTATCTTTATTATCAAAGCAGACATTTTGCATCTATTTTTATATGCGTTATCCATAGGCGTGCGCAGCCTATTGGATTAGGGTGTGCACCCCAAAACTCAAACACACGTGTGTGGATATATATATATTATAAATATATATGCACACTTTTTTTGCTGATAAGTCAACCAGGGAGGGTTCATATCGAGTTGCCTTTTTATTTTTGCTCCATCGTGTGTCTGGCTGCCAGTGCCTGCCCTGCTCAGTGCTGTCTCTCACTGCTCACGTCGCCTCACTGAGCAGTGTTGCCAACCTACCAGATTGAAATTTACTGGCATAACACCCAAAATTTACTGGCACTGGCACATTTTTACTGACATTTTACAAAATTACAGTTTTAAGTGCACATTTCAGTATTTAGGCTACAAACAAGTACACTATGCAAATAGCAATGCGATTTAAGGTACATATTTACTAGGGTTGTCCCGATACCGATACTAGTATCGGTATCGGCACCGATACCGAGCATTTGCCCAAGTACTTGTACTCGGGCAAATGCTCCCGATGCTTCCGCCGATACTATGACAGTCAGCGGTGATCGGCGTGCAGGGGAGTTACAAGCTTCCCCCCCGCGGCTTTCAGCGGCTTTCAGTGACATACAGCGGTGATCGGTGCTTGTAACTTCCCCACGCGATCACCGCTGACTGTCACCTCATCCTCCTCCATGCCAACTCCGTTCCTCTATCCCCCTCTCCTTCCCCCTCCGTTCCGTTCCTCCGTTCCTCTGTCCCCCTCCGTTCCGTTCCTCTGTCCCCCTCTCCTTCTCTGTCCCCCTCCGTTCCGTTCCTCTGTCCCCCTCCGTTCCGTTCCTCTGTCCTCCTCCGTTCCTCCGTTCCTCTGTCCCCCTCCGTTCCGTTCCTTTGTCCCCCTCCGTTCCGTTCCTCTGTCCCCCTCCGTTCCTCTGTCCCCCTCTCCTACTCTGTCCCCCTCCGTTCCGTTCCTCCGTTCTGCTGTGTCTCTCCGCTGTCCCCTCCGTTCTGCTGTCTCTCTCCGCTGTGTGTATGGATAGAGTCAGCTGACTCTGTCCATTCACATAACTGAAACATTGTAATCTCTTGTGATTACTATGTGTCAGTTTATGAATGGAGAGGAGCCGCTGTCTTCTCTCCATTCATTCTCAGTGCAGCTGAGGCTGCAGAGAAAGGGACTGGGGAATCTCTATCCTCTGTCCCTTTCTGTCTCAAGGGGGAGATATCAGAGGTCTGTTAAGACCCCTGATATCTCACCAAAGCCCCCCAACAGGTCTTATTAAAAAAAAACAAAAAAAAAAACATATTGCAAAAATGAATAAAAAAAATATTATTGTAAAAAATAAAAATTGTAAATAAAAAAAAAAACAAAAAACACACAGACACCGTTCACCCCCCCCCCCCCCGAAAAAAAAAAAAAAGCATTGTTAAAAAAAAACCAAAAAAAAAAACCGGTAATCGGTATCGGCGAGTACTTGAAAAAAAGTATCGGTACTTGTACTCGGTCCTAAAAAAGTGGTATCGGGACAACCCTAATATTTACCTTACCTTACACATTCTGTTATTTTCGATATAATAATAGTCCATCGGTTTCTGTTCCCCATCAACTCCTGCCCTCAGCTCCTGCCCCCACCACCATCACCTCCTGCCAGCTCTTGCCACCACTACCTCTTGCCCCCATCATCCCCTGCCCCCATTACCTCCTGCCAGCTCTTGCCACCATCACCTCCTGCACTCACCGCCACCACCAGCTCCTGCCACCACCACCTCCACCAGCTCCTGCCACCACCACCTCCACCATCACCTCCTGTCAGCTCTTGCCACCATTACCTCCTGCCCCACCACCACCTCCTGCCCCAAACACCATCGCCACCTCCTGCCACAATCAGCTCCTGTCAGCCCTTGCCACCACCATCCCCTGCCCCAAATACCTCCTGCCCCAAACACCACCACTACCTCCTATCACCTCCTTCCACCACCAGCTCCTGTCCCAAACACCACCACCACCTCCTGCACTCACCACCACCACCTTCTGCCACAATCACCTCCTGCCACCACCAGCTCCTGCCCCAATCAACTCCTGTCAGCTCTTGCCACCACTACCTCCTGCCCCACCACCCCCTGCCCCAAACACCACCACCACCTTCTGCCACCACCAGCTCCTGCCCCAAACACCACCACCACCTCCTGCACCCACCACCACCACCTTCTGCCACAATCACCTCCTGCTACCACCAGCTCCTGCCATCACCAGCTCCTGCCCCAAATACCACCTCCTGCCACAATCAGCTCCTGTCAGCTTTTGCCACTATCACTTACTGCCCCACAACCACCTCCTTCTGCCACCACCAGCTCCTTCTGCGACCACCTCCACCACCATCACCCCCTGTCACCACCACCTCCTTCCCTAAACACCTCCTGGCCCAAACACCACCACCACCACCACCTGCCACCACCAGCTTCTGCCCCAAACACCATCACCTCCTGCCCCACCACCTCCTGCCCCAAACACCACCACCACCTCCTGCACCCACCACCACCAGCCACCATCACCTCCTGCCACCACCAGCTCCTGCCCCAAACACCACCACCACCTCCTGCACCCACCACCACCACCTTCTGCCACAATCACCTCCTGCCCCAAACACCTCCTGCCACAATCGGCTCCTGTCAGCTCTTGCCACCACCACCTCCTGCCCCAAACACCTCCTGCCACAATCAGCTCCTGTCAGCTTTTGCCACCATAACCTCCTGCCCCACCACCACCTCCTTCTGCCACCACCAGCTCCTTCTGCGACCACCTCCACAACCATCACCCCCTGTCTCCACCACCTCCTTCTCCAAACACCTCCTGGCCCAAACACCACCGCCACCACCAGCTTCTGCCCCAAACACCACCACTTCCTGCCCCACCACCTCCTGCCCCAAATACCTCCTGCCCTAAACACCACCACCACCTCCTGCACCCACTACCACCAGCCACCATCACCTCCTGCCACCACCAGCTCCTGCCCCAAACACCACCACCACCTCCTGCACCGACCACCACCACCTTCTGCCACCACCACCTCCTGCCCCAAACACCTCCTGCCACAATCAGCTCCTGTCAGCTTTTGCCACCATAACCTCCTGCCCCACCACCACCTCCTTCTGCCACCACCAGCTCCTTCTGCGACCACCTCCACAACCATCACCCCCTGTCTCCACCACCTCCTTCCCCAAACACCTCCTGGCCCAAACACCACCGCCACCACCAGCTTCTGCCTCAAACACCACAACCTCCTGCCCCACCACCTCCTGCCCCAAATACCTCCTGCCCTAAACACCACCACCTCCTGCACCCACTACCACCAGCCACAATCATCTCCTGCCCCAAACACCACCACCTCCTGCACTCACCACCACCACCTTCTGCCACAATCACCTCCTGCCACCACCAGCTCCTGCCCCAATCAACTCCTGTCAGCTCTTGCCACCACTACCTCCTGCCCCACCACCCCCTGCCCCAAACACCACCACCACCTTCTGCCACCACCAGCTCCTGTCCCAAACACCACCACCACCTCCTGCACCCACCACCACCACCTTCTGCCACAATCACCTCCTGCTACCACCAGCTCCTGCCATCACCAGCTCCTGCCCCAAATACCACCTCCTGCCACAATCAGCTCCTGTCAGATTTTGCCACCATCACCTCCTGCCCCACCACCACCTCCTTCTGCGACCACCTCCACCACCATCACCCCCTGTCACCACCACCTCCTTCCCCAAACACCTCCTGGCCCAAACACCACCACCACCACCTGCCACCACCAGCTTCTGCCCCAAACACCATCACCTCCTGCCCCAAATACCTCCTGCCCCAAACACCACCACCACCAGCCACCATCACCTCCTGCCACCACCAGCTCCTGCCCCAAACACCACCACCACCTCCTGCACCCACCACCACCACCTTCTGCCTCAATCACCTCCTGCCCCAAACACCTCCTGCCACAATTAGCTCCTGTCAGCACTTGCCACCACTACCTCCTGCCCCACGACCTTCTGCCACCACCAGCTCCTGCCCCAAACACCACCACCACCTCCTGCACCCACCACCTTCTGCCACCACCAGCTCCTGCAATCACCAGCTCCTGCCCCAAATACCACCTCCTGCACCCACCACCTCCTGCCACAATCAGCTCCTGTCAGCTCTTGCCACCATCACCTCCTGCCCCATCAACCACCTCCTTCTGCCACCACCAGCTCCTTCTGCCACCACCTCCACCACCATCACCTCTTGTCACCACCACCTCCTTCCCCAAACACCTCCTGGCCAAAACACCACCACTAGCTCCTGCCCCAAACACCATCACCTCCTGCCACCACCTTCTGCAACCACCAGCTCCTGCCACAATAACCTCCTGCCTTTATTACCTTACCAAGGAAGTCTGAGAATGCAGGCTTGCCCTGAGCTGGTCCGCTCGTGCTGTGGATGTTGCCTGGGCAGCTGCTGTGCTGGGCTGTGCTATCACTGGGTTGTCTGACAGGCATGGCTCTTCCATTCCGCCTGCTCAGCTCCTGCCTCATGGTGACTATTTTTAAAGGCTGGCGCGCCTGGCGGGATGCACCGTGACATCACTCGCATCGCCGCCAGTAGCACGCTGCACAGCCTCTGTCAAATCCGCCCCCCCAGGAGGTCCCACCCGCCGGCGCTGGCCGAATACAGGATCGGATTAGGATCAGCTTTGGAGTCGGGCAGCTCGCCGGAACTGTGCATGCGCAGTTCATAGCCGACCAGGTGATGGCTATTTTTACGGGCACCTTTGCCTGGACCAATGAGAGCTCAGCACAGGGATTAGGGTGTGCCTGGGCACACCCGGCACACCCCGTGGGCACGCCTATCCTCTCTTTGTATTTTCAATAAAATCAGATTGAACTATAAAAAATACACTGCTTCCTGGCTGCCATATAGTGAAATGACAGATAGGTGGAAGCAGGCTCATTCTGGGCGCCCGGCAATCAGTGGTGCGTTGTGTACCTCGGACACAGCTCATCACCAATCACGGTAAAGAGCCTATGCCGTAGGCCAGTGATGGCAAACCTTGGCACCCCAGATGTTTTGGAACTACATTTCCCATGATGCTCCACTACACTGCAGAGTGCATGAGCATCATGGGAAATGTAGTTCCAAAACATCTGGGGTGCCAAGGTTCGCCATCACTGACGTAGGCTCTTTACCATGTGATCAGTAGGGATGAGCCGAACGCCCCCCGGTTCGGTTCGCACCAGAACCCGCGAACGGACCGAAAGTTCGCACGAACGTTAGAACCCCATTGACGTCTATGGGACTCGAACGTTCGAAATCAAAAGTGCTCATTTTAAAGGCTAATTTGCATGGTATTGTCCTAAAAAGGGTTTGGGGACCCGGGTCCTACCCCAGGGGACATGTATCAATGCAAAAAAAACTTTTAAAAACTGCCGTTTTTTCGGGAGCAGTGATTTTAATGATGCTTAAAGTAAAAAAAAAAAAAGTGAAATATTCCTTTAAATATCGTACCTGGGGGGTGTCTATGGTATGCCTGTAAAGTGACGCGTGTTTCCCATGTTTAGAACAGTCCCTGCACCAAATGTCATTTTTAAAGGAAAAAATCTCATTTAAAACTGCTTGCGGGTTTAATGTCATGTCGGGTCATGGCAATATGGATGAAAATCAGTGAGACATACGGCATGGGTACCCCCCCAGTCCATTACCAGGCCCTTTGGGTCCTGTATGGATATTAAGGGGAACCCCGCACCCAAATTAAAATAAGGAAAGGCCCTATATACTCTGAACAGCAGTATACAGGCGGTGCAAACAAGACAGGGACTGTAGGTTTGTTGTTAAGTAGAATCTCTTTGTAATTTTGAACGGGTACATTTTTAACGTGTTTAGCTCCAGCCAAAAAATCTTTTTTAAGCTTTTTGGAAAACATAGGGAAGGGTTATCACCCCTGTGACATTTGTTTTGCTGTCTTTCCTCCTCTTCAGAAGATTTCACCTCACTTTTTTGTCCCAATGAAAAATGTTTTTTGAAAATTTGGGTTTTTTTGTGGAACAAGGATTGGAAAGCATCAGTGGAAAGGAGAAATTGTTTTCCCATATTAACTCTTACAGGAGAGAATTTCCCTTCCTAGGGGTAGATTTCATCTCACTTCCTGTTGTCTCCTTCCGTTTGCAAGTAGGAGTCGTTTGTAAGTTAGATGTTTGAAAGTAGGGTCCTGCCCTATATACTCAGCAGAAATTTGGGCCTTAGGTGTTGCTGTGGCCACAACACTGTAAGCCCTCACAGGGCCCTGCTGTGAAATATTAGATCAAGAATTGTAATTACATGCCCCTGTTGAACAGGAGCTGAAAAATTAGGCCTTAGGCACTGGTGCTGGTGCCACAACACTGCAACCCCTCACAGACACTCTAGTTGGAACGCAGGAACGAGCCCTGCTGCAAAGTATTGCTTCAAAAATTGTAATTACACGCCCCTGTTAGACAGGGGCAGAAAAATTGGGCCTTAGGCACTGGTGCTGGTGCCACAACACTGCAACCACTCACAGACACTCTAGTTGGAATGCAGGAACGAGCCCTGCTGCAAAGTATTACATCAAAAATTGTAATTACACGCCCCTGTTAAAGAGGGGCTGAAAAATTGTGCCTTAGGCACTGGTGGTGGCGCCCAGAACCAAAAATGTTCTTACAAGCTATCAGCGTGATGATTGAGGAGGAAGAGGATAATTACTCAGGGATAGTCACTCAGCATCAGCATAGGCAGTCTTTGAAGGGATCTGAGATTTCAAAAAAAATTATTCGGTTACATCAGCATCAGGTGCTTGGTAGCTGGTGGTGATCCAAGACTGATTCATTTTTATGAAGGTCAGCCGATCGACCGAGTCGGTGGACAGACGCACCCTGTGATCGGTTACCACGCCTCCAGCAGCACTGAATGTGCGTTCCGAAAGAACGCTGGATGCAGGACAGGCCAGTAGCTCAATTGCATACTGTGCAAGCTCTGGCCAGTGATCCATCCTCAAGACCCAGTAACCCAGAGGATTTTCGGTGGGAAAGGTGTCCAAGTCTGATCTTGCCCCTAGGTATTCCTGCACCATGTAAAACAGACGCTGGCGATGGTTGCTGGAACCGATCATACCTTGGGGCTGCGGACCAAAAAATTGTCTGAACGCATCGGTCAGACGGCCACCTTCTCCACCGCTCCTTCTTTGACTGACCGAAGCCTCAGCAACACGTTGTCCAGAAACAGGAGTTTGTAACCTCCCAGTCTCTGGGAACGCGTTGCACAGACCTTTCTGCAAGGCCTCCCGAAGATGTTTCATCCTCTGCTCCCTCTGCGATGGCAAGATAAGGTCCGCAACCTTACCCTTGTAACGTGGATCAAGGAGGGTTGCCAGCCAGTATTGGTCCTTCTCCTTGATACCACGAATACGAGGATCCTTACGCAGGCTTTGCAGGATCAGGGAGGCCATGCAGCGTAGGTTTGCTGAGGCATTCGGTCCGGAGTCCTCTGGGTCACTAAGGACAACAACGTCCGCAGCCACCTCCTCCCAGCCACGTACAAGTCCATGTGTTCCTTGGGACTGATCCCTTAAAGACTGCTGCTGATGCTGAGTGCCAGGCTCCACCTCCATACTGACACAATCTTCCTCCTCCTCCTCCTCCTCCTCCTCGTCCTCTTCCTGTGTGATCGGCGGGCACGCAGGAACACTGTCTGGATAAAGGGGGCCTTGAGAGCTAAGGAAGTCCTCCTCTTCCTGCCTCTGTTCTGCCTCAAGTGCCCTGTCCATTATTCCACGCAGCGTGTGCTCCAACAGGTGGACAAGGGGGACAGTGTCACTGATGCATGCACTGTCAGTGCTCACCATCCTCGTGGCCTCCTCGAATGGTGACAGGACAGTGCATGCATCCCTGATCATGGCCCACTGGCGTGGGGAAAAAAAAACAAGCTCCCCTGACCCTGTCCTGGTGCCATAGTCGCACAGGTACTCATTGATGGCCCTCTGCTGCGTGTGCAGCCGCTGCAGCATGGCCAACGTTGAGTTCCACCTGGTGGGCATGTCACAGATTAGGCGGTTCTTGGGCAGGTTAAACTCCCTTTGGAGGTCCGTCAGCCGAGCACTGGCATTATATGACCGGCGGAAATGCACACAGACTTTCCTGGCCTGCCTCAGGACATCCTGTAAGCCCGGGTACCTGCCCAAGAACCGCTGCACCACCAAGTTAAGGACGTGAGCCAAACAGGGCACATGGGTCAGTTGTCCCTGTCGGAGGGCAGAGAGGAGGTTGGTGCCATTGTCGCAAACCACCATTCCTGCCTTAAGTTGGTGTGGCGTCAACCACCTCTGAACCTGCCCCTGCAGAGCTGACAGAACCTCTGCCCCAGTGTGGCTCCTGTCCCCCAAGCACACCAGCTCAAGCACCGCATGGCATCTTTTGGCCTGCGTACTTGCGTAGCCCCTTGAACGCCTACGGAGCACCGCTGGTTCCGAGGAAGAGGCCATGGAGGAAGAAGAAGAGGAGGGGGTGGAGGAGAGAGGTGTGTCACAATCAGCATTTTGGAGGCGTGGTGGCGGAACAACCTCCAACACTACTGCACCTTGTCCTGCATCCTTCCCAGCTGCCAGCAGAGTCACCCAATGCGCCGTGAAACTTAGGTAACGTCCCTGTCCATGCCTGCTGGACCATGAGTCAGCGGTAATATGCACCTTACCGCTGACCGCCCTGTCCAGCGAGGCATGGACATTGCCTTCCACATGCCGGTAGAGAGCCGGAATCGCCTTCCGTGAGAAAAAGTGGCGTTTGGGTACCTGCCACTGAGGAACCGCACATTCCACAAACTCACGGAAGGGGGCAGAGTCTACCAACTGAAAAGGCAGCAGTTGAAGTGCTAGCAATTTTGCCAAGCTAGCATTCAACCGCTGGGCATGTGGATGGCTGGGAGCAAACTTCTTTCGGCGGTGCAGCAGCTGGGGCAGGGAAATTTGCCTGGTACAATCTGACGTCGGTGTACCAAAAGCAGATTGCCCACAAGTACTTGGCTGTGACACACCTAATTCTACACCTTCATTCCTCTCACTGCAGGTCTCAGAGAGGACTGAAGGTCTAGTGGGGTTGGAAATCTCAGCTGATGAGGAGCAAGGAGAGATCCTCTTTGTTCTTTGGTGTGGGTCTTTTAGATACGCTTGCCAACGAACTGCATGGCAGGTCAACATATGTCTGGTCAAGCATGTGGTACCCAAGCGGGAGATGTTTTGGCCACGCGAGATACGCTTGAGACATATGTTGCAAATAGCAGCGGTGCGATCTGATGCACTCGTCTCAAAAAAGGCCCACACCAAAGAACTTTTTGAATAACGCGCAGAGACTGCAGCGCCCTGCACATGTGGAGCTTTGGGGTGTGATGCAGTCAATGTGCTGCCCTTAGGCTGGCCCCTGGAGGGCATTCTGCCTCGTTGGTGATGTGCCGCCTCCTCCTCCTCCTCCTCCTCTCTCCTATCAGGCACCCACGTTGAGTCAGTGACCTCATCATCCCCTCCCTCCTCATCACTGGAGCAAACCTGGCAGTATGCTGCAGCAGGGGGAGCATGACTGCCAGATTGCTGTCCTTCTTGGGCACCCCCTCTGTCCGTGCTCATGTTACTGCCTTCATCGAGCTCAGTATCATCATCAGAGCCTTCCAAACGCTGGGCATCCTCCTGGAGCATGTACCCAACACTGTGGTCAAACAGTTCGAGGGAATCCTCAGGAGGACATGGTGGAGCTAGGGAAGGAGTCACTGATGACATTGAGCTGAGGGAAGAGGCCGCTGCTTTGCCAGACAAAGCACCCTGGGCATGGGTGAGAGAGGATGAGGAGGATGAGGACGGCTTGGTCATCCACTCGACCAAGTCTTCCGCATGTTGCGGCTCAACACGGCCAGCTGCCGAAAAAAAGGCCAAGCGTGTCCCATGGCCACGTGCTGATGAGGATGCACCGTCTCCACGGCCAGCACTAGACACAGAGCCTGCTTGCCCTCTCTTATTGGCTTGTGACTGTCTGCCTCTCCTTCTTGGCCTTCCAGACATACTAATGGCCTGTAGCTGCACTAAGCTGGGATAGAACACCTGTAATTTTCTTCAGGTAGCTTTATATACTGTAACCAGACAAGCCTGCCTGTCAGTAGGAAGATAACAGGAACGGATCTAGCTGAACACTGTGAGCAGGACGCACTGCACTAAATGTAAATAGCAGGAACGGATCTAGCTGAACACAGTGAGCAGGACGCACTGCACTAAATGTAAATAGCAGGAACGGATCTAGCTGAACACTGTGAGCAGGACGCACTGACTGCACTAAATGTAAATAGCAGGAACAGATCTAGCTGAACACTGTGAGCAGGACGCACTGACTGCACTAAATGTAAATAGCAGGAACAGATCTAGCTGAACACTGTGAGCAGGACGCACTGCACTAAATGTAAATAGCAGGAACGGATCTAGCTGAACACTGTGAGCAGGACGCACTGACTGCACTAAATGTAAATAGCAGGAACAGATCTAGCTGAACACTGTGAGCAGGACGCACTGACTGCACTAAATGTAAATAGCAGGAACGGATCTAGCTGAACACTGTGAGCAGGACGCACTGACTGCACTAAATGTAAATAGCAGGAACAGATCTAGCTGAACACTGTGAGCAGGACGCACTGACTGCACTAAATGTAAATAGCAGGAACAGATCTAGCTGAACACTGTGAGCAGGACGCACTGCACTAAATGTAAATAGCAGGAACGGATCTAGCTGAACACTGTGAGCAGGACGCACTGACTGCACTAAATGTAAATAGCAGGAACAGATCTAGCTGAACACTGTGAGCAGGACACACTGCACTAAATATAAATAGCAGGAACGGATCTAGCTGAACACTGTGAGCAGGACGCACTGCACTAAATGTAAATAGCAGGAACGGATCTAGCTGAACTTTGTGAGCAGGACGCACTGCACTAAATGTAAATAGCAGGAACGGATCTAGCTGAACACTGTGAGCAGGACGCACTGACTGCACTAAATGTAAATAGCAGGAACAGATCTAGCTGAACACTGTGAGCAGGACGCACTGCACTAAATGTAAATAGCAGGAACAGATCTAGCTGAACACTGTGAACAGGATGCACTGACTGCACTAAATGTAAATAGCAGGAACAGATCTAGCTGAACACTGTGAGCAGGACGCACTGCACTAAATGTAAATAGCAGGAACGGATCTAGCTGAACACTGTGAGCAGGACGCACTGCACTAAATGTAAATAGCAGGAACGGATCTAGCTGAACACTGTGAGCAGGACGCACTGCACTAAATGTAAATATCAGGAACGGATCTAGCTGAACACTGTGAGCAGGACGCACTGCACTAAATGTAAATAGCAGGAACGGATCTAGCTGAACACTGTGAGCAGGACGCACTGACTGCACTAAATGTAAATAGCAGGAACAGATCTAGCTGAACACTGTGAGCAGGACGCACTGACTGCACTAAATGTAAATAGCAGGAACAGATCTAGCTGAACACTGTGAGCAGGACGCACTGCACTAAATGTAAATAGCAGGAACAGATCTAGCTGAACACTGTGAGCAGGACGCACTGACTGCACTAAATGTAAATAGCAGGAACAGATCTAGCTGAACACTGTGAGCAGGACGCACTGCACTAAATGTAAATAGCAGGAACGGATCTAGCTGAACACTGTGAGCAGGACGCACTGCACTAAATGTAAATAGCAGGAACGGATCTAGCTGAACACTGTGAGCAGGACGCACTGCACTAAATGTAAATAGCAGGAACGGATCTAGCTGAACACTGTGAGCAGGACGCACTGCACTAAATGTAAATAGCAGGAACGGATCTAGCTGAACACTGTGAGCAGGACGCACTGCACCAAATGTAAATAGTCTAGATAGAAGATAACAGGAACGGATCTAGCTAAACTGAATACAGTGTATATATATATATGCAACACCTGGGATGCATATATATACACAATACACTGTAAGTGCAGCTAACTGACTGACTGTTCTGCCTAATCTATCTAACTCAAATCAAATGACACTGTCTCTCTCTCTATCTCTCAGCACACCGGAACACACACTACACAGGGCCGCCGTGCAGGCGGCCTTATATAGTGTGGGGCGTGTACTAAATCCCCTGAGCCATAATTGGCCAAAGCCACCCTGGCTTTGGCCAATTACAGCTCTCTCTACTGACGGCGCTGTGATTGGCCAAGCATGCGGGTCATAGTGCATGCTTGGCCAATCATCAGCCAGCAATGCACTGCGATGCCGCAGTGAATTATGGGCCGTGACGCGCCACACGAATTTGGCGCGAACGGCCCATATCGTTCGCAATTCGACGGACGGTCGAACAGCCGATGTTCGAGTCGAACATGGGTTCGACTCGAACACGAAGCTCATCCCTAGTGATCAGCTGTGTCAAATCACAGCTGATCACAGAGTATACAGAAAATGTATACAGAACTGACAATCAGGGCACTGATCATCAGTGCCCTTATGATCAGTGCAGCCCCATCAGTGTCCACCAGTGCTGCCAATCAGTGCCCACTTGTGCTGCCAATTAATGCCTATCAGTGATGCCTGTTAGTGTCCATCAGTGCCTCCTTATCAGTGCCGCCCATCAGTGCCATCTATCAGTGCCCATCAGTGCTGCCCATCAGTGTCGCCTATCAGTGACCATCAATGCCACCTACCCGTTCTGCTCATCAGTGCCCATAAGTGCTGCCTATCAGTGCTGTATATCAGTGCCCATCAGTTCTGTATATTAGAACCACCTCATTAGTGCCCATCAGTGCCGCCTCATCAGTGCCCATCAGTGCAGCCTCATCAACGCACATCAGTGAAGGAGAAAAATTACTTACAAAAACTTAGAAAAACTTTTTTTTCCCCCAAAATGTTTGGTATTTTTTATTTGTTTAACAAAAAATAAAAAAATTCAGTGGTGATTAAATACCACCAAAAGAAAGCTCTATCTGTCTCAAAAATATTATCAAAATTTAGTTGGGGTACAGTGTTGCATGACCATCCAATTGTCATTCAAAGTGCGACAGCATTGAAAGCTGAAAATTGGCCTGGGCAGGAAGGGGGTGAAAGTGTCATGTAGGCAAGTGGTTAAGCACAATGATTTTTAAAATCACCCAACTTGTAAGCTCAACGGTTACATAGATGACAATTCTGCCAGGCATATTGGTATGCATGCTGGAGTGAGAGGAATAATTCTATGGCCATTATTCATAGTTCATTTTAAGCGCGTGAGCTTTAGAGGCTTTCACAGCGCAGTCTATGTACAATTTTGGTTTAAGGTATCGCATTTTGAGATGCTTGGTTTTAAAGCTTGACATATCAATTTATTTGACTCAGACTAAATCTTTTTTTTTTAATAAAAACTTTGGGATTAATAATGTTTGTGTGCACTAAAGTTCTTTTTAGTGGATTTATTTATTGAAAATATAGACAAGTGTGCAAATACTGTGCTACATTTGCATTTTTTTTATTTTACAGGTCCTCTTTTAACAAAACATTTTTTTAACACTGAGTTTAAGTAATTTTAACATAAAAAAAATTAAAAATATGGTTGAAGAGGAGCTCCAGTCTCCCCCCAAAAAAATAAAAGTCAGCAGCTACAAATACTGTAGCTGCTGACTTTAATTATAAGGACACTTACCTGTCCAAGGATCCAACGTCACCCGAGCCGATTCTTCAATTGGCTTTGGGTCCAGACGCCGGCAGTGTGGCTTCATAGCCGGTTTCCCACTGTGCTTTGTGATTGGTCTTGCAGTCTTCCAGTACCTGTGATGTACCACAGAAGCCTGCGGGGATGAAGGGGGGGTGGTGATCTTTCACTCGGATTGCAGTGGTGATCCGACCGGGAGTGGGAGCAGGTACCTGTCAAAACCAGGTACCTGCTCCCCCCCAAAGAGTGCCAAATGTAGCAGTGGAGGGGGGAGGATGTAAATAAGCGAAACTTCCCCTTTTGTGTGAAGTTCTACTTTAAGCTGAACTACAGACACAAATTATTTAAATTAAATATATTCCTCCATGGTCATGTAACACTGGGCAAAGTTAATGAAGTGCAAAACCTTATTTCACAAAATGGCATTGTCAGTTATCCTTGCCTAACTATGACTGGATTACAAATTGCCAGTAGTCTGGGAAATGTAGTCTTGAAGAAGGATTCTAACTAGAGACGTTCTTGGACTGCAACTACAAGGTCCATAAGCACTTGGAAACAGGAGGGACCATATAAAAGTACAAGCCTGGCAAGGAACAGTGTGTGGGGGGAAGCCTGCCAGCCGGGTAGGAGAGAGAGCTGTGCCAAGCTGTGCAGTGCTAGAGAGAGAGTTGCTGTGCTGGACGCAGGAACCAGGAGGCTGATCAAAACGGAGACATTAACATCCAACATCTCTGTCCGGGTCACTATCACATTGGTTGCCATCTGCTGTATCGCTGTTTATTGGGGGCCACTGCTATACAGATCTCTTGCTGCCTTCAGAGGACTGCCACAGAGGATTCTGGTGAGAGGGTCTCCAATCTGCTTTACAGCTAAAACCACCTGTTAACCCTTTCTCAAGTTTAGACTGGCTAAAGAGCAATTTCTCTCCGTTAACACTTTGCTACAAGAGTTCCATCACACTTGCTGCTGCATCCATTGTTGCAATAAGGAGTCTACACACCTAATGAGCCTGACTTCACACTAGACTGCTGTTGATCGTCACCCTATGAGTCACATTCACTGTTCTGCACACCAACTGTTTTAAAAGGCCCAACATAGCCAGCAGAAGTTTCTCGTAGAGAATTGTCTGTGTCACTTGATGCCTGAGGGCAGAACTGGGTTGCTGATACTGAGTTTAAAATTTGAAGGCCTAAACCTGGCCCCTTCGTTTGAAAGCCCTCAAATGACTTAGCCTGTTACATCTCTTTATTATCCTTTTTGGTCATTTGAGGTGTAATCTCTCATGCAGAGAGATATTGTTTACGCTCCTAGTATTGCAGTATATACTGCGTAGTAGACATGTGCAATTCGTTTAGTTCCAAATTAGTTTTTTAACAAATTTTGACAAATCCGTTAATTCCGAAATTTCCAAATTTTTTAATTTCTGAAATTACGAATTTCCGAATTTCCGAAATTACAAATTTCCGAATTTCCGAGATGACAAATTTCCGAATTTTCAAATTTCCCAATTTTCAAATTTCCCAATTTCCGAAAATTCGAAATTCGGAAATTCGAAATTTCAGAAATTCGAATTTCGGAAATATAAAAATTTTGGAAATTGGAACATTTTGAAAATTCGAATATTCGAAATTTCATAAATTTAAAAATTCTAAAATTTGGAAATTTGAAAATCCAAGAATAAGAATGAAAATCTGAAAATTCAAAAGAATGATAATCTAAAAATGTGAAAACCCGAAAATCTGAAATAACTAACTAATAATAAGTATTAAATTATAATTATTGGAGTTTCCTTTCAAATTTGGCTGTTAGTGAACATAACGAGTACGAATTTATCCAAAGTTACGAATTATCTGAAATAACGAATGCCGCATCTAAACAAATGGAACGTAACAATCTAATAATAATAAATAACAACAATAATAATAAAACCTTTTTATTATTATTAATTATTTATTAATAATTTCTTCCATTCCATTTGTTTAGATGCAGCATTCGTTATTTCAGATAATTCGTAACTTCGGATAAATTAGTACTCGTTACATTCACTAACAGACAAATTTGAAAGGAAATTCCAATACCTATAATTTAATAGTCAGATATTATTTCAAATTTTACTGAATTTCTTTCTTTTTTTCGGATTTTCAAATTTTTTAATTCAAAGTTATTTTGTTTTTTTGCGGAAATTCGAAAATTCGAAAATCCGAAAATCGAAAATTTGAAATTCGAAAATTTGAACATTCGAAATTTGAAAATTCCCGAAATTTCCGAATTCCAATTTTTCGAACTTCCGAAAACAGCAAAAAAACAAAAAAACGAATGAAGCGAAAACGAACACATTTTTTGCCAGTGCACGTGTCTACTGCGTAGAGAAACCTCTGTTGAGTCTGTTGTATCTGTTGACCAGCATACACACGAGCGGGCTTTCCGTCGGACCAGCACACAGACGAGCGGACATTCCGTCCGAAACTGAGTCCGACGGAAAGATTTAAAACATGTTTCAAATCTAGGTCCGGCGGGCTTTTGGGAAAAAGTCCGCCGGAAAAGTCCGCCGGAGCCTACACACGGGCGGGTTGTCCGGCAGACTCTGGTCCGCTGGACCAAGTATGCCGGAAAGCCCGACCGTGTGTACGGGGCATTACTGTTGTGTCAATGTGCCAATTTGCTGTTGTATTTGTGATCTTAATTCTGCCAACACAGTCTGCTTATCTTTTAAAGGGCAGTGTGTGCAATTCTTGTACATCTGATGGGAGCTTCCAAAAAAAAGGTATTTTGGGGGTGTCAGCAAGAGTGAGGCCTTGCCTATGGCTAGAGAGAGCAAAGGACCCAAACTTACCAGCAGCTCCTACGGGGGTTAGCGCTACAGACACAAAATATAAATCACCTCTGTGTGCACCAAATACCTTCGCAAACTCTTTTACACAGGTTTCCAATTGAGACAATAAGTGGCCTTTTTAACATGCATTATGCAGACATGGTCCACTATTGACACCATCGGGAAACCCTCATTGAGAAATACCAGGCAGCCATCGCTTTACAGAATGTAGACAGGAAGGGGCTGCAAAGAGGCTTTAGGAGATCAGTGGTACCAAAGATGTAACAAAGGATGAAAAAAAGAGATTGTTACTCTACTCTGCTCTACCCAAAATTTAGGGGAAAAAAATGTCTGAAATGACCCCCCTAGGATCTGAAGTTGTACAGTTGCACATACAAGAGTAAAATGACTAAAAATACATCACAGTTAGAAAGAAAAAAATCACAAAGTGTTCTCAGTAACTTTCAATGTTTTCTTTGACTTGACAGCCATTACTGTATACCCCTCTGTGCACAGCAATGACTGCCAGAGGCTACTATGACCTGATTGTAATTTGGAGTCATGCAAGCTATATCTCACAGCAGACTCAGGAGAACACATGAGGGGAAGATGATAAAGCCCATCACTGGAGACTACTTACATATAGTTACATAGCCAGGTTGAAAAAAGACACAAGTTCATCTAGTTAAAAAAAATAAAATTATATATATATATATATATATATATATATATATATATATATATATATATATATATACAGTGCCTTGCGAAAGTACTCGGCCCCCTTGAACTTTTCAACCTTTTGCCACATTTCAGGCTTCAAACATAAAGATATAAAATTTTTATTTTTTGTGAAGAATCACCAACAAGTGGGACACAAGTGTGAAGTGGAACGAAATCTATTGGATTGTTGAAACTTTTTTAACGAATAAAAAAATGAAAAGTGGGGCGTGCAAAATTATTCGGCCCCCTTGCGTTAATACTTTGTAGAGCCACCTTTTGCTGCAATTACAGCTGCAAGTCGCTTGGGGTATGTCTCTATCAGTTTTGCACATCGAGAGACTGAAATTCTTGCCCTTTCTTCCTTGCAAAACAGCTCGAGCTCCGTGAGGTTGGATGGAGAGCGTTTGTGAACAGCAGTTTTCAGCTCTTTCCACAGATTCTCGATTGGATTCAGGTCTGGACTTTGACTTGACCATTATAACACCTGGATACGTTTATTTGTGAACCATTCCTTTGTAGATTTTGCTGTATGTTTGGGATCATTGTCTTGTTGGAAGATAAATCTCCGTCCCAGTTTCAGGTCTTTTGCAGACTCCAACAGGTTTTCATCCAGAATGGTCCTGTATTTGGCTGCATCCATCTTCCCCTCAATTTTAACCTTCTTCCCTGTCCCTGCTGAAGAAAAGCAGGCCCAAACCATGATGCTGCCACCACCATGTTTGACAGTGGGGATGGTGTGTTGAGTGCGATGAGCTGTGTTGCTTTTACGCCAAACATATCGTTTTGCATTGTGGCCAAAAAGTTTGATTTTGGTCTCATCGGACCAGAGCACCTTCTTCCACATGTTTGGTGTGTCTCCCAGGTGGCTTGTGGCAAACTTTAGACAAGACTTTTTATGGATATCTTTGAGAAATGGCTTTCTTCTTGCCACTCTTCCATAAAGGCCAGATTTGTGCAGTGTACGACTGATTGTTGTCCTATGGACAGACTCTCCCATCTCAGCTGTAGTTCTCTGCAGTTCATCCAGAGTGATCATGGGCCTCTTGGCTGCATCTCTGATCAGTCTTCTCCTTGTCTGAGCTGAAAGTTTAGAGGGACAGCCAGGTCTTGGTAGATTTGCAGTGGTCTAATACTCCTTCCATTTCAAAATGATCGCTTGCACAGTGCTCCTTGGGATGTTTAAAGCTTGGGAAATCTTTTTGTATCCAAATCCGCTTTTAAACTTCTCCACAACAGTATTACGGACCTGCCTGGTGTGTTCCTTGGTCTTCATGATGCTCTCTGCGCTTTCAACAGAACCCTGAGACTATCACAGAGCAGGTGCATTTATACAGAGACTTGATTACACACAGGTGGATTCTATTTATCACCATCAGTCATTTAGGACAACATTGGATCATTCAGAGATCCTCGCTGAACTTCTGGAGTGAGTTTGCTGCACTGAAAGTAAAGGGGCCGAATAATTTTGCACGCACCACTTTTACGTTTTTTATTTGCTAAAAAAGTTTAAAATATCCAATAGATTTCGTTCCACTTCACAATTGTGTCCCACTTGTTGGTGATTCTTCACAAAAAATTAAAATTTTATATCTTTATGTTTGAAGCCTGAAATGTGGCAAAAGGTTGAAAAGTTCAAGGGGGCCGAATACTTTTGCAAGGCACTGTATATATATATTCCCATATGCACAATCCTTTACCCACAGTTGATCCAGAGGAAGGCGAAAAACCCCAGCAAAGCATGATCCAATTTTCTACAGCATTCCTTCCTGATCTCCCGAGAGCCGATCAGATTTTCCCTGGATCAACTTTAATGCACTGTCCCTGGGATGGCGGAAAAATAAATGACAGGAGTAGTTGTTACTAGAAGGGAAGTAATTTCGATTTCCTGGAGTTGGGCTTTAATAGTACAGGTTAATCAAAATAAGATAAAAGCCGGGGGTTTATAAGGTAGTTGCGCGTTTGGTTAACAGAAATAAGCCAGCATCAGGCACATTATTGGTTCCCATGCAAACAAGAAAGGAGAATGTGTAATGTTGCATGCCCTGTGCTCCACTGTATTGTGTGCCCTGGGGGCCCCCATCAGAGTGCACCTTATTTTAGAGTCCCCCCTGACATCTGAGGTCCCATCAGAGTCCCCCCTTACATTGGGTTGTCCATCAGAGTCACTCTCACATCAGGGTCCCCATCAGATTGCCCCATACATTAGAGTCCCCCTTTAAGTCTGAATTCCTATTAGAGTGCCCCCTTACATCAGGTTCCCCATCCAAGTCCTCCCATATTAGGTTCCCCATCAGAGTATCCATCAGCATCCCCCCTTATGTCAGGGTCCCCATCTGAGTCCCCCCTTACATCAGGTTCCCCATCAGAGTTACCCCTTCTGTCAGGGTCCCTATTAGAATCCCCATCAGCACTGTACTATTCTGGGGAGGTGATCAGGGTTTTTTTTTTTTACACATTAACACTATGTTTGCTTATAGCAGTGAATTTCACTGCTATAAGCAAGCATTTTTACTGAATGAAAAAGATTCATTCAGTGTGTATTGTTGTGATAAGCTGTGATTGGCCACAGCCAATCACATGGTACAGATGGGCTGCGATTGGCCCTGTCTGTACCATGTGATCACTGTGGCCAATCATAGCTAGCAACGCAATTGTACACAATGAATGGCATGAACTGAAGCCATTCACTGTTTACAAGTGTCATGTGATCTGATTGGTCACAGCGATCACATGGTACCAGTAGCTGGCCGGTACACCAATCAGTCATCCACCGTGGACACAGCGGGTGACAGGCACGCTGGAGCGCTGCCCAGAGGGCCCAAACAAGGCACTTCTTGGGAGGAACGTCACATGACGTCCACCCAGAACAATAGGACTCATTTAGGGCTCAATAGGGCTCATGTGTCATTTTACAATGGCCTGGGCGGAAAGTGGTTAAAAAAAGTACGAACACATATGCAAGTATGATTAATATATAGTTTACACAAATGCGGTGCTATAATGAACATTTAAAAAAGAGTACACCATGACACTTTTTTTAATACATAAACGTAACAGAATGCACATGAACTCACCACAAACAAATGTAAGTGAAACTCAGTAAAAAAACTACAACACAAATGCATCACATACACAACATAACACACTACAAACACTCCATGTTACAAATACAGGTAATTGTGCCCGCTGAACTGCACACTGAACATGGGGATTGCGATGTAAACTAACTCGTACACCAAATGCAGACAAATGCATTTTTAATGAATGTATTTCAATGCGCCTAGTTTACACCGCTGTAGTGCTTTTAATCTGTGTTTTAAAAAAGTACCGCATTTTTGTCACACATGAATGCATTGCAAATGCAAGTAAATTAAAAAGATTTTTAAAAAAATTCACTGCAAATGCGAAGAAAATGCGCTGCAAATTTGCTGCAAAAGCCTTACAATTGCACATGCGGAACTGCGCAACTGACAATTATATGTAACTAGGTGACATTCAGTTTTGCTAAATCACTGGGTATCATAAACAAATGCCGCATTTTTTCCTTTATAAAATAATGTTTTCACCTTTCTTTCATCCTTTTTTTTTTTTATATCTCAGTGCTGTTGATCTCCTTTAGCCTTTCTTCAGCCACTTCCTGTCTATATGCGCTGGCTTTGGCAGCAACTGAATGTCTTTGCTCAGCCTTCCTGTTGGTGACAATGGTGGAACATGCCTGCACAGGGTCAGCCTTTACAGTGACAATACAGGAGAGCAACCAGGAGATACGGACAAAGCACTGTCACCCTAGAACAGAAAGTGACTGAGCAAGGACCAGCATGGCAGGATCACTGGGCATTTTAATAAAAGCTGCAGATTTTTTTTTTAAATTTTTTTTATGAAAACAACTTTTTAATTTACATGAATGTGTTCAAATTTTTGGTGACTATTTTATTATTATTTTAATATTTTTTTTTTTTATTACTTTATTGAGCATTAGACTTTATTTGAGATTTTAGATCTACTTTACTAAGGTCATAGAGTTAGGCAGCTGTGGCACTGTGGGCACCATACTACAAAGGAGCTAAGATCAGGACCATGGACAGCAGGCAGCTTATGCACAGACCGATAAGGTAGATTTAAATTATAACTGGATGACTGATTTTGTGGCTAAAGCACTGTTACTTCTGCCCCAGAAGATTTGGCTGCTCAATGACCAGGCCATTTTTTGCGATACGGCACTGCGTCACTTTAACTGACAATTGCGCGGTCGTGCGACGCTGTACCCAAACAAAATTGACGTCCTTTTTTTCCCCACAAATAGAGCTTTCTTTTGGTGGTATTTGATCACCTCTGCAATTTTTATTTTTTGTGCTATAAACAAAAGAAGAGCAACAATTTAAAAAAAAAAACAAACAAATTTTTTCCTCAGTTTAGGCCGATATATATTCTTCTACATATTTTTGGTAAAAAAAAAAAAATCACAATAAGCGTATATTGATTGGTTTGTGCAAAAGTTATAGCGTCTACAAAATAGGGGATAGGATTTATGGCATTTTTATTATTTTTTATTTTTTTACTAGTAATGGCGGCGGTCTGTGATTTTTATCGGGACTGCGATATGGCGGCGGACAAATTGGACACTTTTGACACATTTTTGAGACCATTGACAATTTTATAGTGATCAGTGCTATAGAAATGCACTGATTACTGTATAAATGTCACCGGCAGGGAAGGGGTTAACACTAGGGGGCGATCAAGGGGTTAACTGTGTTCCCTGACTGTGTGTTTCTAACTGTAGGGGGGATGGGACTGACTAGGGGAGGAGAGAGAGATCGGTGTTCATACGTAGTATGAACACATGACCTGTCTCCTTTCCCCTGAGAGCACCGGGATTTGTGTGTTTACACACACAGATCTCGATTCTCGCTCTGTCACGAGTGGTGATCGAGGGTGCCCGGCGGTCATCGCGCCCACCGGGCACTTGCATCGGCTCCAGGCACACGCTGCGGGCACACGCATGTGCCTCCGGTGACGCGTGGGTGCCTCCTATAGCGTCTTAAAGGGCCGACGTACAGTTACGGCGGCTCGTCCAGGGAAGGAAAAGAAGAAAGGTAACAGCGCTCTCTGCAGGGACAACTCAATCCATACACCAGGTCCACTCACAGGTGCCAAGGCTCGATGTGTCCCAACACACTCCAATGCAACAGTAATAAGGAGAGCCGGCAAAACTGTAATCCTTGAAGTGTCATTTATTGGTACATCAGAGTGACAAAAAAAACAATAAAGCTGACGCATTTCGGCAATAGCCTTAGTCGTAGCTGGGAAGGGGAGCCAAGCTGCCACAGTTATACTACCTGTTAAAGATGAATTCCAGGTATGGGTATTTACATAGTTACATTGGTCCAAGCTGGACCAATATAACTATGTATGTACCATACTTATGGGATCCCTCTAGAACAGTGGTGGTCAACTTTCTTCTTATGGGGGGCCTCAAATGTGGGCTCCAACATCACCAACGGGTTGCCCACATAATGCATAATGATTACTAGGACTGGGGTCCAAAAAAGGGAAAATGGGAAACGGGGGGGGGGGGGGATGGGGAGAAGGGGAGGGAGGGGAGGAGGCCCAGAGATAGACAGGGTCAGACAAAATCATTAACCATGATATATTTATTATTACAATAACATATTAACACAGAATAAAGCACATACTATACGAATGAAGCCAAATCAAATATTTTCGTGCTATATTCTCTGCAATTCAAATGCTTTCGAACATGCTGCATTATGGCCACTAGCTGGTGCTGAGGAGCATACTTATGTTCTATGGTGGTCAGCGCTATCTAGTGGTCATAATGCAGTATGTTCTGCATTCAGACATTCGAATAGCAAAGAATATAGTGAAGGAAACTGGTTTTGTTCCATTCGCACAGAACAAACTTACATGCAGTTTCGATGGATGAACAGCTATGCAATTTCTTTTATAAATACCTACAAACTGTAGCTGTGTTATTACTGAGAACAGAACCATGGACAGCAGACAGTTCGTAATGAATGCTAAGACAATGGAGAACTGCCAATTATACACAGATATCACGGAACACAATTGTGACCAACTGCGGGCTGTGTGAGACCTCGATGCATTTTGCCTCTATTTTGAATGAGATGCAATCATTACAATTACATGGCTGGAAATAAAGATTTGAATACTGTGCGTTAAAGCTTTTGTACATTGGGATTAAAGTCGGCTTTAAAGTTACATAATTGGGGAGCTGTAGAGCTATGAACATCTGTATTTAAGTCTGATATAATTGATCATTCATCTATATTTAGCACATTTATTGTACAGGCAGGGAGATGGGATTACCGGTATCTAATAAGGCAGCACAAGGAACAATTATGACCAGCAGCCAATTGATTCATCCTGTTTTTCATCAATTTGGAGCAACCAGAACAAAAAAAAAAAACTGCTGGTGGGTTGCTATGGGATTACTAAGCTTTGTATATTCCTCTTTATTATTATTATTATTATTATACAGGATTTATATAGCGCCAACAGTTTGTGCAGCGCTTAACAAAATAAAAACAGACATTACAGTTACATTACAATTTGGTACAAGAGGAATCAGAGGGCACTGCGGCGATCATGGCCGCACCGTGTTGCTAGGACACGGTGCGACACCGATCCATGTAAAGAGCCACGTCCGCGGCTCTTTAACCATGTGATCGGCTGTGTCCAATCACAGCCGGTCACATGTAAACACGGAGATGCTGGTAATCGGCTCTCCTCGCCTCACACTGACAGAGTGCAAGGAGAGGAGAGCCGATCAGCGGCATCTCCTCACAGGGGGACAGCTAGGGAAGTAATCAGGGCACTGATCATCAGTGCCCTGATTACAAGATATAAATAAAGTGCCACAAATAAAGAAGAAACCATGCCCACAAATGCCAGCATACAGTGTCCACCAATGCCAGTAATCAGAGCCCACCAGTGGCAGCAATCAGTGCCCACACTGCCCACAAGTGCCACAAATCAGTTCCCATTAGCCATGCCAGTCAGTGCTGGCAATTAGTGCTGCCTATCGGTGCTGCCCATCATTGCCCATCACTGCTGTCCATCATTGCCCATTAGTGTCGCCCATCAGTGCCACCCATCAATGCCCATCAGTGCCCATCTGTACCGCCTATCCATGTCGCCTATCCGTGCCCACCAGTGCCGCCTCTCAGTGCCCGCCACTTCCACCTATCAGTGCCCACCAGTGCCGCCTATTAGTGCCCATCAGTGCCACGTAACAGTGCCCATCAGTGCCGTCTATCAGTGCTCATCAATGCCACGTATCAGTGCCACCTATCAGTGCCCATAAGTGTGGTATATTAGTGCCTCCTCATCAGTGCCCATAAGTGCCGCCTCATCAGTGCCCACCAGTTCAGCCTATCAGTGCCCATCAGTGCCGCCTCATCAACGCACATCAGTGAAGGCGAAAAATTACTTAGTTACAAAATTTACTGACAGAAAAAAAGTAAAAAAAACAATTTTTTTTTCAAAATTTTCGGCCTTTTTTTTTTTTTTGTAAAAAATAAAAAATCCAGCAGTGATTACATACCAGCAAAAGAAAGCTCTATTTGTGTGAAGAAAATGATAAAAAATTTGTTTGGGTACAGTGTAGTATGGCCGCGCAATTGTCATTCAAAGTGCGACAGCGCTGAAAGCTGAAAAAGGGCATGGGCAGGAAGGGGGTGTTCGTGCCTGGTAGGCAAGTGGTTAAAGAGAAGGTTTTTCAGGGATTGTCTGAAGATGGACACATTAGAGAACAGTCGGACAGATTGGGGTGGGGAGTTCCAAAGGATGGGAGAAGCTCTGGAGAAATCCTGTAGGCGAGCATGGGATGAGGTGACAAGGGAGCTAGAGAGCAGGAAGTCTTGGGAGGACCGAAGACCTAAAGCAGTCTTAAAACCAAAAGCAAACATTTATTATACTGCTGCTTACCATCTCTTTAATGCAATGGCTGCATTAGTTTCCCTTTTTAGGCTTTCTTTCCTCTATTTTCATCTGGTGATCCAGCCAGTAAGTCTGTTGTTTTCCAACAGAAAAGCTCTGACACTGACTGGGGTGCTTAAAATGATAAGCTTTTATTTATTTATGTAAAACCTTTATCACAAATACCTTTACCTTGATTTTACTGGTGTGCATTCATCTATCACAGCCTTTTTCAACCAGGGTGCCCAGGCACCCTGGGGTGCCTTCAGGTGTCTTCAGGGGTACCTTGGCAAAATACCTAGAAATTGTATATAAGTCAGTGGGTGGATCAAGCCTGCCCAGGTTTTCATTGTGCACCATTACAACCTTCAAGCCGCCGGTGTCCTAAAAATCAATAATGCCATCGGTTGTTAAGGAGGATGTAGAGCACCTGCACAGCATCCTTGTTTGTCCCTTCCCCTCTCCTTTATCACTGGGGTCACATTAGCTGAGTGAGGGAGAGAAACCGAGGAAGAAGAGACAAATTGGAACACTAATCAGTACCAGTGTGCATAGATGTATTTGCTTTGGAAGGATAAAATCACCACTATTATTGGGTGTCCTCATAGGTGTGCGCAGCCTTTTGCATTAGGGTGTGCACCCCAAAGCTCAAACACACACTACCGATCACTCACTGTGTTCATTTAGAAAGGGAAGGGGTCAATAAATTACATATTTACTGGCCCCTTCCCCCATTCATCCTAAAACATCCCCGCAGCAACAGCCAATGGGAGAGGAGGGAAGCCAGCAGTGGTGCAGGGGGAAGGGGGGGGGGGGGGCTAGGGCAGTAGGGGGAATCTATGCTGCACAGGGTGATTAGGGTGTGCCTGGGCACACCTGGCACACCCTGTGTGCACGCCTATGGGTCTCCTACGCATGTGAATGTTGCTACATTATGCAAAATTATTCGTTTAGATTTTTACATTTCAGAATGGTGTGCCTTGAGATTGTGCAGAATATTAAAGAGTGCCTTGACTGAAACAAGGTTGAGAAACACTGATCTATCATATTTGAATCATGCACAGTGGGGGGAATAATTATTTCATCCCCTGCAGATTTTGTAAGTTTGCCCACTTACAAAGAAATGACGGTTCTATCATTTTTTATCATAGGTGTATTTTAAATGTTTAAATGACAGAGACAAAATATCAACCAAAAATCTAGAAAAAACATGATACAAATGTTATAAAAATAAGTTGCAGTTCAGATGGGTAAAATAAATATTTAATCCCCAAGCAAAACATGACCTAGTACTTGGTGGTGAAACCCTTGTTGGCAAGCACAGAGGTAAGACATGTCTTGTAGTTAGTGATCAGGTTTGCACACATCTCAGGAGGGATTTTGGTCCACTCTTCTTAACCACTTGCCTACTGGGCACTTAAACCCCCCTCCTGCCCAGACCAATTTTCAGCTTTCAGCGCTGTCGCACTTTGAATGACAATTACTGTCATGCAACACTGTACCCAAAACGAATTTTTTGTCCTTTTTTTCATACAAATATAGCTTTCTTTTGGTGGTATTTAATCACCTCTGGGTTTTTTATTTTTTGCGCTATAAATGAAAAAACCGAAAATTTTGAAAAAAAACGCATTTTTCTTAGTTTCTGTGATAAAATTTTGCAAATTAGTAATTTTTCTTCATAAATTTTGGCCACAATTTATACTGCTACATATCTTTAGTAAAAATAACCCAAATTAGTGGATATTATTTAGTCTCTGTGAAAGTTAGAGAGTTTACAAGTTATGGTGCAAATCATAAAAAAATGATCACACCTGAAGTACTGACAGCCCATCTCATTTCTTGCGACCCGAACAAGTCAGGAAAGTACAGATACCCCCAAATGACCCCTTTTTTGAAAGTAAACATTCCAAGGTATTTAGTAAGGTACATGGTGAGCTTTTTGATGTTGTCATTTTTTCCCACAATTCTTTGCAAAATGAAGATTTTTTTTCCCCCCACAAAATTGTCATTGTAATAGGTTATTTCTCTCACATGGCATGTGTATACCACAAATAACACCCCAAAATACATTCTGCTACTCCTCCTGAGTATTACGATACCACATGTGTTGGACTTTTTCACAGCCTGGCCACATAGAGAGGCCCAACATGCAGGGAGCGCCATCAGGTGTTCTAGGAGCAGAAATTACACATCTAACTACCTATTACACTTTTGAAGGCCCTGGAGCACCAGGACAATGACACGTGACACTGACGTGGCACTGATGACAGATGGCACTGATACGTGGCACTGATGACAGATGGCACTGATACGTGGCACTGATGACAGATGCCACTGATGTGGCACTGACACTGATGTGGCACTGATGACAGATGTCACTAATACGTGGCACTGATGACAGATGGCACTAATACGTGGCACTGATGACAGATGACACTAATACGTGGCACTGACAGATGGCACTAATACGTGGCACTGATGACACGTGACACTGATGACAGATGGCACTAATATGTGGCACTGACAGGTGGCACTGATGACAGGTGGCACTGATGACAGGTGGCACTAATACGTGGCACTGATGACACGTGGCACTAATGACAGATGGCACTAATACGTGGCACTGATGACAGATGGCACTAATACGTGGCACTGATAGATGGCACTAATACGTGGCACAGATGGCACTGACAGATGACACTGATGACAGGTGGCACTGATACGTGGCACTGATGACAGATGGCATGTGACACTGACAGGTGGCACTGATGACAGATGGCACTGATGACAGATGGCACTATGTGGCACTGATGACAGATGGCACTGATGACAGATGGCACTATGTGGCACTGATGACAGATGGCACTGATGACAGATGGCACTGCACTATGTGGCACTGATGACAGATGGCACTGATGACAGATGGCCCTGATGACAGATGGCACTATGTGGCACTGATGACAGATGACAGGGACAGATGGCACTGGGGATAGATGGAATGGACATGATAGTTGGGACAGATGGCAGGGACAGATGGCAGTTTGACGCTTTATTTTCGTTTTTTTTTTTTTTACTTGCCGCCGCAGCGGTTCGTTTTCCCTCCTCACATGCTGTCTCTGTGTGAGGAGGGAGAGCCGCAGAACACCGGCGATGAGAGATGATCTCATATGTAAACATATGAGATCGTCTCTCATTGGCACAGCTGATCGCGCTGAAAACGGCTGCTATGATTGGCCGTTTTCAGCGATCTGTGACTGGCTGTGTCCGAGGGACACGGCCAGCACAGAACTTCCCCGATGCGCGCCCGCGGGAGCGCGCAATGCGGAAGTAAACACCAGGACGTCCAGGGACGGCCGCCCGGCAGATAGCGTCCGCGCTGCAGCCGTCTTTCGGCTATAGCGCGGGCGCGAAGTGGTTAACAGATCTTCTCTAAATCCTTAAGGTTTTTTGGCTGTCGCTTGGCAACAAGCCAATCTTTCAGCTCCCTCCATACATTTTCCATAGGATTAAGGTTTGGACACTGGCTAGGCCACTCCATGACCTTAGTGTGCTTCTTCTTGCTTCACTCCTTTGTTGCCTTGGCAGTATGTTTAGGGTCATTGTCATGCTGAAAGACCCATCCATGACCCATCTTCAGTGTTCTGGCTGAGGGGAGAAGGTTCTCATCCAAGATTTTACAATATATGGCCCGTCCATTGGCCCCTCAATGTGGCAAAGTTGGTCTGTACCTTTAGCAGAGAAACAGCCCCAAAGCACAATGTTTCCACCTCCATGCTTGATTGTAGGGATGGTGTTCTTAGGGACATAGTCAGCATTTTTTTCCTCCAAACACGACGAGTCCCCCTCCTCAAGGAGGCACATGTACAGTCATGCCAATGAACATCTAAATGATTCAGAGAAGGATTGGGAGAATGTGCTGTGGAGACCAAAATTGAGCTCTTTGGCATTAACTCGACTCATTGTCCTTGGAGTAAGAAAAATGCTGACTATGACCCTAAGAATACCATCCCTACAGTCAAGCACGGAGGTGGAAACATTATGCTTTGGGGCTGTTTCTCTGCTAAAGGTACAGGCCAACTTTGCCGCATTGAGGGGCCAATGGACGGGGCCATGTATTGTAAAATCTTGGATGAGAACTTTCTTCCCTCGGCCAGAACAATGAAGATGGGCCTTTTAGCATGACAATGACCCAAAACATACCACCAAGGCAACAAAGGAGTGTCTCAAGAAGCACATTAAGGTCATGGAGTAGCCTAGTCAGTCTCCAGACCTTAATCCTATAGAAAATTTATGGAGGGAGCTGAAACTTCGAGTTGCCAAGAGACAGCTAAGAAACCTTAAGGATTTAGAGAAGACCTATAAAGAAGAATGGACCAAAATCCCTCCTGAGATATGTGAAAACCTGGTCACTTACTACAAGAAACGACTCACCTCTGTGCTTGCCAACAAGGATTTCTCCACCAAGTACTAAGTCATATTTTGCTTGGGGTTTGCATACTTATTTTACTCACTGAACTGCAACTTAAATTACAGCATTTGTTTTAAGTTTTTTTTTTAATGGATTTTTGGTTACATAGTTACATAGTAGGTGAGGTTGAAAAAAGTCCATCTAGTCCAACCTATGTGTGATTTAATGTCAGTGCTACATTGTATATCCCTGTATGTTGTGGTCGTTCAGGTGCTTATCTAATAGTTTTTTGAAATTATCTATGCATATATCTAAGAACCCTCTACGCAGTTTAAGGTTGAACCGCTTTTATTCCAATTTTAGTGAATGGCCCACTTATTAAATTCCCTTACGTGGAAACGTTTTATCCCTATTGTGGGGTCACCAGTATGGTATTTGTACATTGAAATCATATCCCCTCTCAAGCGTCTCTTCTCCAGAGTGAATAAGTTCAGTGCTTGTAACCTTTCCTCTTAACTAATGTCCTCCAGACCCTTAATTAGTTTTGTTGCCCTTCTCTGGACTCTCCATTTCCAGCACATCCTTCCTGAGGACTGGTGCCCAGAACTGGACAGCATACTCCAGGTGTGGCCTGACCAGAGTCTTATAGAGTGGGAGAATCAATTTATCTCTGGAGCAGGGGCGGACTGACAACTCATGGGGCCCCCGGGCAATAGGGGCTCATGGGGCCCCCTTAGTCCCCACCCACCCACACACAAGCCACACCCTCACAAAGCCCCACGTATATATTGCACTGCTACATTACATGCATTGGTCACAGAATTTCTCTACTTCATGTTCAAAATAAATGTTTAAAGATTAAAGAAAAATAAACTCACTTTAACCACATACATTTACTGCAGGGCTGCGTCTCCTGTGAGCAGAATCATGTACAGGTACTTGATTCTGCACTTGCGGGTCTGCATGCTGTTTGACCTGCTGCCGCTGTGATTGGACACACCGAGAGCTAACCAGCGGGTCCGGAGGACCCCATGTTCGCCAGGCCCCGACGATCGTTTCCAACAGAGGCAGAACTGTGGTCTGCCTATGTAAACAAGTCCCCAGAGAGCCTCCCCTTACATCAGGGTCCCCAGAGAGCCTCCCCTTACATCAGGGTCCCCAGAGAGCCTCCCCTTACATCAGGGTCCCCAGAGAACCTCCCCTTATATCAGGGTCCCCAGAGAGCCTCCTCCTTACATCAGGGTCCCCAGAGAGCCTCCCCTTACATCAGGGTCCCCAGAGAGCCTCCTCCTTACATCAGGGTCCCCAGAGAGCCTCCATCTTACATCAGGGTCCCCAGAGAGCCCCCTCCTTACATCAGGGTCCCCAGAGAGCCCCCTCCTTACATCAAGGTCCCCAGAGAGCCCCCTCCTTACATCAGGGTCCCCAGAGAAACCCCCCATACATCAGGGTCCCCAGAGAGCCCCCCTTACATCAAGGTCTTCAGAGAGCCCCCCCTTACATCAAGGTCTTCAGAGAGCCCCCCTTACATCAAGGTCCCCAGAGAGCCCCCCCATACATCAAGGTCTCCAGAGAGCCCCACATACATCAGGGTCCACTCCCCAGAGAGCCCCCCCATGCATCAGGGTCCCAGAGAGCCCCCCATAGATCTGGGTCCCCAGAGAGCCCCCCATAGATCTGGGTCCCCAGAGAGTCCCCAATAGATCTGGGTCCCCAGAGAGCCCCCCCCCCATACATCAGGGTCCCCAGAGAGCCCCCCATACATCAGGGTCTCCAGAGAGCCCCCCCAAACATCAGGGTCCCCAGAGAGCCTCCTCCTTACATCAGGGTCCCCAGAGAGCCTCCTCCTTACATCAGGGTTCCCAGAGAGTCCCCTCCTTACATCAGGGTCCCCAGAGAGCCCCCTCCTTACATCAGGGTCCCCAGAGAACCCCCTCCTTACATCAAGGTCCCCAGAGAGCCCCCTCCTTACATCAGGGTCCCCAGAGAAACCCCCCTTACATCAGGGTCCCCAGAGAGCCCCCCCATACATCAAGGTCCCCAGAGAGCCCCCCCATACATCAAGGTCCCCAGAGAGCCCCCCCATACATCAAGGTCCCCAGAGAGCCCCCCCATACATCAAGGTCTCCAGAGAGCCCCCCCATACATCAAGGTCTCCAGAGAGCCCCACATACATCAGGGTCAACTCCCCAGAGAGCCCCCCTATACATCAGGGTCCCAGAGAGCCCCCCATAGATCTGGGTCCCCAGAAAGCCCCCCAAAGATCTGGGTCCCCAGAGAGCCCCCCCATACATCAGGGTCCCCAGAGAGCCCCCCCATACATCAGGGTCCCCAGAGAGCCCCCCCATACATCAGGGTCCCCAGAGAGCCCCCCCATACATCAGGGTCTCCAGAGAGCCCCCCCAAACATCAGGGTCCCCAGAGAGCCTCCTCCTTACATCAGGGTCCCCAGAGAGCCTCCCCCCATACATCAGGGTCCCCAGAGAGCCTTCCCCCATACATCAGGGTCCCCAGAGAGCCTCGTCCTTATATTAGGGTCCCCAGAGAGCCTCCTCCTTACATCAGGGTCCCCAGAGAGCCTCCCCCCATACATCAGGGTCCCCAGAGAGCCCCCCCATACATCAGGGTCCCCAGAGAGCCCCCCCATACATCAGGGTCCCCAGAGAGCCCCCCATAAATCAGGGTCCCCAGAGAGCCCCCCATAAATCAGGGTCCCCAGAGAGCCTCCCATACATCAGGGTCCCCAGAGAGCCCCCCATACATCAGGGTCCCCAGAGAGCCCCCCCATACATCAGGGTCCCCAGAGAGCCCCCCCCCATACATCAGGGTCCCTAGAGAGCCCCCCATACATCAGGGTCCCCAGAGAGCCCCCCCCATACATCAGGGTCCCCAGAGAGCCCCCCCCATACATCAGGGTCCCCAGAGAGCCCCCCCTTACATCAGGGTCCCCAGAGAGCCCCCCCATACATCAGGGTCCCTAGAGAGCCCCCCATACATCAGGGTCCCCAGAGAGCCCCCCCCATACATCAGGGTCCCCAGAGAGCCCCCCCATACATCAGGGTCCCCAGAGAGCCCCCCCATACATCAGGGTCCCCAGAGAGCCCCCCCCATACATCAGGGTCCCCAGAGAGCCCCCCCCCATACATCAGGGTCCCCAGAGAGCCCCCCCCCCATACATCAGGGTCCCCAGAGAGCCCCCCCCCATACATCAGGGTCCCCAGAGAGCCCCCCCATACATAAGGGTCCCCAGAGAGCCCCCCCCATACATAAGGGTCCCCAGAGAACCCCCCATACATCAGGGTCCCCAGACTGAACCCCCCCAGAGGTTCCCCTGTACCTGGCTGTGCACCTCCAACCCAAGGGGGAGGTGGGAGGTGGCGATCGGCAGTTCTATGGTGCCTGTGGATCTCACTGGGGCTTGTAGTCCTCCTTCTGATTCTGTACAGTGGATAGGGGAGGGGCCTCCGACCCGGGCAGCAGTCGGCAACAGCGTACAAGCAGAGAGTGAAACTTGTAGCTGCCCGGGTCAGAGGCCCCTCCCCTTTCCACTCTACAATCTGGAGGAGAAATACAAGTCCCCGGGAGATGCTGCGAGCACCATAGAGCTGCTGATCGCCGCCTCCCACTCCCCTCACTGCATCCCAAACTGAAAGAGGAGATGCCCGCCTCATCCCCCCGCACCCCCCCCCCCCCCCCGCGGCAGTCGGCAGAGCGGCTCCACCGCAGCACGCCCAGCAGCACGCCCAGCAGCATACCCCTAGATCCGGCGACGAGCATGTCTCCCGGGCCCCCTACTGGCTGCGGGCCCTCGGTCGGCGTCCGATCGACCGAATGGTCAGTCCGCCCCTGCTCTGGAGTTAATTCCCTTTTTAATGCATGCCAATATTCTGTTTGCTTTGCTTGCAGCAGCTTGGCATTGCATGCCATTGCTGAGCCTATCATCTACTAGGACCCCCAGGTCCTTTTCCATCCTAGATTCCCCCAGAGGTTCTCCCCCCCAGTGTATAGATTGTATTCCTATTTTTGCCACCCAAATGCATTATTTTACATTTTTCCACATTAAACCTCATTTGCCATGTAGTTGCCCACCCCATTAATTTGTTCAGATCTTCTTGCAAGGTTTCCACATCCCGCGGAGAAGTTATTGCCCTGCTTAGCTTAGTATCATCCGCAAATACAGGCATTGAGCTGTTTATCCCATCCTACAGGTCCTTTATGAATAAATTAAATAGGATTTTCCCAGGACAGAACCCTGGGGGACCCCACTTTCCACCCCTGCCCATTCCGAGTACTCCCCATTTATCACTACTCTCTGAACTCGCCCCTGTAGCCAGTTTTCAATCCATGTGTTTACCCTATGGTCCATGCCAACTGACCTTACTTTGTACATTAAACGTTCATGGGGAACTGTGTCAAATGCTTTTGCAAAATCCAGATACACCACGTCTACGGTCTACGGGCCTTCCTTTATCTAGATGGCAGCTCACCTCCTCATAGAAGGTTAATAGATTGGTTTGGCAACGATTCTTCATGAATCCATGCTGATTACTGCTAATGATACCGTTCTCATTACTAAAATCTTGTATATAGTCCCTTATCATCCCCTCCAAGAGCTTGCATACAATTGATGTTAGGCTAACTGGTCTGTAATTCCCAGGGATCTATCTTGGCCCTTTTTTAAATATTGGTGCTACATTGGCTTTTCTCCAATCAGCTGGTACCATTCCAGTCAGTAGACTGTTCGTAAAAATTAGGAACAATGATCTGGCAATTACTTGACTGAGTTCCTTAAGGATCCTCGGGTGCAAGCCATCTGGTCCCGGTGACCGATTAATGTTACGTTTTTCAAGTCTATTTCTAATTCTGTCCTCTGTTAGCCATGAGGGTGCTTCCTGTGACGTGTCATGAGGATAAACATTGCAGTTTTGGTTACTAAACCCCCCCGATTCCCTCGTGAAGACTGAGAAGAATAAATTCGATACCTTCGCCATCTCTCCATCCTTAGTAACCAGATTCTCTTCATCATTCTTTATGTGACCAATATGGTCTGACCTCCCTTTCTTACTATTTATGTACTTAAAGAGATTCTTGGGATTTTTCTTACTCTCATCCGCTTTGTGCCTTTTGTGCTCTATCTTAGCTCCCCTGATTGCACCCTTACACTTCTTGTTGCATTCTTTGTAAAGTGGGAATGCTGATGATGATCCCTCAGTCTTGTATTTTTTGAAGGCCTTCTCCTTTGCTTTTATTTGCATTTTAACATTAGAGTTAAGCCATCCAGGACTTTTATTAGCTCTTTTAAATGTATTTCCTATTGGGATGCACTGGCTAATGCCCTTGTTTAATATGCTCTTAAAGCAAACCCATCTCTCCTCTCCTCTGTTCTTTGTTCCTAAGATTTTATCCCAATTTGTATCTTCTAGCAAGGCTCGTAGTTTAGGGAAGTTGGCTCTTTTGAAATTCACTGTCTTTGTATTCCTCTTATGTTTCCTATTAGTGTGATTTATACTGAAACTAATTGACCTGTGATCACTGTTTCCTAAATTGCCCAGTATTTCCACATCCGTGATCAAGTCTGTATTGTTGGTAATCAGTAGGTCTAGTAACGCTTTGTTTCTAGTTGGTGCATTTACCATCTGACCCATGAAATTGTCCTGCAAGACATTTTGGAACTGGTGAGCCTTAGATGAATGCGCAGTTCCTTCTACCCAGTCTATGTCTGGATAATTAAAATCCCCCATTATGACGACACTTCCCATCCTTGCCGCGAATCCAAATTGTAATAAGAGGTCCGCCTCCCCCTCCTTCCTCTGGTTAGGAGGCCTATAGCATACTCCCAGTATTACTTCCCCCTTAGTTTCATCCCTTTGCAGCTCTACCCATAAGGATTCCATCTCCTCCCTTGCTCCCTTAGTGATGTCATCACTCATATTCACTTGTACATCATTTTTGATATACAGTGTAACCTGGGGGACAGGTAGCAGGTACAAAGCACGCTGGGATAAGCAGTCTTTCAGGCAAAGATACCAAATACAGTGAGGTAGTGACAAACAGTGACAAACAGTGCAGTGTTTATTGATGATATATACAAGTTTATATACAGGTGCTTTACAGTGTTTCAGGAAAACAAACAGAACAAAAATAGCCAAACTAAAACCTAGCCTTGTCTCGGCACTAACTACACAATATATACAGGCCCTAACTGCCAGGCTGAGCAAGCCTACAGCTTGTCAGCTTCCACAGATACAGCTTTTCAGCTTTTTACCAACCTTTTTGTTCTCACAGACCAGTGTTGTCTGTGTTTCCCAGACAGAGAGCGAAGGCTTGTCTGTCACAGGTGAGTTTAAAATGGCCTGGGGGAGAGGACCCAGATCCGAACTGGATCATGGTTTAGAGATCCCTGAACATGTATGAGGGGAGACTGGGAGACATATAAACCCTGAACAGGACTTTTCCTGGCTCTCTCTGGGATGCTCTGCTACAACAGGCATACCCCTCCCCATTTTTTACCCTCTCTATCCCTGCGATATAGGGAATACCCTTGAATGGTTGCCAGCCAATCATGAGAGCTGTTGAACCAAGACTCTGAAATTCCTACAAAATCTAAATCCTCCTCGTACAACAGTAGCTCTAGTTCCCCCATCTTGTCCGCCAGACTCCTGGCATTGGTGAACATGCCACCTAGTTTAGAGCGGTAGCATACTGTCTCCTTTTTGGGTGTTCTGAGGTTGCAAATAGGACTTGTTAATATACTTACCTTGGGTTTAGGTACTTTAGTCAACCTGCCACTAATGCCCCAATACTATCCTCTGGAATATGTTCCAGACTATCTCTAACTCTGGACCCTCCCCCCTGTCGCCTAGTTTGAAAGCCCCTTTAACTTGTCGGCCATCTTCACTCCCAGCAGATCTGCACCCTCCTCATTTAGGTGCAGTCCGTCCCTTCTATAGAGCTGGTGACCGACTGAGAAGTATCCCCAGTTCTCCAGGAACCCAAACCCCTCCTTACTATACCAGCTCCTCAGCCACTTGTTTACTTCCCTAATCTCCCTCTGCCTTTCTGGTGTGGCTCGAGGTACGGGTAGTATTTCTGAGAATACTACCTTGGAGGTCCTTTTCCTCAATTTAGCTCCTAAGTCCCTAAAATCGTTTTTTAGGACACTCCATCTTCCTCTGACTTTGTCATTGGTGCCAACGTGCACCATCTAATAATCTGTCCACCTTATCCGTGATGTGCCGAACCCAAGAGCCCAGTAGACAACACACAGTTTGGCGCTTCAGGTCTTTGTGACAGATTACCCTCTTTGTCCTTCTAAGAATTTAGTCCCCTACCACCAGAATCTGTCTTCCCTTTTCCTTGGCTTTATTCCCACCCTCACTGCAGGAGTTATTCCCCTGGCAGCTAGGTTGATATTCTGTCTCTATCATTTAAAATACACCTATGATAAAAATTATAGACCCTTCATTTCTTTGTGGGAAAACTTCCAAAATCTCCAGGGGATCAAATAATTATTTTCCCCACTATATGTACATTTGCTGGCTCTCAATTCTTGTTGTCATTGACAGCTGGGGTTTCAACAGACTATCATAAACCAATCACAATAGTTCCTGATCATGTGATCACTATGTCAGCTATGGCAGAGTGATCACATTCAGGCTGGAGGCATCACTAAAAAAATAATGATAGCCTTCAGCTTGCTGATAAAAACTGCCGTTTTCAGACTGTAGTGTTTTTCTGTGGTGCCCTCTATTTAACCCAGGGCGGGTGGCACGGCAGGCTGGATCACATACATGTACATCGCCAGCTAAAGGCCCCACAGTGCCCCCCTGGGGAACATGGTGCCCTGCTCCTGCGACATCCACTGAACACAGTAGATTGCAGCTCTTGGTACTCATTCACTTTGAGCGGCTGGGGTATCATGTGATTGCTATGCAATCACATAATCACCATATAAACACAGCTGTTATAAATGGGTTTCATTCATAACAGCTGTGCTTGATATTGTGATGCTTTGATTGGCCCACAGCTTTCACATGGTACTTGGGCCATTCAAAGCACCCTGTACCGTTTGATAGCAGTGGGCCAATCACCTCACAGAATTGTAATCACAGCTGTTATGAATTCATGACAGTTTAAAACATTGCTGTATCAGTGCTCATCAAAGTGTGAAAAAAAAATCCCAATCACCCTCCCCAGACTAGTATAGTGTCACAATGGTGACATTGAACTCCTCTTTGATGAAAGTATGTAAAAAAAAATATTAAAAAATATTTTTAAAAAGTTAAAAAAAATTAATAAAAAATTATTTAATTTTTTTTTTGACTGATTGACTGTCACCAGTCAGTATCCCTGATCACTGCCACACCAGTCATATGATGACACTGTACGGCACTGGTGAAAAATGGTGAAAAAAAATTATTTATTTTATTAATTTTCCTAAAATTTGTAACAAAAAATTACAACTTAAAAAAACTCGCCATGCTTCTTACTAAATACCTCAGACCAGTGGTGGCCGGTGCTCCATGTTTTGGGGGGGGGGGGGGGCGGCAAACAAACCACCCGGCTGCCCCCCCCCACCCCCCTGGTCGGTCAGTCAGTCAATAGCCCCCCCATCGCTGGGTCGCTCGGTCAATATCCCCACTCGCCCGTCCATCGGCCAGCCCTGCACTTACCCCATCCAGGTCCTAGGCAGCTTCGGCGGCAGCCCCCTGTGTCTCCTCCTCTTCCTCAGTGAGTGCTCCCGTCAATCCGGTCGCTTCTCCTCTCGGCCAATCGGGTCTCAGGACCCAATTCCCGATTGTCCGAGAGAAGAAGCAGGAAGACAATAGAGAATATTAATTCGCTATTGTCACCCAACTGGGTGGGCTCCAGGCGCAGAGTCCACCCTTTTTTGAAGCCAATTAGAGCCACAGGCTCCAATCATGTGCTTAAAAAAAAATTAAAAACCCTATTGAAATTCATGCGTCCGGCGCCCTGAATGTAGAATGTATCAATGGACACTTATCATGGAAGTCTTATCAAACCAAAGAGCAACATGCAAAGTGCAGTAGCCCAAAGTGCGATCCACAATAATGACCACTTTATTAGGTTAGCACCCATAAAAGAGTGCACATAATATTCAGGTAAGCCTTGGCATTTAAAATGCTTTTTTGGAGTTAAAGGACCCCATGTGTGCCAAGAAAACATTCTCTACAACATTACTCAACCACCCTGAATGGATGACGCAAGATGGGACAGATCCTTGGATTCATGATGTTTATACAAAATTCTGACCTCAGTAACTGCATGTCAAGGCAATAATTAAGACTGGTAAAGTTCTCCCAGTCTTTATAAAACCAGTATTATTGATCCCGTGACCCCCATAGCCTCAATTTCCTATTTAAAGCTGACAGCAGAGGAACCCAGGGTGGTCTTCTGGTGCTGATGCCCATTCTCAAGGTATGATGTGCTTGTTTTCTGTACTCCACTGCTTTTAAAAAGTAATTACTTGATCCATGGTGGGCCTCCTGTCATCATTTCTGACTATTTTGCCCGTGTGTTTTCCCACACAGAATGGTTACTTTTTATTCTTTGCATCATTCTCTGTAAATTCTACAGATGGCAGATCATGAATTCTGCAGAAGACAACCACCAAATAAGGCATTGACAATCATTCCGCCATAAAGTCATTTAGGTCATATATCTTCTGGTCAAACAATAGCTAAACCTCTTAGCCATTTCTGCACATTTTATGTATTGTGTTGCAGCTGCATGCTTTATTAATTTTTATTACAGACATTTATACAGACCCGACAATGCACTTGACATACTGCACAAAGAAATCAGTCTCTCAAGATGCTCACAATTCTCAATCTCACACACACGCAAGCAGCGCAGGGACAAGGTCATTTAAATAAGACCTCGAAAGGACTTGGTACACTTACTGCCAAAAACGCTGAGCTACTGGGCAGCTCCACCAGATGTGTAGAAAGGATCCAGTGTCGGGGCAGCCACGAACACAGTGTGCAGAAGAATCAGCGGAAATGTGTGCCAACCTGCTAGGGACCATGTACCATCGAAGCAGAACTTTGTATGTGGTTTCCACAGCCACTGCATTACTGGAACATGATTTTGTGTTGGCCCAGATTTGGTCCCAGTGTGTTTGATCCAGGGTATGCTGTAGGTTCCCATTTAGAGACATAGTTCAATGAATAAGGTTTTCATTTGGTAGTTAGGAGATTGTGCAGTTTTTTTTTATACTTTTATCAAAAGATATCCTAGATATATGTAAAACTGGTTTAGGTATGCAAATTAGTCACAGAGCTCATTCATACTAGTGGTTGGGGCCAGTAAAACTCCCGCCCCACACCCACTCCTCCTTTGGGGGGTGTACACATGCCGCAATGCTTTGCTTCACGGGCACGGCAGGAACTATATCCCCTGTAATTTTCAGCCGGCACTACCGTCTATCGATCATGACCCATTCAAGTAAATGGAGCTGCTCTGCAGCACACTGTTGTGGGGTTCAAGGGGTTAAGTCTGGTTGTGAGGTGGCAATACAATGTCTTTATTCGCCTAATGCATAATTGCGTCCTTGATTCTGATTATCAGGATCAATCATTGGTCTTGGCGAATAGATTCCTCCAAAAGGGTTACCAATCTGAGCAGGTCATTTCTGAGAGAGAAAAGATAGGTAATTTGGACAGAAAAACACTGGTTGCTGACTATAACGGAGGAAAGCGTGAAAATAAACATGACTATTGTATTAACTATGGCTTGTTGACTGCTATAGCAATAACCCCACCCTTCCATCTAATGACCACACAACACTGAAATGGAGTAAATTGGTTATAGCAGCCGTTTTATTAACCAAATATAAATATCAAATAATTACCATAATAATTAACATAATAACCTTTTTAAACATAACATCCAGTTTATTCGCTAAAATGGAGCACAAGGTCCCAATAGGCATAAAACCAGAACTGTACCTGCTAGTAACTTCTCAGGCCTCCAGTCACGAAACCACCAGTCGCAAAAAGACAACTAACAGGTACCCATATACCAACTGGGAGCTGTACCTCAGATGGGTCCCTACACCATACCTTTTGATGTGCCCGTATGACCTAAAAGGACCTTGCACCCCGCCAAGTGTCACAACCAACCCCCTTAGTCACTCAAGACCCCCCAAAACTAATTCACAATGGCCATCAAAATTGTAGGGCGGGCAGGTGGGAAGTTGCTCACCCTCTCTCCCTCGTGACTGTGACCTCCCCTTCCTTTTCCGGCTCACTTCCTTCACCAGCTCCACCCCATTCTCCATAAACCACTGCACAGCCCTACTTCCTTAACACTCCCCCTTCGCTTAATTCTCTGTAACCAAGCCCCCATTAACCCCCTCCATTGATTGCCTTTGGTAATAATCCGGGCCTCTCTTGAATATAAAATTGTTCTCCACTATAATGTGCATTTGAGAGGATTATCTTAAAACATTGAGATGTCCTTAAGAAGGATAGGGTATTGGGTGTAGTTCTCCCCAATCACCCTCAATTTATTTACAGACGAGTCCCGATGCTTAGAGACGTCATTGCCCCTGGAGTGATTGACCCACCTATTTTTAGAGAAAATAGAATTTACATTTTTTCGTCAGGCTTCTACGCTTGTGGTAGATGTGTAGCATGCAGACAATATAAGTGTAACACTAAAAAACGCAAAGAATTCACTTCCTTCTCTACCAATCAGAAGTTTCAGATTAAGAATTTGATCACATGCAACACGCAGGGGGTTGTATATATGCTGGAGTGCATTTATGGACTCCAGTATATTGGTAGAACGTCCAGGCCCCTGAGTGTATGCATTGGGGAGCATGTTAACAATATAAAAAAGTGATTAAGATCCCATAGTATCTCCAAACATTTTAGAGTCTGTCATGAGAGGGACCCAAGGGGTCTTAATTTTTGGGGCATAGATAAGGTCGATAGACATTGGAGGGGGGTAACTTTATCAGTCGTCTAAGCCAGAGAGAATCATTCTGGATTTTTGAGGCAAAGGTTTTAAAACCTGATGGGTTAAATGTCGACTTTGACTTAAATTGCTTTATTTCTGACAGGTAGTAGCTTAACATATTCCATACCCCTATTTTTATGAAATTTTTATGAATTTTTTAATGAATTTCTATGAATTTTAATCTTTCTATGTTAATATTTTATGATATGAATTTGATTGTATAATGTTTTTTATTGCTTTGGGGTATTTTGTTATTGGGTATGTGGATATTGGGTATGTGGATATACAGGATGACAGCGGGTGTTAATGTTCATTTTTGTGAATAGATTGTTATTTGTGCTGCCTTCTATGAAACGGCCAGTAGGGGTCAGTATTTTCACTGCCTTCAGTTTCATTGGCAATGTAAGATTGCAATTTCCTGTCTGTGGATATGCTGCCTGACAGTGGTATCTCTGGTTCCATTGGGGGGAGTGGCTATCTTCGCAGCCTTCATTTGCGTCATGTTTCCGTGACCATTAGGTTGCTTATAAGAGGACGGGTGGTGCTGGTTGGCTCCGCCCCACTGACGAAGTTCTTGTGAACGTAACGCGTACGAGGGAGGAGGCATGTCCTGACGTCACCCCCTGCCATCCTGGTGTCTTCTCTGATATGAGCTGTATATTGAAGCCCTTGTGAGTAGCCATTTTTATATCAATAAAGCCTTGTAAAATAACGTTACCAGTGACCGCTTAGATTTGCATTTCTCTTACCATACTTACCCCCTGGGATATCGGTCAGTGGACCTGGGCCCTACCTGGAGGTTATACCTGTATGGGACATGCGTTGTTGACCATCTGTTAGTTCAGTGGTCCACACTTAGAGATGAGCGAAGCAAGTGCTCTGGAGGTGGAGGGAAAGTCACTCTTGCATTAAAAATTTTCTCACGTAGAATCTCTGCCTGCTGGGGCTGTTAGTGAACCTTCTGCTCTATTTTGGATTTGTATGGACTTTTATCACATTTGTTATGCTTTGTTGAGCCCTGATATGCGCTGCACTCCTCTGTATATTAATGTCTTCTCTCCGCTTGTTAAATGCTCTTTGAAGAGTGATCTAAACGTGAATCATTCTTTAGACAGCAATGCTATTATGAACAAGCCCATAGAGTTACTGTCAAAGATGCTGCTAAATTTGGCCTGGACATTACTCAACCAGCCTGAATAAATGACACAATATGGGAGGAATACTTGGATTCATGTTGTTTACACCAAATTCTGACCTAACTCTCTGCATGTCAAGGCAATAATTAAGACTGGTAAAGTTCCCCCAGTGTTTATTGATCCAGTATTATTGATCCTGTGCCCCTCATAGCCTCAATTTCCTGTTTAAAGCTGACAGCAGAGGAACCCAGGGTGGTCTTCTTGTGCTGATGTCCATTCTCAAGGTATGATGTGCTTGTTTTCTGTACTCCACTGCTTTTAAAAAGTAATTACTTGATCCATGGTGGGCCTCCTGTCATCATTTCTGACTATTTTGCCCCTGTGTTTTCCCACACAGAATGGTTACTTTTTATTCTTTGCATCATTCTCTGTAAATTCTACAATGACAGATCATGATTCCTGCAGAAGACAACCACCAAATAAGGCATTGATAATCATTCTGCCATAAAGTCATTTAAATCATATATCTTATGGTCAAACAATAGCTAAACCTCTTGGCCATTTCTGCACATTTTATGTATTGTGTTGCAGCTGCATGATTTATTAATTTTATTACAGACATTTATACAGACCCGACAATTGACAGCACTTTACATAGTCACAAAGACATCAGTCACTCAAGATGCTCACAATTCCATCTCACATACACGTAAGCAGTGCAGGGACAAGGTCCTTTAAGTAAGGCCTCAAAGGACTTGGTACACTTGCTGCCAAAAACGCTGAGCTACTGGGGAGGTCCACCAGATGTGTAGAAAGGATCCAGTGTCGAAAACAGTGTGCAGAAGAATCAGTGGAAACGTGTGCCAACCATGTATCTTCGAAGCAGAACTTTGTAAGTGGTTTCCACAGCCGCTGCATTAGTGAAATATGACTTTGTAGTGGCTCAGATTTGGTCCCAGTGTGTTTGATCCAGAGTATGCTGTAGGTGACGTTCCCATTTAGAGACATAGTTCAATGAATGAGGTGTTCATTTGGTAGTTAGGAGATTGTGCAGGTTTTTTTTTAAAATTAAAATATATCCTAGATATATATTAGTCACAGGGCTCGTTCACACTAGTGATTGGGGCCAGTAAACCCCCCGCCCCACACCCACTACCCCTTTGGGGGTGTACACATGCCGCAATGCTTTGCTTCACGGGCGCGGCAGGAATTATATCCCCTGTCACTTTCGACCAATGCTACCGCCTATCCATCATGGTCCATTCAAGTAAATGAGGCTGCTCTGCAGCATACTTGTGCCGGGTCCAAGGGGTTAAAGCTGGCTGTGAGGTGGCAATACAATGTCTCCCCACCGCCTGTTAAATGCTCTCTGAAGAGTGATCTGAATGCAAATCGCTCTTTAGACAGCAATCACTTATCATGGAAGTCTTGTCAAACCAAAGAGCAACATGCAAAGTGCAGTAGCCCATAGGGCAATTCATAATGATGACCACTGTATAAGGTTTTCACCCAGCCTTGGCATTTAAAATGCTTATTTGGAATTAAATGACCCCACGTGTGCCAAGAAAACATTCTCTACAACATTACTCAACCAGCCTGAATGGATGACACAAGATGGGACAGATCCTTGGATTCATGGTGTTTACACAAAATTCTGACCTCACTATCTGCAGGTCAAAGCAATAATCAAGACTGGTAAAGTTCTCCCAATCTTTATTGATCCAGTATTATTGATCCTGTGCCCCCCATAGCCTCAATTTCCTGTTTAAAGCTGACAGCAGAGGAACCCAGGGTGACAGTTGGTTACTTTTTATTCTTTGCATCATTCTCTGTAAATTCTACAGATGGCAGAACATGAATCCTGGAGAAAACAACCACCAAATAAGGCATTGACAATCATTGCGCCATAAAGTCATTTAGATCATATATCTTCAAACAATAGCTAAACCACATTTATATAGACCCGACAATGGACAGCGGTTTACATACTGCACAAAGACATCAGTCACTCTAGATGCTCACAATCTAACGTCCTACATACACGCAAGCAGTGCCGGGACAAGGTCCTCTAGAGCCCAAGGCGAACATGCCAACCTGCGCCCCCACTTAAGATGTATGAGCATTATATGTCAGAGAAAATCCCCCTCACCCCCCAAAAAAATTGAGCACTAATCTGCATTCTTTTACCCTAAGCATAAATTCCCGCTCCGCCCAGGACAAATTCACCCCTGCCTGCTAAAACCCCTCCTCACAGCACAAATCTTTGCCCCCTATCCCCCTTCCCAGTTCAAATCCTCTCTCTCAGCAAATCCCCCCCTGGACAATTGGATCCCCCAAAACAGCACTCCTCTTAGCACAAATACTCTACCCCTCAAATTTCCCCTCCCAGTACCCATCCTCTCCCCCCACTCCAAAGCCCCCCTCCCAGCACAAATTCCCCCATCCCCACTTCTAGCACAAATCCCCCTAATCCTCCTTACTAGTACAAAATCCCCCCTCCAAAAAAAATATTCCCCTCCTAGTACAAATCCCCTCCACCATCCCAAATAGCAAGCAACGGAGCTGCAAGTTTGAAATCGACTTGCTATGTTCATCCCACCACAAGGGTCACTGTGGCTGAATTTTAATGCTGTAGACTTGCAGAGCTCTTACTGTGCAACTTTGTTCTTGCTAGAGACTTGCCACACAAATTTACTACAAATTGGAAAAGTGTCAACTAGAACTTGTGCTTCAAGTGCTCTGCAAGTGTGCAACGGTCCAGTGAAAATGTACAGCAAGTTAACAGACTTAGAATTCAACACTGCCATAAATTTGTGGCAAGTTATCCTTGCTATCTGGGGAATGGTTAAACAGGTACTTCAGGTACGTGACGGACCACCCAAGGGTTAATATTGAAGACCCCCGGTAAAGTGAGACACCTCAATGAACACGAGAGTTGCAATTCCTAAAGGGGGAGTTTTTTATACGAGGAAATAAACGGTTTTATACAGTATTACACTATGGAATGTGTTTTTGTTTTCCTCATATGATTGGATACTAATATCTCTGTTTGTGATCGATTCCTTATGATAAAGCTGGTCCAGGGAAATCGGATATAAAACATGTGCTAACAAGTGCTTATTACCTTACATTTTCTGGTAAGAGTTTTATTCAGAGGGGGATGTGAGTACTCCCCTGGCTCTTCACGTGTGGTGGTGTCGGTGACAACTTAACTATCTTCTACTTATAGAAATTAACCCCACTCTGGATTACCCTGTGGACTTTTTACCATTTTAATTACGGACTTTTTCACCTATGCACTTTGTGGATTTTTTATGTATCGTATGATCATATGTGTATGATATATATGGATATATAGATTACACCATCCAGGTGTCTTCAAAAGTGCTGGCTACATTTGTATGTGTTCTGGTTTGGGGCAATATTTTATTATTTTATTCATTTCATCTATGTCTATTGGTTTCTTTAGCATCTCGTCTCCTATAGCCATGAAAGGGAAACTTGCAGTTTCCCCACTTTCGGTAGCAGAAATGAGAACCCATCTCACGCTGACCAGAGTTGTAGCGACAAGGTCAGTAGTGATCTCCGTAGATTTATGAATTCATTGTTTAGCCTTCTTTAGCTGCTTTGTAAATTCATCGGATGTGATGGAGATCTCCTTAGAGGCCTCCTGTACACCTATCTCTGTGTCAGATTCATCCGATGAGCAAAGAGGGGATGACTCTGCTACAGATTTTGCTATAGTATGGGGTGCTTTCTTTGGTTTGTTATATATTGCCCCGCTCTTAGCATGGGACGGGGTGCTCTCATCCAGAGTCTTAGCTTCCTTACTGGCTGCTTTACCTCTTTTTTGTACTTTTGGTTTATCTTTGTCTTTTGTACGAGCAGTAGCGGATGCTTCCCCCCGAAGCCTCGGGCACACGGTCCTCATCCCCTGCATCAGATATGTCCGGTGCACTAGAGGTACCATGTCCCGATGCCACCTGGGAATCAGTTCCCTCCACCTGCTGTACCTGTGCTTGTTGTTGCACAGGGACCTGTGCCAGCTGTGTAGGTTCCACCGCCTGCGGAGCAGAAACCTGTGGCTGTAGCTTTGAAGCGGATGGAGCGGGTGCCTGTCTTTGATGTATAGCATGGTGCCCTGCTAACAGATCTATATCTTCCATTGTAAGGCTCGGATAGATCTGAGTAGCATAAGGTGGGGGATAAGGTGGAGGATTAAATGGGAAGGGAGGAATGGTCGGATCTAGTCTCTTTTTATCTGCCTCAGCCTTATATTTTCTACTAGTATCTTCACTTGGTTTAGTGATGGATTCTTCTGTTTCTTATTATTTCTTTGAAATCAATAAGGGGCATATTTCAACCAAATTTCTTCTCCCTTTCTCATATTCATATACTCCATGTCCCTCCCACTGAGGGTCAACGGAATACCATGGGAAAGCTTTCTTATCACCCAGACAAAAACATTATCATGTGAAATTCACTATTATCCCCTTCCCGAGGGAATGGATCGCTACTGTGCATACTCTCTGTCCACCCAGCCAAATTAGACCCAGGGATTTATAAATTCATAATTAGTTCAGCACACTCTGGCAAACAGGGCTTTTTTTCAGCGGGAACGCGGGGGAACGCAATTCCGGCACCACCTGGACTGACTGTATGCAATGGCAAGGGGTGCTGGGGTGTGCTGCAGGGTATTGATGCTCACTGCTGGGGGATATATTCTAGCTGGAGGGGGATCTATTTTTGCAGGGGGGGTCTATTGTTGCTGAGGAGGTCTATTGTGGCTGGTGGGGGACCTGTTGTTGCTAGGGGTGGGTCTTATGTTGCTGGGGGGTCAGCTGTTGCTGAAGGAGATCTACTGTTGGGGGAGCAGTCTATTGTTGATGGCTGCCAGAGAGTCTATTAATGCTGGCTGTGCAGAGATCTGTTGATGCTTCCGGGAGTCTATTGTTGCTGGGGGGGGGGATTTTGTTGTGGGTGGTACATTGTTGTTAGGGGGACCTATTGTTGCTGGCTGAAGGGGATCTATTTTACTGCTTTTCTTGATATCATTACCAAATTCCATACAAATTACTTAACACCACAAAATGATACTTGGTTCTGTATTGTCTAAAAGGGGCGGGACTGGGAAGTGGGTAGGGTATGGAACCAAAGGACGGTGTTCGGAGGTGGGTAGGGGCGGGGTAAAGGGGTGGCTCAGAAAAGGGGAGTTTCTGCACCTATTGTCTGAGAAAAAAAAGCCCTGCTGGCTACATAATCTCTACAATTCTCTCCAGGATTAGAGGGGGGGGGGACGGGATCTTTCCCTGTGACTGACCCATTATCACAGTGAAAGTTGGACTGCCTTACCTTACAGTCCATGTTTCACACAACAGATTATCTTATACTCTATGCAATGCAATAGATAAGAAAAGCAAGATAGAGCAAGACAGAGTTTGCGGGCCCCGGTGGTAATTGCCTTTTCAACTCCAACACTTTTCCCTCCTTCCCAAAAGGAGTGTAGTACTACTTATTAAAACTTCTAAAACAGTCCTACCAAAGGACAGGCCTACCTAAGGCCACTTATAAGGTATGGTCCGTCTCCCTTCTTAACTAAATTTAAGAGACTAAAGTTTTATCAGAGCTGAGGCAAGAAAAAAATTTGTCAAGGTGAGACAAAAAGGTACTTACCACAGTTGATCACCTTATCTCAGCAGTGCTTCCATTTGAAGGGTTAAACAGGTACTTCAGGTACATGATGGACCATCCAAGGGTTAATATTGCAGACCACCGAAGACCCCCGGTACCGTGAGACACCTCAATGAACACGAGATAGAAGAAGTTAGTTCACAAGATGTATGCTTTATTGGGTGTGTATACAGCTTATATTTGGTTCAGCTTACCAATCAAAAGAGGGAAGGGGGGAGTAGTTAGAAAAGGAATATATTGATATAAAATATATGGTTAGACAAGTCAGCAATGTATGGTTATACAGGTCTGTGACCCTTAAGACACATTCAGCATGAGGTTACAAGAGTCAACAGACTATGTGGTTATGAGTAGGGATGAGCCGAACACCCCCCAGTTCGATTCGCACCAGAACCTGCGAACGGACCGAAAATTCGCACGAACGTTAGAACCCCATTGCCGTCTATGGAACTCGAACGTTCGAAATCAAAAGTGCTCATTTCAAAGGCTAATTTGCATGGTATTGTCCTAAAAAGGGTTTGGGGACCCGGGTCCTACCCCAGGGGACATGTATCAATGCAAAAAACACTTTTAAAAATGGCCGTTTTTTCGGGAGCAGTGATTTTAATGATGCTTAAAGTAAAAAAAAAAGTGAAATATTCCTTTAAATATCGTACCTGGGGGGTGTCTATAGTATGCCTGTAAAGTGGCGCGTGTTTCCCATGTTTAGAACAGTCCCTGCACCAAATGTAATTTTTAAAGCAAAAAATCTCATTTAAAACTGCTTGCGGGTTTAATGTAATGTCGGGTCCTGGCAATATGGATGAAAATCAGTGAGACAAACGGCATGGGTACCCCCCAGTCCATTACCAGGCCCTTTGGGTCTTGTATGGATATTAAGGGGAACCCCGCACCCAAATTAAAATAAGGAAAGGTGTGGGGCCACCAGGCCCTATATACTCTGAACAGCAGTATACAGGCGGTGCAAACAAGACAGGGACTGTAGGTTTGTTGTTAAGTAGAATCTGTTTGTAATTTTGAACGGGTACATTTTAAACATGTTTAGCTCCAGCCAAAAAATCTTTTTTAAGCTTTTTGGAAAACATAGGGAAGGGTTATCACCCCTGTGACATTTGTTTTGCTGTCTTTCCTCCTCTTCAGAAGATTTCACCTCACTTTTTGTCCCAATGACAAATGTTTTTTGAAAATTTGGGTTTTTTTGTGGAACAAGGATTGGAAAGCATCAGTGGAAAGGAGAAATGTTTTTCCCATATTAACTCTTACAGGAGAGAATTTCCCTTTCTAGGGGTAGATTTCATCTCACTTCCTGTTGTCTCCTTCCGTTTGCAAGTAGGAGTCGTTTGTAAGTTAGATGTTTGAAAGTAGGGGCCTGCCCTATATACTCAGCAGAAATTTGGGCCTTAGGCGTTGTTGTGGCCACAACACTGTAAGCCCTCACAGGGCCCTGCTGTGAAATATTAGATCAAGAATTGTAATTACATGCCCCTGTTTAAAAGGGGCAGAAAAATTGGGCCTTTGGTGGTGGTGGGGGTGCTGGTGCCACAACACTGTAAGTCCTCACTCGCTCTTGGTGGGTGCAGAAATGGGCCCTGCTGTGAAATATTAGATCAAGAATTGTAATTACATGCCCCTGTTGAACAAGGGCAGAAAAATTGGGCCTTTGGTGATGGTGGTGGTGGTGCTGGTGCCACAACACTGTAAGTCCTCACTCGCTCTTGGTGGGTACAGAAATGGGCCCTGCTGTGAAATATTAGATCAAGAATTGTAATTACATGCCCCTGTTGAACAAGGGCAGAAAAATTGGGCCTTTGGTGGTGGTGGTGGTGGTGCTGGTGCCACAACACTGTAAGTCCTCACTCGCTCTTGGTGGGTGCAGAAATGGGCCCTGCTGTGAAATATTAGATCAAGAATTGTAATTACATGCCCCTGTTGAACAAGGGCAGAAAAATTGGGCCTTTGGTGGTGGTGGTGGTGGTGCTGGTGCCACAACACTGTAAGTCCTCACTCGCTCTTGGTGGGTGCAGAAATGGTCCCTGCTGTGAAATATTAGATCAAGAATTGTAATTACATGCCCCTGTTGAACAGGGGCAGAAAAATTAGGCCTTAGGCACTGGTGCTGGTGCCACAACACTGCAACCCCTCAGACACTCTATTTGGAACGCAGGAACGAGCCCTGCTGAAAAGTATTGCATCAAAAATTGTAATTACACGCCCCTGTTAAACAGGGGCAGAAAAATTGGGCCTTAGGCACTGGTGCTGGTGCCACAACACTGCAACCCCTCACAGATACTCTAGTTGGAATGCTGAAATGAGCCCTGCTGCAAAGTATTGCATCAAAAATTGTAATTACACGCCCCTGTTAAAGAAGGGCTGAAAAATTTGGGCCTTAGGCACTGGTGCTGGTGCCACAACACTGCAACTCCTCACAGATACTCTAGTTGTAACGCAGAAACGAGCCCTGCTGCAAAGTATTGCATCAAAAATTGTAATTACACGCCCCTGTTAAACAGGGGCTGAAAAATTGTGCCTTATGCACTGGTGGTGGCGCCCAGAACCAAAAATGTTCTTACAAGCTATCAGCGTGATGATTGAGGAGGAAGAGGATAATTTATCAGGGATAGTCACTTAGCATCAGTATAGGCAGTCTTTGAAGGGATCTGAGATTTCCAAAAAAATTATTCGGTTACATCAGCATCAGGTGCTTGGTAGCTGGTGGTGATCCAAGACTGATTCATTTTTATGAAGGTCAGTCGATCGACCGAGTCGGTGGACAGACGCACCCTGTGATCGGTTACAAAGCCTTCAGCAGCACTGAATGTGCGTTCCGAAAGAACGCTGGATGCAGGACAGGCCAGTAGCTCAATTGCATACTGTGCAAGCTCTGGCCAGTGATCCATCCTCAAGACCCAGTAACCCAGAGGATTTTCGGTGGGAAAGGTGTCCAAGTCAGATCTTGCCCCTAGGTATTCCTGCACCATGTAAAACAGACGCTGGCGATGGTTGCTGGAACCGATCATACCTTGGGGCTGCGGACCAAAAAATTGTCTGAACGCATCGGTCAGACGGCCACCTTCTCCACTGCTCCTTCTTTGACTGACCGAAGCCTCAGCAACACGTTGTCCAGAAACAGGAGTTTGTAACCTCCCAGTCTCTGGGAACGCGTTGCACAGACCTTTCTGCAAGGCCTCCCGAAGATGTTTCATCCTCTGCTCCCTCTGCGATGGCAAGATAAGGTCCGCAACCTTACCCTTGTAACGTGGATCAAGGAGGGTTGCCAGCCAGTATTGGTCCTTCTCCTTGATACCACGAATACGAGGATCCTTACGCAGGCTTTGCAGGATCAGGGAGGCCATGCAGCGTAGGTTTGCTGAGGCATTCGGTCCGGAGTCCTCTGGGTCACTAAGGACGACATGGTCCGCAGCCACCTCCTCCCAGCCACATACAAGTCCATGTGTTTCTTGGGACTGATCCCTTAAAGACTGCTGCTGATGCTGAGTGCCAGGCTCCACCTCCATACTGACACAATCTTCCTCCTCCTCCTCCTCCTCTTCCTCTTCCTGTGTGATCGGCGGGCACGCAGGAATACTGTCTGGATAAAGGGGGCCTTGAGAGCTAAGGAAGTCCTCCTCTTCCTGCCTCTGTTCTGCCTCAAGTGCCCTGTCCATTATTCCACACAGCGTGTGCTCCAACAGGTGGACAAGGGGGACAGTGTCACTGATGCATGCACTGTCACTGCTCACCATCCTCGTGGCCTCCTCAAATGGTGACAGGACAGTGCATGCATCCCTGATCATGGCCCACTGGCGTGGGGAAAAAAAACCAAGCTCCTCTGACCCTGTCCTGGTGCCATAGTCGCACAGGTACTCATTGATGGCCCTCTGCTGCGTGTGCAGCCGCTGCAGCATGGCCAACGCTGAGTTCCACCTGGTGGGCATGTCACAGATTAGGCGGTTCTTGGGCAGGTTAAACTCCTTTTGGAGGTCCGTCAGCCGAGCACTGGCATTATATGACCGGCGGAAATGCACATAGACTTTCCTGGCCTGCCTCAGGACATCCTGTAAGCTCGGGTACCTGCCCAAGAACCGCTGCACCACCAAGTTAAGGACGTGAGCCAAACAGGGCACATGGGTCATTTGTCCCTGTCGGAGGGCAGAGAGGAGGTTGGTGCCATTGTCGCAAACCACCATTCCTGCCTTAAGTTGGCGTGGTGTCAACCACCTCTGAACCTGCCCCTGCAGAGCTGACAGAACCTCTGCCCCAGTGTGACTCCTGTCTTCCAAGCACAGCAGCTCAAGCACCGCATGGCATCTTTTGGCCTGCGTACTTGCGTAGCCCCTTGAACGGCTACGGAGCACCGCTGGTTCCGAGGACAAAGCACAGGAAGAGGCCATGGAGGAAGAAGAAGAGGAGGGTGTGGAGGAGAGAGGTGTGTCACAATCATTAGCATTTTGGAGGCGTGGTGGCGTAACAACCTCCAACACTACTGCACCTTGTCCTGCATCCTTCCCAGCTGCCAGCAGTCACCCAGTGCGCCGTGAAACTTAGGTAACGTCCCTGTCCATGCCTGCTGGACCATGAGTCAGCGGTAATATGCACCTTACCGCTGACCGCCCTGTCCAGCGAGGCATGGACATTGCCTTCCACATGCCGGTAGAGAGCCGGAATCGCCTTCCGTGAGAAAAAGTGGCGTTTGGGTACCTGCCACTGAGGAACCGCACATTCCACAAACTCACGGAAGGGGGCAGAGTCTATGAACTGAAAAGGCAGCAGTTGAAGTGCTAGCAATTTTGCCAAGCTAGCATTCAACCGCTGCGCATGTGGATGGCTGGGAGCAAACTTCTTTCGGCGGTGCAGCAGCTGGGGCAGGGAAATTTGCCTGGTACAATCTGACGTCGGTGTACCAAAAGCAGATTGCCCACAAGTACTTGGCTGTGACACACCTAATTCTACACCTTCATTCCTCTCAGTGCAGGTCTCAGAGAGGACTGAAGGTATAGTGGGGTTGGAGATCACAGCTTATGAGGAGCAAGGAGAGGTCCTCTTTGTTCTTTGGTGTGCGTCTTTTAGATACGCTTGCCAACGAACTGCATGGCAGGTCAACATATGTCTGGTCAAGCATGTGGTACCCAAGCGGGAGATGTTTTGGCCACGCGAGATACGCTTGAGACATATGTTGCAAATAGCAGCGGTGCGATCTGATGCACTCGTCTCAAAAAAGGCCCACACCAAAGAACTTTTTGAATAACGCGCAGACACTGCAGCACCCTGCACATGTGGAGCTTTGGGGTGTGATGCAGTCAATGTGCTGCCCTTAGGCTGGCCCCTGGAGGGCATCCTGCCTCGTTGGTGATGTGCCGCCTCCTCCCCCTCTTCCTCTCTCCTATCAGGCACCCACGTTGAGTCAGTGACCTCATCATCCCCTCCCTCCTCATCACTGGAGCAGACCTGGCAGTATGCTGCAGCAGGGGGAGCAAGACTGCCAGATTGCTGTCCTTCTTGGGCACCCCCTCTGTCCGTGCTCATGTTACTGCCTTCATCGAGCTCAGTATCATCATCAGAGCCTTCCAAACGCTGGGCATCCTCCTGGAGCATGTACCCAACACTGTGGTCAAACAGTTCGAGGGACTCCTCAGGAGGACATGGTGGGGCTAGGGAAGGAGTCACTGATGACATTGAGCCGAGGGAAGAGGCCGCTGCTTTGCCAGACAAAGTACCCTGGGCATGGGTGAGAGAGGATGAGGAGGATGAGGACGGCTTGGTCATCCACTCGACCAAGTCTTCCGCATGTTGCGGCTCAACACGGCCAGCTGCCGAAAAAAAGGCTAAGCGTGTCCCACGGCCACGTGCTGATGAGGATGCACCGTCTCCACGACCAGCACTAGACACAGAGCCTCCTATGCGAACCTGTACCTGGGGGAGTGGGAGCAAAGACTTTTCTTTAGGGAAGATATGCAAGTCCTGGTGGAAAATATACCGATATGGAAACGGTATATTGATGATGTGTTCCTTATTTGGACGGGCAGCAGAGAAGATCTCTCCCGTTTCTTTGAGGGTTTGAAAACAAATCCTTATAACCTAACCTTTACCATGGAAACGAATCAGTCCATCTTAACCTTCCTGGACATCACCTTGTTTATCAATCCCGACAGAACCATAGGAACTACCCTTTTCCGTAAAGCATCAGCAGGAAATTCACTCCTGCATGCTACCAGTTCACATCCTTTACCACTCATTAACAATGTTCCTTATGGACAGTATCTAAGATTAAGGAGAAATTGCAGTGATAATGTTCACTTCGAATCCGAGGCCAGGGCACTGAGAGAACGTCTCAAGGCACGTGGCTACAGCAATAAATGCCTAAAACGAGCCTACCTCAGGGCCAAAAAAAGTAACCGTAGCCAACTAATTCATGGGTACTCCAAACCAAAATTAGACCCTGGCTTAAGAGTAATTACTACTTTCTCCGGACAACATCAGCAAATGCGTGATTTGCTAAAAAAGCACTGGTATTTGCTAATGGGTGATCCGAAGGTGTCTAAACATCTAAAAAATCATCCGGAGATCACCTACCGACGATCCCGGTCAATCAGGGACCACATTGTCCACAGTCACCATGCCCCACTGTCCACAACATATACCAAAAATAAGGGTACCAAACCCTGCCACAAATGTGACTTTTGCAGGTACATTTATGCATCTCGCAATATCATTCTCCCAAATGGACAGCTCTATAACCCCAATTTCTTAGCCACATGCCAATCCATCGGCGTGGTGTATATAATGATATGCGAATGCAATGCATTCTACGTGGGGAAAACCAAACGTCCCTTCTTCCATCGGATCAGAGACCATGTCTCCTTAGTGAATAAAAAAAAGATGGAAACCCCTATAAGCCGGCATATGGGTCTTTGTCACCAATTTGACGATAGTAAAATGCACTTCTATGCCCTGGAGCATGCCCCCCCAAATGAAAGAGGGGGTGATTATGATAAGACCTTACTACAACGCGAGACTAAGTGGATTTTTACCCTTAAGTGGACACCCGGGGCACTCAGTAATTCATTTCGTAATCAATGTCTTGACTGCTGTGTTGCCCTTTAATTGACAACAAGTGCTGCCCATCCTCTTCCCGGTTATCTCTTTATGCTTTAATACCTATTTTTAGCCCTAGGGCTTCCGTAGTGCCACATTCTGGGCATAGGATTTTTAAAGATGGCCGCGGGTCAGTCATGTATGCCTGACGCCGCTAACATCTACAGCCTCAATATCCATTTTGAGCCATAGGGTTTCCGTAGTGCCCTATTCAGGGCACAGGATTCTCTAAGATGGCCGCGGGTGAGTCATACTTATCTGACACCGCTGACGTCTCTCTTTACTCAGAAGCCGCATGCGCAGTTGTCATTTTCGGTCCGCAGTGTGACGGTGAGTCAGACGCCGTCACGCTGGAGAGGTTGAAAAAGCGGGGCTTTCCCCGCCAGTCTCTGTCATTCCCCTTGTTGATGTGCTGGGCAGATGGACGTTCCCTACGCGAGTGCTGCTAAAAACAGTTCCGACCACCATTAGTAAGTTTTCTTTGGCTATCTTCTTACTCCTTAGTAAAAATCCACCTTTTTCCTCTATGTGATTTAAACTTAGCCCACTCTCTTTACTTATACTTTTAGGCTCTCTGTGGTAGGCTGCAGACGTGTCCCCAGGTTTAGTGACCCACCAGCTGTCTGTGGGTGCTCTAGTCCTGTATGCTGCCCATTTCCCGACTGCTATCCTGCTGCATTACAAGAACCATTCATTTGCATATACAGCAAACTGGCTCTTCACCATCCTTTGGATGTGACTCTTTGTTACCTGTGAATTGATTCTATTAAAGGTACACAACTATATGTCTATCCTGGATGTTTTTTCACCCCCATGCATAGCGTCTTTGCTAGCCAACCCTATGTTTTGTAGTTGATATTATTATTATTATTTTTTAATACCCCTGTATTTGATTTCTCTCTCCTCTAGAGAATTTCATCTACTCTTTGAAAATTTTTATCCCTCTCTGCATGCCTTTTTCAGTGAGGTGTGGACTGAAGAGCAAAACATCTGCCAAGCACAAATCTATTTTTTTACTATATCTTTCTCTATGGGTAAGATCGAAAAGAAATTTGTGACGTAATGTGTGACGTGGTGTGTGTGCAATTTTTTTTTTTTTTTTCTTATATAAAGTTACAATATCAACTGTCATATATTTGTATATATATTATATTTTTCTGATATGTTCTCATTTGTATTTTTATTCATATTTATATTTTTTTCCCTTTGTGATTAAACCAATATACTTTATGATTGGAAATTCATTAGCAGACATGCAACTCTTATTTATATTTATTCTTTCTACCTTTATAGTTGACCATCATACCATAATACTCCTGAAGAAGCTTAGGAAAGCGAAACATGTTGAGAGAGTGGTATTAATCTCTGTATCCATGAATTACTTTATTTGCTTTGTAAATCTACTCTAATGTTGTTTTTGGCCAGTGTCTGTTTTTAAAGATTGTTAAATAAAAGATCTGTTTAATTTTATATTTTCTACCTTATTGATCCTAGCACCGTTCAAAAGTCCCTGGGGCCAATGTATGGCCTCAATGTCCCTTTCTTTTTAGACACAGAGCCTGCTTGCCCTCTCTTATTGGCTTGTGACTGTCTGCCTCTCCTTCTTGGCCTTCCAGACATACTAATGGCCTGTAGCTGCACTAAGCTGGGATATATATATATATATATATATATATATATATATATATATATATATATATATATATATATATATATATATATATATATATATATATATATATAATGTACTGATACTGCAGCTAGCAAAATCAACTGCCTGCCTGTAGTATGAGAACACCACCAACCTTCTACAGGTAGCTTTAGCTGAACACTGTGCAGAGCTCGCAAAAAACTAACTTGTAGCTTTTTTAGCTGCCTGCGGTAGTGATAGGATCAGGAAAACACCACCAACCTTCTACAGGTAGCTTTAAGTGAACACTGTGCAGAGCTCGCAAAAAAATAACTTGTAGGTTTAGCTGAACACTGTGAGGTGGACGCACCACACTAACTTGTAGTTTTAGCTGAACACTGTGAGCAGGACGCACTGCACTAACTTGTAGCTTTAGATGAACACTGTGCAGAGGTCTCACTACACTAACTTGTAGGTTTAGCTGAACACGGTGAGCAGGACACACAGCACTAACTTGTAGTTTTAGCTGAACACTGTAAGCAGGACGCACCGCACTAACTTGTAGGTTTAGCTGAATACTGTGAGGTGGACGCACCCCACTAACTTGTAGGTTTAGCTGAACACTGTGAGCAGGACGCACCCCACTAACTTGTAGGTTTAGCTGAACACTGTGAGGTGGATGCACCACACTAACTTGTAGGTTTAGCTGGACACTGTGAGGTGGACGCACCACACTAACTTGTAGGTTTAGCTGAACACTGTGAGCAGGAGGCACCCCACTAACTTGTAGGTTTAGCTGAACACTGTGAGCAGGAGGCACCCCACTAACTTGTAGTTTTAGCTGAACACTGTGAGCAGGACGCACTGCACTAATTTTCTTCAGGTAGCTGTATATACTGTAACAAGACAAGCCTGCCTGTCAGTAAGAAGATAACAGGAATGGATCTAGCTGAACACTGTGAGCAGGACGCACCCCACTAACTTGTAGTTTTAGCTGAACACTGTGAGCAGGACGCACCGCACTAACTTGTAGGTTTAGCTGAACACTGTTAGGTGGACGCACCCCACTAACTTGTAGGTTTAGCTGAACACTGTGAGCAGGACGCACTGCACTAACTTGTAGCTTTAGATGAACACTGTACAGAGGTCTCACTACACTAACTTGTAGGTTTAGCTGAACACGGTGAGCAGGACACACAGCACTAACTTGTAGTTTTAGCTGAACACTGTAAGCAGGACGCACCGCACTAACTTGTAGGTTTAGCTGAATACTGTGAGGTGGACGCACCCCACTAACTTGTAGGTTTAGCTGAACACTGTGAGCAGGACGCACCCCACTAACTTGTAGGTTTAGCTGAACACTGTGAGGTGGATGCACCACACTAACTTGTAGGTTTAGCTGGACACTGTGAGGTGGACGCACCACACTAACTTGTAGGTTTAGCTGAACACTGTGAGCAGGACGCACCCCACTAACTTGTAGGTTTAGCTGAACACTGTGAGCAGGACGCACCGCACTAACTTGTAGGTTTAGCTGAACACTGTTAGGTGGACGCACCCCACTAACTTGTAGGTTTAGCTGAACACTGTGAGCAGGACGCACCCCACTAACTTGTAGGTTTAGCTGAACACTGTGAGCAGGACGCACCACACTAACTTGTAGGTTTAGCTGAACACTGTGAGCAGGACGCACCCCACTAACTTGTAGGTTTAGCTGAACACTGTGAGCAGGACGCACCCCACTAACTTGTAGTTTTAGCTGAACACTGTGAGCAGGACGCACTGCACTAACTGTAAATAGTCTAGCTGCCTGACTGTGGTACTAATAGGATCAAAAGAACACCAGTAATTTTCTTCAGGTAGCTGTATATACTGTAACAAGACAAGCCTGCCTGTCAGTAGGAAGATAAAAGGAACGGATCTAGCTGAACACTGTGAGCAGGACGCACCCCACTAACTTGTAGTTTTAGCTGAACACTGTGAGCAGGACGCACCGCACTAACTTGTAGGTTTAGCTGAACACTGTGAGGTGGACGCACCACACTAACTTGTAGGTTTAGCTGAACACTGTGAGCAGGACGCACCCCACTAACTTGTAGGTTTAGCTGAACACTGTGAGCAGGACGCACCCCACTAACTTGTAGGTTTAGCTGAACACTGTGAGCAGGACACACCGCACTAACTTGTAGGTTTAGCTGAACACTGTGAGCAGGATGCACCCCACTAACTTGTAGGTTTAGCTGAACACTGTGAGCAGGACGCACCCCACTAACTTGTAGTTTTAGCTAAACACTGTGAGCAGGACGCACTGCACTAACTGTAAATAGTCTAGCTGCCTGACTGTGGTACTAATAGGATCAAAAGAACACCAGTAATTTTCTTCAGGTAGCTGTATATACTGTAACAAGACAAGCCTGCCTGTCAGTAAGAAGATAACAGGAACGGATCTAGCTGAACACTGTGAGCAGGACGCACTGCACTAACCGTAAATAGTCTAGCTGCCTGACTGTGGTACTAATAGGATCAAAAGAACACCAGTAATTTTCTTCAGGTAGCTGTAAATACTGTAACAAGACAAGCCTGCCTGTCAGTAGGAAGATAACAGGAACGGATCTAGCTAAACTGAATACAGTGTATATATATATATGCAACACCTGGGATGCATATATATACACAATACACTGTAAGTGCAGCTAACTGACTGACTGTTCTGCCTAATCTATCTAACTCAAATCAAATGACACTGTCTCTCTGTCTATCTCTTTCAACGCCGGAACACACACTACACAGGGCCGCCGTGCAGGCGGCCTTATATAGTGTGGGGCGTGTACTAAATCCCCCGAGCCATAATTGGGTAAAGCCTCCTTGGCTTTGGCCAATTACGGCTCTCTGTTCAGACGGCGCTGTGATTGGCCAAGCATGCGGGTCATAGTGCATGCTTGGCCAATCATCAGCCAGCAATGCACTGCGATGCCGCAGTGAATTATGGCCCGTGACGCGCCACACGAATTTGGCGCGAACGGCCCATATCGTTCGCAATTCGGCGAACGGGCGAACAGACGATGTTCGAGTCGAACATGGGTTTGACTCGAACACGAAGCTCATCCCTAGTTATGAGTCATAAGTCATGTGTCCTGTACCATGGTCTACAGAACAAGGAACAAGAAGGACAAACCAAACCACAGTTATATATAGAGTATAAATGCTTGTTTTCTTGTGCGCTCTTATAATCTTAAAATGGCGTCACAAGGGTTTGGTCATGTTACTACATCTGGCATATCACCTCTTCTAGCAAAAAGACCCCCAAATACCCCTTCTAGCACAAATCCTCTTCCCCATTCTCCCTCCCAACACAAATTCTCCCAAATCACAATTTCTAGCACCCCTCCCCCTTCGGGCAGGACCACCTGTCTATGTCACCTAGTGGCAGCTCCCTTCTGACGTCACGGACCAGTGCATGCTGCCCGAAGGGCCTGGTATAAACTAGGGGGGGGAACCCTACACCGTTTATTTTTTTAACGGTTTTCTTTTGCCAGGCAATGCCGGCACTCTTTCTTTTACATTCATCTGTCAGTGGGGAAGCCAGCTGACAGATGACAAGTCATGGCTGTTAAGGACGCGGGTGGCCTGGCTTACCGGCCGCTGCTTAACAACCAGCTATTCTTCACACAGAATTCAAATCAGTCGATGGTTTTTCGACTGATCCGAATTCTAATCATTCTGAAAAGTTGGAATTCATTAGAAAATGAATAAATTAAATGAATTTTAACAAAAATGAAACTGAAAATGAATTCTGAAATGAAACTAAGCAAATTCCATAACGAAATTAAATTAGTAACATAACGAATCTATCCGAAACAAAATAAATTTTTCCATTCTGCACATGTCTACTAGGCTCAATTAGGACAAGAGCCAGTAGACATACCAGCATGTCTTTGGAGTGTGGCAGGAAACCCACACAAACACAGATAAAACATGCAAACTCCATGCAGATCATGTCCTAACCGGGATTCGAACCAGGGACCCCAGTGCTAACCTTCTGTGCTTTCCAGTTTGGTCCCCTCATAAAAGCTTCCGCTGCTTGTTGTAGGTTGGAACCAGCACGATGGGTGATGGTGCAGAGATGTAAATCTAGCATCCCTTTTCAGGGAATGCTGGGTGCACCTCTATCCACGCCACCCCCTATATGGTTAATGGATAGATTCATGCATAGCATGAATCTATCCATGGCCGCTGCGGCTACCCCCTATTCATGCATCCGGCCCCTTTTAGGACGCCGGGCGCTTGAATTACAGCGGCAGGGGTGTTTTTTTGAAGCACCTGATTAGAGCTCTAATAGGCTTCAAAATAGGGTGGACCCCGAGTGCACAGCATTGTGCTTGGAGCCCACCCAGGTGTGTTAGGAAAGCAAATGAATGTTCGCTTTTCTAACACTGAACCGCCTCTCCGCCTTTCAGGAAGCGCGGGTGTGTTTCCCGTTTCCCGATTGTCTGAAAGGTCAGGCGATCCTATTGGATGTCTAGGAGGAGGGGGGGAGACGAACGTCAGAAGCCGCCGTGATCTCAGAGGCGAGGAGGACACAGGAGACGCTTCCAGATGCCCGCCGCAGCCTGATCCCCTGCCCGATGTGCCCGCCAATCCCCCATGTGCCTGCAGATCCCCCATGTCCCCGTCGATGGGGTAAGTGCCGGTGGACCGGTTGTTTGCCGCCCCCCCAACAAAGAAAACACCAGCCGCCACTGTCCCTTTTAGTAATTTTACTAGAGATGTGCATGACGAAAAAAAAAATTGTTTTGATTCGTTAATCTAGTTATTTTGTTTAGTTCAATTCGGTTGATTCGTTCAATTCGTATTCGGAATTTTCGAGTTTTCTTCGAATTTGCCAATTTTTTTAGATTCGAAATGTTCAAATCGATACATTTTCAAATCGGTCGAAACAAAAATGTTATATTGTTTTCGATTTGAATGCAGCAAAGTGAACAAACAAAAGAAAAATCTTCACCAAATGATTACAATGACTCTTTAAATCACCTTTGGCTTCACAAAAACAGCATTATTTTGAAATAGTACTCTATTAACACACACAGTGTTTGATTTCAGCATTATGTGTAGTTAGAATTTGACTGGAGTTCAATGTAAAATTTGATTCAAATTTCAGTCCGAATTTCTGAAATTGGGACGAATTTTGTTACGTTATTCGGAGCATTCGGTAAAATTTGTTTATATTGTAATTCAGGTATTCAGATATATCTGAATCTCCGAATAACGAAAAATTTGTTCGAATATTAATTCGGAACAAAACGAACGGCACATGTCTAAATTTTACAATTACTATTCACATTAAGCTCCACCATATGCTAGTTATTATATTGTTAGTGTCTTTTTTATTGTTCTAACTGTTTTGGTTCTTCTGTTTTCAGCATCTCTCTCTCCGCAGTGTCTCCCCAGCGATTGGGGAATGCACCCTAAACATGTCATAGATTTACATTTTCTTCTTGTTGAATATGTTTATCGAGTTTTCACAAGAAAAAAACAAAGGAATGTAAAGCATGAATACATAGCATACATTCAATATATTTAACATTATAGTAGGAAATTAAAACTATCTTACCACTATGTTAATTTTATACACACAGGAATATGAAAGAGAAAGTTAATGATCAGACAAATAGTCAAAGTATCAGTTTTCAGTAGTAAGATATGTAGCTTGTAAAGAAGAAAAAAAAGGGGGAAAGAATAAGAAGGGGGAAGTTTCAGTAGTGGTGGTCTGGCTCACGATAGATATATGCATTTATTAGTTAAGTTATCTATACAATCTAGTGTGGTAATAACAAAGACTGGTCAAATTCATTGGGGTAGTAGTGTTTAGAAATTTGGACTTCCACGCCTTGGCAATCGTTTGTTTGGCTGAAGTGTTAAGTTGAATAGGTAATTGGAATTGACTTTGGGAAAGTGTAGTGGGCTTAAGATTTAGAAGTGCTATGGCAGGATCTGGAAGAATAGAAATTTCTAGGGCTTTAGAGGCCATTAAAAATATGTTTTTCCAGAATTCCTGGGCTACAGGACACTGCCACCATATGTGAAAATGTGTACCTGGCGAGTCACAGCCTCTGAAGCAATTAGGTGAATATGTAGGAACAAATTTTGCTATTCTAGCAGGTACTAGGTACCACCGTGTTAGAACTTTATAATTTGTTTCTACATCATAACAATTTGGCGATGACGTTTTGGTGGCTAACCATATATTCGACCAATCTTTAGTATCAAACACCCGATTCATATCATGTGCCCATTTAGTAGTATATGAGGGTGAAATCTCATCAGAATTCCCATTAAGTTGTTGATATAATATTGAAATTAGTCCTCTGATGTGTGGGTCACTTATACAAATCCGTTCAAATTAAGTCATTTGATTAAGAGATGAGCCTGTACTAAGGAGTGGTTCGTAGAAGTTTTTAATTTGTAAATAGAAGAAGATTTCGTTTCTAGGAAGTTCAAATTTTTCACATACAACAGGAAAGGAATGGATTGTGGTAGCAGAAGTTAATTTGTATAAGCGATTCAGGTTCGTAGAGGACCATACAGAAAATGATCTTGGAAATTTCCAAACAGGATAGAAGGCTGGATTGCCAAGGAATGAAAGTTATGTGATAATGATTATGTGGAGATTGGAGATTTTGTGAATTCTTGAATTTATCCCAAATAGCTAGAGTATGTTTTGTTATGGGATTAGATAGATTTAACCTATCAACCAGGCAAAGCCATAACATGTTGGCCACTGATATAGGGTTGCTATCCACTGATTCAATAGCCACCCATAAGGGTGTTTCAACTGTAGCATGCTATTTGGGAAGGAGTGCTATTTGAGTAGCGTTAAAGTCAGAGAAAAAGTTGGGTAATCCTAAACCACCTCTTAATTTATTAAGGTAAAGTGTAGATTTGGGTATATGAGGTTTAGTGATGCCCCAAATAAATGACAGGACTCTACGTTGAGTAAGTCTTATAAAATAAGATGGTAATGATATAGGTAGTACCCTAAATAGATATAAAAAATTTGGCAATATAGACACCTTTATAGCATTAATCTTACCAAGCCATGAGAGTGAAAGACAGGCCCATTGCTTCATGCAGCCTGATGTTTGTTTCAGGAGAGGCAGATAGTTGGCTGCAAACAGATCCCTGAGAGAGATTTTGAGTTGCACCTCTAAATAAGGTAGTTGTTTTAGAACCCAATTAAAAGGTAAGGCAGTTTTTGTATGTTGGAGTTCTGATTGTGACAAAGAAATATTTAAAGCATTCGATTTAGAGGGGTTAGTATGAAGTTCAGAAATATGGGCAAAGTTATTTAATATGTTCTGTAGATTTGGGGTAGATATATGGGGGTGAGACAAGAAAACAAGGATATCATCCACGAAGAGGCATACCTTGTGCTGGTGACCACCTAATTCAATACCTTTGATATCAGGGTTAGTTCTAATTAGTTGTGCTAGGGGTTCTATTAGTAAGGCAAAAAGTAATGGGGAAAGGGGACAACCTTGTCTGGTGCCTCTACTTATGTCAAACATTGTAGACTTATAGCCAGCATATTTGATGTATGCTCTCGGATTATTGTAAAGAGAGGAGACCCAGGTTAGGAAATGATTTCCAAAACCCCATTTTTGAAGAACATATTCCATATATGGCCAAGTAACAGAGTCAAATGCCTTCTTTGTATCTAAGGAAACAAGGCAGGCTGGGATATGTCTAGTTTTAGCTGCATGTATGAGTAATGCCCCGTACACACGGTCGGACTTTGTTCGGACATTCCGACAACAAAATCCTCAGATTTTTTCCGACGGATGTTGGCTCGAACTTGTTTTGCTTACACACGGTCGCACAAAGTTGTCGGAGTTTCCGATCGACAACCACGCGGTCACGTACACCACGTACAACGAGACTAGAAAAGGCCGGTTCAGAACCAAGCGCGGCACCCTTTGGGCTCCTTTTGCTAATCTCGTGTTAGTAAAAGTTTGGTGAGAGACGATTCGCGCTTTTTCAGACTCGTGGCTTTCAGATCGTTTTCTGCTGTTCAGTTAGTGCTTGTGGGTTTGTATCTGCTCTTCAGTGCGTGCAGTCAGTTCGTATCAGAGTTTTCTGTGTGATCTTGCCTGCTTGTTGCTGTTTTTCAGGTCGCTCTTCACAGGCCTTGCTGTTCTTCAGTGCGTTCTGTTACTTCGTTCTGAGCAGCCGACCGTTTTCTAGCCATGTTTCATATGCGTACTCCTCGTAGAGTTCGTGCTGTGCGGGGGCTTGGTGTTGGGGTCCTGACCTTGACACAAGTCCAGTCCATGAACAGGGTGGGGAGGAGTTCATGGACCAAGAATTGGTTGCTTCAGCGTGACCAGTTCTGTCATATGCCTTTGCTCCGTGAGATCCGTGAGAATAATCCTGGTGATTTCAGGAATTTTCTCAGGATGACTGACACCGTATTTCACCGTTTGTTGGCTTCGCTGACCCCCTATATCAGCAGGCAGGATACCTGCATGAGGCAAGCCATCACTCCGGAGCAGAGGTTGGTCGCTACCCTGCGGTATTTGGCGACAGGGAGAAGCCTGCAGGACCTCAAGTTCTCGACAAGCATCTCCCCAGGCTCTTCTTTGTGGACATTTACTGCTTGTGTTTGTTTTAGCTGACCCTGACAGAAATGTGTGGAGTCCCGAAAATGTCGTGATTGTGTAACCTTACAAAGCACTGTTGGCTGTTATTTACTAAATGCAAAGACACTTTTCACTACAAGTGCACTTGCAACTGCACTGAACCTGCACTTGTAGTGCAAAGTGGATTTCCCCTTAGGAAATAACCCCCATTTTCTCATAAAACAACAATTACATCACCCCAAAAGTGTTGTAGCGTTGAGACAATAATCCACACATTCTTGCTGAACAATCTTTTTAATACTAGCACAATCACATGTGCATTTACCAAAGGCTTTTCTGACAAACCGACATGTTTGTTGTCTACCAATTTTTGTGGTGTCATTATCCAAAATCAAAATGTGCATTTTATAGAAAACAGGCCTGTGTAAAACCCACAAGAAAGACACAAATCTTGATCTTACAAAGTTCACATTTGGTAGAACTGGAAGGCAATATCAGACATGAGTATTTAGGAACTGTGTTTGATATTGCGTTCAGATGGGGGGAATCACCCCTGAAAAAGCCAAATTTGGAAGATGCACACAAATTTCACAATGTCAACATGTGCTATCTGCCATCACGGGGGATCAAGGGATGTGTTTTGGGGGAGAAAGCCCTTCCTCACCGCTACTTTATTATTGAGGAAGGGGTTGCACCCCCAAAACGCGTCCATTGATCTCCCGTGATGGCAGATAGCACATGTTGGCACACTGTGTGCATCCTCCAAATTTGGCTTTGGGAAAAATCACAAAAACATTTCGCACATTGTAGCACACAAAAGAAGAAAGTGATTTGGAGGGGCTTTAAACTCGCCCCAAAACATCAATGATGTTTTTATATTTTGGAATAACATCATTGATGTTTTGCTTGATGTTTTCCAATTGTAAATTACACCCCATGATCTCCCCGATCAGGATCTGGGCACTTTCAGATGTGAAAGGATCTGGATCCACAACCTCACGATCACCTAAAAAGAGAGGAACCCCAAAATAAATTAGGTTTCAAAAAAATGCCGCAATCCATCTCTTATCTGAGCCTGTGGTTGCAGACACTCACCTGTTGTGGTGACTATTTCCACCACGTCTTCTTCCTCCTGCTCATCTTATGTTGGTATTTCCCCTTCTTCCAGAGGTGGGGGGTCTCTGGTCTCCTCGGATGAGGGGTGTCCTCCGAGTCTTTTCTCCCCTATGTAAAACAAAAATGGTATAATTAGCACACAGATATTTAATGTCAGAACTATAAAGATGAAACATTGCTTGGAAGTGGGGTACAATTGTCTATCTTAGCCGAGTTCCAAGATGTAGCTTTTTTAGTGTCCTTTGTCAAGCTGCAATACTTTACCTGTTTGTTAAAAGCTTCACAGATGGAGACCCCCCCTATAGTATACACTGGAGCACCTGTATGGCCCCCTAATAAAAAGGGTGTTCTTGTGTCCCACACTAGTGCTCCAGTGTCCAGATGTGAAAACAGCTGCTCAGTGTCCTCTCCTTACACACAATCTAGTTTGCATTTCATTCTAGTAACAAAGCCATCTACACACCCCAATTCTTTGAAGACAAGTATAGGGCGTCAAAATGGTGGCCAAATGCATATGGGCTAAACAATGGTATTTTTTCGTCCGAAATAAAAATGTGTGATCCGAACGAATAATGTGCCCATGAACATGAAAGTTGCCATTTTAAACTGTACAACAGTTCCTAAAAGCACATGGAGCAGCACGAACGTAATAAACACAAAGAAGAGGAACACAGCACAACTACTTACTTTTTTGCAGCACTCTCCAGATCTTTCTGTACTGCTCATGTTCTCGTAATTTCAGGTCTGACCACCGCTTCCTGAGCTGATCTTTCGATCGTCGTACCCCGAATTTCCGGTGCAGACTCCTGACCACTTTCGCCATGATCTTGGCCTTTCGGACATTGTGGTTGGGGTAAGGCCCATACTTTCCATCATAGTCGGCCTTCTTCAGGATGTCCACCATTTCCAACATCTCCCCAAAGGACATATTTGAGTCCTTTAATCTCCTTCTGGATCGGGACGTTTCAGGCTCCAGCCTTTCCTCCTCCTCGTTGCTACAATTAGCACGATCCTGCTGTCTATCCGCCATGTGCTCTTCCCCCACTGCGCCGAATGAAAAGGGGCGGGGAATAGACTAGAAAGAACGTCAGGGGCGGGCGGAGTTATACGCATGCGCAGTGTGTATAAATCGTAACGCGCGCGTCTTACGTACGATCTGTGAGCGGAGGAAGGAGCATCGGAGACGCCGATCGTGCTAACGAAGGTAGGATCTAAACTTGGGCCTATACTGCTTCGAAATGGAAGCCTATATTGTAACAAGATTAGGGGAGTTTGGCCTGACATTAGGGTTTGTCTTGTGTTGTGTCTTGCAGAGAAAATGGATGGGTTCAAGGACCACAATTTCCTGCCCCTGTTCATAGACAAGTACAGGGAGCTGCCCTGTCTGTGGCAAGTGAGACATCCCCACTATAACCACAAACAGAAGAGGCAGGCAGCGCTGGAGAAACTGCTGGAGTTGGTGAAGCCGGTGGTCCCCACAGTAACCATCCCTTATTTGAAAGCTAAAATTGGTAACCTGAGGAGCACTTATCTGAGGGAGCGCAAGAAGGTCACAGATTCCCAGAGGTCCGGAGCTGCAGCAGATGACGTTTATGTCCCCAGGCTGTGGTACTATGAGAGACTGCGATTTCTGTCAGACCACACTGAAGTCAGGGAATCCCTCTCTACTCTTCCTTCCACGCTTCCTTCCATACCAGCTGAGGCTTCCGATGTCCAACCTGGGCCTTCCAGCCAGAAGAAGTGGAGGAGCCCAGCTGGAGTCAGGTATAGCATTCTTCTACTGATTTCTGGTCAATAAATAAATGATGTTTATTAGATGTTATTATTGATCACTAATTGCTGCTTGAAAGTGTTTTACATATCAATAGACAGTAGTGGGCACCCAAAATTGGGACAAGAATGCAAAATGCTGGGCTCAGAAGGATAGTCTGTTATATTTGTTAACATTCAATTTGCAGCAGTGAGGAGCTGAAAATTGTGTGTGATTGATGAATAAAATACTAAAACTATGTCCCTTTTTCATACACAGGAAGACCTCAGCCAGGAGGAGGCTGTGGAATGTGGCAGTCAGGAGGAGGCAGGGATTAGTGGCAGCCAGGAGGAGGCGGGGCTAAGTGGCAGTCAGGAGAAGCCTGGGACCAGTCGCAGCCTGACTGAGTCTCAGGTCCCTCCCCTCCGCCTGCCATATAAACGAGCCAGGAAGGCCACTCCCAGTCCTGTGCAGGATTCAGCGTACAGGCTGATCCAGGAGGCTTCGGCGTCCCTCCGAGCCTTCCCCAGTCCTGAAGAGGCCTTTGCCTGCATGGCTGCCACAAAATTGCAGGGCATGCAGGAGGGCCGACGTAGGCTCTGTGAGGACCTGCTTTATAAAGTGCTTCGTAAGGGGGAGAGTGGGGAACTGACACCCAAGACGGATGTCATGGAGAGGGACGATCCTCCTCCTCCTCCTCCTCCTGCTGCCACAACTCCACCACCACAGCCAAAGCCTGGAAGGAAGCGTGGAAAGAAGACCAAAGAGTGATTGCCCTGGGTTCAGTCTGGTCTGACAGAAGATGCAGTCTCTCGTATGACCACAGCCTGGGGACACAGATGTCATCTGCTGCTTTCCGGATCTCTGGGACTTCTGGACCAGACTGCCCTCCCTAAGATAAGGACTCCTCAGGCCACCAATTTTGCTTTTAAATAATTGATGTCTGCCCTGGGGGTCCCAGGCTTCGCCAATTTCTGCAGTTTCTCCAGCGTTGCCTCCCTCTTTGTTTAGTTGTGAGCCCTTAATAAAAATTTTTTGGGTAAATTCTACTCTCCTGTGTGTGTTTTCATCCAAAAAGGACAGTTTGTTGGTGAGGATTCAGGTACATTTCTAAAAACATAAAATGTGAAATTAACAAGGGACAACAACACCAAACAATTTCCTACAGATTAAATAGAACAACATATTAGTGGTGTTGTGGGAACTTGTCACAAAAAACACACAAACATTTTCGGGAATACAAATCAAAATCACCAAAAAAAAATAATAAAAAAAAGAGAAACACAAAAAAATAATCTACATTAAAGTCCAAAAAAAATAACAATTTTGTTGTCAGATGTGAGAAATCAAAATATATTGAGGGAATCCCGATAAATGGTAACGAAATAAGTTTGTGAGAAGTGTGTGTGAATATGAGCATCAAAACGACTTAATTCTTGTCACATTATAAAGAAGAAGAGAGTGCGCTGTATTAAAACATTTTGAACATTGCAGCGTGACGAAAGTGCTGTATCCATTACGAACGCTACGTTTACCAGAACGAGCTGTCCCGTGTCGGAATTTCTTCTGAGCATGCGTGGCACTTTGTGCGTCGGAACAGGCCACACACGGTCGGAATTGACGCGATCGGATTTTGTTGTCGGAAAATTTTATCTCCTGCTGTCCAACTTTGTGTGTCGGAAAATCCGATGGAAAATGTCCGATGGCGCCCACACACGGTCGGAATTTCCGACAACACGCTCCGATCGGACATTGTCCATCGGAAAATCCAACCGTGTGTACGGGGCATAAGAGTGCTCGCCTTATATTATCACCTGCCTGACGCTTCGGTATAAAACCTGTTTGGTCCTTATGGGTTAGGTGGCCAATGATAGTATCCAATCTAGTGGCCAGGACTTTAGCTAATAATTTAATGTCTAAATTGAGGAGTGATATAGGGCGATAATTAGTCAAGGAAGAAGAGTCTGAATGTGGTTTGGGGATTATGGCTATTATAGATGTGAGCGTCTCTGTTCTAAATGAATGTCCATTGAGAATCAAATTAAAGGCCCTAGTAAGGATTGGCGCTAAGATATGTGCAAACTGTCTGTAGTACTCTGCCGAGAACCCATCTGGGCCTGGTCTTTTATGTAGCTTTACAATTTTTATAGTGTTCAAAACTTCAGTATTAGTGATAGGACCTTCAAGAAGATCTTGCTGTTTTTGATCAAGGTTAGGAAGCGTGATACTAGAGAATAATGTATCCGCTTTTGTCTTATCAAAATTAGAAGCTGGGGAATATAGCTTAGCCAAATTAGAACAAAAAACCTCTAGAATCTTAACTGGGTTACTAGTGTGCGCTTCTCGGGATATTTTCAATCGGATAAGAGTCTTTGCGTGTTGTGTCATTTATAGACTTCTGGCCATAGGCGTATCAGGCTTATTTGCTTTAAGATATAAAGTATGTTGGCATTTGCATAAGATTTTGTCTGCTGAATCAGTCAAAAAAAGATCTAAATCCAGACAAGCTTTTTCTAGTTTAGAGTTATTAATAGCAGTCGGGAAGGATTGCAAGGCCAGATGACAGTCATTAAAGGTAGTCTGAAGCTTTGAAAACAAGAGTTTGCGTTCTCATTTTAGTATAGTTGCTTGTTGTATCATTCTACCCCTAATGACAGTTTTATGGGCCTCCCATAGCGTAAGGGCAGAGATGTCACTCGTGTCATTATTTACAAGGTAGTCGGAGATTGATCTCTCAATCTCAATACTAAGAGATGGATGAGTCAAAATGGAATCCTTCATGCATCAAGTAGTGTCATGAGATCTAGGAAGCGTGGAAGCAATATTAGTGAATACTGCACAATGATCAGTCCATGGGAAGGGAATGATTTTGGCTGAGATAATTTCTGGCAATATGCTAGATGGGATAAGGATATGATCTATCCATGAAAAAGATTTATGCGGGTAGGAATAATGAGTGAATCGTCTGCTGGTAGGATTAATTTTGCACCAAGTATCAACCAAACCATGAGAAGTGAGTAAGCGTTGAAAAGTTAGGTTTGTTGTGCCTGTTGTAGGCCCAGGAGCAAATTTATCTAAAAATGGGAAAATTATTGCATTAGAATCTCCACATATGACAGTTGTACCAAATTTATGGGCCTCTACGACTTGGAAAAGGTGGGATAGGAATGCCGTTGGGCGTTTATTGGGAGCATAGTAGGATACAATAGTAATAGGGTTATCAGAAATAAAACCTATTAGAAGTATCATCCCTCCGGATCTATCACTTGTGATATAAGACTAAACGGAGCGGAGCGATGGAAACCAATAAGCGTACCACGCTGTTTGACAACAGCAGAGGCAGTATAAAATTGTGGGTATGAGGACGAAAGAAATCTTGGATGAGCTTTATCTGTGAAATGGGTTTCCTGTAAACATATAATATGAGCTTTTTAGATGAAAAGGATCGTAGTGCCTTTGTGCGTGTATGTGGGATATTAAACCCCTGTACATTTAAAGAGAGAACATTTATGGGAGCCATAGACCAACTAGGATGATAATTCTATCAGAACAAAAACAGTACTTACTGAGAGCCGGAACCACCGATCAGAGAATAAAAAAGGAATAAAAATAAAATGAGGAAAAAATAAATAAAACAATCGTATTAACCCATTACTTATACAATGCAACTTAATTATGAAGCAGGATAGTAGGGTTTGGGAGCATCTCATAGGAGTTTTCAGAACTTCCTGAGAGGATCCGGGTCCACCAGCAGAGTCCGCCATAGTAAAAGCAGGAGTCTACAGGTGGAAAAAAGGGGGCAGCAAGAAGTTCCATGGGGAAGAACAACTCCGGAGAACTACAGGAACCAATTAAGAACTAGCATGGAAATGTTTAACAATTTGCTATATTATTTTGTTATTTCCAAAAAGATGGAAACAAGAAAAAAAAGGAGAAATCAAATAAATGTTTATAATTTAAACAGAACCATGTCGACAGAGCTCAATCTAGTCAAGAATATGGTTAAGTTAAGAACTCAACCAGCACAAATAACTGGGAACCTGTAATAAGAGAAGGTAATTAATGTAAGCTATTAGGTCAGTCCATTGAATCTTCATTTTTGGGTGGTGAATGCTCATAATGGCCACGATTATGGAGATTTTGATGTGAAGAGGAGGAAGAGCTGGATCCTGCGCCTTAACTATGCTGTGAAGAACGAGTGTTTGAACGTCTGCGAGGCTGATCTTTAGGTAAAGCTGCATCCACTAAGCCTATTTCCATTAAGGTTTAATGTAAGTCTTCTGGAGAGCGACAGACACATCTAGTTTCCAAGTGAGTAAATCGAAGACAGAAAGGAAAGCCCAATGATAGGTAATTTGATTACTCTGAAGCAACTGCAGTTGGGGTTTGAGTGCACGCCTTTTTGCCACCGTAAGAGGGGAGAGATCCGTAAAAATCTGATAGGTATGACCCTGTAAGCTGAGAGATTCTTTCCCTCTGGCTGCTGATAACAGTTTTTCTTTGGTTCTGTAATAGTGCAATTTAGTTATTATGTACCTGGGGGACCATTAGATTTACGTGGTGCTAAGGGTCTATGCACTCTGTCCATTTCAAGCCTGTCAATAGGGATGCCAGGGAGTAATTCTTGAAAAAGCGTCGTGATTGTCGCCTGTAAGTCCAGTATGGATTCAGGTATATCTCCAATACGCAAATTTTAATGTCGGTCTCTATTTTCTCTGTCTTCCAAACGTGACTGTAGTAAGATGTTCTCCTCTTTAAGGGCCATGAACTCAGAAATACAATATTGTGTTTGATTGTCAATTTCATCTACTCTCGGTTCTAATTCAGCGGTTTTCTGACCAATTTCTTTTATCTCTTTTGTTAATTTATCTGTGATATGATCAGAAGTTTGCTTGAGAGCTTGCTGTAACATACATTCAAATTTTTCAAACATGTCAGACTGCATTGCCGTTTGTGAGGCATTAATATTATAGTCAGTCTCACCCTTAGCAGCCTGTGTTTTTTTGGCTGAGGGGCAGAGATTTCTTAGCCTGAGGAGCGCTGTGCTGTGAGGAGGAGGACGGCGCCGCCATCTTGGCCACCAGCTTGAGAGCCGCTTCCGTCTTTATTCCGGATTTAAATTTGCTTTTTGGTCCCCTCAAGACCATACTTTATGTACAGAAAGGCGCTGGGGTGAGTTATTTTCAGTTTTGAACTATTTGCGGTGCCGCTGGGACCTGTAGTCCTCCGGTTTGAACTCCCGAGGAGCGGAGCTCTAAGGCTGCATTAGCGTTCCCCTAGGCACCCGCGCATGGGCCCCCTAGATTTACATTTTCAAGACTACATGTCCCATCATAACTTATACGCTGTCCTGTACAGCGCATGCACCAGAACACAGGACTGCAGATGTGCCTGAACGCAGTACCGGAGCACTGTCCTATACTGTACATGTGTCCCCTGAGCACAGCGCCAAGGGGTGTAGGAAGGAGTGCGCATTCAGTAGCCTCCAGAAAGATTCTGCAAGGCAATGGGAAGCACCTTATGGATGGAAACTCAACACACCAGACTTTGGAAGCCACATTGCAAGTACTGTACAAAATAGGGACAGGAAGAGGTTAAAGCATATCTATGGTCAAAATGTAAAATCCTATATCATTTCCCACGTTGTATTTCAATTTTTATCCTACTCCTATTAATCTGAAAGATCTTGAAGTTTGTAAACTTACTTTGTGAAGATCCCCACACATTTACTACCTTTAATCCTGTGACACGTAGTAACTATATCCTGTGGGTAGGCACTGCTGTGTGACACATTTCACAGAGCCTGCCTTCTTGATCTATAGAGGTGCTGAGAGGAGGAGTTTCAGGAGGCGGAGTCAGTACACGAGTCACTGCTTGCAGGCAGAAAGGTACCATGGGATACGTAGTCCTTAGAAATTGAGAAGCTGAAAAGCATGCTGGGAATCCAGGAAGTTGTAAAAAAGACAGGCAGCACCCACAGTGTGAAAGGAGATTTTTTAAGTGAGCTTTTTATTGGATTGTCAAATATAACTCTTATTTGTGATATTATTACAATTCTGAAGTTATAAAAAGAAAGTGTGTTATTATTATTATTCATGATTTATATAGCGCCAATAGTTTATGCAGTGCTTTAGGCCGGGTTCACACCTATGCGAATTGGATGCGGGTTTCTCCGCATCCAATTTGCATAGCAGGAGAATGTGACTGGCTCCCTATGGAGCCGGTTCACATACAGTCAGGTCCATAAATATTGTGACATCGACACAATCCTATCCTTTTTGGCTCTATACACCACCACAATGGATTTGAAATGAAACAAACACGATGTGTTTTAACTGCAGATTTTCAGCTTTAATTTGAGGGTATTTACATCCAAATCAAGTGAACGGTGTAGGAATTACAACAGTTTGTATATGTGCCTCCCACTTTTTAAGGGACCAAAAGTAATAGGAACAGTTGGCTGCTCAGCTGTTCCATGGCCAGGTGTGTGTTATTCCCTCATTATCCCATTTACAAGGAGCAGATAAAAGGTCCACAGTTAATTTCAAGTGTGCTGTTTGCATTTGAAATCTGTTGCTGTCAACTCTCAATATGAGATCCAAAGAGCTGTCACCATCAGTGAAGCAAGCCATCATTAGGCTGACAAAACAAAACAAACCCATCAGAGAGATAGCAAAAACATTAGGTTTGGCCAAATCAACTGTTTGGAACATCCTTAAAAAGAAAGAACGCACCGGTGAGCTCAGCAACACCAAAAGACCCGGAAAACCACGGAAAACAACTGTGGTGGATGACCGAAGAATTCTTTCTCTGGTGAAGAAAACACCCTTCACAACAGTTGGCCAGATCAAGAACACTCTCCAGGAGGTAGGTGTATGTGTGTCAAAGTCAACAATCAAGAAAAGACTTCACCAGAGTGAATACAGAGGGTTCACCACAAGATGTAAACCATTGGGGAGCCTCAAAAACAGGAAGGCCAGATTAGAGATTGCCAAACAACATCTAAAAAAGCCTTCACATTTCTGGAACAACATCCTATGGACAGATGAGACCAAGATCAACTTGTACCAGAGTGATGGGAAGAGAAGAGTTTGGAGAAGGAAAGGAACTGCTCATGATCCAAAGCATACCACCTCATCAGTGAAGCATGGTGGTGGTAGTGTCATGGCGTGGGCATGTATGGCTGCCAATGGAACTGGTTCTCTTGTATTTATTGATGATGTGACTGCTGACAAAAGCAGCAGGATAAATTCTGAAGTGTTTCGGGCAATATTATCTGCTCATATTCAGCAAACTGCTTCAAAACTCATTGGACGGCGCTTCACAGTGCAGATGGACAATGACCCGAAGCATACTGCGAAAGCAACCAAAGAGTTTTTTAAGGGAAAGAAGTGGAATGTTATGCAATGTCCAAGTCAATCACCTGACCTGAATCGGATTGAGCATGCATTTCACTTGCTGAAGACAAAACTGAAAGGAAAATGCCCCAAGAACAAGCAGGAACTGAAGACAGTTGTAGTAGAGGCCTGGCAGAGCATCACCAGGGATGAAACCCAGCGTCTGGTGATGTCTATATGTTCTAGACTTCAGGCTGTAATTGACTGCAAAGGATTTGCAACTAAGTATTAAAAAGTGAAAGTTTGATGGATGATTGTTAATCTGTCCCATTACTTTTGGTCCCTTAAAAGTAGGAGGCATATATACAAACTGCTGTAATTCCTACACAGTTCACCTGATTTGGATGTAAATACCCTCAAATTAAAGCTAAAGCACATCTTGTTTGTTTCATTTCAAATCCATTGTGGTGGTGTATAGAGCCAAAAAGATTAGAATTGTGTCAATGTCCCAATATTTATGGACCTGACGGTATCTCCGTTGCGGCTGCGGAGCGCACTTCTCAGAAACGCTGTGCATCTTTGGCTCAGTTTCAGGGCCGAATTCAGACATAGATTTGTCCCTGATTCGTCCCTGAAATGGGGAACAGGGAACAGCGCTCCTGTGCGATCTGCAGCCGGTTCCAGTGTGAACCAAGCCTAACAATATAAAAGGGAGACAATACAGTTATAACACAATAAAATACAAGAGGGTCAAGAGGGTCCTGCTCAGAAGAGCTTACAATCTAATAGGGTAGGGCAAGTGGTACAAAAGCTTATAATTGTGGGGAATGAGCTGATGGAAGTGATAGGAGATAAGTTGGAGGTGTGATAAGCTTTGCTGAAGAGATAAGTTTTCAGGGATCGCCTTTTAAGAAGTAGGAGATAGCCGGACAGATTGGGGTGTCTCTACTCTGGAGGGAACAACACAGACACCTTTAGACAGCAGCATTGTCAGTCTAGCGGGAGGGGAGTGTTAGATGTACTAGCAGATTTAAATACACCAACAAATTGAAGCCAAACTCTAGCTAACACTTTGTAAGCAGTTACAGCAAACTGTTTTTTTTTTTTTTGTTCCTTTTGGGATAAAGGTTTTACATCAATAAATAAAAGTTGTTCATTGTAAGCACCCTTGTCATCGGTAAATGGTGTGTCTCATCTCTGTAACTTGATACTTTCTACTGGAGAGCTTGTTCTTTTGAAAAAACAACAGACCTGCTGGCTGAATGACCAGATAAATATATAGAAAAAAGAAAACCTAAAAAAAGAAAACGAATGCAACCATCACATCTAAGAAATGGTAAGCTACACTTTAAACGCAAATGTAGCATATTACAGCCTACCAATCATTAGATGTGGTGGCTGCATTCGCTTTCTTCCCTTAGACCCCGTTCACACAGGGACGACTTGTCAGGCGACCTAGTCGCCTGACAAGTCGCCTCCCGTTCTGTGCTATGGAACCGTTCTAAGGGGAGCGACGCAAGTCGCTCCGACTTAGAAAAAGGTTCCTGTACGACTTCGGGGGCGACTTGGGGCGACTTGCATAGACTTCTGTACAGAAGTCGTTTTGCAAGTTGCCCGGGCAGTCGTGTGCAGGTCGCCTCGGTAAGGCGACCTGCAAGTCGTGTTGCCCCTGTGTGAATAGGGTCTTAGACTTTTTTCACTCTGTTTTCACCTGGTGATCTGGCCAGGTAAAAACAGAGCCCAGGTATATCTTGTTTTTGTTGCATTGCAAGTCAGTGACCAGACCTGAACCTAGTAGCTCTCCCTCATTTTGTGTCTGTTTGCCCCATGTTGGCATTGTGTCCACCGTAGCATCTTCCGTGGCAGAGAAGTCTAGGACTGGCCATAAGAGGGATTACTTTAATGCAGTTGGTCAGCTTAAACATGTATTGCAATATGTGTCAACTAAAAATCCCTGTTTTTATTGCATAGTTTGCAAGAAAGGGTATATAGCATTGTGCAGAGGGTTCATCCAGTATTTATAGTGTTAACATGTGGTTGCACCCCTTTGGCACCGGATAAATAATATGCATGTACAAACTATTGGGATTTGAACACATCTATATCTTGTTTCTGGCCAGTAACACACCTCCTGTATTAGAGTGCCCCCCCCCCCACTCTGGATGAAGGAGAACAGGGGGCACCTTTAGACAGCAACATCGCCACTCTGGGGGAGGGGAGTGTTAGATGTATGAGCAGATTTACAGTAGATACACTAATAAATTGAAGCCAAACTTCAGCTCACACTTTATAACCAGTTACAGCAAACAATGGTTTTAAATACATTGGGGGAAAATATTTACTGTATTTATTGGCATATAACACGCATTTCCCCCCCTTAAAATCAGGGGAAAATCGTGTGTGCGTGTTATACGCCGCCTCGGAGGGGAAGGAGGGAATGAGCGCCGCCAAAAAAGACAGAGCCGAATCTCCTGTGTACTCAGCTTTGCTCCCAGTCACGCCCAGTCCTGCCTCCTAGCATTGACGTCCCGCCATTGAACCGGTGTTATGTCCATCATAAGATCCGGGCCAAGGGGTGGGACTGTGAGCACAGGAGATCCGGCTATGTTTATTTTGGCAATAACAAGGCTGCAGATGTGCACTGATCATGCTGCAATGATGGGCAAGTCTGCAGGTGGGCACTGATCAGACTGCAATGATTGGCAAGGCTGCAGATGGGCACTGATCAGGCTGCAATGATTGCCAAGGCTGCAGATGGGCACTGATCAGGCTGCAATGATTGCCAAGGCTGCAGATGAGCACTAATTAGACTGCAATGATTGGCAAGGCGGCAATGATGGGCAAGGCTGCAGATGGGCACTAATCATGCTGCAATGATGGGCAAGGCTGCAGATGGGCACTGATCAGACTGCAATGATTGGCTAGGTTGCAGATGGGCACTGATCATGCTGCAATGATGGGCAAGGCTGCAATAATGGGCACTGATCAGGTTGCAATGATGGCCAATGGCGAGGCTGCAGATGGGCACTGATAAGGCTGCATTGATGGGCACTGACCATTATTTTGCTTCCCTCTTAAATTGAAGGTGTGTGTTATACGCTGATAAATACGGTATTTGATTCCCTGCAGATTTAGTTTTCCCACTTACAAATAAATGAATTGTTTATCATTTTTATCATAGGTGTATTTCAAGCGACAAAGACAGAATATCAACCAAAAAAAAAAACGCATAATACAAATCTTATGAATTGAGTTGCAATTCAGTGAGTAAAATAAGTATTTGATCCCCAAGAAAAACATGACTTAGTACTTGGTGGAGAAACCCTTGCTGGCAAGCACAGAGGTAAGGCGTTTCTTGTAGTTGGTGACCAGGTTTGCACACATCTCAGGAGGGATTTTGGTCCACTCTTCTTTACAGATCTTCTCTAAATCCTTAAGGTTTCTTGGCTGTAGCTTGCCAACGCAAAGTCTCAGCTCCCTCCTTACATTTTGTATAGGATTAAGCACTGTGCCCCGAGCCCAACCAGTTGTGTGACATTGATAAAGGAAGAGATGGCTGCACATCGATTGAAATCCAAAATGTCGTTTATTGATCACCAAGATGACATCAAAGGACACCAATACACAGGTCTTGTAGACTAGTTTCACACAGTACAGTTGTGCTTAATCATGATTAAGAAAATTGGGCACCTGCAGCCACTGGTATGCTGCTACAGTTATTCCTTTTTTTTTTTTTACCATGAAAGTTTTACTGAAACATTCATTTATATTTTGTGTATTTATACAGTGCAGATATATTACACTAAAACTTTGAAGCTAAATACAGCCGTTCACATCAGTCCCTACCCCCAGAAGAGCTAATAATCTAACTTCTCCACCACACTCATACAATCACTATGAATAGATTCTAATTAACTTTCCATTATTATTTTTGAAGTGTGAGGGAAACATGCAGTTTCTATAGGAAACCCACACAAACACAAGGAAGCATACCAGCTGCATGCAGACACTGCCTTGGATGGCAATCAAACCAAGCAATGCAAGGCACGCAGGCTGAACACTATTCATTCATTTATGAGTCTCTTGATGATAGGAAAATACACAATATAATCCATGTCACATTTTCTCGCAGCTCTCAGACTGGCTCACACACACTCACATCACTAGAGGCGGGTTTATCATCAGCCTACAAATTCTGAATACACGCAGCCAGCTTCAATCTATCTGGTTTGTGAACAAACCAGGCAGTGTGGGTACCTTGGACGGACGATGGGATTACAATGTGACCACTAAGCAACTATCGTTCTTCACGGTGGGAATCAGAACATCATAAGTTATCACCTGCAAGCCATCGATCAGTCATTTCCTTGGATGAGAACCTGTATCCTTCCTGAGATCTTAATCGGAACATTGGCACATCATCTGGAACGTTTGTCTTTACGTCGCCTTGGGTTTCGAATTGTGGTGCAGCAATGCTGAAGAATCTGAGCAATATGTTTTCACTGATAATGCTACAGATTGCCACAGTGGCCACAGGTAAATGCAGATCTTTTATCTCTGGTTTGTTAAGGATCTGAAAAGTTGTGATGATATATAATTTCTAATACCCATTTTAGATGTTTCTGGAGGTATTCTGGGTCATTCAAAAAGCTTTCACAGCTCTGAAATGGTTAGGCTACTTGGATAGGTAGTGAAACATCTTCAGTATTACAGAACAAGTCAAGTTGAATGTGACAAATCACTGGGTATCACTGTGACATACTCACCCGGGACAGAGGCTTTTGGAGGAGACTGAATGCTAACCTCTTGCCTACCGACTATGGGCCCTGGCGTTTGAGGGAGCTACAAGCATTTAGGAAGATATTCTGTTATGTTACGCAAAAGGACATTATTAAGGAGGCCATGATGGTCTCTGCTAGCTTGGGACTCAGTGGACAGATGTCAGTGAAAGGAATGCTGATTAATGAGATCTGAAAAGCCCGGGTCTTTCACCCAATAGTTTATTGTGCTCATTAACACACCTTTGTCTCCTAGCAAACTATTGGGGGATGTGTTTATACTTATGTGTATTGTAAGTTGTAAGTGAGGAGACGGCAAGTCTACCCTGAAAGGTCATATCTCTGAGTCACCAAGTCTGGGTAAATGATTAGATAACTAGCTCATGTGAATTTATGTTTCTGGTTACAGGTGTATTGTTAGAGTAATATGAGCAGGAGAGGGGAAACCTCCTCTTCAACTGTGTATAAGACTGTATTCTTGTTCTAATAAACGGTTCATGTTCAGCAACCAAACGAGTATTGCCTTGTTTGTTGTTAGCAGCGGTTAGAATATCTGAAATCTATATTCAGACTGGGAGGAAGAGGTTTATGACGAAAGCACTCAAGCGGAGTGTGGGACGTTTTGTCACAATCACTATTTTAGATGTTTCTGAAGGTATTTCAATTCATCCAAGAAGCTTTCTTAGTACTAGAATGGCTAAGCTATTTGAAAAAATCAAGAAACATCTTCATTATTACAGAACCAGTCCAGTTGAATGTAAAAAAAAATACTACTAGATATACCCATTTTAGATGTTTGTGATATTCCAGGTCATCCAAGAAGCTTCCTCAGTTCTGGAATTGTTAAACTAACTGAACAAATTAAATGTTAACAAACAAGTCCAGCTGAATGTGAAAAATTACTGCTAAGTATAACCTTTTAGATGTTTGTGATTGTAAGAAGTTGTCCTGGTTCTGAAATGGTTAGAGTGTAATTTTGGGATCTTCAGTATTACAGAACAATTCCAAATGAATGTGACAAACTACTACATGGGTGCACAATCTGTGGCCCTTCAGATGCTACAAAACTACAAGTACCATCATGTCTTCGCCTTTGGGAGGAATGCTTGTACATGTTAGCCTTGCAATGCCTCATTGGACTTGTAGTTAAGCAACAGCTGGAGGGCCATAGGTTGGACACCCCTGAACTACTAGGTATAACTGTTTTAGGTCTTTAAACTGCTCCCATCTGCCTTTTAAATCATATACTAATTACCCTGTAGAACAGTGGTCTCCAAACTTTCTAAACAAAGGGACAATTTACTGTCTTTCAAACTTTAGGGGGGCAGACTGTTGCCACCGGGAGTAGAAAATGTCCTGGTGCCAGTTGCAGTAAACAATGCCCCATCTTTGGTATTAGGGGGAGGTATAGTTACCCATCATTGGTGTCAATGGGAGGAATAGTGCCCCATCATTGGTATCAGTGGGTGGACTAGTGCCCCATCATTGGTGTAATTGGGAGGAATAGTGCCCCATTGTCAGTGTCAGTGGGAGAAATAGTGCCCCATTGTCAGTGTCAGTGGGAGGAATAGTGCCCCATTGTTGGTGTCAGTGGGAGAAATAGTGCTTCACCATTGGTATCAGTGGGAGGAATAGTGCCCCATTTCTGGTGTCAGTGGGAGGAATAGTGCCCCATTATTGGTGTCAGTGGGAGAAATAGTGCCCCGTTGTCGGTGTCAGTGGGAGGAATAGTGCCCCGTTGTCTGTGTCAGTGGGAGGAATACCGTTGTCGGTGTCAGTGGGAGGAATAGTGCCCCATCATTGGTGTCAGTGGGAGGAATAGTGCCCCATCATTGGTGTCAGTGGGAGGAATAGTGCCTCATCATTGGTGTCAGTGGGAGGAATAGTGCCCCATCATTGGTGTCAGTGGGAGGAATAGTGCCCCATTGTCAATGTCAGTAGTAGGAACTATGCCCCATTGTTGTTGACAATAATGCCCCAAGGACCATATAAAAACAAGTAAAGGGCTGCATCCGACCCTAGGGCTGCAGTTTGGAGACCTCTGCTGTAGAAGAAAGGTTCTTATATTTAGCTAATCTTCAGGTGCTCTGGTCCAGTGTCTTCTCTATCAGTTAGAAGCGGCTTCAGAGGAGAGGAGGGCGCTCCGACAATAGATGGCCCATAGAAAGCCTATGGGTGATGTCACTGCTTAGGCATTCCAGCTGTTGTCGAAGCACTCTGTCCTCTCCCCTGTAGCCAGCAGTGGCTGACACAGTGGAGAACAACGTGACCAGACCGGAGCACCTCAGGATAGGTAAGTATAAGCATCTTTCTTCTATAGAGTAGTTAGTATAGGCGTTAGAAGGGGGTGGGAGCAGTTTAAAGATTAGATAGTTTTATCCCAGATTTACACTTTAAGTTACTTGGATAAGTATTAGAACATCTTCGTTGTTACAGAACAAGTCCACTTGTATGTGACAAACTAATACTAGGTATTTGTGAAAATATTCCAGGTCATCCAAAAAGCTTTGTTGGTTCTGAAATGGTTAAGCTACTCAGATAAGTATTAGAACACCTTAAATATTACAGAATAAGTTCTGTTGAATGTGATAAACTACTACTAGGTGTATACTCATTTTATAGGTTTGTGAAGGTATTCCAGGTCATCCAAGAAGCTTCCTTAGTTCTGGAATTGTTAAGCTAATTGGATAAGTCTCAAAATAACTTCAATGTTTGGGAACAAGTCCAACTGAATGTGACAAATTACTACTAGTGCCCCGTACACACGGTCGGATTTTCTGACGGAAAATGTGTGATAGGACCTTGTTGTCGGATATTACGACCGTGTGTGGGCTCCATCACACATTTTCCATCGGATTTTCTGACACACAAAGTTTGAGAGCAGGCTATAAAATTTTCCAACAACAAAATTCGTTGTCGGAATTTCTGATCGTGTGTACACAAATCCGACGCACAAAGTGCCACGCATGCTCAGAATAAATAAAAGAGATGAAAGCTATTGGCTACTGCCCCGTTTATAGTCCCGACGTACGTGTTTTACGTCACCGCGTTCAGAATGATCGGATTTTCCGACAACTTTGTGTGACCGTGTGTATGCAAGACAAGTTTGAGCCAACATCCGTCGGATAAAATCCTAGGATTTTGTTGTCGGAATGTCCGATCAATGTCCGACCGTGTGTACGGGGCATAAGTATGGCATTTTAGATGTTTGTGATGGTAAGCAGCTGTTCTGAAATGGTTAAAGTGTAATTGTGGTATCTTCAGTATTACAGAACATGTCCAATAGAATGTGACAAACTATTAGGTATAGCTATTTTAGATATTCATGGAATTCCAGGTCATCCAAGAGGCTTCCTCAATTCTGAAATGGTTAAGCTACTTGGATAAGTTTGAAACAACTTCAGTATTAAAGAAAAACTCCAGTTGAATGTGACAAACTACTGCTAGGTATAACCCTTTACATGTTTATGAAGGCACCCCAAGCCATCCAAGAAGCTGTCTCACTTCTGAAACGGTTAAGCTACTTGTTTGGGTAGTGAAACATCTTCAATTTTACAGCAAGTCCGGCTGAATATGACAAACTACTACTAGGTATAACCATTTATATGTTTGTAAACGTACTATAAGAAAAAGGAGAACAGTTGGGACTTTATATGAGGCGGTGACCTGGTAAGGTCAATTGCCTCCATCCCTATCTATATGGTAAAAAGGAGGGGAAAGGGGATTGGGACTTTGAATGAAGCACGTAGGTATAAAGAATTCAGTTTATTATATAAATGAACATACAAACGCATAATCATGAGTAAACGTATATCCAATACAATTATAGTAACTGGTACAATTCATAAAAATGTATATCTATACATACAATGTAGACGGATTGCCACATGATTAAAAACGATTAATATCAGAAATTATACATACTGACAGGTATCAATTGAATCATAGGGGCACGGCATATAATAGCTCTATGCATTTTGTGGATTGATCCACTCTTTAAGAACATGCACGTGAGTTCAATAAAAAATATAATAGAAGGAGTTGCTGTATGGTCTGATCCTACCCAAGGGAAAAAAGAAAAATCATAAAAAATAAAATAAAACCAAGTATAAAAACCCACTCTCTACCATACTTACAAGGTTGACTATATAATAAAAGTGTGGCACTGTAGATCGGGGACCCCCAAAGGGGGGCATCTCCAAGGGGAGCTGAGGTGGTGTGAGTGGCCTGTTGTCCAGCAAGAAAGTTATCCAGGGGAGACAGATTTCAAGAAATTGAAGTAGTCAGAGTGACCATAAGTACTGAGACCATCAATGAAGGGCTTCTGAAAAAATATATATAATATATATATTTTATATATTTATAGTATGACACGTGTAGGGTGTCCTGTGCTCGGTAAAGAACAGGGGGATGGAAGTACTAGAAGGTATTGGAAGGTATAGGTGGTAGCCAAGGATTAAGAAGTGAAAAGTGATAAGGATATAAACGCATCACCAAGAGAGGCTGAATAAGCTATAAGAAGTGAAAAGCGATAAAGATATAAACGCATCACCAAGAAAGGGTGAATAAAAAGGTGTAAGAAGTGAAAAGTGATAAGGATATAAAACGCATCACCAAGAAAGGTTGAATAAAACAATCTAACAGTGCAGTGCAACTAGAGGTGAATTATAATCACCAATTAGACAGTGATCAGATCATAGGGTCCAGGGATCCAAGGTGATTCATGTAGTGAACCGAAGTGAGCGACGACACACGACACATGAAGCCTATAAGGGCATGGCCATCACACGCCCACCAACGTCACTTGGGCGTGCACTGCAGGAGGGAGGCATCCTTGGCTGGGTGGAGAACCGCCCGGTGTCAGTGACATTACAATCCTCCGTCTAGCTGCCAGATGGCACTAACGTGGACAGGAGGGGCGGTGCCACAGCAGTGACACTGCACCTGCCACGCACAGAAGATGACGTTGATGCATGGCGCATGAACGTCCACCCACCCTAAGTAGAAGGGGAGGAGGAAGGTCCGTGGCATGCATCGCAGCTCCCGGGAGGGATGGGAGCCAGAGGGCTCCTAAACCAGATCACATGACACACTAAATAGAGCAAGGGAGGCTGTATAACTAATCAAGGGATGGAAGGTAACAGCACCATCCTAAGAGTGTTGGCCCTAGAGAGAGAGGGAATTAAACAAACCAATAATATGAGTATAATTACCAGATGTGTAGATGTTATCAGACCTAGCTAAACATAAACTAGTGCTTCCATCCCTATATATATATATATATATATATATATATATATATATATATATATATATATATATTATGCAGGTCTTTTGACTGTACTTTTCTACCTCCTCATGACTCAGTGTCTAGCCTGCTTAGTGCATCCATGTGAGAGATAACAAACTCATTGACTATTTATACACAGACACTAATTGTGATTTAAAAAGCCACAAATGTGTGAAATTAACCTTTAATTGCCATTTGAACCTGTGTGTGCCACCTTCTGTGTCTGTACCAAGGCCAAACATTCCAGGGTGTGTAAACTATTTGGGTGATTTCTGTTATCATTATGATTTAAAAAGGATCCAAAAACTATGTGATAATAAAATGCTTCATGTGATTGCTATCCTTAAATATAAGATAGTTTTTTGGCATGATCAGTCATATTTTCAATATTAATGCCAAAATGTCCCAATTTCTGCCAGGGTATGCAAACTTTGAGCACGACTGTATGTTTTTGGTTGTAACATGAAAAAATATGGACAATTTCAAGGGGTGTAGCACCCTCTACCAATAGGTAGGTGCTAGTAATAGATTTTTTTTACTAGGAACTGTCAGCACGGGCAAATTTAGGCAGATGCTGCAAGCTAGGCCTGTCTGTTTTGATCTGGGGGCTGGGAGTGGTCAGAGTAGCAGTGGATGTTACCACCTGTGCTCTGGTTCTGAGGTGCCTCCCCTGCTTCCAGGGAGAATGTTCTGGAAGAGGGGCAGGGCCTGGAACTAGAGTGGCAGGTAGCTCATGTGGGAGCCCTGACCAATCCCCAACTGGTATTGTCAGGGGGTGGGCCTCCTATATAAGCTGAGGTAACATGCCACTGGGGGGAGATGTCGGCTGAGTGAAGGATGGAATACTAGGCGGCAGCAGGAGGGCACCCCCATCTGGGGGGATGTACCGATCACAGGAGGAGGCCCAGGGAGAGCTGTGAAAGAACTTTGCCTCTACATGGTCATTGGCAATGTCTTTATCATCACACGGTCGTTGATGAAGAACTCCTGGAGCAGAGGGGCAGGTGAAGCGGTTGGAACATATGGTCCGGTCAAGTTCCTCATCAAGGACTCAGGGCAGTGAAAGGTCGGTGAGTGTTACCACAGTGGAGGGCTCGATGTGCCAGGAAGTCTGTGAGGGAACTTTGCTTCTACACGGTCATTAGCAAAGTCTTCATCATTTACACGGTGAATGAGTCCTGGATCAGAGGAAGGGACTGTGGGGATCTGTGTCATATCGATGTGGCCTGAGGGCACAGGATTTGCAAGCTGGGCTGGCTGGGAACAGTAGTCCACCATTCAAAGAAATGCTTCTAAACTACTAGGCCTCCGGGGAGAGGTGCTGCAGGCCTCAGGCTTAATAGCAGAGAAGCAACCAGAGCCTGCTTGGGGACTTATTCAGAGTGGGTCTTTCTTGCTCAATAGAAGAAGATGTGACATTACTTCAGTTCAGGATAAGTTTGTGCAGGAGGGGAACTACAGATGAAGCTTTGTGCAGGAGGAAAGAAGTTTCTGGGGACATCATTTCTACACGGTAGGAAATGAGTGAAGCAGTGAAGTCCTCATTCTCTACACGGCATTGAATGGGGAATTCTTGGAAGCAAATAGTCTGTGGGAGTTGAGCAGAGTTGAGTTGAGCAGAGAAGGAGCAACAGTCTGCATGGAGATGCAGAAGGAGAAACATAACAGTTACAGATGCACATCATACCTTCTGGCTCTAAATATGTGCTAGTGTGTATAATCTTTAAAATATGATGGCAATTTAAACATCCTATGGGCATCCCATATACCCTTTTCCCCAACCAAGTTGTACCCCCTAATAAAACAAAAAAAAACCCAGCAAAACATTGTTCATTGTCTCTGTCTGTTACTAGTGGCAACTACACAGCTACAGGAGTATGAATACTCTTTCAAGGCACTGTATTGCAGTCTTTAGATGGATTTTCTAGCTACAATGGTTTTAACCCCCCTGGCGGTATTCCCGAGTCTGGCTCGGGGTGAATTTTTCATACCAAAAGCGGTAACCCCGAGCCAGACTTCGGATCGCATCGCCGGATCCAGGAAGAGTTTACTTACCTTGTCTCCTGGATCCTGCAATGTCTCCCCGCTGTGATCGGCGAGCCGCTGTGTCTCGCTCGATTCACAGTGCCGAGCTCCGTTCCCTGCGAGCGTTGCGACGCACGGGGACGGAGTTCGGCGGTAAATTCAAAAAGTGAAACACACAATACAGATACAGTATACTGTAATCTTACAGATTACAGTGCTGTATCAAATAATTACACATCCCCTTTGTCCCTAGTGGTCTGTCCAGTGTCCTGCATGCAGTTTTATATATACCGTATATACTCGAGTATAAGTCGAATTTTTCAGCACATTTTTTTGTGCTGAAAGTGCCCCCCTCGACTTATACTCGAGTCAAGCACTTTTCAGCAGCAAAAAAATTCATTTTCCGAACCGACTTTGGGGCCCCGTATCTCAGGGCCACTTGGTGCTAGGAACCCCAAATTTGGTATGCAAACCCAGTTGAACTGGTCCCACAACATATCCAAAGCTGAAGTTCCTAGCACTAAGTGGCCCCGAGATACGGGGCCCCAAAATCGGTTCGGAAAATGTTATTCTCTGCTGCAGAAAAGTGCTTGACATTTTCTGAACCGACTTTGGGGCCCCGTATCTCAGGGCCACTTAGCGCTAGGAACCCCAAATTTGGTGTGCAAACCCAGTGGAACTGGTACCATAACATATCCAAAGCTGGGGTTCCTAGCACCAAGTGGCCCTGAGATACGGGGCACCAAAACCGGTTCGGAAAATGTCATTCTCTGCTGCAGAAAAGTGCTTGACATTTTCTGAACTGATTTTTGGGGCCTTGTATCTCGGGGCCACTTGGTGCTAGAAACACCTGCTCTGGAAATTTTATGGTGCTAGTTGCACTGGGTTTGCACAATTTGGGGTTCTTAGCACTAAGTGGCCCCGAGATATTGGGCCCCAAATTCGGTCAACTGTGTCCATCTGCAGCAATGTCATTTTGGGACCCTTTGGGTTCAGAGACCCCAAATTTTGGCTGCAGCTAGGGGGCATCTAGGAACCCTTAACTACCGAGTTTGAAGTTCAGGGGACCTATGGCTGCATATGGGCACAGTGATGCTGCAAATGGGCATTGTTGACCCTCTTTTCCACTTACAGTAGCTGTGCATTTCTCACCCTCGTCTTATACTCGGGTCAATAAATTTTTCACATTTTTTTTGTGGTAAATTAGGGCCTCGACATATACTCGGAACGACTTATACTCGAGTATATACGGTATATAAACTGTTCTTTCTGCCTGGAAACTGGAGATTGTCCATAGCAACCAAAACTGTCTCTTTACATCAAAAGTGGCTTTAGATCAGCTAGAAAACAGCGATAATAAATTAGAATCACTCGCAGAATTGAGCGATAGTGATTTGTGGGGAGATCCGTCATCAAACACTAAAAGTAACGAAAGCGACAATTCTGCAACTGAGCAAATTTCAGTGTTTTTGATTTGATTACATTATTGAATAATTTTTATTATTATTATATTATTATTTGTTATAATTATTTATAGTTATTTATTATATTATAATTTTTTTATTTCGTTTTTCAAACTTTATCATACCCGGGATGTCTACTAGACTCTTGTTTGGACAGATTTAAGTGAACTATTCCTAAGAATTACAGGCCTACAATATAAAACGCCAAATTTCTGTGCAAAATAATGGTACCGCTTTCAGCACCTAAAATCTGAAATAATCATACCGCCAGGGAGGTTAAAGAACTCCAGGGAAAAAAAAAACATTTTTAAAATTTGCAGACCAATATTAATACCAATACTATTAATGGTAGCCCGCTAATTAAAATTATTGTGATACATAATCATATATTCAAAATGTATATACATCACTGTATATTATACCCATACATGAGTTCATAATATATACAAAAAGTCCACTCGTGCAAAATGAATTGGTGTGTAATCACTCCTCTGTTTCCAAATTCCAGTTCAGTGCTGTACATTCTATTCAACACCGCTGTGTGTATAATCCTCCACCGTCCAAACTACTCACTCACCAGAAACCCTCCAATATTAAAGTGATTATAATGTCTCATTTACCTGCTCTGTGCAGTTGGTTTTGCACAGAGCAGCCCGGATCCTCCTCTTCTCGGGTCCCTCTTCGGTGCTCCTGGTCCCTTCTTCCTGTTGAGTGCCCCCACAGCAAGCAGTTTGCTATGGGGGCACCCAAGTCGAGTCACAGCTTTATGACAGACATGGAGCTGTGACCTGGCCCCGCCCCCTTTCTCTCCTGATTGGCTGACTGACTTTGATTGAGAGCAGTGGGAGCCAATCCCGCCTTGCTGCTGTCTTAGCCAATGAGAAGGGGAGTCCTGGGCATCTAAGACACTCCTGCAACATAGCTAGATAAAGATGGGCTCAGGTAAGTATGAGGGGGGGCTGCTGCACACAGTAGGTTTTTGTATCTTAATGCATAGAATGTATTAAGATAGAAAAACCTTCTGCCTTTACAACTCCTTTGGGCCGGGTTCACACTATTGCGAGTTGGATGCGGGTTTCTGCGCATCCAATTCACATGTCAGGGGATTGTGACCGGCTCTCTATGGAGTCGGTTCACACATCTCCGGAGCGGCACCGGTGCGAATTGCACAGGAGTCCTGTGCATCTTCTGTTCCGTTTCAGGTCCGAATTCAGCCTAAAATTCAGGCTGAAATTGGACCTGAAACGGTGAATGGGGACGCACTTGTCCCTTGCTGTGAGCCACTCTGTGCTGTGGTGTGAACCCAGCCTCAAGCGTAATTATCCACTCCACAAGGGATGCTGAATCAACTGTGATAATCAATGTAACCTAGGTGCTTTTCAACCATCCAGGGATCCTGTATGTTATATTGCACTCCTCTTTTGCTCAATCATATACCGGTAATAAAAAAGATGCTATCACTGCCCAACATATTTATTCCATATAAAACTGTACAGTATAAAATAAAATGACAACTTACATTGATTATCACAGTTGATTCTGCATCCCTGGTGGAGTGGATAATTACGCTTAATATCGGAGGGTTTATGGTGAGTGAGTAGTTTGAATGGCGGAGGATTATACACACAGTGGTGTTGAATAGAATGTACGGCACTGAACTGGAATTTGGAATCACAGAGCAGTGATTACACATCAATTAATTTTGCACGAGTGGACTTTTTGTATGTATTATGAACTCACGTATGGGTATAATATGTAGTGATGTATATACATTTTGAATATATGATTACGTATCACAATAATTTTATTTAGCGCTGCTACCATTAATATTATTGGTTTATTTGAGATTTCACATTGGGGTGAAAACACTGTAGCTGCAGCTGATAAATGTACACTAGATATTGATTGTATAATTATATATATTTTGCGCCGGTGACACAATTATTATACACAAAGAATTAACTATAACAAGATGTTTTCCACCTCCCAGAGCTGAAGAAGCAACTACCATTTAAAGAGGAAGTAAACCCTAATGGGTTTTACTTCCTCATTCGTTTACTGCAAACCCTGCAAAGTAAAAGCATAATGGGCTAGTATGCATAGCATACTAGCCCATTATGTGGGACTTACCTGCAAAGGAAGCCCACGCTGTCCCCGCTGCAGGAAGCGCCCATCTTCACTCCTTCCGGGGCTGTGGACTTCGGCTCTGTTACTGGCCGGAGTCGCATGCGTACAGGAGCCGACGGTCACGACACGAGCACTATAGAAATGGCGTGACCGTGCCCTTTCTTCAGTGCGCATGTACTGATGACGTTGGCGCAAGCATATATGGTAAGTATCTTCTAAACCATACAAAGTGGTTGTAAACCCTTACAATCCACTTTTTGCTGCAGGTAAGCCTATAATAAGGCTTACCTGTAGCTACCCCCCATGTATCTGCACATGTCATCGGCACATGTGCACTGAAGTAATGGCACGTACGTGTGCCATTACCGGCAGCTCCGGCCAATTACATATACCCGCGGCTCCGGCCAATCACAGTGCCGGAGCCACGATGCCCGGAAGTAACTCCTGGGAGAAATGTCGCCGGCCAGTGCTGTGTACGGGCACCGCAGCGGGGGATTCGATCTCCAATGAATATTACATAATGAGCTAGTATGCTATGCATACTAGCTCATTATGCCTTTGTCTTGCAGGTCTTTTTTTTTTTTTTCATGTAGGTTTACAACCACTTTTATGCCCCGTACACACGGTCGGACTTTGTTCGGACATTCCGACAACAAAATCCTAGGATTTTTTCAGACGGATGTTGGCTCAAACTTGTCTTGCATACACACGGTCACACAAAGTTGTCAGAAAATCCGATCGTTCTGAACGCGGTGACGTAAAACACGTACGTCGGGACTATAAACGGGGCAGTGGCCAATAGCTTTCATCTCTTTATTTATTCTGAGCATGCGTGGCACTTTGTGCGTCGGATTTGTGTACACACGATCGGAATTTCCGACAACGGATTTTGTTGTCGGAAAATTTTATATCCTGCTCTCAAACTTTGTGTGTCGGAAAATCCGATGGAAAATGTGTGATGGAGCCTACACACGGTCGGAATTTCCGACGACAAGGTCCTATCACACATTTTCCGTCGGAAAACCCGACCGTGTGTACAGGGCATAAGAGAGCCAAATCTCTCCTCTCCAAACGCCAGAGTATAACTAAAGCTTTGCTATCAGTGCTCAATGAACCAGTAAACTGTAAATAGAAGAGATGATATAAACCTCCTTACAGATTTTTCCGGGAGTTCTTTCATTTTTCAGCCTTAGAATGTTTTCAGCAAGTACAGAAAATACTTAAATATGTTGGAAATGCCATGTCCTTGTCACTCTTTGTTAGATAAACAGAAAGCAAAAATAATCTTGCCTTTTTTTCATTAATTTACTAATCTCTCCATTACCCATGTGATGTTTAAAGTCCAGCCTGGGTGACAACTACGGCTCTTGACTAAGGGATGTGCATATTACTGAGGCTACTGTTTTCTCCACTATCAACCCTTCTAAATTCTTACCAACCATTAACCAAACGACACATTTTTTGGAGTCGAATGGCCATAGCAACCTCTTTATTACAACAAAATAGAATACAAAATTCCCAAAAAACATACAACGTAATGCATGTAATACATTTTTGCATAAACCTTAAACCAAATACAAATCAGTTTAAACCTGCCTGATCTAGAGGTCTTTGAAGGGCAAATTATTTCTCAACCAAATAGTTGTATCGGTACACCCCATAAAGGCCCCACGCCGTGTATTACGCAAGCTCAGGGACAACCAGTTATTTACTTCCAGATACAACCAACTACACACCATTGTTACCATTGTATTGTTATTAAGGGAAGGGACACCCATACCTCCAGATGGGCCCAACCCCACCTAAACCTCCATTATTTTTCAGCACCGCCTTCAAAGACCCCATAGACCTCCCGCTGCTATGACCTTCAAGCAAAGAAGAAAACAACAAATTCACAGCCAGTAAGCACAAGGAACAACCTAACCCCCCCTGCAATGCCTGAAAGATTTAGGAAAGCACAAAGGTGACCCCAAAACCAACTTCACCTAAAAAATTAAGGGAGGGAGGGTGGGAAAAACTTCCAGCTTCTGCGTCCCCCAGGCTCCGACTGACCACCGCCCTCAGCTTCCTTGGGAACACCCCCCACCTCAAGGCCCACCAATCCCAGGTAAGTGCCTCTTACTTATCCCTACCTCCACTCATCCCTCCGCCTCACTGCCCACCCCAGTCATGCTGGCCCTCCTCTCAGTTCCATTTCTGCTCCAGGCCATTACTTTCCATACAGTAGAGGAGTAAACTTAGCCACTTAGGGACAGGAATTGTGTTAGTCACGAGTTTACCAAGGGGGAAAAAAAGAAAACAAATTCAGTCACTGTGTCTAATGCCGCGTACACACGGTCGTACTTTTCGTCTACAAAAGTCCAACGGACGCTGACGGACTAAAGCTGGCTGGTAATCCGATCGTGTGTGGGCTTCTCCGGACTTTCAACGTACTTTTTTAGCCTCAAATCCGACGTACTTTAGATTTGAAACATGCTTCAAATCTTTACTTCGTAACTACGACGGACCCCGAAATCCGCTCGTCTGTGTGCTAGTCCGACGGACAAAAAGCCACGCTAGGGCACCTATTGGCTACTGGCTATGAACTTCCTTATTTTAGTCCGGTGTACGTCACCATGTACGAATCCGTCGGACTTTTGTGTGGTCGTGTGTAGGCAAGTCCGTTCGTTAGAAAGTATGCCGCAAGTCCGCCGCAAGTCCGCCGAAAGTCTGCCGGAAGTCTGTCGGACAGGCTGTCTGACTTTTGTAGACGAAAAGTCAGACCGTGTGTACGCGGCATAAGAACTACTAACCTGCAAAATAATACATTTTTGGGGGGTTAGGTACTCTTTAAGGCAGAATAAGATACACCAGTGAAGCACAGAGAAGCCACCTCACTGCCACAGAAGCCACATGTGCTGCCATGACTCGTACCGTCAGACACCAACTGCCAACCAGTACAGCTTTGACCAACTGTACTATCCCCCTGGTTTACTGCAGTAACATGATGGTTGTAGCTGGGTCCCCTGGACATCCATTGTCCCTTGGCTCCTGTGTATGTTGCCTAGCGGATGATCCAGCTGTGCTCACACTCACCTTTACAGGTAGGAAGTGGATGTAGACATGGACATTTTGTGCATCTGTGATCTGGACACCCTGGAACTTGAAGAAATACTTCAGTAGAGAAATAAAAGTAAACACAGCGGAATAGCGAATTCTACATTCACAAAAATGCAACGTAATATTAAGGAGAATTACGGTAAACACAACAAGGCGATTCTTCCTTTTGCATGTGGAGATTTGTAGATCAGCCACTAGAGGCAGGGTAGATAAGTTACTATAATCACTGTGCCTACCTGCTGATCTGCTGAGATATGTAAAATAGCAGCCACATAGGAGGAGTATGGTTTTCCAGGGAGCACTTTTAAATTCTGGGTTGCTGTGCCATGCAGCCTTACCCTTTGACAAAGTTGCAAGGATGAAACACGTCAGGACAGGGCTGTACGACAACCGAAAGTGACATCAAACGCCAAAACTGGAAGTGGCGCAGACCGGAAATGACACGATCAGGAGACCAGGTAAGGCGCTGTATCCACCGGCCTGACTGGTTCTGGCGGTCCGGAAGCTACACATCTATGCAGTATTGATGGGCTTAATATTGTATTAAGCTTGTGAGTGTTATTTTAACTGCAGGTTGGGTTTTAATAAAGAAGTATTTATGGTTTTAAGCTATGGAAGTTTATTTTCCCCTGAGTCCCAGTGGTGTTATGAGTAGTGAGAGCATTTAAAAGAGGTGCATACCGGAGGAGACGTTATAAGTGGTGAGAGCGATTGAAGGGGGTGCAAAACAAAGGAGCTATTATATGGAACCTCTAATGCCATGTACACACGAGCAGACTTCTTGTCCGCCTGAACTCCGAAGGACTTTGACGGAGTTCCGATTAAATGGACTTGCCTACACACGATCCCACCAAAGTCCGATCATTTCGAACGTGATGACGTACGACCGGACTAGAATAAGGAAGTTCATAGCCAGTAGCCAATAGCTGCCCTTGCGTTGTTTTCGGTCCGTCGGACTAGCATACAGATGAACATTTTTTTCTATAGGACTCGAGTCCGTCGGAAAGATTTGAAACATGTTCTATTTCTAAAGTCTGTGAGATTTTTCGACAGAAAAGGTCAGATGAAGGTCCGATGAAGCCCACACACGATCGAATTGTCCGACGGATTCGTTCCGTCGGACCTTTGATGCCGAAAAGTCCGGTCGTGTGTACGCGGCATAAGAAGAGTGCTTTAAGTTGATCATGAAAATGTGAGGCAATATTTGGTGAGACTGATAACTTACTCACTTCTTGTGCACGGAGGTGTGGAAGTTGGACAATGTCAGTGTGATTTACACTACTGTACTATTTAGGAAGATATGATTGGACACTTGCTTATATGAAATTTGTCTTGGTGAAAACTTATCTTTTTACAAGATGACTCTAATTCCTAATGCTTATTAAAGTGTTATTTGAAGTTATTTAAGATTTCGCTACCTGCTGGAGGGATTTCACTCTGCTTATGGGTTGGTATGGTTTTCATTAACTTGCACGACTCAAAGACTTCCATTGTGAGAAAGAGCAGAAAAACACAAATATTGTGTAACACAGCAAAGGAGGGATGAAAACCTGTTTATGTAACATGCAAGGCAGTCATAAAGGTTCACAAACAGGGGGATTGGGAACTTTAGGGCAGCTTCACACTGCCCTGCTGCACGTTTGCTAAAGCGCAGCTAACCTGTGTTTTTTGTCCGAGTTAGCTGCGCTGTTCAATAGAGTTTTATGAGACCCTGAGATTTTGGTGCGGTTTTAGAAAGCACCCCAAAACTCCTGTATGCTGCATCTTTGGTGTGCTTTCTGAAACCAGACCAAAACCACAGGGCATCATAGAAGTCTATAGGAGAGCGCAGCTAACCCACACAAAACCCACAGGTTAGCTGCGCTTTGCCCAGGGGCAGTGTAAAACCCCTATTAGGCCTTGGAGGCAAACAACTGGACTTTTCATAGTAGGGACATTTTCCTGTGGGGCATAGAAAGTGTATTGATTGGTGGCCATGGTAAAAAGTGGGTATTGTCATAGAGAACAAAGTTATTTTGACATACATCGATATACTCTTTACCTGTTATGCCGTGTACACATGACCGGACTTTCCGGCAGAAAAGGTCCGACGGAGTCATTCTGTCGGACATTCCAATCGTGTGTGGGCTTCATCTGACTTTTTCTTTCTAAAATTCTGACGGACCTAGAAATAGCAAAAAAAGGGGGGTAAGATAAAAGAACCATAACACTCTGTAATTTAAGTATAATTTGTAGCAGACTGAGGGTTAGGTCCATACAAGTCTTCATATGATTAGTGACACCTGCTGACACCAATCAATAGTGGGTGTGTTCCTCAGAATTCATGCGGCATATAACAAAAAGGGGGAGAGAAAGTGAATTCATGAGTAGGGAACAAGCAGGAGTCAGTGTGAATTTAAATACTATTTAATGAAGAAAAGAATCACAATATACACCAATCCAGAAAATATCCTGATAACTCAGGTACCATCACCGTTAAAAAGACCAAACAGTCATGTGCAGACGCAGATGGCCACCTATCACAACCAACCACTCGTAATAAGCATTAGAAGTCATTCACTGTAAATAGACATCCATGATATCAAGACATAAAGTATATATGCAAAACATTGCTGGAAGTCCAAATAGCATGGGGGAAGAACAACAGATGATTGAATGGATGTTGGGTGGTTGTGACAACAAAACTTGATCAACACTGAATGATAATATGGAAGGCAGGACTGGCCGTTATGAGGGGGGGCAGTGGTGTTGAAGGGCCGTGGTGGAGAGGCCCATGAAGGAATGAATGGATGACACCGCAACCGCTGCAGGGCACAAGTGTATGTGTGCTGGCAGGTCGGAGCCTCTCTAGGCTGGGGATGGCTCACAAGGCTGCAGACCAAGAAGTATGGATGGAACGTGCAGGCAGCTAGAGTAGGAGAGGCAGGATTGATAATAGGCTGACACTGTGGGACGGAAGCCAACTAACACACACAGTGAGTAACTGAAAATAACAGTCCCGAATCAGGGATACAGAAAGGTAGGATCTCACCCGGTGTTGCTTGCCGTCCACGTCAGGAAAGAAGAATTGAAACTGTCACCGTCTCCTGTTTGTGGAGTTCCTTTTAGTAGAAGGTCCAATCCAGTGGGGAGTCATCCAAAGTGTGCCTCAGTCATGAGTAGCAAGTGGGCAGTGAGAGTGAATGGACTCACATAGGTACTGCGCATAAGGTCCAGGCAGCTGAGATAGCAGTCTCCCCCTCGGCTAGTTGCTGTGGCAGGATTCAAGCAGCCGCTGGTCTCGCGGGTGAGTGTGATCAAGGCTGATAGGTGGATCTGTTGGTCAGCAGATACGCTATGAGCAGCGTGATGGCGTCATGCTGACGCGTTTCATCCGTAAATCGGATTTCATCAGAGCATGCGCAGTAGCAGACCTCATCAACTTATATAGTATTGAGACGGGATCACGTGGGTTTCGGCGTCTCGTTGCCAGAGCTACCACGCTGTTCACTGACAGCCATACACAAAGAAGAAACATAAAACATGACTAGCAGAGCGAATCCGTAAGAGCAAACAGGGAATAAGAGGGGGAGGAGAGGGGGGAGGGGAGAGATGAGAGAAGGGGACAAAAGGGGGGTGGGGGAGGGGGGGGGGGGAAAGGAACACCATTGGTAACAGAGGAAACTCGCAAGGGAAAGAAAGATGGAAAGAACATGGAAGGAGGGAGGAAAAGGGATGGGTTGAAATGATGGTAGTTTTTAGCAATGGTAATCGAGTGCAGTAAAGGAATGTAAATAGTAATAAAGAGATGGCTAGAACATGGAGAATTTTGATGAAGAACAAGGCCATGGGGTTATCAGTAGGGGCTACAGACAGAAAATTCCGACCATTAGGAGAAGATGTGGACAAGTAACCACCAATATGTTTATGGGGTTAGGAATACACCAAGGTTGCACTCATTATTTAACCCATGGGGGTGCATACTGTTGGTGTTGTATATCCACATCTTCTCCTTCTGGTACAGAATCCTGTCGAAATCACCCCTTCTCAGAGGGAGGTTGAGCCTGTAAATACCTTTAACAGTAAGCCCCTCGGGGTTGCCCCCGTGTGCTTGCAAGAAGTGTAAGGGAATGGGTCGTTCATCGTCCTTACCCAGGATAGACTGGATATGTTCACTCACTCTTACCCTCAGTGGTCTCTTAGTTTTCCCCACATAGTGTTTCCCACAAGGGCAGGTGAGCATGTAGATCACCCTGGTTGTATTGCAGTTAATAAAATTATTAATTTTGAAAAGTTTTTTGCCCTCAGAATCGGAAAATGTGCTTGTACGTTCAACGTACTTACATACTGAACAGCGACCACACTTAAACATTCCCTTCAGGGGCGGAAGCTGTGTCAGCCAGTTGGGGGTGGGTGATCTTTGGTACTCAGAGTGAATTAAACTGTCTTTTAGATTTTTGGAGCGCCGAGCCGTTAGGAGAGGTCTGGTACCTACAATCTACAATCTATCCTTTCTGAGTCGCCCTTTCTTGGCAAGATTGTAGGTACCAGACCTCTCCTAACGGCTCGGCGCTCCAAAAATCTAAAAGACAGTTTAATTCACTCTGGGTACCAAAGATCACCCACCCACAACTGGCTGACACAGCTTCCGCCCCTGAAGGGAATGTTTAAGTGTGGTCGCTGTTCAGTATGTAAGTACGTTGAACGTACAAGCACATTTTCCGATTCTGAGGGCAAAAAACTTTTCAAAATTAATAATTTTATTAACTGCAATACAACCAGGGTGATCTACATGCTCACCTGCCCTTGTGGGAAACACTATGTGGGGAAAACTAAGAGACCACTGAGGGTAAGAGTGAGTGAACATATCCAGTCTATCCTGGGTAAGGACGATGAACGACCCATTCCCTTACACTTCTTGCAAGCACACGGGGGCAACCCCGAGGGGCTTACTGTTAAAGGTATTTACAGGCTCAACCTCCCTCTGAGAAGGGGTGATTTCGACAGGATTCTGTACCAGAAGGAGAAGATGTGGATATACAACACCAACAGTATGCACCCCCATGGGTTAAATAATGAGTGCAACCTTGGTGTATTCCTAACCCCATAAACATATTGGTGGTTACTTGTCCACATCTTCTCCTAATGGTCGGAATTTTCTGTCTGTAGCCCCTACTGATAACCCCATGGCCTTGTTCTTCATCAAAATTCTCCATGTTCTAGCCATCTCTTTATTACTATTTACATTCCTTTACTGCACTCGATTACCATTGCTAAAAACTACCATCATTTCAACCCATCCCTTTTCCTCCCTCCTTCCATGTTCTTTCCATCTTTCTTTCCCTTGCGAGTTTCCTCTGTTACTAATGGTGTTCCTTTCCCCCCCCCCTCCCCCACCTCCCTTTTGTCCCCTTCTCTCATCTCTCCCCTCCCCCCTCTCCTCCCCCTCTTATTCCCTGTTTGCTCTTACGGATTCGCTCTGCTAGTCATGTTTTATGTTTCTTCTTTGTGTATGGCTGTCAGTGAACAGCGTGGTAGCTCTGGCAACGAGACGCCGAAACCCACGTGATCCCGTCTCAATACTATATAAGTTGATGAGGTCTGCTACTGCGCATGCTCTGATGAAATCCGATTTACGGATGAAACGCGTCAGCATGACGCCATCACGCTGCTCATAGCGTATCTGCTGACCAACAGATCCACCTATCAGCCTTGATCACACTGACCCGCGAGACCAGCGGCTGCTTGAATCCTGCCACAGTAACTAGCCGAGGGGGAGACTGCTATCTCAGCTGCCTGGACCTTATGCGCAGTACCTATGTGAGTCCATTCACTCTCACTGCCCACTTGCTACTCACGACTGAGGCACACTTTGGATGACTCCCCACTGGATTGGACCTTCTACTAAAAGGAACTCCACAAACAGGAGACGGTGACCGTTTCAATTCTTCTTTCCTGACGTGGACGGCAAGCAACACCGGGTGAGATCCTACCTTTCTGTATCCCTGATTCGGGACTGTTATTTTCAGTTACTCACTGTGTGTGTTAGTTGGCTTCCGTCCCACAGTGTCAGCCTATTATCAATCCTGCCTCTCCTACTCTAGCTGCCTGCACGTTCCATCCATACTTCTTGGTCTGCAGCCTTGTGAGCAATCCCCGGCCTAGAGAGGCTCCGACCTGCCAGCACACATACACTTGTGCCCTGCAGCGGTTGCGGTGTCATCCATTCATTCCTTCATGGGCCTCTCCACCACGGCCCTTCAACACCACTGCCCCCCCTCATAACGGCCAGTCCTGCCTTCCATATTATCATTCAGTGTTGATCAAGTTTTGTTGTCACAACCACCCAACATCCATTCAATCATCTGTTGTTCTTCCCCCATGCTATTTGGACTTCCAGCAATGTTTTGCATATATACTTTATGTCTTGATATCATGGATGTCTATTTACAGTGAATGACTTCTAATGCTTATTACGAGTGGTTGGTTGTGATAGGTGGCCATCTGCGTCTGCACATGACTGTTTGGTCTTTTTAACGGTGATGGTACCTGAGTTATCAGGATATTTTCTGGATTGGTGTATATTGTGATTCTTTTCTTCATTAAATAGGACCTAGAAATAGAACATGTTTCAAATCTTTCCGACGGACTCAATTCTTATCGGGAAAAACGCTAGTCTGTATGCTAGTCCGATGGACCAAAAACGACGCAAGGGCAGCTATTGGCTACTGGCTATTGAACTTCCTTTTTCTAGTCCCGTCGTACGTCATCGCGTTCTAAAGGACAGACTTTGGTGTGATCGTGTGTAGGCAAGTCTGTTTTAACGGAACTCTGTCGGAACTCCGTTGGAAAGATCGTCGGAGTCTATTCTGAAGGAAAGTCCATTCGTGTGTACCCGGCATGAGGGGTAATAATGTTAACATTTATTTTCTCATTACAGTGGCATCTGAAAGTGAGTCAGATATATTAGGCAGCGAGTGAATATGTTGTCCCTGAAGCTGATGTGTTGAAAACAGAAAAAATGGGCAAGTGTAAGGATTTTAGCACCAGAGCAACGCCAAAAATGCAGCTCTTGTGGGGTGTTCTCGGTCCGCAGTGGTCAGGACTGACCAAACCTGGTCCAATGAAGGAAAACCATTGAACCAAAGACAGGGTACTGAGCCAATACTGATGTACGAGGGTTGGGGGGGTCGTGGGAGCAAAGACTGGCCCGTGTGGTACTGTAGCTCAAACTGCTGAAAAGGGTGTCAGAACACACAGTGCATCGCAATTTGTTGTATATGGGGCTGCATACCCACAGACCAGTTAGGTACCCATTTTGACCCATGTACAAAGTCTAATCACCTACAATGGGCACCTGAGCATCAGAACTTGATCACAGAAGAAGTTGGCCTGGTCTGATAAATTTAAAAGGTGGTTTGAGGAAAACAAAATCGAGTTCCAGCTGTTGACTTGACCAATCCAATCAAGCACTTGGGGGAGGTGCTGGAAAAACAAGTCCGATCTATGGAGGTCCCACCTCACAAATTACAGGACTTAAAGTGAATGTATACCCGATTCCTGAAATTTGAGCTGGGCACATATATCTGCAGTGTTTTGTTATCTCTCTTTAAAGCACTATATCCCATGGCTTTCTCCTGCTCCGTTCCTCTGTTATCAGCCTGATAACTTCTGACAAGTTCTCCATCAACTGAGATAAAAGCAGCCAGAGTTTTGTGTCGTGGTAGGTTGCTATAAATAGATTAGCAGAGTGCTGAGCTATTAAACGAACAGAGCCGAAAGTCTCTACCTACGAGGAGAGGGGGTGTGTGCCTTTTCTCCAATCAGCTGTCTTGACTGTATGCCCAGACTTCACTGCAGTGTTGAACAGGAAGAGAAAATCTCCTAACATGATCTGAACTTTCTAAACAGTATATAAAAATGAAGGCAGCAGATATATATGTAAAACTTATTTAGGGAGATTTTTCTCATCCCTGTGTATCACCTGAGGCTGTTCACTTCACTGGGTATATGTGAGGGTTTACATCCACTTTTAAGCGTCTGCTACTGATGACATGGTGTCAGACACCACAGCATACCTTTAGTCCATGCCTCAATGGGTTATGGTGGGTGGTTATAGAGTTATAAAGGATATAAAGGCTTATTGTAAACAATGAAGTACTTTATGAGCTGACAAAAAGACAGCTGCTCTGTGAACTTGATATGGACGCTCTTAAATAAAATACAAAAAAATACAATGCTATCATCATAAATAGTCCTTTTCATTCAGCTTCCTTTACAATCTAAACAATCTCAGCACATTTCACAGCATTGCATTCTTCCAGCATTGACTTCCTTTGCAGATCACAAAGTAAGTCAGCGCTGGAAGATATCCCTCCAGGTACTGTAATCCCAGATCTAAAGTAACCAGACAGCTATATAAAGCATAAATCCCAACTGGCCCTCATTTGGAGCGGCTGACTCTATAGAATTAAATCCCACTGTCCTGCTTTCTTCTTCATTTTGTGCCCTTTCTTGGCCTCTAAAAAATGTATGCTATAATGAACTGTTGTTTTTTTCACCCTGCATTCATCTTTCTTGTAAAAACAATCCTAGCAGCTAATTAGCTCTCCACCACCTTCTGTGGCTCTCCAGGGCTCTCCCATCCCACCGGGAGACCTAAATGTGCAGCCATAGAGCTGATCGGATAATAGAATGGCTCAGATCGTCTCTATGATCTAGGAACCTGGAAGCGATAAGCATTTCTATCAGTCTATCAGTCCGACCCCACATGCCAGGGTGCTAGGGGTAAACTTAGACTCTGAACAGTCTTTTCAGGCCCACATCCAATCCCTGTCCAAGTCATGCCGCCTTAGCCTCCGCAACATTTCTAGAATACGCCCCTTTTTAATGACTAATGACACCACCAAGCTTCTAATTCACTCCCTGATTATCTCTCGCCTCGACTGCTGAAACTCTCTCCTCATTGGCTTACCTTTACATAGGCTATGCTCCCTTCAGTCCATAATGAATGCTGCTGCAAGACTCATCCACCTTACCAACCATTCAGTGTCCTCCACCCCTCTCTGCCAATCCCTCCACTGGCTTCCACTCTCCCAACGAATAAAATTCAAAGTACTAACAATAATTTACAAAACCATCCATAACTCTGCCCCCAGCTACATCACTAACCTAGTCCCAAAATACCAACCAAGCTGCTCTCTTCGGTCCTCCCAAGACCTCCTGCTCTCTAGCTCCCTTGTCACCTCCTCCCATGCTCTCCTCCAGGATTTCTCCAGAGCTTCTCCCATCCTTTGGAACTCCCTACCCCAATCTGACCGACTGTCGCCTAATCTATGCATCTTTAGACGATCCCTGAAAACCCTTCTCTTTAAAGAAGCTTATCCTGCACCTAACTAATACATCGTTTTACTTTCTCCATCAGCTCATCCCCCACAGCTATTACCTTTTGTATCAACTGATGCTTCCTTTTTAGATTGTAAGCTCTAATGAGCAGGGCCCTCTGATTCCTCTTGTACCAAATTGTAATGTAACTGTAATGTTTGCCTTCATTTTGTTAAGCGCTGCGCAAACCGTTGGCACTATATATAAATCCTGTATAATAATATTAATAATTATTTCATCACATTCGATTTCGCCGGATGTAAACAAACTCTTATGCCCCGTACACACGGTCGGACATTGATTGGACATTCCGACAACAAAATCCATGGATTTTTTCCGTTGGATGTTGGCTCAAACTTGTCTTGCATACACACGACACAAAATCCGATCGTTCTGAACGCGGTGACGTAAAACACGTAAGTTGGGACTATAAACGGGGCAGTAGCCAATAGCTTTTGTCTCTTAATTTATTCTGAGCATGCGTGGCACTTTGTGCGTCGGATTTGTGTACACACGATCAGAAATTCCGACAACGGATTTTGTTGTCGGAAAATTTTATAGCAAGCTCTCAAACTTTGTGTGTCGAATTTCCGACAACAAGGTCCTATCACACATTTTCCATCGGAAAATCCTATCGTGTGTACAGGGCATTAGTGGTTTGAAAAAATCATCAGATCATACCAATCTTGGTATGATCTGAAGCTTTTAAGGGCAGAGGAGAGATCGGGTTCTAATAAACCCCCCCGATCTCTCAGTAAAGAGTACCTGTCACTGCATATCGCTATCACAGGGGATATTTATATTCCTTGTGATAATAATAAAAGTCAAAAAAATAATTTTAAGGTACAATGTTAAAAAAAATAAAAAGCGTCCCCATCTCCCCGTGCTACCACACAAAGGCGAACGCACCCATCGGTCCCGCACACAAGCAAAGAGAATTCACACCACACATATGAGATATCACCATTGAACGTCAGATCGAGAGCAGCAATTTTAGCACCAGACCTCCTGTGTAAATCTACAGCGTGTGCAATTATAAAGCATGACATGTTTGGTATCTATTTACTTGGCAGAACATTATCTTTCTTAATTTTACCAAACAATTGGGTATCATATTGTGTTTTTGTGCATTAAAATTCAAGCGTGTGCATTTTTCCCAAAAAATTGCCTTTGAAAAACCGCTGCACAAATACCATGTCACGACATAAAAAATTGCAGCACCATTTTATTCTCTGGGGCTCTACTTTAAAAACATATATATATGTTTGGGGGGGGGGGGGTTCTAAGTAATTTTCTAGCAAAAAAATATTGATTTTTACATGTAAACAAAGTGTCAGAAAAGGCCTCATCTTCAAGTAGTTAAAGAGGGATCCCCAAAAAGCAAATGAAATTAAAAATGAATTGATCAAAAAAACATTATAATATCTCTCTAAGTGGTTAGTGTTTTGTAGCATCCCTTTTTGCTGTTGCTAACTGTTGTAGGTTAGCCACTTCAGCCCCGGAAGGTTTTACCCCCTTCCTGACCAGAGCACTTTTTGCGATTCGGCACTGTGTCGCTTTAACTGACAATTGCGCGGTCGTGCAACTTTGTACCCAAATAAAAATTGACGTCCTTTTTTTCCCCACAAATAGAGCTTTCTTTTGGTGGTATTTGATCATCTCTGCGGTTTTTATTTTTTGCGCTATAAATAAAAAAGAGCGACAATTTTGAAAAAAACACAATGGGGGTTATTTACTAAAGGAAAATCCATTTTGCACTGAAAGTGCACTTGGAAGTAAAGTCGCTGTAGATCGGAGGGGGACATGTGAGGAAAATAAAAAACAGCATTTTAACTTGCACGTGATTGGATGATAAAATCATCAGAGCTTCCCCTCATTTCAGATCTACCCCTAACTAAATAACGTAAATAACCCCCAATCTTTTGTACTTTTTGCTATAATAAATATCCCCATTTTTTTTAAAAAAAGCTAGTTTTTTTCTCAGTTTAGGTAAATAAGTATTCTTCTACATATTTTTGGCAAAAAAAATCGCAATAAGCGTATATTGATTGGTTTGCGCAAAAGTTATAGCATCTACAAAATAGGGGACAGATTTATAGCATTTTTATTATAATTTTTTTTTTTTTACTAGTAATGGCGGCGATCTGCGATTTTTATCGTGACTGCGACATTATGGCGGACACATCGGACAATTTTGACACATTTTTGGGACCATTGGCATTAATACAGCGATCAGTGCTATAAAAATGCATTGATTACTGTAAAAATGTCACTGGCAGTTATGGGGTTAACACTAGGGGGCGATTAAGGGGTTAATTTGTTCCCTAGTGTGTGTTCTAACTGAAGGAGGGAGGGGACTGACTAGGGGAGATGACAGATCGCTGTTCATACACTGTATGAACAAACGATCTGTCACTTCTCCCCTTAAAGAACTGGGATCTCTGTGTTTACACACAGAGATCCCAGTTCTCGCTGTGTTACGAGCGATCACGGGAGCCCGGCGGTCGCACTCGCATCGGCTCCGGGGGCGTGCGCGCGCCTCTAGTGGCCGCCTTAGGAGCCGACGTAACATGACGGCGATTCGCCTGCCCATGCCATTCTGCCGCAGTATAACTGCGGTGGCTGGTTGGCAAGCGGTTAAAGTGGCGGCTTGGTGGTCTTTCAGCAACTCTTTATTGGAACCCAATGAAAACAGGTCCAGCAGAGTAGACTTGCCTTCCAATTTCATGACTTATACATACACCCTAGCAAACTGGAAATTACAGTGAGAAGCAAATAAGCTGGAATACAAACCCTGCACTACCTTTGTGATCCCTGAGTGAGGGAATGTATAAGCAGATGTTTGCCAAACGTGCAACCGCAGGAGATTTGATGCTGTAATTTTTAGGAGTTTGACGTCCTTTGGAACTTTGAAAGCCGTCACAAGGCAGTTTCCCAAACGTTTGAGGCCCATCAGGACAAAAGAGCGCCACCAGTGACAAGAATTTTTCCAAGTCACTACAAAGCCATGCAATGCCATTGAAAGGTAAAAATGAACATTGAACAAATTATTGTTCACATGCTTTAAATGTTGCTTAACCACTTCCCGCCCGCCCTATTGCAGATTGACATCCGCAATGTGGCTCCAATATCCTGACTGGGCTTCATATGACGTCCAGTAGTTTAAGCCGCTCATGAGTGCCCCCTAGGGCGCGCAGCGTGGCGATCGGTGGTCACAGCGGTAAATGGCTTACCTCGGTTCGCGCTGACAGGGAGAGCCGATTGGCGGTTCTCCTGAGAGAGGGGGGTCTGTGCTAATAATCAGCACTTTGATTATCAGCGCAGCCCCCATCAGAGGTGCCCACCTAATGCCAATTAGTGCCCACCAAAATGCCAATCAGCGCCCACCAAATGTCAATTAGTGCCCACCAAAATGCCAATCAGTGCCCATCAAAGTGCCAATTAGTGCCCATCAAAATGCCAATCTGTGCCCATCAGTAACGCATGTCAGTGCCCTTCATAGATGCCAATCAGTGCCCATAAGTAATGACTGTCAGTGCCTCCTCAACAGTGCTGCCTACCAGTGCATCTATTAATGTCCATTAGTGCCACCCATCAGTGCTGCCTATCAGTGCCCATCAGTGACACCTATCAGTGCCCATGAGTGCTGCCTATTAGTGCCCATCAGTGCTGCCTGTTGGTGCCCATCAGTGCTGCCTATCAGTGCCCACCAGTGCTGCATATTGGTGCCGTCTATCAATGCTGCATATAAGTGCCTCCTCATCAGGGCCCATTAATGCAGCCTATCGGTGCCCATCAGTGCTGCATATCAGTGCCCATCAGTACTGCATATAAGTGCCACCTCATCAGCGCCACCTTATCAGTGTTACCTCATCACTGCCGCCTCATCGGTGCCCATCACTGCTGCCTCATCGGTGCCCATTAGCGCAGCCTCATCAGTGCCCGTCAGTAAAGGAGAACATTTTTTTTTTTATAACAGAAATAAAGAAAAACATATTTTTTTCAAAGATTTCGGTCTTTTCTAGTTTGCTTAGCAAAAAATGAAAAACCCAGTGGTGATCAAATACCACCAAAAGAAAGCTCTATTTGTGGGAAGAAAATTATAAAAAATTAGTTTGGGTACAGAGCTGAGGCTGTCAATCACAGGCTGTGTGCTGGAAATCCCTCCCAGTCACCTTTTTCCTCTTGGTGTCAGGAAAACTTGTCAGAAGTGACTGATAGCAGAGGAACAAAGCAGCAGACAGAAATTGCAATTAGTGCTCTTAATTGAGACAAGTAAACAGTCTGTAGAGGGATATGCTTTGTTCATATTTCATATCTGAGGTTTACAACCACTTTATCCACCTCCCACCCACGCTATAGCTGACAGACGGCTACAGCGTGGGCTCACATTGCCGGGAGGGCATCTATGGACGTCCTCCTGTGATCGTACTTTCCACGCGCCCCCGCTCATTGGCATGGATCTGTGATCGCAGTGTCCTTTGGACACAGCTGTTCACAGATCGGGGTAAAGAGCCAATCAGAGGGGTTCTTTACCATGTGACCAGCTGTGTGCAATCACAGCTGATCACACTTTAAAAAGGATTTGCCAGTTATTGGCAGTCTTCTTTATTATTAATTAATAAATGTTAATTTGTTTTGAAAGCCTGTTTCATGAGACTATTCCTTTTTTTTAAAAAAAACATATCATTTTATTATTAAATAAAAACCTTCAAACATATCAAATACATTTGGAAAATACGTTTTACCAACTTAAAAAAATTGAGTAAGTTACAAGACAAAATAAGTTAATACCACTTAAAACTATGGTTCCCGACAAGTGGTGTAGTGTCATAGTGGTTAGCCCAGTGGTGTAGTGGTTAGCACAGTAGTGTAGTGGTTAGCACTTTCGCCTAGCAGCAAAAGGGTTGCTGGATCAAATCCTGACCACTATGCTACCTGCATGGATTTTGCATGTTCTCCCTGTGCCTGTGTAGGTTTCCTCTGGGTACGTGGGTTTCCTCCCACACTCCAAAGGCATGCTGATAGAGTAATTGGCCCTAGTATGTGTATATATGAATGTGCGTTAGGGATCTTAGATTGTAAGCTTCTTGAGTGCAGGGACTCATGTGAATTCAATTCAATTCAAATTGGCCCTAGTATGTGTATGTATGAATGTGAGTTAGGGATCTTAGATTATAAGTTCCTTAAAGCGGAGCTTCACCCAAAAGTGGAACTTCCGCTCATCGGATTCCTCCACCCCCTCCGGTGTCACAATTGGCACCTTTCAGGGGGGGGGGGTGCAGATACCTGTTTAATACAGGTATCTGTACCCACTACCGGCATAGATAACCGCAGAATCTGCGGGTATTTACGCCACTTCCCGTCCCCCCCCCACTGTCTGCTGGGAAACACACAGGTCCCAGAGACAGCAGGGACCATCCGTATTGCGCTGCGCAACTCACACATGCGCAGTAGGGAACCGGGAAGTGAAGCCGCAAGCCTTCACTTCCTGATTCCCTCACCGAAGATGGAGGCGGCAGCACCCAAGGACCGAGAGACGGTTCGGCCTCGGGTGCCGACATCGCGGGCGCCCTGGACAGGTGAGTGTCCATGTTTTAAAAGTCAGCAGCTGCAGTATTTGTAGCTGCTGACTTTAAAAAAAAAAAAAAATTTGGCAGAGCTCCGCTTTAAGTGCAGGGACTGATGTGATTGTATATGGAAAGTGCTGTGTAAATACGTTAATGTATGTATTCCTAACTTAAACCTGTGGTTTAGAAATTGAAAAAAGTTGAGTTGGCTTTACTTGAACCTATGGTCTATAAACTGGAAAAATTTAGTTGGCTTTACTTAAAACTATAGTTCCAGACAAGTTATGTATTCCTAAACTAAAACACTATGGTCTATAAACTTAAAAAAAATGAGTTGACTTTACTTAAAACATCAAAGTTGAAAACATGAAATGTCTAATGAGTCAGACAAAAATAAGTTGACAGTACTTAAAATGCTGATGCAAATAGTTGCCTCAATTTTTTTGAGTAGACCCAGCACAATATTTTTTTACAGTGTAAACATAGTAAAAAAAAAAAAATATGCACGGGTGCAAAAAATGCTTCTTCCATATCCATATACACTATATTGTCAAAAGTATTGGGACACCTTCCTTTACATGCACATTACTTTAATGACATCCCAGTCTTAGTCCATAGGGTCCAATATTGAGTTTGCCCACCCTATGCAGCTATAAAAGCTTCAACTCTTCTGGGAAGGCTGTCCACAAGGTTTAGGAGTGTGTCTATCGGAATGTTTGACCATTCTTCCAGAAGCGCATTTGTGAGGTCAGGCACTGATGTTGGACAAGAAGGCCTGGCTCGCAGTCTCCACTCTAATTTAAAATGGAGAATTCCCTCACGGGGTTTTTTAGCAGCCAAGAAAAGTATTCCAATTTATTGATTAAAATTCTTTTATTTTATCAAAAAGCTATTAACAATTTCATGAAAGTTGTGAAAAATGAGCTCTGGCATTTATATGAAAATAGCCTTACCCATCAATCATGATAAAACTACACATTTGTATGGAACCCGTTATTAGCATTTTACTACAACGTGGTCATCCACATGATACCACATTAGCATTTTACTGCAACGTGGTCATCCACATGATACCCCTACACGTTTCGACCCTTCTAAATATGGTCTTCTTAAAGGGGGATTTTTTGTTCTATGCGGGAGAAGATAAATACATTTTTCACGTTTAATCATCATTTTGTATTTAAACATTACATCTAGCCACACAAAAATGGTGTATATTTACCAAATATGATGATGGAGAAGGAATAGACATGTCCTATAGCCAGAGAATTCTTTAAAATCTAGTTTTGGTGATCCTGGAACCTTCATGTGTCGTCTCTGCTCCCCTTGGGACAGACCTCACCTCCAAAGAACTTACAAGAGACCACTTTTTTGGACTTTCAAAGGGACAAGAAGGAGAGCAAGCAAGCACCTGTGATATATTATGGCAGCCTTAGTGTTTTTGCAAACAAATTCAAAAAGATTTTTTAGGAGAGAGTTTTTAAACTGTTGGGTGGTTGCCAATATGGGCCAATATGGGCAACCACTAACCGAATATTTAAGTCATCGATTTTTTTATTTGTTTATTAACTAAAAATCATTTTATTTATTATTAACCCCTGCCGGTTGATGTATTGGTTAGTTATAATATATTTGTGTTACTCTGACAACAGAGACCATAAAGATCATTGTGTATATGTATATGAGAATGAGAGAAGTATTGTGAAATGATAGTGTGAAAATTGATAAGTGTTAATTGAATGAATTAAATTTAAATGAGTGATTGTGATGAAATTAATGAAAGGTTGTGAGTGATAGTATAAAAATTAAATGTGAATTAATTCAATTAATTAAGTGATTGTGATAAAATGTAGCATAGGTGTATGAAAAAAAAGGGGAATTGGATTGAAGTTAATTAATTAATAAAATGTGATATAATTAAATTACAAGTTAATTTACTGAAAAATAAATAAATGAAATTAGGGTAAAAGATATATTTGATTAACTTAATACTAAAAAGAGACGCTCAAACAAATGTGATGGTTTGACTATGATGCATTAGGTATAAAAGGTTAATGTGACGTGGTGCACAAGAAAGTAAGTACAGAAACCACCAATTACTTATATTACAATAAAAAACCCCAAGTAATTACCATAGGTTGTGTGAGAGTTAATCATGGCACGCAGTGAAGGTTGTAAAGCAAATCTATAGTGCGGATGACAGGACTTAAATGATTTCCAAGTATCCGTATCTATATCAAAATTAAGTCAGAAAAGAGTTTCTGTGTAATTCATTCAGAAACATGAGAATTTTAAAGTAATTTGGCACATCCCACCCAAGACACTTACTTGATAATGAGACTTGTCCAATACGTCTGTGTGTCAGCAGCTCTCCTGGGATCACTCTAAGATCCTCAGAAGATTGTATAATTTTACACTCACTTTTAATCAAGTCCCAGAATCTCCTCCCCCCCTGAAAATGCATGGCGGTCTCCACGTGGTCTCCCCGGCGTTTCGGAAGGCATTGCCCTGGCCATCGCCGCCATCTCCGTGGCAACCGCGTGATGTTGTGACGTCACACGCACACTATGTCACGCAAGCGCACAATGCCACAAAAGGTCCAGCGATGATTGCGGAACACCGCGGTGTCTTGCCGAGAAAGTTCCCCCCCTGTACTGCGCAGGCGCAGCGCCTGCGCAGTACCAACTACTAGCAGCCGCCGGAGATAGCCGAACGACAAAATCTACAATCAGCTGTACACGGCGCCTGCGCCCTAGGTCCAGGTTCCTTCCCCACCATCCAAGTGGACCTAGAGGGGGAATCTAAAAGAGCCGAGCGAAGCGAGGCCGTGCCCGAAGCGTGGCGAGCGAAGCGAGCCCGTGAGGGGCCCTCTTACAGGCGCCGTGTACAGCTGATTTTCAGCTATTCTGCTTTGGCTATTTTCGCTGGATCCTACTGCGCAGGTGCAGCGCCTGCGCAGTAGAGGGGGGAACTTAGCCGCCGAGCGGAACTTTCTCGGCAGAACACCGCCACGATGCGGCTCCCTCTTGTGGTGTAGATGGAGATTGCACCAACCGGGAGCAAAGGGTGGGAGAAAGGCATATAATGCTTCTCCCTTACGTGCCGGGAAGTTGAATGGAAGGCGGGATACTTACCGCTGGATGCAGAGAGGGCACTGGACCAGGGCATCACCAAATACTAAAAGAATACAATACATATGATGAGAAAAACATAATCGCAAAATACATACTGGATTTAATTATCGCTAATACTCTACAGTGTTAATATATTTTTACCATTCATTTTTTGTTAAACTTTTTTTTAATATATAAAATGTGCTAGAGGTCTGGCTGACTCTCCGGTTGTTGTGCTCATTTCTGAGAATACTTGATTTAATTTAGTCAAATAAGCAAAAAAGAGAAAGAAGGAGATATTTTACAATTTAACTAGTTTTGCCAGATGCAAACCCTTTTGAAAAGGGAGCATACGTAATAGATTTGTTTAGACCTGGGAAGGTTTTGGCCTGCAATTTAAAATTCCAGCGTTGCTTGTGTTGGAGCAATACTTTGTTCCAGTCTCCTCCTCGATCAAGAATATGTATCCTGTAAGGTAACCTTTGGCATTTGGTAATGATGGTGTAATGCTGCGTGTCTGCCTACTGGTAGATATCTGTTTCCAATTTCCATGCTGTATACATGTTTGGAAATCCAACGCCAAAATTTGTTGCTTCATTTTGCCTACATAACAAGTCCCACATTTGCAGGACATCATGTAGACAACTCTGCATGGTTGGCAATTGGTGAAATGTTTAGGTTTAAACATCTCACCATTGGGGAGTGGGAAGGATTTCTCTCTCCTAATGAGATAGCCATGTGAACAATGTCCACAAGGGAAGGAGCCATACATAGGACAACATTCAATGATTTTGTTGGGTCCGAACCACAAATGGTTCTAGTCCCTTCCCTCCTTTGTTTACTTGCAGTCTCCGCTCTGATTCATCCCGATGGTGTTCTAAGGTGTTGAGGTCAGGACTCTGTGCAGGCCTGTCAAGTTCCTCAACCCCAGACTCACTCATCCATGTCTTTATGGACCTTGCTTTGTGCACTGGTGCGCAGTAATGTTGGAACAGGAAGGGGCCATCCCCAAACTGTTCCCACAAAGTTGGGAGCATGAAATTGTCTAAAATGTCTTGGTATGCTGACGCCTTAAGAGTTCCTTTCACTGGAACTAAGGGGCCAAGCCCAACCCCTGAAAAACAACCCCACACCATAATCCCTCCTCCACCAAAGGATTTGGACCAGTGCACAAAGCAAGGTCCATAAAGACATGGATAAGTGAGTTTGGGGTAAAGGAACTTGACTGGCCTGCATAAAGTCCTGACCTCAACCCAATAGAACACCTTTGGGATGAATTAGAGCGGAGACTGCAAGCCAGGCCTTCTCGTCCAACTTCAGTGCCTGACCTCACAAATGCGCTTCTGGAAGAATGGTCAAACATTCCCATAGACACACTCCCAAACCTTGTGGACAGCCTTCCCAGAAGAGTTGAAGTTGTTATAGCTGTAAAGGGTGGGCCAACTCATTATTGAACCCTAAGACTGGGATGGCCTTAAAGTTCATGTGCGTGTATAGGAATGTGTCCCTATACTTTTGACAATATAGTGTAGCTTTTTTTTTTTTTCAATGAATGCATCTGAATGCAGTTCTGTTATAGCCAATGTGTCCATGCATATAGCACTGTTTAGCTCTGTAACATACAGCATTCAGCGAAAATGCCCAAATCCTGCATTCAAAATTATTATTTTATCATAATGTATGCATATATGCATGTCAATGCTCATACATACCTTAATCTATTATAGCTGTTAAAAAAAAAAATACACTGAGGGAAATCAAGCAGAAAATGGTAAAATAAGTATTTTATAAACAATGTATATATTGAATTGAATTGAATGTATTTGTGATACAAAGTGGTCTAGCAAATGTAGGTAAGGGTTTAGATTTGTTTTATTCTATAGAGTGTAATTGTCTAGTGGTTAAAGGATATTAACCCCACCCCACAAAGAAACCTATTATATTGCAACTTATCATTGAGGTCTTGACTTCTCCAAATCTGGAGCCATGTTTCCACCATCTTGCAATCTACTGAAAACAACCGGGCATGTAAGAAGCAAGGCAAACGTTCAACCAGATCTGAATGGAATGGGCTATTATCTACAAATATCGGGAAGCATGACGGTTTTCAGGTTTGACTTATAGATATCAATGTGGCATGGACTCCGATTCCCCTTTTACGTCAAGTGACTCATCAGATGTTTAGTGAGTCAGAGTGAAACGGGGGCAAATTACAGGCTTGTGACATGTTGAATAGATGTTAGTGATGAGTTTGATGTCATTTCCCTGAGGGATTGCAGTTTTTACGGCTTTGGCTTTTATGCGTTTTCTACAACCCATCTGCAAAGCTGTGCAAAGATTGGCTAAATCTTGCCGCTACATCCCTCCAAGAAACAATTCATTCCAAAATCATCTTCACTGCATCTACTGTTATATGTTAAAAATCCTAAATTGCGCTTTTGTAATCATTAGAAGTCAAGTTGAGTCAGATGAAGAGACGCTACTTGCTGATGCTAATCTATTTTCTGATTTGCATGTTGGGTGTGCTGAAAGACTGAAAATCATGAAATTTGTTATATCTGCAAAGCCAAGGCAAACCATGCAAAAATTCTAATGTCTCTTCCCTCCCTGGGGTATACACAGTGACCTTCCTACAAGAGTAAGGGCTCATTCACCTGTGCAGCAGGGACTGGCGCTCCTCTGAAAAGCAACCCACGATCGGCCTGCGAAGTGTTTGACACTCAGTGAGGAGGCAAAATATCGCCTCCTTACCAAATAATTTAACCACTTACAGACCGGATGATTTTCCCCCTTAAAGAGGAGTTCCCATTTAAAAAAAAAAATATTAAAAGTCAGCAGCTACAAATACTGCAGCTGCTGACTTTTAATTGGACACTTACCTGTCCCTGGGTCCAGCGATGTGGGGGATCGAAGCCCCGCTCGTCTCCCCCTCCGTTCGGCGGCGCCGGCAATGCAACTGTGGGCGCTGGGCTGTGGCTTCACAGCCGGGCACCCACGACCGGCGCCGCGTGCCGTGATTGGCCACTCAGTCATCTGGGACCTGTAATGGGTCCCAGATGATTGACAAGAGGGAGGGAGCAGAGCTGAGCCCTTCCTGTGCCGAGGGGAAGTGATGTCACCAGCCCAGGCACTGAAAGAGGCAGACTATGAGGGACCCCCTAGCAACAGGCATTTAGAGGTAAGTTAAAAAAAAAAAATTCCAAATGGTTTTTTTTATTTTTTTTTAGGCACATTCATGCATTTTTATTTTTTTTTAGGGTGGAACACCACTTTAATGACTGGGCCATTTTTTGCAATACGGCACTGCGTCCTTTTAACTGACAATTGCGTGGTCGTGCGACGCTGTGCCTAAACAAAATTGACGTCCTTCTTTCCCCACAAATAGAGCTTTCTTTTGGTGGTATTTGATCACCTCTGCGGGGTTTTTTTTTTGCGCTATAAACAAAAAAAACTGCGACAATTTTGAAAAAAAACAAACATGTTTTTTACTTTTTGCTATAATAAATATCTCAAATAAAAAAAACACAAAACAAATTTTTTCATCAGTTTAGGCCAATATGTATTTTTATACATATCTTTGGTAAACAAAATCGCAAGAAGCATCTATTGATTGGTTTGCACAAAAGTTATAGCGTCTACAAAATAGGGGATATATTTACGGCATTTTCATTATTTTTTTTTTTACTAGTAATGGCAGCGATCAGTGATTTTTAGTGGGACTGTGACATTGTGGTGGACAGATCAGACACTTTTGACACTTTTTTGGGACCATTGACAATTATACAGTGATCAGAGCTAAAAATAGCCACTGATTACTGTATAAACGTCACTGGCAAGGAAGAGGTTAACATTAGGGGGCAATCAAGGGGTTAAGTGTGTTCCCTGGGAGGTGTTTCCAACTGTGGCGGAATGGGCTGATTGGAGGAGGAGAGAGAGATCGCTGTTCCTGATCACTAGGAACAGACGATCTCTCTCTACTCCCCTGTCAGAACGGGATCTGTTTGTTTACATTGACAGATCCTCGTTCTGGCTCTCATTCTTGCTCTCGTTCCCGACGGCCGCATGCACCAGGTCCCCCGCCATACAGCGGGCATGCGCCTGTTACGGCTTCTTAAATGAGCTGACGTACGCAACACAATGTACACGACGATTTGCGGGAACGTGCCAACCTGCCACCATATAACAACGACGGCTGGTCAGCAAGTGGCTAAAGTAGGGAAAGATAAAGGCAGAAGGTTTTTTATCTTAATGCACTCTATGTATTAACATAAAAAATCTTCGGTGTGCAGTAGCCCCCCTAATACTTACCTGAGCCCCATCTTGATCCAGCAATGTTGCACGAGAGTCTTGGCTGTCTGGAACTCTCTCCTGATTGGCTGAAACAGAGCTGCGGGCACCATTGACTGCTATCAAAGTCAGTGAGCCAATGAGGAGAGAAGAGGCTAGGCTGAATCGTGGCTCCGTGTCTGAATGGACACACAGAGCAGCAGCTCAGCTCAGGTGCCCCATAGCAAGCTGCTTGCTGTGGAGGCATTCGGCAGGAGGGAGGAGCCAGCAGTGCCAGCAAGGGACCCGAGAAGAGGCGGATGCGAGCTGCCACTGATTCAATCAGTGTTCCGCCTATCACACAAGCCGGTGTAGGAGGCGGGACCTTGTTGCAGCACTGCGGAAGACACACAGTCCCAGCTCCGTGACACACAGCGGGAGATGCCGTTGTGTGTGTGATCCAGGCAACGGTAAGTGCGCATTCATGGGCACAGTAAAGCTGCATTTGATGGACACATTGAGGCTGCATTGATGGCCAGTAAGGCTACATTGATGGGCACAGTGAGGCTGCATTGATGGGCACAGTGAGGCTGCATTGATGGGCAGTGAAGCCACATTCATGGGCACAGTGAGGCTGCATTGATGGGCAGTGAGGCTGTATTCATGGGTACAGTGAGGCTGCATTGATGGACAGTGAGGTTACATTGATGGCAGTGAGGCCACATTGATGTGCAGTGAGGCCGATTTGATGGGCAGTGAGGCCGCATTGATGGGCAGTGAGGCCGCATTGATGGCAGTGAGGCCGCATTGATGGCAGTGAGGCCACATTGATGGCAGTGAGGCCGCATTGATGGGCAGTGAAGCCACATTCATGGACAGTGAGGCTGCATTGATGGGCAATGAGGCTGCACTCTTGGGCACAGTGAGGCTGCATTCATGGGCACAGTGAGGCTGCATTCACGGGCACAGTAAAGCTGCATTTGATGTACACAGTGAGGCTGCATTGATGCTCAGTGTTCTACTGCCTGTCCTACTGTCACTCCGCACCACACCCACTTTTGCCTCAGTGCACGTAACGTGCCATCGGTCACTTCCTCCTTCAAGTGTCCCTCATTCTGAAGTTCAAAATTTGAAGGATATGCAACAGCAGTCTGACTTTCCTAGTGCTGCCAGAACAGGATTTTTTTAACTCTTGCTGTAGCACTTAGCACAAAAAAAGTGGCATATTTAAATGTAGTGTAGCGGGTGTCTTGTTTCTCCCACGACCCTGCCAAGCTGGCTGTTGTGAGTACACAAGCTTTTCACAGAGGGAGAGCTGCCTGTCAGTTTCTGAGAGAGGGGGATTCCCCCTCCCCTTTCTCTTCACTTACTGCATGTTAACACATGCATCTACCCACTCACTCTCTGCCTTCCTCCAGTGTGCTCCTACTGGCAGGAGAGGAGCCAATTAAAGGCACAGGTTACAGCAGCCAATCAGAGGGACTGTACTAAGCTGCAGGAAGCAGCTGCAAAAGACTCTGGAATATAAAGTCTCAGCACAGAGTGGGCTCACTGACTTTTAAAGGGGCAGGACTACAAATCCCAGCATGCTCTGCTGGCAGGAAAGGAGAGGTTCCATTTTGATTCAACGGACAGGCAAGATTCATTGGTAACAGATTTATACAAAGAGGATACAATGAAGATTTCATCAATCATAAAATAGAAGAAGTCACCTGAATGGAGAGGACATCGCTGACGATAGATAAATCAAGAAATGAAAGAACCACCTATGATCTTCCCATTATCCTGAATTATGATGTACAGCATAAGCAATTAGAAAAAATATTTAAGAAACATTGGTCCGTCTTAAGAGCTGATTCCCAGTTGTGCACAATTCTACCAGTACTTCCGAAATTTACGTATAGGCGAGCACCTGCTCTACGAGATATGATTGCGAAGAATATCCCTGATCCTCCCAGTCAAGTAACTAGCTTTACCTTCTTTCAAGGAAAAGGTTTCTTTCCATGTAAAAATCTTATGCATGTAAGAACACCAAGCTGAATGACCAAAAAGGAGATACATTCAAATCCACCGTTACAAATAAGGAATACCAGATCAAAGAGTTTATTTCACGTAGGAAAGAAGGGGTGCTATATGTCCTCCAATGTCCGTGTTTGAAACAATACTGTACATCAGTAGGACCAAACGCCCTATGTGGAAAAGGATTAGAGAGCATATTCTAAAAATTCGCAAGGGGTTCACTAAGCATAGTGCAGTGTTACCAACCTACCAAATTGAAGTTTACTGATACAACACTCAAAATTTACTGGCACAGCCACGTTTTTACTGGCATTTCCAAAAGTTACAAAATTACAGTTTTAAGTGCAAATGAGAGTGTTTAGGCTACAAAAAAAATACAATATGCAATTAGCAATATAATGTAAAGTAGATAAGGCAAAAAACATATTTCCTATTTTATTTTCAATATCGTAAGTAAGTAGCTCAGGGACAGGACTCAGGAGGGCAAGAAATTAGAATGGGCTCACACACACATAAAATTGACTCTCACAGTGACACTGAAAGCAGTGTGCAGCAGCACAGATGATGATGAGACCTCACTGACACAACATATCCCCTCCTCAGTCACAGTGACAGTCTCTCCCCAACCCAGGCGGTCCCTCCAGTCCACTCCAGTCTAAACAGCACTGACGGTCCTGGTCCCAGCTTGCCTTGCCCCAATACTGCAGACCCACACACGAGGCTCTGGCCGCTCTGCTTGGCTCCATTGCACCATGACATCACACGACATGCTCAGGCACCGCCTCCGCCAGAGCCGCCCGATTACACTGTAGCAGGCACTGGGATAGTCTCAGCCAACTCTGGACCAAGCCGAGCGTCAGAGCCATATTTTTTACTGCCAGGAGAAAATTGCCTGTTTTTTACTGGCTGCCAGTAAAAATACTGTCCCTAGACATTTTGCCCTATTTCATTCACAGGATCCTTCAGTATTGAAATTTTGGGCAATTGAAAGATATAAACCTCACTAGAGAGGGAGTAAGAGATTCAATATACTCATATGTGAATCGAAATGGATTTTTGAAATGAAATCTTTCCACCCTCAAGGGTTAAATATTGATTTTGACCTTAATTGTTTAATTTCTGATTACTAGATGTTCATTTATTTTTATTTTATCTATTTTTTTGTTCTTCTCTTTACTTATGTGTAGCGTTAATACAATTACTGTATGGACTATTTTGACCCTTTTGGGTCATCTTTATAGGTATATAGATATATTTTTATAAATTGATTGTAATTATTTGTATTAATCTGTATACCTAATGCTTTAATTTTTCTGTATTTGTCCGCATTTTATTATTGTACCTATTCTATTTTATTGTATTCAACCTATCAGTCTTGGTTGCTAGATCGTTTTCTGGCCATGACTGGTGTTTTTTTCTTATTGGCCAATTAACTACATAGGACACAGAGGAACTAATCACTCACTTATTACTAAGGCAAACCCATTGGTTTAGATGGGGGTATAAATACTCGGCGCACGTCACATGGCTCTTATCTCTGAGGAAATCACGTGACCAGTGACACAACGTGTCGGGTGGAGCCTTGTGACGTCACTTCCGGTGGCGACTACAGAAGCGTGGTGAGGAGGCGAGTGTGTCACTACCATTTTATACTGAGGTTTTGTTCTTACTTGATGTAAGCAGCTTCTTTTATTAAACAAGTTTATTTTATCTGGCAATATTGCACTATGGTTGTTCTTTGTTTCCTTTGAGTGCCATTCACACAAAAAGTATTTATCCTTTGGAGCAAGCTTTTTCTTTATATATGGAATTACCCATTGGTGAGCGCAGGGTATGTTGATGCTAAGATTCCATGCAGCATTTTCGTCTTCATTTGGGACATGAATGTCTTCACAGATCCACCAGCAGGATTCCCAATTTGGTGTCTGATGAGCCTTGTTTGAGCTTTTGGTCATTGTTGGAGGTGAGCAGCCAATCTATGAATTTTACAGTCGATGTTGGATTGATGCTTTGTTTTCTTCCTATCAAGCTACTTTTTATGAGGTATCCATCTCTATATAAACTGATTCCTACCATTGGGCTTTACTTGGACTTTTGTTTGCATTTTTAGTTTGTTTATTTTATTTTATGGCACACTATATTGAATAAGCGCACCACTCCCATTTCTCTTTTTTGCCATTTTAATTCCCTTGGGAGAATTCAGTCAGCACAAGGCGAAGGAAGAGATCAGACCCGAGGGAGAGATCCTGTCTCCCAGGTGATTTTACCATGCGATTTAGGCCTCCACTGCCAGTCAGGACATCCAGCCTGAGAGAGGGGGATCCCAGGTGCACATCCAGGCCCACCTGCACCGACGGTGAAGCGTTCCATTGTGAGGTGACTAGTAGGGTCGCCAGGAGAGCCTTCTGTTCCAGAACGTTTCATTTGGGCCTTGACCGCAGGATTTGGTGAGAGGGCTTTTGCCCATTTGCAGGAAACGGGGACACTGCACCACAGAAGGAGTTAAATGAATACTGTATACAGACCTTTCACCTTGCTGAGAAAGATCCTGCCTGCTTCGCTTGATAATCTGGGCCAGTTGTGTTGTTTGGCCCTGCTATCCATTGGTTTAGGTGCACCAACGAAAGTGGCTAGCTGAAGACAAAACGTTTTATCTTTTCTTCAAAGGAAGCTACCAGTGCCATATGGACCCGCACACACATATTCAGGGGCTCTGTATATGCAGTGGGTGTGTGGGACAGCCTATCTAGGAGGTTAAGCCATTGCATGTTAATTTGAATAAAGTGTTTAAAGTTGGGCCTGTGGTGTCATGGGATAGTAGAGAGAGGCTTGACACAAAGAGTATCATTCTTCTGCTCTCCTCCTGCCTGGACTCATAGAGCCAACCTGAGTAAAGGTAACCAATCTGATTTAAAGGGCCATATTGTGCTTTATTTGCCATTTAGGTCTGCCTCTGCTCTTGGGGACATTCTCAGGGTTGGAATCCCCTGAAAGCAGCTTGATAACTATATTTCTCTTAAATCTCAGTTATTGCTCTCTAGTTGATTACTTGAATATATATGGTTACTGTCTGTTATTCTTCCACAGAGATATTGCAGTAAAGACAATTTCTGTGTTTTATCATAATGTGTGTGTGTTTCTCATTGGTCATTGCACTTACACTATTGCCAGGTGTGCAAGAGGGGGCTGAGGCTGTTATTAGGGTTGAGAGGCAGAGTAACGGAATGAACAAAAGCAGCTCCTTCGGGGGTATCTCTACAGTAGCTTGACTGCATTACAGTAACACATTAAATTAGTTATTAATATGCTTTGCACATTACTTTTTAATGTAGGTACAGTAATTACACAGAGGTTTGGGTTTTCTAGGAATAGTAATGGGTTTTCATGAATCTTTATAAATGAATCATGTAACATGAGAATTAAAAAAAAAATGTAATTTTCATAGTAAGTATCAACCAAAACATTTCATTATACAGTGCAATGGTATATGTGGGTCATACTTTGTGTACAATTTCCTCCACTGATTTGCTAGAATAATTACTTATATGTTATTCTTCTATTTCCTTGTCATTCAAAGCTACCCGAGGCTGACTGTCAATCATTTTCTTGCACAATGTTCCTTTTGGCTTTGGAAGAAGAATAAGATAAGACAAAGATCATATCAAGGTTGTTGTTGGAAAATTGGCAATTTATTTTTGTATTCTTCACTGGCTTTAGATCGCCTTAAAACTACGCATTGTTGAGTTTAAATTACGATTACATTAAGGGGAACTTATTAAGGCAGCCCATTTATAAAATCATTTATAAAATCAGAACTGCAGGTTTTTTAATTTTTTTTATTTAATGCAACACACCCTTACTCACACCATGTGCATTGTGGTACACTGTATTGTGTGTTGGCCACTACTGCTAAGTGTGCTGGCGTTCCTTTTACAATGAAGGACTTGACAACGCATCTCACTTGTGTTGTAATAAATGCTAATTGAGCCCCTAAAACATATCTCACTGTGCTATGTGTGTTTTGATTAACGTGCATTTTACCATACAGGTGCATCTCATAAAATTTGAATATCATCAAAATAATAATTTATTTCAGTAATTCAATTCAGAAAGTGAAACTCCTATATTTTATATAGATGCGTTACACACAGTATGATATATTTCAAGCATTTCTTTCTTTTAATTTTGATGATTATGGCTTACAGCTAGGGATGAGCTTGATGTTTGGGTCCAACATAAGTTCAACTCGAACATTGGGTGTTCCCCCGTTCGCCGAAGACTGAAATTATGGGGCATTCTCAGCAAGTTAGAGCGCAGCGGAATGCCCCATAATGCACTGTGAGATTGCAGTGCATTGCTGTATGATAGAAAAGGGGGGGAACTGCGCTATATAATACTTGAGAAAAAATTTCTTGTGATATGAATCAATTATAGTGAAATGCAGCAATTCTAACAATATGACACCCATATGGCGCTGAAAATTAAAAACCAAAAGAATCGCGCTAGTAAGTGACAAAAAGTGCATGAAAATATGAAAACAGTGACAACTTCTAAATTAGCACAATAATAAATAAACACAGGAAAATATGAAAACTGTTTTTTCCTGTGTTTATTTATCATTGTGCTCATTTAGAAGTTGTCACTGTTTTCATATTTTCATGCACTTTTTGTCACTTACTAGCGCGATTCTTTTGGTTTTTAATTTACATTGCTGTATGATGATTGGCCAAAGCATGCACTTGACCTGCATGTTTTGGCCAATCACAGCACCCTCTGCTAAGAGAGCCATAATTGGCCAAAGGCAGGGTGCCTTTGGCCAATCATGGCTCAGGGGGACTAAGTCCACACCCCACACTATATAAGGCTGCTTATACAGTCAGTCTAGTAAATATATATCTATATAGATATATATCTATATAGATCTATATATCTATATAGATATATCTATCTATGTATCTATATATATATATATCTATATATAGATATATATAGATATATATAGATATATATACTCTGCATCTAGCATAGACGATATATTCAGTGTTTACTCTATATTCAGTCAGTGCGGGCAGTGTATTAATATATATACAGTCTCATATATATATATATACATATATATATATATATATATATATATATATATATATATATATATACACACAGTGGGGACGGAATGTATTCAGACCCCCTTAAATGTTTCACTCTTTGTTATATTGCAGCCATTTGCTAAAATCAAAGTACATTTTTTTCCTCATTAATGTACACACACAGGGGCGGACTGACCATTCGGGCACGTGGGCACTGCCCAAGGGCCCCATGCCACTAAGGGGCCCCATCAGGGTTGCCAGCCTCAATAAAACCAGGGGCAGTGTATAAAAATCTGTGTTTTTTTAAAAATCCCAAGATTATAGTTGCCCCGCCTCTCCAGTACCTCCAGTAACTTTTTAGTGTGTGTGTGTGTAATGTGTATTCTGTGTGTGTATACTGTGTGTATATATTGTGTGTCTGTGTGTATATTCTGTATGTGTGTGTGTATACTGTGTGGCCCCATAATCTCCTATTGCCTGGGGGCCCCATAAACTCCTATTGCCCGGGGGCCCCATAATCTTCTCCTATTGCCCGGGGGTCCCATAATCTCCTATTGCCCAGGGGCCCCATGAGTTGTCAGTCCGCCCCTGTACACACAGCACCCCATATTGACAGAAAAACACAGAATTGTTGAAATTTTGCAGATTTATTAAAAAAGAAAAACTGAAATATCACATGGTCCTAAGTATTCAGACCCTTTGCTCAGTATTTAGTAGAAGCACCCTTTTGATCTAATACAGCCATGAGTCTTTTTGGGAAAGATGCAGCAAGTTTTTCACACCTGGATTTGGGGATCCTCTGCCATTCCTCCTTGCAGATCCTCTCCAGTTCTGTCAGGTTGGATGGTAAACGTTGGTGGACAGCCATTTTTAGGTCTCTCCAGAGATGCTCAATTGGGTTTAAGTCAAGGCTCTGGCTGGGCCATTCAAGAACAGTCACAGAGTTGTTGTGAAGCCATTCCTTCGTTATTTTAGCTGTGTGCTTTGGGTCATTGTCTTGTTGGAAGGTAAACCTTCGGCCCAGTCTGAGGTCCTGAGCACTCTGGAGAAGGTTTTTATCCAGGATATCAGAGAACAAGTGTAGCGCTATACAATGTCCAACATGAACGCCAATTGGCCAGTCAATATACAGTGAAAGGAATCAACCGTATAAGATGAGATGGACCCAAAGGGGCATACGCCGAGTTGGGCCGGTTAAGGCTTGGGTGGTGAGTGGCTGTGCTTGGCCCGAAGAGGTGATGTTAATAAGTGGTCCCACGGATTACTGTATCCCTCCAAATGGCACCCGGGTCTTGAAGGGTGTAGGCAATCTCGCGGATATGGATGGTCCTGCAGATCCCGGAAGGGTGGGGTATCATGTGAATGAATCCCTCGAGGCGATATTCCATGGGCCTGGTTCCAGTTTGATCACCTTAATTGCTGCTAGTTCTCCAGTGTTGACATTTCGAGCCAGATGATCATGCCTCCCACTCTCATGGTTGGCATGACATACTTTGTATATAATCCACCAGCTCTCTCCTCATATACAGTTGATGTCACTATATGTCTCTGCAAGGTTGGTTTCTTACACAGGTGTACAGCAAGCAGAGTAGCAGAGATCGATATCACAGGATGTGATATGCCCCTGTTTAACAGGGGCATGTAAGTACAATTTTTAACCTAATATTTCACAGCAGGGCCCGTTCCTGCGCCCAACAAGAGTATCTGTGAGGGGTTACAGTGTTGTGGCACCACCACCACCACCACCAAAGGCCCAATTTTTCAGCCCCTGTTCAACAGGGGCATGTAATTACAATTTTTGATATAGTATTTCACAGCAGGGCCCGTTCCTGCACTCACCAAGAGTAACCGTGAGGGCTTACAGCGTTCTGGTACCACCAACACCTAAGGCCCAATTTTCTGCAGAGTATTTAGGGCAGGCCGTATAGTATATATACTGCTGCTCAGAGTATATAGTGCCTGGGGGACCCCACGCCATTTTTTTTTGTAAATTGGGTGCAGGGTTCCCCGTAATATCCATACCAGACCAAAAGGGCCTGGTAATGTACTAGCGGGGGGGGCTCATGACGTTTTTTTCAATGATTTTCATCTATATTGCCAGGACTGACAATACATTACAGCTGCGAGCAGTTTTAAATTACATATTTTCCTTTAGAAATGTCATTTTGCTGTGGTATTGTTCTAAACACGGGAAAAATGCGCTACTTTACAGGCATACTAAGGACACCCTCCAGGCATGATATTTAAAGGAATATTTCATTTTTATTGTTTCACTTTAAGCATTATTAAAATCACTGCCCCCGAAAAAACGTGAGTTTTTAAAACTTTTTTTTCATTGATACATGTTCCCTGGGGCAGGACCCGGGTCCCCAGACACTTTTTATGGCAATAACTTGCATATAAGCCTTTAAAATGAGCACTTTTGGTTTTTCACATTCGTGTCACATAGACTTTAACAGTGTACGCGTGTTTCAAACAAATTTTTTTGCCTGTTCGCATGTTCTGCTGCGAACAGAACTGGGGGGTGTTCGGCTCATCCCTACTTACAGCTAGTGAAAGCCCAAAATTCATTATTTCGAAGATTAGAATCTTACATAAGACCAATAAAAAAAAGAATTTTTAATATAGAAATGTTGGCTTACTGAAAAGTATGTCCATGTACAGTATAGTATGCACTCAATACTTGGGGCTCCTTTTGCATGAATTACTGCATCAATGCAGCGTGGTATGGAGGAGATTAGCCTGTGGCACTGCTGAGGTGTTATGGAAGCCCAGGTTTCTTTGATAGCGGAATTCAGCTTATCTGCATTGTTGGGTCTGATGTCTCTTATTTTCCCCTTGACAATACCCCATAGATTCTCAGGCGAGTTTGCTGGCCAATCAAGCACAGTGATACTATGATTATTAAACCAGGTATTGGTATTTTGGCAGTGTGGACAGTTGCCAAGTCCTGCTGAAAAATGAAATCGGCATCTCCACAAAGCTGGTCAGCAGAGCTAAGCATTTCCTGGTAGAGGCTCAAGCATAGTGGTGGGAGTGTCATGGTCTGGGGCTGCATGAGTCCTCCACTGGGGAGATACACTTTATTGAGGGAACCATGATTGCCAACATGTACTCACTTTTGTTGCCAGCGGTTTAGACATTAACGGCTGTGTGTTGAGTTATTTTGAGGGGACAGCAAATTTACACTGTTATACAAGCTGTACACTCACTACTTTATATTGTAGAAAAAGTGTTATTTCTTCAGTGTTGTCACATGAATAGATATAATAAAATATTTACAAAAATGTGAGGGGTGTACTCATTTTTGTGAGAAACTGTATATCTGAATATAATGCTTGGCGTTTCTAACATACCAAGTGGATTTTGAAGTCTTATGCCCCGTACACACGGTCGGATTTTCCGACGGAAAATGTGTGATAGGACCTTGTTGTCGGAAATTCCGACCATGTGTGGGCTCCATCACACATTTTCCATCGGATTTTCCGACACACAAAGTTTGAGAGCAGGCTATAAAATTTTCCGTTGTCGGAATTTCCGATCGTGTGTACCTTAAACAACTGCACAAATTATCATATAAATGAAGCACACACACTAGAGATGAAAAGTTGGATATACAAAACGTTCCAATCTCAGTAGAGGCGCAGGCATCCAGAGTTGGACCAAAAAGATTCTCTGTTTAATCAATGAACATAGGACCAGGGCTTTTTTTCTCGAACAATAGGTGCTGGAACTTAACCACGGCCTCACAAAACCCCTCCCCCTACACACACCCTCCAAATCACATCAAATAGTGGGTGTGTTCAGTCAAATTTCACAAAAAACAGTTACAGAGGCATTAAAAACCAGGACTGCATTATATACAGAGTGCAGAGCTGTCACTTGTAAACACAGAAACCAGACTTCTGTGTTTACAAGTAATTGTGGTGAGCAGGCACCAAAGGGTCTGAGCCAAAGGTGGTGGAACCGAGTTCCACCAAGTTCCCCCTGAAAAAAAGCCCTGCATAGGACCTTAGATAGAGTAATATAAAACACATATGGAGACAAATTGAAGCATGTGGAGATGTACAATGAAGGTGGATCGATACTTAAATATGTCCAGTAACATGTACCAAACAGAAACCACCAGCCCAGTATCCCTGAGGGGGTGAACCTCAGTTACAACGGCTAGTGGATGATGTCACCGGGCCCAGTTCATCGCCAGAGTGGCTAGCCTCTTTATTTTGGTGTACTTTGTGCATGGGGTACCAATAAAGTCCATAATTTGCTGTTTTACAAGTTCAAATAATATTAGATTTCAATCAAATTTCATGAATTCAGATGTTCAAAGCAAAATGAAAATTTCAGTGTTGTTTTTGCTAGTTCGGATTCCAAAAAGGCTTCTGGAAGCAAGGGACCAAAGGAAGCTCCAGATCCTGTTTCTGCCTTTAGCTTGAGCACCCTTAGCTTGACTGCAAGTGCTAGAAGGTCCCATCCTTCGATCTTGATATCCCCAGTGGAATTTTTAAAGCAGATCAGGTTATTTTTGCCCCAATCATCTCATCCTGCAGGGCCGTCAGGAGCTTCCGACACTATTTTACACAATTTTGCTCATTTGTAATACACTCAATTGTGGAGCCCGGTTTGGATTTCCGTTAACTTCAATGGAACTTTTATTTTGGAAATTCAAAATTGACTGAGGCTTATGAAATTTTAGCTTTTCTGCACCTGAACTCAATCATCTTTAACCATTACAATACTGGCCACTTTCACCCCCTTCCTTCCCAGGCCAATTTTCAGCTTTCCGCGCTCTTGCACTTTCAATAAGAATTGCGAGGTCATGCAACACTGTACCCAAATATAATTTTTAGCATTTTGTTCACACAAATAGAGCTTTCTTTTGGTGGTATTTATTCACAAATCAATTTTTTATTTTTTGCGATATAAGCAAAAAATAAAGCGAACATTTTGAAAAAAAAAATTAAATGTTCTATTTTCTGTTTTAAAATAAATCAAATAAAATCTATCTTTGTCATAAATTTAAACCAAAATGTATTCTGCTACATCTCTTTGGTAAAAAAAATCCCTTTAAGTGTATAATAATTGGTTTGTGTGATCACGGACATATGTACGCAATGATTACTGACATATGTGCGCAGATGATCATTGGGACATATGATTTTAGTGTTACATATGTGGGGACAGGTGTTTTTACTGTGTGGGGACATGTGTGTGGGGACAGTGTTTTGGGGACACTATTTAGGGGACACTGTGTGTGTTTACATTGTGTGGGGACACTGGGCCGGTGATCAGTGTGTAAAAAGCTGTAAAAACAGCTCATACTCACTGATCAATGCCTGGCTGCAGCGATCTGCTCTCCTCTCCTCACTGACAACTTCCGTGTGAGGAGAGGAGAGCCGATCGCCTAGCAATCAGCTCTCTGTTTACATCACATGATGGCTCTGATTGGACACAGCCGTCATGTGATCAGGAGGGCGAATCACAGAGCCCTCCTGCCGATCGGAGATGCACCATGTCAGGGTGACACGAGCGCATCGGGATCGCGCCGCTGCCACTCAGAAGGAGGAAGCGCCTAACCGGCCATATATGTGCAGTGGCCGGGTGGGAAGTGGTTAAGAATGGCCAGGCAACTAGCCTTTTTTTTAGAAGAAGAAATTAGCAAAAGCAGCCACCATATTTATTTCCAGTGTGGTGGTTCTCCTATCATTTCTGCAAGCTTACCTTATCTTGGCTTTCAATGATGACAGTGGTGGCTCTGAATACTTGAAAGAGGATTTCCATTTCCTCCTCATTTCTCATTAAGTTTACTTTGATTGTCATCAGGCACATTTCCTCTGTACATGAACTCTACATGCATTAGGTACCCTGACATAAAAAATAATGAACTATGTTAAATGTGATGAATGAAGGTAATTATCTCTGTGATGAAAACATTATAGATAAACCATTTCTGTCTGTCTTGTCAAGATTTCTTTTGAAGGCTCTTGGGTAAACAAATAGTAAGTAATTAAATATGTTAGTGCAGATGTATGTCTGCAGTATTAAACTTGCAAGTACCGACATACCAATTAAAGGAAATCTATACTTAGTGGAATCGGCAGGATGACATTGTTGACCACATTTTGAAAATGCAAGTTTCTTGACAACCCTGATGATCCCATGACTTTGATATTCTGTAAGGCCTTGATGACATGAGTTTCAGACTGTTTAAGTGTCTATAGCACGATCTCATTAAGATTCAAGCAGCTTTGAAGTTTTTGAGGCACCAATTGGATTCAGTTTGGCTAGGTTAAGCATGAATCTAAATAGGACTGTTGGCTGCCACTTTAAACAAGCTTCATCACTTTGTAAAGCTTATTGAAAGTCTGCTGACACCTGCTAGATGCTTGTTTAAAGTAACAGTCAGTACTCCCATTAAGATCCGTATTTAAGATACTCATACTGAAAAAGCTTTACAAATGCTTAGAAGAAGCTTATACTGGCCTTTAAACGGTGAGTGTCTTTAGTCTCTTCCCAAAAAAAACGTAAAGTCGACAGCTACAAATACTGTAGCTGTTGAGATTTAATACAAGGATACTTACCTGTCCAGGGATCCAGCACTGTCCTCATCCAAGTCGATTTTTCAGTGAGTTTTGGGTCCAGGCGCCAGCATCCTAACGAAGGGAAACTGGTAATAAAGCCTTGCAGCTTCACAGCCAGCTTCCCATTGTGCATGTGCAAGCCGCATGCGCAGTGGGAATGGCCCTGCAGTCTTCTGGGGCCTGTGATGTGTCCTAGCAGGCTGCATGCTAAGGGGGGGGGGATAAACTTCCGCTCAGATCGCCGCAGCATTTTGGGTGGAAGAGGAGGTACCTGTCAAACCAAGTCCCCCCCCCCAAAAAAAGTGCTAAAAATAAAGAGGAGGCCAACAAGCAGAACTTCCCCTTTTGGATGAGGTTCCACTTTATGTACCCACTGCAGTTACATATATATATATATATATATATATATAATTTGGACTGTTCGTAATTTTAAGAATATTTGGCAAACCTGTTAAAGAGCTGGGTAATGTGGAGGGAAGCAGGGACATCACTAGCATCAGGCCCCCAGGGCTTGTGCCACGTCTTGCCAATGCTGCAGCTGCTGTCACAAAGCCAATGGTAGCTTCTCCTAGGCTCCTCCTTGGCGCTAATGTGTACAAATGGCAAACACGAGAAGGAGTTTGGGAGGAAGGAAATCTCCCATTTCATGCTGTATCTGAGGTCTGTAAATTCAGAAGGATAAGGGGATTGTACTGGGGGACAGACTGACCTGGCGAGGGGGGGGGGGGGGGTTGTAAGTACGATTGGGTCTAAGGTTGAGAAGAATAGTGCTAAGAGGGGGAAATTGGGAGGGATTTGTGCTAAGAGAGGGGGTTTAGAAGGGAGAGGATTTGTGCTGGCCGGGTGATGGAGAGAATTTGTGCTAAGAGGGGGATTTTGGGGGAGATGATTTGTGCTGGAAGAGGGGACTTGGTGAGGGGGGAGGGGTAATTCTGGAATAGAGGATTTGGAGGGGGGTGAGAATTTTTGTTGGGGGGTTTGTAATTGGGGGGGGGGGGGGGTAAGAGAGGATTAGTGCTGGGAGGTGGATTAGGGTGACGGGAGATTTGTACTAAGAGGGAGGATTTGGAGGGGAAAGAAGTAGTGCTGGTAGGAGGGATTTGGGGAGGTGAGAGCATTTGTGTTGGTGGGGAGAGAATTTTTGCTAATAGGGGAGTTTGGAGGAAAAATTATAGAGCTGGGAAGTGATATTTGGGGGAGGTTGGTACTGCGCATCCCTAGATTGACTGCTAGCGTCACCAGGTCTCACTGTTCTATCTTGATATAACTGGTGAAATTTTTAAAGTGAATCATCCTATCCAACAGGGCTGCCAGGGGCATCCCAAGCCTGGCTGTACAATTTTACCCCTTTTTTGCTCTGTAATATACACTATTTTAGAGCCAGGTTTGGATTCCTTTAACTTATAATTTGGAAATTAAAAACTGAGATTCATGACTTTTTAGACAGTTCAGCCCCACCACAACTGATATGATTTTTCCAAAGTTCAGTCTTCTCTAGGATCAGCCAAGCAACTAACCTTTTTTTTAGAAGGCGAAATTAGAAAAATCAGCCTCCATATTTTTTCCCAGTTTGGTTCTCCTATGTTCTCTACAAGAATGCCTATCTTGGCTTTCATTTATGACAGGGGTGGCTCTGAATACCTGAAACAGGATTTCCATTTCCTCCTCATTTCTTATTGAGTTTTCTATGATTGTGTTCAGCGATATTTCTTCTATACCATATCTCTACATGCCTTTTATGCCTCGACATAAAAAAATAATGAGACAACCTATATTTGATGTATGAAGGTAATTATCTCTGTGATGAAAACATTAAATTAACCTTTTCGGGCTGTCTTGTCAAGAATTTATTTCAAGGTTCCATATTTAACATACTCATACTAGAAATGAAGTTCCACAAAACTGTTTGAAGCTTGCCAAAGTAAAAACCCTACCACACACACACTGATGTTATGCGTATTTATTTATTTTAACTGTTTGTAATTTAGAGAAATTTTTGCAATGTTATTCAGGGGCCGAGGAACAAGGCGCGGGTCAGGAAGAGCAGCTTCCCTGGGTGCAGTACTTTCATGGGGGTTAGTGCATACTGCTCATCACATTTGAGAGAAAGTGTTCACAAAATACCCCAGCTGTAAATAGATGTGCTGTTGCCCATAGCAGTGATCACTGTTTCCCCTCAGAGGTCTGCAGAGCTCACCCTAGACCAGCACAAAGTTGTCAGAGGTCGGAAATGTCAGAGACCTGCTCCATCTTTCAACCTCTACCAAGCCATGCTGGAAACTTGCCCTGCTCCTTGTAGTGAAGATTTACTGAAAGAAAAGACACAGAAGATGGTTTTATGTATGTACAGTATCTCACAAAAGTGAGTACACCCCTCACATTTTTTAAAATATTTTACTATATCTTTTCATGTGACAACACTGAAGAAATGACACTTTGCTACAATGTAAAGTAGTGAGTGTACAGCTTGTATATATATTACTCTATTACTCTATCTAAGGTCCTATGCAGGGCTTTTTTTCAGGGGGAACTTGGTGGAACTCGGTTCCACCACCTTTGGCTCAGACCCTTTGGTGCCTGCTCACCACAATTACTTGTAAACACAGAAGTCTGGTTTCTGTGTTTACAAGTGACAGCTCTGCACTCTGTATATAATGCAGTCCTGGTTTTTAATGCCTCTGTAACTGTTTTTTGTGAAATTTGACTGAACACACCCACTATTTGATGTGATTTGGAGGGTGTGTGTAGGGGGAGGGGTTTTGTGAGGCCGTGGTTAAGTTCCAGCACCTATTGTTCGAGAAAAAAAGCCCTGGTCCTATGTTCATTGATTAAACAGAGAATCTTTTTGGTCCAACTCTGGATGCCTGCGCCTCTACTGAGATTGGAACGTTTTGTATATCCAACTTTTCATCTCTAGTGTGTGTGCTTCATTTATATGATAATTTGTGCAGTTGTTTAAGGTACACACGATCGGAAATTCCGACAACGGAAAATTTTATAGCCTGCTCTCAAACTTTGTGTGTCGGAAAATCCGATGGAAAATGTGTGATGGAGCCCACACATGGTCGGAATTTCCGACAACAAGGTCCTATCACACATTTTCCGTCGGAAAATCCGACCGTGTGTACGGGGCATAAGACTTCAAAATCCACTTGGTATGTTAGAAACGCCAAGCATTATATTCAGATATACAGTTTCTCACAAAAATGAGTACACCCCTCACATTTTTGTAAATATTTTATTATATCTATTCATGTGACAACACTGAAGAAATAACACTTTTTCTACAATATAAAGTAGTGAGTGTACAGCTTGTATAACAGTGTAAATTTGCTGTCCCCTCAAAATAACTCAACACACAGCCATTAATGTCTAAACCGCTGGCAACAAAAGTGAGTACACTCCTAAGTGAAAATGTCCAAATTGAGCATAATTAGCCATTTTCCCTCCCCGGTGTCATGTGACTCGTTAGTGTTACAAGGTCTCAGGTGTGAATGGGGAGCAGGTGTTTTAAATTTGGTGTTATCACTCTCACTCTCTCATACTGGCCACTGGAATTTCAACATGGCACCTCATTGCAAAGAACTCTCTGAGGATCTGAAAAAAAGAATTGTTGCTCTACATAAAGATGGCCTAGGCCTAGGCTATATAAAGATTGCCAAGACTGTGAAACTGAGCTGCAGCACGATGGCCAAGACCATACATCGGTTTAACAGGACAGGTTCCACCCAGAACAGGCCTCGCCATGGTCGACCAAAGAAGTTGAATGCACATGCTCAGCGTCATATCCAGAGGTTGTCTTTGGGAAATAGACGTATGAGTGCTGCCAGCATTGCTGCAGAGGTCGAAGGGGTTGGGGGTCAGCCTGTCAGCACTCAGACCATACGCCGCACACTGCATCAAATTGTTCTGCATGGCTGTCAACCGAGAAGGAAGCCTCTTCTAAAGATGATGCACAAGAAAGCCCCCAGTTTTCTGAAGACAAACAGACTAAGAACATGGACTACTGGAACCATGTCCTGTGGTGTGATGAGACCAAGATAAACTTAATTAGTTCAGATGGTGTCAAGCATGTGTGGCGTCAACCAGGTGAGGAGTACAAAGACAAGTGTGTCTTGCCTACAGTCAAGCATGGTGGTGGGAGTGTCATGGTCTGGGGCTGCATGAGTGCTGCTGGCACTGGGTTGCTACAGTTCATTGAGGGAACCATGAATGCCAACATGTACTGTGACATACTGAAGCAGAGCATGATCCCCTCCCTTCGGAGACTGGGCCGCAGGGCAGTATTCCAACATGATAACGACCCCAAACTCACCTCCAAGACGACCACTGCCTTGCTAAAGAAGCTGAGGGTAAAGGTGATGGACTGGCCAAGCATGTCTCCAGACCTAAACCCTGTTGAGCATGTGTGAGGCATCCTCAAACGGAAGGTGGAGGAGCGCAAGGTCTCTAACATCCACCAACTCCGTGATGTTGTCATGGAGGAGTGGAAGAGGACTTCATTGGCAACCTATGACGCTCTGGTGAACTCCATGCCTAAGGGGGTTAAGACAGTACTGGTGGCCACACAAAATATTGACACTTTGGGCCCAATTTGGACATTTACACTTGGGGTGTACTCACTTTTTTTGCCAACGTTTTAGACATTAATGGCTGTGTGTTGAGTTCTTTTGAGGGGGCAGAAAATTTGCACTGTTATACAAGCTGTACACTCACTACTTTACATTGTTGCAAAGTGTTATTTCTTCATTGTTGTCACATGAAAAGATAGAATAAAATATTTACAAAAATGTGAGGGGTGTACTCACTTTTGTGAGATACTGTATGTATGACCGGCTCACGTAGATTTACTGCGGCACAATGGCACCACTGCGCAAAACCCCGTACGGGTACGGGGTCCCCTTTAAGAGCCGACAGAGAGCGCACACCGCAGGAGGTGAGCGCGCACCCACCGCCCCGCGGGGACCCGATGTGCGTGGCCGGCGGGCACGATTGCCGCCGGCCACTCGCGATCGCATGCACGAGAGCCAGCACGGGGGTTTGTGTGTGTAGACACACAAATCCCTGTTCTGTCAAGGGAGAGGAAACATTTTGCTTGTTTCTACTAATTAAGAATAACGATATGTCTCCTTCTCCAGTCAGTCCTATCCCCATACAGTTAGAACACATCTAGGGAACACACATTTTACCCCTTGATCGCCCCCAAGTGTTAACCCCTTCCCTACCAGTGACATTTACAAAGTAATCAGTGCATATTTATAGCTCTGATCACTGTATAAATGTCAATGGTCCTAAAAATGTGTCAAAAGTGTCCGTCGCAATGTCGCAGTACTGCTAAAAATCGCAGATCACCGCCATTACTAGTAAAAAAAAAAAAATAATAAAAATTACATAACTCTTTCCCATAGTTTGTAGACGCTATAACTTTTGCGCAAACCAATCAATATAATCTTATTGCGATTTTTTTTTTACCAAAAATATGTAGAAGAATATATATTGGCCTAAACTGATGAAGAAATGTGTTTTTTTTTTTTTTTAAATTGGGGGATATTTATTATAGCAAAAAGTAAAATTATTATTTTTTTTTTTCAAAATTGTCATTCTTTTTTCGTTTATCGCGCAAAAAATAAAAAACGCAGAGGGGATCAAATTCCACCAAAAGAAAGCTCTATTTGTGGGATTAAAAGGACACACATTTCGTTTGGGTACAGCATTGCATGACCACACAATTATCAGTTAAAGCAACGCAGTGCCAAATTGCAAAAATGTACTCTGGTCAGGAAGGGGGTAAAACCTTCCGGGGCTTAAGTGGTTAATGTTTGTATGTATGTGTATGCCTTATAGGGGGATATTGCTCTTCTATGAATAAAGGGGGTGTAATGAATCACAGAGGGTGCTGAAACTATGGCATACTCTTGACCCCTGCAATCTGTTCACTGGGCGGTATGTTACTTTTATTCCTGATCCCTGCACTCTGTACATTACCCAATGCTAATCCCTACACTCTGTATGTCACATACTCCTGACCCCTGCACTTTATATGTAAAGTACTCCTGACCCCGGCACTCTGTATGTTAAGTACTCCTGACCCCGGCACTCTGTATGTTAAGTACACTTGACCCCTGCAGTCTGTGTGTTACCCACTCCTGACCCCTGTATTTTGTATGTTACCCACTTCTGACCCCTGTGTACGTTACTTTTACTCCTGACTACTGTACTCTGTATGTCAAGTACTCATGACCCCTGCACTCTGTGCGATACCCTCTCCTGACCCCTGTACTCTGTATGTTAAGTACTCATGACCCCTGCACTCTGTCTGTTACCCACTCCTGACCCCTGTACTTTGTATGTTACCCACTTCTTACCCCTGTGTACGTTACTTTTACTCCTGACCCCTTTACTCTGTATGTTAAGTACTCATGACCCCTGCACTCTGTATGATACCCACTCCTGACCCCTGTACTTTGTATGTTACCCACTTCTGAGCCCTGTGTACGTTACTTTAACTCCTGACCCCATGAACCTTGCAGGTTTCTTTTGCTGATGACCCCTGCACTCTGCAGGTTACTTACTCCTGGCCCCTGCACTCTGGGTATGATAATCAGGCTCACATATAAGACAAGGGTAAGACAATTGGACGCGCAAATTGCAGAGGGGGGGGGGGGGGCACAGATTGGCCACTTTGCCGTGGGCCCTGGATGGCTTTGTCCTGGCACTGCTCAACAAACACCTGTGGTAGTCAGAGAAGAATCAAACTTCATAATAAAATCTGACAGCATCACATGTTGACAACAGAGTCAGTTCTCCCAGTTGTAAGCCAATAAACTTAACAGCGTGTTTCATTACGGATTATTTCCTGCTTTATATCCCGTAGGAACTGAGATAGATCAATCCAGGACACTCACGAAATAGCCTGAGCAATACCAGAATTGTAATAAGAAATATCGAGCTTCTGGCATACCTAGGTGAACAATACCTTGCTGCATGAAACTTAAAGTAAATGTAAACCTAAATGGACAACGTGTGTTTTTAATTAAAGCATAACTCCACTTTTGCTGAGAAAAAACATTCCCCTCTGGGTGATCTATGTACATTACAAGGATTATAACAACCTTTGTTGCAGATTCCTACCTTTTGTTATTCTGGAGAAATCCATGTGTGTTTGTCTGTGCCTCTGTGTAGAGTGGGTCAAATCGGAGTGGTTTCATAATTATCAATCAGCTGTGGCAGCTGCAGGGCATTAATGAGGAAAGCTGCTGGGCCTGCATCCCTTTAGACGTGTTCCTATTAGAAATATCTCATCAAAAAATGACATTTTATCTTAGGCAGACTTCTGGGAAAATTGATGAGCCAATCACACAAGCAGGAAATTAAGTTTCTGGGAGGGGCGGTCTGTACACAGAATGTGTACAGAACAACTCCAGGTAGCCATATTGCATTGCATTTTACAGAAAATTACATTCAATTGCAATATGATTTGTATCGCAATTGTACACGCTATATTATTTTTTTTTTATTTGCTATTTTTATTTCCCCATGAAAGTGGAGTTACCCTTTAACATAATTGTTAACATACTTTTGCACTTCTGATCCTCTGAAGCCTTATTGCAGCCTATTCATTCCCGCATACACTCCAGCGATGGCCGCACAGCGTTTTTACTAACGATGACAACAAGCGACCATCCTGTGTAATGTGTGTTGAACCACTTGCCTACTGGGCACTTTCACCCCTTTCCTGGCCAGGCCAGTTTTCAGCTTTCAGCGCTGTTGCGCTTTTAATGACAATTGCGCAATAACACTGTACCCAAATGACATTTTGTATCATTTTTTAAACAGATAGAGCTTTATTTTGGTGGTAGTTAATCACCACTGGGTTTTTATTTTTTTGCTTAACAGATAAAAATAGACAGAAAATTTAGAAAAAAATGTTTTCTTTGTTTCTGTTATAAAATATTAATAAGTAATTTTTCTTCTTCACTGATGTGCGCTGATAAGACTGCACTGATAGGCTGCATTTATGGGCACTGATAAGGCAGCACTGATGGGCACTGATAAGGCAGCACTGATGGGCACTGATAAGGCAGCACTAATGGGCACTGATGAGGCTGCACTGATAAGCACTGATGAGGCAGCACTGATGGGCACTGATGAGGCTGCACTGATGAGCACTGATGAGGCTGCACTGATGGGCACTGATGAGGCAGCACTGATGGGCACTGATGAGGCAGCACTGATGGGCACTGATGAGGCTGCACTGATGAGGCAGCACTGATGGGCACTGATGAGGCTGCACTGATGAGCACTGATGAGGCTGCACTGATGGGCACTGATGAGGCAGCACTGATGGGAACTGACGAGACAGCACTGATGGGCACTGATGAGGCTGCACTGATGAGCACTGATGAGGCTGCACTGATGGGCACTGATGAGGCTGCACTGATGAGGCTGCACTGATGGCCACTGATGAGGCTGCACTGATGGCCACTGATGAGGCAACACTGATAAGCTGCACTGATGGACATTAATGAAGAGGCACTAATGGGGCTGCACTGATAATCAAGACACTGTTGATCAGTGCCCTGATTATCAGTGTAAATGTCTCCTGCCACAGGAAAGCCGGTTATCGGCTTTCCTTTCCTCGCACACTGACAGCGCTGAGGAAAGGAAATAACTGGCATTTGGTTAAATGGGATCAGCTGTGATTTGACACAGATGATCACATGGTAAAGGGCCAATGTCATTGGCTCTTTACTCTGATCAGTGATGTGCTGTTTCTGAGGGACGCGGCTTACCTCCGATCACCGTGCTGGGGGCGCACACAAGTGGTGTGACAGGGAGGACATCATATGACGCCCACCAGATGGAGGGGAGTCTGATAAACAACCACTTGTAGTCTCCAGTGGAAGCTCATACGAAAGGGTGACAACACAGGAGCACAATAAGCAGAAACAGAAAAAGAGCGTAGTCATCTTGTAATGGGAAGTGCCTATTCAAGGACCTTACTGGCAGGATCAGCAGTTATTTTAAAGGAAATCTGCAGATTTTGAAAAGGATGAAAATTACTTTTGCAGTGACATTAACATGTAAATATATACTGTAGATATATAGAGTTTAGTGATTGGGTTTATATCTACTTTAAGGACATTGCTAGGTATACCTGCCATTAAACCTTAAAGCACCGTGCAGACTTCTTAGGAGACAATTTAAAAAACAAGGTGATATTTCTGGACAATTTTTGCTGCAATCATACTGTTGTCATAGTTGCAAAAAGATCATTAAGATATATATTTTTTTGTTGGCAGTCCTAGAAAATCTGAGCTGGCTGCATAATGTAATGGAAACATAAAGAACATTAAACTACAAAACGGCTAGTGTAGCAATTAGAATAAACATGATTTATAATTTTCTTTTTTTAACAAAATAGACTTTTTTTTCCCCTTAATACATTACAGTATAAAATCAAAAAGGTAGTTATAATCAAAGATGTGTTATCAAAATGTTGAAAAGATATACTGTGCAATAATAAAGATGTGTCCTATGGTCATTCTGCATGGCCTTCGCCGCAAACTGACCGATCCCAGGGTGCCTCTCATCTCTATACATTGCTGGCAGACATGCTCTGCTTATTCTCTCTGTGTTCCGTCTCCCTAGTGATCCACCCCTGCAGTCTAGGGATATGCAGTGCATACATCTACCGAACACAGCACCCGGGGCTTCTATTTATACACTTCTACTGCTCATTTTTATTGGAGATAGTATCTTGGAAGATAGAACTTGGGAAATCTTGCCTGCAAGGCTGTGGGGTGCAGGACTTAAAGCAGAACTTCAGGTAAAGAATTAAATACAAACTGTGTGTATATTAGACATGTGCACTGCCAAATTTTTTTTTTTTTTCATTTTATTTGGTTTTTTTTGTTTTTGTTTTCCGAGTCATTCGCTATGATCGCAATTCGTAAATTTGAAAATCCGAATATAAGAAAGAAAATCTAAAAAATTCGAAAGAATAACTAACTAACTAATAATAACTAACTACTAAATTATGGATATTGGAATTTCTTTTCAATTTTGGCTGTTAGTGAACGTAACGAATACGAATTTACCTGACGTTACGAATTATCTGAAATAACGAATGCTGCATCTAAAAGAATGGAACGGAACTAATTAATAATAAATAATAATAATAAAAAGTTTTTATTATTATTATTTATTATTTTAATTTGTTCCGTTCCATTCATTTAGATACGGCATTCGTTATTTCGGATAATTTGTAACTTCGGATAAATTCGTATTCGTTACGTTTATGACGTACACTATGGAAGCCCTTTTTATCCTTAAATGGGGAATTTTTGACTGGTGTTAATACCGAGGACAACGGGAGTGGATGATCTGGGACACTTGGCTGCCTAGCACAGAGACCCGGGGCTGGGGTATAAGCCACAGGCGATTGTGATCTCCTTAAAAACAACTTTTTTATGTTGTGGAACATTTTCATTCTTAGTAATTCAACAGAGGGAATAGGATATTTATAGCACTTATAGAGCACTCCAGTTCCTTTTACTTGTGGCTCATTTGCACACTTATGAGCTTCATTTATCCAATACTGCTTTATCACTGGCCATTAGAAGGGTTTGTAGCCCTCATTGACTTCGGTGTATGCTTTAAGACTTACATGTCACTGTATACGTCTTTCATTATTTATATAGCGCGGCTTATTTTTTATTTTTTTTAATGTAACTGCCTACTCCCAAACTGTCATTTGAAGTAAAACACATAGCCAAGTATTATTCTCCACAATTTTTTTTATTGTGCATTAAAAAAAGAAAACAAATACAATTAGACATGCTATCTGCCAATAGAACTTAACCAAAAAGTGCATTCTATACAACGAAAAATACAAAAAATTGACCAAATCAAATTATTATTCAACCAAAAAAAAAATGTCAAAGCAATAACTCCAAGGCCAATAATAAATAACACGTTATCTCCTCCGATTACGCAACATGTCTGGTTGACGAACGGCCGTTCAGAAACTATTTGAAAAGCGCAAAATGCAAAAGCACGAAATGAAAAGCACGAATCAACACTCACCAAACTTCTACTAACACAAAATTAGCAGAAGGAGCCCAAAGGGTGACGCTAAAGTGCTGAAAAACAACGTAGTACGTCACTACGTTCGTATTGTCGGCCAACAATTGTGTGCCGTGTGTATGCAAGACAAGTTTGGGCCTACGCCCTTCGGACAAAAGTCCACGGTTTTGTTGGCCAACAATCCGATCGTGTGTACGAGTCTTTAGGGGTTGATTTACTAAAGGGAAATAGACTATGCCTTGTGCAAAGTGCAATTGCACTCTGCAAGAGCAGTTGCTCCAGAGCTTAGTAAATGAGGGGGAGCCCTGCTGACTTCTGTCATCCAACAAGTCCAAAAGCACAATGCTCAGATACCTCTGTCATCCAATCATGTGCAAACAAAAATGCTGTTTTTTTTATTTTCCTTGCACGTGATTGGGTACTCTTTGCGAATTGAAGCTTTACCTCATTTACTAAGCTCTGAAGCAACTGCACTCTGCAAAGTGCACAGTCTATTAGCAAATCAACCCCTTAATGTAGAAAAGGTGGCTGACCCCTGTTTTAAGCTATTACCGTATAGTATTGAAATGTAGCATTTACATATGTTAGGTTATTGTTTCTAAAATTAGGACATGTCGGTAAAGGGCAAGATCACTCTATTACAGTACTGTGAAATGCCGATGGATTAGAGGAACAGCAGGTGGTGAAGAAGCAATCAGTGTTAGATAATTAAGCCAGACATAAACCCTGCACTCACCTTGGCAGCATACAGCGGACTGAAATGCTGAAACAAGGCTTAGCAATGATTATCTTACAATTAAACCAATCTAAATATTCAAAATCAAGAGTTTTTGGCTTTTATACATGTAACCTTTACAGCGACAGTGCTAATTAACATTCCAGTTTAGAACACAAAGACATTGGCTGACTAGTGTGTGCAACAAGTAAATAACTCATCAGATTTCATTTTAACTATTCTTCACACGCCGTACAGGGAGGCCAGGGACAGCCACCGGCGAGAAATGGTAAATTTTTGCCGGCGGCACTAAACGTGGCTGCATACTCTGTGCGCAACCACCAGCAGTTGTCATCAATAGCTGTCATATTTGTACTCTGTGTATATTAAAACTTTGTGGTGTAGCAGTGCTGAATACGTTATAGAATGATGGGCGGTTTGCAGTCCTAAAGACTGCTCACCAGCAACTGTGGAGTCCTACTGGACCCTCAGAGGAGTTTACTAAAGTTTTGAAAGGATGGGAGCACCACACCAGCTTGTACAGTTCTTTGAAAAATTGTATTTTTCAACAGTCAACGCGTTTCAGGGGCTCAGCACTCTCTTCATTAGGGCTAAAAAATAGATCATGCAGGCACCTGGAAAAAGCTTTTCCAATCCAGGTGCTTGCATGATCTATTGCAAAACAAAACCAAAGAAATTCCCAGGTCACCTTATCGACCAGCGTGCTAACCAACCGAATTTTCCTGTCAAACAGTATGCATTAAAAACAGGGATTTAGTCTGCACACATTTGCAAATACATGCATAAGCTACCGAGCCCCGTCAAGGCACCCCGGTATCTGTAGTCCTAACTCTAAATTTTTTGAGCCTCCACAGTGGAAGCATTGCATTATAATGGATAGGCAGAAGGTATGTGAGCCTGGAAGGAGCCCACCCCTCCTTTAGGCTCCCATTCAAACCTGAGCGTTTTCATCTTGTAAAACGCTCATTTCAAAAGTTCCAAACCGCCCAACAAGCAAAATCCCATTCATTTCAATGGCACCTGTTCACATCTGAGCATTCTGTCGCCTTAAGCAAAACGCCTGAAGCTCAAAAAAGTATATAAACTTCTTTTTAAGCATATTACTGGCGTTTTTCTGCTTTTTAAATTGGTGACCTTTTGACCTTTACAAAATCGCGGCAAAATCGCGCAACTTTCCACCTGAAAAGATACGCCCGGGTATGAATGCAGCCTTATGGCCCGTACACACAATCCGAAAATCGGACGAAAAATACCGCTTTCGAGGCGATCGTACGATCGGATCGTTAGTACAGAGCTTTCGAGAGCCGATTACGACAGTTCACCCGATATTATCCGATCGGGCATGCACGAAAATTTTTCTCGTATGATACCAGATCGTACGATTTTCGTTTAAGCAGTACAGTTGTCATCAGAATAATACAATAGAAAGACACATGACATCACTTCCCATTTTTTTATTCTGTCGTACGAGAACTTTTTTAACTTTAGTAAACTTTCCATTTTTGATATGTGACTAGCATGCAAAAAGAAAACGGATAATCTGTCGTCCGATTTTCAGTGTGTAGGAGCCATAAAGATGCAAGGGCACACTGGACACCCAGCACATAGCACCATGGCAGCAAAGGTGTCCAGTGCATCCTCTCACCAACATTTTAACAGTACAAACAAATTGCCCCCACCTATTATTGGCCATTGTGTCAGGGCTGGGCTCAGCCCTTCCTTCTCTGAGCTGGCCGCTCAGCTGTCGGCTAATTGCCAGCTCCTATCTCTTCACAGTTACTCAGCTGTTGATGATATCCTGCTCGTCAGTCCTGCCTACTAAAGCAGTCCAGTCCAGAGGATCTCTGCCATCGCCTTGGTCACATCACAGAAACTCCTGCGATCCTAGTCAAAAATTGCTTTGCTGACATCCATTCTGGCTCCAGATCCTGCTTGCTGTTCCACTACATTGATCCCTGACTTCTGGCTTGGCTGACTATCTGTTCTGGTTACTGAACTTTGGTTATGTTTTGACTACATTTGTTCTTTTTATTTTTTTTATTAAACAAGTGATTTAACTGTACTTTAGTCTCGGCCTGACCTGTTAGTGGCACAGAAGATTAGCAAAGGTAGGAGGGGGCGACGTGGGACATGGTTCTTAAAAGAGTGCCCAAGGAAATGATGCAAATTAGGGTGTTTTGCATTATTTTAGGAGCAGAAACCCTGAACGCAACGCTCCAAAAAACATAAGACGATCATCTTATCCTGACCAGGACGATGACACCTAACAGGTTGTCACATTCATTAAGCATGTGGTCAATACACTCTAAAGGAATTGTTTCCACTTACCCTGTGAAGGGACAGGATCCAGCAAATTGGCACATGCGTTTGTGCCAGCATGATAGAAAATGCATTGCCAAACTCAGGGTGCGATTTGGTCCTGCATGCAGTCTGCGGTGGCAGAGAAATGAAATTGCATGGGTTGCCTCACAAGGATGTGGTTGTGCAAAATTCTAAGCCCTATTAAGGCAGCTATAGCAGAAAGTATGCTGCAAATATGCACGCCCCAAGCAACACCCATAATGATAGAGCATAAATAGCTCATTGAGGAAGGATGGGCTTTTCCCATAATAGCAGAGCGTAAATCGATCGTTGATGAAGGATAACAGAGACCTTGTCAGAAGACCAATTTACAGTAACAGGTTCTCTAAGCTTTATCCAAATAGGATGGCTGATGTATGTTTATGCACTGCACTTCCAGGGGTGGATGCTGCCCTCTAATGTCTGGGACAGCAAGTGTCTTTGTCTTTTTATAACTCGGTTTCCTTCAGAGATCCTATGGATGCAGTCCAGTGCGTTTTTATTCGACATCAAGAAAGCATAGACAGTGTCTAACTTTGATTCCAATTACCTAGTTCACACCAGTACAGCGCATTCTAGTGCAGTCAATAAAAGTAGAATATTGATTGGACCCTGGGCAAAAATTTTCTTGGGGGCCCCCCATGCAGTTTTGCTCTCCACCTGCTCTGAGACATACAATAAATAACAGCTAGACTCAAAATCAGTTTACTGAATCAGATCAGACAGTGATTTGTTGCCAGAGGTTACAGTATCATTACCGCTCACTGACTGGTTGCTAGAGGTTACAGCACAAATTTCGGCTCACTGATCAGTTGCTAGAGGTTACAGCACATGATTTCTGTTGATGGTTGGATGCTAGAGATTACTGTACATTAATACTGCTCACTGATTGGTTACTGCACAATATTACTGCTTACTGATTGGTTGCTAGAGGTTACAGCACATCGTTTCCTCACTGGCTGCACACCATGGACTTAACCTTGCTCACCTGTGCACCCCAAACTGTAATTCCTTCTCTGCCTACCTCTGAACATCACACACTACCCTCCTCCCACTAATTTTGCTTACCTTTGCAGAACAGGCTGATGGTAGGCTTAATGACCACAGTTGCAGGCAGGACTTTCAAGCATGTCCCTTTATCTCCCCAGTGGGTAGCATTCAGTATAGGTGATGGTGTATATGACCTCGGGGGCATGATATACATATGAATACCACCTCTGTTTACATAGAATGCTGCCGGTCTGCCACTATTTACATATGAATGTCGCTGCTATTTAAATATCAAAGCCGGTATTTACATGTAAACACAGGGTCTGCAGGTGAGTCATCTGTACACAACAAAAAAACAGAGCTGGGCAGCATTACAGTTTTTCTCCATTGTTTTGGCTCATTTCTTGAAACAGAAATGACATTCTCAAAACTCTAAGTTCATTTGGCAAAACAGTCTTACAGTTCAGCACAACTCTATAACTCACGTGCAAAAGCTCATATCTCTCCCAAAACTGTTCACTCATGCTTCAAAACCATATTCCTTTCCCATATAAAGAGTCAGGGCTACCAAAATGGCAAAGATTCTTCTCAATTGCTTTGGCTCATTTCTTGAAACAGACCGGACGTTCTCAACTCTCTTGGTGCTTTTGCCAAAATAACCTGGATGGTTCAGCACAACACCATGGTTCACCTTCAAAAGCTCATATCTTTCCCAAAACAGTTCACTCATGTGTCAAAAATAAATTTCTTTCTCATTCAAATAGTCAGTGCCCCCAAAATGCTTCATCCCTTTGGCATTGTGTAAGCACTGCAAGTCAAAATGTTTAGATGTTTTGTCTCTAAGGCAGAGGACCATTGAAATATCCCTTATGTCCACCTTTCAGTCTTAGCCCAGTCCTTCATTGACAATGGTTATTGTACAGTTTTTGTCTAGCTAACTGAATACAATTGTGTATAAAACTGAAAAAAAAGAAAAGATTTTAGGGTAAGAGTAGCCTTCAAGGTTTGACATCACACATTGCACTCATACTGCTAAGGAAAAATTACTTTACAGTATTGTAACCATTATCATTCACACACAAAGTAACTTCCATACATCAGAGTAAAAAGAAAATGTATACAGCATAATATACGGAAATATAAACACACAAACATAAAACAAGGAAAATTACATTTAGCCTACAATGCTGTAAATAAAGCTGGAGTTTCACAACTACTGTAACATCTCTTCACTGGCCACCGTCCTCACCCTCCTGCCCATCCACATGCTGCTGTCTGTCTGGCCACAGATTCTCATCAACATTGCAGTGTATATCCTCCCTTGCGATGCAACGAGGGAAGAAACGGTGTGCATGTCCCAACCATCCCCTACACTGATCTCCTGTAATATCCTCACAGGCAGCATCCATTGCATGGAGTAGGGACCTCTGATCTTGAGCCTGATGCTCATACACTCTCCACCTCAATAGGGTGGAGGAAAGGAGAGTAAGGTGGTAGGAACACCATATCCATCCTTGGATGAGCAGTGAACCAGGCCCTGATAAGCAGGCCACGGTGGAAATTCACATTGTCCCATACAATTATATATTGTGGTAGGTGAGGCCCTATGAGACCTCTCTTATTTCCAGGGATCAAATCCAAATGAAGGCGGTCCAAGAAGATGAGGAGCTTCTGTGTATTGTATGGGCCAAGACTGGGGATGTGAGTGGCCACACCATTCTCAGAAATGGCAGCACACATAGTTATATTGCCCCCTCGCTGGCCTGGGACATCCACCGTGGCCCGGTGGCCAATAAAATTACTGCCATGTCTTCGGCCCTTGGCCAGGTTGAAGCCAGCCTCATCCACATACACGAGTATGTGAGAGGTCTTGTTTCCTTCCAATGCCATTATTCTCTACAATCGAGTAAAAAAAGAAAACATCAAATCAGTCATACAGAAGAGTCATACACTACAGTTACAGACAGTTACATAGGAATGTTCTACACAAGTTCAATATATTACTGGCCAGTATTCCAGTGGTTCCAAACCTGGGGTACATGTACCCTATGCAGAGGTACTACAGGGGGTATTTGACAGAAAGGGGAGGGGAAAAATTATCAATGAGTAGACTTACTGAAATGTTACAGTAAAACCCACAGTATTAGATAGATTTACATGGGAGTCAATACTGTAATTGCAGCTCTTTGACTCTTTTTCCTTCTGTATTGTATGTTATATTCTTCAAAATAAGGATTATAATGATAATTGCATCATACAGTAAGCTGCAGTTTTTAGACAAAATGTTTATAAATCAGATATGTAAATCAAATACTTTCATACCTGGATTACCTAGATTCAGAAATCAGGTAAAGTGGGTACTCAAACCAATACATTTCGGGAACCTCTGCTTACGGTAATTGTAAAAAGGTTATCTTGATGGACAACCAGTGACTGACTTCCATGTACATACTGGTACCGCAGCTCTTTCACTCTGTCAGACTTCCTCTCAAATGGTACCCTGTAAATTTACTTCATTGTCATCTGATGCTTCTTCAATATGCGGGCTATTGTGGAGATGCTTATAGAGATGACATTTTGGAATATGGCTTTGTCTTGCAGTGCGCATTTGTCTCAATGTGATGGCATTATTTGCCAACACCATGTTACAGATCTCTTGTTCTTGTTGTTCATTGAGAAGTTTTCCTCGGCCACCCGTGCCAGGTTGTCGTCCAATCCTAGACATAGAATTCAAAGGACAACACTCCATTCGTAATCTATACCTTATACAGAATGAGTTACCAATGTAATCGTATTGTTGTTTTACTTACAGTAACTTTACCACAATTCCAATGCATCACTGCACAGTGACTGGAATACTACTGTAAACTGTATCATCAATATTGTAGAAAATAAACTATTCCATACTATTCCATAGTTTATTTTCTACAATATTTTTCTTGTCATTGTTAGTATCATACGTAACATCCCACTGAGGTAAGATACTGTAATACTGTAGGCCTATCACACACACACACACACATACACACACACACACTAAATGAATACGTAAATAAACATATTTGTTGCTATACGCACAGTGTCCTGTCCTATACATTATATAATTTCATCATTGACTGACTAGATACCTGTTTTCCCTGCGAAAGGTTTGGATGATAGAGAAGACTGTAGAGCGAGGCACATTAGGCTGCACTCGGAGACCTGCCTCCGCCATTGTGTGTCCTTGGTTGATGACATGATCTATAATTGTGACCCAAATTTCATCAGGGACAGCATAGTGTCTTTGTGCTCCTCTGCCTCTTCTCCCTATTCCACCACCACTTACCCTTCCTCTTCTTCTTCCTCTTCCTCGAGCAGGCAGTTTCCCTTGTTTATTTACTTGGCCAGGTGCCTCCATGTTCAGAAATTGTACTGGTCCTGCATGGTCAAGCTCTATATATACATGTTTGGCAGCATTTACAATCATGGACAGCACCTGTCAGGTAACTAAACATACTGTTTGATTGGTCATCTGAGACCAACTCCGACTCCTCCTTTGTTAGTCAAGTTCTAGTTGCACCTGACTGTCAATTGCTGTAATCATTTTATCAAATGTTCCAAGAGATTCATATATGGTATTCATGGTATTATGTTCCTGAATAATTTTGACAATTGAACAGACTATTGTGCATGTGATGACTTAAACAATGAAATGACGCTGACACGTTTTGGAGAGAACAACCATTAGACTGAGAATTGACAATCAGTTTAGATCAACAAGATCTATTCACTTGGAAATTGTGCTAAATGTAGGCTACTTGTACTTAATCATTTGAGAAATGTACTGAGACATTGAGACATGTACTGAGACATTTGCAATTTTGATGAAATGAATGAGAAATTCAATTCAGTTGTGAACAATTGCCAAGTGGTTTGGAGATTTGTCCATGTTGTTTTGAGAATGTCATTTCTGTTTCAAGAAATGAGCCAAAACAATAGAGAAAAACTGTAATAACAGAACTTCACACTGAGCTATTAGGACACAGCATGAGACTAAAACCTCAAGGGATGAGGGAATTTAAACTGGGAAAGTTAGCAAGTATGAGGCAGCTGCTTTGGGCCCCACAACAATGACAGGGCCCAGGGCAGCTGCCCCTTTTGCCCTGCCTTAAAGACGGCCCTGGTATGGAACACATGTGGAAAGTGGCAAAACACATCGAGAATGCATCAAAAACACTTATGCAGAAACACATCTGGAACACAGAAATTGTGGTGATCTGGCCATCAGGCTTGCACAGAATCTATACAGTGACAGATTTTGCCTGCCAATCAGCAATAGAGTTCACTTCGCTATATAAACTTCAGAAATGGTATTACATTCAGCACCGGAAACTACAAGATTTGGCATAGTTTCTGGAAAAAGTGGAACCTAGCAACTGACTTTTGGTTGATGCTTTTGATAGACCTAGAACAAGCGCTGGCATACTCAGTCGCTGCTATGAGAGCATTATGCTTACGTCACTGGAGGTTATTGTTTGGCTAAACACTGAACAATGCAATTAAGCGAATAACAGGAGGAAATGTCTGGACTGTGGCCACAGACTAGTAAGGAAGCCGCCATCCTTCACTCAAGCCTACTGAACTTCAAAAGGAGCAGGAGACCAAACCTTATAGGACAGGCTGCAGATTTAACAGATCACAGTGGAGGTGTCTCAGAGCAAGCTGCTAAGATGCTAAGATGGCCGGAAAGTTTTTTTGAAGGTGCGTCCAACCCAGTGGCGGCTGGTGCTCCATTTTTTTAGGGGGGCGCAAACAAAATCTCAACCAACACCCCCCCCCCCCCCACGTCGCTCGCCCGTGATGGGGCCGATAGATAGATAGACAGATAGATAGATAGATAGATAGATAGATAGATAGATAGATAGATAGATAGATAGATAGATAGATAGATAGATAGATAGATAGATAGATAAACAGATAGATAGATAGATAGATAGATAGATAGATAGATAGATAGATAGATAGATAGATAGATAGATAGATAGATAGATAGATAGATAGATAGATAGATAGATAGATATACAGATAGATAGATAGATAGATAGATATACAGATAGAAAGATATACAGTTATATAGATAGATATACAGTTATATAGATAGATATACAGTTAGATAGATAGATAGATAGATAGACAGACAGATAGATAGATAGATAGATAGATAGATAGATAGATAGATAGATAGATAGATAGATAGATAGATAGATAGATAGATAGATAGATAGATTGATAAACAGTTATACAGATAGAAATATATACAGATAGAAAGATATACAGATAGATAGATAGATAGATAGATAGATAGATAGATAGATAGATAGATAGATAGATAGATAGATAGATAGATAGATAGATAGATATACAGTTATATAGATAGATATACAGTTAGATAGATAGATATACAGTTAGATAGATAGATAGATAGATAGATAGATAGATAGATAGATAGATAGATAGATAGATAGATAGATAGATAGATAGATAGATAGATAGATATACAGTTATACAGATAGATATACAGGTAGAGAGAGAGAGAGAGAGATGAGATGATAGAATGTACAGCATGACTCCAGGACGCAGTGCTGGGAGCCCTGTGATATACACATACAGCAGATTGTCGGGGGAAGGGCTGGAGCAGAGGTTGATTCCTGGCAGGGCAGAGGTGAAGCACGGCTCCCTCCACCCTCCGATCACAGACTAAGAAGATTATAACACGGTGGACAGACAATTAAAGGCTGTTACTAGTAACACATTACCTTACCTTGCTTCTCCATTCACACGAGCCGAAACAGGAAGTGACACGCCGCCCAGTTACAGCACCGCCCAGAAATGAAGACATGAAGGAGAATCCCCCAATCAGCATCTAGAGGCGCACTGCACAGCGCCACAGGGCATCAAAAAACACCGCAAATGAAGCGTCTTGCCTGCAATCACGGGATTGCATTGGCATGACGCTTCCATAGTGCACCGTGTCCGGCGCCCGCCCGGAACACAGTGCACTTCTTAAAGGAACTTTTTTTTTTTTAAAGGGACATTTTTTTTTTGACTGGGGGGGCGGCGCCCATGCGCCCCCTATGGACGGGCCGCCACTGGTCCAACCAGTCTCTTCCAGTTGGGACCAGGGGGCCTGAGTAAAGTTGATGTTTGCAGCTTCCTTCTGGAGGATTTGGATGACAATCTTCAAAGACCAGTGGGTCCAGAAGACAGGTGGGAGTACAATGGAGAATTCCAAAGTTGACCACTGAATTCATTTAATTTATGTTCAACAGATCTCAGAAGAGAAAATTTTTGCAAGATTTTTATACTACTACAAGGCCATCGTGCCAGTGACGCCCGAAACAGAATCATCTGGGGGCCTTTCTCCCTAGTTTTTCTAGTACTTAAGGCGGGAGCTTTCTGGCCTGTTTCAGTTTGAATGAATCGAATATGTTCATACACACCAAGAGGCTAAAGATGGAGTCTATGCAGACAGTTACAAGGACAGTTCAGCAGGAGAACCAGTTGGTATCAATCGACCGGCCAACTCATACTTCCATGTACTGATCAATGCCGAGCACCAGAGGCGTGTGAGATTTGTGGTGGCCAGATGTCTGCCTTTTTTCAGGGCTGGGCTCAGCCCTTCCTTCTCTGAGCTGGTCGCTCAGCTGTCGGCTAATTGCCAGCTCCTATTTCTCCACAGTGACTCACCTGTTGATAATATCCTGCTCATCAGTCCTGCCAACTTAAGCCATCTAGCCCAGATGATCTCTGCCTTCGCCTTGGTCAGATCTCTAGAGATGCTCTCCTGTGTTCCTGTTAAAGACTTGCTTGGCTGACATTCCTTCTGGCTTCAGATCCTGCTTGCTGTTCTACTATGCTCATCTCTGGCTTCCTGACATTTTGGCTTGTCTGACTATCCGTTCTGGTTCCTGAACTCTGGCTATGTTTTGACTACATTTACAGTCTGATTCATGGTTTCTGACACTTTTACAGAATTGGCACAGCCCCAGGAATCTTTTTGAAGATCTTGTTGGCAGTGGTGGTACCTTGGGTAGTATACAACAAAGGTGTCACAGAGAGAAAAATAGGAAACACCGCTCATGGAGCAAAACTATATCCATTATACTAAATTTATTACAACATATCAAATATTTAATTTTACAAACCTTAGTCTTTAAAAGTAACATAGGAAACCCCATTTGGTTGCACTGTGTTGGTCACTCCAATATAACACATATAACAATATAAATGAATAGCATCCATATACATTATTAGAATAAAGAAGATGTAAAATCCTAACTAGATAGTGATAGTTTATCCACTTGCCCTGCAGAAGGTTTTACCCCCTTCATAACCAGGCCATTCTTTGCTATTCGGCAGTGCGCTAATTTAACTGACAGTTGTGCGGTCATGCAAAGCTGTACACAAAAAAATTTATATTATATTTTTCACACAAATAGAGCTCTCTTTTGGTGTGTTTTTTTTTTTTTTTTTGCGATATCAACGAAAGAAGGCCGACTATTTTGAAAAAAAAAAAACATTTGTTACTTTCTGCTATAAAACATATCCAATAAAAAAATTAATAAAAAAATCTAATTTCCTTATAAATTGTGAGTAAAATGTATTCTGCTACACATCTTTGGTAGAAAATAAAATTCCTAATAAGTGTACAGTGGAACCTCGGTTTGCGAGTAACGCGGTTAACAAGCGTTTCGCAAACCGAGCACAGTATTTCTAAAAATCCTAACTCAGTTTGCGAGTGTTGTCTTGCAAAACGAGTAGGATTCAGGCCAAAAGCGGTGTGCAGTACCGCTTTTGGCCTGAGGTGGGGGGCACCAGAGCCGAACAGCGCCGATCGTCGGCGCTCAGAAATGCATGGAAAGGCCCGAGGACAGTTCGCCTGACCTCGGCAAACCTCGGAAAGGCTCGTGAACGGAGTCTTTCCGAGGTTGGCCGAGGTCCACCGAAGTGTCCCCTCTGGCCTTTTCAGCTGTTTCCCAAACTCTCTCCGGCGCCCCCCGCCTCTGGCCGCATGCGGTATTGCATCCCATTGAAGTCAATGCGGAACAAATTATTTTCGTTTCCATTGACTTCAATGGGAAAACTCGCTTTGATATGCGAGTACTTTGGATTACGAGCATACTCCTGGAACGGATTATGCTCGGTTCCACTGTATATTAATTGGTTTGTCTGACAGTTATAGCGTCTACAAACTATGGGATATATACTAGATTTTTTTTTTATACTACAAATGGCGGAGATCAGCGACTTATAACGGGACTGCGATAGTGTGGCAGGCAATCTGACACTAACTAACACTGGGGGGAACTGACTAACTGACACTGACATCAACAGTGACTTTAATACAGTGATCAGTGCTAATAATATGCACTGTCACTGTACTAATGACACTGGGTAGGAAGGGGCTAACATCTAGGGCGATCAAAGGGTTAAATGTGTGCCTAACTATGTGTAAAGTGTGTGATATGTGCTGCTTTTACTAAGGATCTTGTTTTTTTTTCTGCTTAGCAGGGAAAAAAACCCAGCAAGATCCCCTGCCCTCCTCTACACTGAAGCTGGTGCTGAAGAGATCATGGGGTTGATTTACTAAAGTCAAATAGACTGTGCACTTTGCAAAGTGCAGTTGCATTCTGCAAGTGCAGTTGCTCCAAACCTTAGTAAATTAGGTAAAGCTTCACTTTGCAAAGAATACCCAATCACATCCAAGGAAAAAAAACAAAAAAAAAAAACAGCATTTTTCCTTGCACATGATTGGATGATGGAATTCAGCAGAGCTTCTGCTCATTTACTAAGCTCTGGAGCAACTGCTTTTGCAGAGTGTAACTGCACTTTGAAAAGTACAGTCTATTTTACTTTAGCGTCCGGACAGCACCCTCAGTATATAGATCTTTTCTTTTACAGGGAAGATAGCATAGGCTTAAAATGGGGATCGGAGTAGATTTAGGCTTGGTTAGGTTTTAACTGGAATTACACATTAGATATTATATGAGTTTGTTTTTGATGGGTTTGCATCTATTTTAATGCCCAACCGTAGTCAACATTTTTTTTTTTTTTTGGATAGTGGTGTTGATTTGAAGGAGGGGGCCTTAGGAAGAGGTATAGAATTTCTTTATATTGCAGACTGATAGATTATATTAAAATGATCCAGTAAATTAAATACTGTATATTTCAAAAATACTTTTAAAAAAAAAATTCCTTTGGCTAAAACACCACTCAAGGCAGGCAGACTCATATAACCAGAACAGCAAGCACGGCAGTCTATTGTAGCAATAGATGGGGCTATGCTAATATCTCTTCTATACAAAGGTAGGTATGAGGACTGGTTCTTGGATGACACACTGAGAAGTCTGCACTAATGCAGTGGCGTCTCCAGCTTTCATATTTAGGGGGGGCACATGGGGGGACAGGGACAAAAATAGGGGGGGCAATATAAAATGCAAATATATATATATATATATATATATATATATATATATATAGATAAAATATATATAGATAGATATATCTATCTATCCTGGGGCCCTTTACCCCTTTACTACGATCCCACAACGGCCCTTTCACATGTTCTGCAGTGAGCTCCCCTCCTACTGTATTGGGGTCCCCCCAGGGTGACAGAGAACAAGAGATATATGTCACCAGCATACCAAGAAAATATAAGGGTCCAAAGCAGTGGGAGAACTATCAGGGTTGCAAAGGTTGTCTTGCCACCGGGCCCTGGTGTTCTGCCACTGTGGGGTTCCCCAGCCTCCTCTTGCTGTCCTGCCCCTGCCCTCAGTCTGTTTTTTCAGTAACTGAGAGTCCTGGTGGAGTCCTTCTTGCAACTCGCTCTTCTCCCTGCCAATGAGGATGCAGGGGAAGGAGCAGATCAGGCGGCCGTGGTTGTGTGAGCGCTCGCATTATGCAGTGTCAGCGAGCAGAGGGAGGGGGGAGGAATCACCCACTGGGGACCTTCTCCCTCTCAATAGAGACTGTGTTACCCCAGCGGTGGCCCGAGTAAGATGCGGCACATCCGATATGAATACAAACAAAAAGAAATTGCCTTTTTGTAAAAAAAAAAAAATTGAAAAAAAAAAAATTTTTTTTTTGGGGGGGCACATGGTGGGGCCCAGCATAATGTTGGGGGGGTCAGGGCCCCCTCTGGCCCCCCCCCTAGGGTCGCCATTGCACTAATGAAAAGCTGTAGCATCAGTACCATCACCCACATAAGTCTTGCATGCTGGAATATGTCTGTTGCCGTAAGGAGATCTTTGTGACTATATAATATTTGTTCTGAGTCAGAGACGCAGAAAGTCTGGAAACCACAGACAGTCTGTATATATTATTTTTTGGAAGTGCTGATTTCCTTTAGTAAATACTGACTGCAAAATGTGTTATGACACTAAAGAGCACATGCACGTTTATAATATATTGTGCTTGATTTGCATGGACGTATTAAAGTGATTGTAAACCCTCGTTTTTTTTTTTTAAAAAATAACAAACATGTCATACTTGCCTCCACTGTGCAGTTAGTTTTGCACAGAGTGGCCCCGATCCTCCTCTTCTGGGGTTCCCCCCGGCGGCGCTGGTAGCTCCTCCCCGCATTGGGTGTCCACGTTGGAGAAGCGCTCTCTTTGGTGGACACCCATGCGGGCGCGCTCCAGAGTCCTGCTTTTGAGTGTATTCACACAGAAAGCAGGACTTGGCCCCGCCCCGTGCGCCCGCATTATTGGATTTGATTGACATTAGCGGGAGCCAATGGCTGCGCTGCTATCAATCTATCCACTCAGGACACAAGATATCAGCTAGATCGGGTGTGCTTATTCCCAGCCAGAGAAAGACAGCGTTCAGGTAAATAAAACAGGGGGGGGGGGGGGGGGGGGGCTGCAGCACTACAGAAGGTTTTTCACCTTAATGCATAAAATGCATTAAGGTGAAAAACCATGAGTGTTTACAACCCCTTTTAACCACTTAAAGACTAGCCTCGTTTTGAGATTTTGGTGTTTACAAGTTTAAAACAGTTTTTTTTGCTAGAAAATTACTTAGAACCCCCAAACCTTATATTGTTTTTTTTTCTAACACCCTAGAGAATAAAATGGCGGTCATTGCAATACTTTTTTTTTACACCGTATTTGCGCAGCGGTCTTACAAGCGCAATTTTTTTGGGAAAAAATTCACTTTTTTGAATAAAAAAATAAGACAACAGTAAAGTTAGCCCAATTTTTTGTTATATTGTGAAAGATAATGTTACGCCAAGTAAACTGATACCCAACATGTCATGCTTCAAAATTGCGCCCGCTCGTGGAACAGCGTCAAACTTTTACTCTTAAAAATCTCCATAGGCGACATTTAAAAAATTCTACAGGTTGCATGTTTTGAGTTACAGAGGAGGTACCTCACATGTGTGGTTTGACCAACGTTTTCATATGCGGGCGCTACTCACGTAAGCGTTTTTATTTATTTTTTCACTGTTTTTTTTTAAATAAAATATTTGGGTCACTTTTATTCCTATTACAAAGAATGTAAACATCCCTTGTAATAGAAAAAAAGCATGACAGGTCCTCTTAAATATGAGATCTGGGGTCAAAAAGTCCTCAGATCTCACATTTGGGCTAAAATGCAATAAAAAAAAATTTGGTCATTTGAAAAAATGACATTGAAAAAATGTGCCTTTAAGGCGTATGGGCGGAAGTGACGTTATGACGTCGCTTTCGCCCTGCTATGGTATGGTGACAGGTGGGGGCCATCTTAGCCCCACTCGTCTCCATACCCAGCCACGACAAGGACCTGATCGCCTCCGCCGCTGCTGACGGCTCCGAGGGCGCGGGAGAGCGGCGGGAGGGGGGCCCCCTCTCCCGACGCCCATAGCTGTGATCTTGCAGCGAATCTGCCGCAGAGACCACCATTATCGTAAACAGGACCAGTTCCTGAAGAGATGGATACCTCGGTTGTGGCAGCAGCTGATGCCGTTACCGAGATATCCATCTTCAAAATGCCGATGTATATGTACAGGGAGCTGGTCGACAAGTGGTTTTTAAAGAATTAATCTGCGGATAAAACATTTTGTGCTGTTGGCTCCTGGTTTCCTTGACCTTTTTTTCCTATTCTACATTGAGAGCTCTGCTTAGATCTTTTATGTTCTGTTTCAATAGTTTTTATTGTTTTAGGAAAACAAGTAAAGAAGATCATTTAATCGAGCAGCGAACAATCCTAGTCTGCTCCTAACATGTAACAGAGGAAACATACAAATGCAAGGCTTGGTAGGAACTGGTGAGGACCATAACGCATAGGTTAGGTCTGCCGTAGGGCCCTCTAACATACATAAACTTGCATCTAAGGAAGGACAAAACTTATTAGACTACCAGTAAAGCGTTTGAATAACATAAACTCTATAGGGTTACCATCTGACTAACCACCTGATCAAACATACATATGCGAAAGAACATGGACTCGGATGCATAACATTACTATAACATAATCTCAATGAAATAGTGTTGATGGCAATAATACCTCTTACTCATATGAGGGACTATATTCCCCAAAATATGCCCAGGAGGGTCTGGGTTACAATAAAAAAAGGAAAGTTTACAAAGAGCGCTACAGAAAGACAATGCCAAGGTTGGCACAAAACAAAGAGGAGAAAAGAAGGAAACGTAATAAGATAAAGGAATATCCACCCGGGAACCCTCCGTCGGTCATCTATAAAAACAACTCTATGTATTGGGACCTGCAAATAGCTAAGCCAGGGGGACCATATTTTATCAAAAAGGGATTGTTTTCATGTAGAACACTTGGTATCTTTTCGTTCAACATGATCCACATAAGTTTGCGTTTCATCAATGCTAAGTCTATAACATAGATTTTCCATGCTGTGGCAATGGCAATTTTGGCCGCTAGGAACATAAAGTGTATCAATGTCAGGGTATGTCAAGGTACGTTGTCCACTGGTTTATTCAGTAGGGTGACACTAGCGTCCTTGATGATGATAGCCATTGTGACTGAATATATAAATGAATGAACCCTCATCCAAAAGCGGCAAATCTTAGGGCATGTCCACCATATGTGTAGTAGTGTACCCACCTGGCTACAACCCCTGAAACAGGAGGGTGAGGTTCCGGATACATTTTGGACAGGCGCTCTGGCACTAAGTACAATCTAGCAAGGAAGCCCAGAGCAAAAGTAATAAAATGCAATGGGCGCAGGGCGGGCATGACAGTGTTAACAGGGATAGCATAATAAGGAGAGTTGTTGTGGAAGAGGCTGGGATTGGTTGGATGGAAGGAAGAGGTGGAGCAGAGTTAGTTTGCAAGGGGAGGGATCCCTCCCCAGCTCAGTTTGCGAGGAGACCAAGGAACAAGCTTAGCTGGAAGCATGGCAGCAGTGGAGCAGTTATTTGCTAGGCTGAAGGCTGAGGCGGCATCCAAGGGACAGGGATGGCTTGAGGAGAGACTGTCAGCAGCGCTGGGTGAGGCTTCCCCTGCAGCCACTTCAGTGGGTAATGATGCTGTGCGAGGCCGGCGTTCTCGGCCGCCAGCTCGCTTCTCCCCAGACCCCCCTCTCCCCCCCCTCCCAGAGAAAGTAGGCAGCATGTCCGTGCGGGTCGGCCATTATCAGGGCCGCCTGCAAAGCCCTCGGCAGCACATGTAGTGAGGGGGAAGGGGTGGCAGTCGCAGACAGGCCCAGGGGTGAGAGGAGACAGCGCCAGCAGCTCCAGGGCGGATGCTGGGCCTACAAGTGAGAAGACAGTGTGCTCGGCCGCTGGCTCTGCTGTGGCGGGGGCGGGGCTTCGGCGGGGGACAGGATCAGAGACGGCAGCCAGGCACCCCAGATCAGCGGCAGGTGGGCCCCCTGTGGCAGAGGTGAGGAAGATAGTTGCTGGCAGTGGCCTTGTGCGGCACTGCGAAACAAAAGACAGTGGGCACAGAAAAGCAACGCACAAGTCAGTGGGCGGATCGAGAGCCGGGAGGAGGAGCTTGGAAAATCGCGGATCTCCAGCATCCAGTGACGCTTCCGCTGGAGGGCTGTCGGCAAGTGACGAAGAGATGGAGGTGGACCGGTCTGAAGGAGAGCTGTCGCAGTCGGACGACGATGGGCAGCGCGGAGGTCCGACGGTGGTGGAGACAGGACGGTCGGCTGGAGGGACCCCTTCCAGGCATCCCGGTGAGTCGAGATGTAACAATGCATGTGTAGGGGATGTTAATGTGGGGGGGAGTGGGATGAGCAATGGTGGGGGGCATGTTTCAGCGGGGCGGTCGGCTGCGACCGTGCCTCTAGCTCCGGCCGCATTGGTCGCAGACCGCGCTACAGCGGGTGCTGGGTTGCAGGCATTTTTAGCGGGTTTGAAAGAGTTAATGCATAGGTTTGAACCGGGGTCGGGTGGTACTCAGTCACCGGCGGCAGCATGGGTGGCTCCTGAGGTCGGGGAGGGGGTGGCAAAAGGGGCGGCAATGGTCATGGGGACTTCACAAGGGCCTGCTACGGAGGCGGCGGCACCCGCGACTGAGGTCGCTGTGGCGGCTGATAAGGAAGTAGCATCTACGACGCCGGAGGGATCTTCGGGGGAGGGTACTAAAAAACAGGACTTAGTAAGGTTGGCGGATGCTGCAAAATGCGAAGTTTATGTGTGTTTCGAGGGGCCCCTCGGAGCACATCTTAAACCTGAAGTAAGGGAAAAGATTTGGAAGGAAGATTATGTAGAGATTTTTGCGCTCCTACCGCTGGAAAAGTTCAATTTGGATAGGGTGAAGCCGGCGGACAATAAAAAAGAGGATGAAGAAAAGAGGAGATATAGGCTCATCCCTAGGACCTTCGCAAATTGGCTGCAGGCCTTTGCGATTATGGCAAGTGTGATTGGGGAAAAGAACCCGGAACACTGCTCGGCACTGTTCTGTTATTTGGACGCCGTGGGAGAGGCATACAGAGTCTACGGGGGAACAGCGTGGCTCCGGTACGATGAGCAGTTTAGGCAGCGGAGGGCTATCCGCCCGTCCTTGAGGTGGGATCATAAGGACATCAGTTTGTGGATGCGCCTTACGACGTCGGCGAGGCCTGCGAGTCAGTTTTTTCAGAGGGGGGCCGGTGGCTCATCCAACCCCGGACAATCGGCCGCAAGAAAAAAAGTGGTGTGTTGGCAATTCAACGAGGGTGTCTGCAGATTTGGGGGGTCGTGCAAATACAAGCACGAATGTTCAGGTTGTGGGGGAGGACACCCTGGGTCCCGTTGTTTTAAACAGGGAAAAAGCCGTACCGGGGAGTCTGTTAGTAAGGGGGACAACGCCGGTGATAGTGGGAAAGATGCAACCTTTCCTCGATAGGTACCCTGATAGGGAGGCAGCGCGGTTGTTGGGACTAGGTTTTTTGGAAGGGTTTAGAATACCGTCACGTCTGGTCAATACTCTCCCCTTGTCACGCAATTTGCGGTCAGCCTTACAACATGCGGACGTGGTTTCGGAGAAACTACGGAAGGAGGTTGTGTTGGGCCGCATGGGCGGTCCTTTTCCTTTTGTGCCAATACAGGATCTGGTGGTGTCGCCGTTGGGGGTGGTGCCGAAAAAAGAGCCCAATAAGTTCAGGCTCATTCACCATTTGTCATTCCCAAAAGGGGGTTCGGTGAATGATGCTATTGACCCGGAAGTATGCGCGGTTTCCTATACGTCTTTTGACGCCGCAGTATTTTGGGTTAGGAAGTATGGGCAGGGGGCGCTGATGGCGAAAGCTGACATTGAGTCGGCTTTTCGTTTGCTCCCGGTTCACCCGGACAGTTTTCGTTTGTTGGGTTGCTTTTGGCAGGAGGAATATTATGTGGATCGCTGCCTGCCCATGAGGTGTTCCATATCCTGTGCACTGTTTGAAAAGTTCAGTTCTTTCATTGAGTGGGTGGTACGAGACGTCGGAGGAGTGAATTCCATCATCCATTATCTGGATGATTTTCTCTGCGTGGGCCCACCTGCATCCGAAGCTTGTGCGGTCTTGTTGGCAACGATGGAGCATATTGCTGACAAATTTGGCATTCCTTTGGCACCGGATAAGACGGAAGGTCCTAGGACAATGTTGCGTTTTCTAGGCATAGTTTTAGACTCAGATGCCATGGAATGCAGGCTGCCGGAGGACAAGTTGGAGGCATTGAAGGCAGAGATTCGGGGGATCTTGGGACTTCGCAAAGTACAGCTGCGAACCTTACAATCGTTATTAGGTAACTAAATTTTGCGTGTCGCATATTGCCCATGGGGCGGGTATTCTGCAGGCGGCTGTCCGCGAGTACTGCGGGGGTTACGTCTCCCAAGCACTATGTGCGCTTGGTGAAGGCACATAGGGAGGACCTGACAGTATGGCACACGTTCCTGGCTAATTTTAACGGCAGGGCTCTGTGGATGTCAGGTCCAGTTAGCAATTTCGATCTGGAGCTGTACACGGATGCGGCGGGCTCTGCGGGCTTTGGAGCTTTTTTCCAAGGTAAGTGGAGTGCGGGGCCTTGGCCGCAGGCGTGGAAGGATGCTGGGCTCCTAAAAAATATGTTACTGCTGGAGTTGTTCCCTGTGGTTTTAGCGGTGGAATTGTGGGGGGAATCTTTACAAAATTTAAAAGTGAGGTTTCACGGGGACAATTTGGGGGTAGTTCAGGTGATTAACAAAATGTCTGCCGCATCGCCGCCAGTAATTAGGTTTCTCAGGCACCTAGTTCTACGTTGCCTACAGTTGAACGTGTTTATTTATGCTGTTCACCTCCCTGGGGTGGAAAATGTCATTGCTGATGCGTTGTCTCGCTTTCAGTGGGACAGGTTTCGGGAATTGGCACCAGGGGCGGAACAGAGCGGGGTCCCTTGTCCCGAGTGGCTGTGGAGAATTGCCTTGGAAGAGTAGCTGGCTGGATCAGACGATCGGTGAGCGAAGTGACGTGGTCAGCTTACCACAGGGTATGGCAGGAATGGGTGTCCATGGTAAAACAGGTAGAGGATGGACAGGAGGAAGGGAATCTCAGGTTGTTGGTTTTATATTTTGTCTCTCGAAAATTGGAGGACGGGGTTTCAGTGTCGGGGTTCGAGAAAAAACTGTCAGGGTTGGCGTTTTGGTTTAAATTTCACGGTTTACCCGACTTCACTAAGGATTTCTGGGTTAGACAGGCGCTAAAGGGTTACCGGCGTGCCATGCCAAATAAGGACACGAGGCGGCCTGTGTCGTTTGAGCTGTTAGGTAAGTTACTGGTACAGTTGGGACTGGCCTGTTCCTCGGAGTATGAGGTTGTTCTGTTTAAGGCGGCATTCGTATTGGCATTTTTTGGGGCGTTTAGGATTAGTGAACTAGTTAGCCCCTCTAAGACGGTATCAGGGGGGATAGGGGTGCAGGACATCAGATGTGGAGTGGAAAAGCTATTCATACTGGTTAAAAAATCAAAAACGGATCAGCGGGGTAAGGGGAAGATGGTGCAGGTGTTTTCGCTGCCGGGGTCTCCCTTATGCCCAGTAAAGTTGGTGAGGGATTTCCTCGCGGTACGCCCAGACGTGGCAGGTTCTTTTTTGGTGCATCGGCATGGGCTGTCGCTATCTCGTTTTCAATTCATTGCAATTTTTAACCACTTGCCGACCGCCTCACGCCTATATACGTGAGCAGAGCGGCACGGGCAGGCAAAATCACGTACCTGAAACGTGATTGCCTTCCCGCGGGTGGGGGGTCCGATCGGACCCCCCCCCGGTGCCAGCTGCGGTCGGCATTTGGTTGGGAGCGATGAGAGACGAGGGGGAGACCATCCGATCGTGGCCCCCCCCTCGCGATCGCTCCCAGCCACTGACAAACATCCCCTGCCTCTGTATAGTACACAGAGGCAGAGGATGTGATGTCATCTCTCCTCGGCTGTCAGTTTCCGTTCCAGCGCCGAGGAGAGATGACATGTAAGTAAGTGCACAACACAAACACACACAGTAGAACATGCCAGGCATACATTACACCCCCGATCCCCCCCCGATCGCCCCCCGATCCCCCCCCAATCACCCCCCCCCCTGTCACAAACTGACACCAAGCAGGTTTTTTTTTTTTTTTTTTTTTTTTTTTTTCCTGATTACTGCATAGTGTCAGTTTGTGACAGTTAGCAGTGTTAGGACAGTTACTGTAACCCCCCTGTAGGTCTAGGGTACCCCCCTTACCCCCCCTAATAAAGTTTTAACCCCTTGATCACCCCCCCTCACCAGTGTCGCTAAGCGATCATTTTTCTGATCGCTGTATTAGTGTCGCTGGTGACGGTAGTTAGGGACGTAAATATTTAGGTTCGCCGTCAGTGTTTTATAGCGACAGGGACCCCCATATACTATCTAATAAATGTTTTAACCCCTTGATTGCCCCCTAGTTAACCCTTTCACCACTGATCACCGTATAACCGTTACGGGTGACGCTGGTTAGTTCGTTTATTTTTTATAGTGTCAGGGCACCCGCCGTTTATTACCGAATAAAGGTTTAGCCCCCTAATCGCCCGGCGGTGATATGCGTCGCCCCAGGCAGCGTCAGATTAGCGCCAGTACCCCCCCTAATAAAGTTTTAACCCCTTGATCACCCCCTGTCGCCAGTGTCGCTAAGCGATCATTTTTCTGATCGCTGTATTAGTGTCACTGGTGACGCTAGTTAGGGACGTAAATATTTAGGTTCGCCGTCAGTGTTTTATAGCGACAGGGACCCCCATATACTATCTAATAAATGTTTTAACCCCTTGATTGCCCCCTAGTTAACCCTTTCACCACTGATCACCGTATAACTGTTACGGGTGACGCTGGTTAGTTAGTTTATTTTTTATAGTGTCAGGGCACCCGCCGTTTATTACCGAATAAAGGTTTAGCCCCCTGATCGCCCGGCGGTGATATGCGTTGCCCCAGGCAGCGTCAGATTAGCGCCAGTACCGCGAACACCCACGCACGCACCGTACACGCACCATACACCTCCCTTAGTGGTATAGTATCTGATCGGATCAATATCTGATCCGATCAGATCTATACTAGCGTCCCCAGCAGTTTAGGGTTCCCAAAAACGCAGTGTTAGCGGGATCAGCCCAGATACCTGCTAGCACCTGCGTTTTGCCCCTCCGCCCAGGCGAGCCCAGCCCACCCAAGTGCAGTATCGATCGATCACTGTCACTTACAAAACACTAAACGCATAACTGCAGCGTTCGCAGAGTCAGGCCTGATCCCTGCGATCGCTAACAGTTTTTTTGGTAGCATTTTGGTGAACTGGCAAGCACCAGCCCCAGGCAGCGTCAGATTAGCGCCAGTACCGCTAACACCCACGCACGCAGCATACGCCTCCCTTAGTGGTATAGTATCTGAACAGATCAATATCTGATCCGATCAGATCTATACTAGCGTCCCCAGCAGTTTAGGGTTCCCAAAAACGCAGTGTTAGCGGGATCAGCCCAGATACCTGCTAGCACCTGCGTTTTGCCCCTCCGCCCGGCCCGGCCCAGCCCACCCAAGTGCAGTATCGATCGATCACTGTCACCCCGGTCGTAGTCAAACCAGCACTGCAGTAACACTTGGTGACGTGGCGAGTCCCATAAGTGCAGTTCAAGCTGGTGAGGTGGCAAGCACAAGTAGTGTCCCGCTGCCACCAAAAAGACAAACACAGGCCCGTCATGCCCATAGTGCCCTTCCTGCTGCATTCGCCAATCCTAATTGGGAACCCACCGCTTCTGCAGCGCCCGTACTTCCCCCATTCACATCCCCAACCAAATGCAGTCGGCTGCATGAGAGGCATTTTCTTTATGTCCTCCCGAGTACCCCTACCCAGCGAACCCCCCAAAAAATATGTTGTGTCTGCAGCAAGCGCGGATATAGCCGTGACACCCGCTATTATTGTCCCTCCTGTCCTGACAATCCTGGTCTTTGCATTGGTGAATGTTTTGAACGCTACCATGCACTAGTTGAGTATTAGCGTAGGGTACAACATTGCACAGACTAGGCACACTTTCACAGGGTCTCCCAAGATGCCATCGCATTTTGAGAGACCCGAACCTGGAACCGGTTACAGTTATTATAGTTAGTTACAAAAAAAAGTGTAAAAAAAAAAAAACACAAACAAAAATATAAAATAAAAATAGTTGTCGTTTTATTGTTCTCTCTCTCTCTATTCTCTCTCTATTGTTCTGCTCTTTTTTACTGTATTCTATTCTGCAATGTTTTATTGTTATTGTTATTGTTATTGTTATTATGTTTTATCATGTTTGCTTTTCAGGTATGCAATTTTTTTATACCTTACCGTTTACTGTGCTTTATTGTTAACCATTTTTTTGTCTTCAGGTATGCCATTCACGACTTTGAGTGGTTATACCAGAATGATGCCTGCAGGTTTAGGTATCATCTTGGTATCATTCTTTTCAGCCAGCGGTCGGCTTTCATGTAAAAGCAATCCTAGTGGCTAATTAGCCTCTAGACTGCTTTTACAAGCAGTGGGAGGGAATGCCCCCCCCCCCCAACATCTTCCGTGTTTTTCTCTGGCTCTCCTGTCTCAACAGGGAACCTGAAAATGCAGCCGGTGATTCAGCCAGCTGACCATAGAGCTGATCAGAGACCAGAGTGGCTCCAAACATCTCTATGACCTAAGAAACCGGAAGCTACGAGCATTTTATGACGTAGATTTCGCCGGATGTAAACAGCGCCATTGGGAAATTGGGAAAGCATTTTATCACACCGATCTTGGTGTGATCAGATGCTTTGAGGGCAGAGGAGAAATCTAGGGTCTAATAGACCCCAATTTTTGCAAAAAAGAGTACCTGTCACTACCTATTGCTATCATAGGGGATATTTACATTCCCTGAGATAACAATAAAAATGATTTAAAAAAAAAAAAAAATGAAAGGAACAGTTTAAAAATAAGATAAAAAAATAATAATAATAAAGAAAAAAAAAAAAAAAAAAAAAAAAAGCACCCCTGTCCCCCCTGCTCTCGCGCTAAGGTGAACGCAAGCGTTGGTCTGGCGTCAAATGTAAACAGCAATTGCACCATGCATGTGAGGTATCGCCGCGAAGGTCAGATCGAGGGCAGTAATTTTAGCAGTAGACCTCCTCTGTAAATCTAAAGTGGTAACCTGTAAAGGCTTTTAAAGGCTTTTAAAAATGTATTTAGTTTGTCGCCACTGCACGTTTGTGCGCAATTTTAAAGCATGTCATGTTTGGTATCTATGTACTCGGCCTAAGATCATCTTTTTTATCTCATCAAACATTTGGGCAATATAGTGTGTTTTAGTGCATTAAAATGTAAAAAAGTGTGTTTTTTCCCCAAAAAATGCGTTTGAAAAATCGCTGCGCAAATACTGTGTGAAAAAAAAAAATGAAACACCCACCATTTTAATCTGTAGGGCATTTGCTTTAAAAAAAATATATAATGTTTGGGGGTTCAAAGTAATTTTCTTGCAAAAAAAAATTATTTTTTTATGTAAACAATAAGTGTCAGAAAGGGCTTTGTCTTCAAGTGGTTAGAAGAGTGGGTGATGTGTGACATAAGCTTCTAGATGTTGTGCATAAAATGCCAGGACAGTTCAAACCCCCCCCAAATGACCCCATTTTGGAAAGTAGACACCCCAAGCTATTTGCTGAGAGTCATGTTGAGTCCATGGAATAATTTATATTGTGACACAAGTTGCGGGAAAGAGACAATTTTTTATTTTTTTTATTTTTTTTTGCGCAAAGTTGTCACTAAATGATATATTGCTCAAACATGCCATGGGAATATGTGAAATTACACCCCAAAATACATTCTGCTGCTTCTCCTGAGTACGGGGATACCACATGTGTGAGACTTTTTGGGAGCCTAGCCGCGTACGGGACCCCGAAAACCAAGCACCGCCTTCAGGCTTTCTAAGGCCGTAAATTTTTGATTTCACTCTTCACCGCCTATCACAGTTTCGGGGGCCATGGAATGCCCAGGTGGCAAAAAAAACCCCAAATGACCCCATTTTGGAAAGTAGACACCCCAAGCTATTTGATGAGAGGTATAGTGAGTATTTTGCAGACCTCACTTTTTGTCACAAAGTTTTGAAAATTGAAAAAAGAAAAAAAAAATTTTTTTTTCTCGTCTTTCTTTATTTTCAAAAACAAATGAGAGCTGCAAAATACTCACCATGCCTCTCAGCAAATAGCTTGGGGTGTCTACTTTCCAAAATGGGGTCATTTGGGGGGGGTTTGTGCCACCTGGGCATTCCATGGCCTCCGAAACTGTGATAGGCAGTGAGGAGTAAAATCAAAAATGTACGCCCTTAGAAATCCTGAAGGCAGTGCTTGGTTTTCGGGGTCCCGTACGCGGCTAGGCTCCTAAAAAGTCCCACACATGTGGTATCCCCGTACTCAGGAGAAGCAGCTAAATGTATTTTGGGGTGCAATTCCACATATGCCCATGGCCTGTGTGAGCAATATATCATTTAGTGACAACTTTGTGCAAAAAAAAAAAAAAAAAAAAAAAAAATTGTCACTTTCCCGCAACTTGTGTCAAAATATAAAACATTCCATGGACTCAACATGCCTCAAAGCAAATAGCTTGGGGTGTCTACGTTCCAAAATGGGGTCATTTGGGGGGGGTTTATGTCATCTGGGCATTTTATGGCCTTCAAAACCGTGATAGGTAGTGAGGAGTAAAATCAAAAATGTACGCCCTTAGAAATCCTGAAGGCGGTGCTTGGTTTTCGGGGCCCCGTACGCGGCTAGGCTCCCAAAAAGTCCCACACATGTGGTATCCCCGTACTCAGGAGAAGCAGCTAAATGTATTTTGGGGTGCAATTCCACATATGCCCATGGCCTGTGTGAGCAATATATCATTTAGTGACAACTTTTTGTAATTTTTTTTTTTTTTTTTTTTTTTTGTCATTATTCAATCACTTGGGACAAAAAAAATGAATATTCAATGGGCTCAACATGCCTCTCAGCAAATTCCTTGGGGTGTCTACTTTCCAAAATGGGGTCATTTGTGGGGGTTTTGTACTGCCCTGCCATTTTAGCACCTCAAGAATCGACATAGGCAGTCATAAATTAAAGGCTGTGTAAATTCCAGAAAATGTACCCTAGTTTGTAGACGCTATAACTTTTGCGCAAACCAATAAATATACACTTATTGACATTTTTTTTACCAAAGACATGTGGCCGAATACATTTTGGCCTAAATGTATGACTAAAATTGAGTTTATTGGATTTTTTTTAGAACAAAAAGTAGAAAATATCATTTTTTTTCAAAATTTTCGGTCTTTTTCCGTGTATAGCGCAAAAAATAAAAACGGCAGAGGTGATCAAATACCATCAAAAGAAAGCTCTATTTGTGGGAAGAAAAGGACGCAAATTTCGTTTGGGTACAGCATTGCATGACCGCGCAATTAGCAGTTAAAGCGACGCAGTGCCGAATTGTAAAAAGTGCTCTGGTCAGGAAGGGGGTAAATCCTTCCGGGGCTGAAGTGGTTAAGAAATGTTTGGGGGCTTTGGGTCTAGGGGAGCAAAAGTTTTCGTCTCATTCCTTTCGGATTGGAGCGGCTACTGAAGCAGTTTGTTGGGGACTAGACGAGGAGGCGGTGAAAAGAATTGGGAGATGGGAATCTAGAAGGTTTCAATCTTATGTTCGCCCTCATTTACTGAATGTATAAAAAATAAAACATAAAAAAAAAAAAAAATAAAAACAAAAAAAAACAAAAGGGGAGGGCAGGGTTTTTTTACTTGATTAAGGTTTTTGGTTTCTAAGATTGTTGATGACAATTGTATATATGTGTGATTCATTGATGTGCTGGGTATTTTTGTTTGTTTTCTTTTTCAGGTAGACCACAGTGCCGGGTATGGATAGTGGGCCACTCATATGTGTGCTGGGGGGCAAGGAGAGGAGACGCAAGTCCGGATGGGAGACAATTAGGTTTTTCCAGACAGGAGGCCTGCCTCCGGTGGTTGGGGGTCCCGGGCATGCTGTGGGGTAGAACAGTGTCAGAAGTGCGAAAATTTGCACGGTTGGATTGTCCTCCGGACGTGTTGGTTCTCCACGTGGGTGGAAATGACTTAGGATCTAAGTCAATGTTGGATTTAGTGCGGGACATCAAATTAGATTTTTGGCAACTCAGAATGGCCTTTCCACACATGATTATTGTATGGTCGGACATTGTGGCTCGTACCACCTGGAGGTTAGCGAGGTCTGTGGATAAGATCAACCGGGCTAGGAAGAAGGTGAACAAGGATGTGAGTGGGTTTGTGGTCAGGAATGGCGGGATTGCAGTCAGACACCTTGAGTTGGAAGTTGACACGTGGAGGTATTTGAGGAGGGATGGGGTACACCTGAATGATGTAGGGATTGACCTGTGGGCCTTGGGTTTGCAGGACGGAATCCAGCGAGCTTTGAGGGTTTGGCAGGGCACACAAGGGTAAGGTTTTTCCCCTGGTGTGTGCTGTGGCGTGGTGTTGGACTTTGCAGGTGAAGGTTTAAACCACAGATACGAAGAGTTGGGACCCATCAGTAGTATGAGGCCCGTTTGTTGATATTCCAGTTAACAGGGGTTTTAGCTGGAATTTTAGTTATTGGTTCACTGCGGTCAATTGTTTGTTGTCTCCGAGCTAGCATGTCAGCTGGAGGCCTATTGTTTAGTTAAGGTACCGCAGTGCCGGATTGGATCAAGTTGCAAGTTTAGCGGGTTTTCCCTGCAAAGACCAACGGGAGTATCTAACAGATGGGGGTGGTGTATTTCAGGTGTGTTTTTTCTCCATACAGTTATATATTTTTATGATAATTCTATTTTGTTGATTATTATGGTTATTAATAAAAGGAATTGGCTGCTACGGCCAATTATTTACTCCAGATTGGTGTGGTCTCATTTTCTGGGGGGGGGAAGAAGGGAAGGGTCCCAGCATTTTATGGCTTGGGGGTTATGAAGGTAAAGGGTATTATGGACACATATGTTATACAATAGTCATGTACTTTGTATGCTGCCCCAATCAGGACAATATTAAGGATACCTTTGTGGATTCGTGAACTCCATTTGCGCCAGTCCTCCGCCTCAGGGGCTATGTCCTGATCTTTCTCCCCTACCACCTGGTAAGACAATCTAGTCAGGGGGCTGGTGTACAGTTTATAGAGCATAGAGACATCCCCCCGGAGAGCAGCATCCTGCATGCAACTGTTTTCAAACATGATGCATATTGTTAGGTCAGAGCCACCTTTTTGTAGTGAATTATAAAAGTGCAAAATTTGTTGTAAGTAAAAAATCTTCGTGTGGGGGGGGGATCTGCAAGCTGCCCACAAAGTGTGAAGAGGGACGTATTCCCCTGTGGTCTAAATAGTCACCTATAGGGTATAATCCCTTGTTCACCCACCAGCCAAATCTATCAGGATGTATACCAGGGGGGAACATGGGATTGCCGAACAGAGGAGCCACTGGTGTGTGCAGAGCGTAAGGGCCATCACCTGCAACTTGTGTCCCATATGTGTAATGAGTGGGAGAATGTGGGGAACAAAATAGCTTTGCAGTGTTTTGGGAAGGTCCATAGGATAAGGTCCGTTGCCAGTGGTGATCATGCCTGGGCCTCCAATGGGACCGAGTCAGAGCAATACTGCCGACTATGAAATTGACATAATTGGGTTAGCTGCGCAGCAATGTAGTATTTCCGGAACTCAGGCACCCCCAAACCACCCAGGTCCTTAGGGGCAAACATTGTATCCCTAGCTATTCTGGATCCTTAGGTACCCCAAATAAAATGGAGATTTGAGATTGGATCTTCTAGGTTCTTACCAGGTTTCTTTCCATTTCCTGGTAAAGCCATGTACAGGCCTATTTAAGAAGACATCCCCAACATCTGTTTAGCTGTATCTGGTCCTTAGCCTGGATCATAATTAGTTTACAGTGAGCATGCACATCTAAAGGGATGCCAGAAATGTTTTCTTTCATATAACACCTAAAACATTTCATTGTGCATGTACTTTTAGGCAGGTCATTAAAGTGGTTTTAAAGGCTCAAGATTTTTTATCTTCTCTCTGCAGCAGCTCCTCCAGTCTCCCCCCACCAATACTTACCTGAGCCTGATCCAGCACTGTGCTTGAGAGCATTCTCCAGGGACTCTCCCTCCTCATTGGCTGAGACAGCAGTGGGAGCCAACGGCTGTCAATCACAACCAGTGAGCCAATAAGGAGAGATAGAGTGGCGGGGCCGAGCCATGGCTCTGCATGTGAATGGACACACAGAGCCGCGGCTTGGGAACAAGCCTGCTTGGTTGCCTCCATAGCAAGCTGCTTGCTCTAGGGGGCACTTGGCAAGAGGGAGGGGCCAAGAGCGCCAGCCAGGGACCCAAATAGAGGAGGATCCAGACTGCTCTGTGCAAAATCACTGAGGAGGTAAGTATAACATGTTTGTTATTTTAAAGGGAAAGAAAAAATGAAAGTTTTAATATTACTTTAAAGAAGTGTATGGCAAGGGAGGGGTTGATGGAGGAAAACTTCAAGAAAACCAGGAGCCAGCAGCACAAGGGACACTGCATTACCAGCAAATCATGTCCCTTGTACTGATTTTTGTGTTTTTTAATATCTTAACTACACCTAGGCTTAAACTAGTACAATACATACATTTTTTTACCACATCTTGTTTTGTTGTAATAGTTCATTTGTCCTCCTGAAATGTATGAATAGACAAGAAATCATATGTCTCCTTGTTTTCCATCTGATGGGGCCATTGATAGCATACCTGATGAAACAAAAATGACACATTCTTATTTCATTGTAACCCTGGTTGATGCGGCAGTGTATAGATGCCAGGCTTAATAATGACAGCACTAAGCCTTCATGCAGAGATTTTTTAATAGGCTTCAGACACCAACAACAAACATGATGTGACTGGTGATGTACTGTATGTCTACAACCTGTGCAATGATATGAGCTTTATACAATAGGAAAATACTGCAAGGTTTTCTTATCTTTTATTGTAAGAATTAGTTATGTGAATAAAAAAACAGCACGTAACGTGTCACCCTTATACATCCATTGCTGATTAATCTGGTAGAATATATCGTTTTAGTTACACAGGCCTTTGATAATCCTTACCTCCTATGCAGGAGGGGCTGGTCCATAAGGTGCACAGTTCCCCTAGTTTGCATGTGGGGATGCATGCGGGACACTGGACTCATAGGTTTCAATGAGTTTTCTTTTTTTCAAGCCACATGATTAGAGCCTGAGGCTCTAATTGGCTTGAAAAGGGTTGGGCTCAGGGCGCAGAGCACTGTGCGCCGAACCCACCCGCTAGGGATGAGCCGAGCACCCCCCCGGTTCGGTTCACAGCAGAACATGCAAAACATTTGTTCGAACACGCGAACACCGGTAAAGTCTATGGGACACAAACGTGAAAATTCAAACGTGATAATTTTGAAGGCTTATATGCAAGTTATTGTCATAAAAAGTGTTTGGGGAACCGGGTCCTTTTTTCAGGAGCGATAATTTTAATAATGCTTAAAGTGAAACAATAAAAATAAAATATTCCTTTAAATATCATGCCTGGGGGGTGTCCTTAGTATGCCTGTAAAGTAGCACATCTTTCCTGTGTTTCGAACAATACCACAGCAAAATTACATTTCTAAAGGAAAAAATGTCATTTAAAACTACTTGCGGCTGTAATGTATTGTCAGGTCCCGGCAATATATATGAAGATCATTGAAAAAAACGGTATGGGTTCCCCCCTACCCAGTCCATTACCAGGCCCTTTGGGTCTGGTATGGATATTAGGAGGAACCCCGCACCCAAATATAAAAAAAATGGCGTGGGGGTCCCCCAGGCACTATATACTCTGAACAGCAGTATATATACTATACTATGGGCCTTTGGTGGTATCAGAACACTGTAAGCCCTCACAGTTACTCTTGGTGGGCGCAGGAACGGGCCCTGCTGTGAAATAGTATATCAAGAACTGTAATTACATGCCTCTGTTTAACCACTTCAATACAGGGCACTTAGACACCTTCCTGCCCAGACCAATTTTCAGCTTTCAGCACTGTCGCAGTTTGAATGACAATAGTGCGGTCATGTTACACTGTACCCAAACTAAATTTTTATCATTTTGTTCCCACAAATAGAGCTTTCTTTTGGTGGTATTTGATCACCTCTGCGGTTTTTATTTTTTGCTAAACAAATAAATAAAGACCGAAAATTTTGAAAAAAATAAAAGTTTTGCTTTTGTTTCTGTTAAAAAAAATTGTAAATAAGTAAGTTTTCTCTTTCACTGATGGGCACTGATAAGGCGGCACTGACAGGCACTGATACGGCGGCACCGATGAGATGGCACCAATGAGCGGGCACTGACGGGCACTGACGGGCACTGACGATGGGCACTGATATGCGGCACTGATGGGCACTGGTAGGTGGCACTGATGGGTGGCACTCATATGCAGCACTGATGGGCACTGATAGGCGGCACTGATGGGCACTGATGGGTGGCACTGGGTGGCACTGGTTAGCACTGATGGGCACTGATAGGCGACACTAATGGGCAATGAAAGACGGCACTGCTGGGCACTGATAGGGTGGCGCTGATGGGCACTGATATGTGGCACTGATGGGCACTGATATGCGGCACTGCTGGGCACTGATATGTGGCACTGATGGGCACTGATATGTGGCACTGATGGGCAATGATACGCGGCACTGTTATTAGGCACTGATTGGCATCCCTGGTGGCACTGGCAGTGGTAGGCATTGAAATGGGCACTGACTGGCAGCTGCCTGGGCACACAGTGGCATTTCCCTGGTGGTCTAGGGGCATACCTGGTGGTCCAGTGTGGATTGCTTCCCTGGTGGTCCTGGGCGGCTTCCCTGGTGGTCCTGGATAGGATCCGAGGGGGGGCTGTGCTGATAAACAATCAGCACAGACCCCTCCTGTCAGGAGAGCAGCCGATCGGCTCTCCTCTACTCCCGTCTGTCAGACGCGAGTGAGGAAAAGCCGATCACCGGCTCTTCCTATTTACATAGTGATCAGCCGTGATTGGACACGGCTGATCACGTGGTAAAGAGTCTCCGTCAGAGACTCTTTACCTAGATCGGTGCTGCGGGGTGTCAGACTGACACCCCGCAACAACGATCGCCGCGATGCGCGCCCCCCGGGGGCGCGCAGCGGCTCAATATCCTGCGGACGTCATATGACGTCCAGTCAGGATTTTGAAACCACTTTGCCGCCGTCATTCTGCTATATGGCGGGCGGCAAGTGGTTAAACAGGGGCAGAAAAATTGGGCCTTGTATGGTGGTGGTGCCACAATACTGTAACCCCTCACAGATACTCTTGTTGGGCGCAGGAACGGGCCCTGCATTGAAATAGTAGATCAAATTGTAATTACATGCCCCTGTTAAACAGGGGCAGAAAAATTGGGCCTTGGGTTGTGGTGGTGGTGCTCTAAACCAAAAATATTGTTGGAAGCTAGCATCATCAAGATTGAGGAGGAATAGGATGGTCAGCATAGGCAGTCTTCAAGGGATCTCACATCCATAGCAAATTCAACGGAGTCTGTGGACAGGCGCACTCTTTTATCCATTTCAAACCCTCCAGCACACTGAATGTGCATTTAGAAAGCACGCTGGATGCAGGACAGGCCAGTAGCTCAATTGCATATTTTGCTAGTTCTGGCCAGTGGTCCATCCTCAAGACCCAGTAACCCAGTGGATGCTCTGTTGGAAAGGTCTCCAAGTTTGCTCTTGACCCTAGATATTCCTACACCATGTAGTGCAGATGCTGGTGATGGTTGCTTGAACCGATCAGATCTTGGCGCTGAGGACTGAAAAATTGTTTAAAGGCATCGGTCAGCCAGCCACCTTCTCCACCGCTCTTCCTCTGACTGAACAAAGCCTCAGCAACACGTTGTCCAGCACCAGGAAATTGCAACCTGCCAGGGTCGGGAAAAGATTTGCACAAACCTTTCTTCCAGGCCTCCTGAAGATGTTTCACCCTCTGCTCCCTCTGCGAAGGCAGGATGAGTTCTGCAACCTTACCCTTGTAACGTGGATCAAGAAGGGTTGCCAGCCAGTAATGATCCCTCTCCTTGATACCACGAATACTAGGGTCCTTTCGCAGGCTTTGCAGAATCAGGGAGGCCATGCAGCGGGTTTGCAGAGGGATTCGATACCGAGTCCTCTGGGTCTCTAAGGATCACATGATCTGTAACTACCTCGTCCCAGCCACGTACAACTCCTTGGGTTTCTGGGGACTGAAAACCATCCCTTGAAGACTGCTGCTGAGTGTTATCCTCTACATCCATGCTGACACAATCCTCCTCCTCTTCTTTCTGTGTGTTTGGCGGGCCTACAGGAATGCTATCTGGATAAAGGGCGGTCTTGAGAGGTAAGGAAGTCCTCCTCTTCCTCCCACTGATCTGCCTCAAGTGCCCTGTCCATGATTCCACGAAGCGTGTGCTCAAACAGGAAGTCTAGAGGGACAGTGTTACTGATGCTTGCATTGTCGCTGCTCACCATCCTTGTGGCCTCCTCAAATTGTGACAGGACAGTGCACGCGTCCTTGATCAGTAGCCACTGGAATGGCAAAAAGAAGCCAAGCTCCCCTGATCCTGTCCTGGTGCCATACTCACACAGGTACTCATTGATGGCCCTCTGCTGTGTGTACAGCTGCTGCAGCATTGCCAATGTTGAGTTCCACCTGGTGGGCATGTCACAAATGAGGCGGTTGGTGGGCATGTTGCATTTCCTTTGAATGTCAGCCAGCCAAGCACTGGCATGTTATGACCGGCGTAAATGACCACAGACTTTTCTGGCCTACCTCAGGAGATCCTGTAAGCCTGGGTACCTGCTCAAGAACCGCTGCACCACCAAATTCAGGACGTGTACCAAACATGGAACATGGGTCAAGTGTCCCTGTCGGAGGGCGGAGAGAAGGTTGGTGCCATTGTCGCATACAACTATTCCTGGCTGAAGCTGGCATGGCTTCAACCACCTCTGAGCCTGCCCCTGCAGAGCTGACAGAATCTCTGCCCCAGTGTGGCTCCTGTCCAATAGGCAGACCAAGTCAAGCACCGCATGGCATCTTTTAGCCTGACTGCTTGCGTAGCCCCCTGAACGCTTACGGAGCACCTCTGGTTCAGAGGACAAATCTGCAGAGGAGGCCATAGAGGAAGAAGAAGAAGAGGAGGGGGTGGAGGAGAGTAGCAGAAACACCACTAGCATTTTGGAGGAGTGGTGGCGGAACAAGCTCCAACAACACTGAACCCTGTCCTGCATCCTTCCCAGCTGCCAGCAGAGTTACCCAGTGCGACGTGAAGGAAGGGTAACATCCCTGCCCTTGCCTGCTGGACCATGACTCAGCGGTAATATGCACCTTACTGCTGACCGCCCTGTCCAACGAGGCCAAAACATTGCCTTCCACATTCCGGTAGAGAGCCGGAATGGCCTTCCGTGAAAAGAAATGGCATTTTGGAGCATGCCACTGAGGTACACCACTTTCCACAAATTCAAGAAAAGGGGCCGAGTCTACCAGCTGAAAAGCAGCAGTTGCAGTGCTAGCAAGATGGCTGGGACCGAATTTCTTTTTATGGTTCAGCAACTGGGGCAGGGAAATTTTGCCTGCTAAAATCAGATGGTGGTGTACTGCTTGCAGATTGGCTGCAAGTACTTGGGACACCCATTGCTATACCTTCATTCCTCTCAGTGCAGGTTTTTGAGAGGACTTGAGGTATAGTAGGGCTGGAGATCCCAGATGAGGAGCAAGGAGAAATCCACGTTTTTCTTTGATGTGGGTCTTTCAAGTGCTCAAAATCCAACAGGATCGCTGCCCTAGTGACCCAGGAATCCATGGATGAACCATGTTTCTCTTGACTTCCTCTCCTTCAGCACTGAGTTGTGGATGAATGTCACCTGCAGTGGAGAAATTAGACGACACCTGCCCTACATGCCTATTAGAGGGAGTCAGCCCATTGTACAGATCTGTACCTTGTCTGATCAGCCAGAGATTTGTGCCTAATATCTCTGCCATGTTGTAGTTTATAGAGCTTGGCATTCCTACAACAAATCACAATGTTCCAGTTTCTTTCGCACATGTTGCGCATATCAAGTGCCAAAAAACAATACTTTATCTGGCCCAGGGTCTCTTCTGCAGTAAGGTCCTGCCAGCAATTTTCTTTAAAAATGACTTTGGTTGCACTTCAAGTTATAGTAAACTGAGAGTACATTGAAGCAATGCCAGAATTTACACTGCAATATTTCCAACCAACAGAAGTTTTGCATATTTTTACATAGATGAATTGCTCGATCTCCACTGAGGCTGCTTCATAATTATTTAAATGTTCTCACAGCCTTGAAGCAGACTAGTAGAAGGGATTCTTTGAAAAATTGACATAATTTAATATATGACATGACATGAAAAAATCTATAAAATGCGTTCTCTGGCATCTTCAATTCCCTATTCTTATAACTACAGAGATTAGCACAGCAGGGACCTTTCTGTGCTAACCTCCATTATATAGATGGTGCTGAAAACTGATGACACGAATAAGACGTGATTGGGAAGAGTGGGATATTTCATTTTGGGAAGATAGAACTTATAAAAATCCACTAAAGAGACACTGTCAATTTTTTTTTTCCGACTGCATGTGTTTGCTAAGTGTTAATGCATTTTTACCCAAAAACATGTTAAAAAATAAATTTTTTAACTGCTTCCCACCTGACCTATCGTAAAATGACGGGAACCCTATTATCCTGGTGACATCCTCCCAGGATCACACGTGCCTCACAGGTCACAATCTGGCATGATCTGTCACCCGCTGTGTCTGGTGGACAGATCAGTGTACCGCCCCTCTACCAGTACCATGTGATCTCTGTGACCAATTACAGCAGATCACATGACAACTGTATTCAATGAAGGGCTTTCATTCATGCCATTTATTGTGTACTAGTAAGTTGATATTTGTGATTGGTCCCAGTGATCACATGGTACAATCACAGCCCATCTGTACCATGTGACCAATCACATCTAATCACAATAGTAATCACTGAATTAATGTATTTTATTCAGAATTTATTTTTGCTTATAACAGTGAAATTCACAATTATAAGCAATCATAGTGTGTAAAAAAAAAAATCCTGATCACCCAGTATGTAAAAAAAAAAGAAAAAATTATTATTATTATTATTATTATTGTTGTGGTTTTTTTTTACATACTGTTACCAGTTAGTGTCCCTGATAACTGCCACATCAGGTACATGATGATACTGTACTGGTGACAGTATGTAAAAATTGTGACAAAAAAACTATAACTTCTAAAAACTTGCCATGCTCTCGCTAAATAGTTTGGACTGTCTACTTTTCAAAAAGGGGTAATTTGGGGGATATTCAGGTCTTAGGGAGTCCAGGGAGGCAGCTCTAGGCTTTGTGAGGCCTTAGGCACAACTTAGACATGAGGCCCCACTCACGCCAATAATGGGAAATAAATTAAAAAATTAACTGTGTAACTTTTACTTACCATCCGTCTGTCCATCTGTCAGCTATGCAGCAGGCGCAGGCCTTCCCAGCTTGAGATCCTCGGTAGGCTTTCCCAGCTCGAGATCCTCGTGCGGTGGATGGGAAGGGTGACAAGCAAGGAGGCAACATCACTCCTCATTGGCTGGCAGACGGAGCTCCAGAAGTCTTGGGCTAGGTTCACACATATCCGGTGAAAATTCCACCGTTTGTTTTCACTGCAAATTTCCAAAGCAGCTGTTCAGCGGTTCAGCTGCAATTTCCACAGCCACCAGTGTCTTTAAAGCAGAGTTCCACCCACATTTTGAAGTCCTCGCCATCCAGCAGTAATGTGTTCTGTAATTGCAAATTGGCTTATATTTTTTTTTTCTGCATCACTTACTTTAGTAATTCTTTAATCAATTCTCACTTCCTCCTTCACGGCCTCGACCACGTGCGTCATTTCCGGCTTTGCAGTGTCTCCTGGGAGATGCGTGTCTTCAATTCCAGGAGACAACATGCATCGCCCGGTTGTAGCATTGCGTCATTTCCAAAGCGGAAATGACGCAATGCAAGGTAAACTTTCTGCGCCACGCCCAGTGTATACTGCGCACGCGTGAGATCGGGAGGTAGATGCTAGGTAGCCAGCAACACCTTATCCTGGAACAGACTCCTAGTGGGCTTCACATGCCCACATTGAAGATGGAAGCGCCCTGCAAAGCAAAAATAAAAAAAGCGAATAAATAAAAAATCAGGGAATTGAACGGCGAGTTTATTAAACACACGGATTAAAGTACTTAATGCAGTGTAGAAGAACAGATAAGCAAAAAAAAAATCAGGGTGGAACTCTGCTTTAACAATAGCTGGTTGTAAAGGAGCGGGCCGGGAAGCTAGCCGCCGCGTCCTTAACAACCGATGACTCATCAGCTGTCAGGGGGTTCCCCCCTGACAGCTAAATGTAAAAAAAATAAATATCCGTTAATTATAAATAAAGAAATAAAACAGCGTAGGTCCCCCCTCCAATCCATAACATGCCCTTCAGGCCCCTGTGAGCGCAAGGCCTTAGGCGACTGCCTAATTGGCCTAATTAAAGAGCCCCTTCTGCTGCCAAGTGGTGTTGTTGGTCCTGGAACTATGCAGGCACCATCAGATAGGAGGTAATTTAACCACAGCTCAAGGGACTCCTCCAACCTCTAATCTGTTTTTTCACTTGAATGTTGGCTTTTAGATGGAAACTGCTAAACCCCTGAATAGGGAAACCTGTCTTCCATCAAGAGCAAGCCACACTGATGTCTTATAATCTATGTCCTATTGTATCGTAAGGTGCCATTAAGTAAACCTGTAATTGTTTTCCATCTACTGACATTTACGTTTCATTGAAATCTGAGTTTCTGAATCCAGCAGCGGGTATACAAAGGAAAAAAATGAAGGTTTTAATATCAACATGCCTGAATGGTAGCTATAACACAGATTGAGGTATCTCGCAGAGGGAAGGCTGAAAATTGAAGGTTATCTCTAGATTTAAACGTAACTATGAACACATGAATGATCATTTCCACCATTTAAGACAATAAAGGAGGTGAAATAAATAAACTAAGCGCCAAAGATATTAAATAATCTCAATATATATCAGCTGTAGTGAAAAAACTTGCTAATCTGCGAACAGGCAAAAAATTTGTTCGGAAACACGCGAACACTGTTAAAGTCTATGGGACACGAACGTGTAAAATCAAAAGTGCTAATTTTAAAGGCTTATATGCAAGTTATTGCCATAAAGTGTTTGGGGACCCGGGTCCTGCCCCAGGGGACATGTATCAATGCAAAAAAAGTTTTAAAAACTGAGGTTTTTTCGGGAGCAGTGATTTTAATAATGCTTAAAGTAAAACAATAAAAATTAAATATTCCTTTAAATATTGTGCCTGGGGGGTGTCCTTAGTATGCTTGTAAAATTGCATTTCTAAAGGAAAAAATGTAATTTAAAACTACTCGCGGCTGTAATGTATTGTCGGATCCCGGCAATATAGGTGAAAATCATTGAAAAAAATGGCATGCCCCCCCCCAGTCTATTACCAGGCCCTTCGGGTCTGGTATGGATATTAAGGGGAACACCGCACCCAATTTTTTTTTTAAATGGCGTGGGGGTCCCCCAGGCACTATATACTCTGAACAGCAGTATTTATACTATATGGCCTGCCCTATATACGCTGCATGTCACAAATGAGGCGGTTGGTGGGCAGGTTGCATTCCCTTTAAATGTCAGCCAGCCGAGGACTGCCATTGTATGACCAGCGGAAATGTCCACAGACTTTCCTGGTCTGCCTCAGGAGATCCTGTAAGCCTGGGTACCTGCTCAAGAACCGCTGCACCACCAAATTCAAGACGTGTGCCAAACATGGAACATGGGTCAAGTGTCCCTGTCGGAGGGCGGAGAGAAGGTTGGTGCCATTGTCGCATACAACCATTCCTGGCTGAAGCTGGCATGGTGTCAACCACCTCTGAGCCTGCCCCTGCAGAGCTGACAGAATCTCTGCCCCAGTGTGGCTCCTGTCCCCTAAGCAGACCAACTCAAGTACCGCATGGCATCTTTTTGCCTGACTGCTTGCCTAGCCCCTTGAATGCTTACAAAGCACCGCTGGTTCAGAGGACAAATCTGCAGACGAGGCCATAGAGGAAGAAGAAGAGGAGGGGGTGGAGGAGAGAGCTCTGGCAGAATCACCACTAGCATTTTGTAGGTGTGGTGGCAGAACAAGCTTCAACAATACTGAACCCTGTCCTGCATCCTTCCAAGCTGCCAGCAGAGTTACCCAGTGCGCTGTGAAGGAAGGGTAACATCCCTGCCCATGCCTGCTGGACCATGAGTCAGCGGTAATATGCACCTTACTGCTGACTGCCCTGTCCAACAAGGCCAAAACATTGCCTTCCACATGCCAGTAGAGAGCCGGAATGGCCTTCCATGAAAAGAAATGTCATTTTGAAACCTGCCACTGAGGTACAGCACATTCCACAAATTCACGAAAAGGGGCAGAGTGTACCAGCTGAAAAGGCAGCAGTTGCAGTGCTAGCAATTTGGCCAAGCTAGCATTCAGATGCTGAGCATGTGGATGGCTGGGACCGAAATGGACCAAACTTGGCAGCATGCTGCAGCTGGGGGAACATGACTGCCAGTTTCTTGTCCTTCTTGGGCACCCCCTCTCTCTAGGCTCACGATACTCCCTTCCTCAACCTGGGAACCAACATCAGAGCCTTCAAATCGCTGCGCATCCTCCAACAGCATGTCCCCGACACTGTGGTCGAATAATTCTGGGGACTCCTCCATGCATGATGGTGGCAGCTGCATTGGAAGGCAAACTACTCTGAGCCTGGGTGACAGAGGATGAGGACGGCTTTGTTATCCACTTTTGTTATCCACTCCACCATCTCTTCTGCATGTTTTGGCTCAATAACACGGCCAGCAGCAGAAAAAAAAGGACAAGAGTGCCCCACGGCCACTTGCAGAGGATGCACCATTTCCACGACCAGCACTGTTGATTGTAGACACAGAGGCTGCTTGCCCTCTTGTAGTGGCCTGTGAGCGTCTGCCTCACCTTGGCGGCCTTCCAGACATGATTAATATTTTGTTTTGCAACACCACACTACACTGTATTTTAAACCTATGTTCGACCCGAACATCAAGCTCATCCCTATAAATAAGTAAAACCAGTTCACCACGTTAGGTGATATAAGTTAGACAAAATGAAATCTAAAATTGAATTGCATTTGTGACAGTCCCAATATGTGATATATACAGATGCTCGTGCTCAAAAATACATCTGTGCGCCTTGGTGCTCAGACTGGGTGCCCCACATAGATGTACACTCACCCCTCAGTATTGACCAACAATCGCTAGTATGGTCAATCAAGAGTGTGGGGAGACCCCTGAAGATATCTGTTTTCCTGGCGGTTCTTGAAGTGGATATGCCTCATACAGGTGGGTATGAATAAAGGAGAAACCTCATTGCAAAATACCATTTAAGAAGGATTTATTGATAAAAACAATATGATTTCACTCACATGTAAAAGTGCCTACGTACTGGCACCCGGGGTGAATAGCAGGTTATTAATTTAATATTAATTAATTTAAATTAATTTCCATACCAGACCCTTGTCCGACCATGTAGCCCAGCAGGCCAGGAAAGGGAGGGGGGTGAGCGAGCACCCCCCCTATACCATACCAGGCCACATGCCCTCAACATGAGGGGTGCTTTGGGGAGGCTCTGCTTCCCCCACCCCAAAGCAACCTGTCCCCATGTTGATGGGGACAAGGGTTTCTTCCTCCCAACCCTGCCTGGTGGTTGTAGGGGTGCTGGGGGTGACTTTCAGGATCTGGAAGCCCCTTTTAACAAGAGGGCCCCCAGATCCCAGCGCCCCACTACATATTACCCCTACTCATTCATCAGAAAAGTGTAAAAAGTAAATAAAACACAACAGTTTTTGACAAGTCCTTTATTAAATTATGTCCCCCAAAGCAGATCCAACATCAATTACGAGGCCTGTCACTACCACTGACCCGAAAAAAGCTGATGAGTCATCGGTTGTTAGGGACGTGGCGACTGGCTTCCTGGCTGGCTCCTTAACAACTAGCTATTCTGGTTTCTGAATATACAAGTGGAACAAATTCGTTCTCAGAATTTTGACATTCATTTTGTAATTTTAGCATTGTTTATTCAGAATAGCATTACTTCTTCTTTTTTTTTTTAAGCATGGAATCCCCCCCCCCCCCAATCCATACCAGGCCCTTAGGGTCTGGTATGTATTTTAAGGGGAAGCCCACACCAAAAATGTTCTAAAAAAAATGGCGTGGGGCCCCCAAAATCCATACCAGACCCTTATCCGAGCACGGAGCCTGGCAGGCCAGGAAAGGGGAGGGCGATCGGACACCCACTCCCCCTCCTGAACCATACCAGGCCACATGCTCTCAACATGCCCCCCTCTTGTTAATGGGGACAAGGGCCTTTTCTCCACAACCCTGGCCCAGTGGTTGTCTGGGTGTTGGGGATGACTTATCGGAATCTGGCAGCCCCCTTTAAGAAGTATCCCTACTCACCAAAAAAGTGTAAAAAGTAAATAAAAACACAACAGTTTTTCACAAGTCCTTTATTATAAAACAAAAAATAAATCTCCCCCAAAGTAGATCCAACGTCAATTAAGATGCCTGGTGCTATCGAATCTAGCCGAAATGAAACAAATTTTTCTGTTCTGCACATCTCTATTCAACAGCTATATAATTTTAACTTACAGACCAGAGAACGCATGAGGAGCACTTCCCTTGGAGGAGGCATCCATATGACTGGGTCACCTTGTGATCCCCAAAGACCTTCCAGTTTGCCTGGCTGATGGTGGGAGAAACTGGCAGGAGTAGTATCCTTGTAGAAGAAACCTACTCTTTCCCTCCTCGCTAACACTGCTCCTGCTCTCTCCATAACAAGGGTGCTCTATTCCTGACCTATTCCCACTGCAAGTGCACTGAATGAAGTAATTTTATGTCAAAATGGATGCCCAAATCTCACAGGATTTTGGCATCCAATAGGAGATGCTAACCTCCTCAAGACTGCCTCCTGGAGCCCATGTTAGGGGACTAATTAGTCCTCAATGGTTTCCTGACCTGAACAAGTGGCACAGTGCCACCTTCAGGTTGGAAAACTGCAGTCCAACACCTGCCTACATACCCCCTTCCATGAATGAGGTGCCACAATTGAAGAGTGATTCCAGCAACTGGGCAAATTAGAAGTCTGTTGGGGCCCCTGCATCTACTGCCCTCAGGAAGCAAGATGTTTGTGATATGTACAATACTGATGTAATGGATCATGTATAATGTGAATAGAGTTATCTCAAAATGAACATTTAAGATCTATTTTAAAATGAGGAAAATAAAATCAAAATAAATTGCACATTTTAAATTCTTCATCTATTAGTATACATACACACCACAATATCCCTTCTGTTTATTTTCATTTTCAACATTTCCACCATTAATTAGCCTTTTTCCATCTGGCTAGTTTTTGCAGATATCATTATTTAAGTGTTTCAATTCTGCTTTTGTTAATCAATTCCAGCTGTTTTTTGGTCTGGAATAAAGATGCCCTGCATTTAAAGCAGAACTCTAATCCCCTCTGTGGAGCCCTACTTGGATCTACTGTATGTATGTATGTGTGTGTGTGTATATATATATATATATATATATATACAGTGGCTTGCAAAAGTATTCGGCCCCCTTGAACTTTTCAACCTTTCGCCACATTTCAGGCTTCAAACATAAAGATATAAAATTTTAATTTTTTGTGAAGAATCACCAACAAGTGGGACACAATTGTGAAGTGGAACGAAATATTTTGGATATTTTAAACTTTTTTAGCAATTAAAAAACTGAAAAGTGGTGCGTGCAAAATTATTCGGCCCCTTTACTTTCAGTGCAGAAAACTCACTCCAGAAGTTCAGTGAGGATCTCTGAATGATCCAATGTTGTCCTAAATGACTGATGGTGATAAATAGAATCCACCTGTGTGTAATCAAGTCTCTGTATAAATGCACCTGCTCTGTGATAGTCTCAGGGTTCTGTTGAAAGCGCAGAGAGCATCATGAAGACCAAGGAACACACCAGGCAGGTCCGTAATACTGTTGTGGAGAAGTTTAAAGCCGGATTTGGATACAAAAAAGATTTCCCAAGCTTTAAACATCCCAAGGAGCACTGTGCAAGCGATCATTTTGAAATGGAAGGAGTATCAGACCACTGCAAATCTACCAAGACCTGGCTGTCCCTCTAAACTTTCAGCTCAGACAAGGAGAAGACTGATCAGAGATGCAGCCAAGAGGCCCATGATCACTCTGGATGAACTGCAGAGAACTACAGCTGAGGTGGGAGAGTCTGTCCATAGGACAACAATCAGTCGTACACTGCACAAATCTGGCCTTTATGGAAGAGTGGCAAGAAGAAAGCCATTTCTCAAAGATATCCATAAAAAGTCTCGTCTAAAGTTTGCCACAAGCCACCTGGGAGACACACCAAACATGTGGAAGAAGGTGCTCTGGTCCGATGAAACCAAAATCGAACTTTTTGGCCACAATGCAAAACGATATGTTTGGCGTAAAAGCAACACAGCTCATCACACTCAACACACCATCCCCACTGTCAAACATGGTGGTGGCAGCATCATGGTTTGGGCCTGCTTTTCTTCAGCAGGGACAGGGAAGATGGTTGAAATTGAGGGGAAGATGGATGCAGCCAAATACAGGACCATTCTGGATGAAAACCTGTTGGAGTCTGCAAAAGACCTGAAACTGGGATGGAGATTTATCTTCCAACAAGACAATGATCCCAAACATACAGCAAAATCTACAAAGGAATGGTTCACAAATAAACGTATCCAGGTGTTAGAATGGCCAAGTCAAAGTCCAGACCTGAATCCAATCGAGAATCTGTGGAAAGAGCTGAAAACTGCTGTTCACAAACGCTCTCCATCCAACCTCACTGAGCTCGAGCTGTTTTGCAAGGAAGAATGGGCAAGAATTTCAGTCTCTCGATGTGCAAAACTGATAGAGACATACCCCAAGCGACTTGCAGCTGTAATCGCAGCAAAAGGTGGCTCTACAAAGTATTAACGCAAGGGGGCCGAATAATTTTGCACGCCCCACTTTTCATTTTTTTATTAGTTAAAAAAGATTTCGTTCCACTTCACAATTGTGTCACACTTGTTGGTGATTCTTCACAAAAAATAAAAATTTTATATCTTTATGTTTGAAGCCTGAAATGTGGCAAAAGGTTGAAAAGTTCAAGGGGGCCGAATACTTTCGCAAGCCACTATATATATATATATATATATATATATAATATATATATATATATATATATATATATATATATATATATATATAAACATTTTTAAACCCCCTATAAATTATGTTTGGCCTACAGTCTTCTTTTATGATTGTGTGAGGTATGCTACTCCTACAGAAAAATGTTACATAGTTATATAGTCCATCTACTGTAGTTCAACCAATAAAAGGGGAGAAAAATATATACAATCCTATATAAACAATCCTATACCCACAGTTGATCCAGTAAAACATAATCCAATTTTCTCCAGCAGGGGAAAAAAATTCTCCCTGGTCCCCTGAGAGGCAATCGGATATGCCCTGGATCAACTTTAACTATAATTGTTAGTATCCAGTTATATTATATACATTTAGAAAAGAATCCAGGCCTTTTTAAAGCAATCTACTGAACTGGACAGAACCACCTCTGGCGGGAGTCTATTCCACATTTTCACAGCTCTTACTGTGAAGAAACCTTTCCGTATTTGGAGATTAAATCTCTTTTCCTCCAGATATAAAGAGTGCCCCCTTGTCCTCTGTGATGACTGTAAAGTGAATAACTCAACACCAAGTTCACTATATGGACCCCTTATGTATTTGTACATGTTGATCATATCCGCCCCTTATTTTCCTCTTCTCAAGAGAAAATAAATACAGTTCCTCTAATCTTTCCTCATAGCTGAGCTCCTTCATGCCTCTTATCAATTTGGTTGGCCTTCTCTGCACTTTCTCCAGTTCCCCGATATCCTTTTTGAGAACTGGTGCCCTAAACGTCTGTTTAGCAGCTGCAGTGTACATGAGGCCTAATGCCCCGTACACATGATCGGATTTTCCGACAACAAATGTTCGATGTGAGCTTGTTGGCTGAAAGTCCAACCGTGTGTACGCTCCATCGAAGATTTGTTGTCGGACTTTCCGCCAACAAATGTCGGCTGGCAGGTTCTCAAATTTTCTGCCAACAAAACTTTGTTGTCGGAATTTCCGATCGTGTGTACACAAGTCCGACACACAAAAGTTCACGCATGCTCGGAATCAAGCAGAAGGAGCCGCACTGGCTATTGAACTTCCTTTTTCTCGGCTTGTCGTACGTCTTGTTCGTCACCGCGTTCCCACGTTCGTAATTGTTGGCCAACATTTGTGTGACCGTGTGTATGCAAGACAAGTTTGAGCCAACAACCTTCGAACACAATTCCACGGTTTTGTTGTCGGAAAGCCTGATCGTGTGTACGGAGCATAAGGCTGCCACCTCTTGCCACCCCCACATCTTCACCCAACTTGACACATCTGTTAGGGTGCTCAAACCCATGGCTGGCCTTCCTTTTCTGTGAGCCCCTACCACTCCCTGTGACTAAAGTAACCCATCTTCCTACCTGATAATTCTGACTTACCCCACCACCGTCCACATCATTAACCACCTGCTCAGTGAGCAGAAGACAGCTTTCAAGATGGTCAGTTCTGCCCAGTGTTGTAACTTGCTCCTCCAGATCTTTTATGTGAGCTTCTAGAATGGCAACCCGCTCACATGTGTCCCAGCCGTATCCATCCTGGAGCTGTTGCTCCATTGTTGTATACATGCAGCACACTGTGCACTGCACAAAACCTTCAACTTTGCTAGCACACATAATACCAGTAATTCTGCTTTAAAATGCAGAGTTTGGGTGATATAATTTCCATCCTGTGGCTGGCAGCAAAATGCCAGAAGCAGGATCACTAAATTGGACAAAAAAAACGCTAATCTATCTAGCTTCACTCCTTCCTTGGCTGAACCATTCTTCAGCAACAGGACCACTAGGATGTCATAAGCCAAAGTGTTAGGGTCAGTCTGAGGATTAGGGCCCTTTCACACTGAGGCGGGGATGGCGTCGGCGGTAAAACGCCGCTATTATTAGCGGTGTTTTACCGTCGGAATTCGGCCGGTAGTGGGGCGGTTTTACCCCCGCTAGCGGCCGAGAAAGGGTTAAATACCACCGCAAAGCGCCTCTGCATAGGCGCTTTGCCGGCGGTATAGCCGCGCCGTCCCAATGATTTCAATGGGCAGGAGCGGTGAAGGAGCGGTATACACTCCGCTCCTTCACCGCTCCGAAGATGCTGCTAGCAGGACTTTTTTTCCCATCCTGCTAGCGTACCGCTCCAGTGTGAAAGCCCTCGGGGCTTTCACACTGGAATTAAGGCAGCGGCACTTTCGGGTCGGTTTGCAGGCGCTATTATTAGCGCAATAGCGCCTGCAAACCGCCCCAGTGTGAAAGGGCTCTTAGGCTTAGGGCATGTGGGGGTACACTCCTTTTATGGGCTCAAGAGCCAAGTGTAAAAACAAGCAGCACCAGGGGTCACACTCAAAAACAAATGTACCAATTCACCTTTGCAAACCGGGTTCTTTTAGGAAAGTTTCATACATAAGTGAACTTTACACCTAAATGCAGCATTTTTGCATTCTAAGTTTTTCTGCTGCAAATTCTAATAACCAAAATACCTATAATCGCAAGTTTGCTCCCTGCATATTAATTTCAGTAATTTACTTCATAAGTACTGCAGACTCTGACGTAGATATCTATCACTGTGGATAAAATCTGGATTTTCTTTTGTTCCTCTACAGGGTTCCATCAGCCGGCAGTAATGATTTTTAAATTATTCGGTTAGTAATGCCATTTGTCCCCTTTTAGTCTGGTAATTGTGGGCTGTGGGCTGTATCGGTCTAGTTTATGCTTTTTATTTTATGGTTTAAATAGTGAGAATTATTATTTTTCTTGTGTAGTAAAATACATATGTACAGTATATGTGTGTGTTTGACATTGCCTGTGCAGCTCTGCTCAGCCAGGTTTGTAATTCTGACAATCTCTGCCAGACCCCATAAAAAGTCCTGAACGTTTACTTTTTTCTTCTGCAATCAAAGCAGTGCACTTTGGTGAAGATGGCGAGTAGATGGCCTGAATAGGTCATCTCTCTGATCTCTTCTACAGTCAGTAAGCCTAGTTTCTTAGATCCATAGCAAAAAAGTAAGCCTTTAATACCCTGCTTCTTGATAGTTCTTGAATTCTTGAAGCTTTCCCCCCTCTTCTTGCCTTCTGAACATTCTGGCTAGTGGGGCAGATCTTTCACTTTTTCACATTCAAAACTCCCCACATGAGCAGTGCTCCATTCTCAACAATGTTAAAGTGATATTAAAGTGGTTGTAAACCCACAAAAAAACAAACAAGCAAAAAAACCTCCAAGACAAAGGCTAGTGAGCCCCAAGCTGATTGGGTGCAGGGTTGGAAGAGCATAGGACCACCACGAGGACCACATCGTAAGAAATTTCAATTAGTTTATCTTTTTTAACCTTTAAATGATTAGTATTAGTGTTCTCCACCATCACAACATAATGTTTCTCTATAGTCTGCTCAGTAAATGGGTTTTTGTTTACCTCCTCTCAGTAATATGGTGAGACCAGGGTTCCATGGAACCCTAGAGTAGACATGTGTGTTTTGTTTCATTCCGAATAATAATTCAGACAAATTTTTCATTATTTGGAGATTCGGATATATTTGAATACCCAAATTACAGTATAAACAAAGTTTACCCAATGCTCAGAATAAAGAAATAAAACTCAAATTGAATTTTACATCAAATTCCAGTCAAATTCAAACTGTAAACATGTTTCTGAAATCAAAGACTGTGTGTGTTATTAGAGTATCATTTCGAAATAATGCTGTTTTGGTTAAGCCAAAAAGTGATTTAAAGAGTCATTTTAATCATTTGAAAATTGAAAATTTTTCTTTTGTTTGTTCACTTTGCCACATTCGAATCGAAAAAAAATAAAAATAAAAATGAAAGTTTTCGATTCGGCCGATTAAAAATTTATCGATTTGAAATGTTGGAATCAATAAATTTTGAATTGGTAGAATCGAAAACTTAATTTTTTTTTTTTTTTCGGTAAATTCGAAGACAATTTGAAAAAGACATATAACGAATTCCGAATACGAATCCCAAATACGAATTGAACAAATCAAATTTGGCGGCACAGTGGTGTAGTGGTTAGCACTTTCGCCTATCAGGTTCGAATCCCAACCACGACACTACCTGCCTGGAGTTTGCATGTTCTCCCTGTGCCTGCGTGGGTTTGCTCCGGGTACTCCGGTTTCCTCCCACACTCCAAACACATGCTGGTAGGTTAATTGGCTTCTGTCCAAAATTGGCTTTGGTATATGGGTGTGAGTTGGGGACCTTGAATTGTGGGCTCCTTGAGGGTAGGGACCGATGTGAGTGTGTGATGGTTGAGGGTGAGGGTGTGGAGCGCTGTGCAAATTGACGGCGCTATATGGGTAACTTAAATAAATAATAATAGATGAGCATCTTAATGAGACACAATGTATATGGATAGGGACAATTGTAAATACGCACCCACACTCACTCAGGTTGAACTGGATGGACTGGTGTCTTTATTCAACCTTACCAACTATGTAACCGAATTTAACAAAACTAAATAACTAGATTAACGAATCGAAACTAAACGAATTTTGTTCGTCATGCACATGTCTACCCTAGAGTTCCTCCCGAGGTTGTTAGGGGTTTGTTAAGATATGAGCAATTTCTGCCTCTTAGATAAGTTCCTTCTGACACCATTGATCTTTTTAGCTATCAAGTGTAAGGAGCATTCTTCCCACTAACCATCACACTAATGTGCCACGAGTTGTAGATATAGTCATTTTTAGCAGGGGTTCCCTGAGATCAAAAAGGTTTTTCAAGGGTTCCTCTGTGTTGAAAAGGTTGAGAAAGGCTGATCTAGAGTTTGGAAAGCTTTCTGCTTAGAGCAAAGCTGTATTTTGCAGATATTGTGAGAAGAAATATTATTTTACAAATGCTACAAGGAGGACAAAACACATCCTGGCATGTCAGAGGTGCCTTAAAGACATTAAAAATACTTTATGGAACAAATTGATGAGGACCGTAATGAAAGTGCGAGGAGCTTTTCCCTCCAGAGTTCTCATTCCAGAAACACTCTTTCTGCTGCTTCTGGATCATCACAACGCGTTTCATCACCAGTAGCATCTTCAAAGAAGGAAGTGTTACAAACTCCGGCCTCCCAAAAATACACAATCCCTTCATTTATAGAGAAAATGACACCTGAAAATCAGGATAACATTCATCAAGCTCTTCATAGAGCAATATATGCTTCTGGATCAGCATTGTCAATAATTGAAAATGCATATTGGCAGGAAGCTTTTACATTATTACGAGGGAAAGGGAGGTGGTTACCGATTCTCATGTATGGGTGAAATGTTCTGATCATATACCGTCCTTGTTATTCCATTTGTAATAAAAATACAAATGGACACACAGGGCTGCAGCTCGGCACGGGTGCCCCCATAGCAAGCTGCTTGCTGGGGGGGCACTTGACAGGAGGGAGGGCCCAGGAGCAGCAAAGAGGGACCCGAGAAGAGGAGGATCTAGGCTGCTCTGTACAAAACCAACTGCATAGAGCAGATAAGTATAACATGTTTGCAATTTAAAAAAAAAACAATAAAAAAAACAAGACTTTACAATCCCTTTAACCACTTGCCCACTGCCTTCCGCATACATACTGTGGCAAGGCGGCTCGGCTGCGCAAACCAATGTACCTGTACGTCGGTCCGTGCATGTGGTACTGCGGGCATGCATGCCGCAGGAGCTCATCCATGGGTCCGGCGGACTCAATGTCCGCTGGCCACCCGCGATCGCAGTAAAGAGGGGCAGAACGGGGATCTGCCTATGTAAACAAGGCAGATCCCCGTTCTGACAGGGAAGGAGAGAGGGAGATCAGCTGTTCCTAATGATCAGGAACAGCGATCCTTCCGTACTCCCAGTCAGTCCCCTTCCCCCACAGTTAGAAACACCTCCCTAGGACACACTTAACCCTTGATTGTCTCCTATTGTTAACCCCTTCCCTGCCAGTGCCATTTATACAGTGATCAGTGTTTTTTGTTTTTTTTTAGCACTGGTCACTGTATTGATGTCACTGGTCGCCAAAAAGTGTCACTTATGCCACGTACACACGGTCGGACTTTACGGCAGACTTTGCCCGGGGACTTTTCGACGGACTTTACGATGGAGTTTCTGAATGAACGGACTTGCCTACACACAATCCATTGAATTCGTACGTGATGACGTACGACCGGACTAAAACAAGGAAGTTAATAGCCAGTAGCCAATAGCTGCCCTAGCGTGGCTTTTTGTCCGTCGAACTAGCATACAGACGAGCGGACTTTTCGATAGATAGATTTAAAATATGTTTCAAATCTAATGCCGCGTACACACGAGCGGACATTACGGCGGACTTTGCCCGGCGGACTGGATTTCGTCGGACAATTCGATGTGTGTGGGCTCCAGCGGACTTTGTTTTCTCAAAAGTTCGACGGAATTAGATTTGAAACTTGTTTTAAATTTATCCGTTGAAATCGAGTCCGGTCGAAAAGTCCGCCGTCTGTATGCTAGTTCGACGGACAAAAAGCCACGCTAGGGCAGCTATTGGCTACTGGCTATGAACTTCCTTGTTTTAGTCCGGTCGTACGTCATCACGTACGAATTCGACGGACTTTGGTGGATTGTGTGTAGGCAAGTCCGTTCATTCACAAAGTCTGTCGGAAAGTACGTCGAAAAGTCCGCCGGGCAAAGTCCGCCGTAATGTCCGCTCGTGTGTACGCGGCATTAGTCCGTCCAACTTTTGAGAAAACAAAGTCCGCTGGAACCCACACACGATCGAATTGTCCGACGAAATCCCGTCCGCCGGGCAAAGTCTGCCGTAAAGTCCGCTCGTGTGTACGCGGCATTAGGGTCAGATTTGTCCGCCACAATGTCAAAGTCCCGCTAAAAATCTCTCTAAAAAAAATAAAAAAATAAAAAGTCCCTAAATCTTTCCCCTATTTTGTAGACGCTATAACTTTTGAACAAACCAATCAATATACGTTATTTGCAATTTTTTTTTTTTTGTAGCAAAAATATGTAGCAGAATACATATTTGGCCTAAACAGATGAACACATATGTTTTTTATAATTTTTTTTTGGATATGTATTGTACCAGAAAGTAAAAAATATAGTTTTTTTTTCAAAATTGTCGCTCTTTTTTTGTTTATAGCGCAAAAATTAAAAACCGCAGACGTGATCAAATACCACCAAAAGAAAGCTCCATTTGTCGGATAAAAAGGACATCAATTTTGTTTGGCTACAGCGTTGCACGACTGCGCAATTGTCAGTTAAAGTGATGCAGTGCCGTATCGCAAAAAATGGCCTGGTCATTAACGGGGTAAATCGTTTCGGGGCAGAAGTGGTAAAATTGTAGGTACATTCAACATATTTAACCACTTGACGACCGCCTCACGCCGATGTACGTCGGCAAAGTGGCACGGACAGGCAAAATCACGTACATGGTACGTGATTTGCCTTCCGCGGGTGGGGGGTCCGATCGGACCCCCCCCCGGTGCCCGAGGCGGTCGTCTTTTGTGCCCCGGCGATCGGTGGTGAGGGGGAGACCATCCGTTCGTGGCCTCCCCCTCGCGATCGCCGCCGGCCAATCGAATCATTCCTTTGCTGCTGTATGCTAAACAGCAGCAAAGGAAATGATGTCATCTCTCCTCGGCTCGGTAATTTCCGTTCCGGCCCGAGGAGAGAAGACATCAATGTGAGTGCACCAACACACACACACACAGTAGAACATGCCAGGCACACAAAACACCCCGATCCCCCCCCCGATCGCCCCCCGATCCCCCCCCAATGACCCCCCCCCCCTGTCACAAACTGACACCAGCAGTTTTTTTTTTTTTTTCTGATTACTGCATAGTGTCAGTTTGTGACAGTTACAGTGTTGGGACAGTTACTGTTACCCCCCTTTAGGTCTAGGGTACCCCCCTAACCCCCCCTAATAAAGTTTTAACCCCTTGATCACCCCCCCTCACCAGTGTCACTAAGCGATCATTTTTCTGATCGCTGTATTAGTGTCGCTGGTGACGCTAGTTAGGGACATAAATATTTAGGTTCGCCGTCAGCGTTTTATAGCGTCAGGGACCCCCATATACTACCGAATAAATGTTTTAACCCCTTGATTGCCCCCTAGTTAACCCTTTCACCACTGATCACCATATAACTGTTACGGGTGACGCTGGTTAGTTCGTTTATTTTTTATAGTGTCAGGGCACCCGCCGTTTATTACCGAATAAAGGTTTAGCCCCCTAATCGCCCGGCGGTGATATGCGTCGCCCCAGGCAGCGTCAGATTAGCGCCAGTACCGCTAACACCCACGCACGCAGCATACACCTCCCTTAGTGGTATAGTATCTGAACGCATCAATATCTGATCCGATCAGATCTATACTCGCGTCCCCAGCAGTTTAGGGTTCCCAAAAACGCAGTGTTAGCGGAATCAGCCCAGATACCTGCTAGCACCTGCGTTTTGCCCCTCCGCCCAGCCCACCCAAGTGCAGTATCGATCGATCACTGTCACTTACAAAAGACTAAACGCATAACTGCAGCGTTCGCAGAGTCAGGCCTGATCCCTGCGATCGCTAACAGTTTTTTTGGTAGTATTTTGGTGAACTGGCAAGCACCAGCCCCAGGCAGCGTCAGGTTAGCGCCAGTATCGCTAACACCCACGCACGCACCGTACACCTCCCTTAGTGGTATAGTATCTGAACGGATCAATATCTGATCCGATCAGATCTATACTAGTGTCCCCAGCAGTTTAGGGTTCCCAAAAACGCAGTGTTAGCGGAATCAGCCCAGATACCTGCTAGCACCTGCGTTTTGCCCCTCCGCCCGGCCCAGCCCACCCAAGTGCAGTATCGATCGATCACTGACACTTACAAAACACTAAATGCATAACTGCAGCGTTCGCAGAGTCACGCCTGATCCCTGCGATCGCTAACAGTTTTTTTGGTAGTATTTTGGTGAACTGGCAAGCACCAGCCCCAGGCAGCGTCAGGTTAGCGCCAGTACCGCTAACACCCACGCACGCACTGTACACCACCCTTAGTGGTATAGTATCTGAACGGATCAATATCTGATCCGAACAGATCTATACTAGCGTCCCCAGCAGTTTAGGGTTCTCACAAACGCAGTGTTAGTGGGATCAGCCCAGATACCTGCTAGCACCTGCGTTTTGCCCCTCCGCCCGGCCCAGCCCACCCAAGTGCAGTATCGATCGATCACTGTCACTTACAAAAGACTAAAACGCATAACTGCAGCGTTCGCAGAGTCAGGCCTGATCCCTGCGATCGCCAACAGATTTTTTGGTAGCGTTTTGGTGAACTGGCAAGCGCCAGCGGCCTAGTACACCCCGGTCGTAGTCAAACCAGCACTGCAGTAACACTTGGTGACGTGGCGAGTCCCATAAGTGCAGTTCAAGCTGGTGAGGTGGCAAGCACAAGTAGTGTCCCGCTGCCACCAAAAAGACAAACACAGGCCCGTCGTGCCCATAGTGCCCTTCCTACTGCATTCGCCAATCCTAATTAGGAACCCACCGCTTCTGCAGCGCCCGTACTTCCCCCATTCACATCCCCAACCAAATGCAGTCGGCTGCATGAGAGGCATTTTCTTTATGTCCTCCCGAGTACCCCTACCCAGCGAACGCCCCCAAAAAAGATATTGTGTCTGCAGCTAGCGCGGATATAGGCGTGACACCCGCTATTATTGTCCCTCCTGTCCTGACAATCCTGGTCTTTGCATTGGTGAATGTTTTGAACGCTACCATGCACTAGTTGAGTATTAGCGTAGGATACAGCATTGCACAGACTAGGCACACTTTCACAGGGTCTCCCAAGATGCCATCGCATTTTGAGAGACCCGAACCTGGAACCGGTTACAGTTATAAAAGTTAGTTACAAAAAAAGTGTAAAAAAAAAAATATATATAAAATAAAAAAAAATAGTTGTCGTTTTATTGTTCTCTCTCTCTCTATTCTCTCTATTGTTCTGCTCTTTTTTACTGTATTCTATTCTGCAATGTTTTATTGTTATTATTTTTTATCATGTTTGCTTTTCAGGTATGCAATTTTTTATACTTTACCGTTTACTGTGCTTTATTGTTAACCATTTTTTTGTCTTCAGGTACGCCATTCACGACTTTGAGTGGTTATACCAGAATGATGCCTGCAGGTTTAGGTATCATCTTGGTATCATTCTTTTCAGCCAGCGGTCGACTTTCATGTAAAAGCAATCCTAGCGGCTAATTAGCCTCTAGACTGCTTTTACAAGCCGTGGGAGGGAATGCCCCCCCCCCACCGTCTTCCGTGTTTTTCTCTGGCTCTCCTGTCTCAACAGGGAACCTGAAAATGCAGCCGGTGATTCAGCCAGCTGACCATAGAGCTGATCAGAGACCAGAGTGGCTCCAAACATCTCTATGGCCTAAGAAACCGGAAGCTACGAGCATTTTATGACTTAGATTTCGCTGGATGTAAATAGCGCCATTGGGAAATTGGGGAAGCATTTTATCACACCGATCTTGGTGTGGTCAGATGCTTTGAGGGCAGAGGAGAGATCTAGGGTCTAATAGACCCCAATTTTTTCAAAAAAGAGTACCTGTCACTACCTATTGCTATCATAGGGGATATTTACATTCCCCGAGATAATAATAAAAATGATTAAAAAAAAATAAAAATGAAAGGAACAGTTTAAAAATAAGATAAAAAAGCAAAAAAATAATAAAGAAAAAAAAAAAAAAAAAAAAGCACCCCTGTCGCCCCCTGCTCTCGCACTAAGGCGAACGCAAGCGGCGGTCTGTCGTCAAACGTAAACAGCAATTGCACCATGCATGTGAGGTATCACCGCGAAGGTTAGATCGAGGGCAGTAATTTTTGCAGTAGACCTCCTCTGTAAATCTAAAGTGGTAACCTGTAAAGGCTTTTAAAGGCTTTTAAAAATGTATTTATTTTGTTGCCACTGCACGTTTGTGCGCAATTGTAAAGCATGTCATGTTTGGTATCCATGTACTCGGCCTAAGATCATCTTTTTTATTTCATCAAACATTTGGGCAATATAGTGTGTTTTAGTGCATTAAAATTTAAAAAAGTGTGTTTTTTCCCCAAAAAATGCGTTTGAAAAATCGCTGCGCAAATACTGTGTGAAAAAAAAAAATGAAACACCCACCATTTTAATCTGTAGGGCATTTGCTTTAAAAAAATATATAATGTTTGGGGGTTCAAAGTAATTTTCTTGCAAAAAAAAAAAACTTTTTCATGTAAACAATAAGTGTCAGAAAGGGCTTTGTCTTCAAGTGGTTAGAAGAGTGGGTGATGTGTGACATAAGCTTCTAAATGTTGTGCATAAAATGCCAGGACAGTTCAAAACCCCCCCAAATGACCCCATTTTGGAAAGTAGACACCCCAAGCTATTTGCTGAGAGGCATGTCGAGTCCATGGAATATTTTATATTGCGACACAAGTTGCGGGAAAGAGACAATTTTTTTTTTTTTTGCACAAAATTGTCACTAAATGATATATTGCTCAAACATGCCATGGGAATATGTGAAATTACACCCCAAAATACATTCTGCTGCTTCTCCTGAGTGCGGGGATACCACATGTGTGAGACTTTTTGGGAGCCTAGCCACGTACGGAACCCCGAAAACCAATCACCGCCTTCAGGCTTTCTAAGGGTGTGAATTTTTGATTTCTCTCTTGACTGCTTATCACAGTTTCGGAGACCATGGAATGCCCAGGTGGCACAAACCCCCCCCAAATGACCCCATTTTGGAAAGTAGACACCCCAAGCTATTTGATGAGAGGTATAGTGAGTATTTTGCAGACCTCACTTTTTGTCACAAAGTTTTGAAAATTGAAAAAAGAAAAAAAAAAAAGTTTTTTCTTGTCTTTCTTCATTTTCAAAAACAAATGAGAGCTGCAAAATACTCACCATGCCTCTCAGCAAATAGCTTGGGGTGTCTACTTTCCAAAATGGGGTCATTTGGGGGGGTTTTGTGCCACCTGGGCATTCCATGGCCTCCGAAACTGTGATAGGCAGTGAAGAGTGAAATCAAAAATTTTCACCCTTAGAAATCCTGAAGGCGGTGATTGGTTTTCGGGGTCCCGTACACGGCTAGGCTCCCAAAAAGTCCCACACATGTGGTATCCCCGTACTCAGGAGAAGTAGCTAAATGTATTTTGGGGTGCAATTCCACATATGCCCATGGCCTGTGTGAGCAATATATCATTTAGTGACAACTTTGTGCAAAAAAAAAAAAAAAAATGTGTCACTTTCCCGCAACTTGTGTCAAAATATAAAATATTCCATGGACTCAATATGCCTCTCTGGAAATAGCTTGGGGTGTCTACTTTCCAAAATGGGGTCATTTGGGGGGGTTTTGTGCCACCTGGGCATTCCATGGCCTCCGAAACTGTGATAGGCAGTAAAGAGTGAAATCATAAATTTACGCCCTTAGAAATCCTGAAGGCGGTGATTGGATTTCGGGGCCCCGTACGCGGCTAGGCTCCCAAAAAGTCCCACACATGTGGTATCCCCATATTCAGGAGAAGCAGCAGAATGTATTTTGGGGTGCAATTCCACATAGGCCCATGGCCTGTGTGAGCAATATATCATTTAGTGACAACTTTTTGTAAATATTTTTTTTTTTTTTGTCATTATTCAATCACTTGGGACAAAAAAAATAAATATTCAATGGGTTCAACATGCCTCTCAGCAATTTCCTTGGGGTGTCTACTTTCCAAAATGGGGTCATTTGGGGGGGTTTTGTACTGCCCTGCCATTTTAGCACCTCAAGAATTGACATAGGCAGTCATAAACTAAAAGCTGTGTAAATTACAGAAAATGTACCCTAGTTTGTAAACGCTATAACTTTTGCGCAAACCAATAAATATACGCTTATTGACATTTTTTTTACCAAAAACATGTGGCCGAATACATTTTGGCCTAAATGTATGACTAAAATTGAGTTTATTGGATTTTTTTTTATAACAAAAAGTAGAAAATATCATTTTTTTTCAAAATTTTCGGTCTTTTTCCATTTATAGCGCAAAAAATAAAAACCGCAGAGGTGATCAAATACCATCAAAAGAAAGCTCTATTTGTGGGAAGAAAAGGACGCAAATTTCGTTTGGGTACAGCATTGCATGACCGCGCAATTAGCAGTTAAAGCGACGCAGTGCCAAATTGGAAAAAGACCTCTGGTCCTTAGGCAGCATAATGGTCCGGGGCTCAAGTGGTTAAGGGTCCCTATAGAAAATTTGGGGTAAGTTCATCATTATTTCAAGCTTCACAAGTTTGATATCTATTTACATTAGTGCAACCTCATCTTTTATGTTTTACCAAAAATTGGAAAATAAATTACGCTTGTTTTCCCTAGAATTAACCTATTGTACATTTAACTTATTGTAATTTTATTACTGAAAGTTTGAGCTTGATAAATTGTGTTAATATTGTGACAATTCGGGGTTACCACCATTTATTTCTCCGGGGTCTCTGCTTTCAGAAAATATATAATGTGTAGAGGGTTTAACTAATCTTCAGGCCTAAAATAATTTTTTAAACGTGAAAAAAAAAAAAACCAAAAGGGTTAAACATTTTCCACACTAAACTGGGCATTTTTGTATAGTTACCCCCCTTTTTTTTAATTAAAATGGAAACAAAATGCAATGAAAGTTTCCTCCTTCTCAGTGTTTCTTTGTGAAGTTCTGATACTGTCTAAACTTCGTTTTCTATAAGAGATCCTGATAAAGTCAATGTACATTACCTACACACTCTGTCCTTGACAAAGTAATTATGTACAGCAGTGAATCATCGTCCTATATAAATCCGATAACAGCCACCCTGACCATGTTTCAGTGGGAGGTGGGCTGTAGTAAACCGGCAATGTTCCTTCACCCACAAGGTTAATAACCGCTTTTGAATGCCAAAATAAAAATAAATCATGTGCTGCGCTACCTCCATAATGATCTGCTGAAACTGCAGTAAATTGCCAATAAACTACAATATACAAATAATTTGCTATAGTGATATGTAAGTGATCATTGTCACCATACAAATTCTCATATCCTCATTTGTTAATATGCACACACATCCTCAACCACTTGAGCCCCGGAAGAATTTACCCCCTTCCTGACCAGAGCACTTTTTACGATTCGGCACTGCGTCGCTTTAACTTGAAAATTGCGTGGTCGTGTGATGTTACACCCAAACATAATTGACCTCCTTTTTTCCCCACAAATAGAGCTTTCTTTTGGTGGTATTTGATCACCTCTGCGGTTTTTATTTTTTGCGCTATAAACAAAAAAAGAGCAACAATTTTGAAAAAAAAAGCAATATTTTTTACTTTTTGCTATAATAAATATCCCCAAAAAATATATAAAAAACACATTTTTTCCTCAGTTTAGGCCGATATGTACTCGTCTACATATTTTGGTAAAAAAAAAAAAATCGCAATAAGCGTATATTGATTGGTTAGCTTCTACAAAATAGGGGATAGATTTATGCCATTTTTATTATTATTATTTTTTTAAATTAGTAATGGCGGCGATCTTTGATTTTCATTGTGACTGCGACATTGCCGCAGACACATCAGAGACTTTTGACACTATTTTGGAACCATTATCATTTATACAGCGATCAGTGCTATAACAATGCACTGATTACTGTGTAAATGACACTGGCAGGGAAGGGGTTAAACACTAGGGGGCGATCAAGGGGTTAAGTGTGTCCTAGGGAGTGATTCTAACTGTAGGGGGATGGGCTCACTACAACATGACAAAGATCACTGCTCCCGATGACAAGGAGCAGTAGATCTCTGTCATGTTGCTAGGCAGAACAGGGAACTGCCTTGTTTACATTTCCCCGTCCTGCCGCTCCGTGACATGATCGCGGGACACCGGCGGACATCGAGTCCGCGGGACCCTCGGGCACGGCCACGCAGTACTTGGCGGGTGCCTGCTAGCCCGCAAATTAAAGGGGACATACCTGTATGCCCATTTGCCCACCGCTGCCATTGTGCTGACGTATATAGGCGTGTGGCGGTCGGCAAGTGGTTAAGGGCACACGGGCGCCGCCCCCCCATCCATCGCCGCCTCCCCTATCCATGCCTCCGTCCCCTTTCAGGACACTGGCTCATGGATACCAATGCGGAGGGGCTGGTGTTTTTTTTAAGCACCAATTACAGCCAGAGCCTCTCATAGACTTCAATATAGGGTGGACTCGGGTCACAGAGAGTGCACGCCGAGCCCACCCAGGTGTGTTACAGCAGTGAATTAATATATCCTCCCGGCCAATCAGGAAGCGGGTTTCGACACCGGTCACCCGATTGGCTGAAAGGACAGGTGATCCTATTGGACGCCTAGAAGGAGGAGCCCACAACCCGCCGCACGCAGGAGCCCGCAACTTGCCCATAGGAGCCTGCAACCCGGCAGCTGCCTGCCGCCCGTAGGAGCCCACCCACCTGCAACCGATGGGGCAAGCGGGTGCCGACGAACGACCAGCGGGGGGGGGGTGTGGTGGTGGGTTTGTCACCCCTCCAAAAACAAAAAAAAAACAGCCGACCACTGGTGACAGAGGTTCTCTTTATAGAAACGTCAGGGGCCTATACCCTTAATCCTTAATGTCTCCGCTGCCCTCCATCCTAGCTGATCAAGCACAGGAAAATGTACAATTAAAATGCGTTTTCTTAATTTTTAATGAATATATTTTAAACCCTGTATTTCGCTCTAACAGCTGCAGCCTGCTGTCTCCAACTGTCACAGTGACTTTTTTCTGATTGGTTTCTAATCACAAGGGGAGATCTGGTATTGCCAACAAGATCTTAAAACTAAGACTGTGCCCAGCTGTGTGTTCCAAGATTTCACCTGGGAAATTAACATTTTCCCATCACAGGTCTTCATGCCCAAAAACTAGCTGGAGTTTTTAACAGATAACAATACTTGCATTCTCCAAGTGATAATTGTGAAATTATTTGTTGTATATTATTAAAAATTATAATTTTTTTTTTTAGCAATGACCATAATAAAGAAAAAAAGAAAATATTATATTAAAATGCCTTCTTGGTCCTACAGTCTAGGTTGCTTCTTTTTTAAAAATGTTGTCCTAATATCTCAATATACTTAAGATATAGGAAAATTAGAAAGTATGGGATTCTCCATGTTGAGCATCGTAAGGTGTAGTGAAGTGAAAAAAAAAGGCTCAAGTATGAATAGGGGCATATAATGTATTTCCGCTTTTGCAGACAAATTAGGGTAGCACTTTATTGTGTTTTTTTTTTTTTTACATGGTCCCATTCAAATAGCAAATCACAAAGACATATTAAAAAATATCAGCTTACCTTTTTTAGATACTCTATTCTGGACCTTCCAGCAAGAAAAAATCCTAGTTAGTTCTCTTTGTTTATGAGGAGGCTGGGCACTTGGGCAGGTGTGTTGGTCATAATTTAACACTGTCTGTACTGTGTATGCAGATGTTCATTATCAGTTGTACCTAGATTTGAACATGGTTTGTCCTAACAAAGGGTTAAAGGTGTAGAGGCTGGGTTTCTTAACATTGTACGTTAATGAGGACAGACCTGGGACAGGCTCAATTTAACATTGTTCTAAAAAACCTTTAAGTCCGCTACGACACATTCTCCTGAGAAACATCTAATGCCCTGTACACACGTCGGAATAAACTCTGAAGGTTTTTACAACGGAGTTCCGACGGAATTCCGCTCAAGCTGTCTTGCATACACACGGTCACACCAAATTCCGACCGTCCAGAACACGGTGATGTACAACACGTACGACGGGACTAGAAAACGGAAGTTCAATAGCCAGTAGCCAATAGCTTCCGTCTCGTACTTCAGAGCATGCGTCGTTTTTGGTGCGTCGGAACAGCATACAGACGAGCGTTTTTTCCGATAGTAATTTGTTCCGTTGGAAAAATATAGAACATGTTCTCTATCTAAGTTCTTCTGAATTTTGACAGAAAAAGTCCGATGGGGCATACACACGGTCGGAATATACGATGAAAAGCTCCCATCGGACTCTTTCTGTCGGAAATTCCGCTCGTATGTAAGAAGGTAAGAAATATTAACCAGTTTACATCTGCCCTATAGCAGTAACAACAGATCTCTCCACAGCCAGCATTAATAGACTCTCCAGCAGCCAGCAACAATAGACCCCTGCATCAACCGTAGATCTCTCCTAACAATAACTGACCCCCCCACAGCAATATAAGACCCACCCCTAGCAACAATAGGTCCTCTAACAGCAACAATAGACCTCTCTGCAAAAATAGATCCCACAGCAGCCAAAATCAATAGACTCTGCATCACACTTCAGCACCCACCCTTTACCATTACATGCAGTCAGTGCTGGAGGTGCCAGCTTCTCCCCTGCGTTCCCACTGAAAAAAGCCCTATATATATATATATATATATATATATATATATATATATATATATATATATATAATATTATTTCTGCGTAGCACACATCCTTGGAATGTTTGAGATCCCAAGGATGTGTGCTGCTCTATGGAATTTAAATATTTAAATACTGCAATCAGGAGCCGACCGTGGGCGCCATCCAGACCGGGGACAACCATGGTTGAGCAATTGTGAGTCTTTGAATATTTATTATGTAAATGGGGACAGTCAAATAAACTCATTACAAATTCCAATATATCTCCCATTAAACTAAAAAAAACAAAAAAACTTTGACAGGCAGGGCTCTTATGGCATAAGAGATCCTATTGGTTTCCACACACGTTGCAGCTCAGAGTACATTATGGCACCACTCTGTGCTGGGGTGATGTAACTCCCGTATGTATGCATGGGAGTGACATCATCACGGCCCGTCCAGAGAGCTGGCCGAACAGAGCAAACCCGGGGGGAAGACCTGGTAAAGATAGGGGCACGCATACACTGACAACTCGGCGCTAGAGGTCTTCCTTTGACAGGTAAGTCTTTCATAATCATTTTGGCATAAAGCTGCAAGGGACCCGAATACAAAAAAAAATTACGAGTTTAATACCGCTTTAAGGTGGGACATATGTGGGGTAAGATGCTGCTCAAAACCGACCCTGTGCTTCAGATGTGGATATGGCTATGTATGACTTTAGCCAGCGCTTCTCCGGCCACCCCCACTGACATGTTTCGCCCTGCTTACCGGGGCTTGGTCACTAGTGCCTGATGCCTGCTCCCACTTTCTGAATACCGGCAGAGACACCTGTGACCCTCCAGCTTTGAGTGGTGCTCCAAGTCCACACGTGATCAATGCTTTAAGGGAGTCATTGATGTTCCAGGACCCACGTCAGTTCTTACCCAGTGGTGACAACTGTACCTGCGTGGTACTTTCCTTCTTTGTCTTTCTTAGGAAGTGAAGGACTAAAGCCGCTTACGCATGTACTGAAAATCGCCCGGTTCTTTTCGGTCTGTGTCTGCACTGGTGTACCCGGTCTATTGACCAGTTTCTGTCAAACGGTCATGCTGGAAAACCAGCATTCGATCAGCGCTTGCAGCCAATAGTGGGAATCTGTCCTTTACATTTACAGGTGGTGTCATAAGTATCTCAGCAATGTGTTTTGACTTCCTTTGTATATATATGCATAAAATTGAAAAGAATTGTTGGAGGGCCATGAGATCAGATTTGGTAAACATTCCAATATAGAAATACAGAACAGTGAGCAATTAAAAATGTAAATGTCATATATAAAAAGACTTTACAGTAAACGCTACTGCAATTCCTCAGGATATGTGTTAAAATGAAAACCTCTATAATTTCCCTTTGCTACGGTGTTTATCACTAAGTATTTTTATGTGACATTTTTAAATGGCTTCCATATTTTTGTTATTTCATTAAATGTAGAGAGTTACTGATTAGTCACCGGGCAGGTTAGTTTAGCTACTGAAACTACTGTGTTTTAACATTTAATGCGGGGGTCAGCAAACTTTTTCCACTTAAGGGAGGGATTCAATGTATGTGAATGCATGGAGAGCTGCATTCACCTGCTAATAAATGAAGATAATAATCTGTAGCCCTTTACATTACACAGCCCCCGCACCTCTGGAACCTTTTACATTACACAGCCCCGCACCTCTGGACCCTTTTACATTACACAGCCCCGTACCTCTGGACCCCTTTACATTACACAGCCCCGTTACTCTGGACCCCTTTACATTACACAGCCCCGCACCTCTGGACCCCTTTACATTACACAGCCCCCGCACCTCTGGACCCTTTTACATTACACAGCCCCGTACCTCTGGACCCCTTTACATTACACAGCCCCGTACCTCTCGACCCCTTTACATTACACAGCCCCGTACCTCTGGACCTCTTTACATTACACAGCCCCGTACCTCTGGACCCCTTTACATTACACAGCCCTGTACCTCTGGACCCCTTTACATTACACAGCCCCCCCCATGTTATGCTTTGGAATAGCTTGTGGAATAACCACAAACTACGGTACTTAAAAATCTCCATAGGCTACGCTTTATGTCTACAGGTTACCAGTTTAGAGTTACATAGGATGTCTAGTGCTAGAATTATTTCTCTTGCTCTAGCAATTGCAGGGAAACCTCACATGTGTGGTTTGAACACTGTTTACATTTGCGGTCACAAATTACGTATGCGTTCGCTTTTGCGCGCAAGCACTGAGGGATGGGGGTGCTTTAAATTTTTTTTCTTATTTATTTTATTTCATTTTTTTTTATTTTGACACTGTCCCTTTTAAAAAAAAAAATTCTGATCACTTTTATTGCTGTCAGAAGGAATGTAAACATCCCTTGTGACAGTAATAAACATGTACTCTTTATGGAGGGATCTGAGCTCTATAAGACCCCAAATCCCTCCTTTACACTTAAAAGCATTCAAAACGTCAAGTTTGGCTGTTTTGAGTACTGTCATTTTTCTTAAATCTGGCGCCTTTAAGTCTTCTAGAGTATGCTGTCCAGTTCTGGGCACCAATCCTCAGGAAGGATGTACTGGAAATGGAGCGAGTACAAAGAAGGGCAACAAAGCTAATAAAGGGTCTGGAGGATATTAGTTATGAGGAAAGGTTGCGAGCACTGAACTCTCTGGAGAAGAGACGCTTGAGAAAGGATATGATTTTAATTTATAAATCCCGTACTGGTGACCCCACAATAGGGATAAAACTTTTTTGCGGACAAGAGTTTAACAAGACACGTGGCCACTCATTAAAATTAGAAGAAAAGAGGTTTAACCTTAAACTACATAGAGGGTTCTTTACTGTAAGAGCGGCAAGGGTATGTAATTTTCTTCCTCAGGCGCTGGTCTCAGCGGGGGGCATCAATAGTTTCAAGAAACTATTAGATAATCACCTGAACGACCACAACATACAGGGATATACAATGTAATACTGCCAAATAGAATAAAGAAAGATGTGCAATGAATGCACAAAGAAGTCGCCCCTTAGGACTTTAGCGGCAGAATAATGTATAGAGAGCAGGTTATATAAAATGCACATAGGTGCCAATTTTATTAAATGTAGAAAAAATATGAAAAATATACGAATACAAATACACAATATATATATTCACTAAAAAATACACACATCAATATGTACAAGGTAAATATATCAACCCAGAGCTTACAACCCGCTGCCTAAATAGAGTTGAGGTCAGACGGATAGATTTATAGCATATATCCCAACATGTTTCAGAATTTAATATGTATTGTTCCTTCATCAGGGTGTTTACGGTTAATACTGCCAATTAATCACACACATAGGTTGGACTTGATGGACCTGTGTCTTTCTTCAACCTCACCTACTATGTAACTATGCTTCAATTTGTGAATGAAAAAGCAGCTCAGCACAGAGTGATTCCCATTCATTCACTGTGCAGTGCAGCTGAGGCTGCAAAGAAAGGGACTGGGGAATCTCTGTCCTCAGGTCATTTCTCTGTCTCAAACGTGAGACATCAGGTGCCTGTTTAGACTCCTTATATTTTACCAAAGCCCCCCCAATGGAGCTCCAAAAAAAAAAAATGATTGAAAAAGAAATGAAAAAAATAACATTTTAGAAATGAATAAAAGAAAATTGTAAAACATAATAAAACATAAAATAAAATGCTCTAACTGACACTGTCCATGTTTTAATACATTATAAAATGTTTGTCTACAGGCATGTGTGTTTGAGCTTTGGGGTGCACACTCTAATACATCTACAGTGCATCTGGAAAGTATTCACAGCGCTTAACTTTTTCCACATTTTGTTATAGCCTTATTCCAAAATGGATTCAATTGATGATTTTCCTCAAAATTCTACAAACAATACCCCATAATGACAACATGAAAGAAGTTTGTTTGAAATCTTTTCAAATTATTAAAAAATAAAAAAGGAAAAAAAAATCCCATGTACATAAGTATTCACAGCCTTTGCTTAATACTTTGTTGAAGCCCCTTTGGCACCAATTACAGCCTCAAGTTTTTTTGAGTATGATGCTACAAGCTTGGCACACCTACTTTTGGGCAGTGTTTCCCATTCTTCTTTGCAGGACCTCTCAAGCTCCATCAGATTGGATGGGGAGCGTCGGTGCACAGCCATTTTTAAATCTCTCCAGAGATGTTCAATCGGGTTCAATTCTGGGATGATCTGGCTGGGCCACTCAAGGACATTCACAGGGTTGTCCCGTAGCCACTCCTTTCTTATGTTGGCTGTGTGCTTAGGGTCGTTGTCCTGTTGGAAGATGAACCCCAGTCTGAGGTCCAGAACGCTCTGGAGCAGGTTTTCATCAAGGATGTCTCTGTACATTGCTGCATTCATCTTTCCCTCCATCCTGACTAGTCTCCCAGTTCCTGCCTCTGAAAAACATCCACACAACATGATGCTGCCACTACCATGCTTCTGTAGGGATGGTATTGGCCAGGTGATGAGCAGTGCCTGGTTTCCTCCAAGCATGATCCTTGCCATTCAGCCCAAAGAGTTCAATATTTGTTTCATCAGACCAGAGAATTATGTTTCCTATGGTCTGATAGTCCTTCGGGTGCCTTTTGGCAAACTCCTGGTGGGCTATCATGTGCCTTTTACTTAAGAGTGTCTTCTGTCTGGCCACTCTACCATACAGGCCTGATTGGTGGATTGCTGCAAAAATGGTTGTTTTTTTGGAAGGTTCTCCTCTCTCCACAAAGAAATGCTGGAGCTCTGTCAGAGTGACCATCGGGTTCTTGGTCACCTCCCTGACTAGGATCCTTCTCCCTCGATTGCTCAGTTTGGCCGGGCACCCCGCTCTAGGAAGAGTCCTGGTGGTTCCAAACTTCCTCCATTTACGGTAGATGGAGGCCATTGTGCTCATTGGGAACTTCAATGCTGCAGACATTTTTCTGTACCCAGTCAATGCGATATTCCAGTCGCACACATTCCCGGACAAACGGCAATAGAGCATTAACGGGTGCTGTAACGATTACCAGTTGGGTTCTGGAAGCATCAAACAAAAGTACATCTTCGCCAGCACACCATGGATCAGCAAACAAGATTGTCCAAAAAGGTTTTTAATCGAAAACCAGGATAATGGGAGGCGAGACCAGGATGATGTCTGTAAGCTTTCTGAAAAGAGGGGGGAAATTGGCCTGGTATAATCCATCATACTTGCGGGTGAGTCGTATACCTAAATAGGGCAATGAGGGGGGCCACTGAAAAGGGAAATTTGTTTTCAGGGATGCCAGTTCCGATAGGGAATGATTTACAGACATTGCCTTAGACTTAGTAGTAACATGCAGGCCTGAGAAAGACGCAAAAGCCTCCAGGAGAAAGAATAAATTCGGTAGCGAAATTCTAGGCAGACTTGCAGAGTCAGTAAGATGTCATCTGCAAACAGCGATATCTTATGGTCAGAACCTGTAACCTCAAAACCCTTTATGTCTGGATGTGAACGGATCGCCTCCGTCAGGGGTTCCATGGCCAGAACGAACAAAATGTGACACCCGTCACAATGTTCTTACCAGCAACCCGGTCCGGATATTAGACGAGTTCCGTCATAGACTTACTACTTAATATTCAGCCCATAACCTCATAAATGACCAAGATATAAAATATTTTTTGCAGCATATCCCTCTGCCTACTATATCCTCGGTACACATGGACCTTATGGACCGTGACATCAAAGAATCTGAAGTCCGCCAATATATCAAAGACCTGAAAGTGGGCAAGAGGCCGGGTTCAGACGGCATTATGGCACTTTAGTACAAAAAACTAGTGGATGTGTTAGCCTCTTCTTTAAAGTGGTTGTAAACCCTTTTTGTTGACTTTTACCTATAGGTAGTGGAAATATCTCCTAAACGTACGCCGTTTAGGAGATATTTCACTTGTAGTGCGCCCATGACGTCATCGGCGCATGCGCTGTGAAGAAACGGACCACCATGCCGTTTCTTCCCCCAGCGTGTGCCGTGACTGAAGGCTCCCGTGCGCATGCGCGGGACTGACGTCAAGCGACTCCGGCCAGCCACAGAGCTGGAGTCCGTGGCCCCAGAAGGAAGAGGGGAGAAGATGGACGCAGCCTGCACATGGGGTCAACGCGTAAGTGTCGTATAATGGGCTAGTATGCGATGCATACTAGTCCATTATGCTTTTCATTTGCAGGCCTTGCAGGGAGCAAAAGAGGAAGTACAACCCATCAGGGTTTACTTCCTCTTTAATAATGTATAATTCAGTCAAAAATGAACATTCTTTTGATGGCTAATATAGGAATGTTGCCTAAACCCAACCGTGATCATTCTTCTTGGGCCAACTTCCGACCTATATCCTTTATCAATATTGATGTGAAAATTCTTACTAAAATATTGGCTTACTGATTGAATTAATTCCTTCCCCGTCTAAGACCAGATTGGTCCCTGCTCAAAATGACATTTCTAAAGGGAAAAAAAGTTGTTTAGAACTACTCGCGGCTATAATTAATTGTTGGTCCCGGTGTTCTGCCGAGAAAGTTCCGCTCGGCGGATAAGTTCCCCCCTCTACTGCGCCTGCGCAGTAGGATCCGGCAGAAATAGCCGAAGCGGAACAGCTGAAAATCAGCTGTACATGGCGCCTGTAAGAGGGCCCCTCGCGGGCTCGCTTCGCTCGCCACGCTTCGGGCACGGCCTCGCTGCGCTCGGCACTTTTAGATTCCCCCTCTAGGTCCACTTGGATGGTGGGGAAGGAACCTGGACCTAGGGCGCAGGCGCCGTGTACAGCTGATTGAAGCGTTTGAGCTTCGGCTATCTCCGGCGGCTGACAGTAGTACGTACTGCTCAGGCGCTGCACCTGAGCAGTACAGGGGGGGAACTTATCCGCCGAGGGAACTTTCTCAGCAAGACACCGGCAATACAGATGAAAGTCATTGAAAAAAAACAGCATGGGATTCCCCCACAGTCCATTACCAGGCCCTTTGGGTCTGGTATGAATATTAAGGGGAACCCCGAACCAAAAAAAAAAAAAAAAAATTGCGTGGGGGTCACCCTCAAAATCCATACCAGACCCTATTGTGCAGGGACTGTTCTAAACACGGGGAAAAATGCGCCACTTTACAGGCATACTATAGACACCCCCCAGGTACGAAATTTAAAGGAATATTTCACTTTTATTGTTTCACTTTAAGCATTATTAAAATCCCGAAAAAATGGCCATTTTTAAAAAATGTTTTGCATTGATACATGTCCCCTGGGGCAGGTCCCGGGTCCCCAAACACTTTTTATGACAATAACTTGCATGTAAGCTTTTAAAATGAGCACTTTTGATTATTCATGTTCATGTCCCATAGACTTTAACGGTGTTCGTGTGTGCTGACGAATTTTTTGCCTGTTCGGTATGTTCTGGTGCGAACAGAACGGGGTTGTCTTCGGCCCATCCCTAATCCTGAACAAGTGTCGACACTGTGAGGGTACAGTGGTCCACTGGACCCCCCTCAGCATTCTAAATAATACTAAACATAAACATATGAAAAATGAGCAGTATGTGTATAGTATGTGAGGCACAAACTATAAGTAGGAAAGAGAGTACTGGCTCAAATGAGAAATTAGGTGAAACCAGTCCATGGTTTCCCAGGATAAACCAAGGAAGGACAGGGAAAGGAAATTGGCTAATAGGTAAACAATATTAATGCAGGTGCCAGCATTCCATTAAGTAACAGTCAATGGAATATACCATATTTCCAATCCAAACTGTGCAATATCATGAGAATCGGATAACCTCTCTGATAATCATAAGGGACAAAGTCATAGTCCACGCCCCATAAGAGGCTCGGAGCGGACCTACATCCCCCAAACACATCAGCTGGCAAAAAAAATTCATGTACCAGCCATCTCCCCAGCCGCAGGCACCCATCCCGGGGACCCTCATCCATCAAATTGGGAGACCCTGAGTGGTATACCCTCAGCCGAAAGTGCCAGCCACCTGTAAATGTAAAAAAAAAAAGAAATACACACACACACACATATATGTATACATGCATGCACACGTACGTGTATGCATACAGATAAACAAACATATACAGTATGATGCCAGCGGTGGGACTTTAAAGAGCCTCTCGGTGTCCAAGTGGACAGAATCAATTTCAAGGGATGTAGTCCAAGCAGGTTAAGAGTGGACAGGAAGCCTGAGTCAAAACTCAGAGTCATGTTGAAGGGAAAACCCAGAGCTTAGGGTGGCACAGTTCCTCAACCATTAGGGACATCCTGGAAGTGTTGAGCTTGAAGAGAACAGAGGGCCGGGGAACCTTGTTGAGATGTCTGTGACAGTTTGCGGGGAGCCTGAGACTGCCTTGGGCGGAATGACGAAGTAGATGGTTCCGCTTCAGATGACGGAAGATCCAGTTGTAAGTCCTGGAAGTGACGCCTCAAATCCAGAAGAGAAGATGCCTGAAATTGATGACCTTAATGGGAAAATGAAAGTTTAAAGGGGAACCCCCACCTGTATTTGATACCATTGGTTTGGAGGATTTGTAGATAAGGCTTTAGGCTTCTTCTCTTTGCGATAATAACCGGGGACGGATCTGCAAACAGCTGGAGAGGGTGGTTTTGGAAAGAAAGGCCAGGACGTTCCCTCGTCGCTTGCAACAGCCACTCTTTGGTACGGTAAAAGTTAAACTTTATGATAACATCAATTTGTCTATTGTTTCCAAGAGCCCATGCGCGGCCCCTGCAAATCAATAAAAGTGGCGCTAAAAGTCAGTGTTTAAACTGTCAAGTATGCTACAAACACTCTATAAGCTAAAGTGATCTAGTGCTATAAATAATACATAAGAAATACAAGATTATTCCATAAATGTGCAACTGAAATCGTGACAGTGCCTGTGAAAGTATATCATACACAGAGCAATATTATATCGTAACTGATATCAATGAAAAAATATAAGTGATTGAGTCCATAAAGAATCCATAGACAGGACACCGTGCAGGAAATGTGCAATATCTGGAAACAGTCCACCAATTCATTCAGTGACAGTGATTCCTCTCCCCTTGAACTCAACACTCACCAGCTCAATATGCCTCACACTCTCGTGTTTTGGCAATCAGGCATAAGTATAGTTGGTCAATTGAAGGCAAAAGATCCAGATTCCTTGATAAATCCAAGTGTCACCTCAATGTATAAAAGAACTCAAAATAGTGTGATACCGTAAAACATGTAAAATTTATTTAACTTAAAAGCTTCAATCATTACACTCACAAGAAACCTTCTTGGTAAAAGCCAAACTGACACTGCAAATCAAATCCAAACTCAATTCTCCTCTGTGAAACGCCCAGCACCACTGTGGAAATGACGGTCACGGCGGACCTCAAGGGACAGCGCTAGATAGGTTCTCACCCCACTTCGCTGACACGCTGCTGGTGTAGATCTCCTGCTATTATGCAAGCCCAGGGGGCAGCTCCTCTGTCACCTTCGAAAGCTCCCGCCGGTGTACGGAGATACACAGCCACGTCCCGTCCGTCACTGATTGTTACTGGTAGATGCCGTACAGCCACGCCCCGACATGTTTCATCATACCTGACTTCCTCATGGGATTGGCTGTACGGCACGGCATCACCTCCCCTTATACCCCTCAGGTCTATCGACGTAGCTGTATGCTAATGAATCTTCCCGTTCCCAGGTGTCCACGCGGCCCTCAAAGCAGCGATGCTGGGCCGATCACACACACCAGAGAGTATGATCATTATACAATGTCCTTAGTGTTATCGGAGCACATACACGCAAATGTATTGCATAGATCGAATAGCAAAAATTCAAAAGGTATACAAACAAAATGCAAAGCAAACATTCAAAAGGGAATGTAAAACGATGAGAAACTTTCAATCATAAACCTTATTCATGAGATTCTGATTGATCGTATACATACATCCTATTTACTGGACGCCTCTCAAGGACTTATTAGCCTAGAAGTGTTACCTAGTGGCCTAGTCCTGATACTCTGTGTCATATAATCAAAGTATGCAACCCATACATTGCCCGATCCTGATCTAAAGATCGGGACACTTCCCTAGATATACCCCTCATTACCCCTAACTCAAAGTAGAGAAGCTAAATAGATGTAAACGCGACTCCTTAACTCGCTCTATATTATATATTTATAATAAGTGAAAAATTAATATTATTATTGTGCACTAAGTGAATCTATAAAAGTAATTGGAGAACCTCAATGCTATTAACCAGCATCATAGCCCCCTAGTGGTGAAAATGAAAAAGTGACTTCTCAGTTTCCCAAAAATTGAATTTAAATAGGGTAAAATTAAAATGAAATTGAGCCGCACAATTACCATCCCCTATGACCACTTCCAGTCATTTAACCTACTGATGTGCCAAATCAGTGTAAAGTTCTGATACTTGTGCAGTGTGCTTCAAACCTATAAGTGCTACAGTGTCTATAGGTCAATATTTCAGAAAAAATATATATTTTTTGCGTAGAAATCTGAAATTCTTAATAATTTTTTAAAACAATGTGTACAGTGAAATAAACTGTTTAAAGAAATATATAGAGCAAAGTATGGGCAAATCTCATTGGGTGCCCTGCTTAAACGTCACTGATGAAGCAGTTTAAGTCTACCTCAATGTTGAGGCCCCTGGGGGCAAGGCTCTTCAAACGGTATATCCATAGGGTCTCCCTTTGTGAGAGGTCCCTTACTCTATTCGACCCTCTCCAAGATGGATACACACAATCTAATCCACAAAATTGTGCTAAGGAGGGGTCTTGGTGATGTTTCTCTCGGAAGTGTAAAGATACACTATGGTGTTTGAAGCCATTCTTAATATTCGTAAGATGTTCAGATATTCGGACACGGAGTAGTCGTTTTGTCCGTCCCACATACAATAACCCACACGGGCACCATAAAAGGTAGACCACGTGTGAGGAATTGCACGATATATATTCTTTGATTTCAAAAGTTTTCTGGTCTGTGCTGGTAACAGTTGTTATCCCCCTATTGGAGACCCTCACAGTTTTGCAACACACACATTTCCTGCATGGAAAAAAGCCCTGTAGGTCAATCCTTAAAGTCTGTTGCCCTGGTGGGTTCAGGTTCTTTCTTACCACTCTATCACCAAAGTTTGGAGCTCGTCTATAGACAAACTTGGGCGATGAGGGCAAGATTTGGCCTAAGTGTCTATCCCTACCCAAGATGTACCAGTGCTTTCTAAATATTGCCTCAATGTCCCTATACTGGAAATGAAAGCCTGTGATGAACCTGATTTGTTGTTGAGTTTTTTCTCTTGGTGGGCGTCCCCTGCCAAAACACTGGTCTCTAGGTATGAGAGCTATTTCCTGTATTGTATTATCCAATATCTGCTCTTGATAACCCTTCTGTAAGAATTTGTCCTTTAATATTTTAACTTGGGTATGGTAATCCTCCAGCTCGGTACAGTTTCTTCGTACCCTGAGTATCTGCCCCTTCGGTATATTACGGATCCAAGAGGGATGGTGTCCACTTGTGATGGTCAAATAACTATTGCGATCCGCAGGTTTGAAATAAGTTTTGGTTTTCAAACCGTTGGCATGTTTTTCAATAGTTACATCTAGAAAATCGACAGAGGTGTCACTAATTTGGTACTCCAATTTGATGCCATTAGAGTTACCATTCAAGTGTCTCAAAAATTCAATCACTGACTTCATCGATCCTTCCCAAATGAACATTAGATCGTCTATGAAGCGACGATAAAACTTCAACTGGGGTCTTTCGATGCTAAAAACTCATTTGTCTTCCCACTCGGCCATAAACAGGTTGGCGAGGCTGGGAGCAAACTTGGCTCCCATAGCCACGCCAACCTGCTGTGAAAAGAAAAAACCGTGGTACCAAAAATAGTTATGGGACATGCAAAAGTCCAGAGCATGTCCCAAAAAGCGCTTTTGCGTGTGAGGGACTTCGTCCCTCCTGCTGAGTGCCCAGTTAAGTGCCAGCAGTGCATCCTCATGTTTAATGATGGTATATAATGAGGACACATCAGCCGTTATCAGATAGGTTTCTCTTTCAGGATTGATGGCCACTTCCCCCAAGAGTTGTAACAGGTCTGATGTGTCCTTCAAATAAGCTTTAGTAGTTACAACACTAGGCTGCAAAAATTTGTCTAAGTATTCGCCCATACGTGCCGTAATAGACCCAATCCCGTTCACAATAGGACGGGCCGGTGGTGTTTGTGCGTTCTTGTGAACTTTCGGCAGTGTGTAAATGATGGGGATCCTACACACTGAGGGCACTAGATAGCATTTCTCTTTACCACTTAAAGCATTGATCTGATGACCCCATTCGACCAACGCATTCAATTGTGTTCTATACGCTTCCGTTGGATCACCTCCCAGTTTCTTATATGTAGTTTTATCTCCCAAGAGCTCCATGAGCTGATGGTGGTAGAAATCTTTGCTCAAAAGGACAACTCCTCCCCCCTTATCCGCAGGGCGGATAATGATGTTTTTCTTATCTTCCAAAGATTTTAATCCATCTTTAATGTACCTTGGATTTACCATTTTCTTAACAGGGAGCTCATCAATGTCTTTCAACACCAGATGCTTGAATACCTCTATGAAATGGTTGTTTGATAATTGTGGATTAAAAGTTGATTTGTTCTTTAGGCCACTGTCGATTCTCTGCCCTCCTACATTAGCTCTGATCCCTGATTCTACAGGGTGGCTGAGAAAATATTTCTTTAGGTTAAGTGTTCTGATGAATTTGTGTGTGTCAATGTAAGTTTCAAACTTATTCATCACTCTCCTAGGGGCACATTTAAGACCAGTCTGTAATATATTCAATTCTTTCTCATTTAATTTGGCTTCACTCAAGTTAAATATACCTGTCTCTACATATCCCTCGATCTTTTTCTTGGGTTGTCTACGTCTGCCTGCCCGGCATCCCCTTCTCCTCTTTGGTAAGGGGTCACTTCTCGGTTTGGGTAATGTGGGGGCCCAGTTGGATTGCCTCCCCTGCGTTCCCCTGGGTGTGTGTTCCTCCTTGGTGTTCCACCCCCCCTCCCCCCCCCTCCCCCGTTGTCCTAAAAAAGGTTCCTGTTGATAGTGTGTTCTATACTCTTCATCCATTAATGGTTGATATCTGTTATACAGTGGTACATGGTAATTGGTTTCAGGAGGAGGGTACTGGTGCCATTGTTGGGTGTGATCCATGGTTCTCCCCCCTCCTCCCCTTCTCTGTTGATAAGAGTGGGGTGAGGGGTAACCATATTGCTGAGGGTATCCCCCATTGTTTGGTCTAATTGAGCCTGCTTGTTGGTACTGTTCACTGTGGCCATACTCCCTGTTGCCTGGGGTGTTGCCATTTCGGTTATAATTGGGGCCTGTAGTACTTCTATTATTAGTCCCCCTAGAGGGTGCTTCTCTAGCTTGATGTGATTGTACAGTTGTCCTGACAGCCTCTCCCTCTTTATTGGCATTATCAGTATCAGTATTTACAGCATTAAGGTTCTGCCAAGCATATACCTTATTGGTTTTGAAGTCATTGGAATCCCTATTGTATTTTTTAACCTTTTTCTTTTGGGTATCTCGGTCTATCTTTTCTAGTTTCTTTTGCATGTTGGTGTTAAACTCTTTCATCTGGTTGGAATCCTTGATTGGTTCCAGCCTACTTTGCAGAGTGGTGATTTTCTCTTTAATTTTACTAAGTTTGATCTGTTTTCTTTTTAAAACAAGGGTTTGTAATTCCCTCCCTACTCTATTAAAAAATTCGAACCACTCATCCATAAACATTTGTGCATTGAGCCCATCCTGGGGTGCTACTTCCCATCTTAGGCTGCGAAAGATGAGATTCTCCCTTAAATAATGTTCGAATGTGAAAACATCCCATCATGTTTTAATCTGTTTTTCTAACAGGTTATCTAAATTCTTTAAGATACTCGTGTAGTCTTCCTCACAGTCAGTCATTTCATGACTTGTGGAGAAGACACATTCGGGGTTCATTTGTCGATTGGATAAAAAATTAATAGCATCCATGGCTGCAGGTGGTTTAAAGATTGTACAATGTAACAAATATGAAAACTCAAGGTAATCCGCCCTTCCCGAGTCTTCACCACTGCGCTCAAATGCCAGGTGAAGGGATGTTACGATAACATCCCTGGGAGAGCCGTCAGTTGGCTTAGGTGCAAGGGACCTACGGTTGAATTCCAAGCGCTCTAACGGAATCTCTGGCGCCAACTCCTGGAAGAACGCAGTGGCAGTGCCCTGTAAATCAGTAATGACCTCTGGGATCCCACAGATCCTAAGATTATCCCTTAGTGCCCTGTTTTCGGAGTCTTCCAGCTTGTCACGCAAACTTTTAAGCTCAGCATTAAGTTTATCTTTCTCATCCTCATGACCTAGCAGCACTGTAGTAGTTAAATCCATCCTCTGCTCTAGCTGATTTGTGCGGTGGCCTAGCTCTTTAAGGCCTCACATTAGGTCTAATAGAGAGTTTGCGAGAGGCTGAGGAGATTTCATCCCTCACTATGGAGCGAAATTTGGACAGCATGGCATCTGGGTCAGACAAGGCTGGGCTCACCAGGTCTGTGGGGAATTGTTGCAGGCTGTCTGTAGGAGAGGCTGGACCCTCTGCTGAGAGCCTCGTGATGTCATCAGGCTCAGGGGGCTCGGGTGCCATCTTGCCCTTTCCTGCAGCAGGGGGAACTTTGTACTGTTTTGATTGTTTCTGTTTATTCTTCTGGGATCGGTACATACCCGTGGGTGCCTGGCGGTGTCCACAATCCCGGGAGCCCGGAAAGGAGTTTGTGCGGTCAGCTAGCCGGGGTTTTACTGTCCATTGGCATTGAACGGGGGGTCTATGCAGCCATGTCCCGCGATCGCGCGCATACGCCCCCGAAAACTAGTAAATTTCAACAACTAGTTACAATCTGTAGGCTTTACATAGAGATCACTCAAAAGAAGTTCACTATGAATATATTGTATATACTTGTATCCAAAAAAGACATAAATGTCTCATCATACATTATATTAAATTGTACATTGGATACAACATGATTCAAAATTTCATGGAATACTCCAACTCCAATCTTTTCCCTATAACTTCTTATTCCACAACTGCAGACCAAGACATGGCATAAATCGGGTATTAACTGCGTAGAAGACCTCTACATTGAGGATAAACTTAGATCTTGGTCAGATTTGATGACTACCTACAATCTTCCTTTACGGATTACTCTACACATATGCGTATCTCCCATTTTCTGCATACCATGCCCAAACCCACAATATGTACATCCACATGCACCTTGTGCCAAGAGTATTTCCTTGTTCTATTCACTCTTCCACCATAAAGAAGTTTTCAGCAAAACTTCATGCATGCAACGTTGGGAGTCATATTTACACTCCACCTTTTTTAGATTTACAGTGGCTTATAGCATTATACTATTCCTCTTTAGTTACCCACTGTGTGAATCATTGGAAACCAAAATGGTTGATAAATTCTCCTCTGATCACTCTCCATTTTGTTGGAGGGGCTGTAGTCAAGTGGGAAAAATCCTCCACATGCTCTGGAAGTGTACAAATCTGACCAGTTTCTTGAACAAAACTTTTAGTCTATCTAAAATTACCAGTATTTTGCTCACTCCTGATCCGGCCCTGTCTTTGCTTAACTTGGGTATTTAAAGATTCCCCATTCATCAATGCACAGTAGTACTGCATGTGCTTTTGGCAGCTAAATTACTAATTAGCAGAATGTGGAAGAAAGATCTTTCACCCAATATTTCAGAATTTACTGTATAGCCTTAATAAGCTCCATTATGAATACAAAAAATTGCTCGTTGTCAGAAATAACACGCTCCTCGGATTTGATCAGGCATGGAAACCTTGGGTTGATTGGTTATCTTTGTGACACTGAATGATATATGATTCTTGGCTGTTGCCATTTGATTATTGTGGTTTATTTCCCTGTACTGATTCTTACTCCTTTCCTCCATCAGACCATTGTTCTTTAACACCCTAATGGTCTTGTACTGATCTCAGAGGCTTAGTAATTGCATTATTTTACTGTAAATGTCTTAAGTTCTTGATATATGAAATAATCCCATTGTTGTATGTTGTCTACCTTTTAAATTCAATAATAATCTTATTGTTGGAGAAAAAAAAAAGTTAATAGAATATTAACAATGATTCTAAATCACCATGCCGGACAACCAACACCTTGTCTATGAATTTGTGGGAGCCTGCTGCTGAGTGAAACTCTAAATAGATCCCAAGGCTGCCTGTTTGTTGCGAGGAACCCATTAGAGGGCACCCTACTACTTAAAAACACCTAAATAGAACATGAAAATGAAGGATTGCAAATCAAAATCAGCCATACTGAAGGTAAAATAAATAATTCTCCCTTGCACACATATCCAGTTGTGGGCGGGGCCTACTTGCTCTGCATGTGAGGGTACCTCCTCCCACGTACAGGCTCATCAATGCTGGGACCAGGCAGGACCGGGTTCATGTGAAAGTTAACATTATGGCGATCAGGGCTGGCAAAGATCTGTAAATTCATGAACAGTTTGTAAAATCCGTGATTTTTACATCTGTACATAAATGTTCGTTACGAACATTTATGGACAAATGTAAAAATAATTTTACAAACTGTCTGTGAATTTACTGATAGTTGGCAACACTGATGGCGGTACCCTGACTTAGAGCTGAGCCATATAACTCGTGCAGTCGTTAAATGTACAGAGTCCCTCTGTAAAACTTGCTGTCTCATGTTACTACACACCTAACTTGATGTATGTTGCATTTAGGAGGGACACTGCTGAGCCCAGGCCCTCTCCACCAGTCCAGCACAACTCTGCCACCTCACTCTCAGTGACAGAATGGGGCCCCGTCATACATATAGCACTTTGGGGAACCAACCGCTAGGGAAGAAGCCAGAACACCGACCCCCCCTCGCTACTGGAGGACCTGTCACCTACACCATGTACCACGCTTTATGACCAGCTGGAATTCATTCCCACCGGTTCTTAGTTACCAGTGACAACTACTCTCATTCTCCAACTCACCTGCCAAATTAATCCTTCGTAGTGGCTTTGCTTTCATACCCCATGTGTGCTATACAGGATCAGTTCTTTGATACGCCATGTACCACCATGCACCCCTTGAACAACTTCAGGAACTTCAAGAACAGTCAATAAAACTTTACTTAATATGCTTCAGGAACATTACATCACAACATACAAGCAAAATTTAAAATATGCCTAAGGCAAAATGGATAAATACAACCCTGGCTCACATATATTAAACATTCTGAAGGAGAATAAAAATAAGAATAAAACGGTATCAACGTCAATAACAGAAGTCTAAACGGGAGGCTGCTAATATATATAGTTTATACTGAAGTTCTCTCACCTAAATCATCAGACGTTGTTCCCTGCAACAGAATGCAACATGAATGGTTCGATTTTTCTTTTGACAGGTAAAGAATGATGGAACTACTTCAATTTAAAACTTTTTATCTAGGTAATATTTTTTCAAATCGTAGAATAAAGCAAGTGATTAGTGCTAGCGCCAGAACTTCCCATGTATAAATGACAAGAACATTGGTGGCAAGGGATAAGGAGAGAGAAAGGTTGGGGAGCAAGAGAAAGGAAAAGGTATAGAGGGAGCTGGATGGGCAAACCAGAAACAAGGGGAAGATAGGGAGAGAGGAAGCAGAAGGAGAGAAAGAAGAGAGGTGAACATGGGTGAGAAAAGAGAATTACGTGGAAGAACTTTGCATCATTGGTTGCTTTCACACAGCGAAAGCCCATCAATAAAAATTCTGTATGGTAGAAGTTGTACTAACAGCCTCCATTTGCTTAGCACTATCGTGGTTCTAAAGTCTAAAATATTTTACCCTAAAGTGACACTAAACCTTTGTTTTTAAATTTTTTTAAAATAACAAACATTTCATACTTACCTCCACTGTGCAGTTCGTTTTGCACAGTGTGGCCCCGAACCTCGTCTTCTGGGGTCCCCCCCGGTGGCGACATACATACATTCATGGGGAAGTTCGTCATCAAGCACGGAAAGTGATTTCAGCGATGATCCTGCGACTGTGCCCAGTGTTGTGGGACTTGGTGCTCGATTGATTGCGATACGGAGCACACAGCGCCCCCAAGATTCCCGTTTACCGGAGCGCCTGGTATCAAAGTGGAGGTTGAAGATGACAGCCCCTTGGGATACCTTCAACTCTTTTTTACTCATGAGGTCATAGAAAGAATTGTTACAGAGACCAATCGGTACCAGGAGCAACAAGCTGCTATACCTCAGAGGTTTTCAAGGAGCAGAAAATGGGAACCAGTGACCAAGGAGGACATCTGGAAGTTTCTGGGTCTAATTATTCTCCAGGGAGTGGTGGGGAAACCCCTGCAGAAGTGGTACTGGACAACCAACAAAATATTAGCCACTCCTTTTTTTGGCACCATCATGTCGGAATACAAATTTTCTCTCATAATGAAATATCTGCATTTTCAAAATAATGAAGAATTTGATGAGACTTCTCATCCAGCTCCAAAACTGAAAAAGATTTGGGACCTATATCAAATTATTCTGAAAAATTTCCAGCAGACCTATGTACCAGACAGAGATGTCAGTATCGACGAAATGGCCTACAAAGGAAGACTTAGCTGGATACAGTACATCGCATCTAAGAGAGCACGATTCGGCATAAAATCATTCATGCTCTGTGAAGCCAGCACTGGTTACATATGGAATTCGGTCCTTTACACCGGGAAAGGGACCAAATTCCACGACAGATTCAGTCATTATGGAATGGCAACCGCTTCTGTTCTTACTTTGATTGAGCCATTGCTGAATCAGGGGTACTGCGTAACCACAGATAATTTTTATACTTCTCCAGAACTCTATTGCCCCGTACACACGGTCAGATTTTCCGATGGAAAATGTCCGATCAGAGCGTGTTGTCGGAAATTCCGACCGTGTGTGGGCTCCATCGGACATTTTCCATCGGATTTTCCGACACACAAAGTTGGAGAGCAGGAGATAAAATTTTCCGACAACAAAATCCGTTGTCGGAAATTCCGATCGTGTGTACACAAATCCAGGGCCGATCCTAGGGTCACCGGCGCCTGGGTGCAGAAATATTTCTGGCGCCCCCACATGGGCGTGGTCATCTTACCAACTCCTCCCCTTTACAAATGTTTCTATGGCAACGACTCAAACACAGAGATGCTCCCCTAAGAAGTCTTTGTCACCCTGGGATCCTCCTGTGATCTTTTAATAAAGAGAATACAGGAAGAGAGTACCCTAATGAGACCTGGAGGGGAGTATCTCTGATGCACACAGAGGGCTTCTGTTAGAGAGTCTGTTAGAAAGAGCCCCCAGACATACCACAGACATATTACAGGAGATGATCAGAGACTGCAGACATAGTACAGGAGATGATCAGAGACTGCAGACATACTACAGGAGATGATCAGAGACTGCAGACATACTACAGGAGATGATCAGAGACTGCAGACATAGTACAGGAGATGATCAGAGACTGCAGACATAGTACAGGAGATGATCAGAGGCTCCAGACATAATACAGGAGATGATCAGAGGCTGCAGACATAATACAGGAGATGATCAGAGACTGCAGACATAGTACAGGAGATGATCAGAGACTGCAGACATAGTACAGGAGATGATCAGAGACTGCAGACATAGTACAGGAGATGATCAGAGACTGCAGACATACTACAGGAGATGATCAGAGACTGCAGACATAGTACAGGAGATGATCAGAGGCTGCAGACATAATACAGGAGATGATCAGAGACTGCAGACATAGTACAGGAGATGATCAGAGACTGCAGACATAGTACAGGAGATGATCAGAGACTGCAGACATAGTACAGGAGATGGTCAGAGACTGCAGACATAGTACAGGAGATGATCAGAGACTGCAGACATAGTACAGGAGATGATCAGAGACTGCAGACATATTACAGGAGATGATCAGAGACTGCAGACATAGTACAGGAGATGATCAGAGACTGCAGACATACTACAGGAGATGATCAGAGACTGCAGACATAGTACAGGAGATGATCAGAGGCTGCAGACATAATACAGGAGATGATCAGAGACTGCAGACATAGTACAGGAGATGATCAGAGACTGCAGACATAGTACAGGAGATGATCAGAGACTGCAGACATAGTACAGGAGATGGTCAGAGACTGCAGACATAGTACAGGAGATGATCAGAGACTGCAGACATAGTAAAGGAGATGATCAGAGACTGCAGACATAGTACAGGAGATGATCAGAGACTGCAGACATAGTACAGGAGATGATCAGAGACGGCAGACATAGTACAGGAGATGATCAGAGACTGCAGACATAGTACAGGAGATGATCAGAGACTGCAGACATAATACAGGAGATGATCAGAGACTGCAGACATAGTAAAGGAGATGGTAAGAGACTGCAGACATAGTACAGGAGATGATCAGAGACTGCAGACATAGTAAAGGAGATGGTAAGAGACTGCAGACATAGTACAGGAGATGATCAGAGACTGCAGACATAGTAAAGGAGATGATCAGAGACTGCAGACATAGTAAAGGAGATGATCAGAGACTGCAGACATAGTAAAGGAGATGATCAGAGACTGCAGACATAGTAAAGGAGATGATCAGAGACTGCAGACATAGTAAAGGAGATAATCAGAGACTGCAGACATAGTACAGGAGATGGTCAGAGACTGCAGACATAATACAGGAGATGATCAGAGACTGCATAGTACAGGAGATGATCAGAGACTGCAGACATAGTACAGGAGATGATCAGAGACTGCAGACATGGTACAGGAGATGATCAGAAACTGCAGACATAATACAGGAGATGATCAGAGACTGCAGACATAGTAAAGGAGATGATCAGAGACTGCAGACAGGATATAAGAGACAATCAGAGACTGCAGACATAGTACAGGAGATGATCAGAGACTGCAGACAGGATATAAGAGATGATCAGAGACTGCAGACATAGTACAGGAGATGATCAGAAACTGCAGACATAATACAGGAGATGATCAGAGACTGCAGACATAGTACAGGAGATGATCAGAGACTGCAGACATACTACAGGAGATGATCAGAGACTGCAGACAGGATATAAGAGACGATCAGAGACTGCAGACATAGTACAGGAGATGATCAGAGACTGCAGACATAGTACAGGAGATGATCAGAGACTGCAGACATAGTACAGGAGATGATCAGAGACTGCAGACATAGTACAGGAGATGATCAGAGACTGCAGACATAGTACAGGAGATGATCAGAGACTGCAGACATAGTACAGGAGATGATCAGAGACTGCAGACATAGTAAAGGAGATGATCAGAGACTGCAGACATAGTAAAGGAGATAATCAGAGACTGCAGACATAGTACAGGAGATGGTCAGAGACTGCAGACATAATACAGGAGATGATCAGAGACTGCATAGTACAAGAGATGATCAGAGACTGCAGACATAGTACAGGAGATGATCAGAGACTGCAGACATAGTACAGGAGATGATCAGAGACTGCAGACATAGTACAGGAGATGATCAGAGACTGCAGACATAGTACAGGAGATGATCAGAGACTGCAGACATAGTACAGGAGATGATCAGAGACTGCAGACATAGTACAGGAGATGATCAGAGACTGCAGACATAGTACAGGAGATGATCAGAGACTGCAGACATAGTACAGGAGATGATCAGAGACTGCAGACATAGTACAGGAGATGATCAGAGACTGCAGACATAGTACAGGAGATGATCAGAGACTGCAGACATAGTACAGGAGATGATCAGAGACTGCAGACATACTACAGGAGATGATCAGAGACTGCAGACAGGATATAAGAGACGATCAGAGACTGCAGACATAGTACAGGAGATGATCAGAGACTGCAGACATAGTACAGGAGATGATCAGAGACTGCAGACAGGATATAAGAGATGATCAGAGACTGCAGACATAGTACAGGAGATGATCAGAGACTGCAGACTTAGTACAGGAGATGGTCAGAGACTGCATTTCCTATGAACGTTAGTAGATAATGGCCGATCGGTCCTCTCACCCGACCCAGCGATACAGCAACGGTTCCTCTGATCAGGAGTCAGCTCACTCTGAATTGCCCGTGGTGACTCCGCTTGGTAGAGCCCAGATCTATATTCTGGCAATGACTCCATTACTTTCTCTGCCAGGGATGGCGCTAGGCTGTGTGGCTTTCCCTCTGGTGGCACAGGGCAGTGGGATTCCCTCTCTGATGGTGTTCTCTCAGCACTGTCCTGGGTGTACTTCCCTGAAAGCTTACCCGGGCTCCTGGCTCTCTCTCTCCCATTCAGCTGAGCATGCTGTGTGAGCTCCAGTTTCTGTGTTACAGTGGGGCTGCCAGTCCTCGGGACTACATGTCCCACAATCCTCTTCTCTGCTCCTTTTTCTATTCTGTTTCTTCCCTGGGCATATGAAGGCAGGGGAAGATACATAGTGGGCAGCTGTGCTGGCAAGCGCTGCTCAATAGTACAGCAGCGTGCGCGAGAGGGAGAGGGAGGGGGGAGAGGGGGGAGAGGGAGGGGGAAAGAAGAGCCCACAGCTGCATTGGCATCGCTATGGTTGGGGTCACCCCCCTTCCACCAACTATAGTCGCCCCTCAGTACAGACCCCCCTCCACTAAGTATAGACCCCCTCCCTCAGTACAGACCTTACTCAGTACAGACCCCCCCAGAAAAACCCCCCTCCATTAGTACAGACCCCCCCAGGACAGACCCCCCTCCATTAGTACAGACCCCCCTCCATGAGTACAGACCCCCAGGACAGACCCCCCTCCATTAGTACAGACCCCCAGGACAGACCCCTCCTTCATTAGTACAGACCCCCCCCAGGAAAGACCCCCTCTATTAGTACAGACCCCTCATTAGTACAGACCCCCCAGGACAGACCCCCCTCAATTAGTACAGATCCCCCAGGACAGGACCCCCCCTCCATTAGTACAGACCCCCCTCCATTAGTACAGCCCCCCCAGGACAGACCCCCACCTCAATTAGTACAGACCCCCCAGGACAGGACCCCCCCCCCCTTCATTAGTATAGACCCCCCAGGACAGACCCCCCTCCATTAGTACAGACCCCCAGGACAGACCCCTCCTTCATTAGTACAGACCCCCCCAGGAAAGACCCCCTCTATTAGTACAGACCCCCCATTAGTACAGACCCCCTCTCAATTAGTACAGATCCCCCAGGACAGGACCCCCCCTCCATTAGCACAGACCCCCCTCCATTAGTACAGCCCCCCATTAGTACAGACCCCCCAGGACAGACCCCCACCTCAATTAGTACAGACCCCCCAGGACAGGACCCCCCCTCCATTAGTACAGACCCCCCTCCATTAGTACAGACCCCCCAGGACAGACCCCACCTCCATTACTACAGACCCCGCAGGACAGACCCCCCTCCATTAGTATAAACCCCCCCCCCCAGGAGAGACCCCCTCCATTAGTACAGACCCCTCCTCCATTAGTACAGACCCCCCAGGACAGACCCCCCTCCATTACTACAGACCCCTCTCCATTAGTACAGACCTCCAGGACAGACCCCCCTCCATTACTACAGACCCCCAGGACAGACCCCCCTCCATTACTACAGACCCCCCAGGACAGACCCTCCCTCCATTACTACAGACCCCCCAGGACAGAGCCTCCCTCCATTACTACAGACCCCCCAGGACAGACCCTCCCTCCATTACTACAGACCCCCCCTCCATTAGTACAGACCCCCAGGAAAGACCCCCCTCCATTACTACAGACCCCCCAGGACAGACCCCCCTCCATTACTACAGACCCCCAGGACAGACCCCCCTCCATTACTACAGACCCCCCAGGACAGACCCCCCTCCATTACTACAGACCCCCCAGGACAGAGCCTCCCTCCATTACTACAGACCCCCCAGGACAGAGCCTCCCTCCATTACTACAGACCCCCAGGAAAGACCCCCCTCCATTACTACAGACCCCCCAGGACAGACCCCCCCTCCATTACTACAGACCCCCCAGGACAGAGCCTCCCTCCATTACTACAGACCCCCCAGGACAGACCCTCCCTCCATTACTACAGACCCCCCAGGACAGACCCTCCCTCCATTACTACAGACCCCCCAGGACAGAGCCTCCCTCCACTAGTACAGACCCCCTCTATTAGTAATGACCCACCAGGGCAGCCCCCCCCCTCCATTAGGGTACAGTACATAAAAACACCCGGGCAGCAGCTGGAGAGGAGAGTGTGCAGCCGCGCCGCCCGAGTGGAGAACAGAACAGTACACAGCAGGCAGCCAGAGTGAGAGACACAGACAGGAGGAGAATGTGTCAGCACGGACCGCTCCCCCCCGCGCAACATCACTCACTGCACGGCTGGTCTCTCTCCACACAGAGACCAGCCGCTCTGCCTCCCTTCTCATCTCCGGCTTGAGCAGTTAATACGGCGGCGCCTTTCTTCTTAGAACACCGGCGGAGAGGCGCCGCCGGACACAAACAAGAGGAGGAGGAGGGAAGGGAGCACTCTGGTGCTTCAGCGCCCCCACCTCTCTGGCGCTCGGGTGCACTGCACCCCGTGCACCCCGTCTAGGACCGGCCCTGCACAAATCCGACGGACAAAGTGCCACGCATGCTCAGAATAAATAAAGAGATGAAAGCTATTGGCCACTGCCCTGTTTATAGTCCCGACGTACGTGTTTTACGTCACCGCGTTTAGAACGATCGGATTTTCCGACAACTTTGTGCGACCGTGTGTAGACAAAACAAGTTTGAGCCAACATCCTTCGGAAAAAATCCTAGGATTTTGTTGTCGGAATGTCCAAACAAAGTCCGACCGTGTGTACGCCCTATATGAGTTCCTTCTACAACACAAGACGGATACATACGGGACTGTTAGAGCTAACCGGCGTGACATGCCGCCAACCTTTGGCAATAAAAAGCTCAAAGCAGGAGAAATAGTTGCCTGGCAAAAAGGCAAAATGATGGCACTAAGATGGCGCGATAAAAAAGATGTGTGCCTAATGAGTACCATTCACAACACCTCTACTCTCATGGTACATACAAAAGGTGGAAAAGACGTAATGAAACCTCAACTCGTAATGGACTACAACAACACCATGGGAGGTGTTGACAGAGCTGACCAGGCCATGACTTTTTATCCTGCTATGAGAAAGCAACAAAAAAAATATTACAAAAAAATCTTCAGGCATCTTCTTGAACAGTGCCTGTGGAATGCTTTCATTCTTCTAAAAAAAAAGAGTGACAGGCCTGTGATTCATGCAGACTTCGTTTGGAAAGTTGCCGAACTTGAATTTCTCAAGCCCCAAACACCAACCACTGTAAATAGATCTGGACATCGTGCTGCTGGCGTTGTGAACCCGGAACACCTGACAGGTCGACACTTTATGGACCACATTCCACCAATGGAAAAGAAGTCAGCACCCACAAGGATGTGTGTGGTTTGCTGCTCTAAACGTGACGACACAGGAAGGAAAATCAGAAAAGAAACCCGGTTCTACCGTCCTGACTGTGACGTCGAACTTTGTGCTGTACCCTGTTTTAAAATTTTCCATACCCGAGATGTTTACTAAAGCAATATGACTACTAATATTGCACTCTTGTTTGGCCAAAAAAAATGTCAGTGTTTTTGATTTATATTATTTACTAAAATTTATTGAATAAAAAGTATTATTACTATTATATTATTATTTGTTATTATTTATAGTTATTTATTATATTATAATTTATGAATTATGAATCAAACTTTATCATACCCGGGATGTCTACTAGACTCTTGTTTAGACAGATTTCAGTGAGTTATTCCTATTTCCCCGTACACACGGTCGGACTTTGTTCGGACATTCCGACAACAAAATCCTAGGATTTTTTCCGACGGATGTTGGCTCAAACTTGTCTTGCATACACACGGTCACACAAAGTTGTCGGAAAATCCGATCATTCTGAACGCGGTGACGTAAAACACGTACGTCGGGACTATAAACGGGGCGGTAGCCAATAGCTTTAATCTCTTTATTTATTCTGAGCATGCGTGGCACTTTGTGCGTCGGATTTGTGTACACACGATCGGAATTTCCGACAACGGATTTTGTTATCGGAAAATTTTATAGCCTGCTCTCAAACTTTGTGTGTCGGAAAATCCGATGGAAAATGTGTGATGGAGCCTACACACGGTCGGAATTTCAGACAACAAGGTCCTATCACATTTTCCATCGGAAAATCCGACCGTGTGTACGGGGCATAAGAATTACAGGCCTACAATATAAAACGCCACATTTCCATGCAAAAATAATGGTACCGCTTTCAGCACCTAAAATCCGAAATAATCATACCGACAGGGAGGTTAAAACCTAAAAAGACATCCCCTAGACTGGTTACTGTGTCAGTGTGCACGGTGATTAGGATTGCCACCTTTTCTTCAAGCCAAGCTCGAACACTTTAGTGGCACACTGCATTTTGTTTAGAGTATACACTATAAGATTGTAAAAGACCTGAGGCACCTTTGGGTGCTCCAATGAAAGCAGTAATGCAGTGAACAGTGGGTGTGGCCAAATTGCGAGTGTTATGCACAGAATACAGGGGTTAGGAATATTTATTGTACAGAATGTAGGGGACAGGAGTGTGTAATTCCCCTTTCATCAAAAATCACCACTCTCTCTCCTGCAATAAAATAAATAACCCAGCACTAATCTTTATGCTCATCAACCTCCCCACCCCATAAGCAAAGATCATTTCTCCAACTCCCAGAACCATTCTCCCCCAAACCAAATCTTCCCACTTCCTCAGCACAAGTCCTCCTCTATCACCCCCAAAATCCCCAGTCCTAGCACAATCCCCCCCGTCTTCCCCATCCCAGCACTTATCCCCATCCCCTCAATTCTCCCTACGAATACAAATCCCTCCTTTCCCCCCATTACCCCTCTCAGAATAAATCCTCTTCCACCCACCAAATTCTCCTTCCAAGCACAGCCCCCCATTCCTGTAGAACCCCCCTTCCCCCTAGTCTCTCTTGTAGTACAAATCTACCCCCTCTTCAGCTTACAGGGTTGTAGTAGGTGCCAGGGTTGGAGCCCACCATGCTCAAGCAGCTGGCCCAGGTCCCATAGTGTATTTAAACAGGTTAAACAATCAGTTATTTTCTTAATTTTTGAAAAATGCTAGAATAAAAGAAAAAAACATGTCCCCCTGGTCTAAAAGCAAAGATAGATTCAAAACCTAATAGAGACTGAACTAATATTGCTTTCAGCAACTATTGTGTACTGTTTGTGTTATTTCGGAAAATCAAAGCTTCTATTGTGCATTATTAGACCTTGCCAGTAACATATTGATTCCCGTTATCAGAATGTCAGACAGATGAATTTGTTCTTATGGCAGATTTGTTTTTTGCAGGCTTCAGTATGTGGTGATCATTTGCCTAAAAAAGCACTTTAACCACCTCAATATCGGACACTTTCACCCCACTCTGGCCCAGACCAATTTCTAGCTTTCAGCCTTGTCACAATTTGAATGACTATTGCGCAGTCATGCAACACTGTACCAAAGTGAAATGTTTATAATTTATTTTTTTGCACAAATAGAACTTTCTTTTGGTGGTATTTAATCACCACTGGGTGTTTTATTTTTATTTTTTGCTAAATAAACAAAAAAGACCAAAAATTTAGAAAAAGAAAAAATGCACTTTTCTTTGTTTTTGTTAGAAAATTTTGCAAATAAATAACTTCATAAATTAAGGCCATGGTGTATACTGTTACATTTATTTGATGTAAATAAGGCAAATCAGTGTATATTATTTAGTCTGTAGGAAAGTTCCATAAACTATGGTATATACAGGTGTATATACAGGTTCACCTCAAAAAAATTTGAATATCATCATAAGGTTAATTTATTTCAGTAATTCATTTCAAAAAGTCAAACTTGTATATTATATAGATTCATCACACGCAGGGTGATGTCTTCAAGCATTGCTTTCTTTTAATCTTGATGATTATGGCTTACAGCTAGTGAAAACCCAAAATCCAGTATCTCAGAAAATTAGAATATTACATAAGACCAATAAAAAAAAGGAATTTGAATACAGAAATGTTGGCTTCCAGAAAAGTATGTCCATGTACAGTCTAGTATGAACTTAATACTTGGTTGGGCTTCCTTTTGCATAAATTACTGCATCAATGCGGCGTGGCATGGAGGCGACCCGCCTGTGGCTCTGCTGAGGTGTTATGGAAGCCCAGGTTGCTTTAATAGCGGCCTTCAGCTCATCTGCATTGTTGGGTCTGGTGTCTCTCATCTTTCTCTTGACAATATGCCAAAGATTCTCTATGGGGTTTAGGTGAGGCAAGTTTGCTGGCCAATGAAACGCAGTGATACCATGATCATTAAACCAGGTATTGGTACTTTTGGCAATGTGGGCAGCTGTGAAGTCCTGCTGGAATCAGCATCTCCATGAAGCTGGTCAGCAGGGGGAGGCATGAAGTGGTATTTCCTGGTAGAGGGCTGCACTGACTTTGGACTTTATAAAACATAGTGGACCAACACCAGCAGATGACATGGCTACTCAAAATCATCACTGACTGTGAAAACTTCACACTGGACCTCATGCAACTTAGATTCTGTGCCTCTCCACTCTTTCTCCAGACCTTAATTTCCAAATGAAATGCAAAATTTACTTTCATCCGAAAAGAGGACTTTGGACCACTGAGCAACAGTCCATTCCCTTTTCTCCTTAGCCCAGGTAAGATGCTTCTGATGTTGTCTCTGGTTCAGGAGTGGCTTGTTACAAGAAATGTGACAGTTGTAGCCCATGTCCTGGATACGTCTGTGTGTGGTGGCTTTTGAAGCACTGACACCAGCCGTAGTCCACTCCTTGTGAATCTATACCAAATTCTTGAATGGCCTTTGCTTCACAATCCTCTCAAGGCTGCAGTTATCCCTGTTGCTTGTGCACCTTTTTCTACCACGCTTTTTCCTTCCACTCAACTTTTCAATAATGTGCTTGGATACCGCACCCTGTGAACAGCCAGCTTCTTTAGCAATAACCTTTTGTGACTCACCCTCCTTGTGGATGGTGTCCAGAGGCGTAGCTTGAAGCTTGTGGGCCCCGATGCAAAAGTTGACCTGGGCCCCTCCCCACTACCACCCACCACTTCCACCGTGCATGCAGATACACCCACTGCATGCTAAGATACTCAAAGTGGCTTAAGAGTTTGAGTTTCCACACAATATGTGTTGAAATACACTGGCTGATAGCATACCATTGGAAATCCCCCATTGGTACCTCGCTCTAGTCCATTTGAAAATTAGAATTAACAATATTAATCTCAAGGAAAAAATATTTCACACTTTACATATTACAAATCATTTATATGATAAAAAAAATGAGACCCCCTCTAAACACTTCCTAACCACTTGCTTACTGGACACTTAAACCCCCCTCTTGCCCAGACCAATTTTCAGCTTTCAGCACTGACGCACTTTGAATGACAATTGTGCGGTCATACAACACTCTACCCAAATGAAATTTTTATCATTTTTTTCACACAAATAGAGCTTTTTTTTTTGGTGGTATTTAATCGCTGTGGGCACTGATAGGTGGCACTGTGGGCACTGATGGGTGGCACTGTGGGACTGGTAGGTGGCGTTGGTGGGCCCTATACAGCTCCCCCCCACACACACACACTAGACAGGGCAACAATTGCATTCCTTTACACACAGTCTGTCAGTCTTCACAAGGTGTATCTGACTTTTTTATGTTGCCATTCTGACCTGTAAAATTCTCTGGTTGGAACGGCAGTGTAGTTGCAGTAGGAAGATACTCCCTGTACAGATCGTGGCTGACTGGCTGTGTTGTAAAGGAATGTGACTGCAGCCCTGCAGAGGAGGAGCAGTATAGAGTGCTGTAATGGGAAAGGAGCTCAGCAGCCGGGCATAGCATTCAGGGTGGAGGGGGTGGTCAGGGGGCTTTGGGGTGTGGGGGGCGCAACTTAGATGGGGGGGGGGAGCCATGTGACACAGCACAGGCACTTTCCTATCCTGGGCTGTTCTCCCCGTGCTCCTCTCCATTCAGGAAATGCCTCGCAGCTTCTCCCCAGCCAATAAGAAGGGAAGGGTGTGGACTGTGTAAGCATAGGTGTGCGCAGGGGGTGTGCCAGGTGTGCCTGGGAACACCCTAATAACTGTGCCAATTCCCAATACTGCCCGGGCTTTCCCCACCAAATTGGCCCCCCACCCCATAGTGCTGCTGGCTTCCTTCCTCTCCTCTCCCCCCGGATGCTGCAGGGTATGTTTCAGGATGGAGAGCAGGGGCAGGGGTTAGTAAATATGTAACTTACCAGCCCCTTCCTTTTCTAAATGAACACAGTGAGTACACTCGCTCACTGTGTTGATTCATAACTGAAGCATAGTACAATGTGTTTACTATGCTACAGTTTGTGAATAACCAGGAAGTACTCTGCACAGAGCACTTCCCATTCACTCACTGTCCCATGCAACTGAGGCTGCAGAGAAAGACATGTGTGTCTGAGCTTTGGGGTGCATACCCTAATGCAATAGGCTGCGCACACCTATGTGTGTAAGGCAAAGAAAAAGCTCAGTACTGGAGCGTGGCAGTGGGGCCCTAGGGCAGACCAGAGCTGGACTTTGTGGAGGATATGATAATATGACAGGGAGGCTGCAGGGGCCCCCTGGAGATAGGGGCGGGGTTGCGATTGTGTCCCCTGCAACCCCTAAGACCCCATTCACACAGGGGCAACACGACTTGCAGGTCGCCTCACCGAGGCGACCTGCACACGACTGCCCGGGCGACTTGCAAAACGACTTCTGTATAGAAGTCTATGCAAGTCGCCCCAAGTTGCCCCCGAAGTCGTACAGGAACCTTTTTCTAAGTCGGAGCGACTTGCGTCGCTCCCCTTAGAACGGTTCCATAGCACAGAACGGGAGGCGACTTGTCAGGCGACTAGGTCGCCTGACAAGTCGTCCCTGTGTGAATGGGGTCTCATACTACGCCCATGATGGTGTCAATTACTGTCTTCTGGATAACTGTCAATTCAGCAGTCTTCCCGATGATTGTGTAACCTACTGAACCAAACTGAGAGACCATTTAAATGCTCAGGAAACCTTTACAGGTGTTTTGAGTTAATTAGCTGATTAAAGTGTGACACCCTGGGGTTTATTTACTAAAGCTGAAGAGTGCAAAATCATGCTCACTTCTGCATAAAAACCAATCAGCTTCTAACTTCAGCTTGTTCTATTAAGCTTTGGCAATAAAACCTGGAAGATGGTTTCAAAGCAGAAGTGAGCTTGATTTTGCACTAGCCCACTTTAGTAAATAAACCTCCATGGAGTCTACAATATTGAACTTTTTCACAATATTCTAATTTTCGAAGATACTGAATTTTGTGTTTTCACTAGCTGTAAGCCATAATCATCAAAATTAAAATGCTTGAAATATATCACTCTGTATGTAATGAATCTATATAATATATGAGTTTCACTCATATTTCACTTGCTGAGATAAATTACGTTTTTTAATGATATTACATTTTTTTGGGATGCACCCGTATATCTGAAAATCCTGGTGTACTGACGACCTCTTTTTGTAAAGTAGACAGTCCAAGGTATTTAGTACGAGGCATAGTGAGTTTTTTGACATTGTAATTTTTTGTCACAGTTTTGTGGAATAATAATAAAAAAAAAAGCTTTTTCACAGCTTTTTCACAATTTTCTTTTTTGCATTCTGTCACCAGTGCAGTACAGTGTCATCATATACGTGGTGTGGCCGTGATCGGGGGGTCTGACTGGTGGCAGTTTGTAAAAAAATAAAAATAAAAAAATCAATTAAAAAAATCAAGTTTTTTAGAAATATATGTATTTTGTATTACTTTTTTTTCTCTTATACACACGGTCTGACATTGATCGGACATTCCGACAAAAAAATCCTAGGATTTTTTCCGACGGATGTTGGCTCAAACTTGTCTTGCATACACACGGTCACACAAAGTTGTCGGAAAATCCGATTGTTCTGAACGCGGTGACGTAAAACACGTACGTCGGGACTATAAACGGGGCAGTGGCCAATAGCTTTCATCTCTTTATTTATTCTGAGCATGCGTGGCACTTTGTGCGTCGGATTTGTGTACACACGATCGGAAATTCCGGCAACGGATTTTGTTGTCGGAAAATTTTACAGCCTGCTCTCAAACTTTGTATGTCGGAAAATCCGATGGAAAATGTGAGATGGAGCCCACACACGGTCAGAATTTCCGACAACAAGGTCCTATCACACATTTTCCGTCGGAAAATCCGACCGTGTGTACGGGCCGTTACTCTGGGGTGGTGATCAGGAATTATTTTTTTTAAAAACATACTATGATTATTTATAACAGTGATAATCAACCATTTTTTCTGAATGAAATCCATTCATTCAGTGTGTACTGTTGTGATTAGCTGTGATTGGCCACAGCTAATCACATGAAACAGATGGGTTGCGATCAATCACAGAGATCAACACAATAGTACACAATGAATGGTATGAATGTACATCTATTGTGTACAATTCTCATGTGATCTGCTGTGATCGGTCACAGCGAGCGATCACATGGTATCGGCAGCGGCCTGGCACAATGATCTGTTATCCGCTGTATATGGTGCACACAGTCGGTGACAGATCACACAGAAGGTGGAGGAGCGCAAGGTCTCTAACATTCACCAGCTCCGTGATGTCGTCATGGAGGAGTGGAAGAGGACTCCAGTGACAAGTTGTGAAGCTCTGGGGAACTCCATGCCCAAGAGGGTTAAGGCAGTGCTGGAAAATAATGGTGGCCACACAAAATATTGACACTTTGGGCCCAATTTGGACATTTTCACTTAGGGGGTGCGCTCACTTTTGTTGCCAGTGGTTTAGACATTAATGGCTGTGTGTTGAGTTATTTTGAGGGGACAGCAAATTTACACTGTTATACAAGCTGTACACTCACTACTTTACATTGTAGCAAAGTGTCATTTCTTCAGTGTTGTCACATGAAAAGATAGAATAAAATATTTACAAAAATGTGAGGGGTGTACTCACTTTTGTGAGACACTGTGTGTGTGTGTATATATATATATTTATATATATATATATATACATACACATACACATATACACACAGCAAAAGTGACAGCAAACATTCTTTTCCCATTAATTACATGAATCTGGTAAACTTGGCGGATGTACAGGTCAAAATACAGTGCAGAATTCTTAGCTGAATGTCTTCCCAGCAAAGATGTGAACTCATATCTAAAATTATAGCAAAGGAAATAGCTGAAATTGTCTGTAAAAGCTAATATGGTTTAATTGTAATTTAAAAAGCTTTCAATTGTTTGCTTGATCCAATAATGCTTTCTAAACTATCCTCAGATGGTGCAGATCTTCTATTCACTAACATGTAAGGTTCATGCTAAGGCTAAGCATGTGACTCTTGCTCTAATTCAGATCCTAATACTGCCCTCTAGTGTCCACCCACAGAGAATTCACAGGACCCGGCTATGCTGAGATCTGCCCAGTAAGAAATGTATGATTTCATTACTGGCTTCTCTTTCTAGAAATGATTGTTGCCTGGTTGCTGAAATTGCAGAAAAGCCATGTAAAACCCTCCACGGTTATGTGCTCCAATTTTGACCGCTTCAGCCCCGGAAGATTTTACTCCCGACCAGAGCATTTTTTGCGATTCGGCACTGCGTCGTTTTAACTGACAATTGCGCGGTCGTGCGACGTTGTACCCAAACAAAATTGACATCCTTTTTTCCCCCCAAATAGAGCTTTCTTTCGGTGGTATTTGATCACCTCTGCGTTTTTTTATTTTTTGCGCTATAAACAAAAAAAGAGCGACAATTTAAAAAAAAAAAAAAAAAAGCAATATTTTTTACTTTTTGCTATAATAAATATCCCCCAAAAATATATAAAAAAAACAAATTTCTTTCTCAGTTTAGGCCGATATGTATTCTTCTACAAATTTTTGGTTAAAAAAAAAATCGCAATAAGTGTATATTGATTGGTTTGCGCAAAAGTTATAGCGTCTACAAAATAGGGACTGCGACATTATGGCGAACACATCGGACACTTTTGACACTATTCTGGGACCATTGTCTTTTATACAGCCATCAGTGCTATAAAAATGCACGGATTACTGTGTAAATGACACTGGCAGGGAAGGGGTTAACACTAGGGGGCGATCAAGGGGCTAAGTGTGTCCTAGGGAGTGATTCTAACTGTGTTGGGGGGGATGGGCTACTACTCACATGACAGAGATCACTGCTCCCGATCACAGAAGGAAATGCTGCTGACAGAAGGAAAGACATCTAGGACAGATGGGCAATGTGTATGAAGCCTTATAACCCCAAGCCTGTACTGCACCTGTGCTGGTCAGCTGCATGCAATCCTATGGGCTGTCCATCTATCTGATCTTATCATGAATTAATATACAGCTAACAACTAGGAGCTTTACGGTTGCTAACGCAGAATGCCTGATGTGGGGTCTGCTTGTCTTCTTTTTTTTTTTTGAGCTTGAAAGTTTAGTAGGGCTTGAAAGGCATATTTTCTGAAATTTCACTTCAAATTTTTCACTTTGCCATAAACCTTGCCTTAGAAATACACTATATTGTCAAAAGTACTGGGACACCTGCCTTTACCCGGCACATGAACTTTAATGGCATCCCAGTCTTAGTCCATAGGATTCCATATTGAGTTGGCCCACCCTTTGCAGCTATAACAGCTTATAACAACTCTTCTGGGAAGGCTGTCCACAAGGTTTAGGAGTGTGTCTATGGGAAGGTTTGACCATTCTTTCAGAAGCGCATTTGTGAGGTCAGGCACTGATATTGGACGAGAAGGCCTGGCTCACAGTCTCCACTCGAATTCATCCCAAAGGTGTTCTATCGGGTTGAGGTCAGGACTCTGTGCAGGCCAGTCAAGTTCTTCCCCCCCAAACTGGCTCATCCATGTCTTTATGGACTTTGCTTTGTGCACTGGTGCGCAGTCATGTTGGAACAGGAAGGGGCCATCCCCAAACTGTTCCCACAAAGTTTGGAGCGTGAAATTGTCCAAAATGTCTTGGTATGCTGATGCCTTAAGAGTTCCCTTCACTGGAACTAAGGGGCCAAGCTCAACCCCTGAAAAACAACCCGACACCATAATCCCCCCTCCACCAAATGATTTGAACCAGTGCACAAAGCAAGGTCTATAAAGACATGGATAAGCGAGTTTGGGGTGGAGGAACTTGACTGGCCTGCACGGAGTCCTGACCTCAACCCGATAGAACACCTTTAGGATGAATTAGAGCGGAGACTGTGAGCCTATTGCATCTCTAGTGGCCCCTGAATGTGTCTAAATGTACCTGGCACCTGGTATTTAGTGTTGGTTGGCTTTCGGTGGGGCCCTTCTTTAGACGGTGCACTGTCCCATTCAGGGTGTTAGCAGATGACGCTAAGTAGGGGCAGTCTCCATTTGGGCTAACAAAGTGTGGCGAGCATTTAGGACATGTAGTTCAGTTCACAACTTCCTGGCAGGCGGCTAAGAAGGTCCCAATGACTTGACGATCAGCAGTTCCCAGCAGTCCTGGATCGCAGTCTTTCAGCTCAAGCCCTGAAGATGCAGCGACTCTCTTTCTCTCAACTCATTCTCTGAAGGCAGCTCCAGTAGGCTCAGGTGCTGGTCTGTCCCCCTCCCTGATTTGGATAAACAGGCACACCAACAAGTCCTCCTAACTCCTCTCCAGTTCCTCAGATGTGAGGCACAGACCCTCACAACAGATCTGTCCTTGTCGCTCTCTTCCCTGGACTGCCCCGATCAAGATCAGTTTGCCTTGGAAAACAGTGAAACTTCTCCTACAGGTGTAAAGATTTGTAGGAATTGAAGTCAAGAGTCTGCCAGGCAGGGGATTAGACATAACCAATTTTTATATTTTCAATCGTGTTGGGTGGGGCTACGAATGTGTGATGCTATCACACCCGCTAATGCCGGTGAGGCTCCATGCTGTTTGAATGCTTTTTATTGTCCTGGATCATGTGAGTACCTTGTGTTTTTTTTTAACAATAAACATGTACTAGCAGTATTCACGCTATGTGCGGCCTATGTTTCTTTTCCTCTATGGCGGCTGTCTGAGTTGGATCCGATGTTGTGGCGTTGGTATTGGGGAATATCACATGTTGAAACCCAATGGACCATACTGATCCCATTTAGAGACACCCGGAGGGGTCCATTATTTCTCATGTGTGTTTGATCTCTGTAATTGGGGAGCACAACCATCTGGTAAAAGGCTTGATTAGGGTGGAGGGCACATGTGTATGGTGGAATTCCTTAACAATCCATATGGTTTGCCATCAGGTGGGATATATTAGACATGTGCAGAACGAAAAAATTGTGTTCAGTTTCGATTTGTTATTTACATAAATTTGTTTCGCTAAATTTGTTTAATTTGTTTTCGGAATTCGTTGCATTTGAATTTGAATAGAATTACATTTGAATTCCATTCAAAATCAAATTTATTCTTTTAGAAATTCGATTTTTGGAAGATGATTATATTCTTTCTATTCCATTCTATTCTTTTGTTTTTTCTATTCTATTCTTATATTTTCTTTTCTATTCTATTTGAATTCAAATTCATTCTATTCAAAATCTGAATTTCGGAAAACGGTTATATTGTTATATTCTTTCTCCTCTATTCTATTCTTTTCTATTGTTTATTCTGTTCTATTCTTTTCTATTCTAATAGATTACATTTTTTCTATTCTATTCTAATTCACATTTATTTTATTTGAAATTCGAATTTCGTAAAGATGGTTATATCCTTTCTATTCTATTTTATTCTATTCTATTCTTTTCTATTCTAGTCAATTATATTCTTTTCTATTCCATTCTATTTGAATTTCTTTTATTCAACTTTTGGGAAATGGTTATATTCTTTGTATTCTATTCTATTTTATTCTATAATATTCTATTGTTGTTTGATTTCTATTCTATTCCTTTCTTTTATTTTCTATTCTATTCATATTCAAATTTATTCTATTCGAAATCTGAATTTCATAAGATGGTAATATTCTTTCTATTTTATTCTATTCTATTCCTTTATTTGCTATTCTGTTCGGTTTTAGTTTATTTTCTGTCCCTTTTTTATAGTAATTCGGAAATTTGTACACATTGGAATTTCCGAATAGCAAAAGATTTGTCCAAATTTGGAACGAAGCGAACCGCACATTTCTAGGATATATCAATGTCTGTAGGAGAATGAGATACACCTTTATTCCACTATATGCTTTCTTTGTTATTGGCACATCGACTTTTTTTCCATATTGAACTTTCTGGTCTATTAAATTAACTGCTGATTGTACATTGATATGTTTTTAATATTTTATTTCTTGCATAGTAACCAGAAGCACACTATTTGTGTATATATGTGATTACACATAACCAGCAGCAGCATCCAGCTACAGTATTATATCTGTAAAGAGAGCTGCGCTGACCATATACATTCAGTGCCTAATTGTGCATGTATATAGAAAAGTGAAAGAACGTCCACAGGATCATCAATTGAAATGATCAGTTGAGCCCATATGGGTAAATGTTCATTGATTATTCAATGTGACAGGTTATTCCACCACACCAAAAGTGCACCTCCACCACATAGAAAGCATGTTTACCAGATGGCAAGCTTGGAAAGCTTATGGCTAATACCCAGCCAGGGCCTTTATCCTGGGGAGAAATCTGATGCCAGTTCTAGGAGTCATCTCACTCCGTGAGGGAAAAGCCAACCAGACGTCTCACCAGTCTCGCAAGGACCAAGGAGTACACCTCCACCTCAGCATTCAATGGACAATGAGCCAGGATACCCAAAAAGAAAAACTCGCTATAGTGTAAAACCAACTACACCTTTAATGGTAAAAAATGGTATTGCACTTACAGCAAAGAGCAGAAAAAAAAGCAAGGAATAAAAAGCCGGCCGGCTTGCATAGTCCACCCATCCTTTCAGGATCTTAGTAACGTGGTGACGTCAGCACATCCCTCTCCCCGACGCGTTTCGTTACAAAGTGACGTCGTCCCGGAGCATCACAAATGCTTATCATTTGACCCATTTGGTCATGACTAGCAGTCCTGGACACATCAATGCTCACTACGACAGGCACATTGAAATCAGAGATAGTCTGAAAATATAAAAGCATGTTTCATGTTTCAGTTTCAGACGCTATTTTTTGAGTGGCTTACTTGCAGTGACAACTTAATGTTCCAATATGCAAATTATGTAGGACAGAATCTCACGCAGTGACAACTTAATGTTCCAATACGCGAATTACGTAGGACAGAATCTCATGCAGTGTCAGACATCTTAATATACAGTATTGTTTTCTCTGTGCTAAATATACTATATGTTATAATGATTCCATGCAATTACATTTGAAGTACATTATATATGTCATTCTCTGAACATCCATATATAACTATACGGCAGTATTAACACACTTGACTCTGACAAAGAAAAAGCTCCAGGCAAACAGCCAAGTACACCGATAAAATACAAATAAAAGAGCTGTTTTATGTGGCAAAAGTTAGATATTTATGTCTATCCAGCCCTGAAATTTACACAGCACTGGGAAGGAGACCTGTTTTTTCTTTGCTACAGTTCAGTAACATTTAAAGGTCTTGTCCCGCCCTCAGCCTGTGACTGGACAGTGAAAGAAGAAGCAGCAGTCTGATGAGCTCATCTCTCTGTCATTCCTATCAATGTGTTCCTTGTTAGCACATGAGCAGAACAGCAAAACAGATTGGCTCATTGTGCTGCTTCTCACACTCCCACCATAAGCCTTACTTATGCTGCTTGCGTTAAAAAAATTAATTTTGTGATGTACTGATGATTACAGAGCTGCTTTAACCACTTGCCATCCAGAAGCTGTACCTCCCTTCATAACCAGGCCATTTTTTTGCGATACGGCACTGTGTTACTTTAACTGACAATTGCGCGATCGTGCGACGCTGTACCCAGCGCTGTACCTTAATTTTTGTGCTATAAACAAAAAAGGACCGACAATTTTGGAAAAAAATATATTTTTTACTTTCTGCTATAAAACACATCCAATAGAAAAATGGAAGAAAAAAATTGAATTTCTTCATCAATTTAAGCCAATACGTATTCTGCTACATATTTTTGGTAAAAAAAAAAAAAAAAAAATCCCAATAAGTGTATATTGATTGGTTTGAGCAAAAGTTATAGCGTCTACAACTATGAAATAGATTGATGGGATTTTTAATTTTTTTTTTTTTACTAGTAATGAGGGCGATCAGCGACTTATAGGACTGCGACATTGCAGCCAACAAATTGAACATTAAGGGCTCATTTTACACTCGCTTTGGCTTAAACACACATTAACCACTTCAGCCCCAGACCATTTGGCTGGCCAAAGACCAGAGCACTTTTTTGTGATTCGGCACTGCGTCGCTTTAACTGACAATTCCGCGGTCGTGCGACGTGGCTCCCAAACAAAATTGACATCCTTTTTTCCCCATAAATAGAGCTTTCTTTTGGTGGTATATTATTTTTGGCGCTATAAACAAACAAATAGCGACAATTTTGAAAAAAAGGCATTATTTTTTACTTTTTGCTATAATAAATATCCCCAAAAAATATATAAATAAAAAAAATTTTTTCCTCAGTTTAGGCCAATACGTATTCTTCCACATATTTTTGGTAAAAAAAATCGCAATAAGTGTATATTGATTGGTTTGCGCAAAAGTTATAGTGTCTACGAAATAGGGGATAGTTTTACGGCATTTTTATTAATTTTTTTTTTTACTAGTAATGGCGGCGATCAGAGATTTTTATCATGACTGCGACATTATGGCAGACAGATCGGACACTTTTGGCGCTATTTTGGGACCATTCACATTTATACAGCGATCAGCGCGATTAAAAATGCATTGATTACTGTGTAAATGTGACTGGCAGTGAAGGGGTGAACCAGGAGGGGGCGCTGCAGGGTTTAAGTGTGTCCTAGGGATGTGTTCTAACTGTAGGGGGGATGGGCTATGTGTGTCACGACACTGATCACCGCTCCTGATCACAGGGAGTAGTGATCAGTGTCCTGTCACTAGGAAGAATGCGGAAATGCTTGTTTACATCATTTTACAGCATTTCCCCGTTCTTTCTCTCCGTGAGACGATCGCGGGTATCCCCATGGATATCGCATCCGCGGGACCCGCGATCACACTCATGGAGCCCGCGACAGGGTCGCGCACGCGCTGCGGGGCGCACGTGTGACCACATGGCGGCAGATTTAAAGGAACGTACCTGTACACCCATTTGCCTGTCCGTGCCGGCGGTTGGCAAGTCGTTAAATTGCCTACCGCTTCAATATGCTTTTATGATGTGTTTTTGATGCTTCGGTGGTGCTTTAATGAAGCTTTGGTGATGCTTCCGTGATGCTCTTTTGAAGCTTGACAGATGCCCTGTGTTTGTGTGGATATCTTATACCTGCAATTTCTCCAAAACAAAGCAATGCTAAAGCTGAATTAGGGCCTCTCAAAAGCCACAGTCTCTTCAAGCGAGCTTTGTCATAGAGTTCTATGGAGGCTATGCAGACGCTTTGACGCACCACTAAAGGAACATGGGGTATAATTTTTGAAGCAAAGCCGAAGCAAAGCAAAAGCATGGTGTACACAGGACTGTAAGCTAACCATTTTATTTAGTGACATGAGCTTTGACTGGCGTTCAGAGATCTTTAACAAAGCCTGTCCGAAGCCTTATTTTGAAGCAAGTGTAAACTAGCCCTAACTGACACTTTTTGGGGACCAGTGACACTAATACAGTGATCAGTGCTAAAATTATGCACTGTCACTGTACTAATGACACTGGCTGGGAAGGGGTTAACATCAGGGGTGATCAAAGGGTTAAATGTGTTCCTAGGGAGTGCTTGCTAGCTGCGGGGGAGCTGCTTTTACTAGGGGAAGGCAGAGATCGGTGTTCCTGCTTCGTAGGAACACAGGATCACAGCCTTCCCTTCTCACAGAACGGCGGCCTGCCTATGTAAACGACATGTTCTGCCTGTGTACTAAACAATCGGCTGGTCCCGGCGGACATGGCGTCACAGCAGGATCCTGCCCAGGGGAGCTGTTTTGCCGCCATATATTTACTGTATTAGTTAGTTTGTGTCTTTACAACTGCCTGGAGATCAGCTTTAAAAGCCCAACTCCAGCCAAAAAAGATTTTGTCTTTAGTTTTCAATAGGGTTTGGAAGGGTTAGAACCTTTGTCAGGTTTGTATGGCTGTCTGCGTCCTTGCTTGGGAGAATTGCTCATATTTCCAGTCTTGGTGACCACAGTAGAAGTGGGAAGAATCTCTGTAGTGAGAACACAGATAGTCATAAAAACCCTACAGCCTTTCATTCATCTCTCTAAAACTTTTAATTGCCAGTGTATAACAAATTTTAACACTTTTTTCAACACTAAATGACTCCCACAACACACTAAGGATTGTGTATTAACATGTTGTGCCATTCATTTCAAATCATTTTAGATTGTAAGCAATTCCTCTTGTATTGCAACTGTATTGTCTCCGTCTATATTGTAAAGCGCTCCGCAAACTGTTGCCGCTAGACAAATCCTGTATAATAATAACCCAGTCAGGATTTATCTTCTTCAAAGTCCAATTCCAGGGTTAATTTTCTGCCAATGGATCACTTCCCTCCCCTCTAGAGTCCCCCCCCCCCCCCCACTGTATGCCACGTTATTTTATAATTAAAATACTCCTTTTTTTCCTAGGTCCCTAATTCTATCACTTGACAATCCTGATTTATTTCCAGCACCATTCTCTCCCATCACTGCCACGCTCTGCTTGAATGTGTTATGGATGAAGATCACCTTTATGACAATAGGGGGCGGGCCCATGACGCCCTACACTCACAGTATTTCCTCTTTATTTTGGATTGAGTGACGCTAGATGTCACTCAACCCATAATATTGAGGACATCTTGTGGGCAAAAAGAAGTATTGTAGAGGGAATCACAGAACTAAAGGTGTGTATTACAGCCTAAGCTGCTTTTTTTTTTTTTTTTTTGTTTTTTTTTAACTATAAGAAATATGTGCCCAGTGTTGACCTTTTAATTATTCAGTCATAGCAGCTCCAGTCAAATACCCTGTTATCAAGCCTGGTCATTTTGTTTTTAATTTGTACTTTACAGTACCCTGTGTTACCTTCCATAATTCAGACAAAAACTTGTGTTGAAATCGGACCTGAAATTGTGAACGCGGACGCACCGGACCCCTGCTGTGAGCCACACGCAAAGATAGTGTGAACCCAGCCTGAATAATTAATTTTAGTGATAATAGTAATAGTCATAGTAATAGTAATAGTGATAATCGATTACAATGGCCTTCAATTATTTGTATTTTAGGCCCCTTTCGCACGAGGCGGGCTCCGTTTCTACGGAGCCTGCCTCGGTCCGCCGGCTCAGCGGGAGATCTGTCCGTTGATCTCCGCTGAGCCGGCAGATGACAGGTCCCTCTCTGCTCACTGAGCTGGGAGGGGCTTGTCAGGCGCCGCTGCCGCCTCTGGAGGGATCGGACGAAAACGGACAGCGTCTCCGTTTTCGTCAGATCTCCCCCGATCCGATCCACCAGCGACGGACCTGGACATAGGGCCTTCCGTCTGCTCTTCAGCGGATCGGACCGGGTCGGATGTCAGCGGACATGTCTCCGCTGACATCCGACGCTCCATAGACTAACATGGAGCGCCCGTTCAGGTCCGCCGTCAAAACTGACAGGCGGACCTGAACGGTCCGATCGTGTGAAAGGGGCCTTAGTTGTCATGAAAATCTTCAGGGTAAAACTTTCAATAGAGACATCTGCCTGGGTGACAACAGCATAGCTCCCAACTGTCCCTGATTTCGAGGGACTGTCCCTGATTTGGAGCAATGTTCCTCTGTCCCTCAGTCCTCCTCATTTGTCCCTCATTTTGGTCTGATCTATATACAGCGGGGCAGAAAAGTATTTAGTCAGACACCAATTGTGCAAGTTCTCCCACTTAAAAAGATGAGAGAGGCCTGTAATTGTCATCATAGGTATACCTCAACTATGAGAGACAAAATGTGGAAACAAATCGAGACAATCACATTGTCTGATTTTTGAAAAAATTTATTTGCAAATTATGGTGGAAAATAAGTATTTGGTCACCTACAAACAAGTAAGATTTCTGGCTCTCACAGACCTGTATCTTCTTCTTTAAGAGGCTCCTCTGTCCCCCACTCATTACCTGTATTAATGGCACCTGTTTGAACTTGTTATCAGTATAAAAGACACTACCCTATGAAGTACTACCCTATGCAGGGGCCGCTGGTACTTGCTGATTCTTCCCAAATAGCATAGAGGCTGCCCACCACCACAAGCAGCAATCCATGCAATCTGGCTCCAATAGCTCAGTCTTGCTTGAAGAACTTTAAACAGGAGAGGACTTAGGGCATGGGATACTCCAAAACTCTGCAGAGTAACAAGAGGACACTCTTCTCCAGCCTCCCCGTCCTGGATTCTGCTGAGGACAGGGGAACGGTCAGTATTCTGGAACTCTATGCCATCCCAAAAGCACATAGTCATCAGGGATCACAATTCAGGGTCAGTACTCACAAGTCTCTGAAGAAACCAGCGGTCATTGGCTGGTGAAACGCGTCAGAACGTGACATCAGCACATCATTCCGGAACCACGTGCACACTGTGGATGGAGGATTAGCTGGGACCCAAACAGCTGATGACCGGCGTTCTCGATATTCACATGACTTGTGACTAATGGCGCATACAACGCAGCGAGGACAGTGATCTATGAGCATGAAGGTGGCTCTACACGGACCTACTCCCCAAGCCATCTCCCGGGGTTGAGTGCGGCGGTCTGTGGATGCTGGATGCCGACTGAGTGGTGAGAGATGTATCGCTTCAATGTATGATAATATGCCTCTCCATGCTGCTCATACTCCCCCTGCTTGCTTCTGCCATTAATACCGCTGCTCCTTTGCCTACATGTATGACTTGCCAATTCAATAGGCTAGCTTTGCGGGTTACATCTGCTGTCTCCCTGGGCTAATATTTATTGGTACGGGTCTGCTTTCGCACCAACTACCGGACTGAACCAGTTCTTTACATGGACTTCCATTTTTCTCCCCATCAACACATGCCCACATTCCCGCTATACCACGCCTCTGAAGAGTGATTTAGTAACTTTATAAGCAGTTGCCTTGAAAATCTGCATAATCAATATTTACCATCAGTGTTTATGAGTGGTGAATGGTGTTTGTACGTGGTATGCATAGCCATGGCTTCCCTGTTTTTAACGACAACGTTGTCATCTAATTTTAATAGGGTCTGTGATAGTCACCTACCATAGCCCGTTTTGTGTAATTTTTGTAGTACCAAGCTGTGTGTTGTTTAATAGTGCATATTTTGTACAATAAAATTTGGTTTGTTTTTTCAGACAGCGCTTCGGGTTTTTTTGCCCTCTTGAGAGACCTTTATTCTCTTCGTTTTTTCTCAGTATTCACAAGTCTCCAGGACAGCTGCACACCTTCCAGCTTCCTCCGGACATCCCTAATGCCGCGTACACACGATCCGACTTTACGGCAGACTTTGCCCGGCGGACTTTTCGACAGACTTTACGACGGACTTTCTGAATAAACGGACTTGCCTACACACAATCCACCAAAGTCCGTTGAATTCGTACGTGATGACGTACGACCGGACTAAAACAAGGAAGTTCATAGCCAGTAGCTAATAGCTGCCCTAGCGTGGCTTTTTGTCCGTCGAACTAGCATACAGACGAGCGGACTTTTCGACCGGACTCGATTTCGACGGATTGATTTAAAACATGTTTCAAATCTAAGTCCGTCCAACTTTTGAGAAAACAAAGTCCGCTGGAGCCCACACACAATCGAATTGTTCGACGAAATCCAGTCCGCCGGGCAAAGTCTGCCGTAAAGTCCGCTCGTGTGTACGCGGCATTACAGGTGATACTCGAAAAATTAGAATATTGTGCAAAAGTTCATTTATTTCACTAATGCAACTAAAAAGGTGAAACTAATACAGTAAATTTGCCTAGCTTCCTACGCTAAGAGGGTGCTAAATAAGTATAAGCATCTTCCTTTCACAGGATAGTTAGACTAGAATTTAGAAGGGGAGCAGGTTTAAGCATTATTAGCAATGAGCCTGGAATTCTACTTTATAAAAAAAAAGTCTTTTTATTATAGCAGACAAAATATTGAGCTGCTGTCATGCAAGCGATCAATGCACGGACCACTGCTGTCATGCACAAATTAGACATATTGCTTAAACCCGATTTTCCCATGCATCGGGTAATAATACTTTACATTCATTATATATTCATCCATGATAAAGTAAGAAGCCAGAATATGATCTCTGCAGGAACCCACCTTTTTTACTGTAAAATCATGAGAAGTACAAATAATTATCGGAGACTTGATCGCTGAGCAGTGTAAGCTGAATATGTTATGCCGCGTACACACGAGCGGACTTTACGGCAGATTTGGTCCGGCGTACCAGATTTCGTCAGACAATTCGATCGTGTGTGGGCTCCAGCGGACTTTGTTTTCTCAAAAGTTGGAAGGACTTAGATTTGAAACATGTTTTAAATCAATCCGTCGAAATCGAGTCCGGTCGAAAAGTCCGCTCGTCTGTATGCTAATTCGACGGACAAAAAGCCACGCTAGGGCAGCTATTGGCTACTGGCTATGAACTTCCTTGTTTTAGTCCGGTCGTACGTCATCACGTACGAATTCGACGGACTTTGGTGGATTGTGTGTAGGCAAGTCCGTTCATTCAGAAAGTCCGACGTAAAGTCCGTCGAAAAGTCCGCCGGGCAAAGTCTGCCGTAAAGTCCGACCGTGTGTACGCGGCATTAGTGTTAAATAAATATGATTCAGAAAAAATGAGTTAGCTGATCACTACATTCATATCATTTCATAAAAATTGAGTACAGCGAGATGCATTCCAAAAAGACCCATGTGCAAAGTCTTTTAACCAAAACCAGCCAATCAGAATTTACTTTTAACAGCCTGCCTATTGTAAGATCTATAGGATAGGTTACTTGTGTATAGGCTGATAACTGCAGGAGACTAGACAGATTCAAGCAATGTAAGGACCACTGCTGTCATGCATAAATGAGACATATTGCTCAAACCCAATTTCCCTGTGATTGTATGAGCTAATTAAATATGCGTCCTGTAGATAGAGTAACGAGAAGGACATTTTCTCTGCAGGAATTAACCTTTTTAATGACAAATAACATGGGAAGGACAATTTATTCAGGGAAATTTGATCAGTGTAAGCAGAATGTGTGAGTGGTAAATTAATGATTAAAAAATAATGAGCCTGGAAACTTATGTATTTATTATTATTTATGAAGAAGTGAATGTGCGCTGTGCCAAACATTCATAGCAGGTGAACCTTCCTGATGCATGTGTTTGAAATACTTATAATTGATTCACTTGCAGTGAATATTTGGTTTAATTCCCATTCGCTGCTTTAAAAAAAAGCCCCTTAAAGTGGCATTAAACCCAAGCAAACATTTATTATATTGCAGCTTATCAAATCTAATGCCGCATACACACGAGCGGGATGTCCGACAGAAAAAGTCTGACGGAAGCTTTTCATCGTGTATTCCGATCGTGTGTAGGCCTCATCGGACTTTTCTTTTAGAAAATTCTGGCGGACCTAGAAATTTAAATATTTCCGACTGAACCAATTCCTATCGGGAAAACCGCTCGTCTGTATGCTGTTCCGATGGACCAAAAACGACGCATGATCTGAAACAAGTACGAGACGGAAGCTATTGGCTACGGCTATTGAACTTCCTTTTTTTTGGTCCTGTCGTACGTGTTGTATGTCACTGCGTTCTTGACGGTCGGACTTTGGTCGGACATTGGTGTGACTGTGTGTAGGCAAGACCGCTTGAATGGAATTCCGTTGGAGTTCCGTCGAGAGAAACCTTCGGAGTTTATTCCGACGGAAAAAACGGTCGTGTGTACAGGGCATTAGGTGTGAAGACTGAATTAGTTTTCTTTTTTAGGCTTTCTTCTATTTTCACCTGGTGATCTGGTCAGAAAGTCAATTGTTTTTCAACAGGGAAAGCTCTCTTGCAAGATGTATTAGTTGCAGTGACGAGGCAAACTATTCAGCTGTGGCGGCCGCTCATGCAGGGCGCAGGGGCGTCGCCTCCCTAATCCATGCGCCCGGCCCCTAATCTACATGCAGGGTGCCGGACGCATGGATTCCAATGTTTTTTTTTTTTTTTTTCCCGAAGCACACGATTAGAGCCCGGAGCTCTAATTGGCTTCAAGAAGGCGGGCTCTGTGCCCGGAGCCCACCCAGTTGTGTGATATTAACGAATTAATATTCGCTAATGTCTTCCTGTTTCTCCTCCCAGCCAATCAGGAAGCGGGGTCCTGAGACTGGACTGGATGGTGAATGAATGGGAAGCGCTCTGTGCTAAGTAAACACAGTTTACTATGCTACAGTTATGAATGAACACAGCAAGTGATCGGTACTGAAGGGAAGGGACCAGGTAACTGGGACCGCTGCTCTCCTTCCTGAAATATCCCCTGCAGCAGTTGGAGGGAGAAGAGAGGAGGGAAGCCAGCAGCAAAGATGTTTCAGGAGGGAGAGCAGGGGAAGGGGCCTGAGGGGGCGGGGGGGGGGCACACGAGAAGCACAAGAGCATTTTACTGGTATGAATGACCTTTTCTCCTGCAGTCGCTGAATGCCGGTGGGAGAAAGAGGGGCAGTTTAAGTAGCTACATGAGGAAAGGGGGTCGGTGCCAGTAAATGCTGCCCCCCCGCCGATATCATGTCCATGTTTCAGGGGTCGCAAGGAAGAATTGCGGTCTGCCCATCACCTACCCAAGATCGAAGGGTAGATCACGATTGAGGCAATAACCAAAAATACGGTCAGGTTAGAATCAGGGCATCAGCATAGCCCAGAAACTTTCAGGTACTTGACAGCATTTACCCAAGGCAACCAGCTATAAGTTATGTGTTCAGCTGCCCACTTTATCACGTACAAACAACATTAGCTGGTGGGCTTGGCATCCTCCTGTTTGAACAAAATGCCCAACTATGTTGCAGATGAATCGGATGGACTGGCCATCTCCAGTTGTGGGTTGGAACTGTGAAATTAGCTGAAGGTGAAAGTTGGGGTCATCCCAAAAAGCTACAGGGCTCTTTCCATAGATAAACCCGCTTTGGGTGGCAATTTCTCCTGCCATAATGGTCCAAAAGTCATACCGTTTCACACAGTGGTCTGAGGTGGCACTGTTGAGACTAAATGCTATGGTACACTGTTTCACATCGTCTTGCAGCCCACATACAGTGCATCCGGAAAGTATTCACAGCGCTTTTTCCACATTTTGTTGTATTACAGCCTTATTCAAAATGGATTTAATTCATTATTTTCCTCAAAATTCTACAAACTACCGCATAATGACAAGGTGAAAGAGGTTTATTTGATGCTGCAAGCTTGGCACACCTATTTTTTGGGCAGTTTCTCCCATTCTTCTTTGCAGGACCTCTCAAGCTCCATCAGGTTGGATGGGGATCGTCGGTACACAGCCATTTTCAGATCTCTCCAGAGATGTTCAATCGGGTTCAAGTCTGGGCTCTGGCTGGGCCACTCAAGGATATTCACAGAATTGTCCTGTAGCCACTTTGTTATCTTGGCTGTTTACTTAGGGTCGTTGTCCTGTTGGGAGATGAACCTTTGCCCCAGTCCGGATGCTCCGTATAAGCTAAGTCCTCATATTGCCAATGGTATTGATCATAGTACTGAGTGAGCACTGTCTTCCTAGGACTTGAAGTGTGTTACTAGCAAGATCACAAGGAGAAAATAAAGAAAATAAAGCCTAAAGAAAATCTAATACACCCATCACAGTGGAGGACAGGAAAGCTGGAATATATTACATATTTATCTTATTCTTTGGTTTAACTATACTTTAGCTCAGTGGCGGCCACTCCATTAGGGGCACCACCCCTCTAATCCATGCGCCCCAGCCCCTAATCTACATGCAGGGCGCCAGACACATGGATTTCAATGGGGTTGTTTTTTTTTTTGAAGCACATGATTAGAGCCTGAGGCTCTGATTGGCTTCAAAAAAGGGTCGGCTTGGGGCACAGAGCTCTGCGCCCTGAGCTCACCCAGTTGTGTGACAATAGCAAATTAATATTTGCTATTGTCTTTCTGCTTCTCCTCCCAGCCAATCAGGAAGCGGGTCTTGGCCGAGAGGAAAAGTGATCGTATTGGACGCCGAGGAGGAGGAGACGCAGGGTGAAGCCGCTGTGAAGCCGCCGAAGAGGAGGAGACGCAGGGTGAAGCCACCGAGGAGGAAGCCACCGAGCAGAGGAGACGCAGGAAGGAGCCAAACCTGCCCGCGACCTAGATGGGGTAAGTGCGGGGCTGGTGGGTGGACGAGGGAGCAACGGGGAGGGAATTGACTCATCTACTGACCAAAGGAGGGGTGGTGTGTTTGTCGCCCCCCCCAAAAAAAATGGAGCACTAGCCGTCACTGCTTTAGTGTGATATTAAACCCATAGTTTTTAGGCCCTTTCACCAGCGTATTCAAACACTTACTGAGTATGCAGCATCTTTGTCAATTGATTCTTGCCCATGTCCATTTTAAGCTTGTGTCATGATTGCTGCCCCAGGTTTCCTGTTTTGGGGTGGCTCCTTTTTATTCCAGCATCCTCTGGAACCACCCTTGCATGCAGGGACTAGATTTGTGTCTCCCACTGTGTACATACATAGAAACACACGCCCCATAGCCTAGAATGGCACTCCCCTGCTCCTCCCTCCTTCTCCCTCCTCCCTTTTCCAAGCTAAACAGACTGACTGGAGACTGCATTGTGCATTGTTAAAGTGTTACTAAACCCAGGACTCTGCATTCACTATATCTGGTCTCCCACAGTACACAGAACATGGAAATGCAATTATTTTAGTAAATATAAACTGCTAAATACCTTTTCTCATCAGCAGTATATGGCAGTCTTTTGACTTCTACTAGTGTCCAGTCAAGCGATGGTTAAAGCTTGTAGGAGGAGTTTTCATTCTACTCTGACTGTCCTATGATGCTGCATGACCCCTGATAATCTGTCTGGACAGTGCTGATTGGCCCTGTGTCAATCACATTCACCCTCCCAACAAAAAAAACTCTTTAGCACTACACACCAAACTGAGCAAGTGCAGAGTGCCTCCAAGGCTCTGTACTATCAGGAGATGGATTGGGGAATGTGCAACAGGATCAAACAGCCTTTTTGCACAATGTGCATGATTAACCTCTTATGTTCCACAGTTAGTATAACAAGCATGCTTTACTGCATATACAGACTGATTTTACTGCTGTGGGTTTAGTAAAATTTTAACTTATTCCTTTAGACAATGTCTAGTGTCAGGGAAGCAGCACTGAGAGAGCATTTTAACAAATAGAGAGAATTTTAACAAATAGTTTGCTGGGGAGCGTTTATTTTATTGTGCTCAAGGTGTTACAGTGATTGTAAACAATCACCTTGTTAAACAACCCATTCAGTTAAAAATGGAAATAAGGCCAAAACATTTTTGTATAGATATAAAAAAACATTATAAATACCTTTTTTCCCTTTTAGTGTAGCACCCTCCTAGGTAGGTGCTAGAAGAGAGTATAGTTTTTGATCTTTCTGCTAACCAGGAAGATGGTCAGGTAAAACTTAGAGTGCTCTCTGCCTAACAGGGAGCAGGATCTATTGGTTAGGTCTGCTCATTGTACTCAGGTGCAGCTCAGCTTGTTCTGACTGTCCCTCACTGGTCCAATAGGGAGGCATATTGGACAGTGGGAGGGGACCTGACAAGTGAGTGCACAGGCTTTGTTACAGCACTGGCAATTGGCAGAGGAAAAGTGCTGCATTGCATGCTGGGATACTATATAAAAGCCCAAGGTACATGTGCTCAGAGTGAGTTGAGCCGGGGAACATAGCCCAGGAGGGAGAGGACAGCTGCACTCTCCTCCGCGGAGGCAGTTGTGCGGCCTTGGGTGGGGCCTAGAGAGAGAGAGAGAGAGAGAGAGAGAAGCTGAACCGAGAGATCCTGCAGAGCTGACTGGAAGGGAGACACTGAGAAGGATCTGATTCTGCCTACAGACACAGATCTGTGTCTTTGGGGCCCATCGAATGAGGGCAGTCCCCCTTCAGCTCGAAGAGTCAGTGGACGGGTGTCAGTAAAGGGGATGCTAGAGAGTGTCCTGAAGATAATGTTGTGCATCAAGTCTGCTGCTGATGAGAGTAAGAAGACTTAATTCCTCCATACATGTGGCTGTATGGTTAAAGCAGTGTGACTGCTTCTGCTAATAATCCGGTGAGGTCAAGTGAGGGTTGTCCTTATCCTTGGTGAATAATTTCAGTTGGAGTATCCCACTAGTCCCTTCTCCAATCCAAGTTCCAAATAAAATACAACAACACAAATACCCTGGACTGGTCATTGAGTAACAAGCAAGTGGGAGTAAGGGTGAGGCAAGCGGGAACTTCTAGCAACCAAGCGGGAACCCCTAGCACTAAAGTGGGGAACCCCCAGGAACTAAAGTGGGGAACCCTCAGCAAGTAAGTGGGGAAACCTCAGCAACTAAGTGGGAACTATTAGCAACCAGCTGCAGCTAACCAGAGAGGGGCTTATGAAGTCAGCACTCAGCAAGCCCTACGGGGATAGTTCTACAATAGGTTATCACATTCCCACTGTTCTCACTTGCATAAGAGGGGAGGAGAAGCAACAATACACTGATCTTCGCAGTGAAAGGCTGTGCTGGGGGGGGGGGGGGGGGGTCAGGACAAGTTTAATCATTGGAAGAGAGCACACTAGCACACTTCACAGCACAGCTAGAGAATTGATCATGCTGTGCTCTCCTGCTTAGTGTGGTTAGTTTTCAATAAGAAAGCAGAGGATGATTAGGTAACAAACACTTTAAGTAAAAATTGCTGAGGGTTTAATTCTATGTTATTCTCCTTACATGTTCAGTAGGAGAGCAGGCCTGGAAACCTTTCTCTGCTTCATCTAGCACTAGTCAGATTCTAACTTTAAATGCAGGGTTGTTACATTAGAACGGAGTTTCTCAATCAAGGTTTTCCATAAGAATTGCACAGATGTTCTGCCGCAATCTACCCATCCATAGTTGGCAGGTGACAGGTAGATCATGTCCCCACCTAACCAACCCTCCATCTGCTTCTCCAACTGCATTTCAGGGAAGTATGTGCCAATTCCAGCCAACCCTCCTCTCCAGTCAGTACCAGGCACTTTTATGTGCTATCCTATGGGATGGACAAAAGAGGAGGGCCGCCAGGGATCAGTGCACTAGAACAGATGCAACTTCCTGTGCTGCTCTGCATAAAGGAATTGCTTCTGTAGTACATACTACTGACCCCATTATTGTGCCCTCCTGCCCCTCCTTTACTGTGCCCTCCTGACCTTCTCCCTGTACTGTGCCCTCCTGTCCCTGTGTACTGTGCATTCCTGACCCCCTCGTACTGTGCCCTCCTGCCCCCCTCCATACTGTGCCCTCCTGACCTCCTCCCTGTATCATTCTCTCATGTCTCCCTGTACTGTGCTCCCTGCACCCCCAGTACTGTGTCTTCCTGACCCCCCCCTTTACTGTACCCACCTGACCCCTCCATACTGTGCCCTCCTGACTCCCCTGTACTGTGCCCTCCTGACCCCCCCATACTATGCCCTTTTGACCCCCTGTACTGTCCCCTTCTGACCTCCTGCTGCTTGCCCTCCTGACACACCCCGTACTGTGCTCTCTTGACCCCCTCTGTACTGGGCCCTCCTGACCCACTCTATACTGTGCCCTCATGACCCCTCCCTGTACTGGGCCCTCCTGCCCCCCTATACTGTGCCCTCTTCCCTCCATACTGTGTCCTCCTGCCCCCCCCGTACTGTGCCCTCCTGCCCCCCTATACTGTGCCCTCTTCCCTCCATACTGTGTCCTCCTGCCCCCCCCCCCGTACTGTGCCCTCCTGCCCCTCCATACTGCACCCTGCTGTCCTCCTCCCTGTACTGCGCACTCCTGTCCCTGTGTACTGTGGCCTCCTGACCCCCCTGTACTGTGGCCTCCTGACCCCCCTGTACTGTGGCCTCCTGGCCCCCCTGTACTTTGCCCTCCTGACCTCCTCCCTGTACTGTGCCCTCCTGACCCCCCTGTACTTTGTCCTCCTGACCTCCTCCCTGTACTATGCCCTCATGCCCCCTTGTACTGAGCCCTCCTGCCCCCCTGTACTGTGCCCTCTTGCCCCTCCCTGTACTGTGACTTCCTGACCCCCCCTGTAAGATACCCTCCTGAACCCCCTGTACTGTGCCTTCCTCATCCCAATTTACATCTGCTCACCCATTTGGATTACATGAGTCTGTTTTTACCATAGAGGAAAAATCAGAATGGACAGTGATGTCACAAATCTGCTGTCTTAACTGTTATGATCTGGCTGAGACTCTGAGTTTTGAGACTTAATGGGCACTATCCATAAGGTGTCCTTAAAGTAGATATAAACCCAAATGTTTATTTCCTATGATTGTCAGCTCCATCTAATGGCCATAATGTGTGTATTTTCCTCAAATACCTAATTTAGGGAAATACCACTTAATGGCCACTAGATGGATCTGACGATCATAGGAAATAAACATACTAGGCGAAATACGGTGAGAATTTGCGATGGCTGGGTGCATGTTTGTGAAAGTGCAGTGATTTTTTTTAATATATTTTTATTAGTGTGTTTATAGTTTGTAGTTTCACTTACTGGTATATGTTTATCTCAATAGGATTTGTTTTATTTATTTTGCTTTGATCATTGTAAAGATAATGTATACACTCATCTGAGTGCTGTTTTGATTATCATACATAATAAGACATTATTACTCTATTATGTAGACTCTTTAGATTTCACATAGGAAAAATTGTCAAAGCAATTCTTGAATAAAACACATCAGCTTTGTGAGCGGAGAACAGAAGCTGCATGGTCCCGACGGTGGCTTTTCCTGTGTAGATATATTCAATTACCTCATCGCATTTTGTTCATGACCTTTGCTGGATTCCCAGTGCTGACTGACTACGAGAAGACATGGGTCATCCGGCATGGAAAAATAATGTTAACATTACCATTATGGCTGGCCTTTGCTATGCATGACCCATACAGTCCAGTGGGTGAAATCTTGTGGGGTCAACCATATAATCGCATATTATGTAGATGTAGATTCTTCATCTAAACCCTTTCAAGTCTCAGCAAGGACACCTGCTACGTTCTTATTTATTTCTGTCTGGTTTGTAAAAGTCATTTTACCATCATAGGAACTTCTTGAATAGTGGGGTGTACAAGCAGGTTGAAACCATTGGCCAAGTAGGAGGTGGAATTTGCAGTACTCAGTTTGACTGCAAGTACGTCTTTCCCCTGCAGGACAGGAGGAAGTCTAAGCAAGCCCTCCAAAGAGCAAGACATTGCAAGGGGCCTGCTAACTAACCAGGATAGGCTCTGTTGTGACCCCCAGTAATTAAAGCTGGCCGTGTACGGTTAGAATTTCATTCAGAAATGGTTGATCATGTAGTGCTCAGTCCTTTATTGGCCACTGGATTTGTTGGGTTTTTCTTTCACACTTCCATCACAGGCTCAATAAACAGTCCAGGTTTGTTTTGTTTTGTTTATTTATGGGATAACTTGGGTAGGGAATAAGGATGCATGGGGTTCCCAGAACTGGAAAACTTGAACAAACTTTGAGGACTCGCTAATGTCTCTGGCTGCTAAGAACTGACTTCAACAGTGCTGCCCACCCATGGGATTGATGGTGCAACTAAGAGCATAGGAGCATGGAGACCACGCCCCCGTGTGACGTCACGGACCCATTATGCCCCCGCGGAGACATCACAAGGGGGCATGGCCTCCGGTTGATGTAATCCAATTGCCACGCCCCCATCGTTATTTAAGAAATGCAGGACATTGTCGCCGGCAGATCAGCGGGACGCAGCATCGGAGGAGGGTCGTCGGCCGGGAGCAGCGTCAGAGGAAGAACACCGGACAAAGAAGACAGAAGAAGAGCGGAAGAAGAAGCAGGGGGAGAACTAGAAGACCGGAGGATGAAGATGTGGAAGAAGATGGAGGAAGACCGGAGGAAGAAGCGGAGAAGAAGAAGATTTTTAATAGAAGCCTTGCCCAGTGATTGTTGGGGTCTGCGGGCGGGGGGCTTATCGGAATCTGCAAGCCCTCTTTAACAAGGGGGCCCCCAGATCCCGGCCCCCGCCCTATGTGAATGAGTATGGGGTACAACAACCACTACACACTGACCACTACACTACACACTAACTTACCTTATTCCTATACTGACCACTACACTATACTACTACACAATACACTACACTAACCACTACACACCACACTGACCTATCTCACTCCTATACTGACCCTTAGACCCCTTTCACACTGGGGCATGGGCGGCGCTGGCGGTGAAACGCCGCTATTTTTAGCGGGCTGTACCGCCAATTTCACGTCGCTATTCGGCCGCTAGTAAGGCGCTTTTACCCCCCCACTAGCGGCCGAGAAAGGGTTAAAACCACCGCAAAGCGCTGCTGCAGCACCAGATTTCAGTGGGCAGGAGCGGTGTATTCTCCAAAGATGCTGCTAGCAGGACTTTTTTTTACCGTCCTGCCAGCGCACCGCTCCAGTGTGAAAGCCCTCGGGGCTTTCACATTGGAGACACAGCAGCGGCTCTTTCACGGCGCTTTGCAGGCGCTATTTTTAGCGCCTGCAAAGCGCCCCAGTGTGATAGGGGTCTTACACTAACCTACCTGATTCCTACATCGACCACTACACTACACACTGACCACTACACTGACCTGCCTGTTTCCTATGCTGACCACTACACTATACAATCCACTACACTACACTGACCACTACTCTACACACCACACCACACTGACCACTACACACCAAACTAACCTACCTGATTCCTATACTGACCACTACACTATACAATACACTGATCACTACACACCACACTGACCTATCTCATTCCTATACTGACCCTTACACTAACCTACCTGGTTCCTACATCGACCACTATACTACACTGACCTACCTGATTCCTATACTGACCACTACACTATACTACACTACACAATATCCACTGACCACTACACTACATACCACACCACACTGACCACTACATTACACACCACACTGACCACTACACACCACACCAAACTAACCTACCTGATTCCTATACTGACTACTACACTACACACAGACCACTACACTACACACCACTACACACCACACAGACCACTACACTACACACCACTACACTTTACACTGACCACTACACACCACACAGACCACTACAAACTTACAGTATAGAGCGAGGGTGACACATACTGGAGCGGGATTTTGCCCCCCCAAATGTTGCGCCTGGGGCCTAGGCCCCCTCGCACCCCCCACACTACGCCACTGGTGCTGATCTCTACTCACTGTCTGTCTTTTTTTTTGCTCTGTCCCGCTGCCTCTTCTGAAGGTTCTCCTCCAACTGCCTCCTGCAGTGGGATCCTTCTAGGCCAGCCATCCCAAGCCTCCAGCCCAAGGTATCACCCCTCCCCGGCAGGGGGTTCCCTCAAGGGCCACTGACAGCCACTCCTCAACACTCCATCTTCCACCCAACTCCCCAGCTGGAATGGCCCATGTCTGTTTATGGGGTTGTCTCTACCCCCTGCCAGCCCACTTCTGGGGAAATATTTATGGCAGCTCCTCCTATCCCTCACTCTCTAGTTCTAGAAGGTTCTCCAACCTTCCAGACACCAGGGGGAGGCACCAGAGAGCTGCCAGGATGAGTCACCCAGCTCTGAACTCTAGTAAACCCTGACCCAAATAAGACTCACAGGCTTTAAAGTGGTTGTAAACTCTTTACAACAACTTTTTGCTACAGGAAAGCCTATAATTAGGCTTACCTGTAGCTACACTGGATATCTCCTAAGCCTGCACGGTTTAGGAGATATCCCCTGTATTTACATGTGCCGACGTCATCGGCACATGTGCACTGAAGCAATGGCAGTACATGCCGTTGCTTTAGTTAGACTGTGCTGTTACCGCGGGACGACAGGGAGTGACGTCATTGTGGCTCCGGCCAATCACAGCGCCGGAGCCCGCAATACCCAGCAGTAACCTGTACGAGGACAGGTGCAGGGCCTTCGATCTTAGGTAAGTAATTCATAATGAGCTAGTATGCTATGCATACTAGCTCATTATGCCTTTGTCTTGCAGGTTGTTTTTTTGGGGGGGTTTGTAACCACTTTAACATGAGTCAGGTAAATTTTCCCACATTGCCACTACTAGTAGCACACACTAGAGGGTGCTACAGGTATATTTAACATAAATATGAGAAAATTAGAGAAATGTATTGTTACAGTATACATACACTTTAACTGTAAACCTTAAATAAGTACTAATAATGCTATTTTTAATCTCACCTTCCTAATAAATTTCAACAAATCAGACCTCATTCACATGGGTGTACCTTTTCGTTTGCATGGCAGTCCCATTCATGTCTAGCAGGAAGCAGTGGCTGCGTGGACACAGTCGCTGGTCCCAATTTGACAGCGGTGCGGATGTGGGTGCAAGTCCCCGAATGCACACTTTGTGTTCAGGGACATGCACCTCCACCCTGCTCTGCTGTTAAATTGGAAGCAGCAGCTGTGTCCTTACATCTGCTGTTGCCCAGTAGACAGGACTGCCTGACTGCGGATGCATGGAAAACCTGTGCATCCCTGGTAGGCAAATTATTTCCCTATTTTTGTAAAAGGGAGCGGGGGAGGGATGAAATGAGTTACACAGGTAATAAACCCAAAAGGAATCATTTAATATATTGCAGCTTACCAATTCTTAGATCTGATGGCTGCATTTGTTTTCATCTTTCCTTTATTTTCACTTGGTGATCTGGCCAATAAGTCTGTTGTTTTCAACTACTTGCAGACCTCCCGCTGTCATTATACGGCGGCTGCTTGAAGGGGAATACCGTTGTTACGGAAAGCAGGTAGCTGCCATAACCCCGTTATCCTCTTCAACAGTGGGTGGTTGGCTTTCAGATAAAAGTGGTTTCTGTGGTGGATTCACCACGAGATCACTTTTATCGGGGGTGGGAGAGGGTGCCCCCCTCCTCCCGCTGCGCTCCGGTCGTCTCTGCCACTTACCGGAGCCATCGGTAGTGGCGGAGACGATCAGGTCCTCTTCCTTCACAGGCTGGATGCCAAGTGGGGGAAAGATCGCCCCCGCTCAGCTCCACACCATTGGATGGCGGAAGCGACATCACTTCCGCCCAATGGTCTTAAAGGGCGCATACGTAAGTCACTCCCGGATATGAAAACGGTGTTCAAACCACACATGTGAGGTATCACCATGATCGTTAGTGCGAGAGCAATAATTCTAGCACTGGACCTCCTCTGTAACTCAAAACTGGTCACCTGTAGAAATTTTTAAACATCGCCTATGGAGATTTTTTTTTTTTTTTATAATCGCTTTTTCTTTATTAAAGAGGAAGTAAACCCTCTCTAAAAAAAACAAAACAAAAACAAAAAATCACCCTGCAGGACAAAGGCATAATGAGCTAGTATGCATAGCATACTAGCTCATTATGAATTACTTACCTGAGATCAAAGCCCCCGAAGCGACCCTTGTTCACCTCCTCCGTTGCCGCCATGATACATGTAGTGACTTCCGGGTATCGCTGCTCCGGCGCTGTGACTGGATGGAGCAGTGATGACGTTACTCTGGTGCATGCACGCGGGAGCCGTCAGTGACGGCGTGATCTCCTTCACTAACAGCACGCTCAGTGCGCCTGCGCTTTGGTCTACTGCGCGCGTTCGCCGTAGACATCGGTGCCCGTTTTTATGAAAATATCTCCTTAACCGTGTAGGTTAAGTGGTCGGAGCAGAGTCAGAGTATGACTTTTCCACTTTTGCAAGTCTTTTATTATGGATACCATCAAGGGTCCATAGTTAGATCATATAGGCGCTTTATATCTGAAGAGATATAGATCCCTAAATAGAATATAGAATCAAGTCGCCAAACAAAAGGAAAAGATTGTTGCAAGGTGGTCCTCATTCTCAAAAGCACATGGCTCGGCATCAACACTGATTTCTCAATATTTATTTTAAAATTAGATATAAAGCCAAACCTGTCTATTTCCAACATCAGTTCCGTCAAAGACTCTTGAGGAGAGGAGAGGTACAACAGTAGGTCATCTGCGTAAGCTGAGATCTTATGTTCTGTTGATCTTTCTATTTCCCCTAATCATGTACAGAAAGGGCTCCAGCACCATAGCAAATAACAATGGGGACAGTGGGCATTCCTGCCTAGTCCCATTCCGTATGTCAAAATAATCTGATAGTCTACCATTAACTTTAACCCTTGCACGAGGATATGCATACAGTGCCGTCACCCATCCGATCATCTGCTCTCTCAGACCCATCTACCTCAAAACTCCGACCACTCGGGGTTTGGTTCGGTCCATTATTCATCCAATGCAATACATGCAGGACCTGAATACTATTATCTCTAGCCTCTCGGCCCTTCATAAACCCTGTTCGATCTGGGTGAATCAATTTATACTAATATATAACTATATGTTCTTGCAACCTTAGGGCCAGAATTTTAGCCAGAAGCTTAGTGTCAGAGTTAAGGAGGGAGATGGGTCTGTAGCTGGCATAGCACTGAGGGTCTTTCCCTACCTTCGTGAGAACCGTCACATAAGCCAACAGTGCCTCTGGAGGAAATGGGTTAGAGACCGAGATAGAGTTAGGGTATCTGCAATGGGGAACCAACAGGATTGAGGAAAACTTTTTATAATACATATTTGTGAAACCATCAGGTCCCGGGCTTTTGCCTAATGGCAAAGCCACAAACGCTCCGCCCAGCTCTACAGTGGAGATTGCCTTTTCCATTTCCTCCAAGGCCACAGATGGAATGGCCTGTAGCCCCTGAGGCCTTAAGATATTCTTGAATTCTATCCAAACGTCCACCCTCCTCCGCCCCCACAGGGACTGAGTCTATGTTATATAAAGACTCAAAAAAGCGATGAAACTCAGCTGCTATTGCTTGGGAGTCTACTATCTGCTTATTGCCTGTCTTTATAGTGTGAACATGGCGTGAATCCTGCTGTTTCTTTAGTTGTCTAGCCAATAGTCTCCCACACTTATTCCCCTGTTCATAGAATCAATGGGCAAAATACCTATGTTAATTTTCAACTTTTCGTTCGAGAAGCTGATTTAAGTCTGCCCGCAGTTTCTCCGGTCTCTGCATATCCCCAGGTTTTAAATGGACCTTATGTTTAATTTCAAGTTTATATATTTCCTCTAAGAGCATGACCATTTCATTCTGTCGAATACGCGAACCCATTGAAATTAACTCCCCTCTGATGACCGCCTTTTGGGCTTCCCATACCACTTGGTCAGACACCTCCTTTGATATATTGGTCTCAAAGTATAATGCTAGTGTGCGGGGCAAGGATTCCACATTCTGTTTATAATCCAAAATAGATTCATTCAATCGCCATGTTCTTTCTAGGCTCCCATTCGATGCCGGACATATCCTTAAACTTAGCATGGTCTGACATGGTGATTGACTCAATAGTTGATGAATTTACATAATTCAGGATAATATTGATCGATCAACAACATATCGATCCTTGAATAAACATTGTGTATCTTGGAGTAATAACTGAAATCCCTGTCCCGCTCATGCAGAACCCTCCAACTGTCCACCAAATGCAGAGAGCGAAGGCGCTGTTAAACATATCTTAATGCCTTATGAGACACAAAGGTTTTCCTTGAAGATGTGTCAAGACTAGGGTCCAAGGTAATGTTAAAATCCCCTCCCATAACCAATAGACCTTCCCGAAACTTCCCCAAGATAGCCAAAATTTTAGAAGTTTTAGAAATTTAACAGTATGGCTATTGTGGGCATAGCTAGGGTAGACCACTGGCCCTGGATCTTTCCTTTAACAAAAAGAAAGCGGCCCTCAGGATCTACTCATACTTCTGTAGGTACTAGGGGACATTGTTTGTGTATAGCTATTGTAACTCCTCTAGCCCTAGGAATGGGTGAAGGTGCATGAAACCATTGATTATATGGAAAAAGAGGCATACGTGGGGTCGACCCTGCGACAAAGTGCATCTCTTGCAAAAAAACTATCTCGGTCTTCATGTGACACAGTTCATGCCAGAAGCGGCCCCTCTTACCAATCGAACAAAGCCCTCTCACAGTATATGATTAAAATCTTCATTCTACCTGCCATTCTCTCATGACTGCCATGAGTCTCTTATTATACTGCTGTGCCTGATCCGGTGTCTGCGCCCAGCCTTCTGAGCTCTCTCGCCTTAAATGCATCTAATTAGAAGAAGGATGGAGGAGAAAAAAAAAAACACAAGACCATCTAAAAACCATAACCTACTATGCCACTGTCTGTGGCACATCCCCCTAAAGGGAGGGTGAATCCGGGCAGAGGTTCACCACCTGCCTGGATATCACCTATGGAGATTTTTAAGGTTCATAGTTTGTTGCCATTCCACGAGCGGGCACAATTTTGAAGCATGACATGTTGGGTATCAATTTACTCGGCGTAACATTATCTTTCACAATATAAAAAAAATTGGGCTAACTTATTTTTTTTAATTCAAAAAAGTGTATTTTTTCCACAAAAATTGCTCTTGTGAGACTGCTGCGCAAATATGGCGTGACATAAAGTATTGCAACGACTGTCATTTTATTCTCTAGGGTGTCTGAAAAAATATATATAATGTTTGGGGGTTCTAAGTAATTTTCTAGCAAAAAAAATTCATTTAACTAAACACCAAAAAACACCAAACACCAAATCTCAAAACGAAGTTCGGTCCTTAAAGTATTTGTTAACCCCCCCCCCCCCCCCAAAAAAAAATGCAGATCCTGGTCCCTTAAAGCAGATTACACAGCACAGTGCTTGTGCTATGTAATCTGCCCCCCTCTAAACTGTAAAAAAAAATCCTGAACATTGCACTTCCTGTATGACCTTTCTAAACAGACCACAATAACCAGGGCAGCTCCGCCCTAATCACCGTGGTCAAAGTGCCTCCCTCCATGATAGGCTGCCTGCTCCACTGTCCTCTCTCCCCCCCTCCTTCCTGCCTGTCATCCCCTTCTGTGTCTGTCTCTGCCCCGGCCCCGCCGCTCCGCCACTATTTTTGTAAAATATAATTCAAAAATTTTCACATCCAGCCTCTCTATTAGAGGCTGGCATAGCACACTGTGTCATTAGTTTTCAAAAACGAGCGCTGTAAATACCTAATTTGAGCTGTCTTCAGGCCGGTCATGTGACTCGCGGCCGCTTTACAGCTACGATACATGGCTTCTGCGGAGGAGACGAGCGGCCACGTGATCTCCCTGGCTGACATCAGAGGGAGATCATGGCCCCTCCCTCAGAAGCAATGTATCGGAGCTGTAAAGCGGCCGCGAGTGATGGGACTGGCCTGAAGACAGCTCAAATCAGGTATTTACAGCGCTCGTTTTTTAAAACTACTGACAGTGTGCTATGCCAGCGTCTAATAGAGGGGCTGGCATAGTATTTTTAGACGCTCTATTATAGGAGGTGTGTTACTGGCCAGATCACCAGGTAAAAGCAGAGGGGAAAAGCCTAAAAAAAAAGGAAAACAAATTCAGCCACCACATCTAATGATTGGTAAGCTGCAATATATTACATGTTTGGTTTGAAAATCCACTGATCAAGTAAGTCATTTGTAAAAATAAAATTACATTTACTTTCAACGTGATAAATGAAGAAGAAACATTATGAAGAATATCTTGAAGTAACAGATGTCATAGAGATTTTGTGCTTGTAATCAGTGTATTCTTCAGACAGATGCCAAGGCCATGCTACTGCCAGCTGAACAGGTGGTGTTTTTATGAAATGTTTTCCCTGTTTTAAACTTTAGAATTTGGAAACTGAAATTGAACTTGTTATTAAAGAGAATTTAAACTTTATCAACAAATGCAGAAGGATCAGTGTAACAAATAAGAATAGCTACATAGTTAAATATTTGTAGCTCCCCCTAACATTGCTAGAGTGCTAGAGGTGAGATTTTTTCTAAGTATAGGTACATTTGTGCAGGCTTAGCTGTCTGACTCAGATGACCCACAGGCAGCATCACTGAGACCTCCCTCCTCTTTCTAGAATGTACTGGAACCTTCTAGAAAGATGGGAGGGGAGGTAAGGTGGAGCTGCCTAGAGTATTCTGAGGGCCCTGACCAATCCCCAACTTGGGTTGGCAGGGGGCAGGCCCCCTTAAATACTCTGGGTCAGCCCAGCAGGAGAGGAGAGCTCGGGTGGAGATGGAGTGTTAGGCTGTCGTGGCCAGTCTGAGGGGGGGGGGTGACCTTGGGCCTGGGCTCAAGTGCAGACGGGGCCTTCCCAAAACCCACAGAGGCGTCCTGGCCAAGAGGCACTGGGAGCAAGGAGAGGACAGTGGGACAACTCTTCCAGGCAAGTCTCCAGGAAGAACAGGAACAGCCAAGAGGGTTTGTGAGTGACACACATTCAGGAAGACTGGGAGGCACGCCTGGGAGGACTGGGATGGAGCAGTCTGGGATGGGGGCAGAGTCAGTCAGGAGGACTGTGGTCGCATTGGCAGTGGTAAGACGCAGCTGCAGCCAGGAGGGCTGGCAGTGCCTGAAGTACCTGAAGAGGTGGTACTGGGAGCAGTAGCCACATGTAGGACAGCTAGCACCAAAGACTTCATTTTTGCTACACCATAGGGGCCCGCAGTCCCTGCCTGCAAAGGGCATTTGCTTTGGGTCTGACAAAGTTAGTGTCAGATTCCCATATCAGTGCTAGCTGGTCCTGGGAGTGATAGTCTTCAAGCAAGTGTATGTGCTGGAGGTTGAGGAGAAGAGATTATAGATGGCTGCGTGTCTCCTTAAGCTCTCTGAAACTATCACTGGACTCTCTCCAGTTCCAGCACATCCATCCCGAGGACTGGTGACCAAAACTGGATGGCATACTCAAGATGCGGCTGAACCAGGGTCATGTAAAGTGTTAGAATTATACCCTTTTTAATGCAAGCTAACAATATTAGGACACAGCTGATCACAGAACGGGGTAAAGGGCCAATCACAGCGGCCCTTTACCACGTGATCATGATGTACAAGTTGGTGGTTATCGGCATCAAGTGAAACCTACCCACCTGGGTGGAGAGAAAGTGCTGCTAGCCCAAAATATGATTAATTTAAAAAATTGCTCCCAAGGGCCTATAGGCAGCTAGAAAAAAATTGGACTGAATAGAATATATCAAAAAAGTTCATTACGTACAAATACATGAAAAAAATTTGTTAAAAACTGCATGAGTTCTTGTATGCATGGCATCCAAACATGAGATGTCAATATTGCAAATGGCAAGAGTTTGCTAACACTAAATGCTATTGCTCACAGAAGAACTCCAATGCGTTTTGATCGTATATTGTTCTGATCTTCCTCAGGGGGATGAAGACCTTCAAATTAAAATATCGTGCATGACCAGAGTCAATTAAAAACATATAGGCGGGGTAGTTTCGAGGTGGTAATCTGTTCAAGGACTATGGAACGGGTCCACACCAACCCACGGAAAGACACACAGACTAAATGTGAGATAAATTCAAATCCAATGTAGTTTATCTCTACAGGTCCTCTGTTTGCGGGGGCATATAAATAATAACCAAGTTTAAAGAGTCAGGGATTCATGCGAGGAACACTTAGAATTCCTCACATATCCAGGTAGGTGCAAGTATTATCGTCTAGCAGCCATTTCAAACCTGCAACTAATCACTTGCTGCAAGGAATGAGGTGTGTCAGTGTAGAGATTATCGGCATTCCTTTCCTCATGCTGACAGCGAGAGGAGAGGAGAGCCGATAACCAGCTTGTGTTCAACGGATATCTACACTGATAATCAGTGCAGTCTCAACTGTGCCTACCAGTGCTGCCAATCAGTGCCCACCAGTGTTGCTAATCAGTGCCCACCAGTGCTGCCAATCAGTGTTTATCAGTTCTGCCAATAAGTGCCCATCAGTTCTGCCAATCAGTGCCCATCAGTGTCACCTATCAGTGCTACCTCTCAGTGCCCATCAGTGCTGCTTATCAGTGCCCATCAGTGGCGCCCATCAGTGCCACCTATCAGTGCCCATCAGTGCTGGCTATCAGTACAGCCTCATTAATGCCCATCTGTGCTGCCTCATTAGTGCGGCCTCATCAGTGCCCATCAGAGCCGGCTCAACAGCGCAAAGGGCTCAAAGTGATTTCTCAACAAACTAAAGCATGGAGACATGGATGGACGGGGGAGTTTGCTTTGAATATTAAAAATTAATGAATCACTTGCGGACCGCCTACCGCTCTGCACCAGATCACATACCTAGTATGTGATCTGACACTTCTGGGTCTGGTGCGTATGTGTGCGCCGCCGGTGAGGCTCTCCCGCTGTGATCGCACACAGCAGGAGCCCAGTGGCACGTATCGCCACTCAATCTCCGCAGGCACCCGCCGATTACATGGGCAGAATGACAATCTGTCTATGTAAACAAGGCAGATTGTCATTCTGTCAGAAGGGAAGGTATTGATCCTGTGTTTCTGCAAAACAGGAACACGGATCTTTGCCTTCCTCTAGTCAAAACACCTCCCACACAGTGAGTAAGCACTACCTAGGCACACAGTTAACCCTTTGATCACCCCTTCCCAGGTGTTAACTCCTTCCCAGCCAGTGCCATTAGTACAGTGACAGTTCATATTTTTTTAGCACTATTAGTGTATTAGTGTCACTGGTCCCCAAAAAGTGTTAAAAATGTGAGATAATGTCTGATTTGTCTGCCGCAATATTGCAGTCCCACTATAAGCTGATTTGTCTTCCGCAATATTGCAGTCCCACTATAAGCTGCTGATCGCCGCCATTATTAGTAAAAAAAATATATATATATCACATAGTATGTAGAGCACTATTACTTTTGCGCAGACCAATCAATATACACTTATTGTAGCAGAATACATATTGGCCTAAATTGATGAAGAAATTAAATTTTTTACATAATTTTATTAGATGTGTTTTATAGCAGAAAGTAAAAAATATTGTTTTTTTTTTTTTTCAAAATTGTCGGTCTTTTTTTGTTTATAGCGCAAAAAATAAAAACCACAGAGGTGATCGAATCCCACCAAAAGAAAGCTCTATTTGTGGGGGAAAAAAGGACAACAATTTTATTTGGGTACAGTGTCGCACGACAATTGTCAGTTAAAGTAACGCAGTGCCGTATCGCAAAAAATGGCCTGGTCAGGAAGGGGGTAAAACCTTCTGGAGCTCAAGTGGTTAAATAGTGTTTTTGGTTTGTGGTGCTCAGATGCAGTGTAGTTCCGCTTTAAGGTAGGGAACAATGATGTCAGCGGGAGTCATTGGTGTTTAGAGGACTACTTACTTATTGACACTCTGCATCCCCTCCACTATCGTTTGCATGTCTCTATCTGCCTGACAAAGCAGCAAAGGAGACGAAGCTCGGTGCAGGCATAAGCATTCCAGCGCCCGGCCGGTAAAGGTGGCACAGCCCTAATCAGCAGGGCACTGCCCTAGTTCTGGTAGGATAGGAAAGAGGACTCATGTTCTTCTACTACAACTTTCTCCTTTAAGAGACATGTCATTCCTAACACATTTCACGGTCCTTTACTCTCCTTTCTTCAGCATCTGGGAACATTTGATGGTCACAAGTGGTAGGGTGACATTTTACCCCGGACACATCGGCTTAGAAGGAAAGTTCAAGTATAGCATTGTGTATAGCATTCTCGCTATACTGTACTAGACAGCAAGTATAAAAAAACGTAGGCGAACATGTAATTGAAAAGGTCAACGTTTAAAATAAGTAATACAGTTCATAGGAACACAAAAGGCAAGATAGATATGATTAGAAACTAACATCAGCTTTTTATATGTTGTAACATATGGAACGAATTGGATGTTTTACTGCATGTGTTTGATTGTGAAGCAGTGTGGAAATGACATACATGAAGTTGGATATTCCCTGTTTATATCTCCATCAGAGCATTTCAGAAGAATATCCTGTATAATAAGGGTAGTAGAGTATTGTACCTTGCTAGCCATCAATTAATACAGAAAGTTAGGCGTTTAACGCCTAAGTGCAGCCAAAATAAAAAACAGAAAAATCAGCACAGGGGACATACACTTACCGGCCACTTTATTAGGTACACCTGTTCAATTGCTTGGTGACAAAAATTGCTAATCAGTCAATCACATGGCAGCAACTCAGTGCATTTAGGCATCTAGACGTGGTGAAGACAACTAGCTAAAGTTTAAACCGAGCATCAGAATGGGGAAGAGAGGGGATTTAAGTGACTTAAAACGTTGCCTGGTCTGATGAGTCTCAATTTCAGCTGCGACATTCAGATGGTAGGGTCAGAATTTGGTGTAAACAACATGAAAGTGTGGATCCATCCTGTCTTGTATATATGGTTCAGATTGGTGGTGGTGGTGTAATGGTGTGGGGGATATTTTCTTGCCACAATTTTGGCCCGTTAGTAGCAACTGAGCATCATTTAAACACCACGGCCTACCTGAGTATTGCTGCCGACCATGTCCATCCCTTTATGACTACAGTGTACCCATCTTCTGATGGCTCCTTCCAGCAGGATAATGCACCATGTCACAAAGCTCCAATCATCTCATCACTGGTTTCTTGAACATGACAATGAGGTCACTGTACTCCAATGGCCTCCATAGTCACCAGATCTCAATCCAGTAGAGCACCTTTGGGATGTGGTAGAACAGGAGATTGGCATCATGGATGGGCAGCCGACAAATTTGCAGCAATTGCGTGATGCCATCATGTCAATATCGACCAAAATCTCTGAGTAATGTTTCCAACACCTTGTTGGATCTATGACATGAAGAATTAAGGCAGTTCTGATGGCAAAAGGGGGTACAACCTGGTACTAGCAGGTGTACCTAATAAAGAGGTCGGTGAGCATAGCTTACAGTAAATAGGATGTGTATCCATTGTGCTTGTAGGGTAGGCGGGTTACACTTCCTCCTTTTTCCCCTCCTCATTGTGCACCAAGTGCGGGTTACATAGGAGGCCTACCCCAGGGTGGGTTCTTCTGGACTATGCTAGACACCTTGGATAGGGTCACTGCCTTACAACATGAAGTACCTTTAGTTGTGCCATGCTCACCGATGCCCTGGGACAGGGTGGAGGTCGTTTTCATGGATAACTCAACCTTAAGACAAACCTCTAATGGGGCGTACACACGGTCGGACTTTTCAGCTACAAAAGTCCAACGGACGCTGACGGACTAAAGCTGGCTGGAAATCCGATCGTGTGTGGGCTTCTCCGGACTTTCAACTGACTTTTTCAGCCTCAAATCCGACGGACTTTAGATTTGAAACATGCTTCAAATCTTTCCGACGGACTCGAGTCCGGTCGAAAAATCCGCTCGTCTGTATGCTAGTCCGACGGACAAAAACCCACGCTAGGGCAGCTATTGGCTACTGGCTATGAACTTCCTTATTTTAGTCCGGTGTACGTCATCACGTAAGAATTCGACGGACTTTTGTGTGATCGTGTGTAGGCAAGTCTGTTCGTTAGAAAGTCCGCCGCAAGTCCGTCGAAAGTCCGCCGCAAGTCCGTCGAAAGTCTGTCGGACAGGCTGTCGGACTTTTGTAGCTGAAAAGTCCGACCGTGTGTACGCGGCATAACTCAAAGATGGTTGTACACCTTGTACATTTGTACAGATGACTGAACTCAAGTTAATATACACCATTACTTTCACTTGTTACATTTAGGAGGGACATGCTTAGCCAATGCCCACACCACCTGTCCAGCATATCTCCACTACCCCACTCACAGCAACGAAATGGGGACTCACCATGCACCTAGCTCAGGCTCCATGCACGCACTCTTAACTCTTCCTCTTCTGTACCTGTGCACAGGCTGGGGACCCCTGACATCTGGTCCACTTCCGTTGCTATGGTTGATGGACCACTCACCGAGAGAGTGCCGACAACAACTCTCTCGCTGCTAGAGGCTGTCCCTCCTCTCACAGGTACACGCTTCATGACAGGCTGCTTACTAAACCTTTGTTACCCATGGTTGTTTTTTTGTACCACATTTACCCTATGTGTTTTTCAGCCGATGCATTTTTGGAAGGGGTCAGGGTCTTTTTTCCCCGCAGCAGATTGCGTTTTGTGTGTAATAGACTTCAATGGAATCGCAGCAAAAACGCAAGGGTACTATGTACCCTACTCATTCACCCCAAAAAAAAGGTGAAGTTTAAAAAATAACAGTAGGCAGATTTTGATAATTCCTTTATTCAAAAAAAAAAAACAACAATGTCCCCGAATGTAGATCCTTCGACATTCACAACGCCCGCCACCACCACCGACCCCAAAAAAGAAAAGTGGTCCACTCCCGCTGTATGCCAGCTTCAACATCTGGCAGTTCTTAAATAACTAAGGGATGAGGTCACCCGCTGACATCACCGAGTTGGGTCCCCCTGCCCCAAAGCATCCGCCCCATGTTGAGGGCATGTAGCCTGGCATGGTTCAGGAGGGATGATCTCTCCTCTTCTCTTTCCTGACCTCCCAGGCTGAATGCTCGTATAAAGGTCTGGCATGGATTTTGGGGGGTACCCCACACCATCTAAAAAAAAACATTTGGCATGGAGTTCCCCTCAAAATCCATACCAGGCCCTCACATCTGGTATGTTTTGGGGGGGAACCCACACCGTTTTTCCACAATTTTTTTTTTGACAGCAATTCTTGTTTTTTTACATTCAGCTGTTAGCGGGGAAACCCGCTGACAGCTGATGACACATCGGTTGTTCATGAAGAAGTATAGCCAAAGCTCGTTTGGCTGTACTTCTCTATGGATCACAGGAGTGCAACTCGTTTTGCACTCCTGTGACCCGTTTTCAGCAGAGAGCAGACTGAAGTCCGCTCTCTGCTGAATTCACCGATATCGGTCCAGGCACCGCGTCATCACGACAATAAAGTCTGGACTGACCCGCTCAGCCTCTCAGCGAGCCGCTGAGAGCCTGAGCCGGCCGTTCCGCTCCCTCCACAGCCCAGTGCTCCAATAAGCGAGGAGGGGGAAGAGCAGAGAGATGTGACTGACAGTCTGCAGCTCTTTGCTCACGGAGTTCTGAAAACCAAGTGATCATGGTATACGATCGCTCGATCACTCAGTAGAGGCGCCGAGGGGCAGATGTAGCATCGGACCATTGCTGCATCCACCTAGGTAAGTATGATAGGGGGGGGGGGGGATTCCTTTACTTCTCTTTTAAGGACGGGGCACTAGCTTCCCAGCCTACTTCTTAAAATCCAGCTATACACAGTTTGTTAAAAAGGGGGGGAAAAACGCATGAAAAAAGCATGCAAAAATACAAAACGCGCATGAAAACCGCATCGATCACAACCACATCGATGTGAACATAGGGTCTATCTTAGTTGTCGGGCTTTCAAATTGTTTCTTTGGCTTCAATAATGAGTGACTGACGCATGACAGAAATGCAGATTGCGATTCCTATATTCACTCACAGATCATGTTTCATACTTGTTACGGCACAGAATGTATTGGAGCCAGAGCAGCATCGTGACAGTGATTTAGTATCTTCAGGACAGCAATGGCACCCTCTATATACTGTATCTCTTTGGGCAGGCTGTCTTTAATTTGTTCTTTTTCTTACTATACTTGGAAAGTGGCAACAAGCAGCTTGTGTTCCTCCATGGAATCACAGCTCCACCTGTCAAAGTCTTTTAGCAGTTTAATATACGCAACTCGAATTATTCTAAAAAATATTCATCTAGTCTGCTGTTATTCCCAAGCAGCAGCTAAATGGAGTGCCTCTCAGCTTTTGTTTAAAATGTATGTAAAGCCAGTTTTGGATAGAGAAGGAAAGGGATGTTGTCTCTGTCCCATTGGAGAGATTTCAGTTCACTTCCTGTGAAACGGATGTTGCTCTCCACTCAACCTGCCCTGTTTACTGGGGAAAAGTCAGCTTGGGGGGGCCGGCTGGAAGCTCTGCTCTGCATCCCATGACTGGGGCAGCTGGAAGCTCTGCTCTGCTGCCCATGACTGTACAAGATACAAAACATTATGGGAATTGTAGTCCATCCCTCAGCACAGCGCCCCATCTTGTCTGCAGAAAAAGACTATGACTCCTGGCCGGCCCGGGCTCTCTGAGTTTACTTTCCCCATGCCCTCTGAGTTTAACTGTTCCTGCTGTGCCATTACGCCAATCAATTTCCGGGTAGTTAAAATCCTGCATTATTATCACTGTCCCAGCCCTTGCAGCCCTTTCTATCTGTGCAAGGAGCTGAGACTCCACCTCCTCATTAACATTGGGTGGCCTATAACAAACTCCAATATTTACCTTTGTAGTATGCAAACCCATGTGCAGTTTCACCCAAAATGCTTCAGCCTCATCACACTCTCCATCAACTAGGTCTTCTTTCACTTCTTTCGCTTTGAGATCACTTCTCACATAGAGACAGACACCACCACCTTTCCGTTTTACCTTGTCTTTCTGAAAGAGAACATAGCCAGGAATATTAATAGCCCAGTCATGTGAAGAATGAAGCTAAGATTCAGCAATACCATCTAAATCATAATTCTTCGTGCACCAAAGCTTCCAACTGCCCTATCTTGTTTGGCAGACTTCTGGCATTGGCAAACAAACACTTTAATGAATTGTCACATTTTGCACAAAAATGTTTGCATATGTTTTAATTTAGTACAATTAGTACCATTTCCAATGGTTGTTTGTAACATGAAAACCTTCATATCAACCTGCCATAGCCCTCCCCTCACCTTTCCCCATTCCACCCACCAATAGGGACTCCTCCTCCAGCTTTCCCATAAACCTTTCCCCAGCACAGCAGACCCCCTTCCATTTAGGGGCAAACCATCTTTAGCATATAGGTTGTACCCCAATGAAAAGTCAGGCCCAGTGCTGTAGAAACCCAAACCCCTCATTCCTATACCAGGTCTTTAGCCATGCATTCAGTTATCTGATCTCACCCTGTCTTTCCTGTGTTGCGCATGGCACAGGCAATATTTCAGAGAATATCACCTTGGAGGTCCTTCCCTTCAAATTGCAGCCTAGTTCTTAAAATTGATTCTTAAGGAGCCTCCACCTTCCATATATTGTGTCATTGGTTCCAACTTGGACCAAAACAGCTGGGTCATGCCCAGCCCCTCCCAGTAATTTATAAACCCAGTCCACCACATGCCGAACCCTGGCACCAGGGAGACAGCAAACCATTCGATTGAGGTGATTCTGGCAACATATTATTCTATCAGTCCTTCTGACTATAGAATCCCCTATTACCACCAACTGTCTAGGCCTACCTGCACTACCAGTGGCAGTGCCTCCATTAAGGGTGCACGGGCACCGCCCCCTCTCTATAGCCACCCCCTTTATGTAGATGGGCTCTATTCTTGGCCGCCACACCCCCTATTCAGGCGTCCGGCCCCTTTTTGGACGCTGGGCGCCTGAAATACAGAAGCGGGGGGTGGGGTTTGAAGCACCTGATTAGAGCCATAGGCCATAGGCTCTAATAGGCTTCAAAAAAGGTGAACTGCGAGCGCAAGGTATTTTTTCTAACCCAGATGTGTTAGAAAAAGCGAATGAAAAGCGATTGGACGCCTAACAGGAGGAGGGGAGCTGCTGTCTGACCCGCTGCAAGGTCCCACAGCTTGCCGCCATCACCCGCTGCCTGAAACGCCACCGAGATAGGGTAAGTGCCAGTCAGACAGCGAGCAATCAGGGGGTCACAGTGGCGGAATTTGATGGGGCACAGTGGCGGCATTTGATTGGGCACAGTGGCAGCATTTGATGGGGCACAGTGGCTGCATTTGATGGGGCACAGTTACGTATAAAGAGGAGAGTTTGGGACTTTAAATGAGGCCTCTGATATGTAAATCAAAATGTCTCCATCCCAGGTTTACAAAAAGCAAAGAAAGAAATGGGGATTTGGGACTCTGAGTGAAGCATGCTGGAGAGCAAAAAGACACTGTAGATTGTAAAAATTAATTTATTCCATGAATGTAACATACATTAAAATACTTAGATTGGCACAGTAATTCATTATAACCTGCAACTCATCTTATCTTAGATTACAATAAATGTAATATGCGGTACAAATACTTAAAAAATATAAATATATACATCCCACATACATGTGGAAGGATAACCTCTGAATGTAAACACATAATGATAGCAAATGTAGCTCAAACATCTGAATATAAACCCATGATTGTAGCATCTGAAGCTCAACGCGTTTCGTGACTCACTGTCACTCATCTGGAGCAGACGCAGAGGGTCTCTAAAAAGTAAGAAAGTGAACAGTAGGTAAACTGAACACAAAAAGAGGGGAAGGGGAATGATGGAACATCCACCCATACTTACAGACTGACAATAAAAATTGAGCGAGTACTGGGGCGAAGCTGCGGACATCGTCTCACACGGGAGCTGAGGCGGCAAAGCCCATGGCACAGCAACAGGAAGTCCTGAAGGGTGGGGTGTGACTGGGAGGGTGGACCCCAACGAACAATCAATGGAAATACCGTACATGGTTTGTAACCAAAGCCATCTGTGAATGGATATAAATTGTGTATAAATATATAAGGAGATTGGGTAAATTAATAGTGGGGGGAATGACCCATTGTTCGTACTGAGGAGTGATGGAAGATGTGGAAAGATGAAGATAGTATGAAGATGAGTGAACCAAATCATAAGTAGAAGGCAATCTAACAGAGTGACCAATAGTAGTGATGTGCCCCAAAATTACAGGGATTGGAGGTGATAGAATAGAAAAAGCAACAAAGATGGGAACCTAAACACCAAAGAAAGTTGGGAAAAGGACATAAAGATCTAGTATAAACATTACCTTATATGGTAATGAAGAAGCATATGTGCTAATCGTGCACGCTATCCCAGGGACACTGACCCAAACAAAGAATACCCATTCCAATGGGGAGGTGTATAAATACTCCGCTGTAGCCACTGTTTGCCGCCAACGTCACGCAGGTGGATATGGAGCACAGTGGCTGCATTTCATGGGGCACACTAGCTGCATTTGATGGGCACTGTGGCTGCATTTGATGGGCACAGTGGCTGCATTTGATGGGCACAGTGGCTGCATTTGGTAGGCACAGTGAGGCTGCAATCGATGTATTTTTTTCAGAATTTTTCAGTTTGTTTGCGCCCCCCCAAAAAATTTTGAGCACCAGCCGCCACTGTGAACTACCCTCACCCCTACTAGATTGGCTGCTCTCCCGGCTGTTCGAGGTAGCAATGACACCAATGAGCTTTCCACCCCCACTTCTTCACCCAACTTGGCAAATCTGTTTGGGCACTCAAATCCAGGGCTGGCCTTTCTTTTATGTGAGCCCCTACCACTCCCTTTGACTACAGTAACCCATCTTCCTACCTGATAATCCTGACTTACCCCTCCACCCTCCACATCAACCCTACTAACCACCTGTTCAGTGACCCTTTCAAGGTTGTCAGTTTTGCCCAGGGTTGCAACTTGTTCCTCCAGATCTCGAAAGTGAGCTTCCAGAAGGGCAACCCACTCACATCTGTCGCAGCAGTATCCATCCTGGAGTTGTTGCTCCATTGATGTATACATGCGGCAAACTGTGCACTGCACAAAACCTTCAATCTTGCTAGCACACATTATGATGCTGGGAGTACTGTTTTAAGGCAAGTGTATGTGAGTTGTAACAACCATACCCAGCACTGTATGATGGCATTTTTTGTGTATATTGAGAGGCAATGGTTCACAGATACTTATATGAGTGTTTATTTGGCATTGTGATCAGTGGCGTCTCCAGCTTTCATATTTAGGGGGGCACATGGGGGGACAGGGACAAAAATAGGGGGGCAATAGAAAAATGCATATATATATATATATATATATATATATATATATATATATATATATATATTATAGATAGATAGATAGATAGATTTATCTATCCTGGGGCCCTTTACCCCTTTACTACGATCCCACAACGGCCCTTTCACATGTTCGGCAGTGAGCTCCCTTCCTACTGTATTGGGCCCCCCCCAGGGTGACAGAGAACAAGAGATATATGTCACCAACATACCAAGAAAATATAAGGATCCAAAGCAGTGGGAGAACTATCAGGGTTGCAAAGGTTGTCTTGCCACCGGGCCCTGGTGTTCTGCCACTGTGGGGTTCCCCAGCCTCCTCTTGCTGTCCTGCCCCTGCCCTCAGTCTGTTTTTTCAGTAACTGAGAGTCCTGGTGGAGTCCTTCTTGCAACTCGCTCTTCTCCCTGCCAATGAGGATGCAGGGGAAGGAGCAGATCGAGCGGCCGTGGTTGTGTGAGCGCTCGCATTATGCAGTGTCAGCGAGCAGAGGGAGGGGGGAGGAATCACCCACTGGGGACCTTCTCCCTCTCAATAGAGACTGTGTTACCCCAGCGGTGGCCCGAGTAAGATGTGGCACATCCGATATGAATACAAACAAAAAGAAATTGCCTTTTTGTAAAAAAAAAAAAAAAAAAAAATTAAAAAAAATTTTTTTTTTTTTTGGGGGGGCACATGGTGGGGCCCAGCATAATGTTGGGGGGGTCAGGGCCCCCTCTGGCCCCCCCCTAGGGTCGCCATTGATTGTGATGAATAAACATTTTTTAATGGGATAAAGCACTATTGCACTTTTTCTGACTTATTTGCATGTGACTGTGTGGGAGAGAGAACTTGAGAACATCTGAAAGAGAGAATCATTTCTACTGCTTTTTGGTGGCTGTAAAGTTACCTTTAGAGGTGAGGGGACATCTGATGGAGTGGATCTGACCCAAACGGGAAACCCCCTGGTTTGAGCAACAGCAATGCATATGATTTATGTTGTTTGTGAGCAGTAGTCTATAGAGGTATAATAACCATATTTAAACCAAGGATAAGACACTATGTATGTTTCTGTTTTTCTGCATATGGAATGAGCGGAGGTGAGAGTAAGAGGAGAATTTAAAGGCACAGAACTAGTTTATGGTAAAAAGCGAATGGCCATCCAAATTGAATAAAGGACTATCCTGGATTCATTATCTTTATAAGCTGATCCCTATAGGGAGCCAGGGGAGAGCACATCTGATGAAGGTGGCACATATAGTATAAATTTAAGGCATGGTGCACATTTTTATGTGAGTATATTATTTGAATGAGCACAAAGTTTTTATTAAGGGTAAGGCACTATGTGGTTTTTAATTTTTTCACATGCAAAATTGAACAACTGAGGAGTGAGTATGTATCTGGCTCAGCCATGGAGGGTCTGAAACATGTTAGAGATGTTTCCCTGTGCCACCCCACAGCCTCAGGGGCCAGGTGTCTAGTATGACACTGAGGACTGTTGGTGCTATTGCTTCTTATGGGAGTGTGGGTCCACTCTACCCTGATGGAGGCCTGAAGGCTGCTAGTGGTTCTCGAAGAAAAGTATCCAAGTCCTGCATTCATTTGGCTCCACCTACAAATCTTTCTAGCAACGACACAGACAGCAAAAGAAACTTGTGTTTGCAAATGTGTTTGTGTATGTGCGACCAAGGTGCTAAATACAACTTGTAGGCAGGTAGTGGTTACTGCTGCCCTAGCAGGACTTAAGGGGTTATCTGTAATTTCCAGGTTTTTCTTGGTGGGTTTGGTGTGGAGGGAAGTAAGGGGAAAGAGCAGAAGGAGTTCAGTTTAGGAATGGTCCACTTTGCCAGGTCCGCCGGATACCGATACCAGAGTCTGGATGGCCAGTATCCTGTCGAAGATGGAGCTAAATTCCAGACATGGACTCAACCAGTATTTTGCTCCAACAGGTATGCTGGGGCAGCTACAAGCCTGATGTTAGGGACTAGGGATGTTAGAAAATGTTGGCACTTTATCTTGGTTTCTCTCTGCCATCATATTAATTTATTCTTCAAGTAAAATGTCTGCAATTTCGCCTTTGCCTGGTCTGAAGTTACTAAAGGGGTGCAATGCAAGTAGCTGGCACATACAGTCTACAGCATGGGTCACTAAACAAACTGGGGTATGAAGACATCAGTACAAGAGCTAATACCAGGTGAAGATCCAGAAGTTACCAAAGGTAATGGGGGTTCCTCTTGCTTGCGCCCAACGAGGGGGGGGGGGGGGACATGGAGGACATGGCGACCGCCCCATTACCCTTCCCCCCTTTACAAACTCATCCATGGATCATGATTGAGGAGGACCAAACAAATTCATATGGAGCTTAAAGGAAAAGGCTGCTCTTAAATGCAGAATATCCTTAAAACAGGTAGATCTAATGTTTGGAAGCTATGTATACAAATTCCAAAAAGAGCCCCAGACCAATGGAATGAGAGTTTAAAAATAAAAACCAATATTGGTGTTTGTGTAAAAAATAGCCAACAACTTGCCTCTGCTATTTTGCTCCTGGGTGCTTTTTAATTTTTGTCATCTTTCAAACAATGAATTTTTGCCATTTTGAGTTCTCCAAAGTTTATGCAATGCCTTATGCCCCGTACACACGGTCGGACATTGATCGGACATTCCGACAACAAAATCCTAGGATTTTTTCCGACAGATGTTGGCTCAAACTTGTCTTGCATACACACGGTCACACAAAGTTGTCGTAAAATCCGATCATTCTGAACGCGGTGACGTAAAACACGTACGTCGGGACTATAAACGGGGCAGTAGCCAATAGCTTTCATCTCTTTATTTATTCTGAGCATGCGTGGCACTTTGTGCGTCGGATTTGTGTACACACGATTGGAATTTCCGACAACGAATTTTGTTGTCGGAAAATTTTATATCCTGCTCTCAAACTTTGTGTGTTGGAAAATCTGATGGAAAATGTGTGATGGAGCCCACACACGGTCGGAATTTCCGACAACAAGGTCCTATCACGCATTTTCCATCGGCAAATACGACCGTGTGTACGGGGCATTATGCCCCGTACACACGGTCGGACATTGATCGGACATTCCCACAACAAAATCCTAGGATTTTTTCCGACAGATGTTGGCTCAAACTTGTCTTGCATACACACGGTCACACAAAGTTGTCGTAAAATCCGATTATTCTGAACGCTGTGACGTAAAACACGTACGTCGGGACTATAAACGGGGCAGTAGCCAATAGCTTTCATCTCTTTATTTATTCTGAGCATGCGTGGCACTTTGTGTGTCGGATTTGTGTACACACGATTGGAAATTCCGACAACGGATTTTGTTGTCGGAAAATTTTATAGCAAGCTATCAAACTTTGTGTATCGGAAAATCCGATGGAAAATGTGTGGTGGAGCCCACACACGGTCGGAATTTCAGACAACAAGGTCCTATCACACATTTTCCTTTGGAAAATTCGACCGTGTGTACGGGGCATAAGTCTTGAAGAAGGGGGATAGCTTTGAACCCCTAAAAACACGTTGGCTCTTTTATATTGTCTTGCTGAATGAACACAGAACACAGAAATTAAACGTTTTTGGGACTCAGCAATAAAAACCTGACAGGAGTTTTATTAATGTACAACGCTATCCAAATTTTTAAAAAACAAGTTCTGGACATTCAAATTTTGGCTTTAAGTGTTGGTGTTTACTGTATACTGCTGGTGTGTCCCACCTTGTCTCAAGTAATTTTTGAAATTGGACATTAGTACCACAGTTACCTAATCATTTGGTTTATGACCAACTCCTTTTTTAATAAAATACTGTATACTTACTCTGGTTTGTTTAGTATTTAATTTACTAAAAATAACAAATAGGAGATTTGGCATTAGTCTCATGTTGATGCTTTAAATTTCCTTGGTGGAAAGGGGTAGTTTATGAGAAAGAGGATGATTTAATATTACTTCACTTTTTTTTTTCCTTGTTGATAGCTCTGAACAATTCATTCCATATAAGACAGACTAGGTTGAGTATTCAACGCTACAGTTCTGTAGATTCAGCTCTCTAGGGGTCATACAACAATACATTACACCATACAGAAAACATTTTAAAGGTCATTGCACAAAGCAGTGACCTTCCCAGCTGTAGTCAGAGGGACGTATTAGAAAGAGACACAAGGCCATGGCAAAGAACAAATAGAACTTTGTGACATCTTTGTCGGGTTCTTCCAGCCTTCCACCTGCTGAAATAATTGGGGTAAGGCAGAGGACCTGTTAATGTCCTCTGTTAAGACAAGGTCACAGGTCAAGAGGCATGCTGTTGAAAGAAGGCTTTCTTCCTTCTGCAGTGGAGACAATACTTTCCTCTCGTCAGTTCGGAAACAGGGCAATAATGACTCAGAGGCTTTTCAGTATCATGACATATATGATTCATTATAAAATTTGTGCACGCTTGTCTGGATTGTTAATGACAGTGACATTTTTTTTTTGGTTTCTACCAAACCAGTGTTTTTGTGGTCATCAGTCAGCCTGGCTGTCTCTAATACCCTCACAAAGATCTTTAGTAATTGTTAAAAAATTTGACGTTTGGTCAAGGAAAATTCAGCAATACGACCCTGTTCTTATTATTTTTTTTCTTGTGGATGAGATTAATGTATTGATAATTTTACTGTGTGTTAAATATGTTTTTTTCTGTTTATAGTTAGTAATAATCTATTTAACCCTTAAGCCACTGGAAGTACTTCCTGGGGTATCGATAAAGTGTATTTTTGCTTGCAGGGAAGGGTTCAGACCAGCCGTACTCAACCAGGGTTCTGTGGAACCCTAGTGTTCCTTCAGAGGTTGTTAGGGGTTCCATAAGCTGTGACTGATCAACCTCCCATTTTATGGTGCCACTTGGCAGAGCCAGCTTCATGACACCAATGATCTCTTTTGCTGTCTGTAATGCCCCATACACACGGTCGGATTTTCCGATGGAAAATGTCCGATCAGAGCGTGTTGTCGGAAATTCCGACCGTGTGTGGGCTCCATCGGACATTTTCCATTGGATTTTCCGATACACAAAGTTTGAGAGCAGGATATAAAATTTTCCGACAACAAAATCCGTTGTCGGAATTTCCGATCGTGTGTACACAAATCCGACGGACAAAGTGCCATGCATGCTCAGAATAAATAAAGAGATGAAAGCTATTGGCCACTGCCCCGTTTATAGTCCCGACGTACGTGTTTTACGTCACCACGTTCAGAACGATCGGATTTTCCGACAACTTTGTGTGACCGTGTGTATGCAAGACAAGTTTGAGCCAACATCTGTCAGAAAAAATTCTAGGATTTTGTTGTCGGAATGTCCGAACAAAGTCCGACCGTGTGTACGGGGCATAACAGTTCCATGTTGACCAGCACTGTAATGCCCCGTACACACGGTCGGACTTTGTTCGGACATTCCGACAACAAAATCCTAGGATTTTTTCCGACGGATGTTGGCTCAAACTTGTCTTGCATACACACGGTCACACAAAGTTGTCGGAAAATCCGATCATTCTGAACGCGGTGACGTAAAACACGTACGTCGGAACTATAAACGGGGCAGTGGCCAATAGCTTTCATCTCTTTATTTATTCTGAGCATGCGTGGCACTTTGTCCGTCGGATTTGTGTACACACGATCGGAATTTCCGACAACGGATTTTGTTGTCGGAAAATTTTATCTCCTGCTCTCCAACTTTGTGTGTCGGAAAATCCGATGGAAAATGTCCGATGGAGCCCACACACGGTCGGAATTTCCGACAACACGCTCCGATCGGACATTTTCCATCGGAAAATCCGACCGTGTGTACGGGGCATTAGAGGGGCATTTTTACCACTGTCCATCAATGTAAGGGGCATTTTTTCTACTGACTGGCAGTTAATTGAACTTAGCAGTGGCTTTGGAAGATATGAAACTTATTTCAAGCTTTCCTTCAGGGCAAGAAGGAGAATAAAGGCTGGTTTAGACCTACGTGTTCAAAATGTTTTCTTCAGTCTTTGAAAGGCATTCCTTTCCAAAGGTTAGATTAGTGGAGCACATGAACTACTAGCATTAATGTTATCAAATATTATCTAAATGGGTTCTATCACTGTGATATATCCATTTGAACATAAACTTCTAGTATCTTCTCAACCATTCAGGAAATTTGCCTTTCCTATCCGCACATGTCTTGCTTTGCTCCAACATTTTCATGTGCTGATTGCTTGATTTGACTAGTCAGACACTTAAAGTGGTTATAAAGTCAGAGGTTTTTTATTTTATTTTAATGCATACTATGCATTAAGGTAAAAAACCTTCTGTGTGGTGTGAGGGGTGCAGTGTGCAGCACAGCACCCCTTAGCCCCTCTAATACTTACCTGAGCCCAATCTCAATCCAGCGATGTTGCATGAGAGTCTCAGCTGTCCGTGACTCTTCCTAATCATTGGCTGAGACAGCAGCGGGTGCCATTGGCTCCCGCTGCTGTCAATCAAAGTCAATGAGGCAATGAGGAAAGAGAGGGGGCAGGCCTGAATGGACACAGAGTCTGAATGGACACAGAGCAGCAGCTCGGCTCGGGTGCCCCCATAGCAAGATGCTTGCTGTGGGGGCAGGAGGGAGGGGCCAGGAGTGCCGGTGGGGGACCCGAGAAGAGGAGGATCTGGTCTGTTCTGTGCAAAACAATTACACAGACTTTGGTATCAATTTAAATCAGTTAGTGAATAATAAAAAATGCATCTACTAGGACTACTTGCCAAATTATGGGAAATATTCATTCTTTTTATGTGTACTTTTGACAGTGCAGGTTGTTTTTACTTTTTTTGCAGGGATAAGAGGTCTGTTGTACAACAGCACCACTTATTACAATAACAGAAGTAGCTAGAGTGGTCTAGTAGTTTTATCTTCTGCATTATTCATTTTCTTTCACATCCTTTTCTATAACAACATAAAGTGTTAAATAATTTCAATGTATTGCTATTAGAGATAAGCAAATCTGACTGGGTTTGGTTAATGAACACTTCTGCAACTCTTGCTAGAATTTTGCGAACTTTGCGGCCAACCCCATTGAACTCATTTGTTCTATGAATTTTGTTATTCAATTCTGCTTATTTTACCATTTCTTGGATGCAATGGCTGCATTTCTGTCTTCTAATTTCATCTGGTGAGCCAGACAGCAATCTGTTGTTTTTCAAAAAAATAAGCTCTTCCACAGAATGTATCAGTTACAGAGCTGAGAAAAAAACATTTACTACTGAGAGGGGGTGCTTACAATGATCTGCTTTTATATATTTACGTAAAACCTTTATCCCAAAAGGAAATAAACCTGTTGCTGTCACTGCTTATGAAGTGTTAGCTGGAGTTTGGCTTCAATTTGTTAGTGTATTTAAATCTGCTAGCACATCTACCCCCCCTCCCCCCCAGACTGACAATGCTGCTGTCCAAATGTGCCCCTTGTGCTCCTTTATCCAGAAGGTGTGTAACTGGCCAGATCCCCAGGCGAAAACAGAGGGGAAACAGCCAAAAAAAAAAGAAAACATATGCAGCCACCACATTGAATGATTGGTAAGCTGCAATATATTCCATTTTTGGTTCAGCGTTTAATGCAACTTTAAAGTGTATCTAAATCCAAAAGCAAACTTTTAATATATTACAGCTTACCAATTCTTAGCTATGGTGGTCACATTATATTTCTTTATTTGTTTTTTTTTTCTCTCTCTGGCTAGTAAGTCTGTTATCTTAAAAAAAAAATTTCAGCCAAAAGTTTGCGGTTCGTGAATCCTGGGGATTTGCTGTGACCCATGGTAGCAGTGACCCTGAACCTCATCCCTAATTGCTGTATTAAATAAGCAGATTAGTCAATAATTAAGAGACTCGACTATACATTTAAAGTCTCCATGCAGGGCAAAGAAAAGGGTCACGTTAAACATTTATATACCTCCAGCAGTAGGCATAACTGTATGTAAAAAAATCATGTAATACAATTTATATGTATAATAACCGGGCTCTGCAAAGGAATAAAACGATCCTGATAAAGGAAATGTCATTTTAATATGGGAGCTTCATATGGCCCCCTTAACAGTTATAGTTATACAGAAATACAGATATACTCCTGTGGATGTCATAATATTTTTTCTCTGTTTTTCAGATGAACGCACAGAATCCCCCATCATAACAACGAATGGTGGTCTTCATTCCATATTAGAAGACACAGTATCTCCAGCTTTTGGGGCAACTGTAATCATCATTGTGACTGTTGTGATTTCCGGCAGTGCCTATCTATGCTTTCTGAAGTATATATGCACTGGATGTTGTAAAGCAACACAGGTGGTCCCAGTAAGAAGATTTGACCCTTCTCGATCTGAAGAGCAAGTATAGCCTATGCTTCGTGGACCTGTGTTGACACCGGAAGAACTTTTTGACCAAGTTGGCTCAACGTAGACTGCCTTAACCAATATCATGGTTCAAGATATGGTGTCATAACCAAAACCATGGAGTGACTACTTGGGAAAGTTTGGAAGATTTGTCACACGGTGCCCACAAGCCATAATTAATGCTTAAATGCATCTCATGTTTTGGCCCATCTCAGTTTTATTTTAAGACTAAAAGGAGGAACTTTAAGTATGTGTGCTGACCTAAGTTTATCTAAAGCCATTTTTTTTATTTTGGATAGAGTACAGAATGGTCAAAGATCCCTGACATTTTAATTTACATCATTGTCCCATTGGGGAGAATTATTTTCACCTACTGTTTCTCAGACAAAGTTACAGGAAATCTTTTCAAAATAAGGAAAAACCTGTCTTAATTGTCAGCAAAACAAGTTTTTCCACTAGAAGATTTCCCTTCTATTCCTGTTCCAGCAGCAATTCAAATTTTTGGATTTCCCTTATATTCAGTCCTGGTGACCAGGGTCACCAGGATTAATAGAGAGCTTAAACGGACAACAGACAAAAATAAAAACTTAACAGAGGTTTTTCTAATGCCGCGTACACACGAGCGGACTTTACGGCGGACTTTGCCCGGCGGACTGGATTTCGTCGGACAATTCGATGTGTGTGGGCTCCAGCGGACTTTGTTTTCTCAAAAGTTGGACGGACTTAGATTTGAAACTTGTTTAAAATTTATCCGTTGAAATCGAGTCCGGTCGAAAAGTCCGCCGTCTGTATGCTAGTTCGACGGACTAAAAAGCCACGCTAGGGCAGCTATTGGCTACTGGCTATGAACTTCCTTGTTTTAGTCCGGTCGTACGTCATCACGTACGAATTCGACGGACTTTGGTGGATTGTGTGTAGGCAAGTCCGTTCATTCAGAAAGTCCGTCGGAAAGTACGTCGAAAAGTCCGCCGGGCAAAGTCCGCCGTAAAGTCCGCTCGTGTGTACGCGGCATAACTCTTCCTTACTCTAGCCAAAGCAATAAAAGAAAAGTTTTGGCTTTAGATACAACTTAAAGGGTATCTAATGCCATTTTGTTTTAGTTTTGGATGGAATGGGAAGTATTGAGCCCTCTTCAAGTTTTTGTCTTTCCGTTTGTACCCACTGTGGAGTTTTATCCTCTGTTAGTCCTGCTAATTATTATCAATTGGACATAAAGTGCCAGGAGATGAAAGTTTTAAGGCCCAGTCAAGCTTAAACAATCTGTGTGGTCTTCTGCTGTTGTAGCCCATCTGCTTTTGTTGTGCATTCAGAGATGGTATTCTGCATACCTTGGTTGTAACGAGCGGTTATTTGAGTTACTGTTTCCTTTCTGTCATCTTGAACCAGTCTGCCCATTCTCCTCTAACCTCTGACATCAACAAGACATTTTCTTGCATACAACTGCCGCTCACCGCATATTTTCTCTTTTTCGGACCATTCTCTGTAAACCAGAGAGATGGTTGTGCGTGACAATCCCAGTAGATCAGCAGTTTTTGAAATACTCAGATCAGCCCGTCTAGCACCAACAACCTTGCCATGTTCAAATTCACTTAAATCCCCTTTCTTCCCCATTCTGATGCTCGGTTTGAACTTCAACAAGTCGTTTTCACCAATATCTAGATGCCTAAATGCACTGAGTTGCTGCCATGTGATTGGCTGATTAGCAACTTGTGTTACCAATTTGTGTTACCAAGCATTTGAACAGGTGTACCTAATAAAGTGGCCGGTGAGTATATATCGCATAACACACCAAACTTACTATACAAAAGTTAAAAAGGACATAGTTACTACATCCCTTTGTTGTACCCAGATAAAGTTCACTTCTATAATACAGAGAACATTCTTGTGTTTACAAAACTGGTCCACATAAGAAGCTTGACGCATTTCGAAAACATTCTCTCTTCTTCAGGAAAACATATGAACACATATGATGTGCAGAACAGGCCCAATATATTATAAAAAAGGTTTCAAAAGACCTTGTCTTGTACAATAGAGTTCCAGTGAGTCAGCAACCTGATGGAAGAGCAGGGAGCATGTAGTGGATCATAGGCATATGCATGTGACACCAGCCGTTACCTGCAACAACTATCACCCCACATCAATGCAATATGCGTATGCAAAACGTAGTTATATTAACTGGCATGAGAAGCCTATGGTGGACATTTGGCACACACAAAAACATGTAAAAACTAGGGCTGTTACTGATTAAAATTTTTGTGGTCGATTAATCGATTCTTTTTTTAATCGATTAATGAACTAATTTTGATTAATTATAACGCACATACAGATCCAACTACTTTTAGCTGACGTCATGCGTAGCTCCTCCCCCGTACGCGTTGCGTTCAATCAGAACTTCCTCAGAACTTACTCAGCGGGGCGGGGCTACTGTGTCACCCTACAGTCTCTTTAAATAGCACCGTTGTGCATCAGGGGGACCGATGGAGAGCCAGAGACATCCATCACCTGCTGAGACAGCAAAGTGTCAGCTCTTTGGAAAAAAGTGCCCTCATCATAAATGTTTCTTGATTGCTGGATAACCAATCAATGTCAGTTCATCGTCAAACTGACTTACAGCCAGGAAAGCCCTCAGATATGTTGATTTCATAGCCAAGTCCAGGATTTACATAATACTTTGACCAGGGAGATCAATCAAATTGTTAGTATCTTTCTTCCTCAATTTATGATTTCACGGACATCAACGTCACCAGACTCCTCCCCTTCGTTAGGAGACGGAGGCACTTGGGGAAGGGGGGAGGAGTCCGGTGACGTTGATGTGCAAGACGTCACCGGATCTCCGACTGAACTCCCTGAAGACCCGGAAGCCGGCGGAGAGGTGAGTACCGATCAAAAGAATTTTGATTGATTTTTGATTGATCAAAAAAATTAACAATTAATCGAGGAATTAATCGTTAATTTCCGCAGCCCTAGTAAAAACTACTGCTGCAATTCTCACACATGACCAGTGTGCTCCACCATTGTCAGACGATCATGTATCTGTAGATGCCCGCCAAAATAACTACTTTTTGAATACTGTACAAGAGAAAAAGAATCACATGCTTAAGGCCACCCCAATATGTGAACTAAGCTGCTAGCGCAATACCTTGGCAAAGTATCAACAGTATAGAAAACAACAATGTGTGCAACGCTAAAACCCCTCATAATTTTTTTACCAGACAATCCGCAATGTCCCAATTAATGTGTGCAAATTATGACCATAATAAACATATGGACCTAAATGTTATAGCAAGCAATAAAGTGACCGTGCATGTGTAACAATAGTGAACAAAAACCATGAAACATGTAAACATAAAAAATTTCAGTAAGTATTTGTAAATCAATCACTAAAACATAAAACATTATTCATAAAATGGCGTACATATAGAACCATGTGAATAAAAAAATAAATAATTTCATATGAAATGCCATAAAGTGCCAGTGCATAACAGTCCAAAATATTAAAAGTGCAAATTAGTGCACATGTGAAGATCTGCAAATCCAAAAAAGGACAGTTCTGGAGATGGAAAGTGGGGTGTTCAATGACGGGCTTCCAGCCAATATAGAGTGTCAGCTCAACAGGTTAGATCCATAGAGTACACTACAGCATGGGTATAGGAATAAATGGAAACAGGCCAATTATAGTGAAGATCGGCATGGGCAGTAAGTTGCCATAGTCCCTGATGTCATCTATGATGAAATGTGTAGGGCAGAGCTAGGACGCACGACGTGACAACTTACTGCGCATGTGGGATCTTATCGTGGCCATTTTGAAACCTGGCGCTGGGATGTTCATAGACGTTTGTGGAGTAGACATTGGCAGACTGTTTACGATTGATTTGTAAGTGCAATATTCTTTAATAAATATTGATGAATATGCGGAACTTCACCAAGGTTGGCTGTTTTCTTTTTATTCCTATACCCATGCTGCGTTGTAAGCTATGATCTAACTTGTTGAGTTGCAACTCTATATTGGCTGAGAGACCGTCATTGGAGGTCTGTTTTAAGGCCCATACTGACCGCTTCACTGTGGTCAAATACTTCTGGTAAGCCTCCCCTTCTTACTGCACCAGGAAATTTGAATTCTTTCTACTACTACTTTGAAGACACCACACTGTCCATCTCCAGAACTGTCCTTTTTTGGATTTGCAGATCTTCACATTTGGACTTTTGATATTTTGCACTGGCACTTTATGGCATTTTATATGAATTGTTTTTTTTATTATTATTATTCACATGGTTCTATTGTTTATTGTGGTCATAATTTGCACACATTATTGGGGACATCACAGTTTATCTGGTAAAAAAAGATTTTTATCTTTATGAGGGGTTTTAGCACTGCACACATTCTTTTTTTCTATAATTTTTGAATATGCATATTCTAATAAATTTAGAATTTTATGTAATATATTTCTGTTTGGTTTTGCTCACTACTTTGTATGCCCTTTTATAGTCCCATTGACAACTAAGACAGGATTTCCTAGAATTCAGGGAGATCTCGATTCACTTCATGTTGTTCTGGGATTGGAAGTGAAAGATAATCTTCCCAAAAAGAGACAAAGGCAGCAAAAGCAAAACACTGTTTTTTTAAACCAAACCAAGTTCTGACAAAGACAAGACGAAAATGAAAGTGCAAGCTTATAATAAAAAAGAAACAAAATCTCAAACTTTGTTGCTGTAATAAAAGTGTGGTGCTTTGCTCTTTGCGCAGTGCTTTATTTTGCTTGAAAAAAATGTTTGAACCAGAAAGTGCACAGCAGATGAAAGTCAAACTACAGATACAAAGATAAACTGAAGAAAGAATTCACAGGACAACATCCCTCAAGATTGTACAATATGGATCGTTGCATTGAACTTTGTCTATCTATCAGTATTTTTATAAGACTTGAAACGTTTAATAAGGCTGGATAAAAGCTTTGTTTTCCCTTATCCAACAGAAAGAAAAAAAAAAACTTTGCTTCAGAATTTTTGCATCTAAATTCCTAAGGGGAGTGTTTTCCATTTTTATTCATTCTCTATTATATTGTTTTTGTTATTTCTCACTCTTAATCTGCAGGGCTTCAATAAAATCCTACAACAATAAAAGAAGATTTTGGAACTGTACAAAAACAGTATTTATGTTTTTTATTGTTTTTTTTTTTTGTTTTTTTACTGTTTTAAAATGAAAAAGGTATACTTCCAAACTGACTCTATGGTTGCAGAGTTGTTCTGATGTTAAAAAAAAGAGGAATTGGCTTAAAGTGGACCTGAACTCAAAAAATTGGAATTTGCTTGGGTATAGGGAACACATAGAAATACTAATTGCACCCACTAATTGCTATAAAACGTGTAATTTCTTCTAGAAAGTAGCAGTGCTTTTAATATGCCTTGGGTTTGATAGGTAGCTGCAGTGTGAGTTCATCTATTCTAAAGCACTGCTGCATCTGACTGCTAGTCATGAGCTTTGGTGATGTCACTACTGTGCTGACCATTGTTCTTCTTACCAACCGTGATTGCTCTTTATTGAAAAAGATATGTGGTACAAGAATATAATACGTGACATACCGACACAAAGCAGTAGAACAATTGTTGACAAAGACAGGCAGGTCAAACATCTCATACAAAAAAATGTACATAGGGATCCTCATATCACACCGATTCAAAAAAGAACAACAGAAGCATTTATAATGATAACCATGGTTGCCAGATCTTGTTATATATCTTAGGACAATTCCTACTAATGTACGTTAATTTTTTTTTTGTTTCCACAGTATTTTATTAGTAGAAAAAAGAGTGTAGGTTTACAATATTGTTGAACAGAGTGTTGGTGAAACACATTGAGAGTTACAATCAATGCCATGGTAAAACATTTGTGACCAGAACAAACGCGAGTATATAACTATGGCGAAAGTCAAGTCTAAAAGTCGACAGAACAAGTATTAATTAAGACATAGGGTCTGGTTGTGTTGGATCCGTTAATGTTCATTGCTAACTATAAAAACAAGCCTTCTGTCTATTGCTAGATTGGTTTGGGGTGTGTATCTTGTATAAAATTGAATGTTTAAGAGTTGGTATAATAATTATGGTCATTAGGTGTGGTATTTCACCCATGTAGCCCATGACCCCATCTGGTAAATTTTCGGTGTTTCATGAGATAGAGCTCTAATGGTTGCATAAGGTTGGTGAAGATGTAAACCATAAGAGAGAGAGAAGAGAAAACAAGTAAATGAGGGGTGGGGAGTGGGGGGTGGGGGGTATGGCGGGCAAAGGAAGCTGTGTTAGAGGGGGGGTGTACTTCACCTCCCAGTCTCCGCCAACTGCCGGCAAAAATGAATGAAATACGAATAGAACAGTCAAGCCCAAAAGTTTTAGACATGTACTTAGATATCTCGAGAGGGGTCCTCCCTCACTCTTCCCTTGTTTAGGGGTGGGAGGCCCTACGTCTTGTATTTTGCTAAAAGTATCAGGTGGACCATATGGAGGGGGTCATTATGAGTCTAAAGTATCTTGGAGTGAAGGGTTAGATTGAGTTTGGTTCATCAGTAGATTATATCTATCTGTGGTGCGGAAGTGGGTCCAGCGGGCCCAGGTGTGGGCGAATTGATGCCCTGTCAAACCAAGAAAAACGGGGTTTATTCTATTTGCTAAGGTCGCTAGCAATGGTTTTGAGAATGGGTTCCCAGGGATAAAGCCAACTTGGTCTTTCCCTATCAGGGAGGGTAGGAAGGGTAATGCCCTGTACACACGGTCCGATTTTCCGACGGAAAAAGTGCAATCGGTTTGTGTTGTCAGAAATTCCGATCGTGTGTGGGCTCCATCTGACTTTTTCAGTTGGAATTTCCGACACACAAAGTTTGAGAGCAGGCTATAAAATTTTCCGACAACAAAATCCGATCGGTTAAATTCCGATCGTGTGTACACAAATCCGACGCACAAACGGCCACGCATGCTCAGAAATAATTAAGAGACGAAAGTTATTGGCTACTGCCCCGTTTATAGTCCTAACGTACGTGTTTTACGTCACCGCGTTCAGAACGATTGGATTTTCTGGCAACTTTGTGCCACCGTGTGTATGCAAGACAAGTTTGAGCCAACATCCGTCGGAAAAAATCCATGGATTTTGTTGTTGGAATGTCCGATCAATGTTCAATCGTGTGTACAGGGCATAAGAGACGAGTAGCTAATATTTTGGCAAATAGTTTTATATCAACATTCAGTAAAGATATTGGTCTGTAGTTGGTGACCGATGTAACATCTTTTTCTTCTTTTAGGATCACTGTGATGTGTGCCTCTAGCAATCTATAAAAAGGGGGGGTGGATGAAGTTAAGGAGTTAAAGGCTTTGAGAAAGCGGGGGGATAAAGTATCTGTGAAAGTTTTAAAAAAGACAGCTGTGAACCCATCCGGACCAGAGCTTTTGCAGTTTCTGAGCTGTTTGACTAGTTTTGAATTCGTCTGCCGAGATCGTGTTTTCCAAGTGAAGGGCATCTTCTTTATCTATAGACTTAGGGCAGAATTTCTGGAGGAAAGTTTTAATTGAGGTAGGTCTATTGTCAGTTCCCATATGTCCGGTTGGATGTTTGGGGAGGTCCTATAGATCTGAATAGTAGGTCTCAAATTGGGCCGCAATGTCTGCTGGGGTGACATAGGCTTTCCCTTGAGAGTCTTTGATGGTATGTATATGTGTGCGTGTTTTCTTGTCTGGAGAGCCCTGGCTAGGAATTTTCCGCATTTGTTGCCAAATTTGTAAAAAAAGTTTTTGATGTAGGACAAATTTGCGTTGTGTTTTACGGTTTAACTCTTCATGTAAAAGTTTCCTATGCTGGGTAAGGTCGTGATATATTTGCTGTGCTTGTGATTGCTTGTGGACAAGTTCCAGGGTTTTGATTCTCTTGAGTAGGTCTGTAATTGTCCTTTGTTGGGCCTTTCTCTGGGCTGTTTTAAGTGCAGGGAATTTCCCTCTTAGGACACATTTATGGGCCTCCCATTGGGTAAGTGGGGTTGTGTCAGGTGTGTCGTTTTCTACAATTAAATCATTTATGTTCTTACATATAGCTTTAATGTCTAAAGTCAACAGTAAGGAATTTAAGCGCCAGATTTTTGTGGAAATGTTTTTGTCTGGGAATGTCAGGGTAATTGTGCCCGGGTGGTGGTCCAATAAGAGCATTGGCTCGATAGTTGCAGTGGATAGGAAGGGAAGGATTTTCTGGGACAGGAATAAGTAATCTATTCTGGAATATTTGTTGTGTGGGGCGGAGAAAAGAGTGAAAACTTTTTTGTTTGGTTGAAGGGTACGCCAGGTATCATGCAGAAGGAGATCTTGGATCTGTATCTTAATTTGCCGAATGGCTTTGTATTGCATTGATGCTGTACAGGGGTCTAAAATTGGAAACAGAGCAACATTGAAGCCCCCCCTCCCCCGAGGATGGTCATATCTGATTGAAAATCTGCGAGGAGCTGTGAAAGAGATCTAAAAAACCGAACTTGTGCAATATTGGGACTGTATATGTTGACCAAGGTTACAGGTCGTTCCTTGGATTTGGCCCTTTAGGCAGATATATCTGCCTTCTGCATCCATGAGGGAGTCTGTGAGTTGCCAATCAAGATTTTTTGAGATTAAGATCCCTTTTTTTTAGCAAGTGAGTTAGTGGCATGATAAACTGTAGGAAATAAGTGATTTGTAAGTTTAGGGATCTTGTTCGTGCGGAAGTGGGTTTCCTGCAGAAATACAATATCGGCCTTTAGTTTATGCATCATATCAAGGACTTGGCTGCGTTTTTCCAGGATGTTAAGACCCTTCGCATTTAAGGAGACTACTTTAAGTGAGGAAGGTTTGCTAGTGGTGCATATGTGTGACATGATGTACGTGGGGTTTGTCCTAAATTTGTTAGGAGGAAAGGAAGTATTGTAGAGTTATCTTTGAGTAGTATGGATGGGGGGGGGGGGGGTTGGGTGTAAGCCGAGCCTGAGGGATTTTAATTTTGATGGCAGTGGGGTGGTGGTGGAGACTGTGAGGTGGAGAAAGGGAGAGAAAAAATAAATGGAAAAAATTAGAAAAAAAAGAGGGGGGGAGGGAGGGAAGAGAAAGGAGAAAGTGGGTGGGGATAGGGGGATGGAGGGGAAAGGGGTGGGTTAGTAGGAGGATAAGGGGAAGTAAGAGGCGGTAGTCCAGAAGCAGGGAGGTTGTAGATAAAGCTCCCTAGAAATGAAAATCTATTCGGCAGGGGTCGACAGGAATAAATCTGTTCCTGTCTTGTGGAGAGGTTGAGGGTGTCGGTGTAAAATAGACAAGATCTAATATCAATCTCTAGTCCGAAGGAGATCTTCATGATACCTGTTTCAAGAGTGAACCAATACTTCTTAGCAAGAGACAGAATGACAGTGGTTTGAAACTCGAGGGAGTTAAATAATTAGCCGGTTTATACGGTCATATACAGTGAACATATCCCATTACTTTTTTTTTGTTTTAAAACCGTAGAACATAAGAACATAACCTGCTACATAAGTATAAGAACAAGAGTATCATGCTGTAAGACAGTCCTCTATGAATAGAGAAAAGGTGCATCCCCTCATGAGTTAATGAGGAGAAGCACCTCAGTCAATAAAAAATTCAAACAAAGTGGTACCATCCTATAAGTACAACCATAAAGCATCTGTAATGAGACCGTTCAAGAGAGCTATTCTGCCTGTGTGTGAGATTGAGCAGATCCACACACAGGCAGAATGGGGCACTATTCTAGGGCACTCCCTAAGGGCTTTTATATGGGCAGTGCCCTTTAAGCTACGAGGAGATGTTCCCTTGTAAGTTTTTGTGGGGAAGTCGATCACGCACACAGTCCTGACCCATTGACAGGGTCTAGTTATTATGGAAACTTCCCCGTTGTTGGGGTGAACTAAACTCACGAGTATAAGGCAAAAATACAAAACAACTTAAGAAATATAAAGTATTATAGAACAATTCTGGAATATTGTTGCCTAGTATGGCATCCTAAAAAAGGGTGGCATCGCATGGGTATCGCTTCTAGTCAACCAAAATACCTCTAAAAAGCATTTGCAGTTATGTAGTGCTTTTGTCTAATCCTAGAAGTGGTTTTGGTGGAGTAGGCGGAACTGGGCACTCTCATTCTATGTGGAGGAGGATGGAATTCATGCGATATCACCCTTCAGCATTATATCCAAGATAACAGTTGAACATGTGAAATATGTAATTCAATGGATTCGGTTAAAGAAAATTCTATTATCTATAGGTCAGGAAACATACCTGAGATACCTTTGGGGGAGGATAGGTTTGGAGGGAAGGTAATTGGGGATATGAGACGGGGGGCTTTGAGGAGGGAAGAAAAGGAGGAGGGGGAGGGAGGGAGAGGGGAGGGGCATGGAGGGGGTCAGGTAAAGTCAAGGAAAATTGGGATGGGGGGGTAATTTAAGTGGGTACTCAAGCCTTAGGAATAAAGGCCCACCAATATGAATAAATTGGTTTCACAGTTTAGTCTTTTGGTATATGATCAAGGGGAGTTTAGTGGCCTGAGATGAGTGTATTTTACATATATAGCCGATAGGTCTTCGTTGAAGCTCTACAAAGAGGGTCTCCTGAGATAGAGTGGAAGCTTACAGTTCACGTGATTATGTCATCTCTTGTATTTGCTCGAATTGTTGAGTGGCTGTCTCTCAGTTAGTCAGGAACACCTAGTGGGAGTAGACACTGGAAAAAAAAAAAGTTATCCCTGATGTGGAAGGATTAATCAAATGAGAACTGTCACTCTCATGCATCGCAAGCAGGTATCAAAGAGGGGTTCTTGTCTTGCTATAGAACATTTGATCCAGGGGTGTCTAGGAGGAAGAACGTGGAGGGAAATGGAGTTCGCTCAGTCTGATCCTTCATGGCAGGCCCTCCTGTGTGCTGGAGAAGCTGTTGGGCTGCTGGCCATGGCATTCTGGGGACTGGTGGTGTTGGCATCTTTTGGCGAGGCAGATCTATGGCGCCTTATGTGGAAGTCGTCATGGTCTGGGATGGTGTCTGTGGACTTGGTTCTTCTCATATGCGGTGGACGGAGGGTGCTGTACCAATTTGGTATGTCAATGCGGGGAATATTTAGTGTCTCGCAAAAGGCGGGCAAATCTACTGGTAGACGCAAGTTTGCTGTGCGACCTTGAAAATAGGCAGATAGGCAAAAGGGACATTTCCACCAGTATTGGATGCCTTTGGTGCACAGTAGAGCGAGAAGAGGGCGTAGGTCTCTTCTGTTCTGAGCGAGAGATCTTGGAACAGTTTTATTTCTGATCCCTGGCACAGTAGGAATCGGTGGTCTCTAGCCCTATGTAAGATTTCCTCTTTTAGCATAAAGTTGACGAGACAGCAGATAACATAACATCTCTGGGGTGGATCAGTGTCTCTGCTCCTGGATTTTAAAGCTCTGTGCAGCAGTTCGTATTCAATAGGTGATTCAGGAGGTCTGCCTAGGAGGTCATTAAAGGTGGCAATAGTGGCTTTTGCGATTTGATTGTATTCAATTGTTTCAGGGATGCCTCTTACCCTTACATTGTGGCGGCATCCTTGGTTGTCCAAATCTTTCATATGCCTCTGCATATCTCTGAGTTGGGTGTTTTGGGAGTGAGAGGAGGCTTTTAGTTGCTGGATCTGGATGGCAGTGTTATGTATGTTTGTTGTTTCCTCTATGTCATCCATCTGCACTGTTATCATCTAGTTATCTCTTCTTAGCTCTGTGATGGCAGTAGCAAGCGTGACTTTAATGTCCTCTGCCACTGAGTGCAAGTCCTGCATATTTAGTGGGGCACAGGGACCTGCAGCTGAGGGTTGTGGCTGAGAGTGATTCCTGCCTGAGGGGCTGAGGCTGGAGGAGCGTGCCGTGTAGGGCCTTGCGTACCCGGGAGTGGAAGATCGCTGGTATACTGCAATTTATCTGCGATCCAGAACCCCTGGGTGAGCAGGATCTGGTTGGGGAGGGATCCCCTGAGTTTTTCCTCATGCCTGCTGCAGTGGATGCGATCTCGCAGTGCATTATGGGGCATTTCGCGGCACACGAATTTCCCACGAACGCCCCATATTCTTCGCTGTTCGGCGAATGGGCGAACACCTAATGTTCGAGTCGAACTTATGTTCAACTTGAACATCAAGCTTGTCCCTATTTGGGTAGATTTGATGTAACCTGTGAGGTGTGTAGTACACATGGTGAAGGAATTTAACCCGGATTAGCTTGTCCTTAGGGGAGATAACCAATCTAGGGTTATCCTCAAAACAGTCCTCCCAAGTTTGTCTATCCAAGGTGGGAATATCTGCACTCCGCTTTTCCCATAATTTTTCTATCATGGGGGACTCCACACCTAGGAGAGCTAAATATAGTGTTGAGGGAGGTTTAGAGAGCTGCTCTTGTGCAAGGAGAGCTTCCATTGGGACTGTCTCTAAAGCCTCGTACACATGCTTTGATTTTCGGAACAGAACGTCCAATTTTTGTGGCATGCTAGTCTCATGTCAAAAGTGAAGAGGTTACTAACAATACAAGAATTTTCGTTTGACGGAATACAACGTCGGGAGTGACGCAACGTGTTGAACAGTTTTGTATGTATTCTTTCACTTCTGAGCATGCGTAGTCTTGCTCTTACGATTTTTTTTATACGAAAACCATACAACTGAAATAAAAATCAAACGCTGAGCTCACATCCGACAAAAATTTATAGTCTGCACATCTAGCTTTTGTCTGACGAAAAAGTGAAATTGACTGTCGAAAGCACCGTACTAACGGTAAGATTTGTGAACGATCGGTCGTCGTAACACAATTGACGTCCAAAAATCAATTGTGTATAGGCGTTAAGACTGGGGAGCTGTAAAACTGGGATTGAGCTGCATGTCATATTTGTCAGCCCATCGATTGGGCTTCAAGAAACATTTTCTAGCCACAGTCCAAAACCTAAGGGTAGTTTTAGTAGGATCAGAAAGTGTAGCATAAGCCCTAGTACCCTGGTAGACCAAATTGGCCAGTTCTGTGAGGGAGCCCAGAATGGCAGCCTCGAGACAGACTGCAGAATTTGCCCTCGATCTCATAAACCAGAATCTAAGTGTGACCAGAATTACCGCCCAATAATATAAGATTGGGCAAGGAAAGTGGCTTACGCCAAACAAGGGACAGTGCCGTGCCAGAGAAATGCATCCACGCAACGATCAGCGTCCAGGAAAAAATTCCAACCTATCCAAATAAGACGATCATTGCTCTTCTTGCTGGAGGGGAAGCTGTACCTGAGGATCTGCAGTGCAAGGATATCCCTGCTTCTACTTCATTCATATGGTGCCTTTGGGCTTCCTCCATCTCTTCTGTAGGGATGAGCCAAGTATTCACACGCCAAATATTTAGGGCATTCAAGTTGGAGGAACATGACAGCTTCTTTCCTCAGTGGTTGCTAAAGATGCAGTGGGTGCTTGCATAAACAAACACAATGTGCTGGCTGGGTGAATTGTATGTATTCAGCTGGTTTATTGTGTTCATTCCACATCACCGTCAAAATAATTTGAGCCCGATTTGCTCATGCTTGCTCAAGGGAATTAAGAACAATTTACAGAAACTAAATAGAGACTGTAATATTTTGTACAAATCATGACTATCCCTACCATGAAAAGTAAAACAAAGTGAAAATCAACTTGCATTAGGAGGTGTAATAAAAGGTGACAGAGACAATGCCATGGTGTTCTACTAATGTGCTGCTGCTTGCAGAGCTTGGAATTCAGGTGGAGATATCTCATAGATATGAACGAGACCCTGGGAGAAGGAAAACACCATTAGGTGGTACAGTTTCCATTCCTCTAATGACAATTCAAATATTCCTTCCTTTTTTCTTTTCCTGCATTCTCTTTTACTTTACTTCTTTCCTTGTTCTCTTTCCCTCCCTCATTTCACTTTTACCCTTTCTTACCTCCCTTATTTTCTTTCCTTCTTTTCCATCCTTTCTCACTCACTTCCTTTTTTTTTCTCTCTTCTCTCTCCGTCCCTTCCTTTCTTTTTTTCCAATCCTTCCTTCCTATCTTCTTTTCATTCATTCTCTTCATTTCTTTTTCTCTACCTTCTTCTTTTGCTTGCTTTCTCCTTCTCTTTCTTTTTTTCCCTTACTTTCACACTCCATTCCTTCTTTTCTTCTTACCTCATTTGCGCTAATTTTACTTCTTTCTCCATTCTTTCTTTTCCTTTACTTACTACCTTACTTTCTTTCCTTATTTTCATTCCTTTCTCACTCCCTTCCCCCTTTTTTTTTCTCTCTCTATCCTTTTCTTTCTGTACTTTTTCCTTAACTCCCCTCCCCTTTTCTTCATACTTTCTTGCCTTCTTCTAATTCCTTCCTATTTTTCTTCCTTTCTCCCTCTTTTTTCCTTTCCTTTCTCTTTTTGTTCCATGTTTTCCTTCCATCTTTCCTTACTTCCTTCCTTCTTTCCTCCCTTTTTTCCTTCCTTACTTTTCTTTTCTTCTTTTTTTTCTTTCTTTTCCCCTTTTCTTTTTTCCTTCCTCATATCTTTCTCTTCTCCTACTCCTATCTCTTTTTTCTTATTTTTTCCTTCCTCCCTTTTCTTCTTTTCTTTCCTTTGCTTCCCCCTTTCTTCTTTCCTTCCTCATATCCTTCTCTACTACTACGCTTATCCATCCTTCCCTCCTTCCTTCCTTCCTTTTTACCTATCTTCCCTTTCTTCTTTTCTTTCTTTCCTTTCCCTTTTGTTCTTTCCTTCCTCATATTCTTCTCTTCTCATACACCTATCCTCATTCCTTCCTTCCTTTTCTTCTTTTCTTTTCTTACCTTTCCCCTTTTCTTCTTTCCTTCCTCATATCCTTCTCTTCTCCTACGCCTATCTCTTTTTCCTCATTCCTTCCTTCCTTCCTTCCTTCCTTCCTTCCTTCCTTCCTTCCTTCCTTCCTTCCTTCCTTCCTTCCTTCCTTCCACGTCTTTTCTTCCCTTTCCTTTCCCTTTTTCTTCTTTCCTTCCTCACATTCTTCCCTTCTCTTACGCTTATCCCTTCTTCCTTCCTTCCTTTTTCCCTTTCCTTCCTTTTCTTCTTTTCTTTCCCCTTTTCTTCTTTCCTTCCTCATATCCTTCTCTTCTCCTATGCCTATGTTTTTTTTCTTCCTTCTTTCCTTCCTTCCTTCCCTTTTCTCTTCCTTCCTTTTCTTCTTTTCTTTTCTTTCCCTCTTTCTGCTTTTCTTCCTCATATCCTTCTCTTCTCCTACACCTATCTCTTTTTCTTCCTTCCTTCCTTCCTTCCTTCCTTCCTTCCTTCCTTCCTTCCTTTTTCTTTTCTTTCCTTTCCCATTTTCTTCTTTCCTTTCTCATATCCTTCTCTTCTCCCATGCCTATCTCTTTTTCCTCCTTCCCTACCTCCCTCTGTCTAAGCTGATCAGTCTTGTCTCTCTTCCATTTCAATGCATTATGTCTTATCATCAGTCTCGCTCTACTCCCTATTGTACAACACATTCAGAGGCTCCCATATGGTAAAGTGACTGGCTTGGTATTCTGCTGTTGGAGAGAAATACGAGATGCGTTAATTAGGTAATAAGAAAATCATCCTTGTTTATCTCGTCGGTTAATCTTGAGAGATGAAAACGTGAAAGCAAAATGTTCTAATTGCTGAGAAAATATATAGAGTGACATGGATCATGCCAAATATTATTCTTACAGCTGAGAAGCTTGTTGGCTGCATTAAACTTGGCATACGCTTTTAGATTTCTTTTTGTTCAGCCTGCAGGCTGACTAAAAGAAATGTGACAGCATGGATGGATAAATTCCCCTTGCCTGATTTTGTATTCTGTACTCTATAAGGGCTCATTCAGACTTGAGACTGGTGGTGTCAAAAACATGTGGTTGAAACGTGTTTTTAGCTCCCCCAACAGCCCTTCCTAAAAGCAGAGTTCCACCCGTTTTTTAGTTTATTAAAAGTCAGCAGCTACAAAAAGTGTAGCTGTTGACTTTTAATAAACAGACACTTACCAGTGATGCGGGCAGCCTTGCTCCTCTCCCCCTCCTTTCCGCGGCGCCGTCATAGCAACTGTGGGCACCTGGCCGTGACAGCTTACGGCTTTACGGCTGGGCGCTCACTGCGCATGCGTGAGCTCTGCTATTGGCCAGGCAATCTTCTGGGACCTGTGAAGTGTCCAGAAGATTGCTGGCAGGGAGGGGCTACCTAGGGCGACAGGAGGAGTCGCCTAGGTGGCCGAGAGGAGGAAGGAGGAAGTGGGACAGGAAGTCCCACTAAAAAGAAGGTACCTACCCCCCCCCCCCAAAAAATGACATGCTAAATGTGACATGTAGAAGGGGCAAGGAGTGCTTAAAGCGGAAGATCCACTTTTGGGTGGAACTCCGCTTTAAGCTGCAAAACTTAGCCTAAAAGGGCAAACTGCTGGATTTCTACTTTCTTTTTAGGATGCATCTAAAGCCAAAAAAAATCTAGTTTTGGATAAAGTATGTGTAGCACCCTAGTGTTTAGGCAGGGTTGCTCCTAAATTTACCTGCCAGGTATAGCTGCCTTGGCTAATTGTTGAGGATCAATTGATTTCACTCTAATGCCCCGTACACACGGTCGGATTTTCCGATGGAAAATGTGTGATAGGACCTTGTTGTCGGAAATTCCGACCGTGTGTAGGCTCCATCACACATTTTCCATCGGATTTTCCGACACACAAAGTTTGAGAGCAGGCTATAAAATTTTCCGACAGCAAAATCCGTTGTCGGAATTTCCGATCGTGTGTACACAAATCTGACGCACAAAGTGCCACGCATGCTCAGAATAAAAAAAGAGATGAAAGCTATTGGCTACTGCCCCGTTTATAGTCCCGACGTATGTGTTTTACGTCACCGCGTTCAGAATGATCGGATTTTCCGACAACTTTGTGTGACCGTGTGTATGCAAGACAAGTTTGAGCCAACATTCGTCGGAAAAAATCCTAGGATTTTGTTGTCGGAGTGTCAAATCAATGTCCGACCGTGTGTACGGGGCATAAGTCTGTAATTGCTGCACTTCTCTCTTTTGCCACTAGGTGACCGGGTACTTGGTGGTACTAGATATGAGAAAGGCAATGCAAGGTCAGGTTATGGGTATATGGGTTATCTCAGCCAATGGGCAGGGGTTTTCTTAAATCCCTTGGCCTGCTGGGAGAACCTATATATTGAGGTGGAGTCAGGTGATCTGTGTTTTGTGCCACCTGGATGGCTGTCTGGGTGGACATGTGTTGTATTGCCTGGGCTGCTAGGCCAGAGTTTGGGCCTATCCTGGGCACATCTGGCTGCTAGGCTGTCTGAGGACCTATCCAGAAGTGAGAGAGAGCAGCTCAGGGTTGGGATAGCGGCTTGCAGTCCAACCAGAAGAAACGGGTCTGCCGGCCAGGGAACCTGTCGTGGTCGGAGGTGGAAGGCAAAGCTGTTGCCACTAAGGGACCAACCATCTTATTACCAGGGACCACAGTGAGTAACTGAAGCAAGTACCGGAGCAGTATTCTCGCCAACCGGGGACTGTGAAGAATCGGGAATCTTCAGTGGGTATCAAGCCAGGGACCCAGCCAGTGGAGGTGATGCTTGCAGAGCAGTCTTGTGTGTCAAGCTAGGGACTGAGCAGGCCAGTGGGGTGAAGCTTGAGAAGTGCCTTGAGTGCCAAGCTAGGGACCCAGCAGAGAGGCGGGGGTGATGCTTAAGGAAGATACTACCATGAAGATTGGAGGAACACAAGGGATTCAGTGGCAGTGAATCGTCTAGTGAGCAACTGGGAGCTCAGTGGGCTGAAGAACTACAAGAAGTAATTGTAGTGGAAGCAAAAGGTACTGTTACACTTTGTGTTAGGAACTGTTAAAGACTGTTGCCATAGGAGACAGCATTCCTATACATGCAAATGTGGTGTCTTGCTGGATGCCTTTCCCTGCATGGCTGTCCTTCTGTTGAGGTCTCGGAGTCTGCCAATTGATCTTGCAGCTACCTGGGGGTGTCCTGGCCCTAACCCTCTCTCCCAAAGTAATGTTATGCCCCGTACACACTAGCGGATTTTCCGTCGGAAAAAACTTGAAACGTTTTTCTGACGAAATTCCACTCAAGCTTGGCTTGCATACACACGGTCACACAAAAGTTCTCTGAGCTTTCGATCGTCAAGAACGCGGTGACGTACAACACTACGACGAGCCAAGAAAATGAAGTTCAATGCTTCCGAGCATGCGTCGAAATGTTTCTGAGCATGCGTAGGAATTTTGCGCGTCGAAATTTGTACAAACGATCGGAATTTCCGATTGGAACTTTTTCCGACCGAAAAATTGAGAACATGTTCTCAATCTTTTACTGGCTGAAATTCCGCCAGCAAAAGTCCGATGGAGCATACACACGATCGCATTTTTTGACCAAAAGCTCTTATCGGACTTTTGCTGGCGGAATTTCCGATCGTGTGTACAGGGCGTTAGGAGAAATAAAATCTCTTGTGCATAAAAGAAGTGTCTGGCGCCCAATCAATCTACCTCGCATTACACCCGCTATGCCATGCAACCCACCAAATACAGAAGGATGTCAGCTATCTCTGGCCCTGGAGGTCCTTATTAGACCGAAGGAGGCCTGGGACCTTCCTACATATGCAATAGTTAAAAACTCCTGTTATTTGGAGGGAGGAGATTTTATTTCACTAAGTGTCTCAGAAACACAACAGGAAGTGAGAGGAAATCCCCTGTAGTTGTTAGTTCAACATTTGTCCTCACCGGTAGGTTTCCCCTACCCTACCAGGTGGAGCCTGCTGGGCCCATCCCACAACTTTGCTCTCTGCACAGGTTATGTGCAGCACAGTGATGATGTCATCACAATGTACAAAGTAATATCCGGATTTATAAAGGCATTCGTGCACACAAAGTGGTTTATAGCCTTTGTGGCTATTGAGGAATATATTTAAATACATTTTGTGTGGCTGGAATTCAGCTTTAGAGTACATGTTATGGACTGCCATGGCATACATGAAGCCTAAACTCTTGGATCTCCCATCACATTCAGTTCTGGTTGCAATAAACAAAAATAGAGGATGAATCTTTGCAGCAGGACACAGGCCTGATAAATCAGATCCCCACTCTACAAAACCAAAATAAAAGAGTAGTATGCTAGGTAAATCTCGTTTTTGGCTCCTTGTGTAATCAAGAGAGCAGTGATCACTTGCTTTGGTCTGCTTAGAGTTTGACAGGCTGGGAGTTTGATAGTTTCCCCTTGCCTCTGAAAGATGTTTGCAGAGCTTAGGGTGGGGAATTCAACTGGTCTGAATTTCATGCCCTGGCCAATTCCTGGGGAGGTGTGTGCCCAGAAGGTGGTCTGGGAGGTGGTAAATAGTCTCGAGCCCTATGAGAGACTGTTCTTTTCCACATCAGGGAGGGTACAGAGAGCCTTAAGGGACTGCTTGCCTCTGAGGCATGGACTATGGAATGAGTTGCTGTTCTGCAGGGTCTCAGCTGTAGCAGGGCTAGAAAATAATCGGGAGCTGAGTACAGAATTGCTCTATAAGGGGATCAGGTCTGGAGAGGGAAAGTCTCACTCACTGGACCTTGTCTGGAGGAAGCCAGAAAGAGGCAGCTATCCTGGGGACTTGTGAGTAAAGACTCTAACTGACCACCTTTGCAGCACCCTAAAAATTTCATTGGTTACCTATAACCATGCAGTCATGCAGGGTAACCAGATGCCCAAGAGAATTGCCTCATGGTCTTCAGCTGTGAGACCTTAGACTGTCCTCATACCCTCAAGAAGAAGAGTGTCTTCTGATCAATGCTACTCAGTGTTTTGTGTATCCCATGCCTCAATCCCTTTCCTGTTACAAGTTTTGGAAACAATACATTACAAAAAGTCAACCCCTAGACTGCTTATTGGAGCTGTAGTGAATGGACTGCTGCTTGGGTGACTGCTGGCTTCTGTACTGTTTGGGAAAGAACCAGCTAATAACAGTAGCTCCTACAGGGGTAGTGCTACAAAAGTTTTGGTTGTAAATGTCAACATTTTAACTTGTACTTGTCATGTGCTATATTTACCTGCTCTGATCTGACCATCATCAGGAATGACTCAGCTTGTTCCAGAACTCGAGAACAAATCTACATCTATTTTTGATGTCTGGATGAAAACAGCAGTAGCAGAATAATGAATTGCTAATGAGAGCTCAAACTTGAGAAGACCATCAGCAGATGTGAAATTAACACAATTATATTCCTTAAGTGTATCGCTGTTCTCAGCCATGGCACAGGTAATATTAGGACTGTCAATCTCCTTTGAAAATATTAAAATACTTTTGTCAGGATAAGAATGAAGCAAACCTACATGGTGTCAGATGATGGGCATTTACTGACTCTAAAAGCAGCAGAGCCTGTGGTGCACATCTAAAAGGAGCATTCTGCAGATGATCATAAGTGACTGGTTGGTTTTTACTTTTGCAGAAAAGATCACTTCAAAGATAACCTTTATGCCGCGTACACACGGTCGTACTTTTCGTCTACAAAAGTCCAACAGACGCTGATGGACTAAAGCTGGCTGGTAATCCGATCGTGTGTGGGCTTCTCCGGACTTTCAACCGACTTTTTTAGCCTCAAATACGACGTACTTTAGATTTGAAACATGCTTCAAAACTTTTACTTCGTACCTACGACGGACCCCGAAATCCGCTCGTCTGTGTGCTAGTCCGACGGACAAAAAGCCACGCTAGGGCACCTATTGGCTACTGGCTATGAACTTCCTTATTTTAGTCCGGTGTACGTCATCACGTACGAATCCGACCGACTTTTGTGTGGTCGTGTGTAGGCAAGTCCGGTCGTTAGAAAGTAGGCCGCAAGTCCGCGGCAAGTCCACCGAAAGTCTGCCGGAAGTCTGTCCGACAGGCTGTCCGACTTTTGTAGACGAAAAGTACGACCGTGTGTACGCGGCATTAGTCTATAATTAAGACAAAATACATGGAAATAAAAAAATGAACAAATAGTAAAGTAGAACTCCTACAAAAGTATGTTGTGTATATACAGTGGGGAAAATAAATATTTGATCCCCTGCAGATTTTGCAGTTTGCCTTACAAACCTCTGGGGCCCTTAGACGACATCATTTGTGTTGAAACGCATAGGTCAGAGCGACACGCTGATGTCTAAGCAGGTCAATAATTTCTCCGCAGGATGTGGAAACCTTGCAAAAAAGATCTGAACAAATTAATGGGGTGGGCAACTATGTTCAATGTAGAAGAATGTAAAATAATGCATTTGGGTGGCAAAAATATGAATGCAATCTATACACTGGGGGAGAACCTCTGGGGGAATCTAGGATGGAAAAGGACCTGGGGGTCCTAGTAGATGATAGGCTCAGCAATGGCATGCAATGCCAAGCTGCTGCTAACAAAGCAAACAGAATATTGGCATGCATTAAAAAGAGGATCAACTCCAGAGATAAAACGATAATTCTCCCGCTCTACAAGACTCTGGTCCGCCCACACCTGGAGTATGCTGTCCAGTTCTGGGCACCAGTCCTCAGGAAGGATGTACTGGAATCGGAGCGAGTACAAAGAAGGGCAACAAAGCTAATAAAGGGTCTGGGGGATATTAGTTATGAGGAAAGGTTGCGAGCACTGAACTTATTCTCTCCGGAGAAGAGACGCTTGAGAGGGGATATGATTTCAATATACAAATACCGTACTGGTGACCCCACAATAGGGATAAAACTTTTTCACAGAAGAGAGTTTAACAAGACTTGTGGCCACTCATTAAAATTAGAAGAAGAAAAGAGGTTTAACCTTAAACTATGTAGAGGGTTCTTTACTGTAAGAGCGGCAAGGATGTGGAATTCCCTTCCACAGGCTGTGGTCTCAGCAGGGGGGGCATCGATAGTTTCAAGAAACTATTGGATAAGCACCTGAATGACCACAACATACAGGGATATATAATGTAATACTGACATATAATCACACACATAGGTTGGACTTGATGGACTTGTGTCTTTTTTTTCAACCTACTATGTAACTATGTAACTACGTCACTCTCTCCCTTGTGTCCTGAAGGACGAGTTTGTTTGGTTGTGTGCCGGCCGACACACCAAACTTAAGCCTTTTTTATTGATTTTTGCTGTTGTAAGTGCAATATTTTACCATTCAATAAACCTATTAAGGATTTTATGCTATATGGAGTCTTTGTTTCTTTTGGGTGATACAACTTTCCAACCAACTCATTGAGTGACATCTGATTGGTGGAGGAACCCCGACATGCAGAGAAAGGCCCTGGCTTGGTTTAAGCCACAGGCACAGATCGACCCCCTATAATAAGGGGTCCACAAGACCTAGTAAGTGGTTTGTACAGCTTTTGGTGGAGGCACTGCAGTTCAAGGTGATGAATGGTGGATATTATCACTAAGGAAGGCTTATTCACTACTCATGTGGGCTCACCTATAGAGCCTCGATATATTATCCTATTGTATTCTGATCTGCATTTTGGACATTATTAATCATGACAAGTGTATTTCAGATGTACCCACCTATTTCCTCTTACTGCTATACCATTTTACTCCAACCCCTTTTTACTTCTTTATCTTAAATTAACGAGACCACACCAAGCTACTGGAGTATAAAATGGCCATGACAGCCTTTTTATTAAACAAACTGAATAAATATCTCCAATAACCGTAAATATATATATACCATATAACTTCAGTGCAAACAACATGTTATTAACCGCAATCTGTTGGTCAATGACAGAGCTACCCCCTTTTACCACATATCAAAACAATACACTGCGGGAACCATTTCCAACTTGATAGGCCTCCAGCTGTGCCGCTCGGAGACAACCCCTTGCCCGCAGTGTAAACATACCGGTATTCCATTTCGGGAATGCACCGGAGGGGCCATACTATCGATGACCCCCCACCCCTTTTTACCACATTTGTTTACCGCTACCGTCACCAACCAACAGAAAAAACACAGCCACAGCCCGAAAGGATGAAACCTTATCCTTAAGGGCCCCTCCACACCCTCAATGCCCTTTGGATCCCATCTTGCAGCCCCATGGTCCACAGATCAATCCCCACATCCGTGAGGTGAACACCATCCTTGCGTAAATAAAGGCCTACATTAATTTCCAGCTCTCTATGCCGTATCACCATGCCCCCCTGCTGCACCAAAAACCTCCCCACCACTTTGTTAATGCGTATACGTGCTTTGTTAAGCCGTGCAACAGACCTTGCCATCCGCCAGGTGGTTCGTGCCACCATGTCGGACCATAACAGAAGGGTATTCCGAAAAACCGTGCGGATATATAGCAAATCCGACTTAACGTCTGCTATTAATTCTCTGACCGTGCGTACCCCTAAATCATTCCCTCCTGCGTGAATGACCAACACATCAGGTGGTCTGACTAACCACGCATAACATTCCACTTCCATAACCACTCTACCCCACATCATACCCACCTGATATATGCCTCTCTCCTCGATATTCCCAGCTGCCGCTCATCAGGTCTCGCATCACCTCTCCTGGCCCCAAAACACACATAAGAGTGCCCAAGAATCCAGACGAGGCGTGGAGCACCTCCCTCTGAAATGAAAAGATCACAAACCAAGGTAACGACATTTTTAACAAATCTGAAACAAAATTCCCACATACCTGGACACTAACAACCCCCAACAAAAACCACCACCCTTTAGTTTTTCTTTTTTTTATTCCACGATCAGTTGAGGTCGTATGTAGGTGCGGAACCTTCTCGATTCCCATCTACCGATCCTCCTCACGGCTGCCTCATCCAACCCACATCTGGCAGCTTCAGTAGCCGCCCAAATGCTGAAGGAGTGTGAAGCGTAAGCCTTCCCATCCAAACCCAACTTCGTCAAACATTTTCTAAATACTGCTAGAAATTGAAATTTAGATAAATAAGACCCATCCTCATGACACAAAAATGGCCCTTCACCCATCGGCCTTACCCGTGCCAATTCCTCGACCACCCTTACCGGGCATACCGTGGATCCTGGCAGAGCGAACAACCATACGTCCACCCCCTTCCCCGTCTGATCAGTCTTTGACCTCCGCAGTCGCAAACACACTTTATCCCTGTGGGACCTAACATCCTGCACCAAAATGCCACCCGCATCCCCCCCGTGCCGGGCTAACCAATTCCCCAATCCTGAATGCCCCAAAAAACGCTAACGAAAAAGCTGCTGTAAACAGCAAACATTCATAACTCGAAGAACATATTGACCCTAACTGCCCACAAATGGACACCAGGTTTGCAAAAGCGACAGGCCTTCTTGTATCTTTCCTTTTTTGTCCTTTTTTGTACCCCTTGAGGGCTTGCCTAACCCAAAATTCTTTAGTCCAATCCTCCCCCCTTTGTAACTTGAAAAGGAATGACAAAGCCGCCATCTTCTTTTCAATAGAAGACACCGCAACCCCGTTTTCCATATTTCTTTTTTTGTTTTTTGTTTTTTTTTACAGCTGGACATCACTGATCCTTTACAATAGGGCCAGTGCAATCACTTAGGAGCAGTGACAAATGTGCAAGCTCTGACTAGGGATCATACCCAACAGCTAAGCAGGAACTGGGTTTTGAAGTGACCCTGTTGCTTTGCCCCCCATGGACAAAACACAGTTCATCCTAAAAAGTCCAGGTAAACTAATGCCGCGTACACACGAGCGGACATTACGGCGGACTTTGCCCGGCGGACTGGATTTCGTCGGACAATTCGATGTGTGTGGGCTCCAGCGGACTTTGTTTTCTCAAAAGTTCGACGGAATTAGATTTGAAACTTGCTTTAAATTTATCCGACGGACTCTGCTTTCTAGCGGACAAACCGATCGTCTGTGTGCTAGTCCGACGAACTCAAACTGACGCATGCTCTGAAGCAATTACAAGACGGAAGCGCTCGGTCTGGTAAAACTAGCCTTCGTCTTGAAGCTAGCACATTCCTCTTCTGTCGTCTTTTAATACAGCCTTTTTTTAGGATTGATAATGCGAGAGTAATGAAGTTGTTTTTCTGCTTTATATTCACACAGAGTTCTCACAAACTTCTTTCTTCATGATTTATCCTCCTGCCATGACTAATATAATATTTTGTAACAGCCAGATCTCCATAACTTTTAAATTTTAAAATAGATAATTTTTTTTTTTTTTTTATTTCCGCACTTTAGCTATTTTACAATGTGTGTTAAATGTTAACCACATTTTTGGTGTGTATTTTCAAGTTACCACAATTAACATTCATATTTTGTGTTGTTTTAAAGAACCTTAATGAGGTTGTTGTCCCTTGTTCATTAGACATAGGGGGGTGTATTTAACAAAGGCAAAATCATTTTTCACTCCAATTGCTAATTATACATATAATTCCACATAAAGAGCATTTTGAAGTGTGTTCGCTGTGTATCCGAGGGGCACATGCAAGGAAGCCCAAACCAAAACAATTCATTTTTATTTTACATGATTTTCGGCAAAAATCAGCAGAGCTTCCCCCGAGCTTGTTTTTGACAAAAGGCTTAAATCATTTAAGAATATCAAGTGAAACGTTCACTTGGGAAATTGCACACCAAGTGCACTTGTTGGAAGTGCAGTCGCTGAAAAACTGAGGGGAAGAGCTTAAATTCGGGGAAGCTCTGCTGATTTATTCCTAAAATCATGTAAAATCAAAATAAATTCTTTTTATTTGACAAAAACACACATAGGGGTTGATTTCATAAAGGTAAAAAGCCTGTGCATTTTGGAAATTGCATTTGCCCTCTGCAAGAGCAGTTGCTCCCAAGCTTTATTAAATGTGAAGCAGCTCTGCTGACTTCCATCATCCAATCATGTGCAAGCAAAAATGTTTTTTTTTTTCTTTTACTTGCACAGGATTGGGTACTCTTTGCAAAGTCAAGCTTTTAAATAATTTCTGATGCTCTGGAGCAATTGCACTTGCAGAGGGCAACTGCCCTCTGCAAAGTGCACAGACTATTTGCTTTTCTCAAATCAACCCCATAGTCTTTTCGACCTGTACCTGCCGACTCCCAAACAAAATGGCGTTTTTGAATCAAAAGACATAGGCAAGAATGTAAGGTAAACCAAAAAGTATTTATTTGATAAACAAAAAAATTAGGAAGGCAACACTGGACACACTTTTAGAATCTGGGAAGCCTTTCGTCCCCCAGGACACACATCAAGTTTGAGGACAAGAAAATAGGTATCTTGCGACTATAGGGAGCACAGGGAGCACAGTCAGAACAGACAGAAACCAGGCAATCACTTTCGACTCTTCCGTGTAGCCTTCCCTCCACGCTTCTCTGCAGCCTTCCTCGGAGGTTGTGCCTCTGGTGGTGTACTTGGGGCAGGAGGAGGAGGAGGAGGAGGAGGAGGAGTAGGAGTGCCTTCATCTGCTATATATGTGTTAGCAGTAAGCTCCCCTCTCAAGCCCTTCTGGTAAGCCTGGAAAAATAGACCCTCACAGAGGAGGCGTTGGCCCTTTTCCAACTCCTGTAATCTGCTGGCTATATAGGTGCCATACGCCTCCTCTGCATTGGGAGGTTTACTCAGGATCAGGCTTGCTTCCCGTATGAGGTCTAGGGATTCCTGCTCTGTTGCAGTCATCCTCCTGGGCCTTTTCTGTATAATGCGGAGGGGAGGCACCTGGCACTCCGTGCGGCTTCTACTTGGCCCAGCCACAGCTTCCTCCTCTCTCCCACTGGGCAAGGCCTCCTCCTCTCTCTCACTGGGCAAGGCCTCCTCCTGGCTGAGGTCATCCTGGGTAAAAAAAAGGGACATAGTTGTAATTTTCTGTTATGCAATCACACACAATTTTCAGCTCATAACTTTCAAAGATAATTACACAAAATAGTAAAGGCTATCTATTTGACCACACCATTATTTCAGATGATCAACAAGATCTGAAGTTACGTATATATTTGGCCACTACTGTCTAGTGATATGTCTACATATTACTCTTTGTGCAGAAGTGATTTTTGATGAAGCACTTTCAAAATGAACACCTTAACATCATTAATAACATTTACACAATCCCAAAATCTTCAAAAAAAAGTATACCTGGCTGAAGCTGGGCGCATCCACTTCATCTATGGTGAAAAGGCCCAGTTCATCCTGGGACTCCTCAGCTGGGGTGGAGGTGGATGGAAGGCTGGAGGGAAGAGTGGGGGGAAGGGTGGGGGGAAGGGTGGAAAGGGATTGCCTGGCTTCGGTCTGCTCATCCAGGAATCGCAGTTTGTGGTAATACCACAACTTGGGTACATAAACTTGGTCAGCTGCTGCCCCGGATCTCAGCGACTCCTGGATTTTTCTGTGTTCCCGCTTGTACATATTACGCAAGATACCTATTTTCCTGTCCACAAACTTGAGGTCTGCCTGGGGGAGTCGAGTCTTCACAAACTCTAAAAGTGTGCCCAGTGTTGCCTTCCTAACATCACGATTATAATATTGGGGGTGTTTGACCTCCCAGAGGTTTTTCTTCTGCTCATATAGATCAATGAAATGGATCAAAAACTCTTCCTCTTTAAAGGGATTCATTATTTCTGCAAGACAAGACACAAGATCAAAACTTAAATGTCAGTCCCAAATCTCAGGATTAGTTTGTGTTGTAATCTAGGGGACACACACGGGGACACACACAAACACACACACACACACACACACACACACACACACACACACACTCTTTAATCTTACCTTCGTTTGTGCCGCTCGCTACTTCCGCACGGACATACGTTGGCCATCGTACTAGCTTTATATACACTGCGCATGTGTCATGCTCCGCCTGCGTCGCCCGCCCCTGACGTTCGTGAGTACGATTTGGCCCCGCCCCTTCACTCTTCGTTGCGCAGTGGGAGTAGATAGCAAAAGATGGCGGAGCGATTAAGTGGAAGTAGCGTGGAGGAAAGCCCGGAGCCCCAAACATCCACATCCCGGAGGAGATATAAGGCCACCAACATGGCTTTTGAAGAGATGGTGGAGATGGTGTCCATATTAAGAAGGGAGGACTACGATGGCAAACAAGGACCGTACACACGACCCAATATGAGGAAGGACAAAATAATGTCGTCAGTTGTCACCGCTCTGGAAGATAAATTTGGTACAAAACGTTCGAAAGAACAATTGCGGAAGCGGTGGTCTGACATAAAAAGTCGGGAGCCAGAACAATATTGGCGAATCAAGAAGCTGCTGAAAAAAAGTAAGTACTTGTGTTTTACTATTGAGATACAGAACTTGCATGCTGATCCTTATTTTTGGCGGTTTTTCTGCATCGTTCGTAAATACCGTTCTTTGGAATAGATCGGATACTTTAGAAAGTGACGTTATTTTTTCGCCAAATACGATGGGACAGGGTTGGACATACATTTATGGCTTGATAATTTGGCGAATTCCCACAATGAGTTGATGTGGTGTAGATGTGTTTGAAAATATAATGCTTCATCAAAAATGATTCAGTGTAATGTAGGGACAGGACACAGCAGCTGTTTCCACATCTGGACTCACGAGCACTATAGTTAGTGGGAATGATTTAGCAGTCCCACTATTGTTCTTCGATTTTATTTTTTGAAATATTGAATTGGAATATTATTCCGTACGTTTTTTGGCTCTGCGTAACTTCTGCATACTTTCAGCTATTAAAACCATTCAACTATTAAAATGTTCGTCTCTTTGAGCTGATGTGTGGTCATTTTCAACTTTTTTAATACCATGTATACTTTATTAACTAATCATTTTTTTTTCTCATTTTTAAACATTGAATTCAATGGGAGCATGCTTGAAATCCTCCAATTCTTCTTCCGCTCCCAAAAGTTTCAGCTCCTTCATACTTTCACCTAGAGACACCAAACAAACTTTACAATGTTCACTAAATATTCATCTATCTGGCTATATCTTTTCAGTTTGATATTTTACAATTTTTTGGAGAAAAAGCTTTTTGTTTAGAGGTCATTTCGTGTAATTTTAGACATTAATCAGAGTGTACTGTGTTTGTTTTGTTGCCATGGTTACCAAAGCTTCTGTTATACACAGGGGGGGAGGTGGCCGGAGCATCTCAGCTCTGATTACAGAGCCCGGGGGAGGGGACAGACACACCATGTACTGATTTATAATAGAGGAATATGATGGGGCATTCCCCCGCATTTTGCTAAGGAAATGCATTTTCTAGTGTACTATGTGACCATAAATAAATTTTTGAGGGGTAATACACATAGGAGATCATTGAGGTGTCAGCATCTGTGAAACTTTCCCAAAAATATGCATTCTTTCTAATTGTTGTTCAGAGGTAATGTTCATCCTGTCTTCAACATTTATTATGATGCAAAATTTGCAAAAAAATCATAACCAACATTTTACTTTCTTTATTAAAAACTAAAAGATCAGTGTGTTTTAACTTGACCTTTTTTTATAATCTCATAGGGGAGAAAAGACTCAGACAATAGTCCAAGGATCTCAGGACCCCCCCAAGTCACCAGCCTGAGGCCCAAGATACCCCAAGCCTCAGCCCAAGACCACGCCCACCCGACGACCTTGAGGAAGGAGAGGTGGAGGAAGTGTGCGAGGTTTCAAGCCCACCAAGTGAGTGACTGACACCCCAGCTTGAGTTACTGTATTTTGGCGTGCATATTGTAAACATTGTTTTTATTCACTCGTTTTAGGTGAGTTTCTGGTTGTGGAAGGCCAAGCGGCAGAGCACTTCACCACAGACAGTGCGCAAAGACTAATAGGCCAGATAATGCTGTGGAATGGCCACATAGATCAAATGCGTGAACAAATTCACAGCATGAAACTTCGCCTGGACTCCATGCAACAGGAAATGAAGAACATGATTGATGTTTTGGGCAGAATATAAGCACGTTTGGGCTAAAAACATCAATCATGTTCTTCATTTCCTTGTGAAGTTATTTTGTTTTTAAAAACAATTTTGCAAGTTTTGGGGTATACCCAAATTTACATTGTGTGATGCACACGGTTAGGGATGAGCTTCGAGTTCGAGTCGAACTCATGTTCTACTCGAACATTGGCTGTTCGCAAGTTCGCCGAACAGCGAACAATTTGGGGTGTTCGCGGCAAATTCGAATGCCGCGGAACACCCTTTAAAAGTCTATGGGAGAAATCAAAAGTGCTAATTTTAAAGGCTTATATGCAAGTTATTGTCATAAAAAGTGTTTGGGGACCCGGGTCCTGCCCCAGGGGACATGGATCAATGCAAAAAAAAGTTTTAAAAACGGACGTTTTTTCAGGAGCAGTGATTTTATTAATGCTTAAAGTCAAACAATAAAAGTGTAATATCCCTTTAAATTTCGTACCTGGGGGGTGTCTATAGTATGCCTGTAAAGGGGCGCATGTTTCCCGTGTTTAGAACAGTCTGACAGCAAAATGACATTTGGAAGGAAAAAACTCATTTAAAACTACCCGCGGCTATTGCATTGCCGACAATACACATAGAAGTTCATTGATAAAAACGGCATGGGAATTCCCCACAGGGGAACCCCGAACCAAAATAAAAAAAAAAAAAATGATGTGGGGGTCCCCCTAAATTCCATACAAGGCCCTTCAGGTCTGGTATGGATATTAAGGGGAACCCCAGCCAAAATTTAAAAAAAAAATTGACGTGGGGTTCCCCCTAAATTCCATACCAGACCCTTCAGGTCTGGTATGGATTTTAAGGGGAACCCCGCGCCAAAAAAAAAAAAAAAAACGGCGTGGGGTCCCCCTAAAAATCCATACCAGACCCTTATCCGAGCACGCAACCTGGCAGGCCGCAGGAAAAGAGGGGGGGACGAGAGTGCGGCCCCCCCCCCTCCTGAACCGTACCAGGCCACATGCCCTCAACATTGGGAGGGTGCTTTGGGGTAGCCCCCCAAAACACCTTGTCCCCATGTTGATGAGGACAAGGGCCTCATCCTCACAACCGTGGCCGGTGGTTGTGAGGGTCTGCGGGCGGGGGGCTTATCGGAATCTGGAAGCCCCCTTTAACAAGGGGACCCCCAGATCCCGGCCCCCCCCTGTGTGAAATGGTAAGGGGGTACTTACCCCTACCATTTCACTAAAAAACTGTCAAAAATGTTAAAAATGACAAGAGACAGTTTTTGACAATTCCTTTATTTAAATGCTTCTTCTTTCTTCCTTCATCTTCTTCTTCTGGTTCTTCTGGCTCTTCTGGTTCTTCCTCCGGCGTTCTCGTCCAGCATCTTCTCCGCGGCGTCTTCTATCTTCTTCTCCTCGGGCCGCTCCGCACCCATGGCATGAGGGGGGAGGCTCCCGCTCTTCTCTTCATCTTCTTCTCTTCTTCATCTTCTTCTTCATCTTCTTCTTTTTCTTCTTCTTCTTCTTCCTTCTTCTCTTCTTCTCTTCTTCCTGTCTTCTCCGGGCCGCTCCGCAATCCATGCTGTGGCATGGAGGGAGGCTCCCGCTGTGTGACGGCGTCTCTTCGTCTGACGGTTCTTAAATAACGGGGGGCGGGGCCACCCGGTGACCCCGCCCCCCTCTGACGCACGGTGACATGACGGGACTTCCCTGTGGCATTCCCCGTGACGTCACAGGGAAGTCCCTCAAGTCACCGTGCGTCAGAGGGGGGCGGGGTCACCGGATGGCCCCGCCCCCCGTTATTTAAGAACTGTCAGACGAAGAGACGCCGTCACACAGCGGGAGCCTCCCACCATGCCAGCATGGCTGCGGAGCGGCCCGGAGAAGACAGGAAGAAGAGAAGAAGGAAGAAGAAGAAGAAGATGAAGAAGAAGATGAAGAAGAGAAGAAGATGAAGAGAAGAGCGGGAGCCTCCCCCCTCATGCCATGGGTGCGGAGCGGCCCGAGGAGAAGAAGATAGAAGACGCCGCGGAGAAGATGCTGGACGAGAACGCCGGAGGAAGAACCAGAAGAGCCAGAAGAACCAGAAGAAGAAGAAGATGAAGGAAGAAAGAAGAAGCATTTAAATAAAGGGATTGTCAAAAACTGTCTCTTGTCATTTTTAACATTTTTGACAGTTTTTTAGTGAAATGGTAGGGGTAAGTACCCCCTTACCATTTCACACAGGGGGGGGGCCGGGATCTGGGGGTCCCCTTGTTAAAGGGGGCTTCCAGATTCCGATAAGCCCCCCGCCCGCAGACCCTCACAACCACCGGCCACGGTTGTGAGGATGAGGCCCTTGTCCTCATCAACATGGGGACAAGGTGTTTTGGGGGGCCACCCCAAAGCACCCTCCCAATGTTGAGGGCATGTGGCCTGGTACGGTTCAGGGGGGGGGGGGGGCCGCACTCTCGTCCCCCCCTCTTTTCCTGCGGCCTGCCAGGTTGCGTGCTCGGATAAGGGTCTGGTATGGATTTTTAGGGGGACCCCACGCCGTTTTTTTTTTTTTTTGGCGCGGGGTTCCCCTTAAAATCCATACCAGACCTGAAGGGTCTGGTATGGAATTTAGGGGGAACCCCACGTCAATTTTTTTTTTAAATTTTGGCTGGGGTTCCCCTTAATATCCATACCAGACCTGAAGGGCCTTGTATGGAATTTAGGGGGACTCCCACATCATTTTTTTTTTTTTATTTTGGTTCGGGGTTGCCCTGTGGGGAATTCCCATGCCGTTTTTATCAATGAACTTCTATGTGTATTGTCGGCAATGCAATAGCCGCGGTAGTTTTAAATGTGTTTTTTCCTTCAAAATGTCACTTTGCTGTCAGACTGTTCTAAACACGGGAAACATGCGCCCCTTTACAGGCATACTATAGACACCCCCCAGGTATGAAATTTAAAGGGATATTACACTTTTATTGTTTGACTTTAAGCATTATTAAAATCACTGCTCCTGAAAAAACGGCCGTTTTTAAAACTTTTTTTTGCATTGATTCATGTCCCCTGGGGGAGGACCCGGGTCCCCAAACACTTTTTATGACAATAACTTGCATATTAGCCTTTAAAATTAGCACTTTTGATTATTCATGTTCGTGTCCCATAGACTTTAACGGCGTTCGCGTGTTCGAACGAATTTTTTTCCTGTTCGCATGTTCTGGTGCGAACCGAACAGGGGGGTGTTCGGCTCATCCCTACACACGGTGTGTCATCATGTGCTATCTTCCATCATGGGTTAGCAATGTACTTGTTTTGTGTTTGCAAACCCTTCATCCTGAAAATTCTTGGGTGGTGAGAGCAACCAAAAATGGGATTGCACACACAAAACATGTACATTGCTCTCCCATGATAGGAGATAGCACATGTTGACTTGACCCTTTAGTAAAGCTCAATTTTGAGCATCTTATAAATGACCAATTTCTGCAAGGGTGACATTACATGCACCGTTCTCGAAATATTGAACTTTGTAAGTTAATGTATTGTAAGTTTTGTTTATAAAAACACTGTTGTGTATGTAAATGTTTTGAGATAAAGGTCTATATATTTTTGAAAAAATGGCTTGAATAATTTTGTAAAAGATAATTTTTTTACACAACGTAAAATATTTTTTGACAAAATAAAAAAAAAAAAAAACACAAAAATATGATAAAAAATGCACCTTTCAATGTGCACCAAGTAAAATGTTTTACCCTATACAATGTGTGTGGCTGTTTCTTGAAGTCAACATTTGGGGTTTGTTTTTGTGGGCCTGATTAACTAAAGCTAAATGCACTTGACACTACTACAAGTGCACTAGGAGACAGACATAACTTAAAGGTAAACAACAATAAAAACAAGATATTTAGATAAACAAATTTTCTTTTTTATTTTTGTTAAAAAATTAGAGATGTTGCTGAATAGCAATGGCCCCCCGACCATTAAAATAATTCACATAACGATCACGCACTTGACGTGCGGGTCGGGGGGCCAAGCCAATACGGCCAATTTCTAGGCCTGTCAAAGTGCTACTAGCCTCTTCCAGTCTGGGCTCAGGCCCAACAGAGGATAGATATGTCACTGAATGTCTCCTTAAAAAGTTATGCAAGATGCAGCAAGCAAGGATGACGTGGTTGATTTTATAGTCCGCCAAATTAATAGCCGTAAGGAAGATACGGAACCGGCTGGCCAGAATACCAAAGGCATTCTCCACAACCCTTCTTGCTCTGGCCAGCCGGTAATTAAATACCCTCCTCTCAGGGGTGAGTGTCCTTTGGGGGAACGGCCTCATCAAGTTCTCACAGAGAGCAAATGCTTCATCAGCAATAAAAACTGAGGGGAGTCCATCCACATTATCGTCATCAGGTGGCAATTCCAGGCCACCGCTCTGGAGACGATAGCACAGCTCGGTCTGTGCAAAGACTCCTCCATCAGACATCCGGCCGTTCTTCCCCACATCCACAAACATAAACTCCAAATGTGCCGAGACCACCGCCATCAAAACTACACTATGGAACCCCTTGTAGTTAAAGAAATATGACCCCGAATGCGGTGGTGGCACAATCCGGACGTGCTTCCCGTCAATCGCCCCTACACAGTTGGGAAAGTCCCAACGGTCAGCGAACTGGGAGGCCACAGTCTGCCATTCCTGTGGACTTGTAGGAAACTGTGGAGTGCAAAAAAAATAAGATAAGGACTTTAATAACAAAAATTGTATATCAGATTACACCAAAACATTAGTAAACAACAGCAGTCAAATATTATGAATATGTGTGTTTGTAATAGAAATTTATTAAAACATAAGGCACACTTATAAGATTACTCACCCCCTATGATGGCCCATTGATACATTTGAATGTGGGGGGAGGGGCTCTAATTAGGTTAACAAACACACATGACTGGCTGAAACATTTGTGGGGTGGGGGAGGGGTTCTAATTAGGTTAACAAACACACATGACTGGCTGAAACATTTGTGGGGTGGGGGAGGGGTTCTAATTAGGTTAACAAACACACATGACTGGCTGAAACATTTGTGGGGTGGGGGAGGGGTTCTAATTAGGTTAACAAACACACATGACTGGCTGAAACATTTGTGGGGTGGGGGAGGGACAAACAAGACAATGGAGCAGACAATATACATTGTTCAATGGACTATAGGCTAGAGATAAAAATGGACCCAGCATTGCATGGTGGGGAGGTTAATGAAAGAAATTATGCATGTATAGGGCAATAAATGATTAAAATAGGCATGCACGAAGATAAAGGGGACATTCACAGCAGATTGAAAGCATGGCAATTAGGTAAAGAGGACAGTTCTACAATACATCAAAAAACAGTTAATACATATCATGTAATGTTAAAGGATAAAACTTACCTTCATATATTCCTTCTGCAGGACCTGAATAATAGCAGAACAGGTCTCTGGGATTATGATCCCCAGAGCCTGGGGGGAGATGCCTGTCGAGAACTTTAAGTCCTGAAGACTTCTCCCTGTCGCCAAGTAACGTAAAGTGGCAACTAGCCTCTGCTCCGCACTAATGGCTTGCCTCATGCAGGTATCCTGCCTGCTGATATAGGGGGTCAGCATAGCCAAAAGACGCTCAAAGATGGGGTCCGTCATCCTGAGAAAATTCCTGAAATCCTCAGGATTATTCTCACGGAGCTCACGGAGCAAAGGCATATGACAGAACTGGTCACGCTGGCGCAACCAATTCTTGGTCCATGAACTCCTCCTCGCCCTGTTCATGGACTGGACTCGGGTCAAAGTATTAACCCCAACACCAAGTCCCCACACAGCACGAACTCGAGAACGAGTACGTCCACTCGACATGGCTTCAAAACGGTCGGCTGCTCAAACTAACAAACTTATAACAAACGCACTGAAGAACAGCAAGGCCTATGAAGAACGACCTGAAAATCAGGAACGAGCGGAGCAGAACGGCCTGCAAGGCAGGTTACGAACTGACCAACACGCACTGAAAAGCAGATACAAACCTCACAAGCACAAACTGAACCGCAGAAAACAAACGAAATAAGCTGAAGTGTGAAAAGCGCGAATCGTCTCTAACCAAACTTCTACTAACACGAGATAAACACGAGATTAGCAGAAGGAGCCCAAAGGGTGCCGGAGTGGGGCTTGGACTTCCTTTTTCTAGTCCCGTCGTACGTGCTATGCGTCACCGCGTTCAAAACCAGCGGACTTTTGCAGTGACCGTGTGTGGCCAAGTCCGTCCGTTTTTAAGTCCGGCGCAAGGAGCAAACAAAGTCCGACGAAAAGTCCGCCGGGCAAAGTCCGCCGTAATGTCCGCTCGTGTGTACGCGGCATAAGAGGAACCATGAAAATGTAATTCTGCAATCAACACTTGACAGGTCAGTGCAAAATTGCAGGTTCTCTGAAATCTAAATATTCAAGGACATGCACAGTAGAGGCAACCAGAACTGGTTAGATCATGTTCCCACAATAAATATTGTCCATAGTGATGGGAGGGCAGCCTCAAAACAAGTAGGTACACACCAATCAGAAAGGTATAGACATGATCAGGAGCAATCTCCTGTGCTTAATCAGTGAGCTTTTGTGAAGGTATATGTGTCAGATAAGTGAGGAGAAAGATAGAGGATCAGGAGCAGACTGGGGTTGATTTACTAGATCTGGAGAGTGCAATATCTGGTGCAGCTCTGCATAGAAATCAATTATACCGCAGGTTTTTTTTTTTTTTTTGTCAAAGCTTAAAAACAGGCAGACATTAGAAGACGGGCTACCATGCAGAGCTGCACCAATTTTTTTTTAGTAAAATAAACCCCAGTGTGCCTAGTGGAGTAGGTGGTGTTAATAATAGGTCTGACAGTAGCTGTGACTTGGAACTTTGTAGATATAAATTCTGGCTATAGGCTACAGTTAGAGGTCCCCTATACATTTAGATCAATGGGACATATTGTAGATGTACATAGCCGAGTCCTAAAAAAATGCAACACACTTTTTTCTTCTACGAATCCATGGTGTAGATGACTGGTTTCTCTCCATCTTCAAATAGCGTGGATACATCCATGAGCATCAAATCATCATAGCTGCAGAATTCTTCATGCGATGTGCTCCAGTTATTGTCAGGCACACAACTCATTTCCCGGTTTGATTCATGGAGATCATAACTGTCCCAGAAGATACTAGGTGTAGCATCTATTCCATCTACATAGCTCAGTAAATCATACAAGGAGATTTCTGCATCACAATCATCCAGGGTTCGTATTGTTTCATTTCCAAGCACACAACTCTTTTTCTTGTTTGATTCATGGAGATCATAACTGTCTCAGACAATACTAGGTGTAATATCATTTTCTTGTACACAATTCAGTAAATCATACACGATTTCTGTATCACAATGGTCTTGTATGACAACATGTGAAATTAAATCTGCAGGAACCAAGAAATAGAAGATCTGTTGTGTAACCTGTGGCTCAGCATTAATCGCTGGTTCATTCTCTGCAGCTGTGCATGACAAGGCATCATCTAAATTTGCCAAGGTGTCTGAGCTTTCTGTTGATAAAGCTGTGCCAGTGATTTCAGGACATTGTGAGTGTGCACCTGGTAGTGTAGAATAGTAATCAAAGCTTTCCCAATAATAGCTTTGATTTGGTGTAACAAAAGACGGAGAGTTCATACAACCAAAGAGCTCAACTGCAGTGTTCAACAAAACACACTTTAAGAGCTTGTTTGAGGACAAACGCTGGCCAAGTTTGTTTATCATTTTCCTTAAACGGTCCATGATTTCCTTCAATATTCCAACTCTGTATCTGCCCCCGTTTTCCATATTTCTGGACACAAAATACAAGACCAGCAATCTCACCTCAACCCCATCCTTGTCCACCCCAGCTTCTTGGATTAAACCCGCCCATTCTCTCCATACCTTCACATAGGTCATCCAAGTGGACTTACTCACTGACTGCTGGATCCATCCTGCGGCGACTCCAATGCCAGCTCCCAGATCCACTCCGGGCAAGGAATCCCTTCCTTCTCTGCTGCCGGAGCTAGTTCCCTGAACTTGTCCCACTGAAAGCGAGACAGCGAATCAGCCAGTGTATTTTCAATCCCCGGTATGTGTACAGCATATATAAAGGTATTCAATTGCAAGCACCGCAATACCAACTGTCGCATCAGCCTGATGACAGGTTGGGAAGACGCTGACATGCGATTGACAACCTGCACAACCCCCATGTTGTCACAATTAAGTCTCAACTTTAAATTCTGGCAAGACCACCCCATAACTCCATAGCCAGCACCACTGGAAACAGTTCCAACAGTACCAGGTCCTGAAGAAACCCCGCCTTCACCCACGATTGTGGCCAAGGTTCCGCACTCCATTGCCCTTGAAAATATGCTCCATAACCCGTAGAACCCGCCGCGTCCGTAACTAATTCCACATCAAAGTTACTTACCGGACCTGACATCCACACTGATCTTCCGCTGTACACTGACAGGAATTGATACCATACCTTCAGGTCCTCCTGATGCTCCCAAGTCAGCCTGATAAAATGTGTGTACTTCCGCCGTGGCTGCCGACAGCCTCCGACAAAACACCCTACCCATGGGTATGATCCTACAAGCGAAATTTAGCTTACCTAGCAATGACTGCAGGGTCTGCAATTGCACCTTCCGCATTCCATGAATCTCCCGAATCTCCTTCTGCAAATCCACTAATTTTTCTTGCGCCAACCTGCATTCCATTGCCATGGAGTCGATTACGATACCCAGAAAACTAATTTCGGTTGTCGGCCTTCCGTCTTCTCGGCTGCCAATGGCACTCAGAACCTTCCCGCAATGTGTTGCAACGTTGACAATAGAATCGCACACACACTGGAGGAAGGAGGACCTATACAAAGGAAGTCATCCAAGTAATGGATAACCGAGTCCAGCCCCGACACATCCCTAATCACCCACTCCAAAAAGGAACTGAACGCTTCAAACATGGCGCAAGAAATGGAGCAGCCCATGGGCAAACATTTATCAACGTAAAACTGTTCTTGCCAGTGGCAATCCAGTAGCCTAAAGCTGTCCGGATGCACTGGAAGTAGCCGAAACGCTGCTTCTATGTTGGATTTTGCCATCTGTGCCCTCTTTCCATACCTCCTAAGCCACCGCACCACTGCATCAAAGGAAGTATAGGACACAGCGCAGGCCTCGGGGTCAATGAAATCATTGACCGAGCCCCCTTTTGGAAAGGATAAATGCTGAATTAGCCGAAACTTATTCGGCTCTTTTTTGGGCACCACATCCAGTGGGGACACCACCAAATCCGGTAATGGCTTTACCGCGAATGGCCCTACCATGCGGCATAATGCCACTTCTTTTGACAATTTTTCTCCCACCACCCCTGGGTGTTGCAACGCTGATTTTAAGTTCCGTGCCATAGGGGGAACCACCTCCAAGGCACATGGTATTTTGAACCCCTCCCGAAAACCTGCGGTAATCAGCGATGCCGCTTCCCTATCCGGATACTTACTTAGGAAAGGCAACATCCTTTCCACCTTCACCGGCGTCATCCCTCTTGTTAACAGGCTACCCGTTACATTTTCCTTTTTTGAAGCATCTGGCCAGTGTGTGGGCTCCCCCACACCCTGAGCATTCATGCTTGAATTTGCACGATCCCCCAAACTTACAGTTTCCTTCATTGTATTGCCAACACACTCCCCATTTCTTGCCGGCCGGAAGTCCTGAGGAGTGTGTACCCCCGGCCCCCCTTGAAAAGACTGAGGCGAGGCCCTAGCCGAGGACATCAGTCTCATCCACAGACTAATGTCCTTATGGTCCCAATGCAGAGCCGGACGAACCGTTCTGCGTTGTCGGAACTGCTCGTCATAACGCAGCCAAGCCGTTCCCCCATAAACTCTGTGTGCCTCCCCAATAGCCTCCATATAACAAAACAACCCCGAACAATGTTCGGGATTCTTTTCGCCAATGACGCTGGCCATGATAGCGAGCGCTTGTAACCAATTAACAAACGTTTGTGGAATCAACCTGTATCTCCTCTTCTCCTCATCTTCCTTCTTGGAGTCATCGGGCTTAACCCTGTCCAGGTTAAACTTTTCCAACGGCAACAAGGAAAAGATTTCCACGTATTCCCCTTTGTGAATTTTTTCACGAACCTCCTGTTTCAGATGCGCACCCAGCGGGCCTTCAAAACAGACATATACCTCGCATTTGCTGCGTCTGCAATCCTGACTATGTCCGTCCTACCCGCAGCCTCCGCTGCCCCTTTTTCTCCCGGCTTTTTCTTACCAACCCCCGACTCCGGGGTCTTGTCAGCAGACACCCCTGAGGAAACTTCCACCTCCCCCCAGAGGACACACCCCCGCCAAGTCCTTGCGCTCCCTGCGATACTGCACTCGTGGTCGCCTGAGGAGGTTGCTCCCCAAAATGCCCTACTAGCGCCCTCAGGCCCTCCAACAGCTCCTTAAGTTGTCCCCCTGACCCCGAACTGGCGGATCCTTGTCCCGCCACTTGGTGGTCATGGCCCTGTTCCGACAAACGTGGCGGATGGGCGACTGCCCCCGCCGTACCCGTGGTAACCACACCCCATATATTTTGTAAAGCATTGGTAAAAGATACATTATCACTGGACTTACCGGGCTGACCCGGAGACATCCCGACAGCCGCTGATCTGATTTCCACCGCCGTATCTTGCTGGCGTGTCTCCACCTCACCTTCTTCCAACTCCTCATCTTCCGACCGATCCCCTTGAGATGGGCTTGCCGGCGTAGTGAGCCCCCCAGGCGCATCCCTCCTGGAGGCTGTATGCACCCGCTGTGACGTGACTTGTCCGACCTCCGAAACGCCGCCTCCCGACTGGAGTCCACGCCGCCCTGGAATGGCTGAGACCGGGCCGGCCTGATCAGTCCTCTGTCTGCCCCTCTGAATGTCCCTCCCCACGCCAGGCGACCGATGTCCACCTGCGGTGTCAGTCATGCTTCTACTCACAGCCCTGGACGCTGCTGCAGCTGCTCTCTCCCTTCTGTCCTCCCCCCTCGGCTCGTGCAGAGCTGCTGGGGGGTACGCTCGTTCCGCATGCCTGGACCCTGTACTCGGGGAAGGGGCGCCATTTTGACCCGTAGCCCCGCCCACCGTGCTGTGACCACGGCGTGTGTTCCGCCCGGGCCTACCAGCGGCCGTCCGGTGACTCCTCTTGGCCGGTGGGGCTGACTGTTTCCCCCTAGAGCTTCGTGCCTGGCGACCCGTTCGTCCATCGGGTCCCGGCGAATACCGCGCAGGAGGCCGCGACATCCACGCACGGGCAGTCCCCTCACCTTCCATCGCCGAACCGCCCGCTTCTTCCTCGATAAGCCCAGCAACCTGGCTGTGAAGCCGTCCCCTGGACGCCGCTGCCTGCCGCAAACGAGCCAATATTAAATCGATGTCGGCCATTGCTGTAGAGGAGCAGAGAAAATCTGCCTCCTCGTGTCTCTTCCTGATCCACTGACCCCGTCCAAGCTCCGCCCCTCCTTTTATATGGCCGCTCCCCCCAAGTTTCCTGCTGACTCCACCCCCACCAAAACACCAGCCAGCTTAACCCTATGTGTGTCACTAGACACACTGTCATGCCCGGCCCTGCACTATTCTCTTTTTCTTTTTGTCGTTCCGGGCCTCACTTTCATGTTTTTTTAGGGCGACGCTATCTATTTTTATGTTGTTCATTGTTATTATGCTGCACAAGAGAATTGCTGCTGGGGGGGTTTTGGGGTTCATTTGTAGCGCAGTTTTTATATAATTTTTAATCTGTTATATGTGTTTTTTTCTGGATTTTTGGTTGATATTCTGTCTCTATCATTTAAAATAAACCTATGATGGAAATTATAGTAGACCCTGCATTTGTTTTTAAGTGAGCAAACTTACAAAATCTGCAAGGGATCAAATAACTTTGTTCCCCACTGTAAGGGGGGGGGGGGTCATGTGCAGCTGGACCATACTTACTGTTTATACAGGGTCTCCAGGGCTTCTTACTGTATTCTCCTTCCAAACTCACACCTTGTTCATGTGCATGGATGTTCTAGACTTCCCCACCATATCCTCCTGGTCATTGTGCACATTAATCACTTAGCACCCAGAGTACTCTTCACAGGTTTTTGCTTTCCGTGATCCAGATAGAATCTCCAGAAGTCCAACTGACCACCCAGGGCTCATGAGACAGGGAAGCCTGGGCCACCTGACATGTGATACACAAGGGGGTTTTCTCTAACCAGCACTGCTTTTCCTCCATCACCACCCACTCCAGAGCTGACCAGGTTTGCACCTGTAAAATCACAATTTCTTGTTCCCCAGGCATTGGCTATAGACTGTTTACTATCCTCCATTACTTTAAGTAGAACATCACACAAAGGCTTCTGGTTGCAGAAATAACTTCTTTACCTTTTTGGAAATTGGTAGAACAGTCCAAATACAGGGCAGCATCATTTACCAAATCATGGCAATAAAGTTTTGGCTTAAGCAGTCACATCACTGCCTGGGTGGGAAGGAGCATTGGAATAAGTTTAGGTAACTTTTTTGGAATCCCAGTCCTTATTTCCATGTTCCATTCTGAGGCTAGAGAAGTCCTTCCTCAGCCCCTCTCTCAAAGGGGAGAGCAAATACAACTCCCTCTCTGTTGCTCTCTCTTCTGTGGCTTCCAGCTGTCTCCCTCTACCCTTGCTCCTCCCAACTTTAAAAAAGACAGCTATGACATCACAACTCCACCTATAAAAAGGCGTATGAATGAAAGGAGACTTTACTTCTGCCTGCAGGTTGAGTGGAGAAAAGGAATAGCTTGTCATGTTTGTATTTCTGCCTGTGTCCCCATAAATTCCTGTCCCACAGACATGATAGCAAGTTTTATAATACAGTAAAACCTTGGATTGCGAGCATAATTCGTTGCTTGTAATCCAAAGTACTTGAATTTCCCCATAAGAAATAATGGAAACTCAGATGATTCGTTCCACAACCATTTATTCATAAGTCCTTCAGTTTATGGTCCATATAAAAAGATTATGGCAATGTGACCAGGTTGTGTAACCATAAAATGTCCATCCACAAATGGAAGCCTCCACAATAGGATTAGAAGCAAAATCCAGCAGGAGCTCCAGAGTACAAAAGAGAAGAGAGGCACCTCTAAGTGTAGCAATATGGTTACATTTAATGAAGGTGCAACATTTAGCAACTCACATGGTTGATGATTAAAAAAGGCACATCTAAGTATGCAAGCACCCGGGGTAAAGCTGTCCACATAGACCGTCCTCTCCGCACCGTCCGCTCTGACCGCTGTCAGTCTGCAATCGTGACCGGGAAGACTAACCTGCAGTAGAGTGATTTGAAAGCGGGGCTTGAATCGCTCAGGGAGCGCAGAGTGGAAGGGGTGACGTCGATGGTGATGTGGAGGATGTTCTATGTGGACAGCTTTACCTCGGATGCCTGCATACTTAGATGTTCTTGTTTTAATCATCAACCATGTGACGTGCTAAATGTTGCACCTTTATTAAATGTAACCATATTGCTACACTTAGAGGCGCTTCTGTCCTGCTTTATACTCAGTTGTGACATGACACTACTTGTATATCAAGACATCGCTTGTATATCCAAGTCAAAATTTATTTATTTAAAAATTTGGCTTGTCTTGCAAAACACTCTCAAACCAAGGTTTTACTGTAATGTTAAAGGGGGAATAGCAGCAGCGAACGTTTCGATTTCCCATCACAATAGTCACCAGGGCATTTAGAAAGGATGACTCCCCCTAATGGGAACAAAGACTACAGAAAAAAAACTGAAGAAGGTTCCAAAACCTTGGTAGTCCAACAAGAGACCACCAGCACTCAGCTTCCAGCCTGCTATGCGCGAGACCTCTAATAAGTGGGTTGCATGCTGTCAGTGGTTCTAGAAGCCTACGGTGATGGAACCACTGGCTATGAATGTATGGAACAACTCCTGGGTTAATGCTATGGAGCATCCTGTAGGGACATTGTAAACACAATGCAGAGCAATGCTTCCGCACTATGGTCACATTGGAAGTGAAATTACATCAGGTGATGTCATGGCACTTCCTGTTAGTATGAAGGTTCGGACAGAGAAGAATAACTGTGCCCATCCACAGGCCCTACAGCAGTAGATAACAAGTATAGTAGATGTGATCTGTTGGTGCATGTAGGCAGGACCCAACTCGGAAGAAACCACCAAACAATCTACATGGACACTGTATTTATCTTGTATTACTTTTAACAGGATTAGAAACAGTATTAGTAATGCACTGATGAGAGAGGAGCAACCAAACAGCTGTGCAGAATGCGCAGCTCGGCACGGACTGTTCCACAATTACAAGACCGGAGGCATGCTTCCATTGGAGGGGTGGTAGTTTAGTGTTATGTTGCTGATGTCACAGTTCTCTGCTATTTGAGGCTGTCCAGAGTTTTGATTCCAGGTATTGGAGTGTACACTGCAAAGGAACATGGTCTGTCCCTTCTCATCCGGAAACCCCTCGCTGCTCTAAAAATCCTGACCCTAACCAGCAGAGCTTTGTGTTTATGCACACATATGCTCCAGGTGTACCCAAATGATGCAGGGCCCTCTATTTATCAGGTCCCCTGTCAAGATGGCCTCCCCAGATTTTTACAGGATGCCAGCGTCCAATCAGGCAACTGTCTGTCCCAAGATGGCTGCCAGGGCCCACAAGATGGGACAATTCCTCTTACTGAACTCCTCTCCACCTGGAGAAGTGGTGTGATGCCACCTACAGGCTTGAAGAGAATGCAACCTGCCTGTATGTCAGGTCTCCACTAACCATATCCAAACCCTGTGTGCAGAAAAAAAATATGTAAAAAAAGGATAATTATAACGATGGATACATTCATAAAAAGAAACCCTCTCCCTAATCCAAAGGTCACACCAAGTACATTAAAATGTTCTGGGTGACATTTAGTTTACTGTATGAGAAAGTGCAATATAATTGAGAATTGTATTGATTGCAAACCTGTGAAAATGTCACCAACGTGCTTATTTCTGTATGTTTAAAAATGACTTGATCTTATCTGAGGACGTGAGGACTATGCATTGCATTGCATTAACTGCTCTCCGTATGTGCATTGCTACAGTGTCTTGAAAAAAAGTTTTCAAACCCAATGGAGTTTTCCACATTTTGTCATGTTACAACCAAAAACGTAAATGTATTTTGTTGGGATTTTATGCGATAGACCAACACAAAGTGGCACATAATTGTGAAGTGGAAGGAAAATGATAAATGTTTTTCACATTTTTTTACAAATAAATATGTGAAAAGTGTGGGGTACATTTGTATAGCGCCCCCCTGAGTCAATACTTTGTAGAACCCCCTTTCACTGCAATTACAGCTGCAAGTCTTTTTGGGGATGTCTCTACCAGCTTTGCACATCTAGAGAGTGACATTTTTGCCCATTCTTCTTTGCAAAATAGCTCAAGCTCTGTCAGATTGGATGGAGAGCGTCTGTGAACAGCAATTTTCAAGTCTTCCCACAGATTCTCAATTGGATTTAGGTCTGGACTTTGACTGGGCCATTCTAACACATGAATATGCTTTAATGTAAACCATTCCATTGTAGCTCTGGCTGTATGTTTAGGGTCGTTGTCCTGCTGGAAGGTGAACCTTCGCCCCAGTCTCAAGTCTTTTGCAGACTCTAATGCCGCATATACACGAGCGGAATGTCCGACGGGAGCTTTTCATCGTATATACCGATCGTGTGTAGGCCCCATCAGACTTTTTACATCGAAAATTCTGACAGACCTAGAAACAGAACATGTTTTAAATTTTTCCGACGGAACCAATTCCTATCAGGAAAACCGCTCGTCTGTATGCTGTTCCGACGGACCAAAAACGACGCATGCTCTGAAGCAAGTACGAGACGGAAGCTATTGGCTACTGGCTATTGAACTTCCTTTTTCTAGTCCCGTCGTACGCGTTGTACGTCACCGCGTTCTTGACAGTCGGACTTTGGTGCGTCCGTGTGTATGCAAGACAGCTTGAGTGGAATTCTGTCGGAATTCCATCGGAGAAACCTTCAGAGTTTATTCCAACGGAAAAAACACTCGTGTGTACACGGCATAACAGGTTTTTTTCTAAGATTGCCCTGTATTTGGCTCCATCCATCTTCCCATCAACTCTGACCAGCTTCCCTGTCCCTGCTGAAGAAAATCATCCCCACAACATGAAGCTGCCACCACAATATTTCACGATCAGGATGGTGTGTTCAGTGTGATGTGTAGTGTTAGTTTTCCTAAAAAGTTCAGTTTTGGTCTCATCTGACCAGAGCACCTTCTTCCACAAATTTGCTGTGTCCCCCACGTGGCTTCTCACAAACTGCAAACGGGACTTCTTAGTGGCGGTGCGTCCATAAGGGCGCACGGGCGCCGCCCCCTCTTTCCTGCCACCCCCTCTATCACCAATAGCCTGAATTACAGTGGCGTGGATTTTTTTTAAACACCTGATTAGAGCCATAGGCTCTAATAGGCGTCAAAAAAGGTGACCTGCGAGCGCCATGCTGTGTTAGAAAAGCGAATGAAAATTTGCTTTCCTAACACTAAACCGCCTCTCCGCCAATCAGGTGCTCGGATCTGTTACCCATCACCTGATTGGCTGAAACGACAGGCACTGTGATTGGACGCCAGGCGACCAATCATAGCAGAGGACTGGAGAAGACATTGAGGAGCTGTCCCACCAAGACAGGTGCAGACGGCGGGCCGGCGGGGGGCATACTGGCAGCATTTGATATGGCATAGTGGCTGCGTTTGATAGGGCACAGTGGGAGCAATTCATGGGCACAGTGGTGGCAATTGATGGGTGTTATATTCTTAATATCTAAATTTTAATTGGCTTTATTGAAAAGAATATGCATTTTCCATAATTGTTTGAATGACAGGACTTTGAGCTAGTGATACCCAAATGGCCATTCATTGACTGAAAATGCAGGTCAAGACCCTGTCAGAATTTGATGGATTTTGTAAATATATGTATGGGTCTTCCTATGTAACCGATACTTTGTTTGATTTATGCGTTTATGTTTTAAGAGGTTAGTCTGAAAGCCTCTCACATATATCTGGTTTCATGTTTAAAATGTTTGGTTAAAGTGAAAAACAGATGTTGCTCTCTGTTAGAAGGTGGAGAAAAAGGGAGTGTATGGGAGGGATTTGTGTTTGGGCGCGAATTTGAAAGAATGAGTTCATATAGACAGAAGGAATCCAGTCTTCGGACTCACTCTTCACACACACATCCTGCTTTCAAGACACAATTCTACACACACAACTCACTCTTCACACACACATCCTGCTTTCAAGACACAATTCTACACACACAACTCACTCTTCACACATCTTCCTTCCAAGACATACACCTATTCAAGCCAGGACACAAGAGGTTAATCGGCCATTTTTAATAGGCTATGACAAAGGAAGCACATGCCTTTGACTCAGATCTTTGAAACAAATGAACTATATTTGAACATTTTTTGCATATATGAAACAACACTAATTCTGAATATGAATGTACTATTTTTGTAAGTATTTTCCAAGTTTATGTGTGTACAATAAAACACACGGTTTTGATTTAAGCTGACTCAAGCAGAAATAATTCCAAAATTCGTCTCACGAGAATCATCATTATTGAAGGCTTTTTATACAATATTAAGCCATTTATTTCATTGGCGGACGCCAGCCAGTTTCAATCGTCAGAAGTTTTTACCACTTATTCCGTTGAAAAGAGGGGAAAGTGACGAACTGAGAAAACTTTGCAATTATTGAAAGAACCTAGAAGAAACGCCAGATTGATGTTTTTGATGTTTGATTGCGTGAAGACCAGAGTATTTTGGATCTGAAGTCTTGACAGACGGTTTAATTCGAGTCCAGCGGAAAACGGAAAAGTTTTATATTCGGTGAGTACCAAAATATGGAATTTATAAATGTTATAGCTGAAGGAAGTAAGTTAGAATTTGAAGGTTTAGCCAGCTATATTTCAGACACTAAGTTATGGCAATCAATGTATAATCAATGCCTACAGGCAAATAAAGAAATTGAGAAGAATAGATTTTCATTAGCTAAATCTAAGAAGAAATTAAGTAATATAATGAAATTAGTCTCAGTCTTCAATGCCATGGTTTTTGATATGCCAGGAAAACAAAGGCAAAGTGTAACAGAAATTGCACAAACACAGGAGAATTTACATATTGAACAATTAATGATTGAAAAAGATGCATTAGAACATAAAATGAATGCATTATTGGAATCAGTTAAAGAAAAAGAAAGTTGTATTGCTTTTTTACCGTATATACTCGAGTATAAGTCGAATTTTTCAGCCCTTTTTTTTGGGCTGAAAGTGTCCCTTCGACTTATACTCGAGTACCTTCCGTCTGTCTGCATGATCAGCGTGTCATGCAGGCAGACGGCGGCCGGCGTAGTGTTCGCCGGCTATTGCAGCTTTCAAAAGCCGCGCCTCCTGCTCATCTGTGATAGGCTGAACAGCTGTCAGTGTACAGCCTATCACGGACATTCTCTCATCCTCGTCCGTGGTATGAGAGAATGTCCGTGATAGGCAGTCAGCGGTCAGCCTATCACAGACGAGGAGGAGGCGCGGCTTTTGAACTGTGGAATGGCCGCCGAACAGTATCATCACACGCCGGCCGCCGATTGAAGATGGAGATCGCCACAGAGAGGATGGAGATCGCCACAGGGAGGCTGCACAGGACACAGGTAGGACACATGCACACATACATGTACAGGACACAGGACATGTACAGGACACACACACACACACACATACACACACATGTACAGGACATGTACAGGACACACACACATGTACAGGACACACACACACATGTACAGGACACAGGACATGTACAGGACACACACACACACACACACATGTACAGGACATGTACAGGACACACACACATGTACAGGACACACACACACACACGTACAGGACACAGGACATGTACAGGACACACACACACACACACACACATGTACAGGACATGTACAGGACACACACACATGTACAGGACACACACACACACACACATGTACAGGACACAGGACATGTACAGGACACAGGACATGTACAGGACACACATGTACAGGACACACACACATGTACAGGACACATGCACAGGGTACAGGTAGGCTGCACAGGACACAGGGAGGCATGCAGCTGCAGATGGGCATTATTGACCCTCTGCATTTTTCACCCTCGACTTATACTCGGGTCAATAAATTTTTCCCAGTTTTTTGTGGTAAATTAGGGGCCTCGACTTATACTCGGGACGACTTATACTCGAGTATATACGGTAACTCAGAAAGAAATTGAACAAGAGAATGTTATAAGTTTGCTTAAAACGCAATTATTGCAAGCTCAGTCTTCTGCACATGCTCAGTGTTTAGCTTATGAGCACGTGACAAAGTCAGAGGCGAGGGATGATGATGCTGATTCTGGATTTGACTCAGTGGGGTCATTTGAGGAGGTGAATGTTTCCTCAGACAATGAAAGTGTGAAGTCTGTTGATTTTAATATTAGTAATATTCAACAGAAATGTAAATTTTCATCGCCATATACTCAAAGAAAGGTATATGCAAAAAAACCAACTCTTAAATGTTTAGTTTGCAAAAGAGAGGGTCACATAGCTAGGTTTTGTGTGATGGCTAATAATAACGATATACAAAAGAGGTTGTATTACCCGAAAACGATGCCAAGGCGCTATGAAGTGTATTCTGTGCGCTGGTGTAGTAATTGGAGGTATAGAGGCCATAATAATCAAACTAATTTCCCTTTTGAGACCCAAATGCAAAGATTGCAAACTGCAAATAGTCCATTAAGACAGGAAAGGTATTACTATGTATCATATAACACTGTGAAAAACAATGTTAGCAGTCCTTAAATGAACTGCATGGATGGTAAGGATTTTCTGGTTATTGATTCTTTGCTATGGATAATAAGGTTATGATTAGAGGTTCAGAGATTTGGTTTTTATTTGATATATTTTTAGAATTCAAGGATAATCCTTTTGGATTATTAATTTTTCCCAGTTATGATTATTATGATTTTAATTTTTCATTTTTTGTTCAGATGGAACATTGAGAGGTTTAGTTCATCTGATAAGGGGGTAATTGACAGCTTTGTACTCAATTAGCAAAGGATGCAGATTTGTATGGAGAATTAGTGATTTTAACCTGAATATGGTCAAAATTATGTTGTGGAAAAAACAAATATAAGATTTTCCTTCGTTTTCAGAGGTTTAAAAGTTGAATCAATGTTTTCTTCCTCATCGGATGGTATTAGATCTATATTTTTGTTAATGATAACTAGATCTAATATCATGACTTAGATGGATTTTCTATATTTTAATGTACCACAACACCTACAGGTGGAATTCACTAAATTTAACTATGACAGTTTAGATCACTTTGGTAAGCAAAAATTGCTTGAAATTCTTAAAGAGAAATTCTATTGGGACAAAATGGAAAAGACAGTAGACAGAGTAATTAAATATTGTCTAATCTGTGTACAAAGATATTTTAATTACTGACAGGATATGGATTAATCATGTTTTTCTAGTTTGAGGTATACTAGCAAATCTCAGTAGTGGCAGAGGATTCCATTTTATAGGTAAAATCATGCAGGTAATGTGTAAAATCTTGGGAATAGGACAGAGATTTCATGTATCATATCATTCACAGTTTGCAGGTACAGTTTTGTCAGTTGCAGAGTATTCTTCATTTGATTTAATGACAGGAAGAATTATTTTGTCACTTGTGTTTCACAATGAACTATTGTTGGCAGTAGACAGCAAGGATTGATTGTGTCCCTTTGAAGTGTATTTTTCTGCAATGCTTGTGATTTGAGAAGGGATATTAGGATGTTATTTAAAGGTATTGAATGCTATTCAGAAAATGATATTTCTTTTTGGTATTTTGTGCTCCTTTTGCATAACAGTGTTTTGGTTATAGATGATACAGGACAATTTGAACAGAATGGTGTTACATGCAGTTACTTGTATGAAAAATGGTCCCTCCACACAGTTTTAAGTTTGAGTTAAAAGATCATAATTTCTTTATTTTACAATATTCCTTGTTTAGGAGATTATTAAAAGACAATTTGTATATATACTGATATGTAGTATTTGTTTTAGAAGTTTAAAGAAACTTGTATTGTATAAGTTAAATGGTTACTCACAGAGCACATAGCCCCATCCTTAGGAATTTGAGAGTGAAATGACATCATCCTTTTTAAAAAGGAGGGGGGGACTACTCATTGAGAGTCTGCATCTGTGGGACTACAAGACAAAAAAGAACCTTTCTGAATAAGAAAGGAGGGGGTTTGTTTTTTTAGGAGTAGAATGCCTGTAACAGAGTTTTTTGGCAGACATGCACTCCAGCAGATGTAGCAAAAGACACTCACTCCAGTATACACAAGACACATATACAGCATGAAAACTGTTGTTACATCCACATACACATATCTGATTCTTGTAACATTTTGTTATTTTATTATTAAAACCAAAATTATCTTTTATTCAAGATAAACGGTTTATCAAGATTGATAATTAGGAATGGAAAGATTTATTTAAATCAAAAATTAGATGTTGTTAGCATTAGTTTATACAGAAAGAAAAATGGTGATTAAAGAGTTGCCATGTGTAAGGTCACACCCAGAGATGGTGAGATACACGTCACAGGCGGAACTAAAGTTTCAGGAGAAGTGGACCATGGCAAAGTAATTGAGAAGGTCCATTTGACATCTTGGATGTTCAAGGGACAATGGTATTAGTTCAAGGATTTCTCAATTTAGTGAAAAAGCATGTATAAATAAACATGTGGGTATAACAAATGTAATATTCTGAGATAAATGATGCTGCTTTTATTTTTCCTAGGAATGAATTATATTTCATTAACCTGGAGGAATCATGGATTCCAAAAAAGAAGAAAGATGACAGTTCAACAAAAGAAAGTGTTAAAGAGAGAAGATTTATCATCATCACAGGATTCATCTTTTCCCTAGTGACAATTTTATCTGTGGTAAAATATATCACAAACTGTTCCAGCTATGCAGAGGTTAACAGGATTGAAGAATTACACAACAAAGTCATTACATTATTCAGAGACAAAAGAGATCTAGACACTGATATCAATATAGATAAAAGTGATAAAGACATTGATATTAATACAGAGGACAAGAGTGATAAAGATATTGATCTTAATACAAATAACAGAATATAATTCTAGATACGTTGATATTGATACAGCTGAAGATTTATATGGATATGATTGCTGTATGGAATTATATTTCATTCATAGTAATAATGTTGAGGTCAATGTTAAAATAGAATCCAAAACAAATTGTTAAAATGCTGGGATCTTATAGGTTAAACAACAGAACCCGGAACTTTGGAATGTAATATATTGGGAAGGAGTTTTTGGTCAGTTTTTGTAAAAGGTAACAATCTTTGAACATTTTTGAAGATAATGATAGTTTGCATTTGATATGTAAAACAAAAATATATGTACCTCAGGATTCATTGGTAACTTGGAAAAGGAACGATGAATTTTTGGGAAGTTTTCTTCACAGTTCTACTATGATAATTCATAAAGGAATTTATGGTAGTGTGAATTGGATCAATAATACATTTGTTTATCAACAAATGAGAGTATCTTTGAATGATACTGGTATATATGAATGTTGCATATCAATAGTAAATTATCCAATGAAATGTGCGAAGGCAAGTGTTGTTGTAAGGTCTCCTAGGAAAACTCCATGTGTTGGTAAGAAAAGTGTCTCAGCAAATCCATTTCAGATTAACCATTTCCAATCCAGAACTCTTTTGAGAGAGGGAAATTTTGTCATTATATTGTGGAACTTTAATGTTTCAGAATGGAAAATTTCTACAAGGTTTCCACAATGTCAAGGACATTTGGTTAATATGGAATTAGGTATTGAGAGATGGTTTGGAATTAATAATATAAATCATAACAGAAATAAGCGTGGTATTGTTGAAGGTATTTTAGGAGGGATTGGCACAATTGGGAGTATTACTAATAGTATGGACATTAATACTTTAAAGTCTGATCTTGAGACAGCTGGTTTAGTGGGTAGTAACGGGATTAAAATACAGAGAAATTTAAATGAAATTTTAGAAAATATGGTTATTAAAACAGCTAATATAATGGGTCCATCTATTTTACATCTTCAAAATATTACTCTTGATTTAATGTTAAGTGAACAACATTCTCATATTGCCAGAGCATGTTTAGAGATCCAGACTGAATATTCCACTAATTTTAAAATAATTGCTCAAGCATTTCAGAGTGGAATAACCCCTCTTGGCATTTTACAGAATTTACCCAGAGAATATGTATATGCTATAAATCATACAGATTTATGGGTAAATAAATGGATAGGATGTAAACAGGATGTTTGTTATAGTTCTTCTATGATTCCGATAGCAGGACAAGAACAAATTTTGGTTCCAATCACTGTCCTGGGATTACCGGTCAGCAATACACAATTATTGTATTATAAATTACAGTATACAGATTTTGCATTTAACAATGAAAATTCTGAATTAGAACAATTAGATTTGTCATCATGTTTACAATTTCAGTCTAAAGTTATCTGTTTACCTAATCAAGATAAAAGTATTTTTCATTCTTGTTATCATAATCATACATTGTGTTCAGCAAGAATAGAAAAAGTTGAAACAATTTCTGAATTAGTTACTTGTGTAGATAAAAAGAAGGTTTGTTTTCAGATCATGTCAGATACAGAAAGGGTTAAAACTTTTTTCTCTTCTTGTACAAATACAGAAAACCTAAATCAAGGCTTGTATTGTATAGAAGGAGACATTGTAGCAATAAGTATTAATGGGTTTGGAACAAATTTAACAAATATGCTTATGAAAAATATAAGTGCTCTTCCCACACAATATAATATATCTCAGGTAGATGAATTTCCTTGGGAAGAATGGGCAAATGTAATTAATAAGGATAAAGGTTTATTGATAGCTTTGGCTAAGGAACTTCAGAATGCAGAAATATTGTTTAAACATGAACAAGGTAATTTGCAAGAGATATCTCATCAATGGTCAGAATTTTCAGGAAGTAATTGGTGGAAAAAATTTAGTAATAGTGTATCAATTTGGGGAAAAACTTCAATAACCTCAGCAGCAGGAAATATTTTATCACATCCTATAGTTATTCTTTTTATTATTATTATGTTATTCATTATATTCCAGTTATGTTTGATGTTTAGAATGAAAAAATTATATTATCTAATTAGAAATGAAATCAAGAAAGGAGATGATTTATTGCAAAATAAGCTTAAGAGAAAGATGAGTTTTGGTATTGCAAACTCGGTTGGTGATGGAAATACATTTGGAGTTATTGGATCAAAGTCAGTATGAATGGGCCATGTATGCTATGAATGTATGATTAAAATATGATTGTTATTCATATTTCAGAGGGGAATGTTATATTCTTAATATCTAAATTTTAATTGGCTTTATTGAAAAGAATATGCATTTTCCATAATTGTTTGAATGACAGGACTTTGAGCTAGTGATACCCAAATGGCCATTCATTGACTGAAAATGCAGGTCAAGACCCTGTCAGAATTTGATGGATTTTGTAAATATATGTATGGGTCTTCCTATGTAACCGATACTTTGTTTGATTTATGCGTTTATGTTTTAAGAGGTTAGTCTGAAAGCCTCTCACATATATCTGGTTTCATGTTTAAAATGTTTGGTTAAAGTGAAAAACAGATGTTGCTCTCTGTTAGAAGGTGGAGAAAAAGGGAGTGTATGGGAGGGATTTGTGTTTGGGCGCGAATTTGAAAGAATGAGTTCATATAGACAGAAGGAATCCAGTCTTCGGACTCACTCTTCACACACACATCCTGCTTTCAAGACACAATTCTACACACACAACTCACTCTTCACACACACATCCTGCTTTCAAGACACAATTCTACACACACAACTCACTCTTCACACATCTTCCTTCCAAGACATACACCTATTCAAGCCAGGACACAAGAGGTTAATCGGCCATTTTTAATAGGCTATGACAAAGGAAGCACATGCCTTTGACTCAGATCTTTGAAACAAATGAACTATATTTGAACATTTTTTGCATATATGAAACAACACTAATTCTGAATATGAATGTACTATTTTTGTAAGTATTTTCCAAGTTTATGTGTGTACAATAAAACACACGGTTTTGATTTAAGCTGACTCAAGCAGAAATAATTCCAAAATTCGTCTCACGAGAATCATCATTATTGAAGGCTTTTTATACAATATTAAGCCATTTATTTCAATGGGCACAGTGGCGGCAATTGATGGGCACAGTGGAGGCAATTGATGGGCACAGTGGGAGAAATTGATGGGCACAGTGGCGGCAATTGATGGGCACAGTGGCTGCGTTTGATGGCACAATGGCTGCATTTTATGGGGCACAGTGGCTGCATTTGATGGCACAGTGGCTGCATTTGATGGCACAGTGGCTGCATTTTATGGGGCACAGTGGTGGCAATTGATGGGCACAGTGGCTGCGTTTGATGGCACAGTGGCGGCAATTGATGGGCACAGTGGCTGCGTCTGATGGCACAGTAGCTGCATTTTATGGGGCACAGTGGCTGCATTTGATGGCACAGTGGCTGCGTTTGATGGCACAGTGGCGGCAATTGATGGGCACAGTGGCTGCGATTGATGGCACAGTGGCTGTGATTCATGGTACAGTGGCTGCGATTGATGGGGCTTTTTTCAGAATTTTTCAGTTTGTTTGCGCCCCCCCAAAAATTTTGAGCACCAGCCGCCACTGGGACTTCTTATGGCTTTCTTTCAACAATGGCTTTCTTCTTGCCACTCTTCCATAAAGGCCAGATTTGTGGAGTGCACGACTAATAGTTGTCCTGTGGACAGATTCTCCCACCTGAGCTGTGGATCTCTGCAGTTCTTCCAGAGTTACCATGGGCCTCTTTGCTGCTTCTCTGATTAATGCTCTCCTTGCCCGGCCTGTCAGTTTAGGTGGACGGCCATGTCTTGGTAGGTTTGTAGTTGTGCCATACTCTTTTCATTTTTGGATGATGGATTGAACAGTGCTCCGTGAGATGTTCAAAGCTTCTTATATTTTTTTATAACCTAACCCTGCTTTAAACTTCTCCACAACTTTATCCCTGACCTGTCTGGTGTGTTCCTTGGCCTTCACAATGCTGTTTGTTCACTAATGCCTCGTTTCCACTGAGCGGATCGGTTCAGTACGGTACGCTATTTTGGGTGTTTCCATTATGAAAGCGGCCCATACAACCGAACCGTACCGCTCCATTCAGGGTCCTGCTTCAGATGTGGGGCCATAGAAAATGGAACGGTTCGGTTAGGGCGGAGCTACGATACATTCCACTGATTGGCTGACAGAAAACCCTCTGCTGTGCTATGCTGAGGCATTTTTTCTAAACTCTGTATGGCCCCATGTGGTCCCACTTGCAGTGGAAACGCTCACCAGAATAGACCGGACCATTCTAGGCCATTCAAACTGTACCGAACCGAACAGATCTGCTCAGTGGAAATGAGGCATTAGGTTCTCTAACAAACCTCTAAGGGCTTCACAGAACAGCTGTATTTATACTGAGATTGAATTACACACAGGTGGACTCTATTTACTAACTAGGTGAGTTCCGAAGGCACTTGGTTCCACTAGATTTTAGGATGGTGCGCTCAGATTTTCGGGCGACCGAACGCTTGTTAGTCTCATGTCAAAAGTGAAGAGGTTACTCACAAATACGAAAATTTTCGTACGACAGAATACAACGTCAGAAGTGACGTAGTGTGTTGAATAGTTTGTTATGTATTCTTTTGTTTCTGAGCACGATTTTTTTCGAACGAAAACCGTACTAATGAAACGAAAATCGGCCGTTGAGTCCACATCCGACAAAAATTTTATAGTCTGCACATCCAGCTTTTGTCTGACGAAATAGCAAAATCGACTGTCGAAAGCACTGTAACAATGATCCGAAAATCGGCAGACAGCTCGTCGTACAAATTTTTACATTTGATTTTCGTATCTTGTGTATGGGCCTTAAAGGGGGCTGCATACAAATGCACGCCACGCTTTTAAGATATTTATTTGTAAAAAATTTGGAAAACCGTTTATCATTTTCCTTCCACTTCACTTTGTGTTGGTCTATAACATAAAATCCCAATAAAATACATGTATGTTTTTGGTTGTAACATGACATAATGTGAAAAATTTCAAGGGGTATTAATACTTTTTCAAGGCACTGCATATAGTATACTTTATATTGTCAACAGTATTGGAACACCTGCCTTTACGCGAACATGAACTTTAATGACATAATGACTTCACACGAGCGCCCCCCTCCTGAACCATACCAGGCTGCATGCGGTGGTGGGTGCTTTGGGGCAGGGGGGCGCACTGTGGCCCCCCACCCCAAAGCACCTTGTCCCCATGTTGATGAGGACAAGGGCCTCTTCCCGACAACCCTGGCCGTTGGTTTTCAGGTCTGCGGGCGGGGGGGGCTTATCGGAATCTGGGAGCCCCCTTTAACAAGGGGGCCTCAGATTCCGTCCCCCGCCCTATGTGAATGAGTATGGGGTACTACCCTACCCATTCACCTGGAGGAGAAAAGTGTCAATAAAAAAACACACTACGGTTCAGGAGGGTACGGTTCGGGGGGGGTCCCCAACCCTTTCCTGATCAGCCAGGCTGCGTGCTCGGATAAGGGTCTGGTATGTATTTTGGGTGGGCCCCCACAACGTTTTTTCGGCGTAGGGACTTCCCCTTAAAAACCATAGCAGACCGAAGGACCTGGTATGCTCTTGGAGGGGGAACCCATGCCGGTTTTTTATTTAAAATTTGGCATGGAGTTCCCCCTCAAGATTCATACCAAACACAGTACCTGGTATTGGCGGAGATCCAAGTCAGATCCATGTTCATTGAAGTTGGACGTGTCTCTGACTTCAAGTCGCAGGGCATAGTCGGATCCAAAGTAGGACGAGTGTCGTGTTACACCAGTGTGAACCCGGCCTAAGTCAGTAGGGTTGACCATTAAGTTGGCCCACCCTTTGCAGCTATAACAGCTTCAACTCTTCCGGGAAGTTTGTCCACAAGGTTTAGGAGTGTGTCTATGGGAATGTTGAACCATTCTTCAAGAAGCGCATTTGTGAGGTCAGGCACTGGTTTTGGATGAGAAGGCCTGGCTCGCAGTCTCTGCTCTAATTCATCCCTAAGGTGTTCTATCGGGTTGAGGTCAGGACTAGTTCCCCCACCCCAAACTCGCTCGTCCATGTCTTTATGGACCTTGCTTTGTGCACTGGTCCAAATCATTTGGTGGAGGGGGGATTATCGTGTGGGGTTGTTTTTCAGCCCCTTAGTTCCAGTGAAGGGAACTCTTAAGGCGTCAGCATACCAAGACATTTTGGACAATTTCATGCTTCCAACTTTGTGGGAACAGTTTGGGGATGGCCCCTTCCTGTTCCAACATGACTGCACCTCCCGTTACTTACGTAACTGCCCGCCACTCTCCCCCTCTCCTCCCCTCTTCCTGGCTGACAACAGTGGGAGTTCTCGGCCCTTCCTGCTGTAGCTGACAAGTGGCTTTACAACCACTTTAATAGGGCGCACACACGGTCGGACTTTGTTCGGACATTCCGACAACAAAATCCTAGGATTTTTTTCCGACGGATGTTGGCTCAAACTTGTTTTGTCTACACACGGTCGCACAAAGTTGTCGGAAAATCCGATCGTTCTAAACGCGGTGACATAAAACACGTACGTCGGGACTATAAATGGGGCAGTGGCCAATAGCTTTCATCTCTTTATTTATTCTGAGCATGCGTGGCACTTTGTGCGTCGGATTTGTGTACACACGATCGGAAATTCCGACAACGGATTTTGTTGTCGGAAAATTTTATCTCCTGCTCTCCAACTTTGTGTGTCGGAAAATCCGATGGAAAATGTCCGATGGAGCCCACACACGGTCGGAATTTCTGACAACACGCTCCGATCGGACATTTTCCATCGGAAAATCCGACCGCGTGTACGGGGCATAAGAGTTAATAAGGTGTTAAAAAGATAAACATTTAATAAAAAAAGAAAAAAAAGTTTAATTGACAGGTTCCTTTAAATTGACTTCATCTGCATCCATTTGATCTGTAGATGTATAAACAAAAACAAACAATGTTTCTTTTTATCTATCCGTTTCAGTGGCTGAGCAATGTTGTTGATAACATTGCCCAACTGCTTTTTTTTTGACAGCTCCAATTGCCAGGACTTCGTTTACACTTCAGCTGTCAACAGGGGAACCCCACTGACAGCTGAATGAGTCATTGGTTGTTAAGGACACGGCAGCCCCGCTCCTTAAAGTGGGGTTCCACCCAAAAAACAAAACTACCTGGAAAAATTCTAAAAAACAAAAACAAAAAAACATTTGGATATTTTTTTTTTTTCACTTACCTCTAAATGCCTGATGCTAGGTGGTCCCTCGTAGTCTGCCTGTTCCTTAGCCTGGGCTGGTGACATCACTTCCTCCTCAGCACAGGAAGGGCTCCGCTCTGCTCCCTCCCTCCTGTCAATCATCTGGGACCCATTACAGGTCCCAGGTGATTGAGCGGCCAATCACGGCGCGCGGCGCCGCTCGCGTATGCGCAGTGGGTGCCAGGCTGTGAAGCCACAGCCCGGCGCCCACAGTTGAAATGCCGGCGCCGATGAGCGGAGGGGGGGACGAGCGGGGCTTCGATCCCCCGCATCGCTGGACCCAGGGACAGGTGAGTGTCCAATTAAAAGTCAGCAGCTGCAGTATTTGTAGCTGCTGACTTTTAATTTTTTTTTTTTTGACGGCCCCCCTGGGTGGAACTCCTCTTTAACAACCAATAATTGCCAGCTTTTTTTAAAATAAATATTTCAGCTGTCAGTGGGGGAATCCCGCTGACAGCTAAAAGAGCTGAGCCCGAAAATATGGGTTTCAGGTATCGGAGCATTTGCACGAGTAACGATACTTGTGCAAACGCTTAGTATCGGCATTGATACCGATTATTAGGTAATTTTAGGTGTATAAAGGTGGCCATACACTAAATAATCTGATTGTACAATCTCCTTTAGACTTACCATCATCTATATAGTGCAAGCCTGATTGGATACAGAGTAATTGGAGAGATGGTGAGTCCTCCTATTATATAGTTTTGGTAAATCTAAAGATTGTAGTGTATGGCCACCTTTATACACCTAAAATTACCTGGTTGTGCTTTCAGTGCCATTAATTGTTAATGGCACACCAAACACAGAAACAAATACACATTTTTGCCACATAAAAAACTGGGTGACAAAACGCACAGTAAAAAACACGCAACTTGCACCACGCCAAAATGTCCCATGAGCTACATGTAGCGCAGCACATTAAAATCAGCAGGCTGCCCTATGTCCATCACTGGAATAACGAGCCATAAAACAGGCGCTTCCACTTCTCTAGGTGTGAATGGGGCCTGAAAGTGAAATTGGTGTGTTTACACAAGAACCATGAGGCTCCATTGACATATGTGTGTTTCCAAATGCATGGCAATGGCACAGAAAATGCATGCTTTGCTGTGTGTCTCAGAAACACGGTGCAAAACGAAAAGCATGGTAAAAAAACGACCCACCCTAAAAAAAAAAAAAAAAAAAAAAATTGTAGTGTTATTGTTGTGCATAGGGCTGCCCATTCAAGTAAATGGGCTGCCCTATGCGTATTGAGTGCAAACGCTCCAAAACGCCCCCCCCCCCCAAAAAAAATGTGTGCAGGAACGTGAAGATGTGAACCGGGCCTGGCAGCTGAGTGTCTCCATCCACTCCTATCTATGTATTTACTATGTAGATAGTATACTATGTATATACTATGCAATCTAATTGTACGATTTCCTTTAGATTTACTAGAACTGTGGAATAGGAGGACCCACCTGAACAATCCATTCAATTTGTATCAAATCAGGCAGGCCCTTGCACTTCATAACTGATGGTAGATCTAAAGGAGAATATACAATAAGATTGCAATGTGTATGGTGACCTTAACCACTTGCGGACCACCCACCGTAGACATACTGTGGCAGGGCGGCCATTCTGTGCCAGATCATGTACCTAGTACGTGATCTCACCCTTCCGGGTCTGGGGCACGCACGCGCACCTCCGGCGGCCTGCTTACTCACAGCGGGAGCCCATCGGTGAGGACCGCGGACTCGATGTCCTCAAGGAAACCTGACGATTGTTCAGCACAAGTGTAAACAAGGCAGATAGCCGTTCTGTCAGAAGGGAAGGCATTGATCCTGTGTTCATGCAAAGCAGAGACATGGATTCATGCCTTCCTTTAGTAAAAGCACCTGCCCCACAATACACAAAGCGCTGCACCTTCTCCTTTATATTTCTTTAATTGTACCCGGCAATTTTGTGCCAGCTGCTTTTTACTTTATGTTATATTAAGCGCAACAGATTCTGTTTTTCAATACACAAACACTGCCTAGGAACACATTTAACAATTTGATTGCCCCTAATGTTAACCCCTTCCCAGCCAGTGTCATTAGTACAGTGACAGTGCATATTTGTTAGCACTGATCACTGTATTAGTGTCACTGGTCCCCAAAAAAGGGTCAAAAGTGTCAGTTAGTGTTTGTCAATATAGCAGTCCTGTTTTAAGTCGCTGAGTGCCGCCTTGACCAGTAAAAAAAATAAAATAAAATATCCCATAGTTTGTAGACGCTAAAACTTTTGCACAAACCGATCAATATACGCTTATTGGAATTTTTTTAACCAAAAATATGTAGAAGAATACATATTGGCTGAAACTGATGAAGAAATTCGAGTTTTTACATTTTTTTTATTGGGTATGGTTTATAGCAGAAAGTAAAATAAATAAATAAATAAATGAATAAATAAATAAATAATATATATATATATATATATATATATATATATATATATATATATATATATATATATATAAATTATTTATTTATTTATTTATTTATTCAAAATTGTCTGTCTATTTGGGTACAGTGTTGACGACCGCGCAATTGTCATACCGCGCAGTGCCGTATCGCAAAAAATTGCCTGGTCATTTGAGGGGGGGGGGGGGTAAATCTTTCAGAGGGCAAGTGGCTAAGGGAAGAAGTGGGTGGCGTATAGTAATGAGGGAGGGGTTTGCAGACTGGTGATACTCGCCCTGTCACACCCTTTTCTGTTATGCAAAAACACAGAGAATGATGGGAGCTGACTTACAGGAAGTGTTGCAACAAGAAAGAAAGTTTTAAAACTCAGACAAAAAACATGACATTTCAAACTGTGAATGAGGTAAGAGAAAGATAAGAACATTGAGATTGCTGGGCCGGAAATTAAATTTCCAAAAGGATTGTATTTATTATGAAAAGGGAAATTCTGCCAGAAAAGGTGAACTTAGCCTTTAACCTCCCTGGCGGTATGATTATGTCCGATTTTTGATGCTGAAAGCGGTACAATTATTTTGCATGGAAATTTGGCGTTTTATATTGTAGGCCTGTAATTCTTAGGAATTGCTCACTTAAATCTGTCCAAACAAGAGTCAATTAGACAGCCCGGGTATGATAAAGTTTGAAAAACGAAATCATAAATTATAAAATAATAAATAACTATAAATAATTATAACAAATAATAATATAATAATAATAAAAAATATTCAATAATGTAATCAAATCAAAAACACTGAAATTTGCTCAGTTGCAGAATTGTCGCTGTCATTACTTTCAGTGTTTGATGAGGGATCTTCCCACAAATCACTATCGCTCAATTCTGCAAGTGATTCTAATTTACTATCGCTGTTTTCTAGCTGGTCTAAAACCGCTTTTGACGTAAAGGGACACTTTTTGGTTGCTATGGACAATCTCCAGTTTCCAAGCAGAAAGAACAGTATTTATAATATAAAACTGCATGCAGGACACTGGACAAAGCACTGGGGACAAAAGGGATGTGAAATATATTGATACAGTAATGTAATCTGTAAGATTACAGTGTACTGTATATGTATTGTGTTTTCTACTTTTTGAATTTGGCGCTGTTCTCCGTCCTCGTGCGTCGCAACGCTCGCAGAGAACGGAGCTCGGCACTGTAATAGATCCGGCGGAGGACGGCTCGCACACAGAGCGGGAAGACATCGCAGGATCCCGGGGACAAGGTAAGTAACCTCTTCTTGGATCCTACGATGCGATCCTGAGTGTGGCTCGGGGATACCGCTTTTGGTACTGAAAATCCACCCCAATCCACACTCAGGAATACCGTCAGGGAGGTTAAAGTGATTGTAAACATTCGGGTTTTTTTAACCACTTACAGACTGGAAGATTTGCCCCTTTAATGACCAGGCCATTTTTTTGCGATACGGCACTGCGCTGCTTTAACTGACAATTGTGCGGTCGTGCGACGTTTCACCCAAACAAAATTGACGTCCTTTTTTCCCCACAAATAAAGCTTTCTTTTGGTGGTATTTGATCACTTCTGCGGTTTTTATTACTTGCTCTATAAACAAAAAAAGGAAGACCATTTTGAAAAAAACATTTTTTTTCATCAGTTTAGGCCGATATATATTCTTCTACAAATTTTTGGTAAAAAAAAATCGCAATAAGCGTATATTGATTGGTTTGCGCAAAAGTTATAGCAAATAGGGGATAGATTTATGGCATTTTTTTTCACTAGAAATTGCGGCGTCCAGTGATTTGTGCGAATGCGCAAATATTGTTAAAGTCTATGGGATGTGAATATGAAAAATCAAAAGTGCTCATTTTTAAGGCTTATATGCAAGTTATTGCTTAAAAAGTGTTTGGGGACCCGGGTCCTGCCCCAGAGGACATGTATCAATGCAAAAAAAAGTTTTAAAAACTGATGTTTTTTCGGGAGCAGTGATTTTAATAATGCTTAAAGTGAAACAATAAAAATGAAATATTCCGTTATATATCATGCCTGGGGGCGTGTCCTTAGTATGCCTGTAAAGTAGCGCATTTTTTTGATCACACTCGGGGTATGCACCATTCTCTTCTTTTCTCAAGTGTTTCCCTGTTTCTAAAGTAGCGCATCTTTCCCATGTTTATAACAGTACCAGAGCAAAATGACATTTCTAAAGGAAATGTCATTTAACCATTTAAGCCCCGGACCATTTGGCTGGCCAAAGACCAGAGCACTTTTTGCGATTCGGCACTGCGTCGCTTTAACTGACAATTGCCGTTGACTCTATCTCTGGAAATGAGGGAACAACTTGTTCGCCCACTGTGGAAAGTTAACCCACAGTGGCTGACCCTGATTCCAGAGAGGAGTCAAATAGAACTATTGCTGTTAGGATTTTTTAAAGACAATAAGTACTCAACCTCTATGGTAATAGTTTGGGATGCCATGAAAGCCTATCTGCACCGCGTGATAATCAAAGAAATCGCTAGAGTTAGAAAGTCAACAAGGCAACGAGGGAAAGAAGTAATGCAAAGAGTTAAGCAAATAGAACAGTAGTTTATACTAGACCTCACTTAGCCTGGCAGGAAGCTCAGAAGCTATACAGAAATATATCTATAGTCAAGGCAGAGAATAGTAGATTCCTACAGAGTCAAAAGCATTATGAAATGGGGGAGTAGGTGGGACATATGCTGGCTATGATAGTACGGAATCAAGAAGGCCCGTCTGCCATAGCTGCTATTAAAGATATAAATGGTGTAGTGGTATATGATACAGAGAGTATCCAAAGCCCGTTTTGGGATTTTTATATACGGCTCTATGAATCTGAAATATTAAATAAAATAAATCTAAGTAAACAATTCCTGGATGAACTAGTCATGCCTAAACTGACAGTTGGAAGAGGCAGTGAGGCAAATTCAAACAAATAAAGCCCCGGGGATGGATGGACTCCCTGTGGAGATATATAAAATATATGGCCAGACCTTACTCCCAGAACTTCTTGAAGTATTAAATTAAGCTTATATTGCACAGGAACTCCCTAAATCAATGATGGAAACAATAATAACTGTAATCTTAAAACCTGGTAAAGATCCATTAAAACCAGATTCATATCGCCCAATTTCTCTTCTTACATCAGACGTTAAGATCTTAGCCAGGATATTGGAAAAAAAGGCTATCCAGATATATAAAAAAAATTTGATTCACAGGGATCAATCAGGGTTTATTCCATCTAGATCAGCAGCAACAAATATTCGTAGACTCTTTTTAAACCTTCAGCTACCCATGGATAATGAGAGAACTGGTGCAATTCTGTCCCTGGATGCACAGAAGGCTTTTGATATGGTGGAATGGGAATACCTTTGGTCGGTATTAACTGTCTTCGGTGTAGGACCAGGTTTTTTATCTTGGCTAAAAATATTATATAAGGATCCAAAGGCGAGACTGAAAATTAATAATACTATATCACCGGTTTTCCCATTATCCAGGGGGACCAGACAAGGCTGCCCTCTGTCCCTACTACTTTTTGCTCTGGCAGTGGAACCATTAGCCGTGGCCATAATACAGTTGGAGGGGATAGTGTGGTTTTAACGTTTAGGTAGGGAGGAAAAAATAGGGTGATACCGCAGAATCCCTAGGGGAGCTTATGACGCTTGTCTCTGCATTTGGACAGTTTTCGGGGTTCAGTATTAATTGGGAGAAATCAATATTGATGCCGCTACATAATCGGAATATCTCTTTACCATGTGGCGCCACACAAATACAAATTAAACATAAAGTCAAGTATCTGGGTTCGAGATAACACGAAATGTGGGGGACTATGTCAGGTTCAGGGATAAGTGTCGGAGTTGATGTAAACTCCCATTAACAGTGATTGGTAGAGCCAATCTTATAAAATGATTTGGGTTCCACAGTTACTGTATATATTTCACAACTGTCCTATTTGGATAACAACTCTCTGGTTTAGGAAGATAGAATCTCTTTTTCGTAAACTAATATGGAGGAAAAAACAGCCACGTATAAAATTAACAAGTTTAATGTTAGCTAAAGATAAAGAGGGACTTGCTATTCCACATGCCAAAAGAGAGAGAGTGTGTCCGTCCTCTTCGTGCAAGAAACACACACAAGTGAAGGGTGGTCCCTTACCTTATGGCAATGGGACAATAGCATAAAAATAATGCTGCAGGGGGTAGTCTCTCTTTGGGATCCCTGGCCCGGAGCGGATGGTCCCTGTGCTTGGATTCCTCAGTATCAGCAGGGCTCACATGTATAGGAACAGAGGAGTACCAGATAGTGTAGTATTGTCAAAACACATCAGCTTTTATTAAGGTTAAAAATTAATGTACTCACATAAAATGCCTGTACAATCTGTATATCTCCTACGAGCGGCAAGCTCGACAAATCCTGTCAGTCTCAGTGCCTATCCCGTCCATACGCGTGACGTCACCGGATCACGTGACTTCTTCAGGGGTAATATTGTCCCATTGCCATAAGGTAAGGGACCACCCTTCACTTGTGTGTGTTTCTTGCACGAAGAGGACGGACACACTCTCTCTCTTTTGGCACCCCACTGGCTGTGATGTTATACACTGTACCTTAAAGAAAAGCTATCACTTTATGGTCCACCCTTATGCTGTTATTGTGACACACGCCTGACGTGTGCAAGGACATATTTGGCATCTATGTGATAAAAGCAAAAGGGTTTGGGAAGTGACCCATATATACACCACTTATTCACTTTGCATTTTTTGTCGTTTGCACTGATTGCAATTTTTGCTGGACTTTGCACATATTTGTTGAATTGCACTTTACACTTGTTGGACTTTGCACAATATTTGCTCATTTGCACTTTATTCATGTGACACACATTTAGTGTGTATTAGTATATATGATGAGGGCGATAGGGTCTGGGAAGTGACCAACATATACGCCATATACTAATCTTGCATTTTTGGGTTGTTTGCACTTATGTGTATTCTATGCTGTTTTTTGCACAATTTGTTTATTGGCACTATACTGCACATTATATATGTCATTTAGTCATTGTTTTACATTAGGAATCGTTTTTGATCTTTGTTTACATGGGTATATATTTATAGAATATTTTATTGTTTTTCACCTTTAGCACATTAGCACTTTTACAGAGATTGCTACACATGTATGAGGATTGATCCGTATGTTTAGTACTACCTTATTGGACACATATTGTCGTTTTTAATACGAATAAGCACCTTACAAGTTACACATCGTGCACTCTGGCACCGTGTATCTACATATGATTTTTGAGTTTTCACTGCTAAAGGGTAATTTACCCCATTTTTAGGTCAGCGCAGCACCCACTTTCTTTATATTTTCTCCACCCATGGGCTTTGTTTGATCCCATTTGGTGTCCGCAGCTGTCCGTATATACACCTTTTTTCCCAGGTAGCGCAGGAATAATCTACATTTTTAAACTTTTTACTAAGGGTCGGCATGAAATGAAAAATATTACTAATATTACGGACTTTACTTCACATACCCCAATTTGGAACAACGCTAACTGCGGGGAGTTGCGGAAGTTAGAAGGGTTTGAGCTTTGACAAACACAGGGGTTGAGATATGTGGAGCAACCGTTTTGGAATGATAGCTTAAAATCCTTTTCTCAAATATCTGATGAATTTGGGATTCCAAGACAGAGGTTTTTCCAATATCTGCAGCTTAGACATGCACTACAGGCTCAGGCTCATACTTTTGAATTTAAATTAAATAGCTATAAAATAATATCATTGTTGAAAGATAGAGGTCAAAAGCAGGGTGTTATTTCACGACTCTATGAGCAACTGCATAAAAAGTTTAAAGAATCCTTAGATATTCCCTCTAGGGCTGACTGGGAACGGGATCTGGGACCATTGTCAGATGATCAATTGTTAATGGCTTTGTCTACGACCCCAAAGGTGTCGTCATTCGCCACCCAAAAGATAACGCAATTGTTTATCTTACATAGATCGTATTATACCCCAGAGAAATTGTTTAAGTGGAAACGTAGAGAATGCCTTCTATGTCCTCGTTGTAAAGGTGCCCCGGAAAATTTAATACACATGTTATGGAGATACCCCAAGCTCCATCGATATTGGCAGGGTATAATTAAGACTATTAATGACATGCTGGGAATCAAGCTATCACTGGATCCTGGAATGTGTCTGCTAAATATAGTGGAGGATTCCAGTTTCTCGGAAAATACCTGTCTCAATAGTGAGAAGTTTGTTCCAGGCACCGAAATTAATAGCGCATAAATGGATCTCCATATACCCACCGACAGTGGAGGAATGGAGAACGCAAATAAAAGAAACCATATTAATGGAGAAATTTGTCTTTCTACATAGAAGCTGTCAAGGGAAATTTGAGGCTATCTGGAAAGGCCGGTTGGGAGTTCTTGGACCGGGAATTGTGAGACGCCTTAAAAGTTTAAGAAGGACACTATCCGGCCGGATTGAGAAGGGGAGTTGGGGGTTTGGATTCCCTCAGAGAGAGATGTGGGGAGGTTGGATTTGGGGTGGGGGCAGGAGGGGGAGGAAGAGAGGGAAATTGGGGTGTTATTAATCCCCTTTTTTTTCTGTTGTTTGTTTGTTTTGGTTGTATGATGTTATCAAATTAAATGTATATCTGAGCTGTACCTGGATAATATGGAAGTGAAATGTATTGTTGGAAAGAAAACCTTACTAATAAAAATGACTGGATCAAAACAAAAAAAATTGTAATTACGTGCCCCTGTTAAACAGGGGCAGAAAAATTGGGCCTTTGGTTTTGGTGGCGCCAGAACACTGTAACCCCTCACAGTTACTTGTGTTGGGCGCAGGAACGGGCCCTGCTGTGAAATATTAGATCAAAAATTATAATTACATGCCCCTATTGAACAGGGGCAGAAAAATTGGGCCTTGGGTGGTGGTGCCACAACACTGTAACCCCTCACAGATACTCTTGTTGGGCGCAGGAACGGGCCCTGCTGTGAAATATTACATCAAAAATTGTAATTACATGCCCCTATTAAACAGGGGCAGAAAAATTGGGCCTTGGGTGGTGGTGGTGGTGCCATAACACTGTAACCCCTCACAGATACTCTTGTTGGGCACAGGAATGGGCCCTGCTGTGAAATATTACATCAAAAATTGTAAATACATGCCCCTGTTAAACAGGGGCAGAAAAATTGGGCTTTGGGTGGTGGTGCCCTAAACCAAAATATTGTTGGAAGCTAGCATCATCAAGATTGAGGAGGAATAGGATAGTCAGCATAGGCAGTCTTCAAGGGATCCCAGATCCATAGCAAATTCAATCAGTTACATCAGCATCAGGTGCTTAATAGCTGCTGATCCGAGACTGATTCATTTTTATGAATGTGAGCTTATCAACGGAGTCTGTGGACTTTGATCCATTACTAAGCCTCCAGCAGCACTGAATGTGCATTCAAAAAGCATGCTGGATGCAGGACAGGCCAGTAGCTCAATTGCATATTGAGCAAGTTCTGGCCAGTGGTCCATCCTCAAGACCCAGTAACCCAGTGGATGCTCTGTTGGAAAGGTCTCTAAGTCTGCTGTTGCCCCTAGATATTCCTGCACCATATAATGAGGACGCTGGCGATAGTTGCTTGAACGGATCAGACCTTGGCACTGAGGACTGAAAAATTGTTGAAAGGCATCGGTCAGCCGGCCACCTTCTCCACCGCTCTTCCTCTGACTGAACAAAGCTTCAACAACACGTTGTCCAGCACCAGGAAATGGTAACCTCCCAGGGTCTGGAAATGCATTACACAAACCTTTCTTCAAGGCCTCCTGAAGATGTTTTATCCTCTGCTCCCTCTGCAAAGGCAGGATGAGTTCTGCAACTTTATCCTTGTAACGTGGATCAAGAAGGGTTGCCAGCCAGTAATAATCCCTTGATACCACGAATCCTAGGGTCCTTTTGCAGGCTTTGCAGAATCAGGGAGGCCATGCAGCGTAAGTTTGCAGAGGCATTCGATTCTGAGTCCTCTGGGTCACTAAGGATCACATTATCTGTAATTACCTCCTCCCAGCCACGTACAACTCCTTGGGTTTCTGGGGACTGAAAACCATCCTTTGAAGACTGCTGCTGAGTGTTATCCTTTACATCCATGCTGACACAATCCTCCTCCACCTCCTCTTCTTCCTGTGTGTTTGGCGTGGCCCGCAGGAATGCTATCTGGACAAAGGGGGCCTTGAGAGGAAAGGAAGTCCTCCTCTTCCTCCCGCTGTTCTGCTTCAAGTGACCTGTCCATGATTCCACGAAGCGCATGCTCCAGCAGGAAGAATAGAGGGATAGTGTCACTGATGCATGAATTGTTGCTGCTCACCCTCCTTGTGGCCTCCTCAAATGGTGACAGGGCAGTGCATGCATCCTTGATCAGTAGGGATGAGCTTCGAGTTCGAGTCGAACTCATGTTCGACTCGAACATTGGCTGTTCGCAAGTTCGCCGAACACCGAACAATTTGGGGTGTTCGCGGCAAATTCGAATGCCGCGGAACACCCTTTAAAAGTCTATGGGAGAAATCAAAAGTGCTAATTTTAAAGGCTTATATGCAAGTTATTGTCATAAAAAGTGTTTGGGGACCTGGGTCCTGCCCCAGGGGACATGGATCAATGCAAAAAAAAGTTTTAAAAACGGCCGTTTTTTCAGGAGCAGTGATTTTAATAATGCTTAAAATCAAACAATAAAAGTGTAATATCCCTTTAAATTTCGTACCTGGGGGGTGTCTATAGTATGCCTGTAAAGGGGCGCATGTTTCCTGTGTTTAGAACAGCCTGACAGCAAAATGACATTTTGAAGGAAAAAACTCATTTAAAACTACCCGCAGCTATTGCATTGCCGACAATACACATAGAAGTTCATTGATAAAAACGGCATGGGAATTCCCCACAGGGGAACCCCGAACCAAAATTAAAAAAAAAAAAAATGAAGTGGGAGTCCCCCTAAATTCCATACCAGGCCCTTCAGGTCTGGTATGGATATTAAGGGGAACCCCGGCCAAAATTTAAAAAAAAAATGACGTGGGGTTCCCCCTAAATTCCATACCAGACCCTTCAGGTCTGGTATGGATTTTAAGGGGAACCCCGCGCCAAAAAAAAAAAAAAATCGGCGTGGGGTTCCCCCAAAAATCCATACCAGACCCTTATCCGAGCACGCAACCTGGCAGGCCGCAGGAAAAGAGGGGGGGACGAGAGTGCGGCCCCCCCCTCCTGAACCGTACCAGGCCACATGCCCTCAACATTGGGAGGGTGCTTTGGGGTAGCCCCCCAAAACACCTTGTCCCCATGTTGATGAGGACAAGGGCCTCATCCCCACAACCGTGGCCGGTGGTTGTGGGGGTCTGCGGGCAGGGGGCTTATCGGAATCTGGAAGCCCCCTTTAACAAGGGGACCCCCAGATCCCGCCCCCCCTGTGTGAAATGGTAAGGGGGTACTTACCCCTACCATTTCACTAAAAAAGTGTCAAAATAGTTAAAAATGACAAGAGACAGTTTTTGACAATTCCTTTATTTAAATGCTTCTTCTTTCTTCCTTCATCTTCTTCTGGTTCTTCTGGCTCTTCTGGTTCTTCCTCCGGCGTTCTCGTCCAGCATCTCCTCCGCGGCGTCTTCTATCTTCTTCTCCTCGGGCCGCTCCGCACCCATGGCATTGGGGGGGAGGCTCCCGCTCTTCTCTTCATCTTCTTCTTCATCCTCTTCTCTTCTTCCTTCTTCTCTTCTTCTCTGTTTCTCTTCTTAATTTTCTTCTCCGGGCCGCTCCGCATCCATGCATGGAGGGAGGCTCCCGCTGTGTGACGGCGTTTCCTCATCTGACGGTTCTTAAATAACGGGGGGCGGGGCCACCCGGTGACCCCGCCCCCCTCTGACGCACGGTGACTTGACGGGACTTCCCTGTGACGTCACGGGGAATGCCACAGGGAAGTCCCGTCATGTCCCGTGCGTCAGAGGGGGCGGGGTCACCGGGTGGCCCCGCCCCCCGTTATTTAAGAACCGTCAGATGAGGAGACGCCGTCACACAGCGGGAGCCTCCCTCCATGCATGGATGCGGAGCGGCCCGGAGAAGAAAATTAAGAAGAGAAACAGAGAAGAAGAGAAGAAGGAAGAAGAGAAGAGGATGAAGAAGAAGATGAAGAGAAGAGCGGGAGCCTCCCCCCCAATGCCATGGGTGCGGAGCGGCCCGAGGAGAAGAAGATAGAAGACGCCGCGGAGGAGATGCTGGACGAGAACACCGGAGGAAGAACCAGAAGAGCCAGAAGAACCAGAAGAAGAAGAAGATGAAGGAAGAAAGAAGAAGCATTTAAATAAAGGAATTGTCAAAAACTGTCTCTTGTCATTTTTAACTATTTTGACACTTTTTTAGTGAAATGGTAGGGGTAAGTACCCCCTTACCATTTCACACAGGGGGGGGCCGGGATCTGGGGGTCCCCTTGTTAAAGGGGGCTTCCAGATTCCGATAAGCCCCCCGCCCGCAGACCCCCACAACCACCGGCCACGGTTGTGGGGATGAGGCCCTTGTCCTCATCAACATGGGGACAAGGTGTTTTGGGGGGCTACCCCAAAGCACCCTCCCAATGTTGAGGGCATGTGGCCTGGTACGGTTCAGGAGGGGGGGGCCGCACTCTCGCCCCCCCTCTTTTCCTGCGGCCTGCCAGGTTGCGTGCTCGGATAAGGGTCTGGTATGGATTTTTGGGGGAACCCCACGCCGTTTTTTTTTCTTTTTTTGGCGCGGGGTTCCCCTTAAAATCCATACCAGACCTGAAGGGTCTGGTATGGAATTTAGAGGGAACCCCACGTCATTTTTTTTTTTAAATTTTGGCCGGGGTTCCCCTTAATATCCATACCAGACCTGAAGGGCCTGGTATGGAATTTAGGGGGACTCCCACTTCATTTTTTTTTTTTTAATTTTGGTTCGGGGTTTCCCTGTGGGGAATTCCCATGCCGTTTTTATCAATGAACTTCTATGTGTATTGTCGGCAATGCAATAGCCGCGGGTAGTTTTAAATGAGTTTTTTCCTTCAAAATGTCATTTTGCTGTCAGACTGTTCTAAACACGGGAAACATGCGCCCCTTTACAGGCATACTATAGACACCCCCCAGGTACGAAATTTAAAGGGATATTACACTTTTATTGTTTGACTTTAAGCATTATTAAAATCACTGCTCCTGAAAAAACGGCCGTTTTTAAAACTTTTTTTTGCATTGATCCATGTCCCCTGGGGCAGGACCCAGGTCCCCAAACACTTTTTATGACAATAACTTGCATATAAGCCTTTAAAATTAGCACTTTTGATTATTCATGTTCGTGTCCCATAGACTTTAACGGTGTTCGCGTGTTCGAGCGAACTTTTTTCCTGTTCGCATGTTCTGGTGCGAACCGAACAGGGGGGTGTTCGGCTCATCCCTATTGATCAGTAGCCACTGGCATGGCGAAAAGACCCTGTCCTGGTGCCATACTCGCACAGGTACTTATTGATGGCCCTCTGCTGTGTGTGCAGCCACTGCAGCATTGCCAACGTTGAGCTCCACCTGGTGGGCATGTCACAAATGAGGTGGTTGGTGGGCAGGTTGCATTCCCTTTGAATGTCAGCCAGCCGAACATTGGCACTGTATGACCGGCGGAAATGACAACAAATTTTTCTGGCCTGCCTCAGGAGATCTCGTAAGCCTGGTTACCTGCTCAAGAACTGATGCACCACCAAATTCAGGATGTGTGCCAAACATGGAACATGGGTAAAGTGTCCCTGTCAGAGGGTGGAGAGAAGGTTGGTGCCATTGTCGCAAACAACCAATCCTAGCTGAAGCTGGCATGGTGTCAACTACCTCTGAGCCTGCCCCTGAAGAGCTGACAGAATCTCTGCCCCAGTGTGGCTCCTGTCCCCTAGGCAGACCAACTCAAGCACCGCATGGCATCTTTTAGCACGACTGCTTGCGTAGCCCCTTGAATGCTTATGGAGCACCGCTGGTTCAGTGGACAAATCTGCAGAAGAGGCCATAAATGAAGAGATGGGGTGGAGGAGAGAGCTGTGACAGAATCACCACTAGCATTTTTGAGGCGTGGTGGCGGAACAAGCTCCAACAACAATGAACCCTGTCCTGCATCCTTCCTAGCTGCCAGCAGAGTTACCCAGTGCGCTGTGAAGGAAAGGTAACGTCCCTGCCCATGCACCTTACTGCTGACCGCGCTGTCCAACGAGGCCAAAACATTGCCTTCCACATGCTGGTAGAGAGCCGGAATGGCCTTTCGTGAAAGAAATGGCGTTTTGAAACCTGCCACTGAGGTACAGCAAATTCCACAAATTCATGAAAGGGGGCAGAGTCTACCAGCTGAAAAAGCAGCAGTTGCAGTGCTAGCAATTTGGCCAAGCTAGCATTTAGACACTGAGTAGGGATAAGCCAAACATCTCCCAGTTGGGTTCGCAGCAGAACATGCAAACAGGCAAAAAATTTGTTCGAACACGTGAACACCGTTAAAGCCTATGGGACACCAACATGAAAAATCAAAAGTGCTCATTTTAAAGGCTTATTTGCACTTTATTGGCATAAACAGTGTTTGGGGACCGGGTCCTGCCTCAGGGGACATATATCAATGCAAAAAAAGTTATAAAAACTGACGTTTTTTCGGGAGCAGGGATTTTAGCCAGTTGCCGATCGCCTAACGCAGATATACTGTGGCAGAATGTCACGGGCAGGCAAAATCACGTACCTGGTACGTGATCTGCCTACCTCAGGCGGGGGGTCTAATCGGACCCCCCCCCCCGGTGGCCGAGGCAGTCGGCTTCTGTCTGGGAGCGATCAGAGGTGAGGGGGAGACCATCCATTCGTGGCCCCCCTCGCGATCGCTCCCAGCCAATGAGATTCTTCCTCTGCTGCTGTATAGTAAACAGCAGCAGAGGAAATGATGTCATCTCTCCTCAGATCGGTATTTTCCATTCCGGCGCCGAGGAGAGAAGACATCTGAGTGAGTTGCACAACACAACACACACAGTAGAACACGCCAGGCATACTGTACACCCCCCATCACCCCCCGATAACCCCCTGATCACCCCCCAATCACCCCCCCCCCTGTCATGCTGACACCAAGAAGTTTTTTTTTCTGATTACTGCATTGGTCAGTTTGTGACAGTTAGTGTGGTAGGGCAGTTAGTGTTAGCCCCTTTAGGTCTAGGGTACCCCCCTAACCCCCCCTAATAAAGTTTTAACCCCTTGATCATCCCCCGTCGCCAGTGTCACTAAGCAATCTTTTTTCTGATCGCTGTATTAGTGTCACTGGTACCTACCTAATAAAGGTTTTAACCCCTTGATTGCCCCCTAGTTAACCCTTTCACCAGTGATCACTGTATAACTGTTACGGGTGACGCTGGTTGGTTAGTTTATTTTTTATAGTTTCAGGGCACCCGCCGTTTATTACCTAATAAAGGTTTAGCCCCCTAATCGCCCGGCGGTGATATAAGTTAGGTTTTAGGGTCAGATAGGGTCTGCATCACCCCAGGCAGCGTCAGGTTAGCGCCAGAAGCGCTAACACCCACGCACTCAGCATACACCTCCCTTAGTGGTATAGTATCTGAACGGATCAATATCTGACCCGATCAGATCTATACTAGCGTCCCCAGCAGTTTAGGGTTCCCAAAAACGCAGTGTTAGCGGGATCAGCCCAGATACCTGCTAGCACCTGCGTTTTGCCCCTCTGCCCGGCCCACCCAAGTGCAGTATCGATCGATCACTGTCACTTACAAAACACTAAACGCATAACTGCAGCGTTCGCAGAGTCAGGCGTGATCCCTGCGATCGCTAACAGTTTTTTTGGTAGCGTTTTGGTGAACTGGCAAGCACCAGCCCCAGGCAGTGTCAGGTTAGTGCCAGTAGCGATAACACCCACGCACGCACCGTACACCTCCCTTAGTGGCATAGTATCTGAACGGATCAATATCTGATCCGATCAGATCTATACTAGCGTCCCCAGCAGTTTAGGGTTCCCAAAAACGCAGTGTTAGCGGGATCAGCCCAGATACCTGCTAGCACCTGCGTTTTGCCCCTCCGCCTGGCCCAGCCCAGCCCACCCAAGTGCAGTATCGATCGATCACTGTCACTTACAAAACACTAAACACATATAACTGCAGCGTTCGCAGAGTCAGGCATGATCCCTGCGATCGCTAACAGTTTTTTTGGTAGCGCTTTGGTGAACTGGCAAGCACCAGCCCCAGGCAGCGTCAGGTTAGTGCCAGTAGCGCTAACACCCACGCACGCACCGTACACCTCCCTTAGTGGTATAGTATCTGAACGGATCAATATCTGATCCGATAAGATCTATACTAGCGTTCCCAGCAGTTTAGGGTTCCCAAAAACACAGTGTTAGCGGGATCAGCCCAGATACCTGCTAGCACCTGCGTTTTTCCCCTCCGCCCGGCCCAGCCCAGCCCACCCAAGTGCAGTATCGATCAATCACTGTCACTTACAAAACACTAAACGCATAACTGCAGCGTTCGCAGAGTCAGGTCTGATCCCTGCGATCGCTAACAGTTTTTTTGGTAGCGCTTTGGTGAACTGGCAAGCACCAGCCCCAGGCAGCGTCAGGTTAGTGCCAGTAGGGCTAACATCCACACACGCACCGTACACCTCCCTTAGTGGCATAGTATCTGAACGGATCAATATCTGATCCGATCAGATCTATACTAGCGTCCCCAGCAGTTTAGGGTTCCCAAAAACACAGTGTTAGCGGGATCAGCCCAGATACCTGCTAGCACCTGCGTTTTTCCCATCCGCTCGGCCCAGCCCAGCCCACCCAAGTGCAGTATCGATCAATCACTGTCACTTACAAAACACTAAACGCATAACTGCAGCGTTCACAGAGTCAGACCTGATCCCTGCGATCGCTAACAGTTTTTTTGGTAGCGTTTTGGTGAACTGGCAAGCACCAGTGGCCTAGTACACCCCGGTCGTAGTCAAACCAGCACTGCAGTAACACTTGGTGACGTGGCGAGTCCCATAAGTGCAGTTCAAGCTGGTGAGGTGGCAAGCACAAGTAGTGTCCCGCTGCCACCAAGAAGAAGACAAACACAGGCCTGTCGTGCCCATAATGCCCTTCCTGCTGCATTCGCCAATCCTAATAATTGGGAACCCACCACTTCTGCAACGCCCGTACTTCCCCCATTCACATCCCTAACCAAATGCAGTCGGCTGTATGAGAGGCATTTTCTTTTTTTCAAATATAAGTTTTATTGTTTTTTCAAAGAACAAAACAAAAAAAAATACAAAGACAAAGAATAAGAGCCAAGAAGACAAAGCAAAACACAAATAAATAAAAGGATGGAAGCGACAGATACTGCCGTACAGTGCCAGCCTTAACAACTGGTGTTCACAGTTAGTGAGATGCGACAATAGTAACCCTAATATCTGTACCAGCTATAGTCAAAATAGGATAGGCGTCTTCCATACTTTCCATCTACAAAATAAAACGGTGTACAGTAGGTCTCACCACGTCTTTGTGGTTGTATATCTGTTTCTACTGCCCATTCCCTGAGTGACCAAAGAACATACAACCATAGATGAGAGATATGTTGAGGGAGAGGCAAGGCGAGCTAAAGCATGGTGATTAGAAAAGAAAAAGAAAATGAAAAGAGCGTAGAAATTCCAGTGAGGTAGGAGAGAAAAAGGAAAGGGGGAAAAAGGGAGTCAGAGAAGAAAATGAGGGGAAGGGTTAGGGAGGGAGGGGGGGAGGGAGTTTTGGGCCCGGGCGACAGGACACGCCATCTTCAGATCTGTGGGGTTTTATTATTCATGTGGCAAGTAGCGCCATCCCTTCATCAGAGAATATAAACATCATCCAGAGCCTCCATGTCTTGGAATGTTGTTCTTGTTTGTTATGTGCCGTCAGGACTAAGTCCTCCAACCTCCTGATCTCCTCCACTCTGCGTAGCCATAACCCAACAGTCGGCGGTGTGCATTTCTTCCACATAAGTGGGATGCAATATTTAGCCGCATCCAGTAGGTGTCTAATTATGGACTTTTTGTATCTCCGTGCCGGTATGAGGCATTTTCTTTATGTCCTCCCGAGTACCCCTACCCAACGAAAGCCCCCAAAAATAATGTCGAGTGTGCAGCAAGCGCGGATATAGGCGTGACACCCGCTATTATTTTCCCTCCTGTCCCGATAATCCTGGTCTTTGCATTGGTGAATGTTTTGAACGCTACCATACACTAGTTGAGTATTAGCGTAGGGTACAGCATTGCACAGACTAGGCGCACTTTCACAGGGTCTCCCAAGATGCCATCGCATTTTGAGAGACCCAAACCTGGAACCGGTTACAGTTATAAAAGTTACAGTTACAAAAAAAGTGTAAAAAAAAAAAAACACAAAAAAATATATAAAAAAATAAATAAAATAGTTGTCGTTTTATTATTCTCTCTCTATTCTCTCTCTATTCTGCTCTTTTTTACTGTATTCTATTCTGCAGTGTTTTATTGTTAATATGTTTTATCATGTTTGCTTTTCAGGTATGCAATTTTTTTATACTTTACTGTTTACTGTGTTTTATTGTTAACCATTTTTTTGTCTTCAGGTACGCCATTCACGACTTTGAGTGGTTATACCAGAATGATGCCTGCAGGTTTAGGTATCATCTCGGTATCATTCTTTTCAGCCAGTGGTCGGCTTTCATGTAAAAGCAATCCTAGCGGCTAATTACCCTCTAGACTGCTTTTACAAGCAGTGGGAGGGAATGCCCCCACCGTCTTCCGTGTTTTTCTCTGGCTCTCCTGTGTCAACAGGGAACCTGAGAATGCAGCCGGAGATTCAGCCAGCTGACCATAGAGCTGATCAGAGACCAGAGTGGCTCCAAACATCTCTATGGCCTAATAAACCGGAAGCTATGAGCATTTCATGACTTAGATTTCGCCGGATGTAAACAACGCCATTGGGAAATTGGGAAAGCATTTTATCACACCGATCTTGGTGTGGTCAGATGCTTTGAGGGCAGAGGAGAGATCTAGGGTCTAATAGACCCCAATTTTTTCAAAAAAGAGTACCTGTCACTACCTATTACTATCATAGGGGATATTTACATTACCTGAGATAACAATAAAAATAATTAAAAAAAAAAAATGAAAGGAACAGTTTAAAAATAAGATAAAAAAGCAAAAAAATAATAAAGAAAAAAAAAAAGCACCCCTGTCCCCCCCTGCTCTCACGCTAAGGCGAACGCAAGCGTCGGTTTGGCATCAAATGTAAACAGCAATTGCACCATGCATGTGAGGTATCACCGCGAAGGTCGATCGAGGGCAGTCATTTTAGCAGTAGACCTCCTCTGTAAATCTAAAGTGGTAACCTGTAAAGGCTTTTAAAAAAGGAATTCAGTTTGTCGCCACTGCACGTTTGTGCGCAATTTTAAAGCATGTCATGTTTGGTATCCATGTACTCGGCCTAAGATCATCTTTTTTATTTCATCAAACATTTTGGCAATATAGTGTGTTTTAGTGCATTAATATTTAAAAAAGTGTGTTTTTTCCCAAAAAAATGCGTTTGAAAAATCGCTGCGCAAATACTGTGTGAAAAAAAAATGAAACATCCACCATTTTAATCTGTAGGGCATTTGCTTTAAAAATAAATATATATAGGCTCAGCAACGGCATGCAATGCCAAGCTGCTGCTAATAAAGCAAACAGAATATTGGCATGCATTAAAAGGGGGATCAACTGCAGAGATAAAACGATAATTCTCCCGCTCTACAAGACTCTGGTCCGCCCGCACCTGGAGTATGCTGTCCAGTTCTGGGCACCAGTCCTCAGGAGGGACGTACTGGAAATGGAGCGAGTACAAAGAAGGGCAACAAAGCTAATAAAGGGTCTGGAGGATCTTAGTTATGAGGAAAGGTTGCGAGCACTGAACTTATTCTCTCTGGAGAAGAGACGCTTGAGAGGGGATATGATTTCAATTTACAAATACTGTACTGGTGACCCCACAATAGGGATAAAACTTTTTCGCAGAAGAGAGTTTAATAAGACTCGTGGCCACTCATTGCAATTAGAGGAAAAGAGGTTTAACCTTAAACTACGTAGAGGGTTCTTTACTGTAAGAGCGGCAAGGATGTGGAATTCCCTTCCACAGGCGGTGGTCTCAGCGGGGAGCATTGATAGCTTCAAGAAACTATTAGATAATCACCTGAATGACCGCAATATACAGGGATATGTAATGTAATACTGACACATAATCACACACATAGGTTGGACTTGATGGACTTGTGTCTTTTTTCAACCTCACCTACTATATATATATATAATTAAATATATAATGTTTGGGGGTTCAAAGTAATTTTCTTGCAAAAAAAAAATAATTTTTTCATGTAAACAAAAAGTGTCAGAAAGAGCTTTGTCTTCAAGTGGTTAGAAGAGTGGGTGACGTGTGACATAAGCTTCTAAATGTTGTACATAAAATGCCAGGACAGTTCAAAACCCCCCCAAATGACCCCATTTTGGAAAATAGACACCCCAAGCTATTTGCTGAGAGGCATGTCAAGTCTATGGAATATTTTATATTGTGACACAAGTTGCGGGAAAAAGACACATTTTTTTTTTTTGCACAAAGTTGTCACTAAATGATATATTGCTCAAACATGCCATGGGTATATGTAAAATTACACCCCAAAATACATTCTGTTGCTTCTCCTGAGTATGGGGATACCACATGTGTGAGACTTTTTGGGAGCCTAGCCGCGTATGGGACCCCAAAAACCAAGCACTGCCTTCAGGCTTTCTAAGGGCGTAAATTTTTGATTTCACTCTTCACTGCCTATCACAGTTTCGGAGGCCATGGAATGCCCAGGTGGCACAAAACCCCCCCAAATGACCCTATTTTGGAAAGTGGACACCCCAAGCTATTTGCTGAGAGGTATAGTGAGTATTTTGCAGACCTCACTTTTTGTCACAAAGTTTTGAAAATTGAAAAAAGAAAAAATTTTTTTTTCTTGTCTTTCTTCATTTTCAAAAACAAATGAGAGCTGCAAAATACTCACCATGCCTCTCAGCAAATAGCTTGCGGTGTCTTCTTTCCAAAATGGGGTCATTTGGGGGGGTTTGTGCCACCTGGGCATTCCATGGCCTCCGAAACTGTGATAGGCAGTGAAGAGTGAAATCAAAAATTTACACCCTTAGAAATCCTGAAGGCGGTGATTGGTTTTCGGGGCCCCGTACGCGGCTAGGCTCCCAAAAAGTCCCACATACTCAGGAGAAGCAGCTAAATGTATTTTGGGGTGCAATTCCACATATGCCTATGGCCTGTATGAGCAATATATCATTTAGTGACAACTTTGTGCAAAAAATAAATAAAAAAATTGTCACTTTCCTGCAACTTGTGTCAAAATATAAAATATTCCATGGACTCTACATGCCTCTCAGCAAATAGCGTGGGGTGTCTACTTTCCAAAATGGGGTCATTTGGGGGGTTTTGGGCCATCTGGGCATTTTATGGCCTTCAAAACTGTGATAGGTAGTGAGGAGTGAAATCAAAAATTTACGCCCTTAGAAATCCTGGCGGTGATTGGTTTTGGGGCCCCGTACGCGGCTAGGTTCCCAAAAAGTCCCACACATGTGGTATCCCCGTACTCAGGAGAAGCAGCTGCCACCAAGAAGAAGACAAACACAGGCCTGTCGTGCCCATAATGCCCTTCCTGCTGCATTCGCCAATCCTAATAATTGGGAACCCACCACTTCTGCAACGCCCGTACTTCCCCCATTCACATCCCTAACCAAATGCAGTCGGCTGTATGAGAGGCATTTTCTTTTTTTCAAATATAAGTTTTATTGTTTTTTCAAAGAACAAAACAAAAAAAAATACAAAGACAAAGAATAAGAGCCAAGAAGACAAAGCAAAACACAAATAAATAAAAGGATGGAAGCGACAGATACTGCCGTACAGTGCCAGCCTTAACAACTGGTGTTCACAGTTAGTGAGATGCGACAATAGTAACCCTAATATCTGTACCAGCTATAGTCAAAATAGGATAGGCGTCTTCCATACTTTCCATCTACAAAATAAAACGGTGTACAGTAGGTCTCACCACGTCTTTGTGGTTGTATATCTGTTTCTACTGCCCATTCCCTGAGTGACCAAAGAACATACAACCATAGATGAGAGATATGTTGAGGGAGAGGCAAGGCGAGCTAAAGCATGGTGATTAGAAAAGAAAAAGAAAATGAAAAGAGCGTAGAAATTCCAGTGAGGTAGGAGAGAAAAAGGAAAGGGGGAAAAAGGGAGTCAGAGAAGAAAATGAGGGGAAGGGTTAGGGAGGGAGGGGGGGAGGGAGTTTTGGGCCCGGGCGACAGGACACGCCATCTTCAGATCTGTGGGGTTTTATTATTCATGTGGCAAGTAGCGCCATCCCTTCATCAGAGAATATAAACATCATCCAGAGCCTCCATGTCTTGGAATGTTGTTCTTGTTTGTTATGTGCCGTCAGGACTAAGTCCTCCAACCTCCTGATCTCCTCCACTCTGCGTAGCCATAACCCAACAGTCGGCGGTGTGCATTTCTTCCACATAAGTGGGATGCAATATTTAGCCGCATCCAGTAGGTGTCTAATTATGGACTTTTTGTATCTCCGTGCCGGTATGAGGCATTTTCTTTATGTCCTCCCGAGTACCCCTACCCAACGAAAGCCCCCAAAAATAATGTCGAGTGTGCAGCAAGCGCGGATATAGGCGTGACACCCGCTATTATTTTCCCTCCTGTCCCGATAATCCTGGTCTTTGCATTGGTGAATGTTTTGAACGCTACCATACACTAGTTGAGTATTAGCGTAGGGTACAGCATTGCACAGACTAGGCGCACTTTCACAGGGTCTCCCAAGATGCCATCGCATTTTGAGAGACCCAAACCTGGAACCGGTTACAGTTATAAAAGTTACAGTTACAAAAAAAGTGTAAAAAAAAAAAAACACAAAAAAATATATAAAAAAATAAATAAAATAGTTGTCGTTTTATTATTCTCTCTCTATTCTCTCTCTATTCTGCTCTTTTTTACTGTATTCTATTCTGCAGTGTTTTATTGTTAATATGTTTTATCATGTTTGCTTTTCAGGTATGCAATTTTTTTATACTTTACTGTTTACTGTGTTTTATTGTTAACCATTTTTACTCAATATAGTGTGTTTTAGTGCATTAATATTTAAAAAAGTGTGTTTTTTCCCAAAAAAATGCGTTTGAAAAATCGCTGCGCAAATACTGTGTGAAAAAAAAATGAAACATCCACCATTTTAATCTGTAGGGCATTTGCTTTAAAAATAAATATATATATATATATATATATATATATATATATATATATATATATATATATATATATATATAATATATATATATATAATTAAATATATAATGTTTGGGGGTTCAAAGTAATTTTCTTGCAAAAAAAAATAATTTTTTCATGTAAACAAAAAGTGTCAGAAAGAGCTTTGTCTTCAAGTGGTTAGAAGAGTGGGTGACGTGTGACATAAGCTTCTAAATGTTGTACATAAAATGCCAGGACAGTTCAAAACCCCCCCAAATGACCCCATTTTGGAAAATAGACACCCCAAGCTATTTGCTGAGAGGCATGTCAAGTCTATGGAATATTTTATATTGTGACACAAGTTGCGGGAAAAAGACACATTTTTTTTTTTTGCACAAAGTTGTCACTAAATGATATATTGCTCAAACATGCCATGGGAATATGTAAAATTACACCCCAAAATACATTCTGTTGCTTCTCCTGAGTATGGGGATACCACATGTGTGAGACTTTTTGGGAGCCTAGCCGCGTATGGGACCCCAAAAACCAAGCACTGCCTTCAGGCTTTCTAAGGGCGTAAATTTTTGATTTCACTCTTCACTGCCTATCACAGTTTCGGAGGCCATGGAATGCCCAGGTGGCACAAAACCCCCCCAAATGACCCTATTTTGGAAAGTGGACACCCCAAGCTATTTGCTGAGAGGTATAGTGAGTATTTTGCAGACCTCACTTTTTGTCACAAAGTTTTGAAAATTGAAAAAAGAAAAAAAAAATTTTTTCTTGTCTTTCTTCATTTTTAAAAACAAATGAGAGCTGCAAAATACTCACCATGCCTCTCAGCAAATAGCTTGCGGTGTCTTCTTTCCAAAATGGGGTCATTTGGGGGGGTTTGTGCCACCTGGGCATTCCATGGCCTCCGAAACTGTGATAGGCAGTGAAGAGTGAAATCAAAAATTTACACCCTTAGAAATCCTGAAGGCGGTGATTGGTTTTCGGGGCCCCGTACGCGGCTAGGCTCCCAAAAAGTCCCACATACTCAGGAGAAGCAGCTAAATGTATTTTGGGGTGCAATTCCACATATGCCTATGGCCTGTATGAGCAATATATCATTTAGTGACAACTTTGTGCAAAAAATAAATAAAAAAATTGTCACTTTCCCACAAAAAAGTCCCACACATGTGGTATCCCCGTACTCAGGAGAAGCAGCTGAATGTATTTTGGGGTGCAATTCCACATATGCCGATGGCCTGTGTGAGCAATATATCATTTAGTGACAACTTTTTGTAAAAAATTTTTTTTTTGTCATTATTCAATCACTTGGGACAAAAAAAATTTATATTCAATGGGCTCAACATGCCTCTCAGCAATTTCCTTGGGGTGTCTACTTTCGAAAATGGGGTCATTTGGGGGGGGGGGGGGTTTGTACTGCCCTGCCATTTTATCACCTCATGAAATGACATAGGCAGTCATAAACTAATAGCTGTGTAAATTCCAGAAAATGTACCCTAGTTTGTAGACGCTATAAGTTTTGCGCAAACAAATAAATATACACTTATTGACATTTTTTTTACCAAAGACATGTGGCCGAATACATTTTGGCCTAAGTGTATGACTAAAATTGAGTTTATTGGATTTTTTTTATAACAAAAAGTAGAAAATATAATTTTTTTTCAAAATTTTCGGTCTTTTTCCGTTTATAGCGCAAAAAATAAAAACCACAGAGGTGATCAAATACCATCAAAAGGAAGCTCTATTTGTGGGAAGAAAAGGACGCAAATTTCGTTTGGGTACAGCATTGCATGACCGCGCAATTAGCTGTTAAAGCGACGCAGTGCCAAATTGTAAAAAGTGCTCTGGTCAGGAAGGGGGTAAATCCTTCTGGGGCTGAAGTGTTTAATAATGCTTAAAGTGAAACAATAAAAATGAAATATTCCTTTAAATATCGTGTCTCGGGGGTGTCCTTCGTATGCCTGTAAAGTAGCACATCTTAGCCATGAATTACCAAAATAATGGATGGCCCTTCGGGTCTGGTATGGATATTAAGGGGAACCCCGCACCCAAATCTTTTTAAAAATGGCGTGGGGGTCCCCCAGACCCCTAGGCACTATATACTCTGAACAGCAGTATATATACTATACGGCCTGCCCTATATACTCTGAACAGAACACTGTAAGCCCTCGCTGTTACTCTTGTTGGGCACAGGAACCAGCCCTTCTGTACAATATTATATCAAGAATTGTAATTACATGCCTCTGTTAAAAAGGGGCAGAAAAATTGGGCCTTGGGTGGTGGTGGTGCCACAACACTGTAACCCCTCACAGATACTCTTGTTGGGCGCAGGAACGGGCCCTGCTGTGAAACATGACTGCCAGTTTCTTGTCCTTCTGTGGAACCCCCTCTCTCTAGGTTTACGTTACTCCCTTCCTCAACCTGGGAACCAACATCGGAGCCTTCAAATCGCTGCAAATCCTCCAGCAGCATATAACCGACACTATGGTCAAATAATTCTGGGGACTCCTCCGTGCATGATGGTGGGGCTACGGAAAGAGTGACTGTGGACAAGGAGCCGGTGGAATAGGACGCTTTGGCAGCTGCGTTGAAAGGCAATCTACTCTGAGCTTTGGTGACAGAGGATCAGGAGGATGAGGACGGCTTCATTATCCACTCCACCAACTCTTCTGCATGTTGTGGCTCAATACGATCTCGCAGTGCATTATAGGGCGTTCCGCGGCACTCAAATTTCTTGCGAACGCCCCATAATGTTCGCTGTTCTGTGAACGGGCGAACACCTGATGTTCGCATCGAACTTATGTTCGACCCAAACATCGAGCTCATCCCTATTTGCCATAATATGTTTGTTGTCAGACTGTAAAACATGATCATCTGGAATTTAGATATGGTCCAAATACCTGGTATTAAGGAAGTATCCACTGAAGTATGATAAAGTCTTTAGCACTCCTACACGACTGCCCTTAGCTCCTTTGGTTAGGTGGGGGTTGTCTCAGCGATACCCTTTGCAGGGTCAGCAAAGAGCAGCAACAATGGGCTAGTAATACTTACCAGAAGCTGACCAGGATGCTCAGAGTCATTCCTGAGGGTCAGTTACTTTCTCAGAATCTGACTACTCTGGAGAGACTTGAACTTGGCACAGGAAATAAAGACCAGGCTAAACTTGCAAAGCATATTTCATTTTTAATTCCATGTATTTTATTGTTGTCATTGTCTGTTTTGTAATACTCCTTTTCTGTGAATATTTTCTTGCATCATAGTTACATAGTTACATAGTAGGTGAGGTTGAAAAAAGACACAAGTCCATCAAGTCCAACCTATGTGTGTGATTATGTGTCAGTATTACATTACATATCCCTGTATATTGCGGTCATTCAGGTGATTATCTAATAGCTTCTTGAAGCTATCAATGCTCCCCGCTGAGACCACCGCCTGTGGAAGGGAATTCCACATCCTTGCCGCTCTTACAGTAAAGAACCCTCTACGTAGTTTAAGGTTAAACCTCTTTTCTTCTAATTGTAATGAGTGGCCACGAGTCTTATTAAACTCTCTTCTGCGAAAAAGTTTTATCCCTATTGTGGGGTCACCAGTACAGTATTTGTAAATTGAAATCATATCCCCTCTCAAGCGTCTCTTCTCCAGAGAGAATAAGTTCAGTGCTCGCAACCTTTCCTCATAACTAAGATCCTCCAGACCCTTTATTAGCTTTGTTGCCCTTCTTTGTACTCGCTCCATTTCCAGTACGTCCCTCCTGAGGACTGGTGCCCAGAACTGGACAGCATACTCCAGGTGTGGGCGGACCAGAGTCTTGTAGAGCGGGAGAATTATCGTTTTATCTCTGCAGTTGATCCCCCTTTTAATGCATGCCAATATTCTGTTTGCTTTATTAGCAGCAGCTTGGCATTGCATGTTATTGCTGAGCCTATCATCCACTAGGACCCCCAAGTCCTTTTCCATCCTAGATTCCCCCAGAGGTTCTCCCCCCAGTTTATAGATTGCATTCATATTTTTGACACCCAAATGCATTATTTTACATTTTTCTACATTGAACCTCATTTGCCATGTAGTCGCCCACCCCATTAATATGTTCAGGTCTTTTTGCAAGATTTCCACATCCTGCGGAGAAGTTATTGCCCTGCTTAGCTTAGTATCGTCTGCAAATACAGAGATGGAACTGTTTATCCCATCCTCCAGGTCGTTTATGAACAAATTAAATAGGATTGGTCCCAGCACAGAACCCTGGGGGACCCCACTACCCACCCCTGACCATTCTGAGTACTCCCCATTTATCACCACCCTCTGAACACGCCCTTGTAGCCAGTTTTCAATCCATGTACCCACCCTATGGTCCATGCCAACGCACCTTATTTTGTACAGTAAACGTTTATGGGGAACTGTGTCAAATGCTTTTGCAAAATCCAGATACACCACGTCTACGGGCCTTCCTTTATCTAGATGGCAACTCACCTCCTCATAGAAGGTTAATAGATTGGTTTGGCAAGAGCGATTCTTCATGAATCCATGCTGATTACTGCTAATGATATCATTCTTATTACTAAAATCTTGTATATAGTCCCTTATCATCCCCTCCAAGAGTTTACATACTATTGATGTTAGGCTAACTGGTCTGTAATTCCCAGGGATGTTTTTTGGGCCCTTTTTAAATATTGGTGCTACATTGGCTTTTCTCCAATCAGCTGGTACCATTCCAGTCAATAGACTGTCTGTAAAAATTAGGAACAACGGTCTGGCAATCACCTGACTGAGTTCCCTAAGTACCCTCGGATGCAAGCCATCTGGTCCCGGTGATTTATTAATGTTAAGTTTCTCAAGTCTAATTTTAATTCCGTCCTCTGTTAACCATGTAGGTGCTTCCTGTGTTGTGTCATGAGGATAAACACTACAGTTTTGGTTACTGAAGCCCCCCGATTCACTCGTGAAGACTGAGGAGAAGAATAAATTCAATACCTCTGCCATCTCCCCATCCTTTGTAACCAGATGTCCTTCCTCATTCTTTATGGGGCCAATATGGTCTGTCCTCCCTTTTTTACTGTTTACATACTTAAAGAATTTCTTGGGATTTTTTTTGCTCTCCTCCGCTATGTGTCTTTCATGTTCTATCTTAGCCATCCTAATTGCACCCTTACATTTCTTATTGCATTCTTTATAAATTCTGAATGCTGTGGATGATCCCTCCACCTTGTATTTTTTGAAGGCCTTCTCCTTTGCTTTTATATGCATTTTTACATTGGAGTTAAGCCATCCAGGATGTTTGTTCGCTCTTTTAAATTTATTACCCAATGGGATACATTGGCTAATGCCCTTATTTAATATGCTCTTAAAGCAAACCCATCTCTCCTCTGTATTCTTTGTTCCTAATATTTTATCCCAATTTATGCCTTTTAGCAAGGTTTGTAGTTTAGGGAAGTTGGCTCTTTTGAAATTCAGTGTCTTTGTGTTCCCTTCATGTCTCCTATTTGTGTGATTTATACTGAAACTAATTGACCTGTGATCGCTGTTACCTAAATTGCCCCGTATTTCCACATCTGTTATCAGGTCTGTATTGTTGGTAATCAGTAGATCTAGTAATGTTTTATTTCTAGTTGGTGCGTCTACCATCTGACCCATAAAATTGTCCTGCAAGACATTAAGGAACTGGCGAGCCTTAAATGAATGCGCGGTTCCCTCCGCCCAGTTATGTCTGGATAATTAAAATCCCCCATTATGATAACACTTCCCATCCTTGTTGCTAATCCAATTTGTGATAGGAGATCCGTCTCCACTTCCTCCCTCAGGTTAGGGGACCTATAGCATACTCCCAGTATTATTTTCCCCTTAGCTTCATCCCTTTGGAGCTCTACCCATAAAGATTCCACCTCCTCCCTAGCCCCCTCAGTGATGTCATCTCTCACGTTCACTTGTACATTATTCTTGATATATAGGCATACCCCTCCCCCTTTTTTACCCTCTCTATCCTTGCGGTATAGGGTATACCCTTGAATGTTTGCCAGCCAATCATGAGAGCTGTTGAACCAGGTCTCTGAAATTCCCACAAAATCCAAATCCTCCTTGTACAACAGTATCTCTAGTTCACCCATCTTGTTCGCCAGGCTCCTGGCATTGGTGAACATGCCACATAGTTTAGACCGGTCGCATATTGTCCTCGTATTGGGTGTTTCAAGATTGCAACTTGGACTTGCTACTATACTCACCTTGTGTTTTTGTGCTTTGGTTAACCTACCACTAATGCCCCCAATACTACCCTCTGGAATATCTTCCGCGCTGGCTATCACTGTCTCTGGACCCTCCCCCCCATCGCCTAGTTTAAAAACCCCTCTAACTTTTTGGCCATCTTCATTCCCAGCAGATCTGCACCCTCCTCATTTAGGTGCAGTCCGTCCCTTCTATAGTACCGGTTACCGACTGAGAAGTCGGCCCAGTCCTCCAGGAACCCAAACCCCTCCTTACTACACCAGCTCTTCAGCCACTTGTTTACTTCCCTAATCTCCCTCTGCCTCTTTGGTGTGGCTCGATGTACCGGTAGTATTCCTGAGAACACTACCTTGGAGGTCCTTTTCCTCAATTTAGCTCCTAAGTCCCTAAAATCGTTCTTTAGGACACTCCATCTGCCTCTGACTTTGTCATTGGTGCCAACGTGCACCATGACAGCCGGGTCTTCCCCAGCCCCTCCCAGTAATCTGTCCACAAGATCCGTGATGTGCCGAACCCGAGCGCCCGGTAGACAACATACTGTTCGGCGCTTCAGGTCTTGGTTACAGATTGCCTTCTCTGTCCTTCTAAGAATTGAGTCCCCTACCACCAGAATCTGTCTTTCCTTTCCCTTTGCTGCCCCCCCACTCTCACTGGAGGAGTTCTTCCCCTGGCAGCTAGGAGAGTCCCTCAACTCCAGCAGTGCTGGTCCCTGACTGGTTACACCAATGTCACTCAATGGAGCGTACTTATTGGGATGCTCCAGTCCTGGATCGGCCTCCCTGGCACTTCCCCCTCTACCCCTCCTGACTGTCACCCATCCTTTTTTAATATTTAAAAATAGTTAAACTGTAGTGTTGGACTGTCCGGCACCCAGCTTGGGTGCCTCCGACAAGATACAGCTACCTCCAGTCTGGAACCAAGAACTGGGTATTCTTTTTTTTTTTTTTTTTTTTTTTTTTAATTTATTTTTATTCAAATTTTCCTTATAAGACACAAAGACATAAAGACATATACAAATTGGTTGTCTAGCTTGTACAGGTAATATCGCAAGTACATCAGGTAAAAGAAAAAAAATGAAAGGGAAAGAAAAAGAGAGAAATAGAGAAATACATCCATGCAATACAGTTTTAGCATGTAAGTGAAAAGGGGATTTTTGGAATTTTTGGGCCGCCCCCCCACTGCCCATAAAGGCCTATACCTATTAACTAGGAATTACATTTAATCGTCGATTCTTGGTATCGTAACTGAAGCTAGTCCAACATTAGTAAGCAATGTTCATTTCCTCCAGCCACCCACTCCAAACCTTATTAAATTTCAATTGGCAGCCTCTATTAAGATAGGTATCTTTATATAGTGGAAGATTATCGTTAACCAAACGTTTCCACTGGACATTTGTGGGGGGATAGGGCTTCTTCCATTGAAATGTTATGGTTTTCCTAGCGTAAAATAGAAGCAAACCAATCATCGTGCGTTTAGCTACAGCAGGAACTAATTTTTTTATAAGGCCCAACATACAAATCTCCATAGACAGTGGTAGATTAGTGGATGCAATTTTATTGATTAGGCCTAGTACCTCCCCCCAGAATTGTTGTATCTTTGGACAATGCCAAAAGATATGGGAAAAATCTCCGGGGGTGTAGCTACATCTCCAACACTTAGGGGAGTGGGCAGGATTTATCAAATGAAGTCTGTGGGGAGTGAAATACGCCCGGTGGACTATTTTAAATTGGACTAACTTGTCACGTATAGAGACTAGCGAACTAAAAGGGAAGTCCCAAACACCATCCCAATCTTCGCCACTCAAAGCTGGAATGTCACGCTGCCAACGGGACAAAAGGCCGTCCAACGGAGGCAAGGACTCATAGATTAAATGCTGATATATGTGAGATGTAGGTTTTTTTGTACAACCGGATCTAAGAGTAGTCTCCAGTTTAGACTGTATTAATATATAGGACGAACGTGGGAATTGGGCTTCGAAAGCATGCAAAAGTTGAAGATAACGGAACTGATAGTGCTGCGGAAGATTATACTGGGAGGAAAGCTGACAAAAAGAAAGCAGTGAGGTGCAAGACACCACTTGTGAGATTAATTTTATACCATATCTAGTCCATATCTGGGGGTCAATAGATTTGTAAAAATGTGGTAAATTGGGGTTTAGCCATAGGGGTGTATTAGGGGAAATTCCCATCTGGCTGTGTTTTTCAATAGCCAAGCCCATTTTCCAGGCCCGTAAAGTAGTAAGCATAGACGGAGTTAATAAGTGTGGGGCACATGGGCCTCTGTAAATTAGGTATTGAAGAGATTCCCAGGAGCCTGCCACCAGTGGCGGCAGGGGCGTAACTAGAAATGACAGGGCCCCATAGCAAAATGTTGTATGGGCCCCCCCTGCAAACAGCCCCCCCCCCCCACAAAAAAATAACTAATGCCATTGAACAACAGATTACCACACTCATGTGGCACAGTACCCAGGCAACAGCTTATATAAAAATTTGCCACTAAAATCTACAGGTTACATTCAGTACATTATAGTGTAAGTAAAGTCAAAAATGTTTTTTCAAGTTTTGCACCCCCACAACTAACGTCCCAGGGCTTGTGGGGAAGAGGCCCTTGTCCCCATCTGCACGGAGAAAAGGTGCTTTTCCAGGCACTGTGCAAAACAGATGACAGTCTGTCTCTCACTCCCATCCTACCTCCTGTCCAGACTCCAGAGCCCCTCATGTGCCAAAAAAGATGTCCCTTCACAGGCGTGCTCGAGCGTTCTGCCCCACCCACTCTGCTCCCGCCCACTCAGCTCCTGCCTCCTGCTGTATGCAGCCAACTCGCTGGGCCTGGGACGCTTAACAGTAACCTTAAATTCCTCATCCTCCCTGGGCATAGTTGCAAAGCGCGCCGCGACGATAAATTGGCATGGTTTAAGCGTAATATTGGGCGTGGCTTAAAGGGACATGACTCAAAGGGGGTGTGGTTAGAGTCTGAGATGAACGAGGGATGGAGGGAGAAACAAAGGAAGAAAGAGAGAGAGAAGGAAGGAAAAAAAGAGGGATGGAGGGACAGTAGGCCCAGATCCTACACCACAATAGAAATATGTGTATTCCAGAAAGTTTAACAATAAGCAGATAAAGATACTCCAAACATCTGGTATTAAGAGCTTCAGTCATCCCGACACCATGATTGTTATGGTGTCAGGGTGATTGAAGCGCATTATTTCTATTATTACATTGTAATATAAAATGAAATAGTTCAACTCACCATAATGCAGAATCAGTGGGAGCTCTGAGGGTGTCACTTGCCACCAGATGCCATCAGGTGTCCCCAGCGGAGTGCCTCCTTACATCTCAGGTGTCCACAGCGGAGTGTTTCCTTACATCTCAGGTGTCACTGTCCCCAGCCAGCGGAGTGCTTCCTTAAATCTCATGTGTCACTGTCCCCAGCCAGCGGAGTGCTTCCTTAAATCTCATGTGTCACTGTCACCAGCCTGCGGAGTGTTTCCTTACATCTCTGGTGTCACTGTCACCAGCCTGCGGAGTGTTTCCTTACATCTCTGGTGTCACTGTCCCCAGCCAGCGGAGTGCTTCCTTAAATCTCATGTGTCACTGTCACCAGCCTGCGGAGTGTTTCCCTTCATCTCAGGTGTCACTGTCCCCAGCCAGCGGAGTGCTTCCTTACATCTCTGGTGTCACTGTCCCCAGCCAGCGGAGTGCTTCCTTACATCTCTGGTGTCACTGTCCCCAGCCAGTGGAGTGCTTCCTTACATCTCTGGTGTCACTGTCCCCAGCCAGCGGAGTGCTTCCTTACATCTCTGGTGTCACTGTCCCCAGCCAGCGGAGTGCTTCCTTACATCTCTGGTATCACTGTCCCCAGCCAGCGGAGTGCTTCATAACATCTCTGGTGTCACTGTCCCCAGCCAGAGGAGTGCTTCCTTACATCTCTGGTGTCACTGTCCCCAGCCAGCGGAGTGCTTCCTTACATCTCTGGTGTCACTGTCCCCAGCCAGCAGAGTGCTTCCTTACATCTCTGGTGTCACTGTCCATAGCCAGCGGAGTGCTTCCTTACATCTCTGGTGTCACTGTCCCCAGCCAGCAGAGTGCTTCCTTACATCTCTGGTGTCACTGTCCATAGCCAGCGGAGTGCCTCCTTACATCTCAGGTCCCCCCGTCCCCCCCCCCCCCATTGGAGCCCTTCTATATCCCAGCAGAGCAGGAGACTCTGTTGGAAAATCTGAGAGTTGGAAAATATGACAGAACACCGCCATTACTGAAGCCTGAGGGGGAACAAAATAGAGGCGGAGCCGGCCGGCTGCAATAGAAATTGAGCTGCGGCACAGCCCACCCCCCACCCCTTTCTACAACAGATGACAAACAGGCCGGGGGCGGGGGGTGGGCGGCGCCGCAGCTCTATTTCTATTGTAGACACTCGGCATTCTCTGCTTGTCATTACTAAGTCAGCTGGTCTTCAGGAAAATGGAGGCCGGCGGAGACATTATCTCCGCCAGTCATGGACCTCTAGCGGCGGCGGTGGGCGGCGAAAAATCTGTAAAAAAGGATTTATATTGGCAACTATGACGGGGCCCCACTCGGCTGCGGGCCCCATAGCGCACGCGTGGCTTGCTATGGCGGTAGTTCCGCCACTGAGTGGCGGAACTACCGCCATAGCAAGCCACGCGTGCGCTATGGGGCCCGCAGCCGAGTGGGGCCCCGTCATAGTTGCCAATATAAATCCTTTTTTACAGATTTTTCGCCGCCCACCGCCGCCGCTAGAGGTCCATGACTGGCGGAGATAATGTCTCCGCCGGCCTCCATTTTCCTGAAGACCAGCTGACTTAGTAATGACAAGCAGAGAATGCCGAGTGTCTACAATAGAAATAGAGCTGCGGCGCCGCCCACCCCCCGCCCCCGGCCTGTTTGTCATCTGTTGTAGAAAGGGGTGGGGGGTGGGCTGTGCCGCAGCTCAATTTCTATTGCAGCCGGCCGGCTCCGCCTCTATTTTGTTCCCCCTCAGGCTTCAGTAATGGCGGTGTTCTGTCATATTTTCCAACTCTCAGATTTTCCAACAGAGTCTCCTGCTCTGCTGGGATATAGAAGGGCTCCAATGGGGGGGGGGGGGACGGGGGGACCTGAGATGTAAGGAGGCACTCCGCTGGCTATGGACAGTGACACCAGAGATGTAAGGAAGCACTCTGCTGGCTGGGGACAGTGACACCAGAGATGTAAGGAAGCACTCCGCTGGCTATGGACAGTGACACCAGAGATGTAAGGAAGCACTCTGCTGGCTGGGGACAGTGACACCAGAGATGTAAGGAAGCACTCCGCTGGCTGGGGACAGTGACACCAGAGATGTAAGGAAGCACTCCTCTGGCTGGGGACAGTGACACCAGAGATGTTATGAAGCACTCCGCTGGCTGGGGACAGTGATACCAGAGATGTAAGGAAGCACTCCGCTGGCTGGGGACAGTGACACCAGAGATGTAAGGAAGCACTCCGCTGGCTGGGGACAGTGACACCAGAGATGTAAGGAAGCACTCCACTGGCTGGGGACAGTGACACCAGAGATGTAAGGAAGCACTCCGCTGGCTGGGGACAGTGACACCAGAGATGTAAGGAAGCACTCCGCTGGCTGGGGACAGTGACACCTGAGATGAAGGGAAACACTCCGCAGGCTGGTGACAGTGACACATGAGATTTAAGGAAGCACTCCGCTGGCTGGGGACAGTGACACCAGAGATGTAAGGAAACACTCCGCAGGCTGGTGACAGTGACACCAGAGATGTAAGGAAACACTCCGCAGGCTGGTGACAGTGACACATGAGATTTAAGGAAGCACTCCGCTGGCTGGGGACAGTGACACATGAGATTTAAGGAAGCACTCCGCTGGCTGGGGACAGTGACACCTGAGATGTAAGGAAACACTCCGCTGTGGACACCTGAGATGTAAGGAGGCACTCCGCTGGGGACACCTGATGGCATCTGGTGGCAAGTGACACCCTCAGAGCTCCCACTGATTCTGCATTATGGTGAGTTGAACTATTTCATTTTATATTACAATGTAATAATAGAAATAATGCGCTTCAATCACCCTGACACCATAACAATCATGGTGTCGGGATGACTGAAGCTCTTAATACCAGATGTTTGGAGTATCTTTATCTGCTTATTGTTAAACTTTCTGGAATACACATATTTCTATTGTGGTGTAGGATCTGGGCCTACTGTCCCTCCATCCCTCTTTTTTTCCTTCCTTCTCTCTCTCTTTCTTCCTTTGTTTCTCCCTCCATCCCTCGTTCATCTCAGACTCTAACCACACCCCCTTTGAGTCATGTCCCTTTAAGCCACGCCCAATATTACGCTTAAACCATGCCAATTTATCGTCGCGGCGCGCTTTGCAACTATGCCCAGGGAGGATGAGGAATTTAAGGTTACTGTTAAGCGTCCCAGGCCCAGCGAGTTGGCTGCATACAGCAGGAGGCAGGAGCTGAGTGGGCGGGAGCAGAGTGGGTGGGGCAGAACGCTCGAGCACGCCTGTGAAGGGACATCTTTTTTGGCACATGAGGGGCTCTGGAGTCTGGACAGGAGGTAGGATGGGAGTGAGAGACAGACTGTCATCTGTTTTGCACAGTGCCTGGAAAAGCACCTTTTCTCCGTGCAGATGGGGACAAGGGCCTCTTCCCCACAAGCCCTGGGACGTTAGTTGTGGGGGTGCAAAACTTGAAAAAACATTTTTGACTTTACTTACACTATAATGTACTGAATGTAACCTGTAGATTTTAGTGGCAAATTTTTATATAAGCTGTTGCCTGGGTACTGTGCCACATGAGTGTGGTAATCTGTTGTTCAATGGCATTAGTTATTTTTTTGTGGGGGGGGGGGGCTGTTTGCAGGGGGGGCCCATACAACATTTTGCTATGGGGCCCTGTCATTTCTAGTTACGCCCCTGCCTGCCACGGTGGCCTCCAAAGCGGAGGCCACATTGGTTTTATCAGGATTTAGCCACCAGACCACTGTCACCAGCTGTGTCGCCAAAAAGTACTTATAGCAATCCGGAAAGGCCATGCCACCCTGCGATAGTGGCCTCATTAATGTAGTTAACTTATATCTCGGTAGTAAGGAGCCCCAGAGAAACTCTGAAAAGCGTTGGTTTAGTTTAATAAAGAAGGATTTAGGAATCCACTGCGGGGAATGGCGGAATAAATATATGAATTTGGGGATGACCTTCATTTTAAGCAAGTTGACCCTTCCCCATACCGATAGGGGGAGATTATTCCATGCCTTGAGTTTAGCTTTCATATCCCCCACTACCGGATCCAAGTTTAATTTAAGAAAATCTGAGGCTTGTGCAGAGACACAAACCCCAAGATATTTAAAGGAGTCAACCCACTTTAATGGGCTATCTGGAGAGGATGTCAATTTGGCTGCTTGATCTATTGGAAATAGAGTAGATTTTGGCCAGTTTACCCGGAGGCCCGTTACCATGGAGAAAGTGTTGAGGAGTGACAGAGCACCCTGAAGTGATGGACCCGCGTCCCCCAAAAATAAAACCATGTCGTCAGCATACAGGGCTACCCTCTCCTCCAGCATGCCTATCCTAAGCCCCTTAATATGAGGCGATGTACGGAGAGCCTCTGCAACTGGCTCTATAGCTAGAGCAAATAGAGCCGGAGAAAGAGGGCAGCCCTGTCTAGTTCCCCGAAACAGTTGAAATGGGGTTGAGAGTCTGGAGCCCAAACGAATCGATGAGATGGGACACCTATAGATCACCTGCAACCATGATATAAACCGTAGTGGAAAACCCATTCGACGTAGAGTCTCCCACAAAAAGGGCCACTCTACAGTGTCGAATGCCTTTTCTATATCTAGTAGGGCAATAGCTCTGGTACCGGAGTTGTTGTGTTGGGCATGAATATTGGTAAAGAGTCTCCTAAGATTAACGTCGGTTGACCTTTTAGGCATAAATCCTGTTTGATCAGAGTCAATAACCGAAGGTAATAATGGATATAGACGGGTAGCCAGCAGTTTGGTTAAGATTTTCAGGTCATTATTGAATAGGGCTATTGGCCTATATGAGGCACATAGCTCTGGGTCCTTAAGGTCCTTATGGATCAAAGTAAGATAGGCCTGGTGCATTGAAAGGGGCAGATCACCCTTGGATAGGCAGAGGGTGTATAATTGGGCCAGGATGGGTGCCAAAAATGCTGCATGTGCCCTATAAAATTCTATAGGAAGGCCATCCGGCCCTGGCGCCTTACCCAAAGGGAAGGACCGTATAATTTTTAAAACCTCTAAGGCCGAAATAGGGCGTACCAACGATTCTCGTTCCTCATTCGACAGCCAGCCAAGTGCTAGTGGATCTAAAAGGTTTTGCAACATCTCTGGCTGGAAGTCGGGGGGAAGAGCAGAGGTATAAAGAGTTTGGTAAAAGGCTTTAAACATTTGTAAGATTTCTACCTGAGAGGTCACCTTATCCCCAGTTGAAGACCGCAGGCCCGAAACCACTGTGGATGGATATTCATGCTGTGCCAACATGGCCAGGAAACGACCATTCTTGTCCCCCTGTTCAAATAGTCGCTGTCTACCTTTATGCATATCCAATCTTGTAACTTCCGTTAAATGTAAATTTAGTGAACTGCGGGCGGCATTTAATGCGTCAAAATGAGCTGCTGTAGGATCTGTACTATAGATTACTGTTTGATCCTCTACCATCTGTTGTAACCTGTAAGTTTCCCGGCCCTGCTGTTTCTTGACACTAGCGATAATAGAGATATATTGCCCTCTTGTATAGGCCTTAAAGGTGTCCCAGACCGTCTGTGGGGTCGAGGAGCCTTCATTAAGTTCCCAAAACTCAACTAGTCTGGGTGGGATAGTATCAGCCACCTCAGGGTGGGAAATCCACTGTGCCCCCAGCCTCCACAGGGCCGCATCTCGGCGTGCAGACGAGCGAAGCTCGATTACCAGTGGGCTATGATCGGACAACCCACTGGGTAGGTATTTAGCCCCTATTACATCCGTCAACAGGATTGAATTAGAGAAGGCTAGGTCAATCCGTGAGGCAGTCCTATGTGAGGCCGAAAAGCATGAGTATGCCCTAATAGCCGGGTGTTTCCATCTCCATATCTCCTGTAGCCCCATTGCCTGTGCCCATATAGATAGTTCAGAGCTATAGTTTTTTGATGGGACTGGTCTGTCCAAATCTGGGGAGATAGTAGAGTTGAAATCCCCCATCACCAGCAATTTCGCTGGATAAAAAGGAGCTGCTTTTTCCAAAACCTTATATAATAAATCATGTGTAAAAGGTGGAGGAATATAAACATTTATGATTATATATCGCTGAGACCAGTGTGAAAACACCACCATTGCAAACTTGCCCTGGGGGTCCGTGTACATGTCCTCAATAACACAGGGGAATTTCTTGTGTATTAGGATTGAGACCCCTCTAGCATAAGAGGAGTAAGTCGCATGGATGGCCCTCTGAATCCAGGGTTTTTTTAGAGTTAAAACCTTGCTGCCTGTGAGGTGGGTTTCCTGTAGGAGAATAAAATGTGGAGAGTGGGTTTTTAGATATCTTATCAACAGTGCCCGTTTAAATTTAGAATTAAGACCTCTCACATTCCATGAAAGGACCGAAAAGGTTTCAGCTAAGGAAGTGGCCATATAGGTTTAAGAAGCCATGGCCAAGTAAAATGACTAGGGGAACACCATTTGGGGTAACTCACAAGCAGCAAGATTTTTACAATATACCATGTACCAGCAATGTTAATTTTTAAGGCAATTTTTGAAACAAGCTTATACAAACCATGACAAAGACCAACATAAAACAACAAAAAAAAATATATACCCAAGCACGAAGTGCTTATCCGACTAAGTCCCATCTCCTCTCAAAAAACAAAAAAAGGAGGAGGAGAGTTGGGATTAGTTTTCTCCCAAAAAAAAAAAAAAAGAACACACACACGCAAGCTGCAACTGTATTGCAACTATATTGCAGATATACCCCTAAAAGGGGATATCGTACTACTACTACTATTTGTTCAGGCACCCTATAGCCGAACAAATATATAAAAAAGGAAAAAAGGAAAAACCTATCCAATACCTATCCAAAAAAAAAAAAAAGGGGACGGGATGGGGAGAAAAGGGCAGGAGGGGGAGGGAAAAAAAATAAAAAAATAAAAAAAAAAAAGAAGAAGAGAAAAAAGGGGACAAAAAAGGGAGCAACAGAAAGTAATTGAGGTGGGGTTGGGTTCTAATTATCTAACTCTTGGCTCTTAGTGTAAGAGATATAGTCCAAGTCCAAGTCCAAGTCCAAAGGGCTGAGCAATCCAACTCCAAATAAAGTACATTTATCTAAGCATTCATTAGGAGACCACAGAATAGCAAGAAAATTTTAGACACTATAGGGGTGCACTATAATGGACTATAGTAGTAAGGATGTTACAAAAAAAAACAAAAAAAACAAAAAAAAAAACAAAAAAAAAAAAAAACACATGCGTCACCCACGGCCATCTAACCAGGATATAGCGGCCTCCGGATTGGTAAAAAAGAATGCTCGGTCCCCGTCTGCAACTCAAAGCTTGCTGGGATATAATAAGCTAAATTTAAGACCTTTATCCCTTAGGCGTCTTCTGACCTCTGTAAAGGCCCGGCGTCGCTGCTGGACTTCAGGGGAGTAATCAGGAAACAACATGATTTTTGCATTATTAAACCGCAGTTCTTGTTTATCTCTAGCTGCAGCTAATATCTTATCTCTGTCTCTGAAATTCAAAAGTCTCAATAAAAGAGGCCTGGGGGGATTACCAGGGGCTGGAGGGGTTGGTGGAATCCTATGCGCCCTCTCTACCACGAATGTAGGGGGCATAGCAGGTAAGTCCAACAATGATATAAGAAAGGATTCCACAAACTCAGCTGGTTTATTACCTTCTGTTTTTTCCGGTAGGCCTATGATCCTTAGATTGTTTCTCCTCATGCGATTTTCTGTGTCTATCGACTTATCTTGTAGGGCTTTTACCTGCAGCTGCAAAGCGCGAAGGTTCCTGGAGTCTGCACTGGTAACGTCCTCCAGTTGTGAGATCCGACTCTCAGCCTCTACGAAGCGGGATCTAAATTTGTCCATATCATGCCGAATTAAGCTGATATCTGAAGCCAAATGGTCTATTTTAACCATCACCTTTTCATTTCCAGCTTTAATTGCTGCCAGCAGCTCAGCATGGGAGGCCGCGTGAGAGGCTACAGGTGGAGACGGATCAGGGAGCGTCTGCGTGCTAACTGACATGTTTGGTATGGGAAGCCTCGGAGGCAATATCGCGGCGGCGGCAGCAGGCGCAACAACAGCAGCAGGCTTAGCAGGCTTAACAGAGCCAAGAGCAGCAGCAGCAGAGGCGGCAGAGGTGGTGGTGGAGACCGCAGGCACTGTGGAGGACCGGAGCCTACCCGGAGATATAGTGGGACCTCGCGGTGCACCGAAAGCCTTTTTCTTTCCCAGGGTGCCTGTATACGAACGGATCTGGTGAGAATCGGCACTGAGAGTCGCTGGAAGTCAGAGAGTCCGCCCGGCCAGTGCCAGAGAAATTTTCAGGATGAATGGTTGGAGCGGAGCTCAGCCCGCACACGTCCTCTCACTCACTCACTCTCTCACATCCCGGAAGTGTGGAACTGGGTATTCTAGCTGAGTATTGCAACCCAAGAACTAGACAACACTAACTAAAGTGCAAACTGGAACTTACTGTATTGTAAATTCACACAGAATATATATACCACACAAAATCAAATAAGAGCTTGATCATGTTATGCAAGCAAGCAGTAAGATAATTAACATAGCTAAGGAACAGCCAAAATAAACATAAACATTAAGCTAACTAAACAGTAACTATTTAACAACTAGTCACATAGACAAGCCTAGGTGACACAGTGCCCACCCAGACTGTTTGGCACCAGTTTCCCAGTAAAAAAGACCCAAGGGTTGCCCAAATCTCTAAAGGATTATCAGACAGAGAGAAACGATAGGTGACTCAATCGACAATGGGGATTCACACTTAGGATGCACACAATGGGGAAATGATACCATTGAAGAAAGACACCTTAGAAAACAACTTAAAACAGGAGACCCCCGGATCAGGTCAGCTGATTTTTTTAACATCTGCTCTAAGTCTCACAAGGAGGGGGTGAAGTAGCCATTACTGATTTGGGCACAAAGGCCCCAAATCTGTATCCAGGGTCTAGGTTCCCAGAGTCTGTGTGTGTCAGGAAGATATGGTCCAAAATTCAAAGCAACACCACTCCCCACAGGCACCCCCCCCCCAAGAACAGAGCCCCCTCAAAATCCAGGGTCCATAGTCAGTAGGCAAGAGTCCCCTTCAAAAGCCCCTGTTCTGGTTGGGTGTGCCACAACTCTAACCATAAATTAAAGGATCCTTGTCTCCGTTAGGGCAACAATATTTTAAACTCTGTACATTCCTGTTTGTGCATGGCCACAAATGGGTTTCACAGAGCTTTTTTGAAGTTCCATTTAAACACATTGGGGGTGATTTACTAAAACTGGAGCACCCATAATCTGGTGCAGCTGTGCATAGTAACCAATCAGCTTCAAGTTTTTTTTTGTCAAAGCTTAATTGAACAAACTGAAGTTAGAAGCTGACTGGCTACTATGCACGGCTGCACCAGATTCTGTGTGCTCCAGTTTTAAAGACTCTCCACCATTGAGGTTGATTTACCAAAGGTAAATAGAGTTTGCACTTTGTAAATACGGTTGTACTCGTTTTCCCCAGAGCTTAGTGAATGTGGCGAAGCTTCACTTTGTAAAGAATACCCAAGGAAGGTGCAAGGAAATGTAAAAAACAAACAAAAAAAAAGACAAATTTTTGCTTGCACATGATTGGATAAGGGGAATCAGCAGAGCTTCACCACATTTACTATGCTCTGGGGAAAATGAGTACAACTGCACTTGCAAAGTGCCCAGTCCATTTACCTTTAGTAAATCAACCCCAATGTTTTCAATAAAACACAGTTGGGTTAATTTTCTAAAACTGGAGAGTGCAAAATCTGGTGCATAGAAACCAATCAGCTTCCATGTACTGGCGCTTAGACTATTGTCCTGCAAGCTGCAGCATGAGACTGAGAGCAAAATTGTCACATTTTCAGATTCAGATTCAGAATACTTTAATAATCCCAAAGGGAAATTATTGCAATACAGCTAAATTCAGCAAAGACAACACAAGATCACAATAATGAACAGAACAAAGCACAATGACACAATAAAATTACCATTACCCGCAATTAGTACAAATAAAACAAATTTATACTATACTTTAATAAGATATCCATGCTATTAAAATACAACATAGATCAAACAAGACAGATTGAAAACAGAAAATCAAACTACCAAAATTCAATAATATATAATACACCACTTTCTCTAACATTACCCCAAATAATAATTAACATAATGCCAGCATACTATAAAAACGACATAAAAATCCTGATCATCATTTTGTTGGCAGCGGTAATATCTTAGACTGCCGCCATCACAAACCTTATTTAACCACTTCAATACTGGGCACTTTTACCCCCTTCCCGCCCAGGCCAATTTTCATCTGTCAGCACAGTCGCACTTTGAATGACAACTGCGCGGTTATGCAATGCTTTACCCATATGACATTTTTATTATTTTGTTGAGACAAATATAGCTTTCTTTTAGTGGCATTTACTCACCACTGGGTTTTTGCTAAAGTTGTGAAAAAAAGATCAAACATTAAAAAAAAAAAGTATTTCTTTGTTTCTGTTATAAAATGTTGTAAATGATTAATCTTCTCCTTCGCTGATGTGTGCTTATGAGTCTGCACTGATGGGCAGTTGGGCACTGATAAGGCGGCACTAATATGCAGCACTGGTGGACACTGATAGGCAGCACTGATAGACAGCACTGATTAGGAGTCACTGACAGGCACCACTGATGGGCACTGATGAGGAGGCACTAATATGCAGCACTGGTGGACACTGATAGGTGGCACTGATAGACAGCACTGATGAGGAGTCACTGACAGGCATCACTGATGGGCACTGATGAGGAGGCACTAATATGCAGCACTGGTTGACAATGATAGGCGGCACTGATAGGCGACACTGATGGGCACTGATGAGGAGTTACTGACAGGCATCACTGATGGGCACTGATGAGGAGGCACTAATATGCAGCACTGGTGGACAATGATAGGCGACACTGACGGGCACTGATGGGCACTGATAGACAGCACTGATGAGGAGTCACTGACAGGCATCACTGATGGGCACTGAAAGGCAGCACTGTTGGGCACTGGTGGGCATTACTGGTGGGCACTGGTTGGCATCGCTCATTGGGCTGCACTGATAATCATTGCACTGATTATCAGTGCAGATCCCCCCTCTCAGGAAAGCCACTTATCTGCTCTCCTCTACTCACACACTGTCAGCATGAGTAGAGGAATGCCAATAGCCGGCACATCATAGTTACACTGTTGTCAGCTGTGATTAGACACAGTTGATCACATGGTAAGGAGCCTACATAGGCTCTTTACCATAATTGGCGATGTGGTGTGTACGAGCGAAATACTGAACCACCTATCGCCACGCTGCGCGCCCCAGGGGTGTGCACGAGCAGCATGTTGTGAGGGACATCGTATGACGTCCAGTCACAACAATTAAATCACCGGCCAGCTATGATTTTGCTATAGGCCAGGCAGGATGTGGTTAAAAATGCAGCATACCACAACACAAAGTAGATTAGTTGTGGTGCGTTGCGGGGCATTGTGCTTTGGGCTCTATAGTACAATTTCTTAGAGTGCCATTCAAGTTATGGCACTGCAACACAACACACAGATCAGGTGTGCTTCCATACATTGTAGTAATATGTGTTCACATGTGTGTTTTAATGTACATTACCACAATACACAAGCGTGGATAGGCCCATATGAATTTTAACAGTTTCATTGTTAAAAAAATGCTCAATAAGCAGTCAAAAGTTTGATTTATATAACAAGCTAAGACATGAAGAAAGTTAAATGTGGAAAAAAAACGACCTTAAAGTTTTGAATTGGATTTATGTAACAAGCCAACACATTAAAAATACATTTCCTGCAGCCTGTCTTTCCATATGGAGGAAGAATGGTGTCTGAGCTTATCCTCCTGTCCTGCTGATATGATGTATCTTCAAACTGTGAAGGAAGCAATGAGTTGCCCTTTCCATCCCAAGAATCTATAATGTCTCTTGTGGTTTCAGAAATTCATCAAGAAACTCCCAGGGCTTCCATAGACAGAATATTCGCATACTTTGTCCTCCTAATTTTCTTAGACGTGGTGCAATTTTATAATCCTAATTCATGTAGAAGGAAGGTTCGGGGGGTTTCTCAATATGTGGTATTGGAGGTATTTTGTGAGGGTACTGATGCTTGCTATATTCCTTTCCAGAGTACAGTTTAAGCAAATAACAAGACACGAATAAAACATAAAATGAATCAGTTATATTTACTTATTTAAAGGAAAGCTGTATTTTTAATAAAATAAAGATAATAGGCTAAAAATCAGACCTCAGATGCAGTGCAGTACCCCTCTAAAATGCCTGGTTTGCAGTGATACTCTTTAGTGTTTACTTCTCTTCTCCATCGATGAGAACAGCGACCATCATAAAGAAATCTCAGTCCAAATCTCCTGAGACTAGCATTCAGGAGTAGTGTTGGGCGAACGATTCGAGCTGAGCAAAAGTTCAGCCCAAACGTTGCTTTTTCCCCCATTCAGTGAACACTCGAATCTGCAGGTAGCTCGGCAGGATGTTTGCCCGCTGAGCGCCCCACAATGCACTGCACGCTTTACAGTGCATTCTAGGGCCCTAATTGGGATGAAGCCTTGCGCCTGACCGCTGCTCAGGGGCAAGGCTTTGACAATTAGCACTGTCAGAGCCCTGATTGGAGAAAGTGATGATGACTTTCTCCAATCACGGCTCAGTGCTAATAGTCCCACCCCCACACTATAAAAGGTAACTTCTCATAGAAAGATTTTGTAGTGTTGTTGGAGTAGAGTTAGATTGAGCAGGGCTCAGTTTGCTACTGGCGAGTTAGTGTGTTCACCTATTGTGACTTGTTGAGTGTAGAGTGTTAGTGTAGTGTTAGTATAGTATGTCAGTGTAGTGCAGGGATATGCAATTAGTGGACCTCCAGCTGTTGCAGAACTACAAGTCCCATGAGGCATAGCAAGACTCTGACAGCCACAAGCATGACACCCAGAGGCAGAGGCATGATGGGACTTGTAAATTAGCAACAGCTGGAGGTCCGCTAATTGCATATCCCTGGTGTAGTGTGTTAGTGTAATGTTAGTATAGTGTGTCAGTGTAGTGTGTTAGTGTAGTGTTAGTATAGTGTGTGAGCATAGTGTGTCAGTGTACTGTGTTAGTATAGCGTGTGAGTGTAGTGTGTCAGTGTAGTGTGTTAGTGTAGTGTTAGTATAGTGTGTGAGTATAGTGTGTCAGTGTAGTGTTAGTATAGTGTGTGAGTATAGTGTGTCAGTGTAGTGTTAGTATAGTGTGTGAGTATAGAGTGTCAGTGTAGTGTTACTATAGTGTGTGAGTATAGTGTGTCAGTGTAGTGTTACTATAGTGTGTGAGTATAGTGTGTCAGTGTAGTGTTAGTATAGTGTGTGAGTATAGTGTGTCAGTGTAGTGTTAGTATAGTGTGTGGGTATAGTGTGTCAGTGTAGTGTTAGTATAGTGTGTGAGTATAGTGTGTCAGTGTAGTGTTAGTATAGTGTGTGAGCATAGTGTGTCAGTGTAGTGTGTTTAGTATAGTGTGTGAGTATAGTGTGTCAGTGTAGTGTTAGTATAGTGTGTGAGTATAGAGTGTCAGTGTAGTGTTAGTATAGTGTGTGAGTATAGTGTGTCAGTGTAGTGTTAGTATAGTGTGTGAGTATAGAGTGTCAGTGTAGTGTTAGTATAGTGTGTGAGTATAGTGTGTCAGTGTAGTGCTAGTATAGTGTGTGAGTATAGAGTGTCAGTGTAGTGTTAGTATAGTGTGTGAGTATAGTGTGTCAGTGTAGTGTTAGTATAGTGTGTGAGTATAGTGTGTCAGTCTAGTGTGTTAGTGTAGTGTTAGTATAGTGTGTCAGTCTAGTGTGTTAGTGTAATGTTAGTATAGTGTACAGTGTAAGTGTAATGTTAGTATAGTGTGTGTCAGTGTAGAGTGTTAGTATAGTGTGTCAGTGTAGTGTGTTAGTGTAATGTTAGTATAGTGTGTGTCAGTGTAGAGTGTTAGTGTAGTGTTAGTATAGTGTGTGAGTATAGTGTGTCAGTGTAGTGTGTTAGTGTAGTGTTAGTATAGTGTGTGTCAGTGTAGAGTGTTAGTGTAGTGTTAGTATAGTGTGTGAGTATAGTGTGTCAGTGTAGTGTGTTAGTGTAGTGCAGTGTTTAACACAGCTTTACATAACATTTGACTTTCAGTGTAGAGTATTAGTTTAGTATAGTGTGTTATTAATTATTAGTGTTAGTATAGTGTGTGAGTAAAGTGTAGTGCGTTAGTGTAGTGTTTAACACAGCATTACATACCATTTAGTGTTGTATACCCCTTTTTTTTTTTTTGCTGCATGTTTTGTTTTTCGTTGTTTTGTCCCCTGCCCCCTTTTTTTAAATTGTCAGCCGCATTTTTTCTGACTGTGATGCTGGTGTTCCCCCTTTCTTATTTTTTTTATTTTTGTTATAGTATTTACATTTCTGTCAGCGTCAATACTCAATTTAAAATGCACCAAACACCACTTTTCATTGAATAAAGTGCATCCAATCACACATTTCCCAGTTTCTATTACATTTGGGTAATAAGCCCCCCATCATGTCTGGGAGGCCAACAAGGAGAGGCAGACGTTCCGATGCCACTGTGAGGGGGCCAGAAGCGTCTATGTCCACAGGCAAAGGTGGACGTGGTTCGTCCTCAGCCAGGGCACATTTGTCTCTGTTTAGTGCTGTTGCCTGTGCTATCCAGCCACAGAATGTAGAGGAGGTGGTGGACTGGCTTACTAAACCATGCTCATCCTCCTCATCCTCTATCACCCAAGCTGGCACTAGTGCACAGTCCACTGCAACTGCCAGAGCAGCTTATTCTGCCTCCTTGTCCACAGCTACTCCTGCCATAGCACCAGCATCATGCATGGAGAAGTCAGCTGAATTATTTGAACACAGCGTCAGCCACTTGCCTCTTCAGGATGTGCAGACATTACTTGATTCTGATGTTTCTTCTAAGGTAGGGGAAGGGAGTAACATGAGCACTGATAAACAACAAATTGACAGTCATGTTCCCCCAGCCGCAGCATATTGCCAAGTTGGCTTCAGTGATGATGATGAGGTCACTGATGCGACTTGGGTGCCGGATAGAGCAGAGAGGAAAGTGCGGGGGAGAAACAACCCCAACAAGGCAGGATGTCCTCCAGAGGCAGCCATCATGGAAGAGTAGAGAGCAGGGCCGGTACAAGGGGTGGGCGGAAGGGGCGGATGCCCTGGGCGGACCAATTTATTGCAGGAAGGGGGGCGCAGCAGTGGCGTACTAACTAGGGGGGGGGGGGTGTCAGGCGGCTCCCTCATCCTCCCCTGTATGAAACAGTGAGAGCGGGACAGGCTTGGTTGTGCAGCGGCGATGTGACATGCTAACAGCGCTGGGAGAGCTCAGGCGGACTGACCCATTGTCACAATGCTGTGTGTCTCACTCTCTGTTAAATTCTAATAGCCCAGTGAGTACAACTCCCCGCCCCCCCTCCACAGAGATGGAAGAGGCTGCATCGGCTCTGCCCCCTCCCTCCCCTCTGTTTCTGTGTCCCGTCCATGCTCCGTGCAGCCTGTGTGCTGCCTCTGAAAGGAATGTGGGGGCGGGAACATTTAAACAAGTAGCCGCCGACGGAACTAGTGTGAGCAACCTGGGAAGTGAGTTATCAGCACTGTCACTGTCACTGTGTCCAGAATCTGCTCTCTCTCTCTCCCAATCTTTCACTCCCCCTCTTTCCTCTGTTGTCCTCTAGCAGAGTCTTTCATTAACTCTATGCTAATAGTTGGCCCCATCATGTTCCTTTAGCCAGGGTTTTCACTAGTGTGATCAGAGACATTACATGTGATTCGCACCGCATTGCTATACAAATCACATGCGATGTCTGTGCAATGTGAATTCAGCCATATAAACTGTATGGCTGAAATCGCATTTGCACCAAAACTGTGCAGGACCCTTTTTTTGGTCTGCACTGGAATCGGATTGGATGGGTGTTTACACCTATGCAATCCGATTCCTGCACCATTTTACAGTTCTCGCTGCAATCTGCAAACTGATCTGGGGGTGTCATTCATTTTACATTGACACCCGTAGCAGTTTGCAAAGGGCAACGTGGACGGCCGACAAGCAACATGCAATGCAGGAATCCGCACTGGAATCGCTCCGATTCCTGCATCACATATATGTGAACCAGGACTAAGGATGATCTCCGGCGTGTTCGCATGCTGCACATGCCGAGCCCATCAGGAAGTCGGCAATGCGCCGCGCTAATCACAGGCAGTGAGATATTTCCTGATCTCTGCAGCCGCACATCGGGAAATGTCTCACTGCTTGTGATTAGCGCTGTGCAGTGCCGACTTCCTGGCGGGCTCTGTGCGTGCACCATGCGAACACGCCAGAGATCATCCTTAACCAGGACTCAAGTGGGTTCACACTGATGCCCTGTGGTTCAGTTGCAGTGCTGGTGTATACACAGTTTTCCTGCATTTACCTCAATTTTCACTACAGTCCCACAGACTTCTATTAGGTTACACATTTTTGCCACATTTTCTGAAAGCGCACCAAATGTCCTCTATACTGAATCTTTGGTGTGCTTTCAGAAAACACAGTAAAATTACACAAGCTAATAGAATTCTGTGCAGCTAAAAATGGGGATAAAGTGCAAAAAAAATGTGTATACGCCAGCACTGCGACAAACTCCAGGACACCAGTGTGAACCCAAAGGCTTCAGGGTGCTGTGTAATGTAAAGGAGTCCAGAGGTGCAGGGGGTTTTGTAATGTAAATGGGTCTAGGAGGTGCAGGGTGCTGTGTAATGTAAATGGGTCCAGAGGTGCAGGGTGCTGTGTAATGTAAATGGGTCCAGAGGTGCAGGGTGCTGTGTAATGTAAATGGGTCCAGAGGTGCAGGGTGCTGTGTAATGTAAAGGGGTCCAGAGGTGCAGGGTGCTGTGTAATGCAAAGGGGTCCAGAGGCACAGGGTGCTGTGTAATGTAAAGGGATCCAGAGGTGCGGTGAACTTACAATTTAACCATTTGCCGACCCACCGCAGTACATATACTGCGACGGGGCTGCAGCTACAGTATTGTATTGTTGTACTGTAGTGTTGTATTGTTTTAAGTGTTTTCTGGTTTTGAAAGGACACTGACTCTTTCTTTATACCTGGGGGGTTGGGGGGGGGCGCAGTTTGCCATCTTCGCCCTGGGCACCAGATGGCCTTGTCCCAGCACTGGTAGAGAGCAGCCACCCTATTCCATCAGATTGGGAAGCAGCTATCTCTCCAGGCCCACTTCCCAGAGCTCAGCTGTGTGGGCATTTTTTAGCACATGTGCCGCCGATTGCACTGTTGTATATCTCATGACCTCTCAGCAGCCTCCACTGACAGGAGTGATGGTATAGCAAAGGGTGTCGCAGGTCCTTGAAACACATCTGCCAGCAGCACACCACCAAATGTAGAGTATAGCAGACAAATTTCTCTGCCCCAGCTGCTGCAGCGAAAAAAAAATACATTCCCTTCCACCCACATGCCCAGTGTCTAAATTCCAGCTTGTCCAAATTTCTGGATTTACAACTCCTGTCTTTCTGTTGCAGTGTTTGCAGAATGTGATGTACCACAATGGCAGGTTCCCAGTCGCTATTTCTTTGCACGTAAGGCCATTCCAGCTCTGTACTATAACATGGAAGGCAATGTTTTGGCATCGTTGGGCAAGGTAGTCAATAGTAAGGTCCACCTAGCATGGTCATTCACAGCACACTGGGCAACTCTGCTTGCAGCTAGGAAGGATGCAGGACAGGACTCAGTGCTAGAGCTTGTTTTGCTGCCACATTTTCATACAGCTGGTGATGATAATGCGAGATCTGTCAGCTCCACCCCCTCCTCCATCTCCATGCCCTCCTCTGCTGGATTGTCCCATGATCCACCAGTCCCCCTTAAGCGTTCAAGGGGCCATTCAACGAGTCAGGCTAAAAGATGCCATGCAGTGCTTCAGCTGGTCTGTCCAGGGGACAAAAGCCACACCGGAGCAGAGATTCTTTCAGCTCTGCAGGGGCAGTCCCAGAGGTGGTTCACGCAATGGAAGCTTGAGCCAGGAATGGTGGTGTGCGATAATGGCACTAACCTTCTGTCCGCCCTTCGACAGGGAAAGTTGACACATGTGCCATGCCTGGCACATGTCCTCAATTTGGTGGTGCAGCGGTTCTTAAACAGGTACCCAGGTTTGCAAGATCTTCTAAAGCAGGCCAGAAGACACTGTGGCCATTTCAGGTGGTCATACACAGCCAGTGTTCGGTTGGCTGAAATTCAGCAGGAATTTCACCTGCCCGTAAACTGCCTGATTTGTGACATGCCCACCAGGTGGAGCTCAACATTGGCAATGCTGCAGCGGCTGCACTGTACTGTCACCATTTGATAAGGCAATAAGGATAGTGAGCCATGACAATGCATGCATCAGTGACACAATTCCTCTTGTGTTCCTGCTGGAGCAGACGTAATGCGTGGCATTATGTACAGGGTACTCAAGGAAGAGCAGCGGGAGGAAGAGGAAGACTTTCTTTCCTCTCAAGGAAAGGCTTTATCCAGACACCATTCTTGCAACACCACAGAACACACAAGAGGAGAGGGAGGATGAGGAGGATTCTGGCAGTTTTGGAGGCATTGAAGCAGAAGAAGACATACGTCAAACCTTCAGAGATGGTTTTCAGTTCTCAGAAACCTTGGGAGTAGTACGTGGCTGAGAGGAGGCAGTTCCGGATACTGTAATCCTCAGTGACCCAGAGGCCTCTGCCTCCCATGACTCCGCAAACTTGCGTTGCAGGGGCTCCCTTATTCTTTAAAGCCTGCGAAAGGACCTGAGAGATTGTGGCATCAAGGATAAGGATCATTGTTTGTTGGCAACCCTCCTTGACCACCGTTACAAGAGGAAAGTCCTGAAACTCATCCTGCCCTCACAGAGGGAGCACAGGATGAAATATCTTGAGGACACCTTAAAGAGGAGTTTATGTAACAGAAGCCTATCCATGTTTCTTTAGCCCAGCATCTGCCTGTCACTTGGATGCTCACAAAGGGACGATGTGCAGCAGTAAAGATACTTTCCCCCACTGGAGCAAGTTGGACCATGTTTTATAGGGGTTTTTTTGCCTTCCTCTGGATCAACTGTGGGTATAGGATTATGTATATGGAAGTTTTATATTTGTTTATTCTTCTTTCTTTTTTTTTCTTTATCTTTTTTCTATTGGCTGAACTAGATGGTCTTTTTTTCAACCTGTTAGCCAGTTCTTTGCAAATTGAGCACAGATAATGAGTATTAATGACTCTCTATGGGTGGATGTTTATTATAAAAATACTCTTTTAAAGCAGACATTGTGCAATGGTAAAGATCCCTGCTGCCACCGCAACTAATGTCTGAGTCATTCCTTTGCAAAATGAGCGCTGATAATGACTGATAATGAGTCTCTATAAAGAGGTGCTCTGTAAAAGTGTTCTTTATATAGAGATGTTCTGCAACACTAAAGATTCTGCTGCAAAAGCTAGTGTCTCCAAGACATCAGGAAAAGGACAGCTACATATGGGACTTTACAGGCGCCAATAAAAATCATTACAATGCTGTCACTGTTAAAATCTCATTTCAGTTTTATCACCAGTCCGTACTGAAAACAGGCACTCTAATAAACGCCCATTTTCAGTACTGATTGGTATTAAAATTACCATTAAAACTAATAAAATAAATGGTTACTAGTTACAGTGACAGAATACACTCACTAAATGGCTGACCAATGGCGGCCCGTAATGCAGGGTGCAGGTGCCCTGCCCCACCCATCCATGCGTCCGGCCTCATAATTAGGGATCAGCTTCGAGTTCGAGTCGAACTCATGTTCGACTCAAACATCGGCTGTTCGCCAGTTCGCCGAACAGCGAACAATTTGGGGTGTTCGCGGCAAATTCGAATGCCGCAGAACACCCTTTAAAAGTCTATGGGAGAAATCAAAAGTGCTAATTTTAAAGGCTTAGATTCATGGTATTGTAAGTGTTTGGGGACCTGGGTCCTGCTCCAGGGGACATGGATCAATGCAAAAAAAAGTTTTAAAAACGGCCGTTTTTACAAGAGCAGTGATTTTAATAATGCTTAAAGTGAAACAATAAAAGTGTAGTATTCCTTTAAATTTCGTACCTGGGGGGGTGTCTATAGTATGCCTGTAAAGGAGCGCATGTTTCCCGTGTTTAGAACAGTCTGACAGCAAAATTACATTTGAAAGGAAAAAAAGTCATTTAAACTACTCGCGGCTATTAATGAATTGCCGGTCCGACAATACACATAAAAGTTCATTGATAAAAACGGCATGGGAATTCCCCACAGGGGAACCCTGAACAAAAATTTAAAAAAAAATGACGTGGGGGGTCCCCCTAAATTCCATACCAGGCCCTTCAGGTCTAGTATGGATATTAAGGGGAACCCCGGCCAAAACAAAAAAAAATGGCGTGGGGTCCCCCTCAAAATCTATACCAGACCCTTCAGGTCTGGTATGGATTTTAAGGGGAACCCCGCGCCAAAAAACCTGGCAGGCCGCAGGAAAAGAGGAGGGACGAGAGAGCGCCCCCCCCTCCTGAACCGTACCAGGCCACATGCCCTCAACATTGGGAGGGTGCTTTGGGGTAGCCCCCCAAAACACCTTGTCCCCATGTTGATGGGGACAAGGGCCTCATCCCCACAACCCTTGGCCGGTGGTTGTGGGGGTCTGCGGGCGGGGGGCTTATCAGAATCTGGAAGCCCCCTTTAACAAGGGGACCCCCAGATCCCGGCCCTCCCCCCTGTGTGAAATGGTAAGGGGGTACAAAAGTACCCCTACCATTTCACTAAAAAAGTGTCAAAAATGTCAAAAATGACAAGAGACAGTTTTTGACAATTCCTTTATTTAAATGCTTCTTCTTTCTTCTATCTTCTTTCTTCTATCTTCCTTCGGTTTCTTCCTCCATCTTCTTCTGGTTCTTCTGGTTCTTCCTCCGGTGTTCTCGTCCGGCATCTTCCTCCGCGGCGTCGGCGTCTTCTTCCCTTCTTCTCCTCGGGCCGCTCCGCATCCATGATGGCATGGAGGGAGGCTCCCGCTGTGTGACGCTTCTCATCTTCTTCTCTTCATCTTCTTGTCTTCATCTTCTTGTCTTCATCTTCTTTTCGGGCGCTCTCTCAACCCCCCCTATTTCCTGCGGCCTGCCAGGTTGCGTGCTCGGATAAGGGTCTGGTATGGATTTTTAGGGGGACCCCACGCCATTTTTTTAAAAAATTTTGGCGCGGGGTTCCCCTTATAATCCATACGAGACCTGAAAGGTCTGGCATAGATTTTGAGGGGGACCCCACGCCATTTATTTATTTTTTATTAATTTTGGCCGGGGTTCCCCTTAATATCCATACCAGACCTGAAGGGCCTGGTATGGAATTTAGGGGGACCCCCCACGTCATTTTTTTTTTAAATTTTGCTTCGGGGTTCCCCTGTGGGGAATTCCCATGCAGTTTTTATCAATGAACTTTTATGTGTATTGTCGGACCGGCAATTCATTAATAGCCGTGAGTAGTTTTAAATGACTTTTTTTCCTTTGAAATGTCATTTTGCTGTCAGACTGTTCTAAAATCGGGAAACATGCGCCCCTTTACAGGCATACTATAGACACCCCCCAGGTACGAAATTTAAAGGGATATTACACTTTTATTGTTTCACTTTAAGCATTATTAAAATCACTGCTCCCGAAAAAACAACCATTTTTAAAACTTTTTTTTGCATTGATCCATGTCCCCTGGGGCAGGACCCAGGTCCCCAAACACTTTTTATGACAATAACTTGCATATAAGCCTTTAAAATTAGTGTGTTCAAACAAATTTTTTGCCTGTTTGCAAGTTCTGGTGCGAACCGAACAGGGGGGTGTTCGGCTCATCCCTACTCCTAATCTAGATGCGGGGCACCGTCCGCATGGATTACAATGTTTTTTTTCTTTTTTGAAGCACATGATTAGAGCCTGAGGCTCTAATTGACTTAAAAAAAGGGTGTAACAATAGCAAATTTTATATTCGCTATTGTCTTCCTGATCCTCCTCCTGGCCAATCAGGAAGCATTGATTGGCCAGGTAGTCTTGGGACTCCGTGGCCAATCATGTCTCAGGACACACATCCTGTTCGGCCGGGAGGAGAATGCCTCTCTGTGTGCTGCAGACGATGAAGTTCAGCCGGGAGAAGTGGTCAGAGCGGCCTCACCTCTTCATTCGCATGCCTCCTAAGGTAAGGCATCTGATTGGTACATTCATGTCTGTCTCCCATGGGGTGGGGTGGGGCTTGGAATTTGCTGCCGTCCGTCTCCTGCGTGGGAGGGGGGTTTGTTAGTTGCCCCCCCCCCAAATATGGAGCACCAGCCGCCACTGTGGCTGACTGGTGCTGATTAACTCATATTGGTTGTCAATTCTCCTGCCCTACACCGCTGTGCAGAATAGAGCAATGCTGGGTAGGGGAGTTGCAGGACAGGGTGGGGGTGCAGATGCTGTGGGGACCAGTGGCGGTGCGTCGATTAAGGGTGCACCGGCGCTGCCCCCCTCTGTCACGCCACCCCCGTCTATGTAAAATGGATAGATTCATGCATAGCATGAATCTATCCATGGCCGCTGTAGCCACAACCTATTCAGGCGTCCGGCCCCTTTTCAGACGGCACGCGCCTGAATTACAGTGGCGGAGGTGTTTTTTAAGCACCTGATTAGAGCCATAGGCTCTAATAGGCTCCAAAAAAGGTGGACTTGGAGCGCAGAGCATTGCGCTCGCAGTCCCCCCAGGTGGGTTAGAAAAGCAAATGAATATTGGCCTCTCAGCCAATCAGGAGGCGTGGGTCTAATACCCGTCACCTGAAGGAACAGGCGCTTCCGATTGGACGGAAAGGAAGAAGAGACAAACAGGGGGACAGAGAAGCATGGAGGATGCAGGAGCCATTGCCTGATCCGCTGCATGTCCCACAGCTCGCCGCTGTCACCCACTGCCTGACCCGCCACCAGGATGGGGTAAGTTCCGGTCAGACGGTGGGCGGGGGGGGTCACAGTGGCTGCATATGATGGGCACAGTGGCTGCATACGATGGGCACAGAGGCTGCATATGATGGGCACAGGCTGCATATGATGGGCACAGAGGCTGCATTTTATGGGCACAGTGGCTGCATATGATCGGCACAGTGGCTGCATATGATGGGCACAGAGGCTGCATATGATGGGCACAGAGGCTGCATATGATGGGCACAGAGGCTGTATATGATGGGCACAGGCTGCATATGATGGCTGCATATGATGGGCACAGAGGCTGCATTTTATGGGCACAGTGGCTGCATATGATTGGCACAGTGTCTGCATTTGATGGGCACAGTGGCTGCATTTTATGGGCACAGTGGCTGCATTTTATGATTTTATGAGCACAGCGACTGCATATGATGGGCACAGTGGCTGCATTTGATGGGCACAGTAGCTGCATATGATGGATACAGTGGCTGCATTTTATGGGGCACAGTGAATGCATTTTATGGGCACAGTGGCTGAAATTGATTGCACAGTGAGGCTGCAATTGATGGGGGTTTTTTTTCAGTATTTTCTGAATTTTTCAATTTGTTTGCGGCCCCCAAATTTTTTTAGCACCAGCCGCCACTGGTGGGGACCGGTCTAGCTACAGGTAGGAACAGAGGATAGGGTTTGTAAATCTATTTTTAGACCCCTTTCACACTGGGGCGCTTTGCAGGCACTGTAGCGCTAAAAATAGCACCTGCAAAGCGCCCTGAAACAGCCACTGCTGTCTCTCCAATGTGAAAACCCAAAAAAGTCCTGCTAGCAGCATCTTTGGAGCGGTGAAATCAATGGGGCCCATTGAAATCAATGGGGCAGCGCGGCTATACCGCCGGCAAAGTGCTGCTGCAGCAGCGATTTGCGGGTGGTTTTAACCCTTTCTCGGTCACTAGCGAGGGGTAAAACCGCCCCCGCTAGCGGCCGATTAGCGCAGGCAAAGCGGCGCTAAAAATAGCGCCATTTTACCGCCGACGCCGCTCCCGCCCCAGTGTGAAAGGGGCCTTATTGTTCCCCTAGACATAAATGAGCAATTCAGCATTGTACAAAAAGATACAATGTAACAATTCTAGCCACTTGCCGCTAAATCACGTGTCTGTACTCGTTTGACTTCAAGTTGTTACACTGGAGTGATGCCTACAGCTGCAGGCATCATCCCGGTGCTGTTTTTTTTTATAGCGGTTGGATCTCTTGTAATAACAGTTGATGCGGCTAACAGTGTTCATTTTAGCTACATCAACTGTTAAAATAAAATATTAAAATATACTAAAATATTTTCGTCGATTAACCACTTCAATACCGGGCACTTAGACACCTTCCTGCCCAGGCCAATTTTCAGCTTTCAGCGCTGTTGCAATTTGAATGACAATTGCGCAGTCATGCTACACTGTACCCAAACAAAATTTTTTATCATTTTGTTCCCACAAATAGAGCTTTCTTTTGGTGGTGTTTGATCACCTCTGTGATTTTTATTTTTTGCGCAACAAATAAAAAAAGACAGAAAATTTTGAAAAAAAAAGCTTTTCTTTGTTTCTGTTAAAAAATTTTGTAAATAAGTACAATTTCGTCTTTAATGACGGGCACTGATAAGGCAGCAATGATGGGCACCGATGAGGTGGCACCAATGAGGTGGCACTGATGGGCACTGATGATGAGCACTGATAGGCGGCACTGATGGGCACTGATAGGTGGCACTGATGAGCACTGGTATGCGACACTGATGGGCTCTCATAGGCGGCACTGATGGGCACTCATAGGTGGCACTGATGGGCACTCGTAGGCCGCACTCATGGGTACTTATGAGTGGCACTGATGGGTACTTATGGGTGGCACTGATAGGTGGCACGGATGGGCATGGATGGGCACTGATGGGCACTGATAGGTGGGCACTGATGGGCACTGATAGGTGGCACTGATGGACACTGATGGGTGGCACTGATGACACTGATGGGTGGCATTGCTGGGCATCACTGATTTTTATTGTGCCATAGAGGTGCTTCCCTGCTTCGGTGCTTCGGTCTGATGCTGCATCTACCTAGGTAAGTATGAATATAAAAATAAAACCAACCCATACTTCTCTTTTAAAGTGTCACCTATAGAGATTTTTAAGTATTGTAGTTTGTCGCCATTCCACGAGTGTGCGCAATTTTAAAGCGTGATATGTTAGGTATCTATTTCCTCGACGTAACATCATCTTTCACATTATACAAAATAATTGGGCTAACTTTACTGTTTTGTTTTATTCTTTAAATTTATTAAAGCGGACCTCCACCCAAGGAGAAGTTCCGCTTCAAGGACTCATCCCCCAGTCCTCTTGAAGAACTGGCACTTTTGAGGAGCTGGGAGGGGGGAGGGGGGAGCTGGTACCGATTTTGTCAGGTATTCACTCCTACTTCCGTTCTGACCGCCGTGGCGAAGACTGCATTAACCAGCCACGATGCACAGCACTACTCACGCATGCGCAGTGGGCTTCCAGCTGTGAAGCCGCAAGCTGTCACAGCCGGGTGCAAATAGTGAAGATGCCGGCACCGAGAAATGAGGATAGCAGGTGCGACCGACTGGGGTGAGCACACAGCTGGATTGTGAGACAGGTGATAGCTATTTTTTAAAAGTCAGCAGCTACCGTTTTTGATAGGCCTTTGAAAGACCGCTGCGTAAATACGTGTGACATAAAATATTGCAATGACCGCCATTTTATTTTCTAGGGTCTCTGCTAAAAATATACATATAATGTTTGGGGGTTCTAAATAATTTTCTAGCAAAAAAATACAGATATTTACTTATAAACAACAAAAGTGGTTGGAGGGAAGCTTCAGAATGGCAAAGCTGTTTTTATTACAAATTATGTGAGCAGACTGCAGTTCCTCTTTAATGTATTCTATGCATTAAGGTGAAAAATCTCCTGTGCTGCAGCTCCCCCCCAGAGCCCCCCTTTTGCTTACTTGAACCCGGTCTTTCCATCGGTGGGGACGATCACACCAGCTCCAGCCGGTGTTTCGGGTCCTGATTGGATAGATTTATAGCAGTGCAGCCATTGGCCCCCGCTGCTTTCAATTAAATCCAATGATGCGGAAGCCAGGGGGCTGGGCAGAGTCCTGTTGTCTGTGTCAATAGACGAAGCAGCAGGGCATGGCAGCGCACCAGCATGAGCGCCCCCCGAGGGAAAGCGGCTCTCCAATGTGGCACTCAATAAGAGGAGGTGCCAGGAGCGCCACTGGGGGACCCCAGAAGAGGAGGATCGGGGCCACTCTGTGCAAAACCTTTAGTTACCCTTTAACCACTTCAGCCCCGGAAGTATTTGCCTCCTTTCTGACCAGGCCATTTTTTGCAGTACGGCACTGCGTTACTTTAACTGACAATTGCGCGGTCGTGCGACGCTGTACCCAAATAAAATTGACGTCCTTTTTTTCCCACAAATAGAGCTTTCTTTTGGTGGTATTTGATCACCTCTGCAGTTTTTTATTTTTTGCCCTATAAACAACAACCGACAATTTTGAAAAAAAAAAAACATGTTTTACTCTTTGAATAATACATATTAAAAAAAAAATGTAAAAAAAACACATTTATTCATCAGTTTAGGCCAATATGTATTCTTCTAAAAACGTTTGGTAAAAAAAATTGCAATAAGTGTATATTGATTGGTTTGCACAAAAGTTATAGCGTCTACATAATAGGGGATGGATTTATGGCATTTTTATTTATTTATTTTTTACTAGTATACCCCTGTCACACTGGGGCGGCGGGTCCGTTAGCGGTAAAGCGATCCATGTTTAAGCGCCGCTTTACTGCTGTTATAGCGGTGCTTTTCAGCCACTAGTGTAGCGCTTTTAACCTCCGCTAGCAGCCGAGGAAAGGCTTAATAGCGCCCCTTTTGCGCCTCTCAAGCCACACTGGGGTGGCTTGAGAGGCGCTTTTCAGGTGCTTTACAGGCGCTATTTTTAGCACTAAAACACCCGAAAAGCGCCCCAATGTGAAAGGGGTCGTAATGGCAGTGATCCGTGATTTTTAGCAGGACTGCGACATTGCGGCGGACAAATCAGAAACTTTTAACATATTTATGGGACCAGTGACATTATTACAGTGATCAGAGCTAAAAATATGCACTGATCATTGTATAAATTACACTGGCAGGGAAGGGGTTAACACCAGAGGCCATCAAAGGGTTAAGTGTGTCCTAGGGAGGTGTTTCTAACTGTGGGGGGAGGGGACTGACTGGGAGTACAGAGAGATCGCTGTTCCTGATCACTAGGAGCAGACCATCTTTCTGTACTCCCCTGACAGAACGGGCTGCTTTGTTTACATAGGCAGATCCCTGTTCTGCCTCTCTGTGGAGCGATCGTGGGTGGCCGGCAGACATTGCGGCCACCGGACCCACGCATTGGCTCCCCCTCCGTGTAGCGGGCGCGCGCCCGCTGTGTCTCCTGCATGAAATGACGTATGGGCACGTCATTTTGCTCAATAGGGCCGCTCTGCAGCAGTATATTTGCGGTGGGTGTCCTTAAGTGGTTAGGGAAACAAAGTAGCCTAAAGAACGTTCGTTTTTGCCCAATACACATAAAACAAATGTACATGCAGATTCACCGGATAAGGGTATCCTAAATTTTTTATAAATAGACCTTTTCAATGATGTGTTAATGAATATAGAGCTGCATTTAGTTTGTGCTTTTTTATACCTGTCTTTAACCACTTGTCGCCCACCCACCGTCAAATTACGCCCCGGGGGCGCACAGCACGGTGATCGCGGCCGCGCTGTGTTGCTAGCACACGGCGCAACCCCCATCTGTGTAAAGAGCCACAGCAGCGGCTCTTTAACCATGTGATGGGCTGTGTCCAATCACAGCCGGTCACATGTAAACACGGAGATGCCGGTAATTAGCACTCCTCGCCATACACTGACAGAGTGTGAGGAGAGGAGAGCCGATTAGCGGCATCTCCTTACAGAGGACATCTAGGGATGTAATCAGGGCACTGATCATCAGTGCCCTGATTACAATTAAGTGCCCACCGGTTCCAGCAATGCCACTGCCAGCAAACAGTGCCAACCAGTGCCCACAATTGCCAGCAATCAGTGCCCACAAGTACCAGAAATTAGTGCCCACAAGTGCCAGCAATTAGTGCCCACAAGTGCCAGCAATCAGTGGCCATTAGTGATGCCAGTCAGTGCTGGCTATCAGTGCTGCCCATCAATGCACATCACTGCATCCCATCAATGCCCATCAATGCTGCCCATCAATGCTCATCAATGCCACCCATCAATGCCCATCAGTGCCCATTAGTGACGCCCATCAGTGCCGTCTATCCGTACCCACCAGTGCCACCCATCTGTGCCCACCAGTGCCACCCAGTGCCGCCTATCAGTGCTCATCAGTGCCACATATCAGTGCCACCTATCAGTGCCCATAAGTGCGGCATATTTGTGCCTTCTCATCAGTGCCACCTAATCAGTGCCCATAAGTGCCGCCTCATCAGTGCCCATAGGTGCCACCTCATCGGTGCCCATCAAAGTAGCCCCATCAGCGCCCATCAGTGAAGGAGAAAAATTACTTTTTTACAAAATTTACAGACAGGAACTAAGAAAAACTTTTTTTTTCAAAATTTTTGGTCTTTTTTTTTTTAGTAAAAAATAAAAAACCCAGCAGTGATTAAATACCACCAAAAGAAAGTTCTATTTGTGTGAAGAAAATGATAACAATTTCACATGGTTACAGTGTAGCATGACTGCGCAATTGTCATTCAAAGTGTGACAGCGCTGAAAGTTGAAAAATGGCCTGGGCAGGAAGGGGGTGTAAGTGCCCTGTATTGAGGTGGTTAAGGGTTAATAGTTTCCCTGCCGACCACCTAAGTGTAAATATACGTCATCATTTTAACGTTAAATAACCCCGCCATAATTCCGGTATTTTTTTTTTATTCAGGAGGCCGGCTTTCAGATAAAAGTGATCCCAATGGCGGATTCCCAGCAAGATCACTTTTAGAAGCAGCGGGAGAGGTGGTGCCCCGCCCCCCCTCGTTGCTTCCCGTTGGTTCCTGGGCTAACGTTACCGTTCTGTAGCTCCGTGAACCATCCGCCGTCTGATGGGTTTTTCCATAGAGATAAGCGATGGCTAGATGGCCACCGCTCATCTCTATGCCCTTGGAGGACCGGAGCGACGTCGTTTACGTCACTTTCGGTTCTCAGCCCATATCAATGTTTTGTTTTTTTCTTAAAGCAAAAGATAACATTTTTCTTTTTTTTGATCTTTTGCTTTTAAGGGTAGAGGAGAGATTTGGGATCTGTTAGACCCCAGATCTCTCCATAAAGAGGACCTGTCATGCCGTACCTTGTTATTGCAAGGGATGTTTACATTCCTTGCGATAGCAATAAAAGTGTTTAAAAACTTTTTTTTTAGAGACAGTGTAAAAAATTTAAAAATATAATAAAAAAAATATATAAATAAATAAATGTTTAAAGCGCCCCCGTTGCCGCATGCTCACGCGCAGTAGTGAACAAAGTAGGTCATGTCCACAGATGTAAACGGTGTTTGCACCACACATGTGAGGTATCACTGTGAACCTCTGAGCGAGAGCTAAAACTCTAGCACTAGAACTCTAAACTGGTAACCTGTAAAAATTTTTAAAGCATCACCTATGGAGATTTTTAAGTACTGTTGTTCGGCGCCATTCCACGAGCGCACACAATTTTAATCACTTAAGGACCACCTCGCGTACACATACTGTGGCAGGGCGGCCCTTAAGCGCAAAATCACATACCTGTATGTGATTCCTGTGATCGGCTCTGGGGGCGCGTGTGCGCATCGCCGTAGTCCCGCTCCCGCTGTGATTGGACACATGGGTTTTTCCATAGAGATAAGCGATGGTTAGATGGCCACCGCTCATCTCTATGCCCTTGGAGGACCGGAGCGACGTCGTTTACGTCACTTTCGGTTCTCAGCCCATATCAATGTTTTGTTTTTTTCTTAAAGCAAAAGATAACATTTTTCTTTTTTTTGATACCTGTATGTGATTCCTGTGATCGGCTCTGGGGGCGCGTGTGCGCGTCGCCGTAGTCCCGCTCCAGCTGTGATTGGACACAGCGGGAGCCAATCAGCAGGTCCGGCTGCCGCGATTGTTCACAGGAGAGGCAGAACAGTGGTCTGTCTATGTAAACTAGGCAGGCCGCCGTTCTGCCAGAGGGGAAAATGCAGATCTTGTGTTTCTGCTAAGCAGAAACACGGATCTCTGTTTTCCTTTAGTCAAAGCACATCCCCCACAGTTAGAAAGCACTCATAGGGAATACATTTAACCCCCTGATGTTAACCCTTTCCTTGCCAGTGTCAATTATACAGTGCATTTTTTTTAGCACTGATCACTGTATTGGTGTAATTGGTCCCTAAAAAGTGTCACTTAGTGTCAGATTTGTCCGCCGCAATGTCGCAGTCCTGCTAAAAATCGCTGATTGTTTCCTAAATTCCAATTGAGTCGGGGGGGGGCGTGACCGGATGTTGAGGTGAGGGAGAGCGGTGTAGCCGGACCCAGTCCCTGCTCCCATGCTGGATGCAGTAGTATAGAGCGGAGAAGGAGACGCTGAACGCCCGGAACACCTGGACCTAGATGCGGCTATCGATGCTGACGCCATGGAAGGAGGAGAGGAGAGTCGGTCTCAGCGTTTGAAAGGTGCACATACGCGAAGCTCTCCTGGGTAAATCATCAGCTGTGCGTGTCTCTGTGAGAGAGGGGGGGCGTGCTTACCCGGGATTGAGCGATAGTTGGTGGTATCAGCCGAGAGCATTGTGCAGCCACAAGAAGCATCAGCCCCGGGTTAGAGGGGTGAGTAATCCGCATACCGGAAATATACTGAGCTTTAATCTGAAGCCCCCCCACGGACAGGACAATAACAGCATCCATCCTGGGGAGAGAGGGAGCAGTCCTGGGAGAGTGAGGCTGAGGAATCTCAGTCCGGTTATACAGGCTGAAGGGATAGTGCCAATATGACCAGAAAGAAGGGGTTGGAGGAGGCATCAGCACAGGAAGGAACAGGTGTCCCTGCACAGCGAAGCTCCATGGAGAAAGGAAGTCAGGTACCCGCGTAATTAGATCGCTTTGCTCATACACCAAACCAGACACCAAATCTGACACCTAAAAAGAGCAGCCATACAGGGGGGATGCAGCATCAAGCTGGCCACGCTAGGAGGAGAAGTTTAGCCCCTACTGCAAGGGCCGTGGCAGCTCCGTCGTTGGATCCAGAGGTGATTGGGGTCTTGGAGGGGGGATCTGGCCCAGGTATGGAGTCGGGAGACGGAGCATTGGCACCAGTAGCTGAGAAGGAGCCATCGTTGAAAGACATTCTCCTAGCAGTCAACAACTGTAAGTTATCAATTACTGATCTATCTGTACAAATTAAAGATATTAGAGATGAGTTACTGGCTGTTAAAAATGAAATACAAGTGGTTTGCACCCGGACAACAGCCCTTGAAGATAGGATCAGTCAGATGGAGGATGTTGTGTTTCCATTAAGACAAGAAGTCTCAGTTATGAAAAATCAATTAAACACATGCATGCAGAAAATGGACAGTATGGAAAATAGATTGCGTAGAGAGAATTTAAGGGTATTAGGCCTTCCTGAGGGCTGTGAAGGAAATAACCCTATAAAATTTATGGAAGACTGGCTAAAGGAGAAATTTGGGAAAGACTTTTTCAGAATTTTTCTCCATTGAGCGTGCACATAGAGTGGCCTCCAGGACCCTGTCACCGGGGGAATATCCAAGACCCTTTATTTTTAAGCTGCTATGTTTTAGGGATAAAGTCACCATTCTTCAGAAGGCAAGAGAGATGAAGAATATGCAGCATAATGGCGCAAGGATCTCAATATATCCTGACTTTTTCCCTGAGCTTCAGAGACAAAGAGCTAAATTTGCAGAGTGTAAGCGTAAGCTTCAACAGTTAAGAATTAACTATGCGTTACTATATCCCGCACGCTTGCGCATATCAGCCTTGGGGGAAATTAAATATTTGAATACTCCTACAGAAGTTTCAACCTGCTTAGAGAAGAATGAAGGAAGAGTACAGCGGGGTGAAGAAACGTGAGAAGATCAGCAGTCCACAGTGGACTTTTTTTCATTCTAGGGTCCGGGACGTTTTTGATGTCTCCTTTTTTTTTTTTTTGTCTCTCCTCTCAGTTTCTTTTTAGTTGTAATGATGGGCTATGCACTATGCACATATATACAAATGAGAAGGGGGGTGGGGAGGGGGGAATATGTATTTTTTATTATTTATATTCACAATGTTAATGATGGGGATAGTTCCCCTCTTAGTGGGTCCGGGTTGCATGGTTGTTTTTTTTCACTTCAAGTAGTAGGGCTGGTCACAATAGAAGCCATGGGGTTAGGCCCAAAATTGGGCAAAGGGGTAAAGAATAGGTGGTTGGGAGGGGCGGGGGGTGGGGGGTGGGGTGGATTGGTAGGTGGGGGGGGGGGGCGGTTGGAATGAATGTTTTGAGAAAAGTGTGCGAGTGGCAGGGGGAAGGTTAATTCACAAGCTTCACAAAAAGAGGTGGTTTAGATGTTTTGAGAGGTATAAGGATATAGGGACTACAGAATGATGAATGCTAGAGGTGGCTGTAATAGACCCCCGAATTTAAAAAAGCAGTTTATAATATGCTCTTGGAAGGGAATAAAAGATAACTCTAAAAGACAGGCAATTTTCTCTGTGGCAGATAAGGGAAAAGTTAAAATACTCTGTCTGCAGGAGACACACTTGGAAAAAGATACAATTAAGATAATGGATCATAAGAAATTTCAGACACAGTATCACTCTACCCACTCCTCGTATTCAAGAGGTGTGAGTATTTTGATAAATTCAGGGTTGGTTTTCTCCTGCAGCCTGAGTAAGGTGGATATATAGGGACGGTATATTTTTCTCTACTGTTTAATTGAAAACAGTAAATAAATAATAGCTAATGTCTACATCCCTCCTCCATTTGGGATGGAGATATTGGATGAGCTGACTAGATTCATGGCGGATCTTCCAGGGATTCCGGTTATAGTGGTCGGTGATTTTAATATGGCTATGAATAATGGAATAGATAGGTTTCCACCAAAAAACATCGGTAGTGGAGCTCCCAGGAGTCCTCTTTCACAATATTGCGAGGAGGTGGGGTTGGTGGATATCTGGAGGAGGAGGCATCCTGAGGTAAGACAATATTCATGTCACTCCAGGACGCATGCCACCCTGTCCAGAATCGATCTGGTGTTGGGTAATGAGGAAGCATTGAATGTAGTAGAGGAAATAGTCTAAGAGCCAAGGGGGATTTCGGACCACTCGCCAGTGGTAATCGGCATAAAGGGGGGGAGGAGCTTCAGTAGAGGTGACTGGAAAGTTAATCCCTTTTGGCTCAAGATTATTAAGGATACAGGTACTGTTATGGAAGGGTTGGCGGAATTTATAAATTTAAATCTAGGAACTGCTCCATTAGGGATAGTTTGGGACTCCCTGAAGGCCTTTCTCCGGGGAGTCTTAATAGAAAAAATCTCCCATACCAAAAAACAATCACAAGCTGAAGAATTAAAGGCAAAGGAAAGGGTAAGACGGGCGGAAGAACAGTATGTGGAGATACCAACCCCAACTAGATATGAGGCATGGGTGGAGAGGCAAAATGAGTATGGTAGAATGATTCTGGAAAAGATGGAAAGGAAAAAACTATTTCAGAGACGGATTTTATTTTGTGAGGGGGAGTGTGTTGGGAGGACTTTGGCCTTGATTATTAAGGCTAATGGTTCCTCAAGTACTGTACCGGCAATTGAAGGGAAGGAGGAAATAATTAAAAAAAACAACCCGGAAATATTAGAAGAATTCAGAAAGTACTTTAAAAATCTCTATAGTACGCAAACAAATGCGGAAGGCGAAATGTGGGATTTTTTTGGAAAGCTGAAGATAACTCCCCTATCAAAAGAGGACCAGGAAATGCTAGATGCCCCATTAACACTTAAAGAGTTGCAAAGGGTAGTGGCAGACATGGCGAATCAGAAAGCTCCAGGCCCCGATGGTCTACCTATAGAAATATTTAAAAAATATGGGGAGGTTTTACTTCCCATGCTTCTGGAAGTGCTCAATGGAACTATGAAGGATAGAAAACTACCCACATCTATGACAGAAGCCATTATAATAATCTTGCTGAAGGAGGGGAAAAATCCGTTAGATGTGACATCATATAGGCCTATATTGTTGTTATGTTCGGACGTGAAGATTCTGGCAAAGGCTTTGGCAACAAGTCTAAAGAAAATAATTTCCAAATGAATTCATATAGACCAAACCGGGTTCATCCCGGACAGATCCACAAGTACGAACATAAGACGAGTATATTTAAATATGCAAATACCCATAGAGAATAGCGGTAAGAGAGCCCTCCTCTCATTAGATGCAGCCAAAGCATTTGATTGCCTGGAATGGCATTATATGTGGAAGGTATTAGCGGAATTTCAATTTGGCCTCAGTTTTGTCCACTGGCTGAGCTATGATACTATCATACTATATGATAACCCAAGAGCCAAGGTTAGAGTCAACGGTGAGTTACTCGGAGTGGTTTCAATTAAGAAGGGGCACAAGGCAGGGGTGCCCTTTATCGCCCCTGCTTTTTGCCCTAGCAATGGAGCCGTTGGCTATTGCACTGAGGACCACTCAGGGGGTACAGGGCTTTAGAAGAAGGAGGGGAGAGGAGTCAAATGAAATATCTGGGTATTAACATCTCAGCCATGGGTATAATTGAGGATTTTGGCCATTTTTCTGGGCTAACAATCAATTGGGAAAAATCTGTAATTTCGCCAATAGACCCACTCACAGAGCCACTCCCATATCAAATACCCCAAATTAAGGTAGTAAGTCAAATGAAATATCTGGGTATTAACATCTCAAGAGATCCAGAGAAATATATTACAGGAAACCTAGTCCCACTCATGAAAAAACTAAAACAGAAATGTCGGGTTTGGGGTCGGTTGCCTCTCTCGGTCGCCGGGCGCTGCAATTTGATCAAGATGGTTTGGTTGCCACAAATTCTATACATATTACATAACTCGCCAGTATGGATTCCTAAGCATTGGTTTAATAAAATGGACAGTGTATTCAGAGAGTTAATTTGGAAAAACGGGGTGGCAAGGATCGGCTTGCAGGTGCTCCAGCGGCCGGGAGAAAAGGGTGAGATGGGAGTACCGGACCTGGGTTGCTATTTCCTGGCATCTCAAATGCAGCATGTGGGAGGTAGTAATAGGCCGGGGAATAGGGTAGCAGGGAGAAATGTACTACTGAAAGACACTAATGCCCCGTACACACGGTCGGACTTTGTTCGGACATTCCAACAACAAAATCCTAGGATTTTTTCCGACGGATGTTGGCTCAAACTTGTCTTGCATACACACGTTCACACAAAGTTGTCGGAAAATCCGATCGCTCTGAACGTGGTGACGTAAAACACGTACGTCGGGACTATAATCGGGGCAGTGGCCAATAGCTTTTATCTCTTTATTTATTCGAAGCATGCGTGGCACTTTGTCCGTCGGATTTGTGTACACACGATCGGAATTTCCGACAACGGATTTTGTTGTCGGAAAATTTTATATCCTGCTCTCAAACTTTGTGTGTCGGAAAATCCGATGGAAAATGTGTGATGGAGCCTACACACGGTCGGAATTTCCGACAACAAGGTCCTATCACACATTTTCTGTCGGAAAATCCGACCGTGTGTACGGGGCTTAAGCATGACACAGTAGTAGAAGCGTTGGAGGCGGACTCCTTTGGTACTAGGTGTCCCACCACTCGGATGATGGTTAAGGGTTGGACAAGTGTAAAAAAAATAATGGTCTATGTGGGCTTCTCGGAGTTCTCACCATTATGGGAAAATAACAATCTTAATGAACTTAAAATAATGGAGATGATTGAGGAGAGGGACCGTCAAGGCATTCATTGCTTGTCGCAGCTATATAAGGCGGGGAGATTAAAATCATTGCAGGAGTTAGTGGAAGAATATGCAATCCCCAATCGATCATTCTATAGGTATCTGCAAATAATGCATGCCTTAGATGCACAATTTAGTGGAAAGGAACCAATGTGGAGCGATATGACCTCTCTGAGGAAGTTGGTTAATGCTAAATCTACAAAAGGTCTAATTTCCGATATATATATAGAAGTCTGAACGTGTCAGGCCAAGAGAGTAGGGTGGAAGATAAAAATAGGATTAAATGGGAGGGAGATACTGGGCCATTGTCAGATAGCCAATGGGAGTATGTTTTAGCTTCCGGGCCCAGGGTCTCCCTCTCTCCGTCACAGACAGTTTCTTATCTATATCTGATATACAGGACATATTTTACACCATTGAAGCTGTTCAGGATTGGTAAGAGGCCCGATGCGAAGTGCCAAAGATGTGGAGGAGGAAGAGGAGATCTGATACACATTTTCTGGCGATGTCCCAAGCTGTATAGGTATTGGAAGGGCATAGTGGATAAAATTAATTCTGTATTTGGGACATCGCTGCGCATGGAAGTCAAGACATGTTTATTGGGCCTGATGGAGGAACAAAACATCCTAAGGGACACACAGACCGCAATAGTCAGGTGCCTGTTTCAGGGCAAAAAACGAATTGCTAGGAACTGTCAGAGAAAAGATCCCCCGACGGTAGTAGAATGGATGAAAGAAGTAAGGGAGGGGATTAGTAGAGAGAAATATATATATAAGAAAAGGAGTAACTATAACAAATTTGAAAAAATATGGAAGCTATGGGTGAACTGGGAGGAGCATAGAATGGATGTTGTCTTGGATGGATGTGGAAGTGGGAGGGTTGGGGGGAGGGGGGTGGGGGGGGGATTAGTTAAAAGGTAAAGGGAAAAACTCCTTTATATCTCTCTGATGGTATAGTATGGTTTATAGATGTTTTGAATTGATGTATAAATGAGATAAATACAATGTTTGGATAGATGATGGCTTTTTAGCCTCTGCTCTTTTGTTTTTAACAAAATTTTTCAGTAAAAAGATACAAATTATAAAAAAAAAATCGCTGATTGCCGCCATTACTAATAAAAAAAAAAAAAAGAAGTCCCTAAATCTATCCCATAGTTTGTAGACGCTATAACTTTTGCTTAAACCAATCAATATACGCTTATCGGGATTTTTTTTACCAAACATATGTAGCAGAATACATATTGGCCTAAATGTATGAAGAAATTTGATTTTTTTTATTGCATATGTTTTATAGCAGAAAGTAAAACATATTCTGTTTTTTCAAAATTGTCGGTCTTTTTTTTTGTTTATAGCGCAAAAAAAAAAAACCACAGATACCACCAAATGAAAGCTCTATTTGTGGGAAAAAATGAACACAAATTTTATTTAGGTACATCGTTGCATGATCGCGCAATTGTCAGTTCACGTAACGCAGTGCGCAAAAAATGGCCTGGTCAGGAAGCAGGTAAAACCTTCCGGAGCTGAAGTGGTTAAAGCATGACATGTTAGGTATCTATTTACTCGGCGTAACATCATCTTTCATATTATACAAACAAAAATGGGGTATTTGTTATGTTTTTTTTTGTTTGTTTGTTTTTTTAATCATTAAAGTGTATTTTTTCCCAAAAAAAATTGTGTTTGAAAAACTGCTGTGCAAAAACCGTCTGGTATAAAAGATTTCAACAACTGCCACTTTATTGTCTTGGGTCTCTGCTAAAAAATATATATATGTATATAATGTTTGAGGGGGTTCTAAGTAATTGTCTAGCAAAAAATACTGATTTAAACTTGTAGACCACAAATGTCAGAAAAAGGCCTTGTAAGCAAGTGGTTATATAGCTATAAAGATTTAGTCAACTATATAAGAAATATCTGGAATATATTCTGAATATAAAGGTAAAGGAGTTCAGACAAGCAGGAGCACATCTGTGGGAACGTGTGGTTTTGTTTTGTAATGTTCCGGAGCTTTGTGTAGACACACATTATAAAACAGCCAATGAAACTGCACTAATGGAACAAGCGTGGAATACCAAAATAGAGCCTGAACGCCTCACAAAATTACCATAGCAAATTATGTTCTAAAACTCATTTTTAATTAGAGACAACTTCTTAAGAGAAATGCACCGCATGGTTTCATTTCCATTTCTGAGAGTGTGCTGTTTGAAATACGGGAGAAATAAGTATCATGGAAATGTACTCTCTCTCCACATGGGGATTATAATGAGCAATATCAAAGACCCTCATTTGAGATAAATTAATATAACAAGACAAAATTATACCTGAATCACGGAGGCGGACGTGTAATTTTCAAAAACAGTTATTTTGCAGCTGCACGACCAAAACCCGTTGATAGAATTTGAGCAACTTGTCCAGTCTACGATGAGGGGTTTAAAATGAACCTAACAACTCAGTAATAACTCTAAAACCCTTAACGAATAGCAAAAGAAAAAAATTAATATAACATTATAACATAATTATACCTGAATCATGGAGGCGGACGTGTAATTTTCAAAAACAGTTCTTTTGCAGCTGCACGACCAAAACCCGTTGATATAATTTGAGCAACTTGTCCGGTCTACGATGAGGGGTTTAAAATGAACCTAGCAACTCAGTAATAACGCTAAAACTCTTAACCAATAGCAAAAGAAAAAAAATGAGAGTGGCTGGCAGTGGAGCGCATTTCACTCTCTGTCATTTTGACAACTGGCTATACACGGTTACGGTGTTTGCCATTGGGCACCTTTCCTTGATGTGGTGACTCTGCAGAGACCACTGCCGGGGCCCAACATTATTAGTTTCACAATTTCTATTTACTATCTTGTGCCTTGGCTGTTTTTTTTTTTTTTTTTTTTTTTTGCTGGGGGCCTGCTCCAACTGATATTATTTTCGCCAGGATCGGCTAAAGTTACTGTATTTTTCTGTGTATAGGACACCCCCATGTATAAGACGACCCCCACTTTTCCAACCCAAAATTAAGAAATCAAGTTACCACCTGCTTTTTACATCTATCTACTCCATTCTTCTCTCATCAGGGCTTTTAAATGGCTTGTTGAGTGAAACACCTAGTGGATGTAGTGGCTGACCTGTAAGTCAACCAGGAATAACTGCTAGCTGTGTTCGCAAATCCGATGCAATCCTTTTTGTCTTTTCTCCTAAATGTGCTCGGAACTTATCAAAGACAAGCATAGCTGGCTTCTTTAAGATCCCTCCGGGTCTTCTGGCCAAACCTTTTGCAAACCATATGTCCATAGTGTCTTCATTCCTCCATTCCTTCTCATGAACTTGCACAATATTGCCAGGTGCCTCTCCACCTCAGTTTGTTCAGCATCAGCTGACATCAGTTACATAAGGCTAGTGATTGGTGGAAGCCTGTTTGCAGAGGCAAGGTATGGGCAGTTTCACAACCGTGTGGTTCTCTTCTAGGCTTACTTCCATGTATAAGACGACCCTCAATTTCTAGTCTAACAATTTTAGACAAAAGTATTGTCTTATAAACTGAAAAATACGGTACTTACCAGTTACTTACCAGTTATTGTAGGCATGCCTCAATTATCTGATGTACATTCTGGATGATCAGAGGCTGTTAGGGGTGGATCCCTTTGAGACCTTTTGTGGCCCATTGTCTTCTTGACCTTCTGTCCACCTAGGGCCGCCTTTCTCAACCTTTTCAACACAGAGGAACTCTTGAAATAACCTTCTGGTCTCAGGGAATCCTACTAAAAATTACTATATCAACAACTCATGATACATTAGCGTGATGGTCAGTGGGAAGAATGCTCCTTGAACTTGTGGTCATTGGGAAGAGTTACCCCCTTACAGATAGCTAAAATCATCAATGATGTCAGAGGGAACCTATCTGAGAACCAGAAATTGCTTAATGCTCAAGGAACCTCAAGCAACCTCTGGAGGAATCCCAGAGTTCCGTGTAAACCTGGTTGAGAGACCCTGGCCTAGAGAATACCTTTTTTTGGTATTACCACAGATATGACCTGTGAAATGTATCGAAAAGTAAATGGCAATTTCAACATTGACAAGCGGAACTATGAAAATATATTAGGCCAATTATGGTATTAAGCGCACCTCTCTTTTTTGGAATAGAGTTGCTTTTTTGTTTATGTAGACACCTGATGATACCCTGTAAGGTATTTTAGGATTATGTTAGATACTTTAAAAGTTTTTAAAAGATTATGTGGATAATAAATATTTGTATATTGTTTTTTTAAATTGCTGTTTCCAGTGGTACCTTTGAAGTACTGCATTGGCTCCTAGACAGCACTTGGAGGTTGATTTACTAACGGCAGACAGACTCTTCATTTTGCAAAGAATACCCAATCACATTCAAGGAAAAAAATAAAAGGAAAAGAAAGACAAAAAAAAAAGCATTCCTGACACAGCATGACAGCATATACGTATGGGTAGGCTCCGCCCCCTGCCCTATCACAGGACCGGTTATACTATAAGATTAGGTCTCCTCCCTACCTGCAGTATTCTCTTTTTTTTTTCCTCACTGCTAACAGCCGGTTACTCTGCTGCTAAAAGAGCAGGATTTTTTATTTTTCCCTCACCTTGTCAGACACTTCTGACCAACGCGCACAGGTTCAAGCCTCTCCTGTGTCGAAGCTCCCCGCTGTGAAGGCTGACACGAACACCTATATGGGGGAGATCTCCCCCCTAAAGGATCCAGGAAGATGAGGTGGTGAGGACATCTGGTCTCTAGGGATTGCTCCTTTATCATGATGCCATGGATGGACATTCATTGGACTTTTTGTTTGGACATGAAGCATGTAGGTGGTAAGGCACCACATGGTGCAAAAATCCATAATATTCAGTTACTGCTGCAAGTATGTGATTAAGCTTGCATTTCTGAAGGTTTGTGGTTGTGTCTGCAAAACTACTAATGCTGATAGCAGGTGTGCTGTGCTGGGCTGAAGCCTTCCTATTAACTAAACAAGCCTGGCCCTACAGTCTTGACTTATTTTCTGCAGGTATGCTGTTAGTTTGCATTTCTGAAAAGCATATAGCACACATGCGAATCTTACTGGCTGTCCATATTGCCACTCTGTTACTAATGTTTTACAAGTTTAAGTCTGTGTCTGCAGTATTGCCAATGCTTGGACTGATATCGGGTGATACTGAGCCCTTTCCCATTAACGCAGGGCCTGGCCCTGCAGACTGGGTTCACTGTGTATTGATGATTGGTTGCAGTATGATCCTTGAAGGTACATGTGTCTAAGGTAGTTTTAACCTGCTAGTGCTAATTGTCAGATGACTATTAACTTGCACTGCTTACCTGTAATTACATTAACTCTACAGTATGAATGACTGTTATGTGTTTATTTCTATGCATAATAAAAGTCAGGATCTGCTTAGTCGCATTTCCGTAGTACTTACCTGTAGCAATATGTAAATTGCTTGTGTTAGTTGTGGTACCCCCACAGAGAGATATGTGGTTTTGTAGTGGTTACTACTTATGACAAATACTCCCAGGCATGGCTCCAGGCTTTCAGCTCATCTGTGAACCAGTAGCAATCGGCCTTCCTAGAGACCAGCAACTTTAAACTAAGGTGAGGGCAGGTAGGTATATGCTATATCCTCAAAGAGTGCACATTATGGGCATAATGAGTGTAATCTCTCCAGCCCTCAACACCAACACCAGTCAACCTGCTTCTGCAACAAGGGACAGGCCCTCTGCAGCCCTGAAGGAACCATGATGTAGTTCACTGCCAGAAGAGGAAGATCAAGAGATCTCTACAGTAATCATAGTGGTCTGGTGGTAACTGGTGTGTTGGCCAAAATGCAAAACAAAGTTGCAGGCCAGAAGCAGTGACAAATGGGTAGAGACTGAGAAAGCCTACAGTCACTAATGGTTCCATACCAAGCCTAATCAAACAACTGTGTTTATTTAAAGGCAACCTCTACCTCAGAAGCATTTGACCAGGGAGTCTTTATCAGACTGGCCAGGGGGGTCAGCCTTAGCTTGCTTCTGGGAAATTGCTATGGCAAGTTGGCATATCAGAAGCAAAGGTGGATACTTTAACCCCGTCCAAACTGACTGTGTGGAGCTCAGGAACTAAACTATTCAAACAGTCATCTAAAGGGTACCTCTGCCTCAAAAGCAGCCGGCCAAACAGGCTTCATCAGATTAACCAAAGGTGCAATTCTTCCAACAGAAGAAACAATATCCTTTGCAGAGACCCTGGGACAGAAAATAGAGCCAGAGATGAAGAAGGTTTATACTACTGTTAAGTAGTGTTTTGTGACCTGTGACTGAGATCACTTTGGTAGCCAGACTGTCAACTCAGGACCCCAGACAGGATGAAAGCAGAGCTCTGGTCAGTGATAAACTCTCTATGATGGTGAATCCTAGATTGAAAATTAAGTAGCCAATGATGCAGTTCAGCCACTGCGGATACAAGACTGTATGCTGTTTCTCCAGTAATCATTGTGGTCTGTGAACCCTTATGGCTCATCCCACAAGTAAACACATGCCGCTTTAAAGCGGGAGTTCGGCGAAAAATTTTTTGTTTAGATGTCAGCAGCTGCAAATACTGCAGCTGCTGACTTTTAAAATAAGGTCACTCACCTGTCCCGGGGTCCAGCGATGTCAGCACCTAAAACCGAACCGTCCCTCGATCCTCTGGTGCTGCCGCCGCCATTCTCAGTGAGGGAATCAGGAAGTGAAGCGTTGCGGCTTCACTTCCAGGTTCCCTACTGCGCATGCGCGAGTAGCGCTGCGCGTTCTCAATGGTCCCCGCTGTCTCCTGGGACCTGTGTCTTTCCCAGGAGACAGCGGGGGAGTGCGGGAGGGGGCGTGACTCCCGCGGGAGTCTATTCCCGGAAGTGGGTGCAGATACCTGTATTATACAGGTATCTGCACCCCCCTCACCCCTGAAAGGTGCCAATTGTGACACCGGAAGGGGGGAGGAATCCGATGAGCGGAAGTTCCACTTTTGGGTGGAACTCTGCTCTAAGTCAGAGTGGTGACTGTTCAAGTGAGATCCGGTGATATCTAGAATGAGGATTAATTTCTTATGTTAATTGCCAATGACCAGAGGATAGCCAAAAGGCAAAGTAACGAAGAGCGAATGACAGGCTAAACCTGGGAGAACTATAGCAGAGAATAAAGAATCAATAATCATCTTTATTTGCCTAAACCCAAGCCGCCCAGTAGGGTCAGCTGACAGTTATATGTAAATTTGAGCTTAGGATCCGTGGGTCCTGTGCATTAAGGAAACCAATGGAATTTTCATTCCTCTCTGCCAATTCATTGCATCCCCTCCATGACGCATTAGAGCACAAGGGTTGTGACTACATGGTCGTTAGTCAAAAGTAAGACTTGAATAACAAGCAGAAGGATGAGGATCCAAAATTGCATAGGCCATCATTGCAATTAATCTCTCCAGCCGTCAGTAAGGCTTGGCCTTCACAAATCATACCCCATGATTTTCAAGGAGTATTGTTTATAGCGGTGCGACTCCAAGTCGCAGTGACTTCGAAGTAGTCCCTACACTACTTTTGATCCCACTGTGATGTGTTTGGGCCATGGACATCAAGAATACACAGGCATCGATTCAAGTCGCATAGATATCGCAGTAAAATCGCATGAATTTTAGGTTGCAATAGTGGAAACCTAGGCTAAGACTGTAGATGGTCTTTAGACCTAGCAAGTTGCATAATCACATGGTTGCATAGTGGATGAGGTTGAGGATAGACACAAGTCGATCAAGTCCAACCTATGTGTGTGATTATATGTCGGTATTACCTTGTATACCCTGTATGTTGTGGTCATTCGCAAGTGTGTGTTTGAGTGCGTGTGTATACTGTATACACACTTTGAGATACCCATGTTTCGGCAAGTACATTCGCTTGGCCGTTAGAGTTCACTATGAGTTCATTGAGAAGACTGTGACCTTTCTACAAACTCCGGGCATTTCCCGGGATATTGTGTCCAGTAGGGGCCGACCTGCTGGAGCAAGCACTTCTGGTGAGCCTTGTTTGAGCAACAGACTGGTGCAAAGACTTCCAGGTTCTGGGAAAAGAGTCCTAGTACAGACTCTGATCGAGTCGGGAGGAGCCATCATCTAGACACTAACTAGTCTCATTAAAACAATGACCTACCGGGAAGCAATTCTGAATCTCTGAAAAAATACAATAAAGTTACCCTCAGAGAGAGCAACAGTATAAGTATCTTACTTGAACAAATAGCTCTTTTCCATTGGTTGCATCCCACGGTCGCAAGAGGGATAAAGTAACCTGTAGTAACCCATGTGTTCCGAAGGGCCCAAGGGAAGGTTGACAACTGTATTAACTGGTTTTTGTAGAAGGGAAAGACTTACTTCCTGCACCAGGAACAGTGACTCCACAGAGGAGACAAGTCCCCTTTTGAGGAGGTAGCTAAGCTAACTAATCTTTCAGCGTATCAGCTATTAGGCATATCAATCATTACAAGTTGTTACTCGTCGGATATTCATGCCGATGGAGGACAAGGTGTCCAAAAGTCAAAGTTGCAGTGGTCGCAGACTGAAGTCTTTCCGAAATGCAACAAAAGAGCCTCAACTATGCTGCAAAGACTCAGCAAAATGGGGAAGGCCTATCTTTGCGGTCAAGAGTGAATGCAGAACTAGTCAACCTCTGTCAGAGGTATCTCCCAGTCAGGTCTACCAGCCCGTTAGGTAGGGTTTCTAGAACTTACTGCCAGACGGCGTAAGGTACAAAGGCCGTTGGATGACAAAGGGATAGTCTCCAAACCAACAAGCCGATCAAGGGATCGGCAACAAGTAAGACTATCAAGATATTGGTCTGACAGTAACCTGGGTGGCTTCCCAGAGGTGGAAGCAGAGAAACTAATGACAGCCAGCTGGGTCTGCAGATTAGCCAATATATATATATTGTGTATTAAACTGACCTAATAGTCTCCAGGATCCTTATCCGGATTCACAGCTGTTCAGTGGTGATAACAATAATGGTCCTGTGGCTTGCAGGCCATATGTGGGTACAATATCATCCTATTCTCCTTCCAGAGGTCCAACACCTCATACAGCGTGGCCAACGGTATCTTCCAAATCCATACAAGTCCTATCTAGATGCTGTAGACCAAGAAGTGGAGGTCTCACCTTTAGTGTTTGAAATCCTATGGAGGTCAGAGCGCCTACTCCAGACTTCAAGTACATTAGATATGAGAAAAACCTACAGAATTTAAAGGATGGAATTCTCAGTTCCTTGCTGTAAGGATTGAATTGTATACAAGTAAGCCTAGAGACGGCATTAAAGGATACATGAAACTCAGTTGTGTCCTCACTCTCTGGGATCCAGTAATGGTTGCATACCTTGACAACTAATTCTGAAAGACCTGGGCAGATTATTCTTTCCCCCATGGGGTCTTCCAAATAGTGTGAGACACAGTCTCACTCTCTATCCAGAAGGATAAGACATCCTCAAAATGGCCAGTAACACGGAATAAGTATTCTGTATGGCAAGTAGGTCTAGAAGGATCTCAGACATCCAAGTGTCAAGCCATAAACTACCTTGTTGCTGAAATTATCAGGCAAAATGGCTCTAGTCTCTTCCAACACTATACAAAGGTTGGTGTCTTTGCAACCTGGGTTAAAACATCATCCTTCTGGCATATCCAAACTAAAGTGTTTGAAGTACCACAAACATTGAAAATAGATTCAAGGTTGAAGATAGACATAGAATTGGCCCCTTCAAGAAGCAAAACCATAGGCTCGTCAGGCCTAACGACATCAGAAGACAAGCACTGTCCAATGAAGACAATCGCAGGGGTGCGGATCAAGTCAGTCAAAGGGCTTAGATGGCTAGGACAAATCTATCACATAAGGGCAGAGACCGCTCTGCCAAACTGATTGCGCATCCATGGGCAGAACTCCAAAGGAGTCCCTCCAGAGTTAATATGTAAACTAAGACCTGGTCTACATTCAATACGCTGGGGGTCCATTCTTGTGGACCAGCAGCCTTAACTATAATACATCTCAGTCGTTAGTGGGGATAGATCTAATCCTCAACTTAAACACTTCAACAGTACCCACCCTTAACGTCTGGTGAGTTGGTACAACCCATACGTATATGCTGTCATGCTGTGTCAGGAATGAAGAAAATGTTATACTTACCTAACGGTAATTTTCCTTTCCTGATGCAAGCATGACAGCATATAGGTCCCTCCCATTAAAAAAAAAAAAAAAAAATGAAAGAAAGAAAAACAAAAGGCCTTGCAGTGATACTAAATTACGAGAATACTGCAGGTAGGGAGGAGACCTAATCTTATAGTATATCCTGTGATAGGGCAGGGGGCAGAGCCTACCCATTTGTATATGCTGTCATGCTTGCATCAGGAAAGGTAAATTACCGTATAAAATTTTCCTCATTCTTGCTTGCACATGATTGGATGATAGACGTCAGCAGAGCTTCCTTCATTTACTAAGCTGCGGAGTAATTGCACTTGCAGAGTGCACACTCTATTTGCCCTTAGTAAATCAACCCCTAAGTATCACAGGAGTTTCCAATTATACTCAATGCCATCTAATGGCCTAATGTGGTATGTTCTGTTTTAAGTCAATTAAAAATATTCATCCAGGACTGGAAATTGCCTGTTTGTTTTTTTTACTCTATTTGCACAGAGCAAATGTGCGTGCACTTTCACTAGACAAATTATTAAGTGATTTTTTTTTTTTTTAATTATTATAATACAGGATTTATATAGCGTCAACAGTTTACATAGCGCTTTACAACGTAGTGGGGGAATAGTACAATTACATTACAGTTCAATACAGAAGGAATAGGAGGGCCCTGCTCATGGAGCTTACAATCTAAAGGGGGGGCTGGTACAAACAGTAATAGCTGAGGGTGATGATCTGTTGGAGGTGACTGAAGTACAGTTCTTAAGTGAAGGTGGGGTAGGCTTCCCTGAATAAGTGAGTTTTCAGGGAGTTTTCAGGGATCGCCTAAAGGCGGTCAGGGTATGGGCTGACTGGACATACTAGGGCAGGGAGTTCCAGAGAATAAGAGAGACTCTGGAGAAGTCCTGGAGGCGAGGGTGGGAGAAGGTAACAAGGGAGCTAGAGAGCAGGGGGTCTTGGGAGGAGCTGAGAGGACGATTTGGTCGATATCTGCAGATGAGGTTGGTTATGTAGCTGGGGGCAATGTTGTGGATGGCCTTCTATGTTGTGGTTAGTATTATGAATTTTATACGGTGGGGTAGGGGAAGCCAGTGAAGAGATTGGCAGAGAGGAGCAGCAGTCACGGATCGGTTAGTAAGGTGTAATAGTCTGGCAGCAGCAGTCATAATTGACTAAAGGGGATAGCCTGTGTAAAGGTAGGCCAGTGAGGAGGGAGTTGCAGTAGTTAAGGCGGGAAATAACCAGAGTGAATAAGTTGTTTTGTGGTGTCATTGGTCAGGAAGGGACGAATTCTGGAAATATATTGGAGGTTAAGGTGGCAAGAGGTAGCAAGTGATTGGATGTTGGGGCTGTAGGAGAGGTTAGAGTCTAGGATTACACCTAGCACCCTGGCATGTGTGGAGGGACCAATGGTTGTGCCGTTGATCGCAATGATAAAGTCATGGACAGGGGATCAGGGAGGAGGCAATATTACAAGCTCAGTTTTAAAAAGATTGAGTTTGAGAAAGTGGTGTGACATCCATTCTGATTTGTCGCTCAGTAAGTTTGTGATACATGAGGAGATTGAGGGGGGGTATTGAAGAGTGGAGAGATAGATCTGGGAGTCGTTAGCATAGAAGTGGTTTTGGAAGCCATGGGAAGAGGTATAGAGAGAGGATAGAAGGGGTCCAAGGACGGAACTGTGGAGTACCCCAACAGAGAGAGGAAGAGGAAATAAACCCCTAAGGGTGTAAAACTTCCAGGTATTTATTGCCTTTCGCAGAGATGACAGAACTATCTCTGACCAGTGGCGGCTAGTGCTCACAATTTTTTTGGGGGGCGCAAACTAACTGAAAAATACTGAAAAAAAACCCATCAATTGCAGCCTCACTGTGCCCATCAAATGCAGCTATTGTGCCCATCAAATGCAGCCATTGCGCCCATCAAATGCAGCCATTGTGCCCATCAAATGCAGCCACTGTGCCCATCATACGCAGTCACTGTGCCCCTCATACGCAGTCACTGTGCCCATCTTATGCAGCCACTGTGCCCATCATATGCAGCCACTGTGCCCATCATATGCTGCCACTGGTGCCCGTCATATGCAGCCACTTGTGCCCATAAAATACAGCCACTTGTGCCCGTCAGATGCAGCCACTTGTACCCATCAGATGCAGCCACTTGTGCCCCATTAAATGCAGCCCACTTGTGCCCATCAAATGCAGCCCACTTGTGCCCATCAAATGCAGCCACTTGTGCCCATCAAATGCCGCACTTGTGCCCATCATATGCAGCCACTTGTGCCCATCAAATGCCGCCACTTGTGCCCATCAAATGCCGCCACTTGTGCCCATCAAATGCAGCCACTTGTGCCCCATCAAATGCCGCCAGTTGTGCCCATCAAATGCTGCCAGTTGTGCCCATCATATGCCGCCACTTTTGACCATCAAATGCCACCACTTTTGCCCATCAAATGCCACCACTTTTGCCCATCAAATGCCGCCACTTGTGCCCATCAAATGCCGCCACTTGTGCTCATCATATGCAGCCACTTGTGCCCATCATGTGCAGCCATGCAGCTATTCGTGCCCCATCAAATGCAGCCACTCGTGCCCATCAAATGCATTAATCTATCCATTAGTCATAGAGGGGGTGGAGAGGAGAGAGGGGGCGGCACCCGTGCACCCTTAATGGATGCACCATCACTGTCTCTGACTATGCCTTCATCTGCTTTTCTCCACAAAAGGGTTGAGCCATCTTTATTTAGGAATCATCTGGGGTCACCATCTACTTCCTCGACTGATATGCTGGCTCAGAGAAGATACTGTGATGTAAATCCTGGTGCCTGTGCAGTTCTTCAGAAAAACATATTTAAACAAGCGCTGGAAACTTTCAAACTTCTATGTGCAGTCAAGTGAAGGAAAAACTCCACACAAGCTCAATATCTCTGGTGGTGTGGCTCTCACACTATCAATTGATAGCCAACAGTAGTTTAAACCATGAAAATTCAGAAAGGAGCACCAGACCAAAAAAGCAGGTGAAATCATTTTAATGGTTGGTGAAATAAGTCATACAATAACACATTTTGGGGGCTAAACCACTCTAGCTGCATCAAGGTTCAACACAGGACAAAAATTGAATAGACTCGTAGAACACAGTGACCACACAGATCCATATTAGGATCAGAAATAAATTCTCCTTGTGAAATAACAATGTAACAGTTGCTGGACAGAAAAGTTCAGCCCCTGCTGCAGCTTCCTGCTATTTGTGACTTAAGCTGGCCATAGATGGATTGTTTTATTTATTTATTTATTTTTTTAAAAAGAACATATTCCTTTAGCCACACAAGTGAGGTGGACAGAAGAATCTTCCCCGCTGAGACATTGTATTCTGACAGCGGGTTCCTCCACAGTCAGAATACACTGATCAGCAGCTGCAGCCCATTGGCTAACCAGAGGCTGGAGCGTCCACTTCAGAGGATCCATCCTATCCAGCAGCTCCTATGGAGGTTTGTGACAGACCCAACCGGGTCTTGGATTAAGACCAAGCGAGGCTTGGATTAATTCTCTGAATAAGGACAATAAAGCTTCCCTTCTGGAGCGGATGGAAAGAGGTAATATTAATCTTGTACAGGTTAATGGTCAGAGGAAATATGGTGTCCCTCCTGCAGACTGGATTGGACTAAATTCATTCCACTGTGTCAGCCTGCTGAAACGTTATATGAGTTGGTCTCATAGACTGTTGTAGATGGTTGCTGGCCAGTTTGTGGTGGGATGGGATCACTGTTTATGTTATGTGTGTCTTTGTCCCATTGTGTGCCTCCTAGGTGTGCATTCCCATGGTTAATTAAGGTAAACTGAGTCACCTATTGTTTCTGTCTGTTGGCTAATTTGGTTAACTCTTGGAGGTATCTATGATGGGATTAGCCATGTGTCAACTTTAGCTCGTTATCTAAACCATTGTGTGATGTTTTGGGTAAATATTTGGTTTTATTGTTCATGTGGCGACTGACCTACTGTATCTCTGTTCAATAAACAAGCATTCCTTTGGAGTTTACCTCAACATCTTGTCTGTGTACAATGCTTGGGGTAACAGGGCTAGTATTGGCTCTCGGTCTGCTGGAACGGTTTGGAGGGCAGGAGGCACTGTTTGACAGAAACACCTAATCAAGTGGTTCCGTCACAGGGTAGTTACACTACCTTAGGACTGTCACCAAACATGAAACATGGTGCCTACTTGGCCACAACCATGGAAGCAGCAAGATGATGTTTTGCGGGAACATAATAGGGACAATGTACAACCTCGGCAAAGTTTTATAGTTAGATTCAACTGGGATCATAGTGATAGATAATTTAGATTGTTAGAGTTAGATTTAGATCAGAGGACTCGAAATGTACTAAGCAAAGGGCCAGATTACTGTCCTTCAGACTTTAGGGGGGCTGGACTATGACCAGTGGAAGCAGAAAATACCCTGGCATCAGTAGGCATAAAAAATGCCCCATAATTGGTTTGAATTGGAGGAATAGTACCCCATTGTTGGTATCAATGGGAAGAATAGTACCACTTTGATGGTGTCAGTGGGAGGAATAGTGCCCCATCAATGGTGTCAGTTGGTGGAATAGTGCCCCAAGGGCCCGATAAAGGTAAGCCAATGGTTACATCCGGCCCCCGGGCTGCAGTTTGAAGACCACTGATTTAGATTATTAGAAATGTTTTTTTGGGTTTTTTTTTAAAACACAAGCCAAATAATAATACATGAAAAATAGAGAAACAGCCTGGAGTGTTTACAATGGTAAACGTTTTCTGTTCTGTTAAAGCACTCCCCATGGCTGTTTGGCATATGCTGTTATCCATTTCTGAGACCGTTCCCATTCACATATTAAAACATTTAGCCGTTTCTATGGCTGCCGCACCTACAGCTTCATTACCGTTTCTATCTCCTATTTTCCTTTGTTATTTGGCTGGTGTTGCTTTAGAAACCCACATATCAAAGGGATAACTGTCACATTTCTTTTACAACCGATGCACGCTGCTAATTGGCAATATTCCTAATTGCATTCGTTTCTAGAAGTGTTTGTAGCTGCAAATTAATTACTTTGGTGTTAACCTGTCACCTTGGTTTGCAATGTAATACAAATAAAAATGCTCCGCAACACAGCAAGCACTCCTTGGTGACCCAACTGCGATCTAATGGCTCTATTACACTAAATTGGCATACAATGGTGGAATTTTGTTTAAAACTTTTCATTATAAGATCATTCGTTTAAATTTCTAATCGTGAGTGTGGTCAAATCAACGTTCATTTTCAACAGTGAAAATTCAAGCAGGATTAAATGTTTTTCTCAAAATAATTATTTAACAGTGAACGTTCTGTTTTAAATAACACTTTATGCATTAGCATTCCTAAGGCCTCATGCACACTGGACGTTTTTACAGCTGCTGTTTCTGGCTTCAAGCGTTTTTTTTCTGAAGCCAGTAAACTCCCCAGCATGTTATCCTATGTGTCCATGCACACATAGGATGTTAGCAGCGTTTTTTGTTTGGCAGGGGCGTTTTCTGGCTGAAAAAAACCCTCAGAACTAGTGGGCTTTGAGAAGAGTTTTTCAGCTGTAAAAACGCTCTAAGGCCCCTTTCACACTGGGGCGTTAGGGGGCGTCAGCGGTAAAACAGCGCTATTTTTAGCGCTGTTTTACCGCGGTATTCGGCCGCTAGCGGTGCGGTTTTAACCCCCCGCTGGCGGCCGAAAACGGGTTAAAACTACTCGTACAGCGCGGCTATAGCCGCAGTATTGCCGCGGTATAGCCGCGCTGTCCCATTGATTTCCACTCCAAAGATGCGGCTCGCAGGAGATTTTTTCTTCTCCTGCCAGCGCACCACTTCAGTGTGAAAGCCCTCGGGCTTCCACACTGAACAAACAGCGGAGGCTGTTTAGGGGCGGTTTGCAGGAGGTATTTTTAGCGCAATAACGCCTGCAAACCGCCCCAGCGTGAAAGGAGCCTAACTCTGATAAAAGGTTAAAAATGCTAAAAAACACTGAAAAACTTGGCTATTTGGTGTTTATCAGCGTTTTTGAGCCATAGGCTTTTGTGGGAGTACAGTTGTGCTAAAAAAAAGCTAAAAAAAGTTACAACTAAAAAAACGCTGAAAATCGCTAAAAATTGCTACTGCAAAAACGCTGCAAAACTAATTCTACAGCTACAGCTTTCTACAGCTAATGCTACTGGTGCTTTTATAACGTCCAGTGTGCATGAGGCTTAGGAACCAGTATATCTAGAAAATATGGTCACCCGCTGACTTGACACCATCCACAGACAGCTTAAAGTGTTCGTAATCCTAAAAAAAGAAAAAAAAAAGATCCTGTCCCCTTATAGCAGATTAAACAGCACACTTCCTGTGTTCCCCTTAGTGTACTGACCACGATAATCATGGCTGCTGAGCGCTGATCACTGTGGTCAGATTACATGCCTCCGTCGTCCGCAGCTCTTTTCTCTCCCCCTGTCTATCAGCTCGGAGTCTGTATCTGTGTCTCCACTCACCCCCCCCCCCCCCCTCCTGCCGCTATCAGTAAAAAATTTAAACTTTAACAAAGTCACTTCTATGTTATGCAGCCATAATGCCCTGTGTAAGTATGTTTTTAAAACGATGCTGCTAAATACCTTTTTTTCAGAGATCTTCAGACTGGTCATGTGACTCCTGTCCTCTCTACAAAAGACCGATGAGATTTTTTCGGCGGAAAATGCGACCGTGCATATGCTCCATCGGACTTTTGCTGGCCAAATTCCAGCAAAAAATTTAGAGCATGTTCGGAAAAAGTTCCTATCCGAAAAAGCGATCGTCTGTGGCACATCTATGGCACGTCTGTGGCAGTTCAGATGAGCAAAATCCCTACGCATGCTCGGAAACAATTCGACGCATGCTCGAAGGCATTGAACGTAATTTTCTCGGCTCGTCGTAGTGTTGTACGTCACCGCGTTCTTGATGGTCGTAATTTCAGCAAACTTTTGCGTGACCGTGAATATGCAAGGCAAACTTGAGCGGAATCCCATCGGAAAAGCCGTCATATCTTTTTCTGACGAGAAATCCGCTCGTGTGTATGCGGCATAAGACTTCTCTTACAGTGCAGAATGAGGAAGTGAAAATTCTAACACGATGTGCACTTTCTAAAGTATATAAAGCTGAAGACAGCAGATATACAAGTACAAATTATGTAGGAGGATTTGTTTTATCCCTGTGTATCATCTGGGGCCCATAACTTCACTGGGTATATGTGAGGGTTTACATCCACTTTAAGGTTACAAACACTTTAAAGCCAGCCATAGACAGATCGAACTTCGATCCATCTATGGGCAGGCTGATTGTACTGAAGTTTTTTTGTTCGATCTGCTATAGCTGCTAGCCATAATCATTGTATTCTAACGGCTGTGAAACCTCCGGCTGTCAGAATACAATAGCTCAGAGGGAGGGATTTCCCCATCAACACTTACTGCATTGATGGGGGAATAGAGCATAAAGTATGGCCTGCCTAAAGGCAGCCATAGATGGAACAAATCTCATCCAGTTCAGCAGGGACTGGCTGAGATTTGATCCATCAATAGGCAAACTGGTTGTACTGAAGTATCATACCTCCACATATTTTGAAATGGAAATGAGGGGCACCTACTAGCAAAAGTATGTAGGCATAGGACATGCCCCCTTCCATGCCCTCTTAAAGGAGAATTACTGTATATACTCGAATATAAGTCGTTCCGAGTATAAGTCGAGGCCCTAATTTACCACAAAAAAAATGGGAAAAACTTATTGACCCGAGTATAAGACGAGGGTGAGAAATGCACAGCTACTGTAAGTGGAAAAGAGGGTCAACAATGCCCATTTGCAACCTCACCGTGCCCATTTGCATGCCTCACTGTGCCCATTTGCAGCCATAGGTCCCCCGAACTTCAAACTCGGTAGTTAAGGGTTCCTAGATGCCCCCTAGCTGCAGCCAAAATTTGGGGTCTCTGAACCCAAAGGGTCCCGAAATGACATTGCTGCTGATGGACACAGTTGACTGACTTTGGGGCCCCGTATCTCGGGGCCACTTAGTGCTAGAAACCCCAAATTTGGTGTGCAAACCCAGTGGAACGAGCACCATAAAATATCCAAAGCTGGGGTTTCTAGCAATAAGTGATCCCAAGATATGGCCCCAAAAATCGGTTCAGAAAATGTCAAGCACTTCTTTGCAGCAGAGAATGACGTTTTCCGAACCTACTTTGGGGCCCCGTATCTCGGGGCTTCTTTGTGCTAGGAACCCCAGCTTTGGATATGTTGTGGACCCAGTTCCACTGGGTTAGCACACCAAATTTGGAGTTCCTAGCACCAAGTGGCCCTGAGATACGGGGCCCCAAAGTCGGTTCGGAAAATGAAAATTTTTGCTGCAGAAAAGTGCTTGACTCAAGTATAAGTCGAGGGGTGTACTTTCAGCACAAAAAAATGTGCTGAAAAATTCGACTTATACTCGAGTATATACGGTAACTAAAAAAAAAGATTAGTTAAATCCACAAGGGCTTTCTTTACCACTACTATTCCTTTATATTGGCTTTTAAAATTTTAAAAATGCAGCAATTTAGAAATCAGATGAAAGGTTTAGCACTGGGAAACACTTTTTGAAAGATAAATAGTGAATTTTATGTACAACTATATAGATCAGACCAAAATGAGGGACAAATGAGGAGGAATGAGGGACAGAGGGACATTGCTCCAAATCAGGGACAGTCCTGCTAAATCAGGGACAGTTGGGAGCTATGAAGTATCCATAGGATCAGGGGCGGACCGTCAATTGTGGGTGCACGGACGCTGCCCCCCCTATCCATGCCCCGTCGCCATCCATATCCATGCGCCTGGCCCCTTTCAGGACGCCGGGCGCATTAACTCCTATGGCAGGGATGGGCAGGGGGTGTGTTTTTTGAAGCACTGATTAGAGCCAGAGGCTTTAATAGGCTTCAAAATAGGGTGGGCTTGGAGCCCAGAGCATTGCATCCGGAGCCCACCCAGGTGTGTTGCAACAGCGAATGAATATTCGCTGTTGCAACACTAATCCTCCTCCCGGCCAATGGGGCAGTGGGTCTTATACCAGTCACCTGATTGGCTGAAAGGACAGGTGATCCTATTGGATGCCTAGAAGGAGGGGAGGAGATGCACGGCAGAAGCGAGGAGAAGAGCCGCTGGCCGATGCCTGGATGCCCGCTGATGCCTGATCCCCGCCGCTGCTTGGTGCCCCAATTCCTGACGCTCCTCGGCCCCCCGCTGATGCCCGATCGCCACCAATGCCCGCCACCTAGATGGGGTAAGTGCTGGTGGACTGACCGGCAGACAGCGAGGGGGGGGTTGAGGTATCGCGGGGGGGGGGGGGGCAAATAAATGACCAGGCGCCACTGCATCAGATCCATTAGATTTTTTGCATGCGATTACTGCCGGCAGCTATGGCTGCTGACAGTAATCTAGTTCTGTCAGCAGGGAAGACTGCCCACCGGCAGAACAGTGGTTGCAGAAAATCGCATCATCTATGGCCTGCCTTATTTTTCAAAAGGACACAGAAGATGAATCCAGTGCAATTTTATTACTAATTGTGATAGTATTGTAGCAAAGTCTCTAGCCTCCTCCAGTCTAATGAAGACCTTCAGGGCCAAAGATAGCTGACATCCTCCTGTATGTGGTGGGTTGTGAGGTATAGCGGCTGCAAGGTGGATAAAGTTATTCGGCGCCAGACACTTCTTGGATGTAAAAGAGGTTTTATTTCTCCTAATAGTCCTTTTTATATTTTGAGGGGAAAGAGGGTTAGGGCCTGGACACCCTTAAGCAGTTGCAACTTCAACTGGCAGTCTCCGAGACTTCAATAGGAGGACAGCCGTAATGGGAAAGGCCCCCAGCAAGGCACCACATCTGCGCGTGCAGGATTGATGTCTCCTATTGAAACAGTCTTCAACAGTTCCTAACACAAATCGTTACAGTCCTCTTTACTTCACTACAACTTCTACTTGTAGTTCTTCAGCCCCTTGAGCTCCCGGTCTCTCACTGGACCCTCTGATTCACTGACTCTGAATCCCTGGAGCTCCTCAAAGCTTTGCGGTAGTATCTCTCTCAAGCGTCACCGACGCTTCCCTGCTGGGTCCCTAGCTTGGCACTCCAGATACTTCTCAAGCTTCACCCCCGCTAACTGCGTCACCTCCGCTGGTTGGGTCCCTGACTTGATCACCTCCTGAAGTTTCCCGATTCCCCACCATGGCCTTTCGGTGAGAATGCTGCTTCAGTACTTGCTTCAGTTACTCGCTGTGGTCCCTGGCAAATGTGGCGACAGCTTCCCTTCTACCTCCAACCACTGACAGGTTCTTTGGCCGGCAGAACAGTCAATTATGATTGGACTGCAAGCCTCAATCCCAACCCTGCGCTGCCCTCTTACTTCTGGATAGGCTCTCACACAGCCTGGCAGCCAGATGTCCCTCGGGATAGGTCCAATCACCGGCCTAGCAGCCCGGGGCGTACGACACATATCCACCCAGCCGTCCAGGTGGCACAGATCACCTGACCTCACCTGAATATACAGGTTCTCCCAGCAGGCCAAGGGATTCAAGAAAACCCCTGCCCATTGGCTGAGATACTGATATACCCGTAACCTGACTTTGGGTTGCCCTTCTGTTATCTAGTACCACCAAGTACCCGGCCACCTAGTGGTAGAAGAGAAAAGTGCAACAAGGGCAAACTTAGGGAGAAATCAATGGATCTCTAGCAATTGACCAGGGTAACTATCCCTGGCAAGAGCATTTGTGAGGAGCTCCCTGACTAAACCCAGGGCGCTACACCAAGAATGTTTACCAGCCGTTTAAAGCATAAGAAGACAAACACTTTCCTAAGCCCCGTCTCTGCAAATAAGTAGCACTGAGTGAGAGAACATGGAAGAAACAGGGAGGGGGAACTGAGCTAGCCAGCACTAAGCAGGAGGGGAGGACAAAGGGAGAATCCAAATTATATAGTGAACAAGTTGTAGTCGCCCAAAACAGCCAATAGAATTCAGCATACTTCTGAACAATAAAAAAGCTGATGCAGTTCAATAAGACGGACTAAAAAAATAACATGTGCGTGGGACAGAACATTAGAAGACAAACCTATTGGGCCAAGAACTCTTTGTTCAGCCCTGGTCAGTTATGATATACAGAGGAAAATGGGTGCACATATGTCCTGATTTTTCTTTTGTAACCCTTCTACATGCCTATGAATGTTGGCGGACCCATAAGAATAATGTTTTTCCCAGAAGTGGTTGTTTGTCTGAAACCCCTCAGGGTTATTTCAGCTTGGATACAAATAGCGCTTATCGGAGTCCTGTCTTATGGCCTTCCCTTTTCTCATTTTTGTGGTCCCAGAAAAATCTTCCCCCTGTCCTTGTGTACCGGGAACAATGGGCACTTCTGAGTCCAGCGCAGCTCCTCAAGACAAAATGTGCTAATGTGACTTCTGGCATTTAGTAAGGCGACAATATTTTATTCCTTAATAGTGACATTTTCCTCCCACCGCCATCCAGCCTTGAGGAGAACTTTTGTGCGCTGGCCCAAAAACCGAATGTTGTGTTATTTTCGCGAGGTCAGCAGATATGGCCGCGTTCCCAGCTTCCTCCACAGCAACGCACACTTAGAAAACACTTAAAGGATTATCTCATGTCAGAGATTTCCCTCTATGCAGCATTTGCTCTAAATTCAAGAAAAACTCCATCAAACATGATATTTATCCAAAATAGGCACACTGTGTTCCTGATTACAGCTTACCTACAATTCTCACACCAGGAGAACAAAAATATGCTTTTTTATGCTTTTAAGTATATGTTAATATTATCTATCTATCTATCTATCTATCTATCTATCTATCTATCTATCTATCTATCTATCTATCTATCTATCTATCTATCTATCTATCTGTCTGTCTGTCTGTCTGTCTGTCTGTCTGTCTGTCTGTCTGTCTGTCTGTCTGTCTGTCTGTCTGTCTATCTATCTATCTATCTCTCCTATCTATCTATCTATTGCCCCGTACACACGGTCGGATTTTCCGATGGAAAATGTCCGATCGGAGCGTGTTGTCGGAAATTCCGACCGTGTGTGGGCTCCATCAGACTTTTTTTCATCGGATTTTCCGACACACAAAGTTGGAAAGCAGGAGATAAAATTTTCCGACAACAAAATCCGTTGTCGGAAATTCCGATCGTGTGTACACAAATCCGACGGACAAAGTGCCACGCATGCTCAGAATAAATAAAGAGATGAAAGCTATTGGCCACTGCCCCGTTTATAGTCCCGACGTACGTGTTTTACGTCACCGCGTTTAGAACGATCGGATTTTCCGACAACTTTGTGCGACCGTGTTTAGACAAAACAAGTTTGAGCCAACATCCGTCGGAAAAAATCCTAGGATTTTGTTGTCAGAATGTCCGAACAAAGTGTGTGTACGCCCTATAACTCTCCTTCTATCTATCTATCTATCTATCTATCTATCTGTCTGTCTGTCTGTCTGTCTGTCTGTCTGTCTGTCTGTCTGTCTGTCTGTCTGTCTGTCTGTCTATCTATCTATCTATCTCTATCTATCTATCTATCTATCTATCTATCTATCTATCTATCTATCTATCTATCTATCTATCTATCTATCTATCTATCTATCTATCTATCTATCTATCTATCTATCTTTCTATCTATCTATCTATCTCTCCTTCTATCTATCTATCTATCTATCTATCTATCTATCTATCTATCTATCTATCTATCTATCTATCTATCTATCTATCTATCTGTCTGTCTGTCTGTCTGTCTGTCTGTCTGTCTGTCTGTCTGTCTGTCTGTCTGTCTGTCTATCTATCTATCTATCTCTCCTATCTATCTATCTATTGCCCCGTACACACGGTCGGATTTTCCGATGGAAAATGTCCGATCGGAGCGTGTTGTCGGAAATTCCGACCGTGTGTGGGCTCCATCAGACTTTTTTTCATCGGATTTTCCGACACACAAAGTTGGAAAGCAGGAGATAAAATTTTCCGACAACAAAATCCGTTGTCGGAAATTCCGATCGTGTGTACACAAATCCGACGGACAAAGTGCCACGCATGCTCAGAATAAATAAAGAGATGAAAGCTATTGGCCACTGCCCCGTTTATAGTCCCGACGTACGTGTTTTACGTCACCGCGTTTAGAACGATCGGATTTTCCGACAACTTTGTGCGACCGTGTTTAGACAAAACAAGTTTGAGCCAACATCCGTCGGAAAAAATCCTAGGATTTTGTTGTCAGAATGTCCGAACAAAGTGTGTGTACGCCCTATAACTCTCCTTCTATCTATCTATCTATCTATCTATCTATCTATCTATCTGTCTGTCTGTCTGTCTGTCTGTCTGTCTGTCTGTCTGTCTGTCTGTCTGTCTGTCTATCTATCTATCTATCTATCTATCTATCTATCTATCTATCTATCTATCTATCTATCTATCTATCTATCTATCTATCTCTCCTTCTATCTATCCATCTATCTATCTATCTATCTATCTATCTATCTATCTATCTATCTATCTATCTATCTATCTATCTATCTATCTATCTATCTATCTATCTATCTACAGTCTTGAAAAAGTATTCATACCCTTTGAGATTTTCCACATTTTGTCATGTTACAATCAAAAACGTAAATGTATTTGTAGCGCTGGTAGATTTGCAATCTACCGCATGTTAGGTAAATTTAGTAATATGGGCGTTAGGAAGGTAAAAGTTTGCCTCTGTTCCAGCTTGGCTGACGTTGTGTGTGCTTCCGTGCTGACCGGTGGGTGTCGCTGTTACCACTGGTCAGTGTTGGAAAGGCAACGTGTCGAAGCGCATGGATGCTCTTCTGTCTCGGAGACAAGCTCGGTGGAGGTGGTCCTCTGAGTTACATTCTGGGAAGAGGGTATGCATGGGACAGACGCCATTTTCTAGGGTCGTTTTTACAGTCACCTGCTGGCCCTCCTGGCCGACAGGTATACGTTAAGGAGCTACCTCGTGGTTCTCCGATCGGGAGGCCCACGATGCTACGGCGCAGGGGTGGGTCCAGAGGCTTGTCTGGGGCCTACCACCGTGGCCGAGGAATGGTCCTGAGCTGTCGGTCCTGTGTGACGAAGCTGAACAGCCGAGGAGATCCCAGGGGAGGACCCGTCTTGGAGAGATCACGCAGCGTGCTGGTCTATAGAGGGGCCTGGTGACTCGGTTGGAGGACGTATCCGAAAGTGACTATACAGCATAGTGTTGCCGGTCTGGCTTAAAGGTTCAGGCACTGTGACTGCAGAGAAAAATCTGATACATCCTGTGGCAGAGGATCGTACGGGTTTACCTCCAGACAAGTCTGTGGCAGAGACTTTGATTCGTGCTGCGCACTGGCTGCTAGACCGGTGAGAGAGGCCTATCCAGGCGAGCAAGGAGTGTGTCCCACGAGGGGAGCGCATTCCACATGTTATCTGAATTCTACCGGGACATTTGTCGCTAAGATTCTACAAGAAGATATTTGAGTTTCTCCTGAAAGTTTCCTTTTCCGCCTCTTTCCTGCTACTTCCTAAAGTTGTCTGTTTAATAAAGCATTGAAAACGTACTCCAGTGTTGGTGCGTGTGTCGTCCAGAAGTAAACTCAACGGAACCCCTAGACCCGGTGCCGGTGAAACAGAGGGAAGCAAAGTGAAGGTAACAGACCCGCTTAAACCAGCAGCTCCACCGTGAGTTAGTGCTACATATTTTTTGGGGATTTTATGTGATAGACCAAGACAAAGTGGCACATAATTGTGAAGTGGAAGGAAAATGTTTTTCAAAATTCTTTACAAATAAATATGTGAAAAGTGTGGGGTGCATTTGTATTCAGCCCCCCGAGTCAATACTTTGTAGAACCTCCTTTCACTGCAATTACAGAAGACAAATGTCTTTTTGAGGGATGTCTCTACCAGCTTTGCACATCTAGAGAGCGACATTTTTGCCCATTATTTTTTGCAAAATAGCTCAAGCTCTGTCAGATTGGATGGAGAGCGTCTGTGAACAGCAATTTTCATGTCTTGCCACAGATTCTCAATTGGATTTATGTTTGGACTATGACTGGGCCATTCTAACACATGAATATGCTTTGATCTAAACCATTCCATTGTAGCTCTGGCTGTATGTTTAGGGTCAATGTCCTGCTGGAAGGTCTCTTAGATTGTGAGCTCTAAGGAGCAGGGCCACCTGATTCCTACTGTATTAAAGTGTATTGTATCTGTACTGTCTACCCTCAAGTTGAAAAATGCTGCGTAAACTGTTGGGGCTATATAAATCCTGTAAATTAAAAATAATAAAAGGTGAACCTCCACCACCACCCCAGTCTTAAGTTTTTTGCAGACTCTAACAGGTTTTCTTCTAAAATTGCCCCATATTTGGCTCCATCCATCTTCCCATCAACTTTGACCAGCTTCTCTTTTCCTGCTGAAGAAGAGCATCCCCACAACATGATGCTCCACCACCATGTTTCACGGTGGGTATGGTGTGTTCAGGGTGATGCGCAGTGTTAGTTTTCCACCACACGCAGCGTTTTGCTTTTAGACCAAAAAGTTAAATTTTGGTCTCATCTGACCAGAGCACCTTCTTCCACGTGTTTGCTGTGTCGCCCACATGGCTTCTCGCAAACTGCAAACGGGACCTCTTATGGCTTTCTTCTTGCCACTCTTCCATAAAGGCCAGATTTGTGGAGTGCACGACTAATAGTTGTCCTGTGGACAGATTCTCCCACCTGAGCTGTGGATCTCTGCAGCTCCTCCAGAGTTACCATGGACCTCTTGGCTGCTTCTCTGATTAATGCTCTCCTTGCCCAGCCTGTCAGTTTAGGTGGACGGCCATGTCTTGGTAGGTTTGCAATTGTGTCATACACTTTCCATTTTCGGATGATGGATTGAACAGAGCTCCGTGAGATGTTTAAAGCTTGGGATATTTTTTTATAACCTAACCCTTCTTTATGCTTCTCCACAACTTTATCCCTGGACTGTCTGGTGTATTTGTTGGCCTTCATGATGCTGTTTGTTCACTAAGGTTCTATAACAAACCTCTGAGGGCTTCACAGAACATCTGCATTTATACTGAGATTAAATTACACTCAGGTGGACTTGATTTACTAATTAGGTGACTTCTGAAGGCAATTGGTACCACTAGATTTTAGTTAGGGGTATCAGAGTAAGGCTCGGTTCACACTGGGGCGACTTGGGATCCGACTTGTACGCCCTCAAGTCGCCCCAAGTCGCCCCAGAAATAGTTTCAATGGGAGTGAACGCTAGCGTCTTAATAGACGCTACTGAAGTCGCTCCGACTTCAGAGCGTACTCCCTGTACTACTTTGATCCGACTTGGTAGGCGACCTGTACCATAGAAATCAATGGAAGTCGCCTCCAAGTCGGATCTCTCTGTAAAGTCAAGCGACTTTGCAGGGAAAACCCCTCCCTCCCCCCCTCCCTCCCAGAGAGCTGATTGGCCACAGGCGAAGTCGCCTGTCATGGAGGCGACTTCAAGTCGCCTTGTAATTTGCTGAAGTCGCGCTGAAGTCGCGCTGAAGCCGCGTTGAAGTCGCGCTGAAGCCGCGTTGAAGTCGCGCTGAAGCCGCGTTGAAGTCGCGGTACAAAGTCGCGCTGAAGTCGTGTTGCCCCAGTGTGAACCGACCCTGAGAGCCCATTCACACAGGGGCAACTTTGGATCCGACTTCAAGTCGCCCCTAGTCGCCTCAAGTCGCGCTACATGGAAAAATCAATGTAAGTGAATGGATCTGTCTTAATGCACACTACTGCAGTCGCTCCGACTTCAGAAAAGGTTCCTGTACTACTTCAATCCGACTTGAAGGCAACTTGTACCCATTGATTTCAATGGAAGTTGCCTCCAAGTCTGATCACTGTTCATACTGAGGCAACTTTACAGGAAGCAGAAAGGAAACAGAAAGTAATTTCCTCCACTAAACAGCCAGCCCCCTCCTTCTCACACACCGCTGATAAGCTCTGATTGGCCACTTGTAGAGTTCCCTGTCCTGCAGGCGACTTCAAGTTGTGTTGTAAGTTGCCCCAAGTCGTGCTGTGATTCATACTCAAGTCGTGTCCAAGTTGCCTCCCAAAGTCGCGCTGGAAGTCATGTTGCCCCTGTGTGAATGGGCTCTAAAGGGGGCTGAATACAAATGTATGCCACACTTTTCACATATTTATTTGTAAAAAAAATTTAAAAACATTTATCCTTTCCTTCCACTTCACAACTATATGCCACTTTGTGTTGGTCTATCACATAAAACCCTAATAAAATACATTTACGTTTTTGGTTGTCACATGACAAAATGTGGAAAATTTCAAGGCGTATGAATACTTTTTTTAAGGCACTGTATCTATCTAACCACTAAAATTTCATATATACTTTAACATTATTAAAACATGGAAGAGTGACGGCAGAAAAAAAAAAAAACAAGCCCAGATGGGCCATTAAATCTGCCCTTTTTTATTTTACTTTTTTGGTCTGAATATAGATCGAGGATCTCCAAATTATGGGTTGCAGGCCACATCCTGTGGGGTACTAGATTTTATCTGGCCCCCTAGCCACGGTCAGTGGTGTATCCTCAATGTGCCAAATTGAGGATTAAGGTCAGCAGAGGCTGCCTATGGTCTCCACTTCAACCAACCCAATCCCTATGTAACTGGGGACTCTGATGGGGATTTTGATGTAAGGTGGACTCTAATGGTGACCCTGATGTAAGGGGGGCTCTGATGTAAGGGGGGCTCTGATGTAAAGGGAGCTTTTATGGGGACTCTGATGTAAGGGAGGATTCTTATGGGGGGACTTTGATTTAAGGGGGATTTTGATGCCTATAGTCTCTGCTTCAACCCAATCCTTAAGTAAAAGGGTACTGTGGTGTAAGGGAGATTCTGATGTAAGGGGTACTGTGATGGGCACTCTGATATAAGGGGGATTCTGATGTAAGGGGAACTCTGATGGGGGTTTATATGTAAGGGGGGCTTTGATGGGGACTTGGAGGTAAGGGGGATATTGATGCCTATGGTCTTTGCTTCAAGCCAATCCCTATGAAACAGGGAACTCTGATGTAAGGGGGACTCTAATTGGGACCCTGATGTAAGGGAGGCTGTGGTGGGGACTCGAATGTAAGGGGGGGCACTTATGGGGACTTTAATGTAAGGAGGGCTCTGGTGGGGACCCTTATGTAAGAGGGACTCTGATGGGGACTTTGATGTTGGGGGATTCTGATGCCTATAGTCTCAACCTCAACCTAATCCCTATGTAACTGGGGACCCTGATGTAAGGGTTACTCTAAAGGGTACTCTGATGTAAGGGGTACTGTACTATAAGGGGGACTCTGATGGGGATTCTTATGTAGGGGGGTATCTGATGGAAACTCTGATATAAGGTGGACTTTGATAGGGACTTTGATGTAAGGAGATTCTAATGTCTAAGGTCTCAGCTTCAACCCAGACACTACGTAACAAGGGACTCTGATGTAAGGGGGATCCTTATGTAAGGTGCACTCTGATGGGGACTGTAATGTAGGGGGAACTCTGAGATAAGGTGTACTCTGATCCTGATGTAAGGGGTTCTCTAACGGGGGGCCTGATGTAAGGGGGGGGGGGGCTCTAATGTTAGTGGGGTTCTGATGCCTCTAGCTTCCTTTTTTTAACCCAATCCCTATGTAACCAGGTATTCTAACGGGGACCCTGATGTAAGGGAGACTCTTAACGGGATTTCGGTAAGTCTGTGAATATTTGTAAAATATAGGATGTGGCTCCCATACTAAAACATTTGTAATCCCCTGCTATACATGCATGCTTACCCCAAGCATGTTAATTTACTGTTGACTGACTTACTAACTCTGCTGGAAGTTTGCTTCAAGCATCAACTACTCTTTCGGTAAAATAATAACTTCTAAGGTTAATGTAATTTCAAAAGTAATTTTTTTTAAAAAAAAATCAGCAGCTTTTATTAAAATCTCTGATGACCCGATCATGAAGGTCCTTGTTCAGGCACGCCCGGGTAAAGGGTGACAACACTCTGTTCCTGTCTCCCAGTTATGCCTCATTATTGTCACCCTGTCACTTGAACGTCAAGTTTAGAGAAATGGAAGTGTACTTATGCTTTTGTCTTGCAGAGTATTGCCCCCCGGGGACGATCTGTATGACACGACTCTGTAGGATTACAGCACATTTAAAGGTGAAGTCCAAGTTCCCTGTCACTTTAAATCATTTGTTTGGGCCAATGTGCTACATTTTACAAGAATAATATAGCAGCAGCCATGCCTAGTAATGAGCGTCTTGTTGGAGCTCCGTCTCCCCGGACCTCGCACCCTGACAAAGGTTCCATGCAGATGTGATCGGCATTCCATCCGGGGACATAAGAAAGAAACGCTTAGGTGAAGAATAGGGCAGGAATCCCAGGCATGCAACACACTTCATGGGGCGATGACAAAAGGATCTAATCTCCACGCCATTCTCCATGAAATGCCAATTTCATTACTCCGGCATTTTTAGCACATACCAGAAATACTAAACTCTGACTTGTGGTTGGTGCTGTATAGTTCCATTATATTTACTATAAAAAAAAAACCTCCTAAAATAACACTAAAGCTATATCCATGGACTCCCAAGAGGAGAGCCAGAAAGCACTATTTATATCTAAATTGTTTAACCACTTCAGCCCCGGAAGAATTGGCTGCTCAATGACCGGGCCATTTTTCCCGATACGGCACTGTGTCGCTTTAACTGACAAATGCGCGGTCGTGCCGCGCTGTACCCAAACAAAATTGACGTCCTTTTTTTCCCCACAAATAGAGCTTTCTTTTGGTGGTATTTGATCGCCTCTGCGGTTTTTATTTTTTGCGCTATAAACAAAAAAGTAACGACAATTTTGAAAAAAACCCCACAATATTTTGTACTTTTTGCTGTAATAAATAGCCCCATTTTTTTTTTTAAAAAGCAAATTTTTTCCTCAGTTTAGGCCGATATGTATTCTTCTACATATTTTTGGTAATAAAAATACGCAAAAAGCCTATATTGATTGGTTTGTGCAAAAGTTATAGCGTCTAAAAATAGGGGATAGATTTATGGCATTTTTACTTATTTATTTTTTTTACTAGTAATGGTGGCGATCTGCATTTTTTATCGTGACTGCGACATTATGGCGGACACATCGGACACTTTTGACACATTTTTGGGTCGATTGACAATTATACAGCGATCAGTGCTATAAAAATGCACTGATTACTGCATAAATATCACTGGCAGGGAAGGGGTTAACACTAGGGGGCGATCAAGGGGTTAACTGTGTTCCCTATGTGTGTGTTCTAACTGTGAGGGGATGTGTCTGACTATAGTAGATGGGATATTATTATTATTATTATACAGGATTTATATAGCGCGGACAGTTTACGCAGCGCTTTACAACATTAGGGCAGACAGTACAAGTACAATACAATTCAATACAGGAGGAATCAGAGGGCCCTGCTCGTTAGAGCTTACAATCTAGGAGGGAATATCGTGGCTCGCGCATGCAAAGTAGGGAACCAGGAAGTGAAGCCGCAAGGCTTCACTTCCTGATTCCCTTACCGAAGATGGTGGTGCCTCCACCCGAGAGCCGAGGGACAGATCGGCTTCGGGTGCCAACATCACGAGCGCCCTGGACAGGTAAGTGTCCATATTTGACTACATATAACTTTAAAAAAAAAATTTGGCGGAACTCTGCTTTAACCAGTGTTTATGTGTACACAGTGAAGTGTTTTTAGTAAGGGATGTCCTGGATGTTATTCCCTGCTTTGCATCCCTCACATCCCTGCTGACAGGACAGAGCTCTGCCTTGTTTACATATGTCATATGACATACGTTTACATCAGCAGGCGTCGGCGGATTTCCATTGGCCTGCAGCAAAAAATTGCCTGATTGGTTTCACTGGACTCTCCCAGCTGCTTCAGAGGCTAAATCTACCTTAGATTGTAAGCTCCTTGAGGGTAGGGACTGATGTGAATGTACAATGTATATGTAAAGCGCTGTGTAAATTGACGGTGCTATATAAGTACCCGAAATAAATAAAATAAATAAAAATAAATAAATCAAAAAACAGTCAGACAGCTTCTTGATTCTGCCTCTGAAGCAGCCGGGAGAGTCCGGTGAAACCAGTCAGGAGATTTTTCGTGACCACAACAGTATCACCCTGAGGATTTGAAGCATGGCATAACCTGTAATGACTAAGCATTGAATTTGATGAAGTACCCTAGGACCGGATAAGTACCTGTTCATATTTTATCCTAAAGGAATATTGACTGTGCTATGCCCCGTACACACGATCGGAAATTCCGCCAGCAAAAGTCCGACGAGAGCTTTTGGTCAGAAAATGCGATCGTGTGTATGCTCCATCGGACTTTTGCTTGCGAGATTTCAGCCAGCAAAAGATTGAGAGCAGGTTCTCAATTTTTCGGTCGGAAAAAGTTTTGATCGGAAATTCCGATCGTTTGTACCAATTTCGACACGCAAAGTTCCTACGCATGCTCGGAAACAATTCGACGCATGCTCTGAAGCATTGAACTTCATTTTCTCGGCTCGTCGTAGTGTTGTACGTCACCGCGTTCTTGGCGGTCGAAAGTTCAGCCAACTTTTGTGTGACCGTGTGTATGCAAGCCAAGCTTGAGCGGAATCCCGTCGGAAAAACCATCCAAGATTTTTCCGACGGAACATCCGCTCATTACAAATCACCTAGTCCGGACTACGCACTTCATAAGGACCTCACGGGACTCTCAATGGTAGTCCAGTGCTTTATAGACTGTTAATCCAATTTTAGTGCGAGGGAGGGAGTCTGGGATACAGAGTGATCCCACTATTGAATATACAGTATGGATATATGAAAGACATTTTACTTTCACATCTTGTTCCTGACATTTGAACCTCCTCTAGACCACTGTTAATACATTTAATCCAGTGTTTGATTGCTTTCACCATCGGTCCATGTTCATTTGGAGTTGGGATTTTGGTGCAGCATCCATGTTTTCTGTGGATCATCTTTAATTTTTTACCTCATAGTACAATTTTGCCAACTACCATGGTGTATTATTCCTTCAATATTTCTCCCTCAAGTAGCTCAGTGCTTATATAGAGGACATTATATATAATGCATACAACATAATAGTATTTATGGTTTTACAATACAACCGTAGAGGTGGTCACATTCTTTTAGCAATGTATATGGTTTGTTATATGTGTGTTTTTACATGTAGCTTTGTAGAACTTTTTAATACTATTAACCACTTCAGCCCCAGAAGGATTTAGCCCCTTCCTGACCAGAGCACTTTTTGCGATTCTGCACTGCGTCGCTTTGCACCCAAACCAAATTGACATCCTTTTTTCCCACAACTAGAGCTTTCTTTTGGTGGTATTTGATCACCTCTGCGGTTTTTATTTTTTTCACTATAAACAAAAAAAGAGCGACAATTTTTTAAAAAAAGCATTGTTTTTTACTTTTTGCTATAATAAATATCCCAAAAAAAATATAAAAAAACAAATTTCTTTCTCACTTTAGGAAGATATGTATTCTTCTACATATTTCTGATAAAAAAATCGCAATAAGCGTATATTGATTGGTTTGCGCAAAAGTTATCACGTCTACAAAATAGGGGACAGATTTATGGCATTTTTATTATTAATTTATTTTATTAGTAATGGTGGCAATCTGCGATTTTTATTGTGACTGCGACATTATGGCGGACACATCGGACACTTTTATCACTATTTTGGGACCATTGTCATTTATACAGCGATCAGTGCTATAAAAATGAACTGATTACTGTGTAAATGACACTGGCAGTGAAGGGGTTAAACACTAGGGGGCGATCAAGGGGTTAAGTGTGTCCTAGGCAGTGATTCTAACTGTGGGGGGGATGGGCTACCACTGACGTGACAGCGATCACTGCTCCCGATGGCAGGGAGCAGTAGATCCCTGTTATGTCACTAAGCAGAAAAGGGAAATGCCTTGTTTACATAGGCACCTCCCTGTTCTGCCGCTCCGTGACACGATCACGGGCCCCCGGCGGACATCGGTGGTCACGGTGTACGCTGCGGGCACGTGCCCACAATGCCACGATTTAAAGGGGACCTACCTGTATGCCCATTTGCCCAGCCATGCCATTGTGCCAACGTACATCGTCGTGCGCTGGTCGGCATGTGGTTAAAGTTTAAAGTTTTTGCCTTATTGAGATGTACGGGGGGCTGTGGGAGTTTTTTGTCGTGTCTAGTGTTCAGGTGGTTGATCTAAATTCAGTTTTTTTATTCTTGAGTTACACATTAATATGGAGTTGCTCCCCCCCCCCCCTTTTCTGGCTATAACAGCCTCAACTCTTCTTGGAAAGCTTTCCTCAAAATTTGGAGTGAGTCTGTGGATATTTGTTCCCATTCAGTCAATTGAGCCTTTGTGCCATAAGGTACTGATGTAGGACAAGAAGATTTGGCTCATAACTGGAGTGCCAATTAATCACTTAGTGTATGTTTCCACTAGTGCGACTTTTCATGCAACTTTGGACTGAAAAGTCGCATGACAAATTGTATCCCATGATTTCCAATGAGTACCGTTTATATCTGTGCGACTTCAAGTCGCAGCGACTTCAAAGTAGTCCCTGCACTACTTTGGTCCCACTTTGATGCGACTTGAGGTCCATAGATACAGGCATTGCTTCAAATCGCGGTAAAAAGTCGCGGTAAAATCGCGGTAAAAAATCGCGGCAAAATCGCGCGACTTTAGGGACGCAATAGTGGAAACATAGCCTAAAGCTGCATACGCACGGTCGGAATTTCTGTCAAAATAGTGTTATGGGAGCTCTTGGTCGGATATTCCGACCGTGTGTATGTTCCATCCAACTTTTTCTGTCTGAAAAAGATTGAGAGCTGGTTCTCTATTTTGGTTCTCTATTTTTCCGACGGAAAAAGTTCTTGACGGAAATTCCGTTCGTTTGTATGCAATTCCAATGCGCAAAATTCCTACGCATGCTCGGAAACAATTCGACGCATGCTCGGAAGCATTGAACTTCATTTTCTCGGCTCCTCGTAGTGTTGTACGTCACCGCGTTCTTGACGGTCGAAAGTTTAGAGAACTTTTGTGTGACCGTGTGTATGCAAGCCAAGCTTGAGCGGAATTCCGTCGGAAAAACCATCCAAGATTTTTCCGACGGAAATTCCGCTTGTGTGTACAGGGGAAAAAGGTGTTCACTAGGGCTGGGGTCGGGGCTCTGGTGTTGTCCACTTTTGACTTCCTCCACACTAAACTCATGAATCCATGTCTTTATAGAGCTAGCTTTTTGTAAAGGGAGACAGTTGTGTTCAATCAAAAAAAAGGACCTTCACCAAACTGTTAGCACAAGGTTGGAAGTGCACAATTTCCGAAATCGTCTTTTAGCAATATCCTTCCCTGGAAATCAAAACATTTAGAAAAGGGTTTACATATCTGACAATCATGCATGCCTGTGTATGAGACCATTTGCGCTGGAGTTAAGCTAGTTGCACATTGCTCGAATTTTGACCTATTCCTGCTGGTTTGGCTGAAACTCGAGCAGTGTTTTGCCCTACCAGCATCATTCCATTCTACAAAAGTCTGTGTAATTGAAGGACCTTTCTTGAAGGAGCTGCATTTGATGGGCACAGTAGTGGCGTTTGATGGCACAGTGGCAGCATTTGATGGGCACAGTTGCAGCATTTGATGGGCACAGTGGCTGCATATGATGGGCACAGTGGCTGTATTTGATGGGCACAGTGGCTGTATTTGATGGGCACAGTGGCTGCATTTGATGGGCACAGTGGCTGCATTTGATGGGCACAGTGGCTGCATTTGATGGGCACAGTGGCTGCATTTGATGGCACAGTGGCTGCTATTGATGGGCACAGTGGCTGCATTTGATGTATTGTTTTTTTCCCCGAATTTTTCACTTCGTTTGCGCCCCCAAGAAATTTTGAGCACCAGCCGCCACTCTAGATGGGGTTAATTATGGTAAACATTGCTCTCTGTAGCCTATAGCTGGCTATAGATGGATTGAAATAGAACAGTGTTTCTCAACTCCAGTCCTCAAGGCACCCCAACAGGTCATGTTTTCAGTCTTTCCATTATTTTGCACAGGTGATTTGATCAGATTCACTGCCTTAGTAATTACCACAGCTGTTTCATCTGAGGGAAATCCTGAAAACATGACCTGTTGGGGTGCCTTGAGGACTGGAGCTGAGAAACACTGAAATAGAAGAAGAGGAAAGCTAGTTAGGACTTTTACAGAGGAGTTCCACCCAAAAGTGGAACTGCTGCTCGTTTGTCGCCTCTCCCCCTCCGGTGCCACAAGTGGCACCTTTTGGGGAGGAGGGGGGACAGGATCTCTGTCTTTGACAGGGATCCTGTTCCCACTTCTGGGAGTCCACGCCGCGGCCCATGATGTCACCGCGGGGCTTCCTCCTCCTCCCCCTGTCGCCGGGCCAGTAGGAGAGAGGAGCGGGGCCTCGCGCATGCGCAGCAGGGTTCCCGGCATGAAGCCGTAAGGCTACATTGCCGGGTTCCCTTACCCGCAATGGCGGTGGCAGCACCCGACAGCTGATGGAAACATCACCTGAGGTGCCGACATCGCTGGACTCCAGGACAGGTAAGTGTCCTATTAAAAGCCAGCAGCTGCAGAATGTGTAGCTGCTGGCTTTTAATTTTTTTCTTTTTTTTTTGGGTGGACCTCCGCTTTAATTATGTAAACAGGTAAGCAGCAATTTTTTAATACTTTTTATTATTTTATGTTAAATACTACGTAAACCTAGCATTTCATATTCCTGATATGTGCCTGTGGTACATGTACTTGTATGAGAAAGTATCCTGTTCTCTTTGTATTGCTTCCTTTGTGTGAAATCCCTGGTGTTCCTACCAGTCCCTCTGCTTTTCTATTAAAAAATGACCATACTAAGCAGGAGAACACATTGTGGTCAGTTATCTAGCTGTGCTGGGAACTCAGCCTGCTTTCCTCCAATGATCAGACTTGTCCTGAAACCCCCCTCCCCCCGCCCCAGCACAGCCATTCACTGGAAAGATCAGTATACTGCTGTTTCTCTTCCCCCAGCTCTTATGCAGCTGAGAACATAGGGAATGTGATCACTTATATAAAAGGGAATAAAGGTATTTATAATGTATTTTTTTTTTTTTTTTCTATACACATATGTTTTGCCTTTCATTTCTATCTAAAACTGAAGACCCCCACGAAAAATGAAAAGTCAGCAGCTACAAATACTGCAGCTGCTGACTTTTAATATATGAACACTTATGCCGCGTACACACGAGCGGACTTTACGGCGGACTTTGCCCGGCGGACTTTTCGACGTACTTTCCGACGGACTTTCTGAATGAACGGACTTGCCTACACACAATCCACCAAAGTCCGTCGAATTTGTACGTGATGACATACGACCGGACTAAAACAAGGAAGTTCATAGCCAGTAGCCAATAGCTGCCCTAGCGTGGCTTTTTGTCCGTCGAACTAGCATACAGACGGCGGACTTTTCGACCGGACTCGATTTCAACGGATAAATTTTAAACAAGTTTCAAATCTAAGTCCGTCCAACTTTTGAGCAAACAAAGTCCGCTGGAGCCCACACACATCGAATTGTCCGACCAAATCCCGTCCGCCGGGCAAAGTCCACCGTAAAGTCCGCTCGTGTGTACGCGGCATTACATATCCAGTGAGCCTGCTATGTTGGCACCTCAGCTGATCTTTGGATCGGCTGTTGGGTGCAGCCGCCGCCATTCCTGGTAAGGGTTCCCTACTGCGCATGCATGCTGCGCTTTCTAATTGGTCCGGCGGCAGAGGAAGGGGGCTCAACAAAAAACTGGTACCAGTTCTCCCCTCTGAAAGGTGCCAAATGTGGCACCGAAAGGGGGGGGAGATGGATAAGCGGAAGTTCGCTTTAAGTTATGTAAATGGGAACATGCAAATATATAGTAAGTGTTATCCCAATTTGACTGCAAAAGCAGACATAAACTATAATGTTGAACAATATGATTTATGTTGCATTTGTTCTCTTTATTCTAAGTTACAAATTCCTAATGTGGTGACCTTTCAACAAAAATCCAAGAAATTATTCTTATGCTATGTACACACGATCGGACATTCCGACAACAAAATCCTGGCTTTATTTCCGACGGATGTTGGCTCAAACTTGTCTTGCATACACACGGTCACACAAATGTTGTCGGAAATTCCGAACGTCAAGAACGCGGTGACGTACAACACGTACGACGAGCCGAGAAAAATGAGGTTCAATAGCCAGTGCGGCTCTTCTGCTTGATTCCGAGCATGCGTGGAATTTTGTGCGTCAGAATTGTGTACATACAATCGGAATTTCCAACAACGGATTTTGCTGTCGGAAAATTTGAGAACCAGCTCTCAAATTTTTGTTGTTGGAAATTCTGACAAAAAATGTCCGATGGAGCGTACACACGGTCGGAATTTCCGACAACAAGCTCCCATCGAACATTTGTTGTCGGAAATTCCGATCGCGTGTACGTGGCATAAGTGTGGAAAATTGATAAAATCTGTAAAAAAAAGAAATAAACTAAAATGATCAGACAACAGATGACACACTTGTTTAGTCTCAGTTCATTTTTTTTCCAGTGATGTACATTCAGAAATGTTGAAGTCACCTTTTACATCATGAATAAGAAAAGCAGAAAAGAAATATTATTGCCAAAGCTCAACAAACTGTGAAGCCCCGTAATATTGGCCTCATGGTCTTCAATTTCTTCTTGCACAATTGTTAAAAACATCTCAGATACAGTGAGGGAAAAAAGTATTCGATCCCCTGCTGATTTTGTACGTTTGCCCACTGACAAAGAAATGATCGGTCTAAAATTTTAATGGTAGGTTTATTTTAATAGTGAGAGACAGAATAACAACAAAAATATTCAGAAAAACGCATTTCAAAAAAGTAATCAATTGATTTGCATTTTAACCAAAAGATTTGGCTGCTGAATGACCGGGCCATTTTTTGTGATTCGGCACTGAGTCGTGCGGCGCCTCACCCAAACAAAGTTGATGTCTTTTTTTCCCCACAAATAGAGCTTTCTTTTGGTGGTATTTGATCATGTCTGCGGTTTTTGTTTTTTGCGCTATAAACAAAAAAAATAGCGACAATTTTGAAAAAAAAACACAATATTCTGTACTTTTTGCTATAATAAATATCCCCATTTTTTTTTAAAAAAAGCAAATTTTTTCTCAGTTTAGGCCGATATTTATTCTTCTATATATTTTTGGTAATAAAAATCGCAATAAGCGTATATTGATTGGTTTACGCAAAAGTTACAGCGTCTACAAAATAGGGCTATATCTATATCATTTTTATTATTTTTTTTTTTTTTACTAGTAATGGCGGTGATCTGAGATTTTTATCGGGACTGCGACACTATGGCGGACACATCGGACGCTTTTGACACATTTTTGGGACCATTGTCATTTAAACAGCAATCAGTGCTATAAAAATGCACTGATTATTTTAAAAATGTCACTGGCAAGGAAGGGGTTAAACACTAGTGGGCGATCAAGGGGTTAACTGTGTTCCCTCTCTGGGAGATGACAGATCGCTGTTCATACTTTGTATGAACAGACAATCAGTCTCTTCTCCCCTTAGAGAACCTGAAACACACACAGATCCCGGTTCTCGGTGTGTCACGAGCAATCGCGGGAGCCCGCACTCGCATCAGCTCTGGGGGTGCCTAGAGGGTGGCCTAGTGGCCACATGGTGAAGCGACGTTACATAATGTTGTTTCGCCCAGCCGTGCCATTCTGCCGCAGTAAAACTTTTTTTGACCCCTTCGCAAAACATGACTTAGTACTTGGTGGCAAAAGCCTTGTTGGCAATCACAGAGGTCAGATGTTTCTTGTAGTTGGCCACTAGGTTTGCACACATCTGACATTTGGTAACTCGAACCTTCAACTCCCTCCACATATTTTTTATGGGATCAAGGTCTGGAGACTGGCTAGGCCACTCCAGGACCCTAATATGCTTCTTCTTGAGACACTCTTTTGTTGCATTGGCCGTGTGTTTTAGGTCATTGTCATGCTGGAATACCCATCCACGTCCCATTTTCAATGCCCTGGCTGGGGGAAGGAGGTTCTAACCCAAGATTTGACGGTACATGGCCCCTTCCATCGTCCCTTTGATGCAGTGAAGTTGTCCTGTCCCCTTAGAAGAAAAACACCCCCAAAGCATAATGTTTCCACCTCCATGTTTGATGGTGGGGATGGTGTTCTTGGGTTCATAGGCAGCATTCCTCCTCCTCCAAACACAGCGAGTTAAGTTGATGCCAAAGAGCTAGATTTTGGTCTCATTTGACCACAACACTTTCACCCAATTCTCCTCTGAAGCATTCAGATGTTCATTAGCAAACTTCAGACGGGCCTGTACATGTGCTTTCTTGAGCAGGGGGACATAGCGGGCGCTGCAGTATTTCAGTCCTTCACTTCCAATTGTTTCTTGGTGACTATGGTCCCAGTTGCCTTGAGATCATTGACAAGATTCCCGTGTAGTTCTGGGCTGATTCCTCACCGTTCTCATGATAATTAAAACTCCACTAGTTGAGAACTTGCATGGAGCCCCAGACCAAGGGAGATTAACAGTTATTTTGTGTTTCTGCCATTTGTGAATATTCGCACCAGCTGTTGTCACCCTCTCACCAAGCTGCTTGGCGATGGTCTTGTAGCCCATTCCAGCCTTGTGTAGGTCTACAATCTTGTCTCTGACATTCTTGGACAGCTCTTTGGTCTTGGCCATGATGGAGAGATTGGAATCTGATTGATTGCTTCTGTGGACAGGTGTCTTTTATACAGGTAACTCGCTGAGAGGAGCACTTATTTTAAGAAAGTGTTTCTAATCTCAGCTCGTTACCTGTATAGAAGACACCTGGGCGCCAGAAATCTTGCTGATTGATAGGGGAGCAAATACTTCTTTCAATCATTAAAATGCAAATCAATTTATACATTTTTTAAAATGCGTTTTTCTGGATATTTTTGTTGTTATTCTGTCTCTCACTGGTAAAATAAACCTACGATTAAAATTCTAGACTGATCAATTCTTTGTCAGTGGGCAAACGTACAAAATCAGCAGGGGAACAAATACTTTTTTCCATCACTTTAAATATTGTGGACTTCCTTTTAGGCAACACAAATGAGTACTGTCCATTATAATTTTTATTATTTGCAGTAACAGTTACATTTTGAACACAAGCTTTTGGGGCCTACCACTTCTCCGCCCAAGCAGTATCTCATTTCTCCTTAAGAACTACTTAAAAAAGAAATTAAATATAAATACATTTTGCAATTCACTTATTTACCTCTTCTATAGTGTTTCAAAAGGAATGATGGCTGTGCCCAAATCCAGAGACACCCATTAGCACCTAAAGTGTTGCCAACATATTCACCAGCCAAAAGAAAAGGAGCCCAACTTGTGAATTGTGATTTCAACCTAATACAGGCGGTCCCCGGGTTACAAACAAGATAGGGTCTGTAGGTTTCTTCTTAAGTTGAATCTGTTTGTAAGTCGGAACAGGTACATTTTTTAAGTTTAAATCCAGCCAAAAAAACCCAATTTTTAAGCTTTTTGGATCGCATACGAAAGGTTTAACGCCCCTGTAATGTTTGTTTTGCTGTCTGTACCCCTGTTCAGAAGATTGCACCTCACTTTCTGTCCCAATGACAATTGAATTTTGAAAATTTTGGGTTGTTGTGGAAACAAGGATTGGTGATAAAGCATCAGTGGAGACATCTTTTCCCATGATAACGCTTACAGGAGTGAATTTCCCTTCCTAGGGGTAGATTTCCTCCCACTTCCTGTTGTCTCCCTCTGTAAGTAGGAGTCGTTTGTAAGTCGGATGTTTGTAACTAGGGGACTGCCTGGATCTAAAATAAGATTTTCATAGCCCATCGCTGCCAAATTGGCATGATTCTCTTTTGAATCTATGCAGAACTTGGGGTCCAAATTTCTTAGAAGGTTCCGCACCATTGTTCTAGACCAGAGGTCTCCAAGCTTTCTAAACAAATTGCCAGTTTACTGTTCTTCAGACTTTAGAGGGGCCAGACTGTGGCCAGTGGCAGTAAAAATTTACCCAGCTTCAGTGGGAGTAAGTAATGTCTCAGGCTTGGTGGTCAGTGGGGTAAACAAATTAAATAGCACCCGTGGTCAGTAGGAGGAGGAACTGTGACATTGAGAGAAATTATACCCCATTGTTGGTGTCAGTAGAAGGAATAGTGTTCCATTGTTTATATTGCTGGAAGAAACTACGCCCCACTATTAGTGTCAGTGGGAAGATCAGTGCCCCAAGGGCTGAACAGAAGCAACCAAAGGGCCTCAGTTTGGAGGCCACTGTCCTAGACAATAAGGAACATATGGGAGAACAGTAGACTGAAATTCAACATTAGCTTGTTATTATGTAGGACAGAACTAAAGTAAATAAATGACACCGACAATGGTGTAAAATACTGGAAGCTAATAAAAAAGCACCATAATCCCAAAGGGATGAAAAATTGCTACAGAAGACTAGAGAACATGTTGTACACTTAAAGTGGAATTAAACCTAAACAATCATACATTTACGGCATGGCTCTGGCCTGTGACAATGTGACTCCCGTGCACATGTGTGAGAGTGACTTCATCATGACCCAGCCAAGCAAGCAAGCAAACAGTCCAAACCCGGAAGGAAGACCTGGAGAAGATGGAAGCATCTGTGTCAGACGGGAGCACTGACACAGCAGTGCTGGAGGTGATCCCTTGCTAGGTAAGTCTGCCATAATGTGCTAGCATGCTGTGCATATCAGCAAATTATGGCACAATGCCCCTGAGGCCCATTATTTTCTTTTTTGTGGAGTTTAAATTCTGCTTTAAAGAGGAATTTCACCCAGTGTTGTGAGCATTAAAGGTCGGCAGCTACAAATACTGTCGCTGCTGACTTTAAATAAAAATAGGTACTTGCCAGCCCAATGAAATTCCAGCACCATATTTCTTGCAGCCGATTCTTTGGTACTGCTGCATATCCCCGATGCCTCCATCCATGGAATTTGAGGCCAGCTGGGACTACCTGATGTCTCACAGCCACACTACTGTGGGGAAAAGTGATCCTTGCGTAGACTGAGTAAGTAGTAGTGGGTACTGACAAAAAAGGGTATTTACCGCCCCCCAAAAAAGCTGCAACTCAGTTAGAGGTCCTGGGATGAGGGATAGAATGAACAGTACTTCACATTTTAGGTGAAGTTCCACTTTAAAGAACGAGTTGCAATATATTCAATTTTAGACTCTGCCTGATTACCTGTCAGCTTGTTAAAGGTAATTGAGAGACCTTGCAAATCAGAGCTGATAGTGATCTTCTGGGAAAATGGCTAATTGCAGGGGAACATTCTTTAAAGTCTGCAGGCAACTTTACATTTTGTGAGTGGTTTATATCATTGGCCTTATATCATCTATTAAAGTTGCATGTGCAGTATGGTTCTCACCAAAAGAAGTTCACTTTGTTAATTATTTAGATAAGAATTGTTATGTCATATTAACTAAATGCAGAATTATTTAGGGCCAACATATTTTGTAGTTTTTTAAATAGAGGACTGTACAACCTATTACATCAGTAGCCATCTGTTTATGTTGCAGCAGTCTACCCCATGCATAAATATGTGAAAGCTATGAAGAAATAAAATATTTGTAAAACAAAAAGGAATACTCGCCTTCCTGTTGCAACATTACTGGGCCTTCTCTTGGAATTCTGGGAAACCTAAGGATCCCATATCCTGTGAGAAGACACGTCAGTATTAAGCAGGAGCTCATTCTCATGGAATCTGGGATCCTTGGGATTTCACAAGAAAGCCCAGTGACATCACCATTGCCTAAAAGCAGCGGCTGGGGTATTATTTGCTTTTTTTAAATCTTTTATTTTTTCATAGCGTTGACTTGACTTTTTTTATTTGCTGTGGGGGAAGCTGCAACATAGGTGGATCTTGGAATTTTGATACCTACCAGCTGATGCAATCTTCTGCGACTACAATCAAAAGTTGTTTTGATGAACCCATTCTAAAAATTAGCTTTAATTTCTATATTCAACAGTTAGGAAAACTGATGCAGCTGATGATTACCACATCTGTGCCTCCACATGATCCCTTCTGTTTTCCCCTACATGAGACATTTTACCAGATAAGTTAGATTTGACCACACCTATGTTGGCCAACTGAAACCAAAAGTAATGCCGCGTACACACGAGCGGACTTTGTGGCAGACTTTGCCCGGCGGACTTTTCAACGGACTTTCTGAATGAACGGACTTGCCTACACACAATCCATCAAAGTCCGTTGAATTCGTACGTGATGACGTACGACCGGACTAAAACAAGGAAGTTCATAGCCAGTAGCCAATAGCTGCCCTAACGTGGCTTTTTGTCCGTCGAACTAGCATACAGACGAGCGGACTTTTCGTCCGGACTCGATTTCGACTGATTGATTTAAAACCTGTTTCAAATCTAAGTCCGTCCAACTTTTGAGAAAACAAAGTCCGCTGGAGCCCACACACGATCGAATTGTCTGACGAAATCCAGTCCGCCGGGCAAAGTCTGCCGTAAAGTCCGCTCGTGTGTACACGGCATAAGGCTGGTTGTCCACCAATATTTTTTTTTTTTTGAGTGGTTTGGGTTTGAATCACCCACTGGCAACTTATTTTGGAGACTCAAGGAGCGCGACCTTATATCCTTGCCAGATGCCTTGGCTAATATACCCAGTAGCACACAGAAAGCGAGTTTCAATTACTACTTGGTATAATATGAGATTCGAAAAGCTCTATCGGCAAGTTGGAGACCTCACTACAATGGCTGCAGATATCGGTTGTGAATATAGGATGGAGGGATCTTGCAACCGGAGTCCCCAAAACATAGGTGAAGTTTGTAGATAGCCCAACTAGCCATAATATATTATTTTAGGCTAACCCTAAAGAAAAACGTTACATTGCACATTTAGGGCTATATTCTCCTCTTTCCACCAGCACGTAGTAACCTTTCTTTTACTCCCCTGCCCCTTCACACCAAAGGAAATACATGGTACTTCTGGGTATGATGGAGCATGTGACTCACTCCTTGTGACAGTGCTTGACCAATCTCCAAGCTGTCACACGGGGAGTTCATAACCCTACATAAGCTACAACTTTTGTAGCTTGCACAGGACTTTCCTTTCCTGAACAGGTAGCGGGGAAGCAAAAGGTGGGTATGTGCTGCTGGAGAGGCCTGCATTAAAGTGGTCCTGTTGTTTAGCCCTGCACAGCTTGAAGGATAACTGCCCTTGACAACCATTTCCAAGATAAATTAATTTAAGCTATTGTATTCAATTTATACTAGCTGTCTCAGTTTAGACAACTGAAAAAAAAACAGCAGTGGAGTGCTTCTCTGGTTGCGATAGGACAGTTTGGAACTGTCTCAAGAGACAACTTAGCTTAAAGTAGACAATCTGTAGCTGAGAGGAAATACTTGAGACAACCTTGTAATATCTTATTTACACAGCCATTTCTACAAGATACGCAGTGCCAACTTTATCCCTTTTATCATCCTGTACATTTAAGGTGAAAAATAAAAATGTTGCTCTCTAAATGAGTTCTACTAAAAAAACTTTCTTGTTTGACATCTTAATAATACATTTTAGTTTCCATCTGCATATTTTGTACATCCTGAGATTAAAAGCTACTTTAAGGGGAAAAAATAACAGTTGCTCATCCACAGCAGTAATCAAACCTCAGTACGGAAATAGTAATTTAAAAGAGACGAGTATTTTCAATTCTATTTTAGAGTTGGAAAGTGCAGTTTATGTATTGTGCGGCAAGCAGTCACCGTCAAATGACTTTCTGTATCTTCAATGTCTTATATTCTAAAAGAAGAAGTCCACCAATCAATATTGCAGGTTGGCGTAACAATGCTGGTTAATTATGCCAATGCCCAGTAAGAAACAAAAACAAACTTAAGAGGCAAAAGCAAAAATCCATCATTCTGTAAAATATATTAACATCTCTCAATCAACAGCTGTCTTGTGCAACCGTTGAGCTTATTAGTATCTGTGAAGTATAAAGATCTATGTGTGCATTGTGTCTCAGTGTTTCACTCCAGTCTTCCTTGACAACACCTCAAACAATGGATTCATTTAACCGTTTGGTGGATTGCTTTAGCAATGTCTCTTTTAGTTCATATTTGGCCTTTCTTGAAATTATAAGACAGTCACTCCAAAGTATTTGGACTGGGAATCAGCCATCCTGACAATCTATATAGTTTCCCTTTATCCAGAAACATATCTGCGCATACTTAAGGGGTGTGATGCGCACAGCGACATTAAAATCCTGTTTGTCGCCGTTTTTGTCAACCCACTGGTGCCCGGAGAATATTCCAATAATTTTTCGCTCCCACTTTTGCTTATCTCTCCGCCACATTCTGACATAGACTCCAGATCCGCTGGCACCAGGTTGGGCATCGCATTGTTGGTATAGAAGGTCATACGTTTCGTCCTTAACTTCGCAGAACCTGTACACGAGGTCTCCTGGTCTGTCATTGTCAAAGCCAGAGAAGTGGATTCGGTGACTAGGCAATTGGCGACCTGTAGGACTTACTCCGATCATCATGAACTGTCTTTTATGTTGCTTTTTGAGCTCTAACAAAGCATAGTCATAATCCATGCCAATATCATTAGCATTACCTTTAATCCAACCTTTTGGGACATGTGTCTTTTTCACCCGAATCCACTGGAACTTCATTTTATCGCTTGTTCCTGAATATGTGTGGTTGAAACCTTTGCGTCCATCTTTTACTCTTGGCTTTAAGAAGCCCACTCTGAGCTTCTGTGCTCCTTTAACGTAGCTTTTACCATCATGGATACAATGGGCTGCTGTAAGGACGTGTTTTTCAGCTACCAAAGTACCTGTACAGCCTGTGGATAACTTTACTGATGTTGAGAAAGGATAATTAAGTAAAAAGTTCTTTCCAAATATGCTAAATCTAGTGTCATGACCATAGATCTGCCTCTTCTGACGGGATTTGCCTGCTCCGTTTCTAGTCCCGGCTTTGGTGCCAAGAACGAAGATGCCTACTTCAGTCAGCGTGCGGCTCCCATTGGCATAGAGGGTTTCATATGCCATGTTCTCTTTCAGGTCCTCAACCGTTGGTGTTGGGAAATGTTTGTGGCAATCAGGACCGCAGGAACATGGCACATCTAGCCTTGGCGCCGCATCAAAGTGAGGCTCCTCCAAGCCAGTTGTAGACTCAGGAACAATGACGGGGACTTTATAGGTTGGCCAAGTCGGTTTCGTATTGGTACCTTGAAGTTGCACACATGGCACTAACAACAGGAGGACCCAAACCGTGGACACTTTACTTGCCATCTTTATTTCTTTCAATCTGCAAGAGAGAAAAACAAAGAGGAAAAATGTTAAAAAGGATGGCTTCAATTGTTTTCTTTTTTATTCCACTTTTTTCAATTAGTGATCTTGCCGAGACTACTTACTTTCCTAGGGTGACAACACACACTCTTGTTTTAGCTCACAATAGAAAGTTATGAGCTCACTATTTTTTTTGCAGGATCAAAAGGGTTTTTTTTTTTTTGCATTTATCAAACAGATACATCAAAATGCTATCAATTATATATTTAGCAGACTTAAAGAGAGCAAATAAAATAACTTTATCATTATGCTTTACCTATAACTTAACATTACAAAAATGCTGGTAGAGATGGAAAGCAAGCCAGTGAAAAAACATGCATGTACAGTGCCTTGAAAAAGTATTCACACCCCTTGAAATTTTCCACTATTTGTCATGTTACAAGCAAAAACGTAGATGTATTTTATTGGGATTTTATGTGATAGACCAACACAAAGTGGCACATAATTGTAAAGTGAAAAGAAAATGATGAATGATTTTCAGCATTTTTTACAAATAGATATCTGAAAAGTGTGGTGTGCATTTGTATTCAGCCCCCCTGAGTCAATACTTTGTAGAACTACCTTTCCCTGCAATTACAGCTGCAAGTCTTTTTGGGGATGTCTCTACCAGCTTTGCATATCTAGAGAGTGAAATTTTTGCTCATTCTTCTTTGCAAGGTAGCTTAAGCTCTGTCAGATTGGATGGAGAGCGTCTGTGAACAGCAATTTTCAAGTCTTGCCACAGATTCTCAATTGGATTTAGGTCTGGACTTTGACTGGGCCATTCTAACACATGAATATGATTTGATCTAAACCATTCCATTGTATCTCTGGCTGTATGTTTAGGGTCATTGTCCTGCTGGAAGGTGAACCTCCGCCCCAGTCTCAAGTCTTTTGCAGACTTTAACAGGTTTTCTTCTAAGCTTGCCCTGTATTTGACTCCATCCATCTTCCAATTAATTCTGACCAACTTCCCTGTCCCTGCTAAAGAAAATCATCCCCATAACATGATGTTGCCACCACAATGTTTCAGGGTGGGGATGGCGTGTTCAGGGTGATGTGCAGTGTTAGATTTCCGCCACACATAGCGTTTTGCTTTTAGGCTAAAAAGTTCCATTTTGGTGACCAGAGCACCTCATTCCACATGTTTGCTGTGTCCCCCATATGGCTTCTCGCAAACCGAAAATGGGACTTCTTATGGCTTTCTTTCAACAATGGCTTTCTTCTTGCCACTCTTCCATAAAGGCCAGATTTGTGGAGAGCACGACTAATGCCGCGTACACACGATCGGAATTTCGGCCTGGAAAAGACCGATGAGAGTTTTTCGTCGGAAAATTCGATCGAGTGGATGCTCCATCGGACTTTTGCTGGCCGAATTTCAGCCAGCAAAAGATTGAGAACTTTTGCGTGACCGTGTGTATGCAAGGCAAACTTGAGCGGAATCCCGTCGGAAAAGCCGGCATTTCTTTTTCCAACGAGAAGTCAGATCGTGTGTACGCAGCATGATAGTTGTCCTGTGGACAGATTCTCCCACCTGAGCTGTGAATCTCTGCAGCTCCTCCAGAGTTACCATGGGCCTCTTAGCTGCTTCTCTAAAGAATGCTCTCCTTGCCCGGCCTGTCAGTTTAGGTGGACGGCCATGTCTTGGTAGGTTTGCAGTTGTGCCATATCTTTCTATTGTTGGATGATGGATTGAACAGTGCTCCGTGAGATGTTCAAAGCTTGGGATATTTTTTTTATAACCTAACCCTGTTTTAAACTTCTCTACAATGTTTTCCCTGACCTGTCTGGTGTGTTCCTTGGCCTTCATGATGCTGTTTGTTCACTAAAGTTCTCTAACAAACCTCTGAGGGCTTCACAGAACAGCTGTATTTATACTGAGATTAAATTACACACATATTGACTCTATTTACTACTTAGGTGACCTCTGAAGGCAATTGGTTCCACTAAATTTTAGTTAGGGGTATCAGAGTAAACGGGGCTGAATACAAATGCACGCCACACTTTTCAGATATATTTGTAATACAATTTGAAAACCATTCATCATTTTCCTTCCACTTCACAATTATGTGCCACTTTATGTTGGCCTATCACATAAAATCCAAATAAAATACATTTACGTTTTTGGTTGTAACAGAACAAAATGTGGAACATTTTAAGGGGTATGAATACTTTTTCAAAATGCTGTATGTTACCACAGCTTGTAGGGCACATAAAGTATAACTAAAGCAAAACATTTTCTTTAGATAGAGTGGAGAGGGATTAAAACCCCTGTCAGTTTTTATTGCTGTCTGTGCCCCTATTAGGGAGATTCACTCTCTATATTTGTCCTGTTTACCATTAGCATTAAAATTGACCCATTTACCATGAAAAGTAAAAAAAAATCCCAAATTTCAGGTTGTCCCCAGAAAAGTAACAGAAGGTAATCTTCCAATGGGGACACTAGTTTTGGAGGCCTGGGGGACCCCAAGGGATTCCTTTAATTTGCAATGATTTCCTCTCACTTCCTGTTTTGGCTATGGGACAAGGCGATGGGGCACAAATGCAAAAAATAAACCAACAGGAGTTATAACTAGGGATGAGCCGAATATCCCCCGTTTGGTTCGCACCAGAACTTGCGAACAGGCAAAAAATTTGTGCGAACACTGTTAAAGCCTATGGAACACGAACATGAAAACTCAAAAGTGCTCATTTTAAAGGCTTATACACATGTTATTGTCATAAAAGGTGTATGGCGGACATGTATCATTGCAAAAAAAAGTTTTAAAAACTGACATTTTTTCAGCATCAGTGATTTTAATAATGCTTAAAGTGAAACAATAAAAATGAAATATTCCTTTAAATATCGTGCCTGGTGGGTGTCTATAGTATGCCTGTAAAGTAGCGCATCTTTCCCGTGTTTAGGACAAAACCACAGCAAAATTACCTTTCTAAAAGGAAAAAATTTAATTTAAAACTGCTCGTGGCTGTAATGTATTGCCGGACCCTGGCAATATACATAAAAAATCATTGAAAAAAACGGCATGGGTCGTCCGCCCCCCCCCCCCCCCCCCCAGTCTATTAACAGCCCCCCCCCAGTCCATTAACAGGCCCTTTGGGTCTGGTATGAATATTAAGGGGAACCCCGCACCAACATTTTTAAAAAAATTGCGTGGGGTTCCCTTAAGATCAATACCAGGCCCTTCAGGTCTGGCATGGATTTTAAGGGGAACCCCGCACCAAGATTTTAAAAAAATGGCATGGGTGTCGTCCCCCCCAAATCCATACCAGACCCTTATCCGAGCACACCTGGCAGGCCGCAGGAAAAGGGGGGGGGACAAGAGAGCGCCCCTCTCCTGAACCGTACCAGGCCACATGCCTTCAACATGGGGAGGGTGTTTTGGGGTCCCCCCAAAACACCTTGTCCCCATGTTGATGGGGACAAGGGCCTCGTCGACGGACAAAAAGCCACGCTAGGGCAGCTATTGGCTACTGGCTATGAACTTCCTTGTTTTAGTCCGGTGTACGTCATCACGTACGAATTCGACAGACATTGGTGGATTATGTTTAGGCAAGTCCGTTCATTCAGAAAGTCCGTCGTAAAGTACGCCGAAAAGTCCGCCGGGCAAAGTCTGCCATAAAGTCCGACCGTGTGTACACGGCATTACATTTGACTCAAACATCGGGCTTATCCCTAGTTATAACCCTCCCTTGCTCTATCCGGAATGAAGAAAAAAGTTTTTCCTAAAGCTCCACTTTAATGAAGCCATAACCCTTGGATGCCCTTATGGGTCGGTGAGGCTGTTGATCATATTAGGTGAAAAGTTGAGGGGAGTGGAGCCAATCCCTCTAGTTACTGAGCCGTAGAGCTCCTGTGGTGCTTTACAAATCATGCAAACATAACAAACATTAAAAAAAAACTATAAATGCAGCTAAGCGGGTTAGCACTCTTGCCTTCAGAACAGTATTTTGTTTCAAATCCACCAGCGAGACTATTTGCATTGAATTGCCCTCACCATCTTTTGTGTTGTTTTTGTGTGCTCCAGTTTCCAACCTAAATATAAAAATAACTGGGAGATTGATTGGCTTCCTCCCTAACAGACCCTACAATGTGTGGATAAGTGTGGCTTGGACATTAGTAAATTTAGTAAAAGGGGAAGCTCTGCCTGTCTGCCCCCTCTCCCCCTCTGCTGCCACATTTGGCACCTTTTTCCCACTTCCAGCTGAGTCCACCGCGGGGTAGCTTAAGAAAAGTAGCCCAAGCAACGTGTCCTCCTTACTGATACAGAATCCAGTGTCATTTAGTCAGCTTCCTGTGAGCCCATGTCATTAAAGCGGAGCCCCACCCAAAAAGGGGAAGCTCCGCTTGTCTGCCTCCTCCCCTCCTCTGCTTCCACATTTGGCACCTTTTGGGGGAAGCTGGTACCTGATTTTGTTCGGCCTCCTTCATCCACAGCCGGCCCATTCACAGAGTGAAGCGTGCTTTGCACGTGCACAGTAGGGAACCGGCTGTGAAGTCACAAGGCTTCCCTGTCGGTTCCTCTTAGTGGAGATGGCGGTGGCTGCAACTGAGAACCGAAAAATCGGCTCTGGTGAAGACATTGCTGGATTCCTGGCCAGGTAAGTGTCCTAATATTAAAAGTCAACAGCTACATTAGACTATGAACTGCTTCTTATGGGGCGTACACACGGTCGGACTTTTCAGCTACAAAAGTCCGACGGACGCCGACAGACTAAAGCTGGCTGACAATCCGATCGTGTGTGGGCTTCCCCGGACTTTCAGCGGACTTTTTCAGCCTCAAATCTGACGGACTCTAGATTTGAAACATGCTTCAAATCTTTACGTCGTAACTACGACGGACCCAGAAATCCGCTCGTCTGTGTGCTAGTCCGACAGACAAAAACCCACGCTAGGGCAGCTATTGGCTACTAGCTATCAACTTCCTCTTTTTAGTCCGGTGTACGTCATCACGTACGAATCCGTCGGACTTTTGTGTGATCGTGTGTAGGCAAGTCCGTTCGTTAGAAAGTTCGTTAGAAAGTCTGCTGCAAGTCCGCCGAAAGTCCGCCGGAAGTCTGTCGGACAGGCTGTCGGACTTTTGTAGACGAAAAGTCCGACCGTGTGTATGCCCCATAAGAAGAACTGATGTGTACAGTTCCTGTACTCTATAAAGAACTTTAGAATATGTTAGTGCTCTAAAAATATTATAAGCAAATGAAAAAATGAATACCATTCAGAAAATACAAGGCATGTTTGCATACATTATTTGATATCAGAAAGATATACTAGAATAAATATCAGATACAGAATATAAACTGGCCCATCCAATAGCTATTTTACATGAAGTGTCACGATTTGAGAAGGTTGTTTGAACCTAAAGTGTGATGTGCCTCAGTATTTTCAAAGGATGTGGATATAATCAAGGTCCTCCTTGAGAAAGGTGTGTTTGAGCACCCCAAAATGTTGGGCTCTGGACCTCATTTGCCACCTTTTATTCACTATTGGTAACATTTTTTCTGTACTTTTTTATAACTTTTTTTCATATCTATGGGGTTGATTTGCCAAAATCAGAGTGCAAAATCTGGTGCAGCTCTCCATAGAAACCAATCAGCTTTCAGGTTTTTTGTCAAAGCTTAAAGGTTCGTGTTTTTTCACTTTAATGCCTCCTATGCATTAAGGTGAAAAAACACCTGGCAATCACCCCCCCCCCCCCCCGTTTTACTTACCTGACCCCTTTCATTCAGTCGGCGGGGACGCGCTGTCTCTCTCTCCACGGGCTCCCGGCTCTTGATTGGATAGATTGATAACAGCGCAGCCATTGGCTCCCGCTGCTGTCAATCAAATCCAATGACACGGGTGTCGGGGGGCAAGGCCGAGTCCTGCATTCCGCCTCTATGGACGCCGAATGCTGGACTCGGTAGCACGCCCGCGAAGTAATCCCCAGGGAGAACGCTTCTCCTAGAGGGTTATCTGATGTGGGGAGGAGCCGCCGGGGGACCCCAGAAGACGAGGTTTGGGGCAACTCTGTGCAAAACGAGCTGCACAGTGGAGGCAAGTATGACATGTTTGTTATTTTAAAAAAAAAATACCCTTACAATCACTTTAATTGAACAAGCTGAAGTTAGAAGCTGATTGGCTACCATGCAGAGCTGCACCGGATTTTGCACTCTCCGGTTTTAGTAAATCAACCCCACATACGTTGAATTGCTTTTGCATATAGTGCTATATTGTCATATACTGCATTTGCTTTGTGATATGAACATAAGGGAGGATGGCACCCTTTTGAATTTATAAGACCCCTTATGAATTGTTCATATGTTCTCCTGTATGGTGTGCAAGGGACAAACTGTTTCAATACACTGTAATCAAGCTGAGCTTCAGCCATAGAGAACTGACATATGAAGCATTGACAACGAAACAAAGTTGGCATGTAAGCCAGGTTCCTATAAGTCCGTACAGCCATGTTCCCAGGTAGAAATACGGACTACGCCATAGCACACAGCGAACATCCTGTCTTGTAATTCCATAAAAAGTAGGCTAATACCGCGTTTCATCCGCAGTTACGTAAATGTAAAATATTTTACTTTATGTAAAAGGTACTTTTCACATTTTATAAGCAATACTTCAATAGATTATACTAGTTATAAGAACGCTGTTATTCAGAATTCAGCCAGCAGAGGGCCTTATTTCATGGTGTAAATCATACAAACGCTTCTACTTCTATGTCCCACATAATGACCATATTACACTAGTAAGACCTCAATCACAGTTTTGCTTTGATTGCTTTTTTTTATTTTTCTTGGTCTGTTTGAATTCCTGGCTCTATAAGTGGTCATGGAAAATTCTATATATCCCTTGAGTTCTCTGAGTCCGAAGAAAGCTGTTTCAATCTGTAAAAATACAATAACTGTACACCTTTCAACTCTCCAAGAAGAGGGATGCTTTTTTAGCACCAATTTTTATGCCAAAGACCGTCCCTTGCCTGTTCATTGTTTTCATACTTACATCTACAACTGTCTATCAAAACAGATATTAAAAACGTACCATTCCACGCTGAAATAAATACTTGACCTAAAAATGCTAGTTCCCTGGCTGTCTCTGGCTTTAATATGTTAAAGTGAAGGCTGGGTTTGAGGTTAGTCAGCATAGGTGTTAGGAGGGGGTAGGGAGCATTTTTAAGATTAGTTAGGTGTAGGTGTGGAATTCCACTTTAAAGCCCCACTTATTGCTCTGACCCCTACCCCCAATTGCCCCCCCCTTGAGCCCCCCCCCAATTGCCCCCCCACCTCTCCCAGATCCACAATGCCCTGCACTCACAGTATGTCTTTAGTCTCTTGACTGAGTACATCCAGTAGTAGAATAGAATTACTGTGGGGGACAGAGCTGGGAAGGCAGTGAGTAAGGCAGCCTGAGCCTTTTTTTCTTTTTTTTTATTACAGCCTCCTGTGAGCCCATGGCATTAAAGCGGAGCTCCCCCCAAAAGGGGAAGTTCTGCTTGTCTGCCTCCTTAACCCCTCTGCTGCCACATTTGGCGGGTACCTGGTTTTGAAAGGTACCCACTCCCACTTCCGGCTCAGTTCACCACAGCGAACCCCACCTGAGCCAGAAGTTTGGCCCCCCTCCTCCTTCCCCCACAGCCGGCCCATTCACAGAGTGAAGTTCGCTTTGCACTTGCGCAGTAGGGAACTGGCTGTGAAGTCGCAAGGCTTCCCTGTTGGTTCATCTTAGTGGAGATAGCGAGGGGAAGGAGCAGATCGGGCGGCCGTGGTTGTGTGAGCGCTCGCATTATGCAGTGTCAGGGAGGGGGGAGGAATCACCCGCAGGAGCTGACTGGGGACTCTCCCTCTTAGACATAGATTTTTTGTAAAAAAAAAAAATAAAAAAAAAAATTATTGGGGGGGGGGGGACACATGGTGGGGCACAGCATAATGTTGGGGGGGGGGGGTCAGGGCCCCCTCTGCCCCCCCCCCCCCCCTAGGGACGCCTTTGGGCACATTGTCTGCTACCCTGGAATCACAAGGTAATGCAACCGAGAGTGGCAGCACATAATGTGGCATTCTGAAGAGGATCCATGATGTCAGTGACTTGTCCAAATAACCAAGTAAGAAAACTTTATGAGGAAAATGTAAAAAAAATTGCTGGAGGTGTGGGGGTTCATTAATGGGACTGTTGGGTGGAGCGGTGGGTTAAAACTGGAGTTATAGAGGATCTAATCCCCCCCAGAAATTGTAACATATTGCAGCCTACCAACCTTAGATGCAGTGGCTGCATTATTTTTATTTTTTCCTCTTTATTTTTACATAGTTATCCTGAAAAAAACAGACTACCTGTCCCTGGGTGGATATACTTACTCCTCCACTGTAATTACATAAGGAGAAAAGATTGTCACCCAGGCTGGACTTCAAACGTGTCTTTCTCTCTTCACCTCCATTAGGACCCTTTTACACAGACGGACTGATAAGGGCCCACCTTAAGTTTTTCAGGTGGACCTGATTGGACCCTCCAATCCCCTCTAGGGAGCAGTGGGTGTCAATAGACATGTGCCACTTGGTAGAGCCAGCAGCACGATTACAAGGGTGTCATTCTGGCCACCCCAGTAAGGGGGGCATTCTTTCCACTTACCACCACCAATGTATGGGGCATTTTCCCAATGAATCCCAATTGACTAATCTTACCAGGGGTTCCCTGAGACCTGAAAATTATTTCAAGGGTTCCTCTAGGGCAGTGATGGCGAACCTTGGCACCCCAGATGTTTTGGAACTACATTTCCTATGATGCTCATGCACTCCGCAGTGTACTTGAGCATCATGGGAAATGTAGTTCCAAAACATCTGGGGTGCCAAGGTTCGCCATCACAGCTCTAGGGTAAAAAGAGGGAGGCTGTGTTAACGCATTAAAGCATACCAGACCATATTAGCTCTTTAACATATACCAGCAGGCAACCATAGTGATTTACTGCTACCTAATGCTTTCCTGTAGACCAAATGCTAATTGCAGGCCCAGATCGGTGCATGCATTGTTTAAATTCACCATATCTTGGTCTGCTTCAATAGCTTTAGTGCCAGGAGCCATAAACGATGCGTTTTACTGCACAGACTGCTAAAACTGTGCTATCTGCTAATACTGAAATATGACCTACTAATTCATGTGAAGTTTAATAATAGGTTCAAGTTAATGCCATGGACTTTTTGACATTGGCACAGTTTTAACAGGTCATATATAGCATTACCTGTTCGCTGGTTGATTTTTCTAGTCGCTTGAAACTCCTTCTTAATTTATAACCTGTAGAAGGTCAGCGCTGAGTAGGCCCTGCGGTTCTTTATCTCAAAGCTGAGGCCAGCTAACAAGACTATTTGAGATAAAATATCCATCAAGAACCTAACCTACCAATTATCTGCCGGACATATCAACTATACCTATTAAAATCAAACACAAGTTTGCAGGAGTGCTATTGCCAAGATTGTTAATACATTAAACACGACAATCCCGTCTCTCACGGATGTGTTTCCCTGACCATAAAAACGAAAGAGTTGGAACGGTCTTATCCTGTACTCCCTTCATTCCTGTATGACTCACACATGAGAAATGAATGGAAATTCCCACATTGCGTTTTTACAAAAAAACAGACATTAGAAATTATTGGTTGGAAGTCATAATTGTTGAGGAAAGAACTGCTTATTTCATGAAAGTTTACAGCAGAATTCTAGGAATGATCTTTTTTCCATACTTGGTCCAACTTGGATAGGTCTCTGACCTAGAGCAAGCATGACGGAAAGGACTTGATGTAGAGCATAAAGAGATACTCCATGCAAGCAAAAGTGTGCCCCCTGACCTGGTCTAGCGATTTACTGCATACACTTGCGAATATTTGTGAAGCCATACTGCCTCGTGCAAAGTGTGGTCCCTAACTCTGGTCTAACAAAGCTCCCAACTTGGGACATTGATAGCAATGAATAAATTAGAAGCAGGTATGCCTTGGAGGTAACCCATTCTTCCTTAAAGGAGTCCAGACCTGTTCAGTGGTAACCAAAGAACTCTAGTGCAATGGAGGGCAACCCTAATACAGTGGAGATTTAAACAAAATGGAAAAGATCAAAGATCACCAGGGTGCACCGTACTTTTTTTAAGGTAAATAACTTAACAAGGCTTCATTAAAAAGTAAGGAAAGTTTGAAGAGTTCAGGTGTCAGAAATAAGTAACGCAGTGTTCAGAGGTTAGTGGTACATAATGCAGAGTGCGGACGTCAGCAGTAAGAAACGCAGAGTGCAGGAGTCAGTAGCAAATAATGCAGAGTGCAGGTGTCAGCACTAACCCAGAGTTCGGAGGTCAGTAGTAAGTAACACAGAAAAGAGAGGTCTGTAGTAAGAAAAGCAGAGTGCAGGGGTCAGTAGAAATTATCACAGAGTACAGGGGTCAGTATTAATGCAGAGTCCAGGGGTCAGAGTAAATATGCAGAGTGCAGGGGTCGGTAGTAAGTACACAGAGTGCAGGTGTAAATAGAAAGTAATGCAGGGTCCAGGGGTCAGTAATAAGAATTGTAGAGCGTAGGGGTCAGTAGAAATTACCACAGAGTGCAGGGGTCAGTATTAATGCAGAGTCCAGGGTTCAGTAGTAAGTATGCAGAATGCAGGAGTCGGTAGAAAATACACAGCGTGCAGGGCTAAATAGAAACGTATGCGGAGTTCAGGGGTCAGTAATAGGCAATGCAGAGTGCAGGGGTCAGTAGTAAGTAATGTAGAGTGCAAGGGTGAGAAGTAACGCAGAGGTCAGATGTTAGCTACAAGTAACACAAGAGATCAGAGGTCAGTAGTAAGTAACACAGGATGCAGGGGTCAGTAGTAAGTAATGGAGAGTGCAAGGGTCAGTAGTAAGTAAGGTAGAGTGCAAGGGTCAGTGATAATGCAGAGGTCAGATGTTAACTATAAGTAACACAGAGTTGAGACTTGAGAGGTTGGAAGTAAGTAACATAGGATGCAGGGGTCCGTAGAAAGTAATGTAGAGTGCAAGGGTCAGTAGTAATGCAGAGGTCAGATGTTAACTATAAGTAACACAGAGTTCAGAGGTCAGTAGTAAGTAACACAGGGTGCAGGGGTCAGTAGTAAATAATGCAGAGTGCAGGGGTTAACATCACAGCTCAAATTCCCCACGCCTCTGCAAAAATTCCCCAGACTTCAGATGCAGTGGTGCCCAGCAGAGTGGGGGGAAGTCCTCCCATGTGACATGTCTGAGCTGAGATGGAGCCTAGGACTTCCCATGGCTATGTTCACGTTGCCACTCTGACCTAAGATCATAGAGGTGGTGAGCAGGATCTGGAGCTGGCAACACGTTGGAGCCATGATCTACAAGTCACATAGCCGCGATCGACAGGTAGATCACATCAACCAGTTTCCATTCTTGGCTCTAGTGTTTAAATTCAACAAAAGTGACCACACTTTGCAGATGTGCCTTGACGCAGCAGTGCGGCTTTACATATATTTGCAAGCACATGAAATAGAACCTTTGCTGGGGAACTTTTTGGCTTTAGATACTGCTTTTTTCTGCTAATTTTCTGCAGATTTATCCAGCCCCTTTGTGAATTTCTTGGAAATGAAAAGATAAAGGTCCTCGGCTTCCTGATGAGGACAGGACGGGTTCACATGAAGGAAGCAGATTTTCAGATTAGTACAGCTGAGCCGAGGCAGAGGTCATTTTGCAGCACAGGTACCATTTTTTTTTCTTAAAACCTAATTTACCCTTTGGTGAACTTTGCCTTTAAATGTGCCCCTGGGGAAAGGACCCCTGATATTAATCATCCGCTGCAGTCATGGTTTTCTGTGTCTGAACAATATCAATCAGCAGGTCTCCTAAAAGTCTGCACCATTTTATATTGTTTGGCTGCCTAACAAATTCCAAATAGTGGACCCGGCTATGGACGCCCACAAATAAAAAGTGCACGCTTATTAAATGCACTAAGTGTGGCTTAATGAGTTTTCTGAAAGAAACCAATAACCTGCCTTCAGGAATCTGCCGCCTAGCAGGAATGTCAGCAGAATGTGACCAGGGCCAATCTTTTCTCTGATTCCTTTTCACATTCTGCTATGCATGATTGCCTTGTTTTTTCCAGAACAGTACAATGTTATAGCAAGTTGTCAATGCGTCACCCACTCAACAGACGGTTTGTACCAATACTACAGTCAGCTCTACAGAAGCCAAGAGCAAAACTGAAATATAATGCAGCTTATCGGTGCTTAGCTGGTGAATTCATTTTGCTTTCACATGTCTTGTTCTATGGTGACAACTTTACTCACTGCACTGCGTCTATGGGTGAGCAGCGCTAATACCCCAGGACTACCGAATACCCCGCCACTATGTAACATGGGGGTGCTCTATAATTCATAGAGAGAGCTATAAACTTACAAGATTTCTGGCAGGATGCACAGTTTTCTTTACACTGTCGTGTAACAGGGGAGCACATCCACTCTTTTACCCATTCCTGTCTGACCCTCTGTACAGTGGGTATAGAGAAGAATCCCCACACCTTTAAAATAATCACATTTTGTTGCTTTGCAGCCTGAAAAACAAACAGTTTGTTTTATCAAGCTGTATTTACTAGTGCAGCTTATAACATTCAACATGTCAGTAAAAAGTAAAAAAAAATAAAATAAAAACAGAATCACTGAGTTGGAAAAAGGATCACCCCCCCTCTGTGTCGGTATTTTGTTAAACCACATTTTTCTTTAATTACAGCCTTTAGTCTGTTGGGATGTGTCTCTACTATCTTTGCACATCTAAAGTTTGCAATATTTGCTCGCTCCTCTTTGCAGCACTGCTCAAGTTCAATTAAATTTGATGGTGACCGTTTGTGCACTGCAGTCTTCAAGGCATTCCATAGATTTTTGAAGGGGTTTAAAAAAGGTTGTAAACCTCCATGGGGAAGTTGTACCTATAGGTACAGTAAATATCTCCTAAACGTGCGCCGCTTAGGAGATATTTACCTTGTAGTGCGCCAATGATATCATCAATGCAGGCGCTGTGAAGCACGGCCCTCCGAGTTGTTTCTTCACTAGCAAGTGCCGTGACTGGGGGCTCCTGCGCATGACGTCACGCAGCTCCGGCCAGTCACATAGCCAGAGTCCGTGGCCCCAGAAGGAAGAGGGGCGGACATGGATGCGGCCCCCAGCAGGGACAGTATGGGTTCATTTGCAGGTAAATGGCACATAATGTGCTAGTATGTGATGCATACTAGCACATTATGCTTTTACTTTGCAGGGAACTAAAAAGGAAGTAAAACTCGTCTGGGTTTACTTCCTCTTTAACGTGGTTGTAAACCCCAGATTGTCACTTTTACCTATAGGTAAGCCTAGAATAAGGCTTACTTTTAGGTAGTGGAAATATCTCCTAAACGTGTGCCGTTTAGGATACATTTACCTTGTAGTGGGCCGGTGATGTCATCGGCGCATGCGCTGCGAAAAAAATGGACCTCCGTGCTGTTTCTCCACTCGCAAGTACCGTGATTGATGGCTCCAACGAGCATGCGAGTGACGTCACAGAGCCAGAGTCCGCGGCCCCAGAAGGAAGAGGGGCGAAGATGGATGCGGCCACCAGCAAGGACAGCGCAGGCTTCGTTTGCAGGTAAGCGCCACATAATGGGCTAGTATGAGATGCATACTAGCCCATGATGCTTTTACTGTGCAGGGAACTAAAAAGGAAGTAAAAGCCATCAGGGTTTACTTCTTTAAGTCTGGGCTCTGACTAGGCCATGCCAGGACATTCCCCTTTTTATCCTTCAACCACTGTGTCATTGTTGCTGTGTACTTTGGGTCATTGTCATGTTGGAAGGTAAACCTTCTTCCCATTGACAACTTTCTGGCAGAGAGCAGCAGATTTTCCTCAAGAATTTGATGCTATTTTGCCCCATCCATTTTTCCTTCTATCCTGACAAGTGCTCCAGTCCCTGCTGCAGAGAAACACCCCCATAACAGGATATTTCCACCTCCATGCTCTACTGTAGGAATGGTATTATTTGGATGGATTTCCGCCAGGTATATCGTTTGGTATTGAGGCCAAATAATTTGTTTTAATCTCATCTGACCATAACACCTTTTTCCATGTGGCCTCAGTGTCTTCAAGGTGCATTTTGGCAAAGCTCAGTTGTGACTGCATGTGGCCTTTCTCGAGGAGTGGCTTTTTTCTTGCAACCCTCCCATACGAGCCACATTTGTGGAGAATTTGTGATATTGTTGTCACATGCACACAATGACCATTCTTTGCCATAAATTCCTGCAAGTGCTTCAGAGTTGCTGTAGGACTCTTGGTAGCCTCTCTGACTAGTTTCCTCCTGGCTCTTTCATCCAGTTTGTAGTGACGTCCTGATCCAGAGAGGGTCTGTGTTGTACCAAATACTGTCCACTTCTTAATAATAGACTTCACTGTGCTTCTAGGCATTGATAAATCCTTTGAATTTTTTTTTTTTTGGTATCCATCTCCTGACTTGTGCCTGTCCACAACTTTATCCTGGAGATCTTTTGACAGTGCCTTGCCACTCATAGTTGATTGATTGCTTCAGTTGCACTACCAGGAACTGAAGTGCTCCAGGAAAGCTCTTTTCATGCTGATCTAATCAAAATGACCACAGCTGATCACAGTTGAAAGTCAAATGGCTTTGTGTGCCATTGAGAAGGTGATTAGCTACACCTGATTGAGTCGTTTTTAGGAGGGGTGATCCTTTTTCCAACTCAGTGATTCTGTTTTTTAATTGTTTTGATTTTTTTTTTGACTTGTTGGGCTTATATCTTTCCCATGGATGGTATAAGTTGAGTAAATACAGCTGGATAAAATAAAAACCACGTATGTCTTCATTTCAGGCTACAAAACAACAAAATGTGATTCTTTTATATACCCAAATACCCATTTTAAATACCCCATTCCCAAGGCGCCCTTCCAATGGCAGGGCTAGCACTAAACCAAGGCAGCTCTAAACTATGGAACTGCAACAAACCACTGAGGGGACTCTTCTTTGTGTTATGAGTAGGCGCTGTTACTTGCGTGAAACGCGTTAACGTTCGCTTCCATGCGCTCATTATGCTGTTATGGTTTTATTTTTTGATATGCTACAATAAAGTTTTGACGTCCATCTGTAGTGTGCGGCCACCAACAATTTTTCTGTTCAAGCCACTGAGGGGGTTACATACAAGCCCTACCCTATAGCACTTATTGAACAGATGCAGGATCACTTTAATGTGAATCTCCACAGGCTCATATAATTGCCTTCATTTCGCTCCCACACAGCTCCATTCACATTCCAAGCATGAAAGCAAACCTACAAGAGACATTGTTTACCCAATGTACAGAACTCCCCTGTGGCCAAATGTTAGGTTTTAGAGTCAAAATCAAAATAACTTTAAATTTTTAAAGACAGATAACCTTGGATATCCAGCTTTTTTGCAGAAATCTGAATATGACCAAGAGCTAGAAGGCATTCTGTACCTGTATACTGCAGATAATAATTCATAGCTATTGTAGGTCCTCTGTATTGGCGAGTGGGCTCAATGCCAGAGAGCTTCGTATTGCATTGTATTCTGCACACAATGAGTTTTTATTATACAGTAAGATTCATTCAGGAATTGAATAAACACATTCCGACTATAAACTTTCTTCTCTTGGAAAAAAATAACCTTTGATAGATGCAGAATGTATAAACGTGTTTACACCTTTACCTGAATATATGTTTGCTTAGCCAGTGAGGAAAAAGATTATGCTTTTTATTTTGTTAAAATACGGATATATACAGTATATGAGTGTCAAGGTCATTTGCTATAATCGAGTATGTTATCAGCAGCTGCAAGCATAGTACGAAATGCATTCACATTGTTATGAGCGCCGACGAGACGCACTGATGGAAATTAGAATATTTTATTAGCTTGGAAAAATTTGATTGGACTTGTACTTTTCTCCTTCCACCTGGAGTGATTACACAGATTTTTCTCTCTGTTACCTCACCTATTCATCATTATATAATGATGTACAATCAGACAGTGAGGGCGGCTAAAAGGTGAATTCCAGGTAAATACATTTTTACACAGGTACATTGGTCCAGCTTGGATTAATGTAAGTATGTATATGCCGTACCTTGGCATCCCCCTGGAAGCTGGTTGACCCTGAAGCTCCTGGAGATCACTAGAGTAGCAGTGCCTACTACAGTGATTTCCAGCTTCCATGGGTATGGCACATACAGTATATCACAAAAGTAAGTACACGCCTCACATTTTTGTAAATATTTTATTATATCTTTTCATGTGACAACACTGAAGAAATAAAACTTTGCTACAATGTAAAGTAGTGAGTGTACAGCTTTTATAACAGTGTAAATTTGCTGTCCCCTCAAAATAACTCAACACACAGCCATTCATGTCTAAACCCCTGGCAACAAAAGTGAGTACACCCCTGAATGAAAATGTCCAAATTAGGCCCAATTAACCATTTTCCCTCCCCGGTGTCATGTGACTTGTTAACGTTACAAGGTCTCAGGTGTGAATGGGGAGCAGGTGTGATAAATTTGGTGTTATCGCTCTCACTCTCTCATACTGGTCACTGGAAGTTCAACATGGCACCTCATGGCAAAGAACTCTCTGAGGATCTGAAAAAAAAGTTGTTGCTCTACATAAAGATGGCCTAGGCTATAAGAAGATTGCCAAGACCCTGAAACTGAGCTGCAGCATGGTGGCCAAGACCATACAGTGGTTTAACAGGACAGGTTCCACTCAGAACAGGCCTCACCATGGTCAACCAAAGAAGTTGAGTGCACGTGCTCAGAGTCATATCCAGAGGTTGTCTTTAGGAAATAGACATACTTGATTAGATTGTAGCCGTATTAGTGCAATTGTGACATAGAAAATTGAGTACTGTCCGTGATACTTTTTTTATATTTGCACTAACATACAATTTTTCAGGACAAGCTTTCGGGGTATGTCACCTTCTTCAAGGTCCAAGCAGTACTGATTCACAAATTTTTAAGCAGAATGTTAAAGAAGAAAAAAAAAAAAAGAGAAAAACAAACACATACAAATCAATGGTAATAAAGATAGCAGCAGAGTTAGTGAGATAAGACAGAGGGAGAGCTATAGACTGGAGGGGGGGATACTGGTCACAGAGGGGGTCGTAAAACTTTAGCATAGTGTGTAAGGAAACCAATATCTGAATTCAGGCCTTTATTTTTCGTGTCAAAAAGAAGTATCATTCTTAGTTCAAACGTTTTCCTTTCCTGGATAGTTCTGAAATTCCCTTTAAAACTAAAACATTGAGGTCTTCTATAGGGAAATAGACATGTAAGTGCTGCCAGTATTGCTGCAGAGGTTGAAGGGGTGGGGAGTCAGCCTGTCAGTTCTCAGACCATACGCCGCACAATGCATCAAATTGGTCTGCATGGCTGTCGTCCCAGAAGCAAGCCTCTTCTAAAGATCTCTGATCCCTCCTGTATGGATTTGTATTGTAAGTGTACTGTCTGCCCTCACGTTGTAAAGCGATGCGCAAACTGTTGGCGCTATATAAATCCTGTATAATAATAATAATAATAAAGATGATGCACAAGAAAGCCCGCAAACAGTTTTCTGAAGACAAGCAGACTAAGGACATGGATTACTGGAACCATGTCCTGTTGTCTGATGAGACCAAGATAAACTTATTTGGTTCAGATGGTATCAAGTGTGTGTGGCGGCAACCAGGTGAGGAGTACAAAGACAAGAGTGTCTTGCCTACAGTCAAGCAGGCTGGTGGGAGTGTCATGGTCTGGGGCTGCATGAGCGCTGCCGGCACTGGGGAGTTACAGTTCATTGAGGGAACCATGAATACCAACATGTACTGTGACATTCTGAAGCAGAGCATGATCCCCTACCTTTGGAGACTGGGTCACAGGGCAGTTTTCCAACATGCTAACGACCCCAAACACACCTCAAAGATTACCACTGCCTTGCTAAAGAAGCTGAGGGTAAAGGTGATGGACTGGCTAAGCATGTCTCCAGACCTAAACCCTATTGAGCATCTGTGGGGCATCCTCAAACCGAAGGTGGAGGAGCGCAAGGTCTCTAACATCCACCAGCTCTGTGATGTCATCATGGAGGAGTGGAAGAGAACTCTAGTGGCAACCTGTAAAGCTCTGGTGAACTCCATGTCCAAGAGGGTTAAGGCAGTGCTGAAAAATAATGGTGGCCACACAAAATATTGACAATTTGGACCCAACTTGGACATTTTCAACTAGGGGTGTACTCACTTTTGTTTCCAGCGGTTTAGACATTAATGAGTTATTTTGGACAGCAAATTTACACTGTTATACAAGCTGTACACTCACTATTTTACATTGTAGCAAAGTGTCATTTCTTCAGTATTGTCACATGAAAAGATAGAATAAAATATTTACAAAAATTTGAGGGGTGTACTCACTTTTGTGAGATACTGTACATACTGTACTTTGGTCCAATCTGGATCAATGTAATTATGTAAAACTTTACATACCTGGACTTCATCATTAACCCCTTCAGCCCCAGAAGATTTGGCTGTTCAATGACCAGGCAATTTTTTGCGATACGCACTGCCTCGCTTTAACTGACAATTGCGTGGTCGTGCAACGCTGTACCCAAACAAAACTGATGGCCTTTTTTTCACACAAATAGAGCTCTATACATAGAACACTACACCTCCAATCAGTGGTGTATTTTGGTTTTGTGCTTCCCTAGGCAAGACTAAAATCGGTCACCCCCCCATCTGAATTTGCCACACCCCTTCCTGTTTAAGATCCACCTATTCATCTGTAAACTCCACCCCTTCCTCTTTATGCCTTACCTCCTACTAGAGCTCCACCTCAGGAGTTGGTCAGAGACTGAAGACATACTACAGGAGTTGGTAAAAGTACAGAAGATGGTCAAAGACTGCAGACATGATCAGAGGCTGCAGACATGATACAGGAGTTGGCCAGAGACTTTAGACATGATCAGAGGCTGCGGACATGATACAGGAGTTGTTCAGAAACTGCGAACATAATAAAAGAGATGGTTAGAGACTGAGGATATGATACAAGAGATGGTCAGAGACTGCAGACATGATATAAGAGATGATCAGAGACTGCGGACATGATATAGGAGACGGTCAGAGACTGCAGACATGATGAGAGGCTGCAGACATGATACAGGAGTTGGTCAGAGACTGCAGACATGATTAGAGGCTGCAGACATGATACAGAAGTTGGTCAGAGACTGCGAACATGATACAAGAGATGGTCAGGGACTGCAGACATGATAAAAGAGATGGTCAGAGACTGCAGACATGATACAAGAGATGGTCAGAGACTGCGGACATGATATAGGAGACAGTCAGAGACTGCAGACATGATGAGAGGCTGCGGACATGATACAGGTGTTGGTCAGAGACTGCAGACATGATTAGAGGCTGCAGACATTATACAGAAGTTGGTCAGAGACTGCGAACATGATACAAGAGATTGTCAGGGACTGCAGACATGATACATGGTCAGAGACTGCAGATGTAGGAGACGGTCAGAGACTGCAGACTGCAGACATAATCAGAAACTGCCGACATTATACAGGAGTTAGTCAGAGACTGCAAACATAATACAAGAGATGGTTAGAGACTGAGGATATGATACAAGAGATGGTTAGAGACTGCGGACATGATACAAGAGATGGTCAGAGACTGCAGACATGATACAGGAGACGGTTAGACTCTGCAGACATGATCAGAGGCTGGAGACATAATCAGAGGCAGGGGACATGATCAGAGGCAGCGGACATGATCAGAGGCTGTGGAAATGGTCAGAGGGTGTGGACATGATCAGAGACTGCGGACATGGTCAGAGGCTCTGGACATAATCAGAGGCTGCAGACAAGATCAGAGGCTGCGGACATGGTCAGAGGCAGGGGAAATGGTCAGCGGCTGGGAACATGATCAGCATCCTCTCTAACATGATCATCATTCTTCTTCTAATACATTTGGCGGTGATCATTACTTACATCACTGGGACCGTCCCCTCCAACCGAGCCCAGCCAAGCCGAGGTGAGTAAAGACTGCCCACCCCCCGCCCAAGCAGCAGTGCCAAGCCGAAGTGAGCTGAGACCGCCCCTTTGCTCGAGCCTAGCTGAGCGGAGACCGACCCCCTGCCCGGTTGTGCCCCCCCGCCCAAGCACAACCGAGCCACGGTGAGCTGAGACTGCCCCTCTGCTCAAGCACAGCCAATCCCAGTCGAGCAGAGACCGCCCCTGCCAGTCACTTTATGCAGCTTTATGGGGGACTGTTTTTGTTTGGCTTTTGCGACTCGGGAGGAGGTAGGGGGCTTTTTCTCGTGTGGGGGGTGGCTTTTTTGCCACCCCCCGCAAACTGCCGCCCTAGGCCTTGTCGGCCTAGGCCAAGAAACAATGCTGCCTCCAACATGAACCGCCACTGGACATGATCATCATAAAATTATATTGCATTCTGTACATAGACCATAATACAATTCTGTTATACACTATATAGAGAACATTACACTTCCAACATGACTGATCACTGGATGTGACCTTGATGCAATTCTATTACACTCTATACAGACATGGAATGCTACACCCCCAACATAGTCGCCCACTGAACATGACCATAATCCAATTAAATGAAACATAGAATACTACATCTCCAATATAACCGACCACTCAACATGATTATAATTATATTGTATTACACTCTATACAAAGAGCAAACACTACACCTCCAACATGACTGGCCACTGGACATGATCGTAATAAAATTCTATTACATTGCATACACAGAGCTCTACACCTCCAATATAACCAACCACTGGACATGATCATAATACAATTTTTATATACTATATACAGTACATAGAAAACTACACCCCCAACATGCTTTACCATTGGACTTCTAAACTCCAGCCCGAATCCGTAGGATGCCAGGATTTCGTTAAAATCTTGGAATGGTCCTGCGGAATCCATGACAGTTGGGAGGTATGTAACATCTCCAGCATGGACATGATCATAATATAATTCTTATACTCCATGTACATAGAACACTACACCTCCAGCATGATCACCCACCGAACATGGGCATAATCCAATTCTATAATGCCATCAACATAGATCCAATATAACCAACCATTCAACATGATTATATTTCGATTCTATTACACTCAATACAGATAACAAACACTATACCTCCAACACGACTGGCCACTGCACATGATCATAATACAATTCTATTACATTCTATACATAGAACAGTACACCTCCAGCAAGACCAACCACTGGACATGATAATAATACAATTCCTTTATACCAAAAACATAGAACACTACACTTCCAACATGACTGATCGCTGGATGTGACAATAATGCAATTCCATTACACTCTATACAGACATAGAATGCTACACCCCCAACATGGTCGCCCACTAGCCATGACCATAATCAAATTATATAATGCCATACACATAGAATACTACATTTCCAATATAACCGACCACTCAACAAGATTATAATTCATTTTTTTTACACTCCATAGCAAACACTACACCTCAAACATGACTGACGACTGGACACGATCGTAATACAATTCTTTTACATTGCATACACAGACCTCTATACCTCCAACATGACCAACCACTGGACATGATCATAATGCATTTTTATTATACTCTATACAGTGCATATAACACTACACCTCCAACATGTTTTGGCATTGGACTTCAGAACTCCAGCCTGAATTTGCAGGATGCCAGCATTTAGTTAAAATCTCGGAATGGTCCTGCGGAATAAAGGACAGTTGGGAGGTATGCTACATCTCCAACATGGACATGATCATAAAAGAATTCCATCACACTCTATACATAGAACACTACACCCCCAACATGACCAACTACTGGACATGATCATAATACAATTCTATCACACTCTATACATAGAACACTACACTCCCAACATGACCAATAACTGGATCACTGGACGTCCAGTGATCGGTCAGGTTGGAGGTATAGTGTTCTTTGTATAAAACACTACACCCCCAACCTGATCGATCACTGAACATGATCATAATACAATTCTATTACACTCTATACATTGAAAACTACACCTCAAACCTGATCGATCACTGGACATGATCATAATACAATTCTATTATACTCTATACAGTACATAGAACACTACACCTCCAGCATGTTTTGGCATTGGACTTCAGAACTCCAGCCTGAATTTGCAGGGTGCCAGCATTTAGTTAAAATCTCGGAATGGTCCTGCGGAATCAAGGACAGTTGGGAGGTATGCTACATCTCCAACATGGACATGATCATAATAGAATTCTATTACACTCTATACATTGAACACTACACCCCCAACATGACCAACTACTGGACATGATCATAATACAATTCTATCACACTCTATACATAGAACACTACACCCCCAACCTGATCGATCACTGGACATAATCATAATACAATTCTATTACACAATATACACAGAACACTTCCCCTCCAACCTGATCAATCACTGGACATGATCATAATACAATTCTATTACACTCTATACATAGAACACTACACCTCCAACCTGACCGATCACTAGACATGATCATAATACAATTCTATTACACTCTATACATAGAACACTACACCTCCAACCTGACCGATCACTGGACATGATCATAATACAATTCTATCACACTCTATACATTGAACACTACACCCCCAATCTGACCGATCACTGGACATGATCATAATACAATTTTATTATACTCTATACAGTGCATATAACACTACACCTCCAACATGTTTTGGCATTGGACTTCAGAACTCCAGCCTGAATTTGCAGGGTGCCAGCATTTAGTTAAAATCTCGGAATGGTCCTGCGGAATCAAGGACAGTTGGGAGGTATGCTACATCTCCAACATGGACATGATGATAATACAATTCTATTACACTCTATACATAGAACACTACACTCCCAACCTGATCGATCACTGGACATAATCATAATACAATTCTATTACAAAATATACACAGAACACTTCCCCTCCAACCTGATCGATCACTGGACATGATCATAATACAATTCCATCACACTCTATACATTGAACACTACACCCCCAACCTGACCGATCACTGGACATGATCATATTACAATTCTATTACACTCTATACATTGAACACTACACCTCCAACCTGACCGATCACTGGACATGATCATATTACAATTCTATTACACTCTATACATTGAACACTACACCTCCAACCTGACCGATCACTGGACATGATCATATTACAATTCTATTACACTCTATACATTGAACACTACACCTCCAACATGACTGGCCACTGCACATGATCATAATACAATTCTATTACATTCTATACATAGAACAGTACACCTCCAGCAAGACCAACCACTGGACATAATCATAATACAATTCTATTACACTCTATACATTGAACACTTCACCCCCAACCTGGCCGATCACTGGACATAATCATAATACAATTCCATCACACTCTATACATTGAACACTACACCCCCAACCTGATCGATCACTGAACATATTCATAATACAATTCTATTACACAATATACACAGAACACTTCCCCTCCAACCTGATCAATCACTGGACATGATCATAATACAATTCTATTACACTCTATACATTGAACACTACACCTCCAACCTGACCGATCACTGGACATGATCATAATACAATTCCATCACACTCTATACATTGAACACTACACCCCCAATCTGACCGATCACTGGACATGATCATAATACAATTCCATCACACTCTATACATTGAACACTACATCTCCAATATGACCAACCACTGGATATTATCATCACACAATTCTATTACACTCTATACAGACATAGAACACTACACCTCCAATGTGACCGATCATTGCACATGATCATAATGCAATTAATTTCTTTATAATCTGTTAATGGAAATCTATGCACACTACAGCTTATGCAAACAACAATGTTAAGATACATTGAACTTACAAAAACCTTTTGCTTAGTTGCACAAGAATACGCTCATAACATTTTGCTGGCATTCTAGGCAGGAAGTTTTTTTTTTGCAGCCAAAGAACTGAACAATGCTTTAATATGTAACAAAGGTTCTTGGGAAGACAGGTTAAATTGTTAACTAGAAGGTGGAATTACATGCTCCGGGCAGGTATGTGGCTTAGTACACAGGCTCTGAGGTAATGCATTCCTTGTCTCTCCCGGTGAATCATTGGCAAGCGCCCAGCTGACAATCTTAAAACCAAAAGGAGACAATGCAAAAAAAAAATAAAATATATATATATATATATATATATATATATATATATATATATATATATATATATATGAGGATATACAGAAATCTACTATAAGCAATACAAAGCTAAATAAAACTTCAGTGACATATCCAATGAAGTAGAACTTCCATATATTGACTGAACTTGGGTTCATGCAGACGGGCACTTGCGTGGGTTTTCTTGCATTTGACGTGTGTTTGAAATACATGTCAAAGGCAGATCCGCAGATTCCTCCTGACCTCAGTAGAGAAGTGTAGATGACAGTTCAGAGGCTGCCTTTAGGAAGACAGGAGATGATGGATCACAATCAAAAGAAATAACATTAGCATTCATGTGTATAGCATGTGGAGTCGGCAGCTTTCCAGAGGTGAGTATGAGCTATACAGCAGCAATATGTTTTATTGCCAGTTCACAGACTGTGATTAAATCTATAGACATACTGTAAATGTCCTGCTGTTTTCCCATTTCCACATTCTTTAGGCCTCATTTAAATGAAGGCTGAGGTGCTGTGGGCAGACAGTCCATGTAGGGGCTCATTTTCACTTGCAGAACCTTCTGAAGACAGATCCGCAATTGATCGCTCATAAAGTGGTTCTAAAAGCAGAAGGTTTTTTACCTTAAAGTGACATAAAGGTAATTTTTTTTTTTTAAATAACAAACATATCATACTTACCTCCACTGTGCAGCTAGTTTTGCACAAAGTGGCCCCAAACCTGGTCTTCTGGGGTCCCTCGGCGGCTCTCTCGGCTCCTCCCCGCATCAGATAACCCCCTAGGAGAAGCGCTCTCCCGGGGGGGGGGGGTTACCTTGCGGGCGAGCTCCAAAGTCCAGCATTTGGCGTCCATAGACAACTAAAGCAGGACTCGGCCCCGCCCCCCGGCGGCCGCGTCATTGGATTTGACTGACAGCAGCGGGAGCGAATGGCTGCGCTGATATGAATCTATCTATTCAACAGCCAAGAACCCGCTAGCAGAAAGAAGGCGCGTTTGAGGGTTCAGGTAAGTAAAACGGGGTGGGGGCTGGGGGCCGGTCACTGACAGGTGTTTTTTCACCTTAATGCACAGGGTGCATTAAGGAGAAAAAACACGAACCTTTACAACCCCCCCCCCCATTCTACAGTATGCATTAAGATAAAAAACCTTCTGTGTGCAGCAGCCCTCCTAATACTTACCTCAGCCCCATCTCAATCCAGTGATGTTCGACGAGAGACTCGGCAGTCCAGGACTCTCCCCCCTGATTGGCTGAGACACAGCAGCGGGCGCCATTGGCGTCAATCAAAGCCAGTGAGCCAATGAGGAGAGAGGGGGTGGGGCCGAGCCGTGGCTCCATGTCTGAATGGACACACAGAGCTGCGGCTCGGCTCAGGAGCCTCCATAGCAAGCTGCTTGCTGTGGGGGCGCTCAGCAGGAGCTCTGAACAGGGACCCGAGAAGAGGAGGATCTGGGCTGCTCTGTGCATAACCATTACGCAAAGGAGGTAAGTATGACATCTTTGTTGTTTTTAAATAATAAAAAAAATGAGACTTCAGCCCCGGAAGGTTTTACCCCCTTAATAACAAGGCCGTTTTTTGCAATACGGCACTCCGTTTCTTTAACTGACAATTGCGCATTCATGCGACGTTGTACCCAAACAAAATGTATGTCCTTTTTTTCCCACAAATAGAGCTTTCTTTTGGTGCTATTTGATCACTTCTGCGGTTTTTATTTTTTGCGCTTTCAACAAAAAAAGACCGACAATTTTGAAAAAAAGAAAAAAAAACAATATTTTTTTGCTTTTTGCTATAAAGCATACCCCCCCAGAAAAATGTAAAAAATCAAATGTATTCATCAATTTAGGCCAATATGTATTCAGCTACATGTTTTTGGAAAAAAAAATCCCAATAAGCGTATATTGGTTTGCGCAAAAGTTATAGTGTCTACAAACTATGGGATAGATTTATGGCATTTGTTTTTTTTTTTGTAAATGTATTTTTATTGAAGATGATTTGTATAAGTACAGAACATAGCCTTTGGGCATTCCCCGGCTAACAAATACAGATAACACAAACTGCTACATAATACAACTTATTAAATACAAAGAACAAAACATTCCATACACTGCGCTCGGCCTAATAATTTATTTCAAGGAATAATGAATTACAAGGAGATTCCTGCTCCCTCTCAACCAACAGAGTGATACATCAGGAGATCATTTACTTATAGTTGGATTTATACCTGATCTAATGAAGCGTGAGTCACTGTAAAGGAATAAAACCGTATATATCTTAGGCTAAACCATATCAGGGTGAATAGATTCAGTTCATGGACTCCTGATCGCCAGCTGTATAGGCATTTTTATTTTTACTAGTAATGGCGGCAATCAACGATTTTTAGCGGGACTGTGGCGGACAAATTGGACAATAAGTAACACTTTTTGGGGACCAGTGACACCAATACAGTGATCAGTGCTAAAAAAAAATGCACTGTCACTGTATAAATGACACTGGCAGGGAAGGGGTTAACATCAGGGGCGATCAAAGGGTTAACTGTGCTCTTAGGGAATGCTTTCTAACTGTGAGGAGGATGGCTTAACTGGAGGATAAGAGAGATCTGTGTTCCTGATTAGCAGGAACACAAGAGCTCTCTCTCCTTCTCTGACAGAACGACGGCCTGCATTGTTTATATAGGCAGACCGCCGTTCTGCCTCTCCTATGAACGATCGGCGGGTCCCACGATCATCGCAGCCGCCAGACCCGCTGATTGGCTCCTGAGACCCCGCTCTTGATTGCAGCATGGCCCCATTCAGTTGAATGGGTCGCATCTGGCGGGCGCTAGCGCAACACTGGGGATAAATGCAAAGCATCATGCCTGTGCCATATGCTCACCCACATCTGCTGCCCTTGCAGCTTAAGCGGGAGTAGTTAGGGGAGCTTACAGCACAGATGTGTGGGTGCAAGTGAGCGGCCCTGAATTCAGACAGGGTGTGTTCACGCCCATTCACCTGTGCCCCCCATACACTTACATAGGCTGCCTGCAAGCAGCACCTGCCAGCTCAAGCTGCATAAACAAATGACCCATTTGAGGTCTACAAGGGCCTCAGCACCCATGTGAATGAGGCCTTATTTTTGTTTATTTCTATTTTTTCTGTTTGTTTCTAAGCTGTTAAAATGAAAAAAATTAGATGACCTTTGTTCTTTCAAAGAAAAATTTCTCTCAGAGAAAAAGTTCACATGGAGAATCTTTGCAGGTACAGCCAGCACCAGTAAAGAGATCAGGCCGGAGGTTGTAAACACCGGAGAAGACTTGCAGGGAGAGGTACCTAAGCAGTTGGGTGGGCGTTCTGGGTAAGGTAAGGCTAGAGGGCTTGGGAGGGAAAACTAACAAGCTTGTAATTAAAACTGGACTTGCCCTTTAAGAGATCCCAAGTCTCCCGCGAGGTGCGGGAGTCTCCCGGATTTGATTGCGGGCTCCCAGACATCCACGAGTGCCCTGCGATCTCCCGGCTGCAAGGCTAATCCTGGGCGGCAGTGGTGTCCTCTATGTGTCCCCCTCTGTTCTCCTCCAGCCCACTGTCCTCCTCCTCCACCCCCCATCCCTCTGTTCTCCTCCTCAGCCCCCCCCCCCCATCCTTCTGTTCTCCTCCAGCCTGGTGTCCCCCTCCTACACCCCCCCCCTCTGTTCTCCTCCAGACTGCTGTCATCCTCCTCCAGCCTGCAATTCTGCACTATGTAAGTCATCTCAGATGTTTAAGCCCTTTAAGCTACGCCCAATATGTAGCGCAATTTAAGCCACGCCCTATACAGGCCGCCGCTGCCAGTATATATCCCATATTTTGTAGGCACTATAACTTTTAAACCAATTAATATACACTTACTGGGATTTTTTTGTTATCAAAGACATGTAGCAGAATACATTTTGGCCCCAATTTATGAAGAAATTCATTTTTTTTTCTTTTTTCTTTTTTATTGGATATGTTTTATAGCATAAAGTAAATATTATTGTTTTTTTTTTCAAAATGTTGTCTTTTTTTGTTTTTATTGCAAAAAAATAAAACACCCAGTGGCGATCAAATACCACCAAAAGAAAGCTCTATTTGTGTGTAAAAAAATAGGAATATAGCTAAACATATTTTAAAAAATTTCTGCCCAGAGTGCAGCTCTCCCTATAGGGTTGAATGAGACTGTGAAAAACATACACAGGATGAGGAAGACCTGGCAAGGCGTTTTCAGAAGCAAGGCTGCAAGGCGCCTGGTGAGGCCATATAGTAAAGATAATTGGATCCAAAAACAAAGGACTTGGTGGACTGCACTCAGCGGCTTTGATTAAAAGACAACAGTTGCCCATTAAGCTTTAAAAGGGCATTAAACGTTGGTCAATGAAGGTAACTTGCTAGGATAGCGGTCTAATTCAAAGTCATGCTTAGTTTGCCATAGGGAGAGAACCTTGTCAAATTGTTTATTGCAATCCAAAGGTTAGACGGATTTCTGTGGTCATGTACTTTGACTCTGTTCTGATCATTAACTGACAGAGCAATGTACATTAAAGACTTGGCAGGTTTACTCACCTATAATGTCTCTAGCACTGAGGAATGCAGTGTATAGATTTATGTCACCCCTGGGCACCATCAAAAGCAAAACTATGTAAAATGAAAAACATGCACCTCTCCCCTGGTTTTATCCCTTTAACCACTTCAGCTCTGGACGGATTTACCCCCTTAATGACCAGGCTATTTTTTGCTTTACGGCACCACGTTGCTTTAACTGACTATTGCGCGGGCGTGCGACGTTGTACCCAAATAAAATCAATGTTCTTTTTTCCCCCACAAACAGAGCTTTCTTTTGGTGGTATTTGATCACCTCTGCGGTTTTTATTTTTTTGCACTATAAACAAAAAAAAAGATTGACAATTTTGAATAAAAAACAATATTTTTTACTTTCTGCTATAAAACATTCCCAATAAATTTTTTTTTTAAAAAATCTAATTTCTTCATCAGTTTAGGCCAATATGTATTCTGCCAAATATTTTTGGTAAAAAAATCCCAATAAGCGTGTATTGGTTTGCGCAAAAGTTATAGCATTTACAAAAATAGGGGAAAGATTTATGGCATTTTTATTTATTTATTTTTATCCAACTCTTTTTTATTTAAATTTTTTTAAAAACATAACATTCAAAAGGACTCAAACATATAAAAAATACATCCATAAACATTACATGTTTATATAACACATTACATTTAACATTATTTATTTATTTTTTACTAGTAATGGCGGCGCTCAGCGATTTTGAGCGGGACTCCGACGTTGCGGCGGACTAAGTGACACTTTTTGGGGACCAGTGACACCAATACAGTGATCAGTGCTACAAAAAAAGCACTGACACTGTATAAATGACACTGGCAGGGAAGGGGTTGACACTAGGGTGCGATCAAAGGGTTAAGTGTGTCCCTGGGAGGTGCTTACTAGTGGTGTGGGGAAACAGATACATTGGAGGATAAGAAAGATCCGTGTTTCAGCTTAGCTGAAACACAAGATCTCACTTTTTGCTCCCTGACAGATCAACGGTCTGCCTTGTTTACATAGGCAGACCGCTGCTCCGTCTCTCCTCTGAACGATCGTCGGGTTGCTGCGACCATCGTGGCTGCTGGACCCGCTGATTGGCTCCCGCTGTGTCCACGCGCCCCCTACACCACGCGCACAAAATCACGTACAGGTACGTGATTTTGCGCAGCCGGCCCCCCCTGCTGCAGCATATATGCGGTGGGTGGTCCGGAAGCGGTTAAAACGGAGCTGCAGTCTCCTTCAGAAAAAAAAAAGCAGATACAAATCCTGTAGCGGCTGACTTTTAATATTAGGACACTTACCTGTCCTGGAATCCAGCGGTTTCCTCACCCGAGCCAATTTTTCAATCGGCTCTTGGGTGCTGCTGCCACTATCTCGGCTAAGGGAAACCGGCAGTGAAGACTTGTGGCTACATAGCCGGTTCCCTACTGCTCATGCGCTGTGAATGGCTCAGTGGCGGGGCAAGGAGGAGCTTCCAGCTAAGTTCACTATGGCGAACCAGGTACCCGCTCCCCCCCCCCCCCCCCCCCGAAAGATACCAAAGTGGCAGTGGAGGGGGAGGAAGCAAACAAGCGGAGCTTCCCCTTTTGGGTGGAGCTCTGCTTTAAAAAGCCTGAACATACAGAAAAATACCTGTTCATCTGCCAGAAATGCAATCTGCTCTTGTAGGCTGACATTGACAAGGCACAGCATTTTTGTGGAGTCAACCCTCCCAGCTGGCTTTTGCTAAACTACTGAACCACTCCTTGATCTCTGCAACCTAAAGGCCTAATAATATTTGGATAAAATGTATGTCAAGGGCGCTCAGAATGTCAGGACCAGGCAGATAGTGTCTTTATTGGATGGATGAAGTGGTCTTCAAACACTTAGGGCTGCACTCAAAGAGGGAAGCAATCTCTAATAGAAAACAAATAAAAGAAAAAAGGCGCCTCTAAGTGCAGAATTAAAACTGGTCATTGGCTTGAAGAAGGAACCAATCAGTAGTTCCGAAACGCGTCCTATTTTGATGACATATTTCCTGTTTGCGGTCCATGCTGGTTGTTGTCCCCTCCCGCTGATGTCATTTCCGGGATTCATGCTCCACGCTGACTCAGACGACGCGATTGCTTCACCAGTGTTCCCAGAGCCTGGGGTGTGCACCTGTTGGTTATCCTGGGACCCTCTGCTGCTGCATATCGTTATCCCTGGAAAGCTGTGATACACTGGGACCTCCTGATGCCGGATCACCTGCTTCATACATCCATGTTATGCCTCTTCTTATCCTTGATTCTGTAAGTGTTTTTAATCTTGTTTGGGGATATTAAAAGTTTTAATTCTGCACTTAGAGGCACCTTTTTCCTTTTATTAATAATATTTATCATTCTATAGTCCAATGTAAGAATACGGAGGGCTTAAAGTAGAACTACAGGCAACACTTATTTTTTTCATTTTGAACAGAGCAAGGGAGGGTTATAACCTTGGTCAGATTTTTTTTTTTGCCATCTCCGTCCCATTGCAGAGATTTCCCTTTACTTCCTGTCCCATAGCCAAACAGGAAGTGAGAGGAAATCCCTGAAAATTGAGGGAATTCCTTGGGGACTCCCAGGTTATTAGAACTAGTGTCCCCATTGTAAGATTTCACTTCTATTACTTTCCTGGGGACAACCCAAAATGTGTGAATTTCCTTTAGGCTCTGTTTCCACTAGTGCGACTTTTCATGCGACTTGGGACTGAAAAGTCGCATGACAAATTGTTTCCCATGATTTCCAATGAGTACCGTTCATATCTGTGCGACTTCAAGTCGCAGCGACTTCAAAGTAGTCCCTGCACTACTTTGGTCCCACTTTGATGCGACTTGAGGTCCATAGATACAGGCATTGCTTCAAATCGCGGTAAAAAGTCGCGGTAAAATCGCGGTAAAAAATTGCGGCAAAATCGCGCGACTTTGGGGACGCACTAGTGGAAACATGGCCTTACACAGTAAAAAACGGACAGGTGTTCTAATCTCTTTAGTTATACTTTAACAGACTTTTCGAGATACAGAAAGTATACAGAGGGTGCCGCACAGCAGTGAACGTCTGCCGTTTTATTAAAGTGATTGTAAAGTCTTGTTTTTTTTTTCATTAAAAATAACGAACATGTTATACTTAACTGCTCTGTGCAGTTGGATTTGCACAGAGCAGCCCAGATCCTCCTCTTCTAGGGTCCCTCTTCTCTGCTCCTGGCCCCTCCCTCCTGTCGAGTGCCCCCACAGCAAGCAGCTTGCTATGAATGCACCCGAGCCGAGTCACAGCTCCCTGTGTCCATTCATACACGGAGCTGCGGCCTGGGCCCACCCCCTCTCTCTCCTGATTGGCTGACTGACCTTCGATTGAGCCTCAGCCAACCAGGAGGGATAGTCTTGGATGGTCGAGACACTCGTGGACATCACTGGATAGAGAAGGGGGGGGGGGCTCAGGTAAGTATTAGGATTGTTGAGGGAGGCTACTGCATACAGAAAGTTTTTTTAATATTAATGCATAGAATGCATTAAGATAAGACACCTTCTGACTTTACAACTCCTTTAGGTTTTTAATGGAGTGGGGAAGGATTAGAACCCCTTGTTTTTTATTGCTATCCAGAGCTCCTTTGGAAAGGTTTCATCTATCCTTAAAGCAGTATTAAACTCTGCCAAAAAAATAACTTAGAATTGGGCTCCCTGCAGTGTTATACCATAATGTGCTAGTATGCACAAAATACTAGCACATTATGGTAGACTTACCTGTCAAACAGAGCCCTCCAGCGCTGTGTTGTAACCACTCCTCTTGGTCCCTTGCCCTTTTTTATCTTCACCCAGTCTTCCTTCCAGGTTTCTTCTCTTCAGCTACTTGAATGGTCGGGCAGCAATGACGTCGGTCCCGCCCATGCGCATGGAAGTCACATAACCAAGGCACTTAGCAGCTGCCGTTAATGTGATCTTAGATCACTTTACCGCTGACAAGCAAAGGGAGACATTTATGGCAGAGACCAGTAGTCTTTCTGTTATAAAAACCCTACTTGTCAGAGTTTTTTCTGAATCCGAATTCAATACCACTTTAACCAGTTCCTGCCCGACCTATAGCAGATTGATGGCAGGGCAGGCTCTGCTCCTTCCCGGTGGGTTTTATGACGTCCTCCTGGTCGCGCCGCTTGTGCACTCAGCGTGCCAAACGGTGGTAAGCCGTGTCCCTCGGAAACAGTGCATCCCCAATCAGGGTAAAGAGCCAATGACATTGGATCTTTACCATGTGATCCGCTGTGTCCAATCATCTGCATTTCTTTTCCTCAGTGCTGTCAGTATGTGAGGAAAGAAAAGCCGATAACTGGCTTTACTGTGACAGGGGCCATTTACACTGATAATCAGGGCACTGATCATCAGTGCAGCCCCATCAGTGCCAATCCGTGTTCATCAGTGCAGCATATCAGTGCCATCTATCAGTGCCCATCAGTGCCGCCTTATCAATGCAGCCTCATCAGTGCAGATTATCAGTGCCCATCAGTGCTGCCTCATCAGTGCCCATCATTGCAGCCTCATCAGTGCACATCAGTGAAGAAGAAAAATTACTCATTTGCAAAATGTTATAACAGAAACGAAGAAAAAAAGTTTTGTTTTTTCTTCAAAATGTTCAGTCTTTTTACTTTTGTTTAGCAAAAAATAATTTAAAAAAAAACAGCGATGAATATATACCACCAAAAGAAAGCTCTATCTGTCTCCAGATATATAAATTTCATATGGGTACAGTGTGACCGTCAATTGTTATTCAAAGTGCGACAGCACTGAAAGCTGAAAATTGGCCTAGGAAGGAAGGGGGTGAAAGTGCCCAGTAGGCAAGTGGTTCAACTTAACATACATTGGTGGATTTTAGAAGGAAAAAAAATCTCTTTGGTACATTTCTTAATGTCAACTTGACAAATGCCATTCGTAAGTACTTCAAAATGTAATTTGCTTTTATAATTCAATTTTGGTATGAATGGAATTTCCACAATGAAAACCACACTCACTGTTAGGAATTTGTTAGTTCAAGAAATATTTTCCACCTTGCACCTTTGAATTTTCTTGTCACTGCAGTCAAAAACGATCATCAATTTGAGTCCACGAATGTTAGAAAATCAAAATGAACACTAAAATTTTCCAACGAAATCCTACTAGCTTTACAGCCATGGTGACTACGATTTTATTGGACAAGGAACGAAGAATAATCTCCAACAGAAACAGTCGAATAAAAATGCTTTTGTTTAGTCGAGTGGGAGGCTAGAACCCTTGCTCAACTTTTTATTGTTGTCTGTGTCCCTGTTGTAGATTTGTCCTTATTTCCTGTCCGGTGAAACTGTTGTCAACCTGATAACAGGGCCCCAGAGCAGTAAAAGCCCAACTGAAGTCCTAATTCTCTCCAACTTTATCTAGGACAAAAAAAAAAATTGAACATATACTTTAATTATGCTTGAGAGAACACTGAAATTCTTTGTATAGCTACCATCACATATCGCTCTATATATAGCTGTAAAAATTCCTTCCCTGTTTTTCTGTACTTGAAAGGTTATGTCAAGAACTACATCATTAACTGTGTAACCACAACTAGAAATCTCCAGCATGGTTCCCAGTGCCCATACCATATTCCCAAAAGCATGAGGAGTATGTTCTGCAGCAGAACATAGACTGTTCATAAATTGTACACTTCTGCCCTGTAATCCATCTTCCATAGCCACAGAAGGTAGGTGGTCTTTGGTGTGACTGTCCTGTTTTCTGTATCATGTGTGGCTTTCAATAAAGCTTTTTAGAAATGAAGTAATCAACCACTTCTTTACATGCTAGTGGTACAGACACAGCTTAGTTTTTTTGTGGCCTGCACCCAAGCTCTCCAGGTGGCACTGTTACGGGCGGGCTGTGGAGCAGTGGCAACCTATTGACTATGTGACAGTATTAGTGCACCTTGTCACAGTGTCAGAAGGGTTAGATGTCACCTAGGGTATTCACCTATAAGGTTAAGAGGCTCTTGGTTATCCATTCTGAGTGGAGAAAACTGGTTTTACGTTTTCTCCAGGATTGGAAAATCCTGGATTGGGTTCTGGAGCCCAGAGGCTTTGTAGAGAATTGGGACTGCAGGGTCCATGTTTTGCTGGAGACCAGCATCCTGATTGTGCTGGTGTGCACATCCCTTTTAAGATTGGGGCTGTCAATGGCTCAGAGATCCTTTCCCACTGCTGCATGAGAAGTGTGTGTAAACAGACTCTAGGAGAGTGAGTGATCTGGTCTCAAGGAGAGATGATCTGACCAGGCCGTTACCAGTGAGAGGTATTGGGAAACTGTACGCAATTAGGCAGGAGACTGTGGAGACCAGGTTGGGCAGTTTGTTTCTCACAAGGTTGTATAAGAGAATGTGGTGAATCTGTGGGGTGACAGGCTAATCGACTACGCAGCCCAAATAGCCAGGGGGCTGAAAAATTTACATTTGTCATTGTGACAGTGAAAACCCTTGCAAGGGCAACCTTTTATGTAAGTTTTTGAACTTTACTTTTAAATACAAGCGAGACAAAAGCCCTATAACGTACTTCACTGGCTGGACTGAAGTTCATGAAAGGCACTACACCAGAGCTGAACCACACAACACACATACCAGAAGGTAGGTGTTGGACAAGGTGAGAATCTTGTCTCACGATTGTCTCTAGAGGTCTCAATCTAATGCAATACCAAATTTCTCCACAACAAGGGAGGAATTATAATCTTAACTGCTCTACAAATTAAGCATGCAACTTCTAAGTGCAGGAGGATATACTACAAATTTAGGAATAAATGCAGTAATGTCGTAGCCGGATCCCACGTGGTGCAACGTTCATCCCACTATATTACACATATAAGGAATACTCATAAAACAAAAATTGTTTCAGATCCTACTATGAACCATTGCACAATATATCCCCACTGTATTCCACTTCCCAACCCCAATCTAACATCTCTAAAATTCAGGAATATCTACAATCATCAGGGATGCCAAAGCTATCATCAGAAGCCTTGGAAGTGTTGGAGGATCCAGTATCGGAGGATGAGTTCTGAGCTCAAGCAAATAAAGCCCATGTGCTTGATGGATTTAGACCCTGGCACTACAAAATCTTTCAACAAATACTATCTCCCCATTTCACAACGGCCTACAACGCATACTCCTTGATCAACTATGTAGCCATTTAACAACTGAAGCTCTGGCCATGACTATAACTGTTATACCAAAACCTCTTAAAGACCCAACAATTGTTCTAGTTATAGACCAAAATCCCTACTCCATTTAAGGCAATTCGCTTATGGCCAAAGATTTGTAGATACCTGACCATAACACATTTATGAGTTTGTCCTATTCAAATAATAAGGAATTGCCCCTCTCCTTCCCAAAGGCTCCATTCTCTTGGAGCACATTTGGCACACAAAGGGATAGTCATGTTGGACCTTAAAAGGCCTTTGCCAAGGTGATTCTGTGGCCGAGTGCCTATTTACTCACCATCCTCAGACACAGGCGCAGGCCCCTCTATTGTTTTTCTCACAACTACCTGGGCTCCTAGACACGCTCAGGAAAGAGAAGTTTCTCTACCCCCCCCCCCCCCATTAGCAGCTTAGAGAGACCAATCTGATGAATCAGGGGTAGCTGGGTAATAGATCTGCAGCCAGGTGCTAGACTCTTCGATGTCAGAACCAGTATGCCGGCAGCCAGTCGAGAGCCTAATAGCACATAGATTCCCTTGAAGACCCAGCTACTGCGGGGAACAATTGTTACCAGAGTGCAATTCCACTGGGGTCATTCTTTGTCTTTACACCTTGGATCCCCCCAAGCTGTTCACCTGTGTTACCAGAGCTACCCTGGACTTCACTACAATAGAAGTTGTTTATGAGAATAATTTTAAGTAGCTGTGTTCTGTTCTGTTATATTGAAGTATTGATTCTCAGCCTCAATAAAACTTGCGTCATTTTTCCCTTTCCTGTAACCCCAGTCATTTATTTACATGCCTCCCTAGGGGCATTTCATCAGGTAGGCTGGGCTCACAGTCAAAAAGCTGGAGTTCACTTTAAACGCAAGATCCACAAATGCCTTTACTAAAGTATAAAGTGTATGTAACACAAAACATTTTTTAACTTTTTATAGTTTCAAATAGATTAAGGATATTTGTCATCGGAACAGGTTTCCGCATCAGAAGAATTCCCCTCACCTCCTGTTCTTGTGGCAACTCCAAAATTAGGAATTGACATTACATTCTCTATCTTAGACAATGGTTCACCGGGACCAATAGGAAAAATCTTGCAGCGTGATCACAAGAGCTCCTTGGAAAGCACTGATGGTGTAGCCTTCCCAGGGGGCAGGAAGGCCCTGGCTATGTCACCTGTGCTTTGCAAAAGCAGGATGCATAGTAAAGTAAGTTTAGATTTAATCAAAATAATGTTTGTGACAGACCCAACCAGGACAGGGGCTTTTGGAGGGGACTGCAGGGTGGCCTCTTGCCTACTGACTTTGGGCCCTGGCTTTTAAGGGAAGACTACTCTTTGAGAGGTGTGTGCCTGTGGGACCCTTGGAGTGGTTTTGTTTCTGATTCAGGTCCATGTCTCCCCATAACACAGAGACTCTGGGAACTGAAGGATCCAGATACATATTTAGGGCCTCTGTGCCCATAACCAGCAATGACTGCTTTCGATTTTGAAACTCAGAGCACATGTTAATATCATCAGCTCAAAGCAACCTGATGCTGGGGGGTCTCCTGATATAATCTGTTTTAGGTGTTATGTGTTAAGTCTCTTTGGCTCATTGTGTGCCGCCTAGGTGTGCATTCCCATTGTTAATTGAGTGACCTATTGTTTCTGTCTGTCTAATTATCTAATTAAATTCAAGATACTAACTATAACTTACAAAGCCATCCACAACCTGGCCCCCAGCTACATCTCTAACCTAGTCTCAAAATACCGACCTAATTGTTCTCTTCGCTCCTCCCAAGACCTCCTGCTCTCAAACTCCCTTGTCACCTCATCCCATGCTCACCTTCAGGACTTCTCCAGAGCCTCTCCCATCCTCTGGAATGCTCTAACCCAATCCGTCCAATTTTCTCCTACTTTATACACTTTCAGACGATCCCTGAAAACTCATCTCTTCAGAGAAGCCTATCTGGCCCCCACCTAACAACTGTACATTTATCTTCTCCATCAGCACATCACCCACAGTTATTACCTCTTGTATCTCTTGACCTTCCCTCTTAGATTGTAAGCTCTAAGGAGCAGGGCCCTCTAATACCTACTGTATTAAAGTATATTGTATGTGTACTGTCTACCCTCAAGTTGTAAAGTGCTACGTAAACTGTTGGCGCTATATAAATCCTGTATAATAATAATAATAATAATTATCTCTTGGAGATGAGATTAATATTGTGACCACTTTACCTTGTTATGAAACCAATGTGGGATGTTATTTGTTTATGCTTATAATAATGTGTAATATACTTTGTATACAGGGTTGCAGGTCACCTAGGCTGGTTAAGGTGGCTTGTTGTTAATTTGTTAATGTTAATTAGATCACTGTCAGCTATTAGTTGCTAGAGGTGGATTCGCATACTGTTTATGTTGGCTGTTCCTTAGTTATGTTAATTATGTTCCTGTATACAGTTTACTTTGCATACAATAATGTGATTAGGCTCACCAGATCTGGTGTCCTATATATTTTGTGAGATTTTACAATAAAGGGAGTTCCAGTTCCAAAGCACCTAAGCTAGTGTCAGCTAGATTCTTGGGTGCTCTGCTATAATACCTGGTTCCTGGGTCCAGACCGGAGGAAGCTGTATCTTGATGGAAGCACCCATGCTGGGTGCTGGAAGGTTCCGTCACAACAATTATTTATCATATGACTAGAACAAGTTTACGATTTAGCATGCAAAACTGCTTGCACCTGTTTTTGGGAGTGAGGGGAAAGATCCACTTTCCTAAACATAGACACACACATACAGCACCATGAGTATGTTTCATGAGTATATTTCAATGAGAGATGAAGTCTGATATGAATTGTTAGCTTGTCTGCCAAACCTTACAACTATAAAATAAAATGCATCGGGGTTGATTTACTAAAGGCAAATATGCTGTGCGCTTTGCAAGCACAGTTGCACTACTTTTCCCCAGATCTTACTGAAGCTTCATTTGGAAAGAAGATCCAGGTGCAAGGGAGAAAAGAAAAAAAAATGCATTTTTGCTTGCACATGATTGGATAATGGAAAAGTTAGTAGATCTTCGCGACATTCACTAAGCTTTGGAGAAAATGAGTGCAACTGCATTTGCAAATTGCACAGCCTATTTGCCTTTAGCAAATCAACCCCAAAGGATAGCTACTCTGTGTACTCTTTACCGCTTCTATTACTATATCTCTTCCAACAAAAGAAGTGTTAATGTGACCCCCTGAACTGTATTGTATCGCTGGGTGTGAACAGGTTACAGATACGTCTTTCCTGCAGGAAATGTGTGTGATACCTGAATGCAGAGAGTGCAAGGGTGTGATTCCTTTCTATTGCACTTTGAACATAAACAAACGCAGCAGTAGAACAGTGCATTTAAAGAGGAACTCTTTGCTTCCACTGTTATATTTATATATATATATAAAAAAATTTAAAAATATTCTTATGCCGCGTACACACGAGCGGAATGTCAGAAAAAGTCAGACGGAAGCTTTTCATCGTATATTCAGATCGTGTGTAGGCCTCATCGGACTATTTTTTTAGAAAATTCTGACGGACCTAGAAATAGAACATGTTCTAAATTTTTGCAATGGAACCAATTCCTATCGGGAAAACCGATCGTCTGTATGCTGTTCCGACGTACCAAAAACGATGCATGTCCTGAAGCAAGTAGGAGACTGAACTGCTACTGGCTATTGAACTTCCTTTTTCTAGTCCCATCGTACGTGTTGTACGTCACCGCGTTCTGGACGGTCGGACTTTGGTCGGACTTTGGATTGACCGTGTGTAGGCAAGACCGCTTGGATGGAATTCTGTTGGAGTCCCGTGGGAGAAACCTTCGAGTTTATTCCGACAGCTAAAACGGTCGTGTGTACGCGGCACAAGTCACAGGTTTTCATTGTGCACCATTACAGTCTTCTAGCTGCCGGTGTCCTAATGACCAATGGCATCATCAGCTGATAGGGAGGATGTCAGTCGCCTGCATAGCATCCTTGTTTGACCCTCCTGTGCCCCTCTCCATCAGCGTTGGGGTCACATTAGCTGAGTGATGGAGAAATACTGAGGGAGAAGAGAAACATTGGAATACTAGTCAGTACCAGTGTGTAAAAGTGTATTTGCTTTGGAAGAATAAATCACCTCTAACGTTGGGTGTCCTACTTGTGTGGATGTTGATGCATTATGTAACACTATTAGAATAGTTTTTTTCATTTTAGAATGGGGTGCCTCGAGACTGTCCATAGTTTTTAAAGGGTGCCTTGACCGAAAAAAGGTTGAGAAACACTGTACTAGAGAACAGTTAAGAGTTTGTGATAAAAAAAAGTCATCCTATCCACTTTATTGGGATAAAGGGAAACAATTTTTAGAAAGTATTTAAACGGGTTGTAAACCCTCGTTTTTTTTTTTTGTTTTGTTTTTTAAATAACCAACATGTCATACTTACCTCCACTGTGCAATTCATTTTGCACAGAGTAGTCCTCCTCTTCTGGGGTCCCCCGGGCGGTGCTGGTGGCTCCTCCCCGCATTGAGTGCCCATGTTAGAGAAGTGCTCTCCTTGGTGGACACCCGTGCGGGCGCACACCCGAGTCCTGCTTCTGTGGCCATTCACACAGAATGCAGAACTCGTCCCCGCCCCCACGTCATTGTATTTGATTGACAGCAGCAGGGACCAATGGCTGTGCTATGCTATTCATACTAGCTCATTATGCCTTTGCCTTGCAGGGTTTTTTTGTCCTAGGGTTTACAACCACTTTAACCACTTGCCGACCAGCCACCGCAGTTTCGCTGCGGCAGAATGGCACAGCTGGCTGAAACGACGTTATGTTACATCGCTTCGCCCTGTGGCCACTTACACCCGCTGCTTGCCCCCCGGAGCATCGCGACCGCGGGGCTCCCGCGATCGCTCGTGACACGTCGAGAACTGGGATCTGTGTGTGTAAACACACAGATCCTGGTTCTCTGAGGGGAGAAGAGACTGATCGTCTGTTCATACATACAAAGTATGAACAGTGATCTGTCATCTCCCCTACACAGTCCCCCCTTCAGTTAGAACACAGAGAGGGAACACAGTTAGCCCCCTTGATCGCCCCCTAGTGTTAACCCCTTCACTGACAGTGACATTTTTACGGTAATCTGTGCATTTATAAAGCACTGATCGCTGTATAAATGCCAATGGTCCCAAAAATCTGTCAAGTGTCCGATGTGTCCGCCATAATGTCGCAGTCCCGATAAAAATCCCAGCTCGCCGCCATTACTAGTAAAAAAAAAAAATAGTAATAAAAATGCCATAAAACTATCCCCTATTTTGTAGCCGCTATAACTTTTGCGCAAACCAATCAATATACGTTTATTACAATTTTTATTACCAAAAATATGTAGAAGAATACATATCGGCCTAAACTGAGAAAAAAAATGCTTTTTTAAAAAAAAATTGGGGATATTTATTATAGCAAAAAGTACAAAATATTGTGTGATATTTTTTTTCAAATTCGTCGCTCTTTTTTTTTGTTTATAGCGCAAAAAATAAAAACCGCAGGGATGATCACATACCATCAAAAGAAAGCTCTATTTGTGGGGAAAAAAAGGACGTCAAATTTTGTTTGGGTGCTGCGCCGCACGACTGCGCACTTGTCAGTTAAAAACGACGCAGTGCCGAATCGCAAAAAAATGGCCCGGTCATTCAGCAGCTAAATCTTCCGGGGGGCTGAAGCGGTTAAGGATTTCAACTTCTTGGTGGACTATTTTTTCATTATCCATTATTCACTTTTCATTTTTTTCCACTTTGAATGAACTATAACTTTGGAGCCATTGAATGTTATACATTTATTAGCATTTTTTTTTTTTTTGCTTTTTTGATCGCAGCACGTCATCCACATCTGAATTTGCATTTGCATTTCATGTTTTGCTAATTGTGTGCATAGTAACAGTTTTTCATGTCACATCTATTGCATTTATACTTGTTCACTGTATGGTATCATTATTTGTTTCACCTTACAGCGCTGCACTATTCTTTTATTTATTTATGGTTTGCATTAGTAGCCCTCTTTAGAAAAGCTCTTTAAAAAATAGAAACAATACTTTTTTTTTTGGCGGAGAGCCATTTACATTGACCCTTACAAAAGAAAATTCAAGAAAAAAAAAAAAAGATGCACATTTTTTTTTTCAAGCTATTCTTCTACATATTCTTGTCAAGCTCCCTTTAACGTTTTTAAACAGTAGCCGAAAGAGAGGTGATAATAGTATACACATCGAAAAAAGGAGAAGTAGAAGGGTGGAGGGAAAATTGACTGACAGCCGGCCCCGCCGCACAAACTAGACAAATGGACAAAAGAGTTCTTCAAACACAATGGGTAAGTAGCTAAAGCTTTCTTTTCCCTTTCTTGGTACGAGGACTGCTGGAGCGGAGCAGAATGGAATGCACAATAGGCAAAACAATCACCAGTTGCCAGCACCGGCCAAATAAACTTTCAGTGCATTAGTCTGTGACTGACATTGAACACACACATTGGAAGGAGGTATTTGTAGGCACCATTACTGGTGCTGAAAGGTGAGCTGGTGGGAGGGTCGGACATCTCGGTGAGCATGGTAAAGGCATGCTAAACCTACATATTTTATTTTTTTAACCACTTCAGCCTCGGAAGATTTGGCTGCTGAATGATCGGGCCATTTTTTTGGCGGCACTGCGTCACTTTAACTGACAATTGCGCGGTCGTGCGGCGTTGCACCCAAACAAAATTGACGTCCTTTTTTTCCCACAAATAGATCTTTCTTTTGGTGGTATTTGATCACCTCTGCGATTTTTATCTTTTGCGCTATAAACAAAAAAGAGCGACAATTTTTTAAAAAACAATATTTTGTACTTTTTGCTATAATACATATAATAAATATAGCAATAATAAATAAATTAATAATTAATGAATAATAAATATCCCCATTTTTTTTTTTTAAAAAGCACATTTTTTCTCAGTTTAGGCCGATATGTATTCTTCTACAAATTTTTGGTAAAAAGAAATCTCAATAAGCGTATATTGGTTTGCACAAAAGTTATAGCGTCTACAAAATAGGGGATAGAAAACAGCATTTTTTATTATTATTTTTATTTTTTAATAGTAATAGTGGCAATCTGCGATTTTTATCGGGATTGAGAAATTATGGCGGACACATCAGACACTTTTGACACATTTTTGGGACCATTGGCATTTATACAGCGATCCGTGCTATAAAAATGCACTGATTACTGTAAAAATGTCACTGGCAGGGAAGGGGTTAACACTAGGGGGCGATCAAAGGGTTAACTGTGTTCCCTCACTGTATTCTAACTGAAGGGGGGAGGGGACTGTCTAGGGGAGATGACAGAAGAGACATGATCTGTCTCTTCTCCCCTCAGAGAACCGGGATCTGTGTGTGTCCCATTGGGGAAATTTCCATTTGCTTCATAGTTACATAGTTAGTCAGGTTGAAAAAAGACAGAAGTCCATCCAGTTCAACCTTAAAAACAATAAATAAATAAAATAAAAAATATCGTACAATCCAATATACCCAATTTTATACCCTCAGTTGATCCAGAGGAAGGCAAAAAAACCCAGCAGAGCATGCTCCATTTTGCTACAGCAGGGGAAAAAATTCCTTCCTGATCCCCCAAGAGGCTTTTCCCTGGATCAACTTTACCTATAAATGTTAGTACCCAGTTATATTATGTACATTTAGGAAAGTATCCAGGCCTTTCTTAAAGCAATCTACTGGGCTGGCCAGAACCACCTCTGGTGGGAGTCTGTTCCACATTTTCACAGCTCTTACTGTGAAGAAACCTTTCCGTATTTGGAGATGAAATCTCATTTCCTCTAGACGTAAAGAGTGCCCCCGTGTCCTCTGAGTTGACCGTAAAGAGAATAACGCAACACCAAGTTCACTATATGGACCCCTTATATATTTGAACATGTCGATCATATCCCCCCTTATTCTCCTCTTCTCAAGAGTGAATAAATTCAGTTCCTCTAATCTTTCCTCATAGCTGAGCTCCTCCATGCCTCTTATCAGTTTGGTTGCCCTTCTCTGAACTTTCTCCAGTTCCCTGATATCCTTTTTGTGAACTGGTCCCCAAAACTGAACTGCATATTCCAGATGAGGTCTTACTAATGATTTGTACAGGGGCAAAATGATATCTCTCTCTGGAGTCCATACCTCTCTTATTACAAGAAAGGACTTTGCTCGCTTTGGAAACCGCAGCTTGGCATTGCATGCTATTATTGAGCTTATGATCTACCAAAACTCCCAGATCATTCTCCACCACTGATTCCCCCAGTAGTACTCCCCCTAGCATGTATGATGCATGCATATTCTTAGCCCCCAAGTGCTTGGAGGTCACCATGAGTCTGCAGTACATAGTCATAGCTTCCTGTCCTGCAGATACAACAGGGAATGAGAGGAAATCTCTTCAAAGTGAGGGAAATCCCCCAGACAGCTGTCCCCCAAATAAGTTTCCCCATTTAAATATTTCCTCTCTATTCCTGTTCTGGTGGGAATTCAAAATGTTACAGTCCCAGTGATCAGTGTTAATTTAGATGACGAAAATGTGTTTCCTTTAAACCCATTAGATTTTAGTCAACTAAAATTATTTTAGTCTACTAAAATGTACTGGAGATTTTAGTTCACTAAAATGTACTCAAGATTTTAGTCGAATAAAATCCGACTAAAACGAAACCAGTCCAGATGACTAAAATACGACTAAAGCTAAAATGGCATTTTAGTCAAATGACTATGACTAAAACGAAATCGAAGTTTGAAGTCAAAATGAACACTGCTGGTGATTCCTTGCCTCCACACCCACCTTACTTCTATAAACAGTAGCAGGAACCGTGAAATTCTTGGGTAGAGAAAATTTTGCTGCGGAACCCCACTGGAGCCAATCACATAACCAAGAATTTCTGCTCAAAGAATTAAGACCGTCTGTTTCCCAGTCTGGATCAAGATCAATGCCTAGGCTTTGCATCTCTTGACTGGCCATCCATGTCTCAATGTCTGTGAGAAAAAGTGCGGGGGGGTTGAGGAAGGGAGGACTTTAACCCCTTCACGCCTAAGCTGCTGCCATAACAACGATATCCTCCTTCAAAGTACCGACGTATAACGACGGTGGGCGGTCCGGAAGTGGTTAAAAAGAAAAAACACAGTTACCCCAATGCCGATTCTAGCATTGTTTGGGCCTCTGGCCAGCCGGCAGAAGTGCCGGCTGGACGCTCCTGGTGGCGAGCCATGGAAGGCGGCGGTAGGGGGACACTCCCTCCTGCTGCTTGTAATAACAGCCGAGTGGCTGTTTAGCCGCATCGATTATTGCAAGAAAGCCGACCGTCTGCTCTAAAAACCGGTGCCAGGGTGATGCGTGCAGCTGCAGACATCACTCCGGTACAACCCCTTGAAGCCGAAGAACGCATATTTGGGTTATGTCGGCATTAAAGGGTTAAACCAGGGCGCACTTTTAGATCCAATCAAAATATGAGCATATTATTGATTAGAAATTAAACTAGTGGGATAGCCAGCCCAACAAAATACAAAATGTTTTGACTGACTTTTTTGACTGACTTTTGTAATGTAATGTAAAAATTGTCCTTCAATATTTGTTCTAGGCAAATACTGTAAATGAGAGGATTAGGCTCCCTTTAAATAGTTCCCACATAGAAAAGTCAGCTGTAGGGAACAGAATAACGAAGCACTTCGAGTGCCGTGACGCCCTTTCAGTCTGTAAAGGAGGGAGGCACATAGCTCCAAGCTCTGTTTTCTGACAAGGTGGAACTGATAACTCTAAGGTCACACCTATAAGGAAAGTCCTTGATCTGGGATTAGGTGAAGGATTCGAGAAAACAGCACCTTTTTCTACACGGGATTAGAGAAGAAAGTCACACAAAGCCCTGCTTTTGAAGGGAAACCACTTTGAATGAATGTTATAGAGATGTTACTTGTAAGATAAACGCTTTGCTCAAAAGAATCAGTGTTTGGTGAACAGTAAGATAGAGCAAAATAGAGTTTTGTTCAAAGCTGTCTGAGATATCGGTTCAGTGCAAGTTACAAGCACACCAAAGATTTGCCGAGATCAACAGACGTTTTTCTGTCCACAAATGAAGATATACGCCTAGGTTAATTTCCCATGGAGGTAGAGCAACAGTGCTCCAAAGTTTACGGTGCCTTCCTGGTACTTAAAACAGTATGAGAGTGTAAGATGAAAAAGCTGGCAACTTGTCCTCCCGATAAAAGTACTTTATTGATAAAGGGTACAGTGTATAAGTTACAGCAGCTTACGTGTTTCGGTAAAAATACCTTATTCCTAGCCATAGCATCTGTCTGGATGTCACACCACTTCCTCAAACTCAACTTGTCCTAAACCAAGCTCAAAATGTTTCCTCTCCCACGTGCCTCTTCCCCTGACTTCTCTATCAAAAGCAACGGCACAACCATCCACCCGTCCCCACATGTCAGGGTGCTAGGTGTTATCCTGGACTCTGAACTCTCCTTTCGGCCTCACATCCAATCACTTTCCAAAGCTTGCCGCCTCAACCTCCGCAACATCTCTAAACTACGTCCCTTTCTAAGCAATGAAACCACAAAGCTCCTGATTCACTCCCTGGTCATCTCTCGCCTTGACTACTGCAACTCCCTCCTCCATTGGCTTACCTTTTAAATAGACTATCCCCCCGTTCAGTCCATCATCAATGCTGCTGCCAGACTCATCCACCTTACAATCCACTCAGTGTCTGCTACCCCTCTCTGCCAATCCCTCCATTGGCTGCCACTTGCCCAACAAATTAAATGAAAAATACTAATAACTTACAAAGCCATCTACTACTCTGCCCCCAGCTACATCACTAGCCTAGTCTCAAAATACCAACCAAATCTTCCTCTTTGTTCCTCCCAAGACCTCCCGCTCTCTAACTCCCTCATCACCTCACTCGCCTCCAGGACTTCTCCCGAGGCTCTCCCATTCTCTGTAAATCCTTACCCAATCTGTCAGATTATCTCCAACTCTATCCACTTTTAGGCGATCCCTGAAAACTTTTCTCTTCCGAGAAGCCTATCCTGCCTCCATCTAACAACTGTACTTTTCTTCATCAGCTCACCCCCCACAATTATTACCCTTTGTATCACTTGACCCTCCCTCCTAGATTGTAAGCTCTAACGAGCAGGGCTCTCTGATTCCTCCTGTATTGAATTGTATTGTAACTGCACTGTCTGCCCTCATGTTGTAAAGCACTGCGCAAACTGTTGGTGCTATATAAATCCTGTATAATAATAATAATAATAATAGCCATCATGGCTATGGATAAGGTTTTTTACCGAAACACGTAAGCTGCTGTAATTTGCACACTGTACCCTTTATCAATAAAGTACTTTTATCAGGAGGTTCAATTGCTAGCTCTTCATCTTACACTCTCAAGATGTTTTTCTGTAATTGAAGAAAATGTACTTAGTCTAAAAAAAAAAGCTAATGCAGCCACCACATCAAGAACTGGGAATCTGCAATGTATTACATTTTGATGTACTGTCAGGTAATGCCTCAGTGGCTAATATGTATTTATTGGCGTATAACACTCACTTTTTCACTATGAAAATCGGGTGCAAATAGCGTGTTATAAGCCAATACTTCAATTTCAGCTGCCTTGGAGTGCTGTCAGAGTGCCGTCAGATTACATACAGTGAGAATCTCCTGTTTACTTGGCAGGCTCTGTAATAGGAAGTCAATAGATGGCAATGGCGAGGCTGCTGCATTGATGGCAATGGTGAGGCTGTATTGATGTGGACTAATAAGGCTGCATTGATGGCACTTGTGAGGCTGCAGGTGGGCATTAATCAGGCTGCATTGATGATAATGGTGAGGCTGCAGATGGGCACTGACTCTTATTTTGCTTCAAAGTTCCTTATTTAAAATTTAACTTTTTTCCTGAAACTTCCCTCCTAAAATGAATGTGCGTGTTATACGCCTGTGCGTACTATATGCCGATAAATACGGTAGTTAAATGATACTAAACACACTGTTTAATTTACATTGTCCCTTTCTGTATTTGGATGATGGCACTGTAATTATTTTCATTAAAAAAAAAATCAAAGTACCTTTTTCCTAGTCGATATATAGCTATCACATGACCCAGTTCTTTCCCAGCCTGTCTGCGAGCAAACATAAGCTGGAAGAGCTTCTAATCCTCTGCTGCTGGTCATATGTTAAAAAAACAAACCAAAAAAAAAAAAAACAGCCTTTGGAATGCAGAGAAAAAATAATTCATATCATTAAACTGTTTTAAATTATGGTACAGATATACACTATATTGTCAAAAGTATTGGGACGCGTGCCTTTACACGCACATGAAGTTTAATGGCATCCCAGTCTTAGTCTGTAGGGTTCAATATTGAGTTGGCCCACCCTTTGCAGCTATAACAGCTTCAACTCTTTTGGGAAGGCCGTCCACAAGGTCTAGGAGTGTGTCTATGGGAACGTTTGACCATTCTTCCAGAAGAGCATTTGTGAGGTCCGGCACTGATGTTGGACGAGAAATCCTGGTTCGCAGTCTCCACCAAAAAATAGAGAGCCCTATTCTGGCAGTGGAGGGGAGAAGTAGTGGAGAGGAGGGGAGTCTCTCCCGAGAGTAAAGACCCTCTTTAATCTGTAGTTCCAGCCTGAGACCTAAGCAGGCTAATTGGACTTCATGAGATAACACTAGAAGTGTGCACAGGAAAGCTCTGAATTTCTGACATTATCAACAAGTTTTTTTCCCCACTTATTGAACAGATATAACAAAAACTATTTCAAATGTATATTAACAGACCAAAAGGAAGCAAACAGGAGAAGTTCATTGTTAGGGTTCACACACACCCAGCTTTGACCAGTACAGCCGGTGTTCATTTTTACCAAGAAAACCATCACAGAACTTTTAATCAAAGCACAAACATGATTTTCCATCACACCAGATCTATGCTTGGAATCATTAAATTTCTCAACGTGAAACAAAAAAAAGCAAAATCCTACTGTGAAGGTGTCATACAGGGGAATCAGAAGTCCTATGTTTCAAAAAAAATGTTTCAAAGAGGTCACTTATCAAAGTCTTCTAAAATATTTCCCTTTTTTGTTAAATGACAGAGCCCATCGCCATGGAAATCATGAGGTGCGGTTTATCGGTTTACTTTGTCTGGACAAAAGTGACGCATATTGCACCCTTCATTATGTCCAGGGTTTGAAAGGAACAAAAGACCAAATGGAAGACTGAGATCATTATCGAAGCAAATCTGTAGTTATATGAGGATGTCATCAGTTTAATTGAAAGTCTACTGCATCAAAGCTCATATCTTGTTTTTACATGGTTGCTGGCAATGTTAATCACATGGTGGCTTCTTATAACTCTTTGAAACTCCAGGTTCAGCCCAACTTTTTTAGCCTCTACAAAGTCAGATGATGGCGTCATATTTTTCCCGTGAACTCCCTACATTCTAGAGCAGGGGACCCCAAACTATGACAAGATCTAGTCCGCTACAGCTTTGCATCTGACCTGCAGCTAGAGTCAGGCTCCCTCCTTTGCGATGTATATCATCGTAAACATTCAGTAGCCTTCTGTGGATGTCGGACAGCCTGCACGCCTCCTTCGTCAAGAGCTCAATGAGGAAATCCATTATTTACCTGCAATGGAAAAGAAGAAGGATTCCTATAGAGCAGGGGTGTCCAACTGCTGGCCCGCGGCACCCCCTCTGATGTGGCCCGCCACCTCCTGCTCAGAGATGGCAGGTCGGCAAGCCCAGATCGTAGATTCCCGACGCGCCACTCTCGAGCATCAATGTGAAGAATGGAGCCAGCCCTAGAGGAAGCAGAGCCGATGCTTCCTGTATAGCACCGGCTCCTGTTAACTTGTCACGAGCGGAGTTATACCAAATGCACTCCACCTGGGACAGCAGACGCCAGCAGTACCCAACATCCACGCTCACCCAGGGGGGCAGCCAGCAGTAATCCCTCCATTCACCTCTATGGAGCGGCAGACGTAAACAGATTTTTGTATGTTTACACCCGCCTACTACTAACCCAAAAAAAAAAACAGAAGGGGATCTGTCCCCTTCCGTCTGGGATGGATAGGATTGGAGGGCCCATGGAGGGGAGTGGGCTGTATCTGTGTCTGCTCTGCACATGCGGCGTGGACATGGACCTGTCATTGTCATCCGTTCCCCCTCCGCTCATTGTAGCCCGCTAATGGTTACCAAGTTGCTGAAGTGGCCCTCACTCTTCTAAAGGTTTGGCTGCTATAGAGGGAGAGTTACACTACCAACACATGAAATCTGAATGACCTATGTATTGCCTGCCATAGATGGGGCGATTTTCCTGCAACCATGAGTTGATGGGGGAATCCCTCCTGCAGAGCCATTGTATTCTCCCAGTGGGGGAAGCCGTTACAGATGGGTGAAGGGATTGATTACTGCTAGCAGCTAAAACAGCCGCTAGCAATAATCGCATGTAAAATCTGACATGCTAGTTGTACCCAAGTTGATCAATCAATCAACTTGGGTACATTCTGCCTGCCCATACACAGGCCGATTATTAGCCGGTTCCTGCTGAACTGGCCGAGATTTGAATTGTCAATTCCCGGCTAAGTTATGCCCACTTTTGCATTACATTTGGTACAGCTCTCGTATTTACCCAAATACAATTATTTTTTTTTAGTCCCGACTATAACAATTGAAGAGAATATATACAAACAAACACTGTAAAGTCGCAAGGTGAAGAATTACGGGGTCATGTTAGAGACATATTTTAGGTTGGGGAAACACTGTGAAACCAAAAGCAAAAAAAAGGCCTCAGGCCAAAAAAAAACATTCTTCAAAATGAGTAGTGATTGATACAAACGCTGTAATTTTCCTTTAATTATCTCCGAAAAATGTGAGCAAAGTAAGCTGTGGTTTGTGTCTTCTGCCGCCCTGCCTTGTGGCGTTGAATTCAGTTGCCTTTGTTGGGAAGATAGCGTGTCAGGGTTTGCGCACCTGCCACTTCTAATTGCCCATGAAGCCATTAATGTCTTCTTCCTGCAGTACATGAAGGACGACCTGACACCATGACACCACGGGAAGGGGTCCCCTTATAGACAGTCAAAAGTATAATAGTTGTCAGAAGTTTTCAAACAGTCATCATAAAGAGGTTTTCCTGGAGGGCAGATTAAACACTGTCAACTACGGAGCAGACAGATGTCTTGTTTTACTTCGAGCAGCCAATGTGATGATGGCAAACCAGGATGGAAGTCAAGACAAAATATACACAATATCAACTTGTGTTACCAGTAAAGTAGGTGAGGTGCCACCTTTTGTATGAAAATGTTAATTGTCTGGCTGCTATGCTGATCCTTGACCTCTAATACCTCCTCAAAGCCAACACCCAGCCCAACCACTGGCCCACACATATATAGCATGCAGCTCAATCCCAGGATCAACCTAATGTACACATGTTCATCGCCAAGCTTCTCCTTCATGCACATATACTCAGTGCCCAGCCTCATCTCTGCCATTCAACCACGATCAGTCTCTGTGCACACAGACCAATCCAAGCCTCATCAGCAAAAACATATCTGTACATGCAACATTGAGGAAAGAGAAAAATATCCTGGACGGCCGCACACCATAGAAGACATCTTTATTGATATGAAGAAATAAAATGAGCTATGAATAAGCGCCATGATGGGGCGTGAAACATGTTAGCTGTCTTTCCTGTTTCTCCCTGTACATGAGGTGACTGCATTTGGATTTTATTTCTTCATATCAATAAAGATGTCTTCTATGGTGTGCGGCCGTCCAGGATATTTTTCTCTTTCCTCAAGCTTGTGCAGAGCCAGCACCTGTGAGTTCCATTAGGGCGGGTGTCTTGATACGGATTTGAGAGATTGGAGCGGCAATCTTTTGCTTATGTACATGCAACATACCGCTCATTGCCACATACTGTATGCAACCCACAGCCACGACCCAGCCTCACCTATGCACACAGCCTCATCTCTTCCCAAACACAGAACACAGCCTCATCTCTACCCACACATAGCACCCAGCCTCATCTCTACCCACACATAGCACCCAGCCTCATCTCCTCCCAAACACAGAACACAGCCTCATCTCTTCCCAAACACAGAACACAGCCTCATCTCTAGCCACACATAGCACCCAGCCTCATCTCTACCCACACACAGCACCCAGCCTCATCTCTACCCACACACAGCACCCAGACTCTTCTCTTCCCAAACACAGCACACAGCCTCATCTCTTCCCAAACACAGAACACAGCTTCATCTCTTCTCAAACACAGCACACAGACTCTTCTCTTCCCAAACACAGCACACAGCCTCATCTCTTCCCAAACACAGCACACAGACTCATCTCTTCCCAAACACAGCACACAGACTCATCTCTTCCCAAACACAGAACACAGCCTCATCTCTGCCCAAACACAGAGCACAGCCTCATCTCTTCCCAAACACAGAACACAGGCTCATCTCTACCCAAACACAGCACCCAGCCTCATCTCTACCCAAACACAGAACACCGCCTCATCTCTACCCAAACACAGCACCCAGCCTCATCTCTGCCCAAACACAGAGCACAGCCTCATCTCTTCCCAATTACAGAACACAGCCTCATCTCTACCCAAACACAGCACCCAGCCTCATCTCTACCCAAACACAGCACCCAGCCTCATCTGTTCCCAAACACAGCACACAGCCTCTTCTGTTCCCAAACACAGCACACAGCCTCTTCTGTTCCCAAACACAGAACACAGCCTCATCTCTTCCCAAACACAGAACACAGCCTCATCTCTTCCCAAACACAGCACACAGCCTCATCTCTACCCAAACACAGAACACCGTCTCATCTCTACCCAAACACAGCACCCAGCCTCATCTGTTCCCAAACACAGCACCCAGCTTCATCTCTTCCCGAACACAGCACACAGCCTCATCTCTTCCCAAACACAGCACCCAGCCTCATCTCTACCCAAACACAGAACACCGCCTCATCTCTACCCAAACACAACACCCAGCCTCATCTGTTCCCAAACACAGCACACAGCCTCTTCTGTTCCCAAACACAGAACACAGCCTCATCTCTTCCCAAACACAGAACACAGCCTCATCTCTTCCCAAACACAGCACCCAGCTTCATCTCTTCCCAAACACAGCACCCAGCTTCATCTCTTCCCAAACACAGCACCCAGCTTCATCTCTTCCCGAACACAGAACACAGCCTCATCTCTTCCCAAACACAGAACACAGCCTCATCTCTACCCAAACACAGAATACAGCCTCATCTCTTCCCAAACACAGCACCCAGCCTCATCTCTACCCAAACACAGAACACCGCCTCATCTCTACCCAAACACAGAACACAGCCTCATCTCTACCCAAACACAACACCCAGCCTCATCTGTTCCCAAACACAGCACACAGCCTCTTCTGTTCCCAAACACAGAACACAGCCTCATCTCTTCCCAAACACAGCACACAGCCTCTTCTGTTCCCAAACACAGAACACAGCCTCATCTCTTCCCAAACACAGAACACAGCCTCATCTCTTCCCAAACACAGCACCCAGCTTCATCTCTTCCCAAACACAGCACCCAGCTTCATCTCTTCCCAAACACAGCACCCAGCTTCATCTCTTCCCAAACACAGCACCCAGCCTCATCTCTACCCAAACACAGAATACAGCCTCATCTCTACCCAAACACAGAATACAGCCTCATCTCTTCCCAAACACAGCACCCAGCTTCATCTCTTCCCAAACACAGCACACAGCCTCATCTCTTCCCAAACACAGAACACAGCCTCATCTCTTCCCAAACACAGCACCCAGCTTTACCTCTGCCCACACATAGCACCCATATTCATCTCTGCCCACACACAGCACCCAACTTCATCTCTGCCCACACATAGCACCCAACTTCATCTCTGCCCACACATAGCACACAGCTTCATCTTCACCCACACATAGCACCCAGCCTCATCTTTGCCTTCACACAGCACCCAGCCTCATCCTTCCTAAATACAGCACCCAGCCTTACCTCTGCCCACACATAGCACCCATATTCATCTTCACCAACACAACACCCAGCCTCACCTCTTCCCAAACATAGCACCCAGCCTCCTCTCTGCCCACACACAGCACCCAGCCTCATCTCTTCCTATACACAGCACCCAGCCTCATCTTTTCCTATACACAGCACCCAGCCTCATCTCTTCCTATACACAGCATCCAGCCTCATCTTTTCCTATACACAGCACCCAGCCTCATCTTTTCCTATACACAGCACCCAGCCTCATCTTTTCCTATACACAGCACCCAGCCTCATCTCAGAACCAAATGCCACTCATCTGACATTCGCTATATGAACAGAAAAGAACACTTGAAGAATTGCATTGCCAAGAACATTCTTTCACAATGTCACAATGCTCAGCTATTATACAGACTAGTCAGAATCCTGCTCATAAAATTCCTCAACTCTGACCAGAATTTCACATAGAGAACAAGTACCCATTCCATCACAGATACTATGAACACCCCCGCATGTCAGCATACATGGTATAGGAACTGCAAATGTTCTATTGTCTAGTACTAACTCTCTGCTCTATATACTGCTAAGGTATTATCTTGAGGGCAACATATCCATTTTTCATCAGGCAAAGTAAAAAAAAAAAAACCTGCATCCACCAATAAAAAATGCATGTGATTTGTTGCTATGGGTTGATGCTCTTTGTAAATAATGTTTCTTATGCTTTTTTGCACAGCATAAATCCACTCGTATCCTTTTCTGCACAGTATCTGCTTATATTCAGTTTTCAGTGGATAGATTTAATTTCATCTAATATGTATTAAGCAAATACAGTGAATTCAACATAGGGCGATAGTTGTAAAATTTAAAGACCCACCGGATTTCACCAAAGTGCCACGTTCATCACCAATAAATGCTTTGCTATTCTTCAATGGAATACGGTAATCAGTGTCTGGTAACATTTGCTTTGCTTGTGACAACCCATTGTCAACATTTGCTGATGAATCAATTTTCATCAATGATTTATCACAAATCCTTCTAGGGAAGTGCCAATCTTGGTCCAGTGCCCTTCCTGCAGCCCACATTTGCAGCATTGCACATAAGGACTGTAGATTAAAATCTATAGAAAAATCTTTATTTCCATTTCTAATTTCTTAATTCTCTTGTATCTTATTGCATTATAACTGTATTGTCTCCTTTTTATATTGTAAACTGTTGGCGCTATATAAATCCTGTATAATAATAATAATAACAATAATTTTTACCATTCTCACTCTTCACCAACTGCTGGGAAACTTTATAACTGAGCGGTAAATGAGGAAAACCATATTATATAATGGATGAGGTCAACTGCCAATGGATTGGTTGACCCCAGGCATCATTGGTTTTTGCATCACAAATCCCATAAAGTACATGTGTAGGCCTTCAAAATCTACCATATAAATACCTAGGGTTTATTATACCTGTTATATACATACTCCCCTATGTATTACCACATCCTTTTGTAATCGTCCCTTTGTGCATGTCATTGCCCAGTTGGAAATATTCCACTATAATGACTCTATGAATACCATTCCTAATTCGTATTTTTAAATAATATATATACTCATATATATACTCACCAGCCACTTCGTTAGGTACACCTTGCTAGTACCACGTTGGACCTACTTTTCCCTTCAGAACTGCCTTATTTCTTTGTGGAATATCAAACAGGTCACCAAACTCCAATGGCCTCCACAATCACCAAAACTCAATCCAATAGAGCACCTTTGGGATGTGGTGGAACATTCATGGATGTGAAGCCGACAAATCTGCAGCAACTGAGTGATGCTATCGTGTCACTATGGACCAAAATCTCTGAGGAATGTTTCCAACACCTTGTTCCACCACATCCCAAAGGTTGTCTATTGGATTGAGATCTGGTGACTATGGAGGCCATTGGAGTACAGTGACCTCATTGTCATGTTCAAGAAACCGGTGGTGAGATGATTGGAGCTTCGTGACATGGTACATTATCCTGCTGGAAGGAGCCATCAGAAGATGGGGACACTGTAGTCATAAAGGGATGGACATGCTCAGCAACAATACTCAGGTAGGCCGTGGTGTTTAAATGATGCTCAATTGGTACTAAGGGGCCCAAAGTGTGCCAAGAAAATATCCCCCCCACACCATTACACCACCACCAGCCTGAACCATTGATACAAGGCAGGATGGATCCATGCTTTCATGTTGTTTACGCCAAATTCTGACCCTACCATCTGAATGTCACAGCTGAAATCGAGACTCATCAGACCAGGTAACGTTTTTCCAATCTTCTATTGTCCAATTTTGGTGATCCTGTGCAAATTGTAGTCTCAGTTTCCTGTTCTTATCTGACAGGAGTGGGACCTGGTGTGGTCTTCTGCTGTTGTAGCCCATCTGCTTCAAAGTTCGATGTGTTGTGCATTCAGAGATGATATTCTGTATACTTGGTTGAAACAAGTGTTTTTTTGAGTTTCTGTTGCCTTTCTATCATCTCCGACCAGTCTGCCCATTCTCCTCTGACCTCTGACAACAACAAGGCGTTTTCCTCCACACAACTGCAGCTCACTGGACATCTTCTCTGTTTTTCGGACCATTCTCTGTAAACCCTAGAGTTGGTTGTGTGTGAAAATCCCAGTAGATCAGCAGTTTTTGAAATACTCAGACCAGACCGTCTGACACCAACAACGATGCCACATTCAAAGTTACTTAAATCTCCTTTCTTCCCCATTCTGATGCTTTTTTTTTTTTTTCTGTGGTGCTAGAATTTTATAGACTTAAAATGTTTGCACTGTGTACCATTATTACATTTTTGTATACTTTACTATGTATAGAGCAGGTATAATAAAGCCTCAGTAGTTCATTAGTGTAAAACATTTTCAGTCTATAAAATCCTAGCACCACAATATTGTACATGAGTAATTTTCCATTGCTGATACGTATGTGAGAAGCTGAGTTCCTAACAAATAATAAACAACAAACTGATAAATTACATATGAGGGAGCTGCTTTACCTGCTGAAGCATTTGTATTACTGTCTATCCAGCCCCAAGCACACAGCACGGCCTTGTCTGGCAGGACAGGAGTCTAAATTTCACAGGTCTGCTCTCTCCTCCTATCAGCATCCTTTTTATTAGCACATGAGCACAGCAGCACATCACACTGGCTCCTTGTGTTGCTTCTCTCTCTATTAGTCTGAGCCCTGCTGTACAAGGAATGCAAGAGGCCAATAACAAGTCAAAGTCAAGTACCTACACTGCTTGCATTAAAAACGTGTTTAAAAATATAATAATGAATAAAAGCTGCCTTCATTTGCATATTTTATATCTGCGTGAAGTTAAAGTGGAGGGCCACCCTGTAAAAAAAAAATTACACCAAAAATCCCCCAAAAAATAAAAAATAAAACATTTGAAATAAAAAATTTTTTTTTTAAACTTACCTAAACCCTTGTTGCTAGGCAGTCTTCCTAATCTGCCTCTTCCTTTTCCACGGTGTCTTCTGCTCCTCTGTAAGCGGCCCCGTTGTCTTCTGGGAACTGTGTGTGTTCCCAGAACACCACGAGGCCATTCACAGAGCGCCGCTCGCGCGTGCACAGTAGGTAACTGGCTGTGAAGCTGCAAGGCTCCACTGCCTGTTTCCCTTAGACCCCTTTCACACTGGGGCGGTTTGCAGGCGTTATTGCGCTAAAAATAGTGCCTGCAAACCGACCCAAAACAGCCGCTGCTGTTTGTTCAGTGTGAAAGCCCGAGGGCTTTCACACTGAAGCGGTGTGCTGGCAGGAGAAGAAAAAATCTCCTGCAAGCCGCATCTTTGGAGCGGTGAAGGAGCGGTGTATTCACCGCTCCTAAACCGCTCCTGCCCATTGAAATCAATGGGACAGCGCGGCTATACCGCGGCAATACTGTGGCTATAGCCGCGCTGTACGAGTGGTTTTAACCCTTTTTCGGCCGCCAGCGGGGGGTTAAAACCGCACCGCTAGCGGCCGAATACCGCGGTAAAACAGCGCTAAAAATAGCGCTGTTTTACCGCCGACGCCCCCTACCGCCCCAGTGTGAAAGCAGCCTAACCTAGGATGGCGGGGCCGGGACCCGAGAGCCGAGGGACGGGTCGGCCTCAGGCAGCCGACCGGGCACCCAGGACAGGTAAGTACTTATTTAAAGTCAGCAGCTACAAACGCTGACTTTTAATTTTTTTTTTAGGCCGGAATCCCGCTTTAAGCTGTAAAGCTGAACTCCAGCTTTACCTTTTTTTCCCCCAAACTTATAGCAAGTCTGCTCCTGTGTTGAAACCTATTTCTCTCAATTCCCTGCATTTTTGCATCTCCGCAACATAAACCATGGGAATCTGCAGATACTTTGAGCCCGCCTATATTTTCTGTCTGAACAATTTCCATCATTCAATTACCTCTTTTCTTGATTAATATTGTCACTGGTGCCCTCTCACGGCTATTAGCTTTCTCTGCCATCATTCATTTTGTTCAAGTGTTATATAAAAGAACACATACCCAGCATCCCTTTAGCCATGCATGCTCAAGCAATAACTGATTAGATACTGATTATACAATGGTCTCTAACTGGCGGCCCTCCAACTGTTGCTAAACTACAAGTCCCATGAGGCATTGCAAGGCTGACAGCTACAAGCATGACTCCCACAGACAGAAGGATGATGGGACTTGTAGTTTCACAACAGCTGGAGGGCTGCCAGTTTGAGACCCCTCGATCATTAGCAGATTGCATTACTAAAGTCTGCAACACCCAGTGGCCAGCAAAGAGAAGCATGCACATCTAAAGGGATGTCAGGAATGTGTTCTATATAATGCTTTTTATATAAGTGCTGAGATGTTTAGTGGAGTCTGCCAGCCCTTCCCACTATAGAACACCAGACGGACCCAGGACCTATTGATGACATCACTGAGTCTCAAATGAGACAAAATGAAAAATGTTACTTCATTACTGATTGGTTGGGGGGGACAAAAGACAGTTCTATAGGTGTACAGTGGAACCTTGGATTACGAACATAATCCGTTCCAGGAGAATGCGAGTTTCCCCATAGAAGTCAATGGAAACAAAGATAATTTGTTCCGCATTGACTTCTATTGCATGCAATAGGCCAGAGGTGGTGGGGGGGGGGGGCACCGGAGAGCCTCGGAAATACTCGGGGACAGCGCGGCTGAACTCGGAAAGCCTCGGAAAGGTTCGGAAAGACTCAATAACTGAGTATTTCCGAGTGATTCAGAGCATTTCCCAACGGCTCCGAACCATTCTGAGTGTCACCGGCACCCCCCGCACCTCTGGCCAAATGCGGTACTGCACACCCCATTAGCTTGAATTCTGCTCGTTTTGCGAGACAACACTTGCAAACCGAGTCAGAATTAAAAAAAAAGTTGCGCGTCTTTCAAAACGCTAGTTAACTGCGTTACTCGTTAACCAAGGTTCCACTGTACACTGCATTTCAGCTTTAAGGTTAGTGGTTCTGTTGACATTTCGGGTTAGGCGTTAAGGTAAATCACTTGCAGACAAGCGATTTGCCTTAACTCTAATGCCTAACCCCAAAAGTCAACATAACTTCTATCACTAACACCTAGCTCTCTGGCTCAATCCAACTTGGCCCCTAATCCTTCAAACAATTGCTTAACCTGAACCTAACCCTTAAAACTGAAGTTTAGCATGTAATGGGCAATGCATAGTGTTATGTGAATGGGCACTGGAGATCCTGTCATTCATCCACTACTCTTCCATTCACAGAATACAATGCATTGTGTGATAATAGTAATAGAAGCTATGTGAATGGTGGAAAGAATAGGGGCAGGTGAGGGGCATAACTTTTATAGACTGGCAACGGTGGCTGTTAACTCATACAGCACCATAAGAAGTATCCACCGTCTCCGAAGGAATGAACTGAAGATTTTAACCAGAAGCAAATTTTACTGATGTTATTACAAATGTGTTTTCTAGAAGAAAAGTTCCCACGTAATGCTCAGTAAAATACACTGCTCAAAAAAAAAATGAAAGGAACACTTTGAAAACACATCAGATCCCAATAGGGAAAAATATCGTGCTGGATCTTTATAATGCAATGGACTGGGTAAGGTGTTAGGAACGAAAGGATGCCACATTGTTTGATGGAAATGAAAATTATCAACCTACAGGGGGCTGAATTCAAAGACACCCTGAAAACCAAAGTGAAAATATGATGCAGCAGGCTAGTCCATTTTGCTGAAATTTCATTGCAGCAACTCCAAATGGTAGTCAGTAGTTTGTTTGTCCCCCACGTGCTTGTATGCATGCCTGACAACGTCGGGGCATGCTCCTAATGAGATGACGAATGGTGTCCAGGGGTATTTCCTCCCAGATCTGGACCAGGGCACCATTGAGCTCCTGAACAGACTGAGGTGCAACCTGGTGGCGTCGGATGGACCGAAGCATAATGTCCCAGAGGTGTTCTTTTGGATTTAGGTCAGGCGAGCATGGGGACCATTCAATGGTATCAATTCCTTCATCCTCCAGGAACTGACTGCATACTCTCGCCACATGAGACCGGGCATTGTCGTGCACCAGGAGGAACCCAGGACCTACTGCACCAGCGTAGGGTCTGATAATGGGTCCAAGGATTTCATCCCGATACCTAATGGCAGTCAGGGTGCCATTTTCTAGTCTGAAGGTCTGTGCGTCCTTCCATGGATATGCCTCCCCAGACCATCACTGACCCACCACCAAACCGGTCATGCTGAACGATGTTACAGGCAGCATAACGTTCTCCACGGCTTCTCCAGACCCTTTACGTCTGTCACATGTGCTCAGGGTGAACCTGCTCTCATCTGTGAAAAGTACAGGGTGCCAATGGCAGACCTGCCAATTCTGGTGTTCAATGGCAAATGCCAATCAATGGCGTCCCTAGGGGGGGGCCAGAGGGGGCCCTGACACCCCCAACATTATGCTGTGCCCCACCATGTGCCCCCCCCCTGCATCCTCCTTGGCAGGGAGAAGAGCGAGTTGCAGGAAGGACTCCACCAGGACTCTCAGTTAATGAAAAAACAGACTGATTTCTCCCATCCTTCCATCCTTAGGACAGGAGAACCAGCCTGTAAATTCCAAGAGATGCCAGACCAGAGCAATCAATAGCAGGGGCAGGACAGCAAGAGGAGGCTGGGAAACCCCACAGTGGCAGAACACCAGGGCCCGGAGGCAAGACAACCTTTGCAACCCTGATAGTTCTCCCACTGCTTTGGATCCTTATATTTTCTTGGTATGCTGGTGACATATATATCTTGTTTTCTGCCACCCTGGGGGACCCCAATACAGTAGGAAGGGAGCTCACTGCAGAACATGTGAAAGGGCTGTTGTGGGGGCGTAGTAAAGGGCCCCAGTATATATTTATATATCTATATATATCTATATCTATATATCTATAGATATATAGATATAGATCTATATATCTCTATATATATATATATATATATATATATATATATGCATTTAATAGTTGCCCCCTACTTTTGTCCCTGTCCCCCCCATGTGCCCCCTCTAAATATGAAAGCTGGAGAAACCACTGATGCCAATCGAGTTCCACGATGCCAAGCAGTGAGCACAGGGCCCACTAGAGGACGTCGGGCCCTCAGGCCACCCTCATGAAGTCGGTTCCTGATTGTTTAGTCAGAGACATTCACACTAGTGGCCTGCTGGAGGTCATTTTGTAGGGCTCTTACAGTGCTCATCCTGTTTCTCCTTGCACAAAGGAGAAGATACCGGTCCTGCTGATGGTTTAAGGACCTTCCACTGCCCTGTCCAGCTCTCCTAGAGACTGCCTGTCTCCTGGAATCTCCACCATGCTCTTGAGACACAGCAAACCTTCTGGCAATGGCACATATTGATGTGCCATCCTGGAAGAGTTGGACTGCCTGTGCAACCTCTACAGGGTCCAGGTATCGTCTCATGCTACCAGTAGTGACACTGACCCTAGCCAAATGCAAAACTAGTGAAAAACAGTCAGAAAAAATGAGTAGGGAAAAGAAAAATGTCAGTGGCCTCCACCTGTAAAACCATTCCTGTTTTGGAGGTCGTCTCATTGTTGCCCATCTAGTGCACCTGTTGTTAATTTCATGAACGCCAAAGCAGCTGAAACTGATTAACAACCCCCTCTGCTACCTAAGAGCCCATTCACACAGGGACGACTTGTCAGGCGACCTAGTCGCCTGACAAGTCGCCTCCCGTTCTGTACAATGGAACCGTTCTAATCGGAGCGACGCAAGTCGCTCTGACTTAGAAAAGATTCCTGTACGACTTTGGGGGCGCCTTGGGGCGACTTGCATAGACTTCTATACAGAAGTCGTTTTGCAAGTCGCCGCGGAAGTCGTTTGCAGGTCGCCTCGCTGAGGCGACCTGCAAGTCGTGTTGCCCCTGTGTGAATGGGCTCTAACTGACCAGATCAATATCCCAATTGACTTGATGCTATACTCTGATTAAAAAGTGTTCCTTTAATTTTTTTGAGCAGTTGCGTATGAATGCGTTTAACTGCTTGCTGACCGCTGCACACAGATGTACGTCGGCACAATGGCACAGGCTGGCAAATGGGCGTACAGTTACGTACCTTTAAATCTGCCGCCTTTTGGGCACACGTGTGGGTCCCGGGAACTCGATGTTCTTCGGCGGCCCGTGATTGCGGTGTGGAGAGGTAGAACTAGGAAGTGCCTATGTAAACAAGGCATTTCACCGTTCTGCCTTGTGTTATGACCGAGATCCACTGCTCCCTGTCATCAGTAATTGCTGTCATGTCCTAGGTAGCCCCTCCCCCCCACAGTTAGAATCACTCCCTAGGACACACTTAACCCCTTCATCGCCCCCTAGTGGTTAACCCCTTCCCTGCCGGTGTCATTTACACAGTAATCAGTGCATTTTTATAGCATACAAATGACAATGGTTCCAAAATAGTGTCAAAAGTGTCCATTGTGTCCGCCATAATGTCTCAGTCACGACAAAAAAAACGCAGATCACCGCCATTACTAATAAAAAAAAAAGTTATAATAAGAATGCCATAAAACTATCCCCTCTTTTGTAGATGCTATAACTTTTGCGCAAACCAATGAATATACGCTTATTGCGATTTCTTTTAACCAAAAATATGTAGAAGAATACATATCAGCCTAAACTGAGGAAAAAAAATGTTTTTTCTATATTTTTGGGGGATATTTATTATAGCAAAAAGTAAAAAATATTGCTTTTTTTCAAAATTATCGCGCTTTGTTTGTTTATAGCGCAAAAAATAAAAAAACGCAGAGGCGATCAAATACCACTAAAAGAAAGCTCTATTTGTGGGGAAAAAGGGGCGTCAATTTTGTTTGGGTACAACGTCACATGACTGTACAATTGTCAGTTAAGGCAACGCAGTGCCAAAATGGCAACTAGTGCTCTGGTCAGGAAGGGGGTAAAATCTTAGGAAGGGGTTTATAAATCCTGGCCTCTTAGTATGAATTACAATGAATAATTCATGAATATAAGCATCTGGTAGGCCCCCTTTCTCAGTTTATCATTCTTGAAAAAATATAACTTTGTATAATATAACCATGTTTACAAGCATGCCTTTATTAACATGCTTTGCGATTTTATTTTTGGCAATTTCAAAGCATAAATCATTTACAATTGATGTTTCTCTTAAAGCAGGGGTCCTCAAACTACGGCCCACGGGCCGAATCCGGCCCTCCAGCGTTTTTTATCCGGCCCATGGACTGCCCCTTTAACATCGCAGCACTCCCCCTGCCCTCTGCTACTTTTATCACACAGGACGGGAAACATGACAGGTCTGGACAAAGGACCTTTTGTGTTAAGAAGCAGGTGATTGGTTACTAGGCATCGGGGCGGTCCCAGGAATCAATCACCTGCCTTTCACTTGCAAAGTCCCGCCCTTTGTCCGGACCTACAATGCTTCGTGTCTTGTGTGATACAGGTAACAGAGGGGAGTGGGAGTGCTGTGATATTATACAAGGGGCGGCAGTGTAATATCGATGAGGGGAGTCTGTGATATGGGGGGATCTGTGATATGGGGGATCTGTGATATGGGGGAGTCTGTGATATGGGGAGATCTGTGATATGGGGAGATCTGTGATATGGGGAGATCTGTGATATGGGGGGATCTGTGATGGGGAGTCTGTTATGGGGGGATCTGTTATGGCGGAGTCTGTTATGGGGGAGGCTGTGATAGCGGAGTCTGATATGGGGAGTCTGTTATGGGGGAGTCTGTTATGGGGTATCTGTGATATGGGGTATCTGTGATATGGGGGAGTCTGTTATGGGGAGGTCTGTGATATGGGGGATTTGTGATGGGGAGATCTGTGATATGGGGGGATATGTGATGGCGGAGTCTGTTATGGGGGGATCTGTGATGGCGGAGTCTGTTATGGGGGGGATCTGTGATGGCGGAGTCTGTTATGGGGGATCTGTGATGGCGGAGTCTGTTATGGGGGATCTGTGATGGGGGAGTCTGTTATGGGGGGATCTGTGATGGCGGAGTCTGTTATGGGGGGATCTGTGATGGGGGAGTCTGTTATGGGGGGATCTGTGATGGGGGAGTCTGTTATGGGGGATCTGTGCTATGGGGGGGGACTGATATGGGGGGATCTGTGATGGGGGAGTCTGTTATGGGGGGGATCTGTGATATGGGGGGACTGTGATATGGGGGGATCTGTGATGACGGAGTCTGTTATGGGGAAAGTCTGTGATGGGGCATCTGTTATGGGGGTATCTGTGATGGGGGGAGTATGTGATATGGGGGAGTCTGTTATGGGGGGAATCTGTTATGTGGGGCTTTGTGATGGAGAGGAGTTTGTGTTGGGGGGCTTTGTGATGGGGGGATCTGTCATGGGGGGGCTTTGTTATGGGGTGAGTCTGTGATGGGGAGGGGGGTCTGTGATTGGGAGTGGTTCTGTAATGAGGGGAGTCTGTGAAATACTGATAAGTTCATATTGATTACAATTGTTCTTTATTTTAAATATTGTACTGTTTTTTCCTGGTTTTTTTTGCACTACAAATAAGATGTGTGCATAGGAATTAGTTCATATTTTTTTAAACTATAGTGCGGCCCCCCAACAGTCTGAGGGACCGTGAACTGGCCCCCTGTCTAAAAAGTTTGAGGACCCCTGTCTTAAAGTATATTTTTACTTCATGCGACACTTCCAAAAAACTCCTGAGGAAGCTCATCTGAGCGAAACATGTTGAGTATGAAGTGGTTGTATATGTCCTAAGAATCATTATGAGATCCCTGTAAATGTTTATTGTGATTTTTAAGAATTGTTTAAATAAAATGTATATTTTCTTAAATTGATTGTTCAACTCAATCCTTGGTACCTGAAAAGTCCCGCTTGCCCTTCTCTTTCTTTCTGTTGAAGTCTATGGCCCTCAAGTCGCATGAAGGTCGGACCAAAGTAGTGCATGAACTACTTTGCTGCAATTTTAAGTCACGCATCATTGGTATCATTGGAAAACATGGAGAACGACTTTGGGGAGATTGCCTCTCACTGCATCTCCAAGACAGAAAGTATTAGGAAATACCTGAATTGAACCCCTCCTTCCTCTATCCAAAATGACATAAAAGAAAAGTTTTGGCTATACATACACTTTAATTAAAGCAAATGTAAAATGCTAAATAGAAATTCTTCTTGCATGCCTTCCAACTTTTTCAAATTGTAAAGAGGGACACCTTTCAACACAAAGTATACAGACGATGCAAAGCCCCCCCCCCAGCCATGCCCCTAGTTATACTGACCTGGAAGTATTCAGACCACTGGATTAAACCCTCAGATGCTTTCATCCGGTATTACCTTTTGTTTATATTTGTTTTTCAAAATAACAAATGCAATATTGTAGCGACGGGATGAAAAGTTTAGTGTAATGTAACACTTTAGAAAGTAAATATTTCTAATTTGTGTAGATGTCTACACATGAGAAATGAGGAGCGGAGAGGATTTGGTCCCAAAAGAAGGAAAGCCCTTCTAAATGAGTTCCTTTATTAATATAATAGTCATTGGCATAAATGTCAAGATCTTCTATAATCCAGAAGGGATATTTAGTATTCATCAACATTAGATCCAGGGACAATTATTAACAAAGTTCACATCATGAACTTTTCTTTCTTAGAACTGAGGAACAGAGGAGATTTGATCCCAAAAGAAGAACAGTCCCTCCAAATGAGTTCCGTCCTTTTTATTAATATGTCATTGTCATTAAATGCCAAGAATTTCTATAATCCAGAAGGGATAGTTAGTGGTCCTCAAGATTAAACATTTCAGCTCCGGAAAGGTTTACCTCCTTCCCGACCAGGCCATTTTTGCACTGCGTTGCATTTTAACTGACAATTGCGCGGTCGCGCGACGCTGTACCCAAATAAAATTGATGTCCTTTTTTTCCCCCACAAATAGACAAATTTCTTTTGGTGGTATTTGATCACCTCTGCAGTTTTTATTTTTTGTGCTATAACCAAAAAAAAAAATATTTTCTGCTATTAAACACATCCAATAAAAAAAAAAAATGTAAAAAATAAAATCGAAATTCTTCATCAGTTTAGGCCAATATGTATTCTGCTACATGTTTTTGGTAAAAAAAAAAATCCCAATAAGTGTATATTGATTGGTTTGCGAAAAGGTTATAGCGTCCACAAACCATGGCATATATTTATTGAATTTATTTTTTAAAGTAATGGCGGCAGTTTTTAGCAGGACTGCGAGATTGAGGCGGATGAATCGGACACTAGGTGACACTTTTTGGGGACCAGTGACACCAATACAGTGACTTGTGCTAATAAAAAATGCACTGTCACTATACTAATGACACTGGCAGGGAAGGGGTTAACATCAGGGGCAATTAAAGGATTAAATATGTTCCTAGGGAATGCTTTATAACTGGGGGGGGGGGGGGGGGTGTGCTTTGGCTGTCAGAAGACAGAGATCTGTGTTCCTGCTTAGCAGAAACACAGGAGCTCTGTGTTCCCTACTTCAATACAGCGATCTGCTTTGTTTACACAGGCAGACAGCCGTTCTGCCTCTCTTGTGAATGATCGGTGGGTTGGCTCTGATTGGCTCCTGCTGTGTCCAATCACAGCAGTAGCTGGTTGCCACACCCACTGATTGGCTCCTGCTGTGTCCATTCACCGGTGGCACACGTGCGCGCCGCAGACCCCGAAGAGCAAAATCACGAACCTGTACGTGATTTTGCGCAGGACAGCTCCTGCCCCGCAGTATATGTACAGTACATGCGGGGCGGTCAGCAAGTGGTTAAAAATGTCACATCATGAACTTTTCTGGATCTCTACAGAACTGAGGAACAGAGGGAATTTGATCCCAAAAGAGGGGCAGCCCCTCCAAGTGAGTTGCGTCCTTTATTAATATATTAGTCAATGGGATGTCATTAAATGTCAAGACCTTCCATAATCTACAAGGAATACTCAGTTCTCATCAAGATTAAATCCAGGCACAATCATTAAAAAACGTTATATCATGAACTTTTACAGATGTATACATCAGAACTGAGGGACAGAGGGGATTTGGTCCCAAAAGAAGGGCAGTCCCTCCAAATGAGCTGTGTCCATTCACACCTGAGTGATGTTCTGCTTGAAGCTTGCAGCTCTAAAACGCTCAACAAGCCAAATCCCATTCATTTCAATGACCTCTGTTCACATCTGAGCAATCTGTCACCTGAACCAAAACGCCTGTGGCTCAAAAAAGTACATGAGCTTCTTTTTGGCAGATTGCAAGCATTTTTTGCCCCATAGACCTCAATAGAAACGCCTGATGTAAGCGTCTTACGAGCGTTTTGTTGCGCATTTTCTGCTTTCCAGCCCTAATTTCCATTCCCTCTTCTCCCCCTAGTGCTTTCTATTGGCGAAACAAAAATGCCTGAAGCTGTAAAACGCTTGTAACACACTTATAAAACGCTTGTAATAGTCTAAAAACGCTCCAAAACGCTCAATAGGAAAACGCCAATAAATCGCTACGCTCAGGGTGTGAATGCAGCCATAAATTAGTCAGTGGGATGTCATTAAATGTCAAGAACTTCTATAATTCCAGAAAGGATACAAAGTGCTCATCAAGATTAAAAACAAAAAAACTTTACATCAGATACAGCTGGCTGTTCAGGATATCCTGGGACTTGTAGTTCCCCAGCACAACAGTTTAGGCTATCTATGGCACAGGATCTGCAACTGCCATTTTTTTTTTCTAATTCACAGAATCCTTGGATCAGAGAAGTGTGTAAGGAGCCCCTAACTCAGGAATCAGGAGATGTGGAGATCTTACCAGATGTGTGCAGACAGAGCTCAGAGCTTGGATCCCAGCAGGACAGGCTGGATCATGTCTCCCTGGTGGGATATCACAGTGTTGGTGTCCCCATAGAGCAGTCCTCAGTGCAGGTGTCCCCCCTGACCCTCTCCGAGCAGATCTGACAACTCCAGGGAAAGAGAAGGCAGCAGAGAACCACGTGACCCCTCCCACCCAGAACAGCGGAGGGAGTCCCGACACCTCTGCTCTGCCTGGGATCCGACTCTCCGCTTCCCAGCTGGGACTACAATAGGAAGTCTATGGGAGCCTCTCCCAGAATACTCCATGGACTGGGAGTGCCAGGAGAAGGGGGGGCTGGGTGATGGCAGCACCTGCAAGTGGCACAGCAGACTCTAGTAATTGGGTAGAAATAAAATGTATGGATAATCTATTTTTTAATGCTGGATGGAGTAGAGAAGGTTAAAACTGAAATCCAGGAATGCGACAAAATCTACCCATCCTGCACTGGAAGGGTTTAGGACCGGTTCACACCTGCGCGGTGCGTTTTCCGTGCGTTGTGTTTTAGGCACATTTTATATTCATTTTAGGGCTGGTTCAGACCACGAAAACGCATTGCAAATCCGTTGCAGGTGCGTTTATGCATGTGCATTTTTAACGCGTTCCAGTGCATTTTTGATGCGTTTCCGGAAGCATTCTGGGTGGCTTTTTTTCTTCTTTTCTCCTATCCCCCCCCCACTGTACTGGGGTCTGGTGCATTTTTGATGCGTTCCAGTGCATTCTGGTGCGTTTTTGATGCATTTTAGGGCTGGTTCAACATCACAAAAACACACTCCAGATCTGTTCCTGATGTGTTTCTGTATGCACGTTTTTAAGGCGTTTCAGTGCATTTTCAAAGCGTTTCTGGATACATTCATAGTGCTTTTTTCGTCTTTTCTCCTGGTTTTTTTTTTCACTGTACTGTGTTCTGGTGCATTTTTGATGCGTTCCAGTGCATTCTGGTGCGTTTTTTATGCATTTTAGGGCTGGTTCACACCACAAAAACACACTCCCCATCTGTTCCTGATGCGTTTCTGTATGCACGTTTTTAAAGCATTCTAGTGCATTTTTTATTTTTATTTTTTGGAAAATTCTTTTTATTCACATTTTTATAAACAATACATGAGTGCAAACCCCACAACCATCCCCCCTCCCCTTCCCTCTTCCCTGTTGTGCAATGTCCCAAGAAATACAGGCAATTAAACAGTATGAATTACCCTTCCAGCATCCTCAGATCAATTAAAACAGTATAGACTAGAAGAGATATAGAGTAGTAAAGACAATCACCTGGTCCTTGCTAAGCCTGCCAGGCCTCTCCAACTAGTGTATATTCTGTTTATGGATCATTTAACCCTTCAATTATAAAGTGTCATCTGATGAGATCCAGCATTGCCATACTTTCTCAAACTTTTTGGGGCAACCTCTGCTCAAGTACGTGGCTTTATAGAAGGGCAATGCCTTATTCACTATGCCCTTCCAGTAGGCTAGGGAGATGGCTTCAGGTTTTTCCCGGCATAGTAGGATAGCTTTGATGCATTTCCGGATACATTTCTGGTGCTTTTTTTCCTTCTTTTCTCCTGTTTTTTCCCCACTGTACTGGGTTCTGGTGCATTTTTGATGCGTTCCAGTGTATTCTGGTGCGTTTTTTATGCATTTTAGGGCTGGTTCACACCACAAAAACCCATTACAGATCCGTCCTGGGTACGTTTCTGCATGCACGTTTTTAACGCGTTTTTGACATGTTCTGTGCGTTTTTGATGAGTTTCTGGATGCATTCCAGGTTCTTTATTTTTTTCCTGTTTTTTTTTCCACTGTACTGTGGTCTAGTGCGTTTATGATTTGTTTTTGATGCGTTCCAATGGATTACGGTCCATTTTTGTTTTATGTGTTTTATCACGTTCTAGTACAGTCCAGTGCAGGAAAAATGCAGCAAGTTCTACTTTTTTTTTTTTCTGGAACTGGAACGCCCAAGAACTGACCACACTGGTGTGAACTATGCCATTGGAAACCATGTAACCTACTTTCCATGCGTTTTTGATACAGAAAAAAAAAACACACTGGACTGCATGTGGTGTGAACTGGTCCTTAGAGCTGGTTCACACCACAAAAACGCACTTCAGATCTGTTCCGGATGCCTTTTTGCATGAGCGGTTTTAACGCGTTTTTGGCACGTTCCAGTACGTTTTTATTTTGCGTTTCGGGATACATTCCAGATGCTTTTTTTCTTATTATTTCCTGTTTTTTTTTTTCACTGTACTGGGGTCCAGTGCTTTTTTTATGTGTTTTTGATGCGTTCCAGTGCATTCTGGTGCTTTTTTGATGCATTTTACTGTGTTCCAGTACAGTCCAGTGCAGGAAAAATGCAGCATGTTCCACTTTTTTTTCTGGAACTGAAATGCCCTGGAATTGGCTGCACTGGTGTGAACTATGCCATTGGAAACCATGTAACCTACTTTCCATGCGCTTTTGATACAGAAAAAAAATAAATCACTGGACTGCATGTGGCGTGAGCTGGCCCTTTAAGCGTGTTAATATTGAACTCTATAGAGTGAGCGCTTTGATGAAAGCGCATTAAAGATGGCGCATGCAGGACTTTTTTTAACGCACCGCACCTAAACTGCACATAAATGCACAGGGGCATAAATATAAGGTGAAATGATAAGGTGTAATGCACACTTTCTTCCTGACTCCAAGAGGGACTGCCCCCCCCTAAGGGCCCATTCACTGCAGAAACTGCAAGTAACTGGGTGTTTTTTCCTTGTACCCATGCATGCAGCTGATGTGCGCTTTTCTATCTGCATTTGTCCTGTGAGGTCACTTCCTTCTTCTTTCTCTTCTTGGGCATCTATGTGCACTGTGATGTGTTGAGGTACGTTTGCATGCCTTTTATGCATGTTTGCGGGGCAGAAAAATGCAGCAGGCTGTACTTTTCTGCATTGCAGTGGTGTGAATTATCCGTACAGTGAGGGGAAAAAAGTATTTGATCCCTTGCTGATTTTGTACATTTGATCAGTCTATAATTTAATGGCAGATTTATTTTAACAGTGAGAGACAGAATAACAAAAATATCCAGAAAAACGCATTTCAAAAAAATTGATTTGCATTTTAATGAAGGAGTTGATGGAGTTTCAATGACCATGAGAACGGTGAGGAATCAGCCCAGAACTACAAGGGAGAATCTGGTCAATGATCTCAAGCCAGCTGGGACCATAGTCACCAAGAAAACAATTGGTAACACACTAGGCCAGTGATGGCGAACCTTGGCACCCCAGATGTTTTGGAACTACATTTCCCATGATGCTCATGCACTCTGCAGTGTAGTTGAGCATCATGGGAAATGTAGTTCCAAAACATCTGGGGTGCCAAGGTTCGCCATCACTGCTCTACGCCGTGAGGGACTGAAATCCTGCAGAGCTCGCAAGGTCCCCCTGCTAAAGAAAGCACATGTACAGGCCCGTCTGAAGTTTGCTAACGAACATCTGAATGATTCAGCGAAGAACTGGGTGAAAGTGTTGTGGTCAGATGAGACCAAAATCGAGCTCTTTGGCATCAACTCAACTCACCATGTTTGGAGGAGGAGGAGGAATGCTGCCTATGACCCCAAGAACACCATCCCCACCGTCAAACATGGAGGTGGAAACATTATGCTTTGGGGGTGTTTTTCTGCTAAGGAGACAACTTCACTGCATCAAAGGGACGATGGATGGGCCATATACTGTCAAATCTTGGGTGAGAACCTCCTTCCCTCAGCCAGGGCATTGGAAATGGGTCGTTGGATGGGTATTCCAGCATGACAATGACCCAAAACACACGGCCAAGGCAACAAAGGAGTGGCTCAAGAAGAAGCACATTAAGGTCCTGGAGTGGCCTAGCCAGTTTCCAGACCTTAATCCCATAGAAAATATGTGGAGGGAGATGAAGGTTCGAATTACCAAACGTCAGCCTCAAAACCCTAATGGCTGGGAGAGGATCTGCAAAGAGGAGTGGGACAAAATCCCTCCTGAGATGTGTGCAACTACAAGAAACGTCTGACCCTCTGTGATTACCAACAAGGGTTTCGCCACCAAGTACGAAGTCATGTTTTGCGAAGGGGTTCAAATACTTATTTCAATCATTAAAATGCAAATCAATTTATAACTTTTTTGAAATGCGTTTGTTTTCTGGATATTTTTGTTGTTATTCTGTATCTCACTGGTAAAATAAACCGACCATTAAAATTATAGACTGATCATTTCTTTGTCAGTGGGCAGACGTACAAAATCAGCAGGGGGTCAAATACTTTTTTCTCCTCACTGAAGGATAGTCTGGGTTTTGGACCATCTGTGCAGTTGGAGTGCAGTCTAAAATGCATCCCACTGTGTTAGGTGTGAAAGGGTCCTAAGACAATGCTGAGTTAGAGCTGAACTCCGGGAAAATGAAAAGCGCTCCCTTTCAAAAGTTGCTGTCCCCCCACCGCAAGGGTTAAATGCTCATTTAGGTTTAGGGAATAAGCACTTTAAATTTTCGATCCTCTGCTCCTGCAGGCTCCTCTGTGCTGCTTCTACGTAGCCTCTTCTCCCAAGTCTAATGGATAGCCCCTAGCCCTGCACTAAATGCCGAGGAACAGTCGTCCACTGCCCAAGCATAGGAGAGTGTCGTCTGCTGGGGGCAGTAGGGATCAGGAGTGTAAGGGCCCCATTCACACCAGAGACTGTGCGCATTTTTTCCATGCATGTTTTCTTGCAGTTGATGTGCATTTACAGTGCCTTGAAAAAGTATTCATACCCTTTGACATTTTCTAGACTTTGTAATTTTACAACCAAAAACATAAATGTATTTTATTTGGGATTTTATGTGGTAGACCAACACAAAGTGGCACATAATTGTGAAGTGGAAGGAAAATAATAAATGGTTTTCAATTTTTTTTTTTACAAATAAATATCTTAAAAGTGTGGCGTGCATTTGTATTCAGCCCCCTTTACTCTGATACCCCTACCTAAAATCTAGTGGAACCGATTGCCTGCAGAAGTCACCTAATTAGTAAATAGAGTCCACCTGTGTGTAATCTAATCTCAGTATAAATACAGTTGTTTTGTAAAGCCCTCAGAGGTTTGTTAGAGAACATTAGTGAACAAACAGAATCATGAAGGCCAAGGAACACACCAGACAGGTCAGGGATAAAGTTGTGGAGAAGTTTAAAGCAGGGTTAGGTTATAAACAAATATCCCAAGCTTTGAACATCTCACGGAGCTCTGTTCAATCTATCATCTGAAAATGGAAAGAGTATGTCACAACTGCAAACCTACCAAGACATGGCCGTCCACCTAAACTGACAGGCCGGGCAAGGAGAGCATTCATCAGAGAAGCAGCCAAGAGGCCCATGGGAACTCTGGAGGAGCTGCAGAGATCCACAGCTCAGGTGGGAGAATCTGTCCACAGGACAACTATTATGCCGCGTACACACGGTCGGACTTTTCGGCTACAAAAGTCCGACAGCCTGTCCGACAGACTTTCGACGGACTTTTGGCGGACTTTTGGCGGACTTGCGGCGGACTTTCTAACGAACGGACTTGCCTACATACAATCACACAAAAGTCTGACGGATTCGTACATGATGACGTACACCGGACTAAAATAAGGAAGTTGATAGCCAGTAGCCAATAGCTGCCCTAGCGTGGGTTTTTGTCCGTCGGACTAGCATACAGACGAGCGAATTTCTGGGTCCGGCGGAGTTACGACGTAAAGATTTGAAGCATGTTTCAAATCTAAAGTCCGTCAGATTTGTGGCTGGAAAAGTCCGCTGAAAGTCCGGGGAAGCCCACACACGATTGGATTGTCAACCAGCTTTAGTCCATCGGCGTCCGTCGGACTTTTGTAGACGAAAAGTCCGACCGTGTGTACGCGGCATTAGTCGTGCACTCCACAAATCTGGCCTTTATGGAAGAGTGGCAAGAAGAAAGCCATTGCTGAAAGAAAGTCATAAGAAGTCCTGTTTGCAGTTTGCTAGAAGCCATGTGGGGTACAGGTATCTGCACCCACTTCCGGGCTCAGACAGCCGCAGAATAGCCGCAGATAACCGCCCAACCCCCCATCCCCCCCCCCCCCCATTGTGTTCTGGGAAACACACAGTTCCCAGAACACAATGGGGACCAGTGAAGACGCGCAGCGCGACATGTACATGCGCAGTAGGGAACCGGGCAGCGATGCCGCAACGCTTCACTTCCTGATTCCCTGACTGAGGATGGCGGCGGGGGCAGCCAAAAGACGAGCGATCGATCGGCTTCGGCTGCCGACATCGCTGGACCCTGGGACAGGTAAGTGTCCATTTATTAAAAGTCAGCAGCTGCAGTATTTGTAGCTGCTGGCTTTTAATAATTTTTTTTAAGGTGGAGCTCCGCTTAAAGAACACAGTGGCCGGCTTTTCGGCCTGCTCCTCAACAACCAGCTATTCACAGTTCTTTAAAGAGAAAAAAAAAACACAGAATGCATGAAAACCGCATGCAAAAAATGCATCAAAAACACGGGTTTAAAAACGTAAAACGTGCCTGAAAACCACATCAACCGCAACCGCATAGATGTGAACCTTCCGAAAGGGATGCATTTGCTAGAGACAATCACTAATAAAGTTCACATGATGAACTTTTCTGGATCGCTATACATCAGGACTGAGGGAATTTGGTCCCGAAAGGACAGCCCCTACAAATGAGTTTCGTCCTTTATTAATATGTTAGTCAACCGGATGTCATTAAATGCCAACAATTTCTATAAGCCAGAAGATACTTAGTGCTCCTCAAGATTAAATCCAAGGACAGTCATTAAAAATATCACATTGTGAACTTTTCTATACATCAGGGACAGAGGGGATTTTGTCCCAAAAGAGAGACAGTCCATCCAAGTCAGCTGTGTACTTTAATAATATATCAGTCAATGGGATGTCTTTAAATGCCAAGACCTTCCATAATCTACAAGGAATACTTAGCGCTCATCAAGATTAAATCCAGGCACAATCATTAAAAAAACTCATATCATGAACATTTACAGATGTCTATACATTAGAACTGAGAGACAGAGGGGATTTTGTCCGAAAAGAGGGGCAGTCCCTCCAAGTGAGCTCTATTCTTTATTAGTATATTAGTCAATGGGATGTTAGTAAATGCCAAGAATTTACATAATCCAGATACTTAGTGCTCAACTAGAGTAAATCCATGGGCAAACATTAAAAAACTTCACATCAGGAACAGCTGGCAATAACAAAAGCTTTCAGGATACCCTGGGACTTGTAGTTCCCCAAAGGTTTAGGCTGCCTATAGTACAAGAGCTTACTTTTTTTTTTATTGAACTCTTGGAATAGAAAATTCTGTAATGAACTTATACAAATGTCTAGACATCAAATATAGGGGGTGGGGGGGCGGGGGATTATGTCCTAAAAGAGGGACAGTTCCTCTAAATGAGCTCCCTTCCTAATAAATTAGACCAAAGGGATGCCGAGAATTTCTATAATTCAGAAGGGATATTAAGGGATCATCAAGGTTAAATCCAGGCAGGGACAAACATTGCAAACTTCACATCGGGAACAGTTGGCAATAACAAAAGCTGTAAGGACTTCCTGGGACTTGTAGTTCCCCCAACAGTTTAGGCTGCTAGTACAAGAGCTGTAACCTTGTCATTACTTTTTTAATTTATTGAAAAATGTCTTTAATGAACTTCTACAGATGTCTATAGATCAGGACTGAGGGACAGGGGGGACTTGGTCCCGAAATAGGGACAGTTCCTCCAATTAAGCTCTGTCTTTTATTAATACGTTAGAGATGCCAATAATTTGTATAGCTCAGAAGAGATATAAAGGGCTCACCAAAATTAAATCCAGGGAGTCAGGGACAAACAACAACAAAAAAACCTCACACCAGCTACAACTAATAATTACAAAAGCTGTCAGGGTATCCTGGGACTTGTAGTTCCCCAGCAATCTAGGCTGTCTAAGTCACAGGAGCTGCTATAAAGGGCTCGTCAAGACTGAATCCAGGGACAAGCAACAAAAAAAAACTTCACACCAGGTACAGTTGGTAAGAACTAAAGGTGTCAGGATATCCTGGGACTTGTAGTTCCACCAACAGTTTAGGCTGCCGATAATACAAGAGCTGTAACCTTACTATTACGTTTTTAATTCAATGAATTATTGGAGCAGAAAAATTCTGTAATGATCTTCTACAGTTGTCTATACATCAGAACTGAGGGGACAGAGGGGTCCTGGACCCAAAACAGGACCAGTCCCTCCAAATAAGCACTGCCCTTTATTAATATAGTAAGCCAAAGGGATGCCAAGAATTTCTATAGTCCAGAAGGGATATAAAGGACTCACCAAAATTAAATCCAGGTACAAACAATAAAAAAACTTCACACCAACTGATAATTACAAAGCTGTCGGGGTATCCTGGGACTTGTAGTTCCCCAGCAGCCTAGGTTGTCTAAGGCACAGGAGCTGCTATAAAGGGCTCGTCAGGATTGAGGGACAAACAATAAAAAGCAAGAAAAAGTCTGTAATGAACTTCTACAGATGTCTATACATCAGAACTGAGGGACAGAGGGGATTTGGTCCCAAACGGGGACAGTGCCTCTAAATAAACTCTGTCCTAATATATTAAGCCGAAGGGATGCTTAGAATGTCTATAGTCCAGAAGGGATATAAAGGGCTCACCAGGGACAAACAATAAAAATTAAAAAATCACACCAGCTACAACTGATAATTACAAATGCTGCAAGGGTATCCTGTGACTTGTAGTTCCTCAACCCTTCAGTCTGCCTAAAGCACAAGCAGAGCTGTAACCTTGACTTTTTCTTTGTAATTTATTGTATGCTCTGAGCATAAAATGTCTGTACTAAACCTTCAGAGATCTCTATACATCAGAACTGAGGAGCAGAGAGGATTTGGTCCCAAAATAGGGACAGTACCTCCTTTATTACTATATTAGGCCAAAGAGATGCCAAGAATGTCTATAGTCCAGAAGGGATATAAAGGGCTCACCAGGGAGAAACAATAAAAAGAAAAACTTCACACTTACTACAACTGATAACTACAAAAGCTGTCAGTGTATCCTGGGACTTGTAGTTCCCCAGCAGCACAGGAGCTGCTATAAAGGGCTCGTCAGGATTGAGGGACAAACAATAAAAAAACTTCACACCAGGTACAGCAGGCAAGAGATGTGAGGATATCCTGGGACTTGTAGTTCCTCAACAGTTTAGGCTGCCTATATAGCACAACAAGTGCTGTAACCTTTAATTTATTGGAATCTCAGAGCAGAAAATGCCTTTAATAAACTTATAATATATTGTACTACCTAATATATTAGTCAATGGGAGGCCAGTAAATGCCAACAAGAGTAAATCCAGGTGTAAGCGTTAAAAAAACTTCACATCAGGAACAGCTGGAAATTCTGGGACTTGTAGTTCCCCCAATAGTTTAGGCTGCTCATAGTACAAGAGCTGTAACCTTGCCATTATTTATTCATTCAACGGAGCAGAAAAAGTCTGTGATGAACTTTAAAGGGCTATAAAGGGCTCACCAAAATTAAATCCAGGGACAAACAATAAATACAACTTCACAACTAATAATTACAGAAGCTGTCGGGGTATCCTGGGACTTGTAGTTCCTCAACCGTTTAGGCTGCCTATAGTAAAACAAGAACTGTAACCTTCACTTTTTATAACTTATTGAATTCCGGGAGTAGAAGATGTCTGTAATAAACTTTTATAGATCCATACATTAAAAGTGAGGAACAAATAGGATTTTATTATTATTGTTATTATTATGGGATTTTGACCCAAAAGAATGACAGTCCCTCTAAATGAGCTCTGTCCTAATATATTAGTCAACGTGATGTCATTCCAAAACTTCTATAATCCAGAAAGTGATCATCAAGATTAAACAATAACTACAACAGTACATCAGGTACAGCTTGGTTGTTCAGGATATCCTGGGACTTGTAGTTCCTCAACAGCCTAGGTTGCCTATAGCAAAACAAGATCTGTAACCTTCACTTTTTATAATGTATTGAATCCTCGGAGCAGAAAATGTCTGTAATAAACTTTTATAGATCGCTATATACATTAAAAGTGAGGAACAGATAGGATTTTATTATTATTATTATTATTATTTTATTATTATGGGATTTTGTCCCAAAAGAAGAACAGTCCCTCTAAATGAACTTTGTCCTAATATATTAGTCAATGGGATGTCATTCAAAAAACTTCTACAATCCAGAAAGGATAAATAGTGATCAGCAAGATTAAACAATAAAAAAACAGCACATCAGATACAGCTGGCTGTTCAGGATATCCTGGGACTTGTAGTTCCCCAGCACAACAGTTTAGGCTATCTATGGCACAGGATCTGCAACTGCCATTTTTTTTTTCTAATTCACAGAATCCTTGGATCAGAGAAGTGTGTAAGGAGCCCCTAACTCATGAATCAGGAGATGTGGAGATCTTACCAGATGTGTGCAGACAGAGCTCAGAGCTTGGATCCCAGCAGGACAGGCTGGATCATGTCTCCCTGGTGGGATATCACAGTGTTGGTGTCCCCATAGAGCAGTCCTCAGTGCAGGTGTCCCCCCTGACCCTCTCCGAGCAGATCTGACAACTCCAGGGAAAGTTGTGCGGAGAAAAAGGCAGCAGAGAACCACGTGACCCCTCCCACCCAGAACAGCGGAGGGAGTCCCGACACCTCTGCTCTGCCTGGGATCCGACTCTCCGCTTCCCAGCTGGGACTACAATAGGAAGTCTATGGGAGCCTCTCCCAGAATACTCCATGGACTGGGAGTGCCAGGAGAAGGGGGGCTGGGTGATGGCAGCACCTGCAAGTGGCACAGCAGACTCTAGTAATTGGGTAGAAATAAAATGTATGGAAACTTGTCAGGACAATTATTTTCATTTTTTTTTCTACACATGTTAAAATCTACATTTTTTTTTTGGTTTGTTAGAAGTTACTGTAAAGCCCCTCAAAAAGTGTGTATTTTCTGAAAGAAGAGGCCCTGGAGAATTAAATGCCAGCAGTTACAACTTTTTTTATGTATTTGTGCAGTTATTTATGAAACAAATATATTTTATGAGGGAAAAATACACTAAGATCAATTTTAGTGCAAACAAACACATTATACCTTTTTTTTAACTTTTTTTTATATAATCTTTATTTTGTACATTTTTCAATTTTTACACAAGTACACTTAATGTAATAGTTAAATATACATTCATACATACAACTCATACATTTATCCAATTATATCTCAAAAACTTCTTTTGGTAATTTTACTAAACCACATAAATAATATACACGCCATTCAACCACATACAACATTGTCACAAAAAAAAAAAAAAAAGAATAGAAGGAGAAGGGCCCCGCAAAATCATTCTACATGTAATTTAATAAATTTGCTGAGGTTCTAAACTCCTCCCATTTTTGCCATATTTTCTGGTTTTGGTCCCTCAGTCCTGTTTTTTTTTTTTTTTTTAACAGAAATGTCTATACCTCATTTTTTAGTAAAATATAATACATTGTGTCTAGTAAATACACTCACCGACCACTTTATTAGGTACACCTTGCTAGTACCGGGTTGGACCCCCTTTTGCCTTCAGAGCTGCCTTCATTTTTCATGGCATAGATTCAAGAAGGTTTTGGAAACATTCCTCAGAGATTTTGGTCCATAGTGACATAGCATCACGCAGTTGCTGCAGATTTGTCAAGAATCTCCCGTTCCACCACATCCCAAAGGTGCTCTATTGCAGTCATAGGTGTGCACAGTCTATTGCTATAGAGTATGCACCCCAAAGCTCAAACACGCTTACGTGTGAGTATGTATGTATGTGTAATAGTATGTAATACTGTGCCAGTAGATTTTTATTGTTTTATTTTTGTATTATACTTTTCTATTGTATTATTATTATTATTATTTAATATTTATTATTGTTATTTTATTTTTTTTTTAGAAGAAATATCACTGTGAAGGATTCTCCATATATTGATTATTGGACTTTTTTCATTTTTACTGCATTGTTTTATTTTTATTGTGTATACTGCAATACCATTAGAAAGTTTTTTTGGGCATATTATATACTGGATCATTGCAGCGCTGTCACACTTTTTTCATTTTATATTGTCACTTGTGGGAGCACAATAGTGACAGCTGCAGCAAAACCTTAAATAACAATTTTATATCACTATTAGTTTATATATCAATACCTTCACATATTAGCGCGCCGCTACTTTACTTTTAATCATTATTATTATTTACATATATTTATTATTTACATGTATTATTTATATATATTATTTACTTTTCTATTGTACTTTATATTATTTTTTTACAGTTTTTTTTTTTTTTTGGGAGCCCTGTTGGGGGCTTTGGTGAAATATCAATAGGGGGAATTTGTGCCGCACAGGGAGATCAGGGGGTGTGGCCAGGCACACTAGGCACACCCGCTGTGCACACCTATGATTGCAATATTTCTCAACCTTTTTTCAGTCAAGGCACCCTTTAAAATTATGGACGGACTTGAGACACCCCATTCTAAAATGTAAAAAATTATACTATAACATTACATAATGCAGCAATAACCACACGTAGGACACCAAACGTTAGAGGTGATTTATTCTTCCAAAGCAAATACACTTTTGCACATTGGTACTGACTAGTATTCCAATGTTTCACTTCTCCCTCCATTTCTCTCCATCAGTCAGCTAATGTCATTCCAGTGCTGAGGGAGAGGGGCACAGGAGGGTCAAACAAGGATGCCGTTGAGGCAACAGACACCCTCCTTATGAACTGATCATTGGTTATTAGGATGCCAGTGTCTAGAAAGTCATAATGCTGCATAATGAAAACCAGGGACGGCATATTTATTAAGGGCGCACGGGCGCCGCCCCCCCATCCATCACCACCTCCCCCTATCCATGCGTCCGGCCCCTTTCAGGGCGTGGAATGCATGGATTCCAATGCGGGGTGGCAAACATCCCCTCTGAACCACACCCACCCCCATCGCGCTGTTTGCCGGTCTGTCCAGCTCCTCCCCTCCTCTTCCTAGGTGTCCAATAGGATAGCCTGTCCTTTCAGCCAATGAGTGACCAGTGTCAACACCCGCTTCCTGATTGGCCGGGAGGAGGATCAGTGTTACAACAGCGAATATTGATTCGCTGTTGTAACACACCTGGGTGGACTCGGAGCTCACTCTCTGCGACCTGAGCCCACCCTATATTGAAGCCTATTAGAGCCTCTAGCACTAATTGGTGCTTCAAAATAACAGCCCCTCCCCACATTGGAATCTATGTGCCCGTGCACCCTTAATGGATGGGCCGCCCCTGGTTACAACGGCGAATGAATATTCACTGTTGTAACACTGATCCTCCTCCCGGCCAATCAGGAAGCAGGTTTTGACACCCGTCACCCGATTGGCTGAAAGGACAGGTGAGCCTATTGGATGCCTAGGAGGAGGGGAGAAGCCGCACGCTGGAAGCTGCCGATGGAGGAGAGGACATGGAGCCGCTGCACCCTGCCCGCTGCCCACCACCTGCTACCCGCCTAGATGGGGTAAGTGCCGGACCAACCGGCAAGCAGTGGGGGAGGGGGAGGTACCGCCAGCTGCTCGGGGGGTGGGTGGTTGTTTGCCGCGCCCCCCCCCTAAAAAAACCCACCAGCCGCCACTGATGAAAACCCGTGACTTTGTGTAACTTAAAGGCAGGCTTGATTCACCTGCTGACTGGTATACAAGTTTTGATCAATTTTTAGGCATTTTGCCAAGGCACCCCTAAGGAAACCTCAAGGCACCCCTGGGTGCCTGGGCACCCTGGTTTAAAAAGGCTGCTCTATTGGATTGAGATCTGGTGACTGTGGAGGCCATTGGAGTCCAGTGACCTCATTGACTTGTTCAAAAAACCAGTGGTGAGATGATTGGAGCTTTGTGACATGGTGCATTATCCTGCTGGAAGGAGCCATCAGAAGATGAGTACACTGTAGTCATAAAGGGATGGACATGGTCAGCAACAATACTCAGGTAGGCCGTGGCTTTAAACGATGCTTAATTGGTACTAAGGGGCCCAAAGTGTACCAAGAAAATATCCCTAACACCATTACACCACCACCGGCCTGAACCGTTCATACAAGACAGGATGGATCCATGCTTTCATGTATACACCAAATTCTGACCCTACCATCTGAATGTCGCAGCTGAAATCAAGACTCATCAGACTGGGCAACGTTTTTCCAATCTTCGATCATCCAATTTTGGTGCTCCTGTGTGAATTGTAGCCTCAGTTTCCTGTTCTTAGCTGACAGGAGTGGCACCCAGTGTGGTCTTCTGCTGCTGTAGCCCATCAATGTGTTGAGATGGTAATTTGCATACCTTGGTTGTAACAAATGGCTATTTGGGTTTCTGTTCTGTTCTTTCTATCATCTCAAACCAGTCTGCCCATTCTCCTCTGACCTTTGACATCAACAAGGCATTTTCTTCCTCACAACTGCCGCTCATTGGATATTTTCTCTTTTTAGGACCATTCTCTGTAAGCCCTAGAGATGATTGTGTGTGAAAATCCCAGTAGATCGACAGTTTTTGAAATACTCAGACCAGCCCGCCTGTCACCAACAACCATGCCACGTTCAAAGTCACTTAAAGTGGAGTTCCACCCAAAAGTGGAACTTCCACTCATCAGATTCCTCCCCCCCTCCGGTGACACAGTTGGCACCTTTCAGGGGGGAGGGGGGTACAGATACCTGTATATTACAGGTATCTGTACCCACTTCCGGCATAGATAGCCGCAGAATCTGCGGTTATTTACGCCACTTCCTGCTCCCTCCCCGCTGCCTGCTGGGAAACACACGGGTCCCAGAGGCAGCAGGGAGCATCCTTATTGCGCGGCGCGACTCGCGATTCCCTTACCGAAGATGGAGGCGGCAGCACCCGAGGACGGAGAGACGCTTCGGCCTCGGGTGCTGACATCGCGGGCGCCCTGGACAGGTAAGTGTCCATGTTTTAAAAGTCAGCAGCTGCAGTATTTGTAGCTGCTGACTTTTAAAAAAAAAATTTTCGGCGGTGCCCCGCTTTAAATCCCCTTTCTTCCCCATTCTGCTGCTCGGTTTGAACTTCAGCAAGTCATCTTCACCACGCCTAGATGCCAAAATGCATTAGGTTTGGCTGATTAGCAATTTGTGTTACCAAGCAATTGAACAGGTGTAACTAATAAAGTGCCCGGTGAGTATAGATCCTAAACAGAACTATAAATGTCACTGGCAGGGGAGGGGTTAACCCCAGGGGGCGATCAAGGGGTTAAATGTGTTCCCTCACTGTGTGTTCTAACTGTGGGGGGATGGGACTGACTGGAGGAGGAGACCGATCGGTGTTCCTATATACTAGGAACACACGATCTGTCTCCTCTCCCCTGACAGAACGTGTATTTGTGTGTTTACACACACAGATCCATGTTCCTGCTCTGTCAGGAGCGATTGCGGGTGCCCGGCGGACATCGCGGGCAGTAGGGGGAATTTGGGCCGGGCATGTGCATCATCTCCTCAGTGACGCGGCAGGCGTGCGCCCCCTATACCGGCGGGAAGTGGAGGACATCATATGATTCCCACCCAAGATGGGAGATCCCATCTTCGGACGTCATTTGACTATACACCGGGAATGAAGTGGTTAACCACTTGCCGACCAGCCGCTGTCATTATACAGCGGCAGATCCGGACAATCCCGTGAACCTTTGTAGCTGTACGTCGGTCCCTTTAAGCGGGATAGCAGGTGCGCACCCGCTGCACTGCGGGGGTGCCGATGCGCATGGCCGGCGGTCGCGATGACCGCCAGCCACTTGCGATCGTGGCCACAAGAGTTAGAACAGGGACGTGTGTGTGTGTATACACACAAATCCCTGTTTTGTGAGGAGAGGAGAGACAGATCTTGAGTTCCTACTAGCTAGGAACAACGATCTGTCATTTCCTACAGTCACTCCCATCCCCCCACAGTTAGAACACACACGAGGGAACACAGTTAACCCTTTCATCGCCCCTAGTGTTAACCCCTTCCCTGCCAGTGACATTTACACAGTAATAAGTGCATTTTTATAGCACTGATCTCTGTATAATTTTCAAATGTGTCAAAAGTGTCCGATGTGTCCCCCATAATGTCGCAGTCACAGTAAAAATCGCTGATCACCTCCATTACTAGTAAAAAAAAAAAAATAATAATAATAATGCCATAAATCTTTCCCCTATTTTGTAGACGCTATAACTTTTGCGCAAACCAATCAATATACGCTTATTGTGATTTTTATTACCAAAAATATGTAGAAGAATACATATCGGCCTAAACTGAGGACATTTTTTTTTTTTAAATTGGGGATATTTATTATAGCAAAAAGTACAAAATATTGTGTTTTTTTCAAAATTTTCGCTCTTTTTTTTTGTTTATAGCGCACACAAAAAAAACGCAGAGATGATCAAATACCACCAAAATAAAGCTCTATTTGTGGGGAAAAAATGACGTAAATGTTGTTAGGGTGGAGCGCCGCATGACCGTGCAATTGTCAGTTAAAGCGATGCAGTGCCGTATCGCAAAAATGGCCTGGTCATTGAGCAGCCAAATCTTCCGGGGCTGAAGCGGTTAATAAAGGCACACTTACCTGTCCAGGGATCCACCGCTGTACTTACCTGGGCAAGTTTTTCATCAGTCTTCAGGTACCGCCATGTCTAGTGTGGGAAGCCATCTATAACTCTATGTGCCCTCCAGTGGAGGCTGGTGATCAAAATTTTGGGAGGGGGGGTGCAAACAAACTGAAAAAAAAATATCAATTGCAACCTCACTGTGCCCATCAAACGCAGCCACTGTGCCCATCAAACGCAGCCACTGTGCCAATCAAACGCAGCCACTGTGCCAATCAAACGCAGCCACTGTGCCCATCAAACGCAGCCACTGTGCCATCAAACGCAGCCACTGTGCCCATCAATTGCAGCCACTGTGCCCATCAATTGCCGCCACTGTGCCCATCAAACGCAGCCACTGTGCCCATCAATTGCGGCCACTGTGCCCATCAAAAGCAGCCACTGTGTCCATCAAACGCTGCCACTGTGCCATCGAATGCTCCCACTGTGGCCATCAAATGCTCCCACTGTGCCCATCGAATGCCGCCTGTCTCGGTGGGGCAGCGGGTGACGGCAATGAGCAGTGTCCCCCATACGTCTTCTCCCGTCCTCTCTTCCCGTCCTCTCCTATAGGCAATTGGATGCCTGATAGGCGTCCAATCACAACGCCTGTCATTTCAGCCATTCAGCTGACGGGTAACAGACCCGAGCTGTTGGGTCATGTGACACGTAACGGGAATTTGCAGAAGGGTGACCCAGCGGGGTGTTTTTGAAGCACCTGATTAGAGCCTAAGGCTCTAATCAGGTGCTTCAAAAACACTGCGCTGCTGTAATTCAGGCACCTGGCGCCTGAAAATGGGCCGGGCACCTGAATAGGGGGTGGCAGCAGCGGCCATGGATAGATTCATGCTATGCATGAATCTACCTGTTGGTCATAGAGGGGGTGGCTGGGGAGAGGGGGCAGTGCCCGTGCGCCCTTATGGACGCACTGCCACTGCGGCTTCACAGACGGCTTCCCACTGCACATCCGTGAGCCATGTTGCACTTTGTGAATAGTTGCGCAGCCTTCTGAGACCTGCGACGTGCCCCAAAAGGCTGCGGCCACAAGAATGGGCAGAACATCCTCTCGGGTCACCTAACCAAGAAGTGGGAGTGGGTACCTAGCAATTACCTGCCACCCCCATACAAAAAAAAAAAAAAGAACAGTGCCCAAAAGTTAAAGAGGAAGGGGGGAGAAGGTGTAAAAGCGGAAATGAAGGGTCATTGGTCAGAGGAAGGATCGGATGTTCCCTGAGTTCCTCCTGCTTACTCATGGGAAGCTGTATCCCATGGTCCCAGGCTACCAGGTGGAACAGTAGAGCCTGGGAACCACTGTGGGTGCCGCTGGTGAGGGGAAGGGGCCACTTTGACAGCCCCCTAAAAGTGACTCGCCTAATCACTTTTATCAGAAAAGTTATATCGGAGTCAGCAGTGAAAGAGCAGCAAGTAGGAGGACCAGCTGTACTGCCTCATCACTGAAACCAATCTCCCTGTGGCTCCCCCAGGAGCACAGCAGGCTTCTCCTCCTCTTCCTCCTGCCAGCTTTAAGCTGCTGCAGGGGGAGCACACCCTCATGCAACCTCCCGTTACGTGTCACACAACCCAGGAGGCTACGAGACCAGTCTTGAAGCACATGTGTAGTGGTGATCCAGTGGTGAAACAGCAGGAAATAGAAAGGCCAGATGTACTGCCTTATCACCAAAACCAGTCTCCATGTGGCTCCCCTAGCAGCACAAAAGGCTGGCCCTCCGCTAACTCCTGCCAGCTTTCAGCTGCTGAAAGGGGAGCACATCCTCCCACAACCTCCTAGAATATGCAACACGCCCCAGGAGGCTGCAAGACCAATCTGGAAGCACGTGTGCAGTGGGGAGCTGGCGGTAAAACAGCAGGAGGGCCAGCTGCACTGCCTTATTGCTGAAACTGATCCCCCTGTGGCTCCCCCAGCAGGCTTCTCCTCCACTCCCTCCTGCCAGATTTGAGCTGCTGGAGAGCAAGCCACAGAGGGATCCGTTCCAGTATCTGTGCCCCCCCTTGCCACTGCTCTGACCCTCTTGTGCCATACAACCCCCACCCAACAGCACTGTTGGCTTCTCATAACCCCCATGCCAGGGTACAGGAGGATCAGTTTCAGGATGGAGAGCAGGGAGACAGTAAATATGTCATATTTACCTGCCCCTTTCTTTCTTGAATGAACACAGTGAGCGATCAGCACTGATCGCTGCTGTGTTTATTCATAACAGAAGCAAAGTTTATGAGTCAACAGAAAGCCTCTGTAAAGAGCGCGTCCTGTTCATTCATCTGCAACACACCTGACACTGCATAGAAAAGGATTGAACAATTTGTGTTCTCAGTCCCTTTCTCTTTCTCAAAAAGTGAGGTCTGTTTAGACCCCTGATATTTCACCTTTGTCCCCCAACAGGGCTGTTAAAAAAAAGTAAAAAAAATACATACAATTGTAAAAAAAAAAAATAAAAAACATAATTAACCACTTCCCGACCGCGTTATAGCCCAATGAGGGCTCCAGTTGGCCAGTTTTTGGAGGGTGTCATGTGATGTCTTCCGCACGTGCTGCGGCGTGCAGGTGGCGCAGTCTGTGATTGCTGTGTTCTTATGACACAGCTGGTCACAAATCGGGGTAAAGGGCCAATCACAGCAGCCCTTTTCCATGTGATCAGCTGTGTCCAATCACAGCTAATTGCAATGTAAACACAAGCTGGTTATCGGCATTCCTTTCCTCATGCTGACAGTGTGAAGAGAGGAGAGCCGGTAACCAGCTTGTGTGAAAGGAACATTTACACTGATAACCAGGGCACTGATCATGTGCTGTCTATCAGTGGCCACCAGTGCTGCCAGTCAGTGCCCACCAGTGCTGCCAATCAATGCTTCCAATCAGTGCCCATCAGTGCTGCCAATCAGTGCCCATCAGTGCCTCCTCATAAGTGTCACCTATCAGTGCTGCCTATCAGTGCCACCTACCAGTGCCCAACAGTGCCGCCTATCAGTGCCCGTCAGAGCCTATCAGAGCCACCTATCAGTGCCCTTCAGTACCGCCTCATCAGTGCCCATCAGTGCAACCTATTACTGCCCATCAGTGCAGCCTCATCAACGCACATCAGTGAAGGAGAAAAATTACCTGTTTGCAAAATTTCATAACAAACTATGGTCTTTTTTCATTTACTTAGCAAAAAATAGAAAAACCCAGTTGTGATTAAATACCACCTAAATAACGCTCTATTTGTGTGAAAAAAATTATACAAATTTCCTTTGGGTACAGTGTAGCATGTCCACACAATTGTCATTCAAAGTGTGACAGTGCTGAAAGCGGGAAATTGGCCTGGAAAGGAAGGGGGTAAAAGTGCCCAGTAGGCAAGTGGTTAAGGATATGTTCACACATGTTTTCCTCCTTCCTGCACATACTGCTCCCCATCATACCCCCCCCAATTCCTCTATTGCACATACTGCTCCCCATCATACCCCCCTCCATTCCTCTATTGCACATACGGCTCCCTATCATACCCCCTACATTCCTCCGTTGCACATACTGCTCCCCATCATACCCCGTACATTTCTCCATTGTACATACTGCTCCCCATTATACCCCCTACATTCCTCCATTGCACATACTGTACTGCTCCCCATCATACCCCCTACATTTCTCCATTGCACATACTGCTCCCCATGATACCCCCTACATTCCTCCATTGCACATACGGCTCCCCATCATACCCCCTACATTTCTCCATTGTACATACTGCTCCCCATCATACCCCCTACATTCCTCTATTGCACATACTGCTCCCCATCATACCCCCCTCCATTCCTCTATTGCACATACGGCTCCCCACCATACCCCCTACATTCCTCCATTGCACATACTGCTCCCCATCATACCCCGTACATTTCTTCATTGTACATACTGCTCCCCATGATACCCCCTACATTCCTCCATTGCACATACGGCTCCCCATCATACCCCCTACATTTCTCCATTGTACATACTGCTCCCCATCATACCCCCTACATTCCTCTATTGCACATACTGCTCCCCATCATACCCCCCTCCATTCCTCTATTGCACATACGGCTCCCCATCATACCCCCTACATTCCTCCATTGTACATACTGCTCCCCATCATACCCCCCTCCATTCCTCTATTGCACATACGGCTCCCCATCATACCCCCCACATTCCTCCATTGCACAAACTGCTCCCCATCATACTCCCTACATTTCTCCATTGTACATACTGCTCCCCATCATACCCCATACATTTCTCCATTGTACATACTGCTCCCCATCATACCCCCTACATTTCTCCATTGCACATATGGCTCCCCATCATACCCCTTACATTTCTCCATTGTACATACTGCTCCCCATTATACCCCCTACATTCCTCCATTGCACATACTGTACTGCTCCCCATCATACCCCCTACATTTCTCAATTGCACATACTGCTCCCCATAATATCCCCTACATTCCTTCATTGCACATACGGCTCCCCATCATACCCCCTACATTCCTCTATTGCACATTCTGCTCCACATTATACCCCCTACATTCCTCCATTGCACATACTGCTCACCATCATACCCCCTACATTTCTCCATTGTACATACTGCTCACCATCATACCCCCTAGATTCCTCCATTGCACATACTGCTCACCATCATACCCCCTAGATTCCTCCATTGCACATTCTGCTCCCCATTATACCCCCTGCATTCCTCCATTGCACATACGGCTCCCCATCATACCCCTTACATTCCTCCATTGCACATACAGCTTCCCATCATACCCCCTACATTCCTCCATTACACATACTGCTCTCCATCATACCCCCTACTAGGGATACTAAGACTCTTAGTAGGCAGTATGTAAAGGCAAGGGGTGTAGATCGTAAAACAATGGCAGTATGTGCATTAGAGAAGTTTAGAGGGCCCCTACACTTCTCTAATGCACATACTGCCATGGTTTTACCATCTACACCCCTTGCTTTTACATATTGCCTACTAAGAGTCTTTTTAGCATTGTTTATAATTTCCCCAAGATTACACTGTGTGCTTGTTAGGTGGGAAGCAACTGATGGGAATCATCTTTGTACTCTGTAGAGCTTGCACTGCAAAACTTCTCAGCACTGTGTAAATTTGCAATATGAATTCTCTTGTCTATGTCTGGAAAGAAAAACATTGGCCGGGTGCTAGGCTCTAGAGGTAAATCAATGATGACATCTTCATTGTAAGTAACCGGTTAACTTTTACTGTCAGTGACAACACAAGATAATGTAGTTTTATGGATTTACAAAGAACTTCTTGCAAGGTTGATAAAGTTGAAAGGGCCAAACAGTGATATTATGGTTATGGTTGATGCCTGGGGGTGTTGAGTTAGCACATGCCTTCTCATATATCTTGGATACTCCAACAGTGATCTCTCTCGGTCATAATTCGCAGCTCTGTTCCTATCCACCTGGGAGGTTTTGGTGTTCCCACTCACCTTTGTGTGTTCAAGCTGCTCTTGTTACATTTTTCATAATATAAAATAACATTCCAACACGGAGATTGAGAGCCCCTCATAATGGCCACAGCAGGTGTGCATAGGTAGGAACTCCGAGAGATCTCATCAATTCAGTCCCTTAAGCTGGCCATAAAGTTAGTTCAATCATTTTTGTTTTCAGAACGTTATTTCGATTTTCTAATTATTGGTGGGGTCAAACAAACAATACATTTTTGGTTCTAGTCAGTGGAGGCTGGTTCTTAAAATGTTTGGGGGGGGGGGCGCAAAAAACTGAAACATTCTGTAAAATACTGAAAAAAAAACCCATCAATTGCAGCCTCACTGTGCCCATCAAATGCAGCCACTGTGCCATCAATTGCAGCCTCACTGTGCCCATCAAATGCAGCCACTGTGCCCATCAATTGCAGCCACTGTGCCCATCAAATACAGTCACTGTGCCATCAATAACAGCCACTGTGCCCATCAAATGCAGACAAAGTGCCATCAATTGCAGAAACTGTGCCCATCAAATGCAGCCACTGTGCCCGTCAAATGCAGCCACTATGCCCATCATATGCAGCCACTGTGCCTATCAAATTCTACTAATGTACCCATCAAATGCTGCCACTGTGCCCATCAAATCCTCCCGCTGTACCCATCAAATGCAGCCACTGTGCCATCAAATGCAGCCACTGTGCCATTAAATGCCACTATTGTGCCATCAATTGCAGCCACTGTGCCCATAAAATGTTGCCACTGTGCCCATCAAATGCTGCCACTGTGCCCCTTCAAATGCTGCCAATGTGCCCACCAAATGCCACCACTGTGCCCATCAAAAGTTGCCACTGTGACCCCCCTCAAACCAAATTCTAGCTGTGAATGTAGTTTTCGTTCAGGAAAAATTGTATACATTATAATGAAACCCGTTTAACCGCTTGCCAACCGCCCCACTTAGAAGTGGTTGTTATTTTTTCTTCCTCATTTGAAGGCCCCTAAAATTTCATCCAGACCTGCTATTTGAATGGAATCCCAGATGTATTAAACAGGTTTCAGTACAATATGTTTGATTTTTCCCAAACGAAAACCACATTCACAGTTAGAAACTCATTAGTTGAAGAAAAAATGTCGGCTCCTTCAAATTTTCTTATCACTAAGGTTGAAAAAGAATATTGGTTTGATCCCACTAACTATTACAAAATCTAGATACATGCCCGAACTCATGAGCTGTTTGGAAGGGTCTGGGCTTTGCTGATTTGGGCTGAACACTGGTTAGGGTACCCATAGACTTTATATGGTGGTCTCCTGGCCTGCATTCAGGATTTATATTAGTTGCACAAGTTAAAAACATGTCTCATCAGCATTGTTTGACCTCTGATAAACTGGTTCTAATGGTGTGGTACAGTGCACGACCCTATCTTCTTCCTTAAGCCTAAAAACAAATAGTGGCAGAATACTGGCATGTCCAACCACCCTCTGTCTATGGCCAACCATGAGTAGGCAGATGTTTCACTGAGGGCACCAGCCAGCATTTTCCCATCCTCGGCTAGATCAAGCAGTGGACAAATGACAGGAGCACACATTACTGAACGCTTAATTCAATGGACAACATAGTGGTGTAGTGGTTAGCACCTCTGCCTGGTAGCACTGGCGTCATCGGTTTGAATCCCAACCATGACACTAACTGCCTGGAGTTTGCATGTTCTCCTTGTGTGGATGTATTTTGGTTTCCTCCCACACTCTAAAGACACGCTGGTAGGTTGATTAGCTCTTGTCTTTTTTTCCCCCAGTATATGTATGTATGAATGTGAGTTAGGGACCTTACACTAAAAGCTGATATGAAGGTACAATATAAGGTAAAGCGCTGCGTCGGCACTATATAAATACCAGGTGTAACTATAAGGGTCACAGAGGTTGCAATTTCGACCTGGCCCCATGCTTCAGGGGGCCTGTGTGGCTCCCCTGTCACATTTGTCTATACCTGGATGGTAGGGGCAGCTGGGGCGGCATATAGAGAAACCAATGCCCTGCATTTTCCTCCCTGCAGCTGCTGAATGCCTGCAGGAGGGAGAGGAGGAGAAGCAGGCATTCAGCGGCTGCAGGGAGGAAAATGCAAGATATCAGTTGCTCTATTTGCCGCCCCACAGCCCTTCCTATCCAGCCTGGTGCTAGGTGTTACTGGTAGCCATCAGTTGCCAAGACTGCCAGCTCTGCCTCTCAGCTCTGACTCCAGCTCCCGCTAGTTGGATCCAGGCTGCTCCTGCTGGATAAGGTAAGAGGTTTACTTTCCTGAGGCTGCTCCCACCTGATAGAATAGATAATACTGTATATTTGCTGCCACAGCAGTGCCCGGCACCTGAGTGAATATACTGTGTGTCCAGGTGTCCTACTGTAACACTGCCACCCCATGACGGGTGGGGGGGGGGGGGCAGCGTGATGGGGGGAGTATGACAGGGGGCAGTGTGATGAGAGTATTGTGGCAGGAAAGAGACAGTGTTATGGGGCAGTTTGAAGGTGGGGGACAGTGTGACAGGGGGCAGTGTGACGGGGCAGAGTGATGGGGGGCAGTGTAACAGATGGGGGACAGTGAAAAGGGGGAGCAATGTGACAGGTGGGAGTCAGTGTGACAGCAGGGGGGCATTGTGACAGGTGGGAAACAGTGTAATGGGGGTGTGTGACAGGAGGGGGGCAGGGTGACAGGTGGGGGGTAGTGTGATGGGGAAAGTGTGGCAGGAGGGGTGCAGTGTGACAGGTTGGGGCTGTGTGACAGAAAGGGGGTATTGTGACAGGGGAGGAAATGTGACAGGAGAGGGGCAGTGTGAAAGGAGGGGGGAGTGTGACAGGTGGGAGGCAGTGTGACAGGTGTGGGGTAGTGTGACAGGATGGCAGTGTGACAGGAGGGGTGCAATGTGACAGGAGGGGTGCAGTGTGACAGGAGGGGGGCAGTGTGATGGGGAGGCAGCGTGACAGATGGGGTGCAGTGTGACAGGAGGGGTGCAGTATGACAGGTGGGGTGCAGTGTGACAGGAGGGGTGCAGTATGACAGGTGGGGTGCAGTGTGACAGGAGGGGTGCAGTGTGACAGGAGGGGGGCAGTGTGATGGGGAGGCAGTGTGACAGATGGGGTGCAGTGTGACAGGAGGGGGGCAGTGGCATGGGGAGGCAGTGTGACAGATGGGGTGCAGTGTGACAGGAGGGGTGCAGTGTGACAGGAGGGGGGCAGTGTGATCGGGAGGCAGTGTGACAGATGGGGTGCAGTGTGACAGGAGGGGTGCAGTATGACAGGTGGGGTGCAGTGTGACAGGAGGGGTGCAGTGTGACAGGAGGGGTGCAGTGTGACAAGAGGGGGCAGTGTGAAAGCAGGAGGCCTGTCGGGGGGCTCTTCATGGCTTCTTGCTTCGGGGCCCTGAAAGTTCTAGTTACACCTCTGAACACCAATAATACATAAAATGTCTCTCTTGAATGGATAGGAATAGGTAGCACAGTTGTTATCCAACATTTTGGCTACCATAAGCAACCCACCATTCACAAACTTCCAGTCCAGAAAATTGAAAGTGTTGATGTGACTGTTGCCAACAACCAGGTTGACCATAATGAGGTTTAAAGTCTAGTTTACACTTGCGGTTGCAAGAGGTACACCTTTTTTTTTCTTTAATATTTTAGGGTAGCCCCACCAAGCCCACCTTTCTGGCATAGGCATCAGGGGCCAGAAGAGGCCTGACCCAGGAAGAGGCATCAAGCACCTTGGGAAGTCAGCAACCAAGATAGCAGTGCGGGACCCAGGGTGTGATAGTGGTGCAAGAGGTTTACCTTTTTCTTCCTTTAATATTTTAGGTTAGCCCCACCAATAGAGTTGCCACCTCATCTCTTTAAACCTGAACACATATAAATTACACAGGTTCTGAGGCTAATTGAATGCAGATAAGGCACTTAGGGTCGGTTCACACTGGGGCAACACGACTTCAGCGCGACTTTGCACGGCGACTTCAACGCGGCTTCGACGCGACTTCGACGCGACTTCGACGCGACTTCGACGCGACTTTAGCAAATTACAAGGCGACTTGAAGTCGCCTCCATGACAGGCGACTTCGCCTGTGGCCAATCAGCTCTCTGGGAGGGAGGGGGGGAGGGAGGGGTTTTCCCTGCAAAGTCGCTTGACTTTACAAAGAGATCCGACTTGGAGGCGACTTCCATTGATTTCTATGGTACAGGTCGCCTACCAAGTCGGATCAAAGTAGTACAGGGAGTACGCTCTGAAGTCGGAGCGACTTCAGTAGCGTCTATTAAGACGCTAGCGTTCACTCCCATTCAAACTATTTCTGGGGCGACTTGGGGCGACTTGAGGGCGTACAAGTCGGATCCCAAGTCGCCCCAGTGTGAACCGACCCTAAGAGAGTTTAATTACCACCTTAATCAGCCACAGAACCTGTGTAATTAATATGTGTTCGGGTTTAAAGGGATGAGGTGGCAACCCTACCCACCAAGGCCACCTTTGACATAATTTGTCTGCCTGAGCCAGGAAGAGGCATCCAGCACCTGGTGACGTCAGCAATCAGAATGGCAGTTCGGGACCCAAGGTGTGACAGTGGTGCAGGGAATCACAGCAGGACAATGATCAATTCCCCTGGCCAGGTGAGTATCTGAATTCTGCATTATATATATATATATATATATATATTATAAGTAAGTAGGGAGAAAGGTAAGAGGGGTAAAAAAAAAAAAACATGGGGTGGGGGGGGGGGGGGGATTAGGGGAAGTGAAGTTCTTTTACCAAAGAACACTGCACAAGCGAACACACCTGAGCTCATTCTTATTTAAGATCAGTTACATGTATTGTCATAGTGGACCCTGCCACTTTCTACAGATTGAGGTTGCCCAGGGGCCCCAATCAAAGTTTTGCAACGGGGCCCCACGTTTTGTGGTTATGGTCAGGGTTACGCCTATCATTCAGAAAGTTCAACACCTGCATGTTGCTGAGCTGGGTGTCACTGGCTAGCTTTCTGCCAGTATTTCATAGAAAGGTTCTAAGTCAGACATAAAGTCAATATTTGCAGATTTCGCTTCCGTCGCTCTTATACAAACGCAAAGTTAAACTTAATGCAGAAAATGACTGATGTACACAAATACAATATACTGTATGGCTCAGATTTCACCCAATGCTGCAATAGCAAACTGGGGTCATTGTACCTTTCATTTCTGTAGATTTCATACTTGTTTTCCTTTATGTAAAGCTGTTTCAGCCCAGGCATCTGTGTCTTTGGGGTTACAACATGAATAAAGCCATAGACATTAGAAAATGTTTCATCATATGACTGATATTGGTCAGACTGGCCAACTTTTCTATATGAATGGCCTTTTCCCAAAAAGAAAATGTGATATTTACAACACTCATGGGACTATTGCGATACCTTAATTGGTCAAAAGATAATATCGAAAGATTTACAAAAACATTAATTATTTTTTATATACATTTTTTAAAAACAGTGTTACTCCATACTCTAAAAAAAGGCTAGTGCACAATAAATAACACCATAACATAAGCTACTTCCGTCAAACACCTCCATTGGCTTGTATTTCAATCATAATGTAGTAATCGCTTGATCTTAGCTGAAAGTGCGCAAATTCCTCTTTGTACTTTTTACAGTTGTACTTGTAAAGAAGTTTCTTCCGAATACTCCTGAAGAAGTGAACAAGTGTCACGAAACGCGTATAGATATTTCAGCCACTACAGATATCGAACTAGTCCCATGAGTTGTATAAACAACAAATCTTCTTTTTGGGTAATGTTATAAGAGGGGTCAAGGTATCTGCTTCTATCTAATAGTTTTTGCCATACAACAGTCAACTAATGAGGTTTGATATAGTCTATATGTCCCTTGCTTGAGGTAAACCTAGATGGTTGTCTGCGAAGGTTTCCTTTTGTCATGGTCATGATATAATTAGTAGTTGTTAGTCAGCCCAACTGAGCAAAATCTACTTTTTCCCATCCTTCCAGGAGTTAAGTTTTCTTTACCTGTTGAAGCAGGTTACACTCACCTGAGTCCCTCATCCAGGTCCCTCACTGAGGCCATCTCCAACTGCAGGGAAGACAAGTCTATCCTCATCTTATCAGTCAGTCCCCTTCATTCCCCTCCATCTGATGTCAGACCTCTTCTGGATTTTGAGAGGACCCCTCAACTGGCCAGCCAACAGAAAGTACCAATGCCACGCACATTGAAATAAGTGCAATCGTGATAGATTGTGAACGTGTTTCTGCGCAAACAATATAATGATGTGAAAAAAACTGCTGATTTCATATACAATCCTAGCTGAAATACCTCAAATAAAATGTATGAATAAACAGAATAAAAGTCCATAAAGTATCATCAAACGTGCATCAAAGTGTCTAAGGTGTAGTTAAATTCACATAAAAGCATAAACAATAGTGACTGGAGAGTGAACAAATGTTGATAGGTGATCAAGTGACTGTTCGTGGAAATGGACACCCACTCGGGGCTCACAGAACTCTCACCTCCATGGCACAGTAAAAGTGCCTGTAGATTTCAAAGAATCTGTAGTTGCTTTAATCCGGTGGTGATAATATCGTCCCGGGCCTTCTCTGGGGGTGGCGTCACTTCCTTCAATGGATAGGCTCCAAAAGGTGGTGATAAAAAACAAAGAAGCTCCAATAGTGTGATAAAGTTTAAGCCAAGGGGTTTATTAGGATAAAAATGGCTGCTTACATAAAGAGAAACGAAAAACACGCCAAACAACAGTGAGGACAGCTTGTTAGCGATACTCGCTACGTCACTTCCGGTCCGCGCTATCGTACTTCCGGTTGCGTGCCTACGCGTTGCGTCATATCACGTGACTTCTTCAGGGCCCTGAAGAACCCCTTGGCTTAAACTTTATCACACTATTGGAGCTTCTTTGTTTTTTATCACCACCTTTTGGAGCCTATCCATTGAAGGAAGTGACGCCACCCCCAGAGAAGGCCCGGGACGATATTATCACCACCGGATTAAAGCAACTACAGATTCTTTGAAATCTACAGGCACTTTTACTGTGCCATGGAGGTGAGAGTTCTGTGAGCCCCGAGTGGGTGTCCATTTCCACGAACAGTCACTTGATCACCTATCAACATTTGTTCACTCACCAGTCACTATTGTTTATGCTTTTATGTGAATTTAACTACACCTTAGACACTTTGATGCACGTTTGATGATACTTTATGGACTTTTATTCTGTTTATTCATACATTTTATTTGAGGTATTTCAGCTAGGATTGTATATGAAATCAGCAGTTTTTTTCACATCATTATATTGTTTGCGCAGAAACACGTTCACAATCTATCACGATTGCACTTATTTCAGTTTATGTGTAGTGAGGGGTGTTCACTATTTGTTTTTGCAGCATCATTAAGAAGCACCGTTACAGTAATAGTAGCGCAGAAGTTTTTTCTTTAGTTTGAATGCCACGCACATGCCTACCTGATGTGGACACCCAGAAGGAGAATCAACCCGAGAAGTAAAATGAGAGGAGAAGATTCTGGCACTGAATGACCAATATAAGCTCTGCTTAAGGTAGGTAAAACAGGGATTTATTCTTTATTTTTACCCAACGATCAGAGAAAGGGGGGATATAAAATGGTTTACTTTTCCCTGGAGTTGGTCTTTAACTGGTCTTGCTCTCTAATGTTGAAGATGTTTCTATTGCTTGAAATGAGCTGATTATTTTTTTACAAATGTGTTCCACAATCTACAATTCCACAATATATCCCAAAGACACATTCCAAAATCCTTCATTAACACTGTAACCTCCATTTTAGTGTACTTCTCTTCGCAAATGTTGCCTTGGCATACTACTACACACCACCTTCTGGGTTGAATGACAGCCAGCATTATTCAGACTCACTTCCCCTGAGCCCAGGCTGTAATGGACCCACCCCCGGCCTGTGACTGGACAGTGATAGGAGAAGCAGTGATGAGCTCACCTGTCACTCTGCTCTCTCCTCCTATCAGTATGCTTCTTGCCAGCACACGAACTGATCATCTCCTTGTACTGCTTTGTTCTTCTCATTCAGATTTAAGAGGCTGATGCCAGGATAACTTGCTGCTTCACTGCTTGCTTTACAACATTTATTTAATGATCTATTGTTTATTTTATATCTTCCTAGAGCTCAGCTTTAAAGTAACCATCATGCTGGCATAGTGAACCTATTGAGCATTTTTAAAAGAAGAATTCCATGTATGGATATTAGAAGAGCCTCAAGTGTGCATGGGGCCTTGAAGATGGGTCCACCAGCATAGATGCCTGGGGGTAGTCAAACTGTACTTGCACTTGCTGCTCAGCACTGTACCCGGAAGCAAGTGGAGATCACTAGCAGTATGTACTTAAGAGGTTTCCAGCTTCTGGGGGCATCTGCCAGGTATGGTATATACTGTACATAGTTATATTGGTCCAAGCTTGACTAACGTATGTATAAAATGTCCATACTTGGAATTCCTCTTTAATTACATTGATAACAAAGCATAGCTGACAGATTATAATGTGCAGTGCAATATTAAAACAAGCAATCCCAGAAACATGCCCCGTGCAGAATTGTAGATATGTATGAGTGCTCCTGATTCTTGGACCCAAAACCATTTCTTACAACTGAACACTTAATGCTGCCATTTTAATGTGGGAAATGGAAAAATCAATGGTAATGGTTCTTCCCACTGACCACCACCAATATACGGGGCATTTTCCCAATAGACCCCTGATAAACTAAACTTAGCAGGGGTTCCCTGAGACCTGAAAATTAGTTCAAGGGTTCCTCTGAAGTAAACAGGTTGAGAAAGGCTGCTGTATAGTGTTTCCCTTCTCTCCTTTCCCAGCATCTATAGAAAAGGTTATGTAGGGAGGTGAAGGAAGGGCATGAGGAGTTGGGTCTGCACAGACAGTAACCGGACACTCCTAGAAGAGAAGAAGACTGTGATAAGCAAGGAGGGAGGGGGCTGTGCTAGGGAATCGACTTTTCCCAGAATAGTCAAATATCTTAGCAAGTTCAAGTAAACCATTTACGGAAAGAAAACACTGCAAGAAAGCATTTAAAATACTTAATATTTCTGCGCTTTTCTCGGTTGGTGACAGGGCCTCCTTAAAAGGTTTTTATTGCTGTCTTAGTCCTCTTGCGGAAATTTCCCTTCACTTCTTGTCCTGTAGACACAACACTAATGCCGCGTACACACGATCGGACATTCCGACAACAAAATCCATGGATTTATTTCAGACGGATGTTGGCTCAAACTTGTCTTGCATACACACGGTCGCACAAATGTTGTCGGAAATTCCGAACGTCAAGAGCGGGGTGACGTACAACGCGTACGACGAGCCGAGAAAAATGAAGTTCAATAGCCAGTGCGGCTCTTCTGCTTGATTACGAGCATGCGTGGAATTTTGTGCGTTGGAATTTTGTACACACGATCGGAATTTCCAACAATGGATTTTGTTGTCGGAAAATTTGAGAACCAGCTCTCAAATTTTTGTTGTCGGAAATTCTGACAACAAATGTCCGATGGAGCCTACACACATTCGGAATTTCCGACAACGAGCTCACATCAAACATTTGTTGTCGGAAATTCAGACCGTGTGTACGCGGCATAAGAGTGTGGAGATCTACCCAAACTGAGAGACACCCTCTTGATAGATGTGGCCAAACAGTTGTTACCACCCGATGATTTTCCCTCACCTCCTGTTCCTGTGACAGTGTATAATTTTGTATGTCCTTCCTATAATGACAGGTAACAGTGGTCCCAAAGTAGAGAGGTTGAATCTCCCCAGCGGTGACAAAGACAGAGATAATAACCTGATAGGAGGGTCTAACACTTCTTCACTCTATTCCAATAAAAATGTTTTAGCTAAAGATACAATTTAAGGCAGCCATATTGCATGAGCAGCAATGAAGGAGCCAAGGATGGGCTATACAAAAAATGAAAATATTTTACAACCAAAAGGACATAGAGGTTCCCTAGTTGTGGGACTTTCCATGTTGAGTGTAGCACCCTTTGGGTGCTCCTCTTTACGATTGGCTTTTCTATCTATTACAGAATGCGTTACCTCCAAGGTTGGGCAGTGTTAGATCCAACTTTTAAACAAGTTGCTTTAAGTTTATATTGCTTTGTCAAATTATTGCTTCTTATAGGAATTAAGACACAGAGTCAGGTATGTCTGTATCAAAGTTCTCAGCATAATGGACTGCTGCCTTTTTACTCTTTCAAAGGCCTTTTATAGGCAATTATACAAACAATAGCATTAGCACAACCCCCCACAAAGGGCAAGGGTAAACAACAACAGGAGTCACCTGGGCTACGAACACAAGCTTCAACACCATGGCAATATAGTTACAAGAAAACAAAAGCAGCTTCAATCGAGTTTAACAGCCAAAAAGTTACATTCATAACAGATTTACACGTAGGCATTATATTAAGTGAGAACTCTAAATTAAATCCCTGACCTTATCAATTTCCCCCTTTGACATCATCCTCTCCTTCCCCCTGGGTCCTCATGAATAAGTTCTAGTCAGTTTTTCCCCAGAGTCCTTTCCCTGACCGCGAGTTGTCAGAGGGGTAGAACCCATCCCCCTAGGTATTACCAACATCTTAAAATTCAAGAAGAGGAGTTTTATAGGAGTAGGGTGATGTCAATACACATTTATCGGTATGCCCTGTCTATTCTCCTAATTTTCCTATTTATTTTCCTGTATACACATATATTTGTGATTGTAAGTGATATTAATATTAGAATAATAATTACCATTGGACTTAACAACCAGTGAAAGGTATTGGTTGCTGTAGAGGACATTCCACTAAATATATCCCACCAATGTGGTGCAGTATCCTGTTGTATCTGTGAGGAAAGATGTACTAGTCTACCTTTGTCAATAATTGCAGATACAAGGTTATTCTGTAGGGTATGTTCTAGTGTTTCTATGTGTTGTCTTAACAACTCTGATTGTTCCAAAACCTGTTTTAGTGGGTCTAAAGAAATTATAAAGGGTGTAGTGTAAGCGAGATTATGTACCTCATAGACTGAAGAGAATATCTTATCGGCGTCTGGTTCAAAAAGATAGGTGTCGTTACCCCATTGTAATATTTTAATCTTTTTTATACATCCCGCAAACGGCGCCGATTTATTTAATGCTGACATGGTGCGGTTATCATTAGTAATGATACAAATATGCTGGGGTCCTATTTCTATGAATCTATTGTTCACATTTATCGGTGTTCTTTGCATTTTGCATATGCTAGTTTGGTATTTTAACAAGCAAGGTTCATATACTGGGGAACTTCTGCCACATACCATTCCCTTATTAGTTCCTTCACATAGAGTTAAATCATGGGTTCTGTTTCCTTTATCTACATATTTCCCATATATTTCTGGATACCAAAACTCGTCTTTAATTACTAGTGGCATGACCACTATTTTACACATTTCCATTACATCTGCTACCCGGTATGCTTCAAACCTTCCTACACACCATTTCTCCTCACATTCTATCTTATCCCCTTTTACTTGGAACCATACACCATCGTCAGTTAAACCCTTAAAATATTTCATCCAGGTATGATAATTTCCCAACTGTAGTTCAGTCCTGGCCCTATTTATTTGTATATGATAGGATAAGAGGTTAAAAGAGCACTGTGTGAAATTTACAAACTGTTGATTTTGATTCCACAGCTGGAGCTCTGCTCCTATCGTGTGATTTATTAACCCTCCCAAAAATTGTAATAGGGGTATTTCTTGCAATTGGGTTTCAAAAGTGGTGGGTAACCATTTGCTTGTGATAGTCAAGCTGTCAGCTATGTGTCCCCCTGCATGCTTCCATCTGTTGTTCATTTCTTCTATCTCGACCGAGTTTAAAATTCCCATCCCTGTACCTGTCAGTCCCAATAGTGTGTCGTACCATTCTCGTTTATACCTACACTCCGGTATCGGGGGAAAGGTGATATTGAATTTTATTTTTGTTTTCTGTTGTGATGTTGATACATTTATGCAAGTGTTTGGTACGGGTGTTAATATGGAAGATTCAATTGTTGGCGTTACTTCTTCCTCCATTTGTATGTGAAACCCATAGGCCTCTGCACTCCAATACCACCCATCATTTCTCTCTTCCCTCCACCAAGATGCACAGAGGAAAGTACTGGATTGATTAACGGTAATATCTGTCAGATTAAACATCCCTTCGGTTATATTCCCTCCTTCTGCCATGACTGTTAATATTTGGTACATTTGTCCCACTACCCGTTCCCGGGCTTGTTTCCATGTCTGTGAAAGGGATATTTTATGACACCTATGGTTCTTACTATTGTTAAAGGGGAAACCCATATTATCGTTCCACTGGAAAGTTACAGTTACTTCTGAGAGGGGGTCTGCCTGTATCCATGCTATACCTACATCTACATGAAACGGTCGCCTATGTCCTTCAACAGTATAATTACCCACAGTGTAATCCTTATTTATCTCATATCCTGATACATTTGCCACTTTAGGGTCATCTATACTCCATTCGAAAGTTGTTGTTTCCTCTACTTCAAGTACATTAATACCAGGAGTCCATGCATATATTTGTAATACAACAATCTTCAACAAAAAATATTTAAGTAGATATTTCATCATGTTGTTTTCTCGGGTTGTTTCTTGCAATGTTATGCGTGTATCCAGGTAGGTTTTCCTTCCAGCTTTACTGAGGTGGCTGTGGTCAAGAGTACTTGGTAAGGACCTTCAAACCTGGGTTCCAATGTCTTTCTGGTGTGTTTCTTTACATATACATAATCCCCTGGTAGCAGCGTATGTGTACCTGTTATTGAATTAGGGTCTGGAAGAGAAGAATACACACTTTTGTGGATCTTAGTTAGACGTTGTTGTAATTGTATTACATATGCAGTCAAACTATCACATTGCAATTGCATACTCTGTGGAAAGTATAAACCTAATCTAGGTGCATTCCCAAAAAGTATCTCATATGGGGATAATCCTGTTTTTCCTGTTGGAGTGTACCTTATAGAGAATAAAGCCAGAGGCAGGCATTCTGGCCAAGGCTTGTTTAACTCTTGCATGGCTTTTTGTATTTTTAGCTTTATTGTCCCATTTACTCTCTCCACTGATCCTGAACTCTGTGGGTGGTAAGGGGTGTGAAAACTTTGTTGAACCCCTAACATGGTCATCACATTCTGCATGATTTCTCCTGTAAAGTGTGTCCCCCTATCAGATTCTATGGTTTCAGGAAGACCAAACCTAGGTATTAACTCAGTGATCAGTTTCTTAGCTGTGGCTTTAGCTGTAGCCGATTTTACTGGATAACTTTCGGGCCAACCTGAGAATAAATCGATACACACGAGGACAAATTCAAAGGGGCCGCTCTTAGGCATTTGTATGTAATCAATTTGCAGTCTCTGGAAGGGGTATTGGGCCCGGACCTGGTGTTTTTCGTGGGGTTTTCACTTTCTGTCCTGGGTTATTCAGGAGACAGATTTGGCAGGCTGCACAGTAGTTTCTTGCAGTGCTACTGAATCCAGGGGCGAGCCATCCTTGGTTCACAATCCTATACATGGAATTGGAACTGACGTGTGTGGGTAGGTGAACTGCCGCTGCCATTGCTGGGTACAGAGAGGCAGGTAGGCATATTTTGCCCCCTTCCCTCCATACATTGTCAAGGTCTGGTGCTGCTCCCATTCTGACCCACTTATCTTTCTCGCTCTCCCCTGCTTGCTCCTGTAATTTACTCAGCTGCTGCCATATTGGTTCTGGGATACTCACCTCTACCGCTGCTAAGGTCTCAGGGCTTCCTTCCCCTAGAGCTGCCTGTTTTGCAGTCAAATCTGCAAATGCATTTCCTTTTGCCTCAATTGTTTTTGCGCTCGTGTGTGCCGCTATCTTCATGATGGCCACTCGTTTAACCTTTTGAAGATTGTTCAGGACTCTCTTAATCCCTTCTCCATGTTTTACAGGTGTACCTGCTGCTGTCAGATAACCTCTAGCCCTCCATATGTGGCCATAATCGTGCGCTACACCATAAGCGTAAGCGGAGTCAGTGTAAATATTCCCTTCTCGTCCTTTTAAGTATTCTAGGGCTTGTTCTAAAGCTTTTAATTCTGCTTCTTGTGCTGACATGTGGGCTGGTAAGGGCTGTGCGTCAATCACCTGTGTATTAGTCACTACAGCATACCCTGTGTGATATTTACCCTTGTCATCAGCAAACCTACTGCCATCTATGTACAAAGTGTGCTCAGCATTTAAAATTGGTGTATCTGTAACATGTGGAAATCCCATTGTCTCCTGTTCCATGAGCTGAAAACAATCGTGTTCATCTACTTGTTTAAACAAAAGAGTGTCAGGTACCTCATTTCCTTTCTCACTAGTACTATTATTCCCCCTTGCCAAATCTGGTGACTGAAGAGGCAAAAAGGTAGCCAAATTTAAAGTTGTACAGCGCTGAAAAGTGACATTTGGAGGTAAAAGTAAAGTACACTGTAACCTTAATTGCCTAGCCATGGAAATGTGTTTGGGCTGTACCTGAGACAAGATTGCATGTATGTCATGTGTGGTATGCACTACAACTGGATTGTCTAGAACAATCTCTGATGACTTATCTATGATAATTGACACTGCAGCTACCGCCCGTACACAAGACGGTGAACCTCTAGATACTGGATCTAATGCTGCTGAAAAGTAAGCGACTGGTCTTTGTTTTACATGTGCCTGTGTCAGAACACCTGTGGCGTGTCCAGTGATCTCAGCAACGTACAGATTAAATATCTTGGTGTAATCTGGTATACCAATAGCCGGGGCAGAAATCAACAACTTTTTCAAAGTGACAAACGATTCATAAGCTACTTCTGTAAGCATATACGGTACAATTTTCAAACAATCGTATAATGGCTGCATCAAAGCGCTAGCATGTGGTATCCACTGTCTACAATATGACACGATACCTAAAAACATACGCAATTGTTTAAAATTCCGTGGGGGTAACATTCCCTTTATCACTTGAACCCTCTCCTCAGTGAGATGTCTCGTACCCTGTGATATACAATGTCCCAAAAAGATAACTTTTTCCTGACACACTTGCAACTTTTTCTTATTAACCTTGCAACCTTTTTCTGCCAAAAATCGCAACAAATTAAGGGTGGTGTGCAGGCTTTCAGTCTCTCACTTATCTGTGGAATTAATCCTTCCATAAACTGTCTATTGAAGGCTCAGATCGTGACTGGCAGCTCTAAATCCATTCCCTCATCTGCCATCATACTTTCTATAGATAAGTAAAATTCCGATACAGTCTGTCCTGGCATTTGCTTCATGGGTGATATGGACCCCCCCTCTTGTTGTTTTGCCTGACAGAAAGCTTCTAATCTAGCAATAAAAGGAGCCCTTGAGTCTATATGTCTGACATGTCCTGTCTCCAAATTGCCATCCCCCTCAGCTTGGTCTGCAGGTCGGTCATAAACTGGTTAAACAGGGTCAGAGTCATTTTATGTCTGCATTAATCCTCCCCATCCTGCCAGGTTGCTTCATGTGTATTCATTAACTGTGTCACAAATCTACAGAAAACAGCTGGCTTTACTATAATGCATGTATCAGTGCGTACGGGGGCTACAGTTTCTGAATGAAATTCTTGTACTCCACAAACCTGAAAAAACCCATTCTCTACCCTTAAGTACAGGATATATCTTGTGTGGTTTACGTTCTATGTCAGTATATGGGGGTGGGATGGTTGAACTAAGATTATTTAAAATTTCAACATTTTTTGTTCTTCTGTCTTTCATATCCCAACCATCACAATCTGGATTATGTTTCCACCCCTCTTCTTTTTCTCTATTTGAAACCTTAATTAAGCATTGAACCTGACTCATCCATTGCTTCTCTAACACCTCTCCTTGTCTGTCCCTTTTTATTTCACTCCATACATCCGGGTCTAAGCCCGCTGCTCCTTTCACCTTAAATTTACGAAGGACATCCTTTAAGTCCTGTGCTTCGGTTTTCCCATAAATGTTCTTAATTACCTGTGGCACCGTATAGTGCGCCACAATTCCCTGACTGGGTTTTGTGTTCCTCTGGCCCATTCTAACAGTCCTGCCTAGGTAGCGTGTGGGACACTTAGTGTACAATATAATGCGGCTACAACATATACAAGAATGAATAATTACTTTATATGCTAGCCCAATAACAAACCAGCTAAGTTACACTAGTTCCTCGTTGCCTTCCTCCTAGGGTGCTAGAATACTAGAAACCTCTTCCGGAATGAGATTTCTGAAATCGAATTACTTTATATGCTAGCCCAATAACAAATAATTACTTTATATGCTAGCCCAATAACAAACCAGAATGCGGCTACAACATATACAAAAATGCGGCTACAACATATACAAGCATTCCTTTAAGTGGCCAGGTATCCGACTAGATCTCCAGACTTTTGGAGACCTTATTCCCCCCTCGTATCTGGGAATCCCTCTCATACACTCTTATCCCTGCTTTATGGAGCAGACAGGGCTTATACTCTCAACCCGTCTATGGTTTATGAGTTAGATGTGAGGTTAAGCATAAGCGTCAGACCCCCAAGCTCACAAGCCCTCAAGTTCCCAATCATGTGAGGTAAGGCGCATTCCGTTGCTTAGTTCGGCAATCCCCTTCTAACTCATACCATCCTTGACAAGGCTCATTCACTTTCTCAACAAGACAGACACAGACAACAACCAAACAAGTAATTCCAGCAATATAAACTAAAATATGCAGTAATTCTAGACTCACCACTACAGAGGCTGGTGTTTTAAAACCAGGAGAACCGTAACTGACAGAACGGATAGGCACAAATCAGGGGAGCACAGAATATAAGAAAAATAAACGTAACAGATGGAGTGAGCGCTAAGCCCAACACAGTAATTAATTGATACAGGGAATAAAAATAAATCATAAGTAGAATATAAGAACAATATCAATAGTTTATGTGGATGGATGAGCATAAATCTCTCAGGAAAAAGTTAAGTGTCCATATAGACTGGAGAAATGTCCATAATGATTCACTGATCACTTTAGAAGGCTGCCCTGCTTGGAGAAAAGAAGTAATCCTCTGGTGCTGCAACATAAGAACACAAGGCACCACTCTAAGTGCAGAATGCCATAAGATTTATTTAGACAAATGTAAAAAGGTGGTACTCACAATGGTACATGTAAAAGAAAGCAAGTAGGCAGTGTTGCTGCTGTGTCCTTGGCGGTGTGGTCCGGTTCAGATTGTGCTGGTATCCGGTGGACAGGCTCGGCGGTGGATGCCGTCGTTTCCGGCCGCTGGAACGCACGCTGTAATCCAGGAACCACAACCGTGAGATCACTTCCGGATGCAGGGGACGTAAGGCGACGCGTTTGCGGAGCTACGCTCCTTCCTCAGGCCTAACGGATGATCTGATTGGGCTGTAGTTAAAGGCTGGTGAATAGCGCTGATTGGGGGAAACAGGGCACTGCATTTTAACTCTATCTGCGATCACTCAGGCTGACTAGTATTTGGCCAATGTATCGGGGACTTTTCTATTTTTCTACAATTATTTTCTATTTTTATTTCCATTTTTATTATTATTTTTCATTTCTATTTATATATTTTTTATTATTAGAGTTTTTTAATAAAGTTTTCCCTAAGTCCCCGATACATTGGCCAAATACTAGTCAGCCTGAGTGATCGCAGATAGAGTTAAAATGCAGCGCCCTGTTTCCCCCAATCAGCGCTATTCACCAGCCTTTAACTACAGCCCAATCAGATCATCCGTTAGGCCTGAGGAAGGAGCGTAGCTCCGCAAACGCGTCGCCTTACGTCCTCTGCATCCGGAAGTGATCTCACGGTTGTGGTTCCTGGATTACAGCGTGCGTTCCAGCGGCCGGAAACGACGGCATCCACCGCCGAGCCTGTCCACCGGATACCAGCACAATCTGAACCGGACCACACCGCCAAGGACACAGCAGCAACACTGCCTACTTGCTTTCTTTTACATGTACCATTGTGAGTACCACCTTTTTACATTTGTCTAAATAAATCTTATGGCATTCTGCACTTAGAGTGGCGCCTTGTGTTCTTATGTATAAGAAAAATAAAGCTTTTTCTTACCTGCGCAGGTTTTTTGATCTGTGGTTCCCGGAATGCCTGTCCTTTTGTTCCGTCAGCGTAGCTCAGCCACCTCTTGTAGTATCATCGGTGAGTCCCTGTTCGGGCGCCAAAATGTTAGATTCAACTTTTAAACAAGTTGCTTTAAGTTTATATTGCTTTGTCAAATTATTGCTTCTTATAGGAATTAAGACACAGAGTCAGGTATGTCTGTATCAAAGTTCTCAGCATAATGGACTGCTGCCTTTTTACTCTTTCAAAGGCCTTTTATAGGCAATTATACAAACAATAGCATTAGCACAACCCCCCACAAAGGGCAAAGGTAAACAACAACAGGAGTCACCTGGGCTACGAACACAAGCTTCAACACCATGGCAATATAGTTACAAGAAAACAAAAGCAGCTTCAATCGAGTTTAACAGCCAAAAAGTTACATTCATAACAGATTTACACGTAGGCATTATATTAAGTGAGAACTCTAAATTAAATCCCTGACCTTATCAGCAGAAGGGCAGAAAGTTCTGAGACTCTGTTTTTAAACCAAACATGGAATGTTCTTTGATACACCAATGAACGACTACAAGGTTACCTCTTATACCCATGATGAAGGAGCCAAATAGTCTCTGAAACGCGTCGGGTGGAGGATAACAGATTGTATCATCATCTTGCTGTTTCAGTTGGTGTATTTTCAGTTGTTCATATCGTGTATATTTCATGTTTCCTGTCTTTTACTGATGATTCATATTAAATATCTGTTTTTATCCATTTATCTGTTAAGCTTCATGTACACGGGACGTTTTAAAACCTCTCCTAAACAATGGAACTTGACAGCTAGTAACCGAATGTTTAAAAGCGTCCGTTGTGTCGCGTTTAGCTGCGTTTAGAAGCGGTTTTTACATTGTAAATGGTCAGAAATGTATCTCCATTAAAAACGCCTATAAACGAAACGTGGGTTTACACGCATTTACAAGCAGTTACAGGCATTTGGCGTTTCAAATGTCTCTGAACTTCCGTCCTAAATGCATTTTTTTGCTTTCCAAATAATGCTTCTATCCTCAACTGCCTGGAAACCACTATAAACGACTCAGTCTACATGTACTGATAAGATAACATAGAGGAGAGTTCAGGGGTATCTGAAAAAAACGCTCAACTGCTCATAAACGTCCAGCTGCAGTGTGCATGAGGCCTTACGTGTTTGAAGTGCCTATAAAGAACCTCTATGTTTATATTTGCATTTAGAGATGTGGCACACTCTGGAGTCTAATCACCGATACCCCCATAGTCTTACAACCAGACAGTGCCAAATATAGGTTTATCTTTACGAATTGTCCCTTAGTCTGTCTAATCCACTTGCTCTAAATTTGCATTGAGCTAAATTTTAAAACTGAATTCCAATGTTTTGTTTTTTTTTGTTTCTTTTTGCATAGTTACATTGGACCAGCTTGGATCAATGTAAGTATACACATCCCATATCTGTGGGAACTCTCAGATAAGCAGAGAATCACTCTAATGCCCTGTACACACGATCGGACATTGATCGGACATTCCGACGACAAAATCCGTCTGATTTTTTCCGACGGATTTTGGGCCAAACTTGTCTTGCATACACACGGTCGCACAAAGTTGTCGGAAAATCCGAACGTTCTGAACGCGGTGACGTAAAACACGTACGTCGGGACTATAAACAGGGCAGTAGCCAATAGCTTTCATCTCTTAATTTATTCTGAGCATGCGTGGCACTTTGTGCGCCAGATTTATGTACACACGATCGGAATTTAAATGATCGGATTTTGTTGTCGGAAAATTTTATATCCTGCTCTCAAACTTTGTGTATCAGAAAATCCAACCGTGTGTACAGGGCATTAGAGTTACTACTACTACCGCATTCACCGCTGTCTACTGGGTCCCCTACTGATTGGCTGACACAGGGCCATTCACAGAATGCACTGCAATTTTCTCAAAGAATGCAAGGTGTTCTCTGATTGGATGATGTGGAGAGACAGGGCAGTGACACTACAATCTCCTCTAAGTCCAATGAAAGAACGCTTTGCATTCAATTAGAAAATGTATCAATGAATGTCAGCCATGCTGAGCTCCCGAGTTTCCACTATGCAGCAGGGCAGCCGCCCGGCAGGGGCCCCAGATGTCGGCAGTGTTTACTGTAGTATCAGTACCTATTACAGTGATTTCCAGCTTCCACGGGAATCCCAGAGGCATGGAATATGCATACTTACATTGATCCAAGCTGGACCAATGTAACTGTGCAATAAAATTCAGACATGTGCATTTAATTCATTAGGAATTAGTTTTCGGATGAAATTCAGCATATTTGTTCATTCAGAAGCATCCGAATGAACAAAAGACCTTTTTGACAAATGCACACGATAACGAATTTTCAGAAAGAACGAAAATCTGAAATAACGAAAATCCAAAATAACAAAAATCCAAAAGAACGAAAAAGGATTCATCCTACGAGTTTAACGAATTGAATACATTCGGATCATTTCGTTTTTCGTATTTTCTATTATAATTAAATTAGTAACTATTATAGTTTTTATTATTATTTATTATTATAAACTATTAAATTATAGGTATTGGCATTTCCTTTCAAATTTGGCTAAAGCAACTGTTAGTGAACGTAATGAAAACGAATGCGTCCGAAATGACGAATTATCCGAAGTAACGAATTCCACATTTAAATGAATGGAACGGAACGAATACGAATGCATCCAAAATTACGAATAATCCGAGGTAACGAATGATCCGATAAACGAAAAAAAAAAACGAATGAAAATAATTTTTTTTCTTTCGGTAGTGCACATGCCTAATAAAATTCAGACCTAGAATTTAGCTTTCATTTTATTAACAATAGTAAACAATAATGTAACAAAAAATTATTTTTTTTATAAAACTGTGATAGCAGCATAGCCTAAAGCCGATATTCTACACATCCATGTTTGATAAATCCCCAGCAGCCTGTTATTTGGAACCTCTTCAAGGTGGTCATGAATGAAGTCAGGATAGAATAATATGGAGACTGCAGTGGAGCCAGTTTTTTTTAAGTGTAACTAAAGGCAAAACTTTTTTTTTTTGTTGTGGATAGAGTGGAGAGGGTTTAGAACACCTATTAGGTTATTATTGCTGTCTGTGCCCCCGTTAAGGAGATTTGCCCTCTCTAATGCCCTGTTTACCATCATTAACCACTTGCCGACCACTGCACGCCGATTAATGTCGGCACAATGGCAGCGGTGGGCAAATGGGCCGACCTGTACGCCCCCTTTAATTGGCGGGGCTAGCAGGGTGCCCGCCGCGTACAGCGTGACCGTGCCTGCGGGACCAGCGGACTCAATGTCTTCTGGCGATCGTGTCACGGAGACGCAGAATGGGGAAGAGGGGGATGTAAACAAGGCAGTTCCACGTTCTGCCTTGTGTCATGACAGAGATCACTGCTCCCTGTCATCGGGAGCAGTGATCGCTGTGATGTGAGTGGAAGCCCATCCCCCCCCACAGTTAGAATCACTCCCTAGGACACACTTAACCTCTTGATCGCTCCCTAGGGTTTATCCCCTTCCCTGTCAGTGTCATTTACACAGTAATCAGTGCATTTTTATAGGACTGATCGCTGTATAAATGACATGGGTTCCAAAATAGTGTCAAAAGTGTCCCACGTGTCCGCCATAATGTCGCAGTCATGATAAAAATAGCATATCGCCGCCATTACTAATAAAAAAATAATAATAATAAAAATGCCACAAAACTATCCCCTATTTTGTAGACGCTATACCTTTTGCGCAAATCAATCAATATACGCTTATTGTGATTTTTTTTTTTTTTCACCAAAAATATGTAGCAGAATACATATCGGCCTAAACTGAGGAAACAAATCTTTTTTTATATATTTTTGGCGGATATTTATTATAGCAAAAAGTGAGTAACACACCCCGAAAGCTCGTCCATGAAAAATGATATGCTAGTGCAAATAAAAAATTTCTCTGTCACGATTTCACTAATACGGCTACAATCACCTCAAGCAAAAAGTAAAAAATATTGCGTTTTTTTTCAAAATTGTCGCTCTTTTTTTGTTTATAGCACAAAAAATAAAAACTGCAGAGGTGATCAAATGCCACCAAAAGAAAGCTCTATTTGTGGGAAAAAAAGGACGTCAATTTTGTTTGGGTACAACGTCGCACGACCGCGCAACTGTCAGTTAAAATGACGCCGTGGCGAATCGCAAAAAATGCTCTGGTCAGGAAGGGGGTAAAAATCTTCTGGGGCTGAAGCGGTTAAAAGTGAAAGTAAAAGAAAATTAAAAATGTTGGGTTCTCATTGTTCATGTCTATCATTGTTGACAGGGCTCAGTAACACCATATTAATTGGAATGTGCTGGTCAGTGTTGCCCAATGTAGTCCCAACACATAGACAAGGCAATTTTCCTTATGTTCTATTGTTTCAGGTTAATATCATGTTGGTGTGCACTGAAAATAAGTAGGACAACATGTATGTTTCTACAGCACAGCGAGTTGCGATGTACTACACCACAGAAGATCGTACTTTTGGAAGCAGAATTTTGTGTACTTAAAGTTCACCCAGACTAGTTTTCTCGATGTTCTAGAGTTTTGTTTTGTTTTTTCGTTGTTTAAATCCTTTTTATTCATTTCAAGAAAAAAAGATTAATAAATACAGTACATCACAACCAAAAGAAAGGTTCATAAATTAGGCAAACATGTTGCAATGCTCTTTATTTCTTATTAGACTTGCCAAAATGTATCCGGGAACCTCTCCTTTGTGCTTTTGGGGCTGTGAACCTAAGGGAACCACGATTCATATTTGGTGGGAATGTTCAAGAATTAGGAACTACTGGAATAGAATCTCATATCTAACATGTAATATCACAGGAATACAGGTTCCCAGACATCCCCAATAAACACTGCTTATTGATCCGGACAGTGGCGGCCCATCCATTAGGGGCGCCCGAGTGACGCCCCCTCTATCCTTGCCACCCCCTATATGAATAATGGATAGATTCATGCATAGCAGAATATGAATCTATCCATGGCCACCCCGGCTACCCCCTATTCAGGCGTCCGGGTCCCTTTCAGGACGCGGGGCACCTGAATTACAGCAGTCAGGTGTTTTTTTGAAGCACCCGGTAAAGCCACAGGCTCTAATAGGCTTCAAAATAGGGTGGTTCGTGGCACAGAAAATTGCGCCATAAACCCACCCAGGTGTTATAACAGCGAATTAATATTCACTGTTGTAACACTGATCCTCAATCCGGCCAATCAGAAGCGGGTGTGAGACCCGCTTTCTGATTGGCCGAAAAAAGGGAAGACTCCCAATTGGCCGCCGAGAAGGAGGGAGGAAACGGAAGCGGCCGTGGAGACCCGTGGAGAACAGGGGTATTGGAGGCCGCCGTAGAGCATGGGAAGCCGCAATGGGGTAAGTGCGACTGTCTGTCCCACCGACCCACTGACCGACTTGGGAGGGGGGACGGGGGCTGGTGGCATTCTGCTTGCCGCCCCCACCCCCCCAAAAAAAAAATTCCACTGGCCGCCACTGGATCCGGAGTATATCCAAACACTCTCAACCCCTTTTTCCCATCTTTTGACTGTTTCCTATTATTCTCACTGTAAGCTCTAGAATACTAGTTTCAATGTTTAACACATCCTTCAGACCTGTTAGATTATTATTGAGAACATTCCTTTTGTAGATATTGATGGTCAATAATTGTACAATTTATCCTGTTGTGTACAACTTTTCTATTGAAAACTGAAAGTGGTATTAAATCAAAAAGTGAATATATATTATATTACCGCTTACCAATTCTTAGATGAGATGGCTGCATTCAATTTCTTTTTTAGGCTTTCTTTCCCTTTTTTCCACCCGGTGATCTGGCCTGTAAATCTGATGTTTTTCAAAAGAACAAGCTCTCTTGCAGATGTAGTAGTTACAGTGATAAGACAAAGAATTTGCCACTGACAGGGGTGCCTTTAATGATCAGCTTTTATCTATGTATGCAAAACCTTTATCCCAAAAGGAAAAGAAACTGTAACAGCTTATAACATGTGAGCTGGTGTTTGGCTTCAGTTTGTTAGTGTATGTGGGTCTGCTAGTCCATCTAATGGGGCGTACACACGGTCGGACTTTTCGACCAGACTTGTCCAACGGACGCCGACGGACCAAATCCGGCGGACAATCCGATCGTGTGTGGGCTTCACCGGACTTTAGATTTGGAACTTGCTTCAAATCTTTACGTCGTAACTCCGCCGGACCCAGAAATCCGCTCGTCTGTATGCTAGTCCGACGGACAAAAACCCACGCTAGGGCAGCTATTGGCTACTGGCTATCAACTTCCTTATTTTAGTCCGGTGTATGTCATCACGTACGAATCCGTCGGACTTTGGTGTGATCGTGTGTAGGCAAGTCCGTTCGTTAGAAAGTCCGTCGGAAGTCCGTCAAAAGTCCGTCGTAAGTACGCTGGAAAGTCTGTCAGACCAGTCCGGTCGAAAAGTCCGACCGTGTGTACGCGGCATAATACTCCCCTCCCTCCAGACTGACAATGCTGCTGTCCAAATGTGCTCATTCAGCCAGGGCGGAAGCACTTTATTGCAGGAGGTGTGTTACTGGCCACATTACCGGGTGAAAACCGAGGTTAAAAAGCCTAAAAAAAGAAAACTAATGCAGCCACCACATCTAATGATTGGTGAGCTGCAATATATTACATTTTTGGTTTTAGGTTTAATATGGCTTTATTAAAAATATTGAAAGTAAAGTGTTTACACTTTTTTTTCATTTTGGATAGAGTTGTTGTTCTCTCGTTTAGTCTTGCCCGACTCTTCGTGACCTCATGGACCATAGCGCGCCAGGCTTTTTTTGTCCTCCACTGCCTCCCGGAGCTTGCTTAACTTCCTGTTCATTGTTTCGATGATGCTATCTATTCATCTTGTTTTCTGTCACCCTCTTCTCCTTTTTCCTTCCATGTTTCCCAGCATCAGGGTCTTTTCCAACGAGTCGTCTCTTCGCATTAGGTGGCCAAAGTATTTGAGTTTCAGCATCTGCCCTTCCAGTGAATACTCAGGGTTGATTTCCTTCAAGATTGACTGGTTTGATCTTCTTGCCGTCCAAGGGACTTTCAAGAGTCTTCTCCAACACCATAGTTCAAAAGCATCAATTCTTCGGCGTTCAGCCTTCCTTATGGTCCATCTTTCACAGGTTACTACTGGGAATACCTTAGCTCTGACTATACGGCACTTTGTTAGTAGGGTGATGTCTTTTTATAATTTTGTCTAGGTTTGCCATTGCTTTCCTCCCAAGAAGCAAGCGTCTCTTAATTTCATGGTTGCAGTCACCATCTGCCATGATCTTGGAGCCAAGGAAGATATAATCTGTCAATGTTTCCATTTCTTCTCCTTCTATTTGCCAAGGAGTGATGGGACCGGTTGTCATGATCTTAGTTTTCTTAATGTTCAATTTTAGGCCCGCTTTTGCACTCTCCACTTTCACCTTCATTACTGGGATAGATTAACTGGGTAGAGTAATAAATGGTTAAAACCTCTGTCTGTTTTTTCCCTATCTGTGTCCTATTCAGGAGATTTCCCCTCACTTAGTGCCCTGTAGACACACCAGGAAGTGAAAGTCTTCCAAAGTGAAATAAATCTCCTGTTAAGCTGTTGTCATTGGAACAGGTATCTCCATTGGAAGATTTCCCATTTATTCGTGTTTAAAATGTTGGATTTTCCATCACTGTGAGTCATGGAGATAATGCTCAGCAAGTCAAAGAGAGGGTAAATATCTAACGCTGGGACACAGACAGCAACAAAATCCTGCCAGGGGGACAAAGGCTGGCCAAAGATGTTTTTTTTTTTTTTTTCGATCAACCAGCAAGCTGATCAAAAAAAGATGAATGGACTCCCCCCAGCCATAAAAGTAAGGTTGATGGAGAATTCCTCCTGTTGTGTCATTGTATTCTGACAGAGGGACTACTCAGAATACACCGATCAGGGGCTTCGGCCCATTGGCTGAGGCCGCTGATCAAGAATTTTTTTCCACCAAGCCCGTTCAATGTTTTAACGATCTATCTATGTCAAATGTGAGTGGCCACACATGAGCTGAACCAGCCACATTTTGATCTATCTATGTCCAGCTTAAGCCCTCATCCCACCATCCACAAAAAGATATGGCTTTAGATCAGTGGGGTTGAACTTTCTTGATATGGGGGGGGGGGCTCAAGTGTGGCCCTCAACATCACCAAAGTGTTGCACATATCATTCAGTGAATATTCCGTGTCAGAAAAAGCAGACCCACAACAGGATATAGTCTAAAGCCTCGTACACACGATCGGATTTTCCGCAGACAAAACCGCGGACTTTTGTCCAAAGGGCGTTGGCCCCAAATTTGTCTTGCAGACAAACGGCACACAATTGTCGGCCAACAAACACAAACGTAGTGAAGTACTACGTGATTTTTTAGCTCTTTAGCACCACCCCTTGGGCTCCTTCTGCTAATTTTGTGTTAGTAGAAGTTTGGTGAGTGTTGATTCGCGCTTTTCATTTTGCGCTTTTTATTTTGCGCTTTTCATTTCGCGCTTTTCAGTTAGTTTCTGAATGGCCGTTCGTCAACCAGCCATGTTGCTGAATCAGAGGAGATAACGTGTTATTTATTATTGGCCTTGGAGTTATTGCTTTGACCCAAGTCCAGTCCATGAACAGGGGGAGGAGGATCTCTTGGACCAAAAATGAATTGCTTTATTAATCGTGACTAATTATGTCATATGCCTTTGCTGCGGGAGCTCCAGGAGAATAATCCGGATGTTTTTCAGAATTACCCCGGATGACGGACACCTGCTTTCACCAACTCTTGGCATTGTTGAACCCCTATATTAAGAAGCAGGACACGGGCATGAGGCTTTTATTTTTTGGTTGAATAATGATTTGATTTAGTATATTTTCTATATTTTTGGATGCATATAATGCACTTTTTGGTTAAGTTCTATTGGCAGATAGCATGTCTAATTTTATTTGTTTTCTTTTTTTAATGCACAATAAAAAAAATTGTGGAGAAAAATACTTGGCTATGTGTTTTACTTCAAATGACAGTTTGGGAGTAGGCAGTTACACTTTAAAAAATACAATGTAACATAACATAGTTGTATCTTTGATCTTAAAAACTACGGGGTAATGGTGTTTTGGTAACTTGCACCAAAAAAAAATAAAATAACAATCATTATAATATTATTCTTGATATCACTAGAAAAAAAAAAGCCTTTGAAAATTTGTTTGCAATAACTCCATCAGTATCACCATCAAAGCAGCTTCATTATTATCCCATTAAAGAAGAAGAGAATTGTGCGCTGCATTTGGAGATTTGATAATTTGCCACGTCACGAATGTTCATTCTCCATTACGAGCGCTAGTTTACAAGACCAACCGCTTCTGGCTCGTCCTTGCTTCCGAGCATGCGTGTTTGTACTTTGGACTTTTGTCCGACGGACTTGTGTGTGTGTGTGTACGAGACTTCAGAGCTGTGAAAATCTGTAATAAACTCCCTCCAGAGGTGGTTCTTGCCAGCTCAGTAGATTGCTTTTAAAAAGACCAGGATTCTTTCCTAAATGTACATAATATAACTGGGTACTGACATTTATAGGTAAAGTTGATCCAGGGAATATCCGATTGCCTCTTGGGGGATCGGGAAGGAATTTTTTCCCCTGCTGTAGCAAATTGGATCATGCTTTGCTGGGGTTTTTCGCCTTCCTCTGGATCAACGGTGGGTGAAGGATTGTGCATTTGGGATTGTATTTTTTTTTTTGGTTGAACTAGATGGACTTGTGTCTTTTTTCAACCTGACTAACTATGTAACTACGGAGATGATACAAGAGATGGTCAGAGACTGAGGACATAATACAGGAGATGGTCAGAGACTGCGGATATGATACAAGTGATGGTCAGAGACTGAGGACATAATATAGGAAATGGTCAGAGACTGAGGACATAATACAGGAGATGGTCAGAGACTGAGGACATAATAAAGGAGATGGTCAGAGATTGCAGATATGATACAAGAGCTGGTCAGACTGAGAACATAATAAAGGCGATGGACAGAGATTGCAGAGAGGATACAAGAGATGGTCAGAGACTGCAGATATGATACAAGAGATGGTCAAAGACTAAGAACATAATACAGGAGATAGTCAGAGACTGCTGATATTATACAAAAGATGGTCAGAGACTGAGAACATAATACCGGAGATAGTCAGAGATTGCAGATATGATACAAGACATAGTCAGAGACTGAGGACATAATAAAGGAGATGGTCAGAGATTGCGGATATGATACAAGAGATGGTCAGAGACAGCAGATATGATACAAGAGATGGTCAGAGACGGCAGATATGATACAAGAGATGGTCAAAGACTGAGAACATAATACAGGAGATAGTCAGAGATTGCTGATATTATACAAAAGATGGTCAGAGACTGAGAACACAATACAGGAGATAGTCAGAGATTGCGGATATGATACAAGAGATGGTCAGAGACTGAGAACACAATACAGGAGATAGTCAGAGATTGCGGATATAATACAAGAGATGGTCAGAGACTGAGGACATAATAAAGGAGATGGTCAGAGATTGCAGATATGATACAAGAGATGGTCAGACTGAAAACATAATAAAGGCGATGGACAGAGATTGCAGAGAGGATACAAGAGATGGTCAGAGACTGCAGATATGATACAAGAGATGGTCAAAGACTAAGAACATAATACAGGAGATAGTCAGAGACTGCTGATATTATACAAAAGATGGTCAGAGACTGAGAACATAATACCGGAGATAGTCAGAGATTGCAGATATGATACAAGACATAGTCAGAGACTGAGGACATAATAAAGGAGATGGTCAGAGATTGCGGATATGATACAAGAGATGGTCAGAGACAGCAGATATGATACAAGAGATGGTCAAAGACTGAGAACATAATACAGGAGATAGTCAGAGATTGCTGATATTATACAAGAGATGGTCAGAGACTGAGAACACAATATAGGAGATAGTCAGAGATTGCGGATATGATACAAGAGATGGTCAGAGACGGAAAACACAATACAGGAGATAGCCAGAGATTGCGGATATAATACAAGAGATGGTCAGAGACTGAGAACATATTACCGGAGATGGTCAGAGATTGCGGATATGATACAAGACTTATTCAGAGACTGAGGACATAATAAAGGAGATGGTCAGAGATTCCGGATATGATACAAAAGATGGTCAGAGACGGCAGATATGATACAAGAGATGGTCAGAGACTGAGAACATAATACAGGAGATGGTCAGAGATTGTGGACATAATACAAGAGATGTTCAGAGACTGTGGATATGATACAAGAGATGGTCAGAGACTGAGGACATGGTATATGAGTTGTTGGAGACTGAGGACTGCTATAATCACTACTATAACAAGGCAATAGGGAGAAACAGATTAGTGTCTACAGGGGCCCTGAGGGCCACACAAAAAGTGCCAAAGGAACGTATGTTGGGCACCAGCATCATAGCTTTACATACACTTTAACCACGGCAATTGTTTTATCACAGAGACTGAAAAAAGCTCCCGATGCAAAGTACGCTCTTTTGTGATCCTGCTGGAGAATGTTGGGCCTTTGTTAGGAGATTAGTCTGGTGAAATGAATTTCACAAGAGGGAAATTTGAATGGGAAGAATCAAGCCAAAAATCTCCTAAATGAGCAATTGTTCAGCAGTTAATCTCCTACTCCCATTCAAGTATATGGAGGAGAAGAGATTAATTGCTGATAGTTTCTGTTGCATGATTCATTTGCGACATTGTAGGATCTTGGGAGATCAAATGCTCTATTGCAGTACTGAAAATCTCTTAATGTAATGTGAGGTGATACAAAGAGATTTTAGTAGCCAAATTGAGCTGCTAAGAATCATCCGTATAGGGTTTAGGGCAGGATTTTTCCACTAGGATGCCTTCAGGTTTCTTCAGGGTGCCTTAGCAAAATGACTAAAACTTTACACAAAATTGTGTACAAGCCAGTGGGTGGATCAAGCATGCATTTATGCTACACAAAGCCCCAGGTTTTCATTGTGCACAATTACAACCTTCTAGCCACTGATGTCCTAACAACTAATGATGACTGGTTGATAAAGAAGACGTCAGGGACCTGCACAGCATCTTTGTTTGCCCCTCCCTTGCCTCCCTCCATAAGCACTGGGGTCACATTATCTGTGAGGGAGGGAGAGAAACTGAGGGAGAAGAGAAACAAAGGAATACTAGTCTGTACCAGTGTGCAAAGATGTATTTGCTTTGGAAGAATACATTGCCTTAAAAAAGTATTCATGGGGGGGGCATGGCTAAGATGGAGACCTGAGAGGACGTGTTTGTCAGGAGCTCCGCATCTGAGAGGCTGAATTATCCGTTTTCCCCATAGGAACCTCGCTTTACACCCTAACTGTGCGGCACGGGCTGACCCTGGGTATGAGAAAAGGCAATTCAGGTTCGAATCGCAAGCGGAATTCTACCCTGAACTCTCCGCCGCTGTCCCGGGCTGCACGTGCTCTCGTCAGGAGCAACATGGCGTCTCAAACAGATCAGGCGGACCCGTCTGCCCTGGGGACTGAACAGTTTAGTGCCCTAATGCAGGCCATCACGGGCTGCCAGACAACTTTAACGGCAAAAATTGAACTGATACAGATGGAGATGGGCCTGGTGAGGAGAGACATGGACAAGTTCCGGGACAGGCTCTCTGAGCCCGAGAGAAGGATCGGAGACACGGAGGACGCACTCCGGGAACATGGCGCCTCCCTCCGCACGTTACAACTGAAAATGAAATCTGTGGAGACACGTGCGGAGGATCAGGAGAACAGGAATCGGAGGAACAACCTCCATGTGGTGGGCCTTCCTGAGGGAGCCGAGGGCCGTGACCCAGCTGCATACACGGAGAAGCTCCTGCGTGATCTGCTGCCACAGGCCCCTTTCTCCCCTTATTTTGCAGTGGAGAGGGCGCATAGAATGCCATCCATGAGGGGTCCACCGGGAGCTCCCCCTCGGACCTTTATTTTCAGGTTACTGAACTTCAGGGACCGTGATCTGGTGCTCCGTGAGGCACGCAAACTGGAGGAGCTGCGATATGAAAATGTGAAAATTATGTTGTTTCCGGACTATTCTATGGAAACACAGAGGCAGAGGCGCACTTTCGACCATGTTAAAGCCCAGCTGAGAGTGAAGGGACTGAAATACAATATGCTTTTCCCGGCCAAGTTGAAGGTGATGGATGGTGAGTCATCTAAGTTCTTCACATCCCCTGAAGAGGCAACCCGTTGGCTGGAGTCCCTCCCGAGGGCTCGCTAGTCCCGTTCTCCACCCTACATCCCCCTTTCACTCTGAGCCACATGTTACTTTGCCCGTACACTGGCCACCGGAATTTTAATGCTCTCCTGGGGCTGTAGTCCTTCCCCGCTGGGCGAGACTCTGTAGCGCAGGGAGTGCTTTTCCCCCCTCCCCCCCTTCCCCCCTTCCCCCCCCCTTCCCAGGGCTCGGCAGAGGGAGCGTACTGTCATGACTCATGCGGAGAGGCAGAGAGACAATGTGGTGTCCGGGGGTGGTGCCTTTTTCCCCCCGTGTCCTGAGCTGTCTCCCAGATACTTTCGGGGGAGGGCGGCCATATCCGGATCTGCTGTGTGTTTCCAGCGCCCTGTCGCCCCTGCAAGCCGGAGCTGAGGATCCTCCTGTGTCTCCTGGTGGGACCCTCTCTCAAAACCTCCTCTCCCTGTGATGTTCGGCCGCAGAGATGAGGGATGGATTTCGGTCCTTGGACTCTACAGCTACGACATATGCATGTAACTATGACTGCTTTTAGGAGCCAGAGCTGGGACCTATGGCTGTGTCGGGACTCACGGTCACATACTGTGGTTCTTCGGGGGATTGGAGGGGGGATGCACTTTGATAGAAAGGAGGGGAGAACTCATCTTCCATTTATTTTTTTTATATATTTTTTTTTTTTTTTTAATTTTTTTTTTTGAGTTTCAGTTACCTTTGCAAAACCTGCTCTGTCATCACAGAGTTGATTAGTAACTAAGTTTGTGCCCTTAGCGTGTTCTAAGTGTTAAACAATAAGTGTTCTGAATAGATTTGTTCCTATCTAGGTGAACTGCTTTTCTATCTATGCAAAACTTGCTCTGTCATCACAGAGTTGATTAGAAACTAAGTCTGTGCCCTTAGCTAGCTCTAAGTGTAAAACAACAAGTGTTCTGAATAGATTTGTTCCCATCTAGGAGAACTATTATTCTATCTCTGCAAAACTTGCTCTGTTATCACGGGGTTGGTTGGTAACTAAGTCTGTGCCCTTAGCTTGTTCTAAGTGTGAAACAATAAGAGTTCTGCATAGATTTGTTCATATCTGGGTGAATTACTATTCTGTCCTTGCAAAACTTGCTCTGTTATCACGGGGTTGATTAGTATCTAAGTCTGTGCCCTTAGCTTGTTCTAAATGTTAAGTTATAAGTGTTATGCATAGACTTGTTCCTATCTAGGTGAACTATTATCATATCCTTGCAAAACGTACTCTGTAACCACGGGGTTAATCAGCAACTAAGTCAGTGCCCTTAGCTTGTTCTAAGTGTAAAACAATGAGTGTTCTGAATAGATCTGTCCCCATCTAGGTGAATTACTATTCTATTGAGATAGGTTCCTATATGCATGGTTTAATATTACAAGATGCCTCCAGACATAACGGTTGGCGGAGTGTCCTGCTTCCGCTTTTCGGGAGAAAGTCCTGGGTGTGCTCCTTCTTGCGCACTTCCCCCACAGGATTCTTTCCTACACTATAGTTCTATAAGTGTTTGTTGGGTTGGTTCGGGTACGCAGACACCCTGAGATATGTTTATCAGGGTGTGGGGTGGGTTGGGTGGGGCTTTATGTTTTCAGTTTAGTTCTACAAACTTTTCTTTTTTATGTATTTGTTTAGTTTGCTCATACTTGATCGGACAGAGTGTAACACTGCTAAGTAAGCATAACCTGTGGTGCTCCATGACACTATGCTGGCTACTAGGAGCCGGTAGGCCCTCTATGACTCTAGCCTCATGGGGCGTATCGGTCTCTCCGGGTCCTGGCTACAGGGATCTCCGGTTACTTATCCTCCCCCCCCCTTTTTTCTTTATAATATGGCTCCATTAAAAATTTTATCTTGGAATGTCAGGGGTCTCAACAATAAAATTAAACGCTCCCTGGTCTTTGAATACATTAAAAAATACAATCCCCAAATTTGCATATTTCAAGAAACCCATTTAGTGGGAAGCAAAATTATGGCCCTTAAGCGCCCCTGGGTACGGCATCATTATCATGCCTCCCACTCGAGCTACTCTCGTGGGGTTAGCATCTTGATACACAAATCCCTGGGTTGTGAGATTTTTGGGGTAAAACTGGACCCGGAGGGACGATATGTGCTGCTCCATGTGCTGGTTGACATGATTGAAATGGTAATTGTGGGGGTATATTTGCCACCCCCAGCTAATATGTCCCTCCTCCAATCTATTGCTTCGCAACTGACACAATTTCCTACAGATAATGTAATCCTGGTAGGAGATTTTAATATCCCGCCCAACCCCTCTTTAGATAGGATATCGTCAGACTCCCACACAGAATCTGCCCTCTCTAGATGGGCGCAGGTATACGGGTTAGTGGATGTATGGCGCTGGAAGCACCCCTCAGATCGCATGTACTCTTGCCACTCCTCATCCCATAACTCGCTATCCCGTATCGACCTCCTGTACGCAAGCGCCACTATGCTTCCCAAAATACAAGATATCACCATGCTCCCGCGTGGTGTATCAGATCACTCACCGCTACTTTGCTGCATCCAAACTACAACACCTGCAGCAGATAGAATTTGGCGCTTATCAAAATTCTGGATAACACACCCCACTATCGAGTTTGAAATAAACAGTCTAATTAAACAATTCTGGTCTATAAATGCAGGCACCACCTCACCGGGGAACGTATGGGAGGCATTTAAGGCCTATATTAGAGGTTGCTATATCTCATCAATTGCCACTGAACGCAAAAATGATTCGATTACACTGGAGCAGGCGGAGGCCAATGCCCAGGCCCTGGAGTCCCGATATGTTCAGACTGCTAATCCCATAACAGGCCAGGACATGAAGGTGGCATATAGGGAGGTAATGCTACTCAGAGTGGCCAAGGTAAACAAACGCCAACTAGCCCAAACCCAAAAAATTTTTGAACAGGGGGATAAAACGGGAAGACTGCTGGCCTGGATTTCTAAGGAGCAGTCCTCCGTTTCTGCTATGGCGCGACTTAGGAAAGAGGATGGGACTGTGATGGCTGCCCCGGGGGAAATCAATGCCAGTTTTGTGAAATACTACTCTGAGCTGTACTCCTCCAGGGTGAGCTACACAATGGAAGAACTATCTGAGTTCCTGAATAGAGTGTCGTTCCCGGTCCTCTCCTCTTCAGCGAGAGAAAGTTTGGAGGCATCGATCACTCTGGAGGAGGTACAGATTGCACTAAAATCAATGCAGACAGGTAAAACTCCGGGGCTGGATGGTTTCCCATCAGAATTTTATAAACAAAATATGGAGGCGGTTGCGCCCAGGCTACACCACATGATCACTAAAACATTGCAGGAGGGGTCCCTTCCTTCCTCCATGGCCCAAGCTATCATAATAGTGATTCCCAAGGCGGGTAAAGACCCTCAGCTCTGCTCATCATATCGACCGATATCCCTCCTCAACTCGGACGCTAAAATACTGACAAAAATCCTTGCCAGACGCCTGAATGAGGTGATTCTCACCTTGATCCATGAGGACCAGTCGGGCTTTATGCCTGGCAAAGGTACGGACATTAACCTCCGTAGACACTACTCGGTCCTGGCCTCGGGGGCGGGAGACGATTGTCCTGCGGTAGTGGCCTCCCTGGATGCAGAGAAAGCCTTCGACTCGGTCGAGTGGCTGTACCTGTGGGAGGTCCTCCGTAGGTTCGGATTTGGACCAGTCTTTATCTCCTGGGTCAGGGCCGTGTATGGGGATCCGACGGCAAGGGTCCGCACGGGCACTGTCCTGTCCGCACCCTTTTCTCTGAGTAGGGGTACAAGACAGGGATGCCCCCTGTCCCCAGGGCTTTTTGCACTCGCTATAGAACCCATGGCAATCCTCCTTCGGTCTGATCCTGCGATACAGGGTATTCCTATAGGCCCCCTCCACGAAAAAATATCACTATATGCTGACGACACACTTTTATATCTCAGGGATGATGGTATCTCCCTGCGGAGTGCGCTCTCGGTGATCAACGAATTTGGGAAATACTCAGGGGTCTGCATAAACTGGGGTAAATCTATACTATTCCCGCTCCATTCTAGCACCGACCCCCCCCCCCAGACGAACGGCTCCAAAGGGTCTCTCAGTTTAGATACTTGGGGGTGGAGATTCACAGGGACCTAAAGCAGTTTATTCCTCTGAATTTGACCCCGGTGGTGTCCCAACTATCCCATAGATGTGCAGTTTGGAAGAACCTTCCGCTCACACCTGTGGGTAGGGTGAATTTGGTTAAGATGACCGTCCTGCCCAAGTTCACTTACCTTTTTAGGCATACTCCTATACCTTTACCAGTCTCTTTCTTTAACAAACTAGATAGCATAATTACCTCTTTTATATGGAAGGGAGCAATGCCTAGGATAGCTAAATCAACGTTGCAACTACCAGTCACTTTGGGGGGTTTGGCCCTACCGTGTTTCATAAAGTACTATTGGGCAGCAGTCCTGGTCACTATTAAGTGGTGGCTGTCCAAGGCACCGATGAACCCTGCGTCTAAACTAGAGGCGGCACTGCTGGGCTCGCATGAGGAGCTCAATGTCTTAATACATAAAGGACCTAAGTCCAGCCCCCGGGTGACTATCCCCATGAAAACGACAATCAAGGTGTGGGATACTGTGACCTCAAAGATGGGAACACCGAATGCGCGGTCCCCCCTGACCCCACTGTGGGGTAACCCCCGCCTGTCCCACTTTGCTTCTATGCCTGACCCAAATGTGTGGATCAGGTATGGAATCACAACCCTGGGCGACGTCGTCTCCGAGGGACAGCTCCTTACTTTTGATGACCTAAAACATAGTAGAGATCTACCGAACCACATGTTCTTCCGGTACCTGCAGTTACGCCACGCGTTCCGGACCCAATTCCCTGATGGGATAGATTTACAGCAATCTGACATAGAAATTATGTTGCAATATCCAGACGGGGGTACACTCTCTAACATTTATAATAAGCTGGTAGTCCTAGATACCTCTAAAGTCTCACGATTGTATACAACATGGCAGAATGATATCCCTAGCCTAACGGACGAGGACTGGGAGGAGGGGATTCAGCAATACTTGCCCCTAATGATCTCAGCTAGAGACAGATTCACCCAGCTAAAATTTCTTCATCGGGCCTACTACTCCCCTGCGCGTCTAGCAAGAATCAACCCGGGTAGATCTGCAATATGTCCTAGATGTGGTGCAGATGGTGCAGACTTCATACATGTGGTTTGGTCCTGTCCTGTGGCGGAGGGCTATTGGAGGGAAGTCCTGTCTGAGATTAACTCCATAGGTGAGCTCACGGTCCCATTTAGTCCCATCCCGCTTCTCTTGGGTATTTGCGATTTCCTTGAAGCCCCCCAGAGGAAGAAACTATTTGTATTTTACACGTCCTTCTATGCAAGGAAAGCTATTCTTCTACAATGGAATCAGACACAGCCCCCCACTAAAAAGGTCTGGTTGTCCCTGGTAAATGCCGCCCTGCCCCTCTACAAACTAACCTACCTAGGCAGGAACTGCCCACGCAAATTCGATAAGATTTGGGCCTGTTGGGTTGAGGCGAAACATTTGTCCCTAGAATAACACTGTTTAACTTTTCTATCACCTTTTCATTTCTTCCTCAATACCACTTTCTTGTGCGGACATTGTAAATCCCTAATTTAAATATAGTAGTCAAGTGATACGCCGGACTTGGAGAGACCCGCCCTTTCCCCCAGCCCCCCCCCCTGCCCACCCCCCCCCCCATTTCCTCTCCCTATCCTTATTTACCCTTCACTCCCTCCCTGGGCCCCCCCCCCCTTTCCCCTCCCTCGCCCTCGTGACCTCAGGTCCCACTTGAGTTATACGGCAAATGCCAAGCTGTCAATTACTGTTGTATTAACAACTACACTTACTATTACGATGTGTGTACACAACAGTTTCATTGCTTAACGACTATGCTAACTGATAATGTAATGTGATTTATACTCTGTCTGTCTGAAAACTTGAATAAACTTTATGTTAAAAAAAAAATGTTACAACCAAAAACGTAAATTAATTTTTTGGGGATTTTATGTGATAGACCAACACAAAGTGCCACATAATTGTGAAGTGGGAGGATGATAAATGGTTTTCAAAATTTTTTACAGATAAATATGCGAAAAGTGTTGCGTGCATTTGTATTCAACCCCCTTTACTCTGATACCCCTAACTAAAGTCTAGTGGAACCAATTGCCTTCAGAAGTCAACTAATTAGTAAATAGAGTCCACCTGTGTGTAATTTAATTCAATATAAATACAATTGTTCTGTGAAGCCCTCAGAGGTTTGCTAGAAAACCTTAGAGAACAAACAGCATCATGAAGGTCAAAGAACACACCTGACAGGTCAGGGATAAAGTTGTGGAGAAGTTTAAAGCAGGGTTAGGTTATAAAAAAATATTCCCAAGCCTTGAACATCTTATGGAACACTGTTCAATCCATCATCCGAAAATGGAAAGAGTATGGCACAACTGCAAACCTACCAAGACATGGCCGTCCACCTTAACTGACAGGCCGGGCAAGTTGAGCATTCATCAGAGAAGCAGTCAAGAGTCCCTCTGGAGGAGCTGCAGAGATCCACAGCTCAGGTGGGAGAATCTGTCCACAGGACAACTATTAGACGTGCACTCCACAAATCTGGCCTTTATGGAAGAGTGGCAAGAAGAAAGCCATTGCTGAAAGAAAGCCTTAAAAAGTCGTGTTTGCAGTTTGCAAGAAGCCATGTGGGGGACACAGCAAACATGTGGAAGAAGGTCCTCAGGTCAGATGAGACCAAAATTGAAATTTTTGACCTAAAAGCAAAACACTATGTTTGGCGGAAACCTAACACTGCACATCACCCTGAACACACTATCCCCACTGTGAAACATGGTGGTGATAGCATCATGTTGTAGGGATTCTTTTCTTCAGCAGGGACAGGGAAGCTGGTCAGAGTTGATGGGAAGATGGATGGAGCCAAATACAGGGCAATCTTAGAAGAAACCTGTTGGAGTCTGCAAAAGACTTGAGACAGGGGCGGAGGTTCACCTTCCAGCAGGACAACGACCCTAAACTTACAGCCAGAGCTACAATGGAATGGTTTAGATCAAAGAATATTTATGTGTTAGAATGGCCCAATCAAAGTCCAGACCTAAATCCAATGGAGAATCTGTGGCAAGACTTGAAAATTGCTGTTCACAGACGCTCTCCATCCAATCTGACAGAACTTGAGATATTTTGCAAAAAAGAATGGGCAAAAATGTCACTCTCTAGATGTGCAAAGCTGGTAGCGACATCCCCAAAAAGACTTGGAGCTGTAATTGCAGTGAAAGGTGATTCTACATTTATTTGTAAAATAGTTTGAAAACCATTTATCATTTTCCTTCCACTTCACAATTATGTGCCCCTTTGTTTTGGTCCATCACATAAAAACCCAATAAAATCAATTTACATTATTGGTTGTAAGATGACAAAATGTGGAAAATTTCAAGGGGTATGAATACTTTTTCAAGGTACTGTAAATCACCTCTAATGTTGGGCATCCTACGTGTGCGGATGCCATTGCGTTATGTAAACCTATTAGTTTAACTTTGTTTTTTCGAATGGGGTGCCTAGAGAGTGCGCAAAAAAGGTTGAGAAACACTGGTTTAGAGTATTTTGCTGCCCATATACTGTTTGATTTATTTCATTCAGCCTATGGGCTGAAATTTAACAGATTCCTCCATCAATGCTAAAAAGACAGCAGTCAGAATAACCAAACACTGCCTGCATCGAAATGGATGCAGCCACTGTTTGGCTGAAAATTATCCAGCCTACTCCTTCAGCAGGACCACCCACTGAATACATTTTGGCCAGTTCATAATCATGGCTTAGAGTATGGCCAGGCTTGCATGTCTTCTTTCTGTTGCACATTTGTGGACCATTGAAGGATCTACAAAATATTTTTTACAGCAAAATCTATTTTAAATACTTCAGCTCTTGTAGCTGTATAACCAGGGGCGTAACTACCACCATAGCGACCCATGCGGGCGCTATGGGGCCCGCAGCCGATTGGGGCCCAGTGAGGATAAGAGCACCGCCGGCACAGTCTTCCAGCCAGGGGAAGAGAGAGGAAAGGAAGAGGCGAGCTGTCCGTATCAGCAGAGAGCTGAATTGCCCGATGTAAGAGCTTTCATTAGAACTTCCAGTGTTTCCGGGGCTCACGTCACATAGCTCCACCTCTTGGCCCGGCGCCTTTGATAGACAGAACGCTGATCCAATGCAGGACATGTGACGTCATCAAAGGCGTCGGGCCAAGAGGTGGGGCTATGTGACGATGAGCCCCGGGAAGACAGGAAATTCAAATGAAAGCTATTACAGCGGGCAATCCCGCTCTCTGCTGATCTGGGTGGCTTGCCTCTTCCTCAGCATAGGTGGGGCTGTATGGGGCACAGGCAGACCAGGCTGTATTGGGCACAGGTCACGCTGTATGGGGCACAGGTCACGCTGTATGTGGCACAGGTCACGCTGCATTGACACTAGGGCAGCTGTGGGGGGGGGGGGCTGTTTGCAGGGGGGCCCCATACAACATTTTGCTATGGGGCCCTGCTATTTCTAGTTACGCCCCTGTGTATAACCCTTAGGGTTCTTTCACATGGGTGGCCGGGGCTGAGTTGCTGTCACCGAAAGCTCTCGGTCTCTAGTTATGATCAGTGGGACAGGCGCCAAATCATGTGAAGACTATGACAGCCAATCACAGTGGTCACATGATTGGGAAGTCTATCCTCTAAGACCCAGTCAAAGAGCTGTGGTGGGCAGGAAGGAGTTAAGGTAATAAAGTAATACACTTTTTTTTTTGCACTTTTTTTTGATGATATTGTCTTGCAAAAATTATTTTATTTTCTATACAGACAAAAAAAGTATATGCACTAAAAATGCACTTTTTCAACTATGTACAGTGTTAATTTAAAAATAAATTAGTGCTACTGTAGATAAAAAGCAAAATGTTATTGTTTCATTTGTCCCATTTATACTGACACTAAAGCCTCGTACACACGCTGAGACTAACGGACAACGATCGTCTGCTTTTTTTTTTTTTCAATATTATTTTATTAGTTTATATATAAGTTTTACAATAATTTACCCTATACAAAACAGGTATATATAGATGGAAACATCTACATATACATTCAGGGTACAATGTATACCCTCCTTTAATCCCATATCTTCCCTATCTAAAGTAAAAAAAAGTGCTACATATTCGCTTATAAAACAGATCGGATGTTGTGATTATAGTATAAACAATCCAACATTCCAAGTTTTTTTTACTTGTAAGGTTGCTTTACCTGACAACATATGCAGATCAAAGGCCATCCCGAGATCAACAGGTATTTTCTGCACTTGTAATATTGTTATCCTGAAAAAAGAAAAATGAATGCAGCCACCACATCTAAGGACTGGTAAGTTGCAAAATAATACATGTTTATTTTTAGGTTGTACAGATAAACTCTAAAGGCTCATTCACACCTTCACCACAACATACAATACTCACGTTCGCACGTTGTGGTGCCATTCATTTTGAATTAACGCAATGCAGCTCCAACATACATTCATTGCAGCACACTACAATGCAGGGCAACACACCACCATGTATGGTGCATGTCTGTTCTTTTCAAAGTTTTGGCCTACAATCTGCGCTTTTATTGAAAGCGGTTGTAAAACGTTGCACTTTTCTTCTTCTTTCTTTTTGCTTTCCTGCAAGGCATAATGTGCTAGTATGCATCGCATATTAACACAGTATGTGAAACGTACCTACAAAAAAAAAAAAGCCTTCCAGCGATGCAATGTCATTGCTGGAGACGGAGTCCATCTATACCGAAAAGGTATTTAGGGAGAGGGTGTATGGGGCTGCCAACATCCAAATTGAACATAGAGAAACATGCATCAAATGCAAATAGGATAGCGCCCTTGGACTTTTAAGGCAGAGAGTGTAGTTAGAGGTAAACTTGGTTTAAAAGGCAGTGACACCACTTTTATTTAGTACAAAAAGATGATCAAAGGGCAAACATAGACCTACGGACATTTGAAGTACATAAAAACAATGTTTACAAGACAATTTGGAGAGTGTATGTACACAGTTCAAAAATACAGTATCTCACAAAAGTGAGTACACCCCTCACGTTTTTGTAAATATTTTATTCTATCTTTTCATGTGACAACACTGAAGAAATGACACTTTGCTACAATGTAAAGTAGTGAGTGTACAGCTTGTATAACAATGTAAATTTGCTGTCCCCTCAAAATAACTCAACACACAGCCATTAATGTCTAAACCGCTGGCAACAAAAGTGAGTACACCCCTAAGTGAAAATGTCCAAATTGGGCCCAAAGTGTCAATATTTTGTGTGGCCACCATTATTTTCAAGCACTGCCTTAACCCTCTTAGGCATGGAGTTCACCGGAGCTTCACAGGTTGCCATTGGATTCTTCCTCCACTCCTCCATGATGACATCACAGTGCTGGTGGATGTTAGAGACCTTGCGCTCCTCCAACTTCCGTTTGAGGATGCCCCACAGATGCTCAATAGGGTTTAGGTCTGGAGACATGCTTGGCCAGTCCATCACCTTTACTCTCAGCTTCTTTAGCAAGGCAGTGGTCGTCTTGGAGGTGTGTTTGGGGTCGTTATCATGTTGGTTTACTGCCCTGCGGCCCAGTCTCTGAAGGGAGGGGATCATGCTCTGCTTCAGTATGTCACAGTACATGTTGGCCTTCATGGTTCCCTCAATGAACTGTAGCTCCCCAGTGCCGGCAGCACTCATGCAGCCCCAGATAATGACACTCCCACCACCATGCTTGACTGTAGGCAAGACACACTTGTCTTTGTACTCCTCACTTGGTTGCCGCTACACACGCTTGACACCATCTGAACCAAATAAGTTTATCTTGGTCTCATCAGACCACAGGACATGGTTCCAGTAATCCATGTCCTTAGTCTGCTTGTCTTCAGCAAACTGTTTGTGGGCTTTCTTGTGAATCATCTTTAGAAGAGGCTTCCTTCTGGGATGACAGCCATGCAGACCAATTTGATACAATGTGTGGTGTATGGTCTGAGCACTGACAGGCTGACCCCCCACCCCTTCAACCTCTGCAGAAATGCTGGCAGCACTCATAAGTCTATTTCCCAAAGACAACCTCTGGATATGACGCTGAGCACCTGCATTCAACCTCTTTGGTTGACCATGGCGAGGCCTGTGCTGAGTGGAACTTGTCCTGTTAAACCGCTGTATGGTCTTGGCCACCGTGCTGCAGCTCACTTTCAGGGTCTTGGCAATATTCTCATACCCTAGGCCATCTTTATGTAGACCAACAATTCTTTTTTTCAGATCCTCAGAGGGTTCTTTGCCATAAGGTGCCATGTTGAACTGCCAATTACTAGTATGAGAGAGAGTGAGAGCGATAACACCAAATTTAATACACCTGCTCCCCATTCACACCTGAGACCTTGTAACACTAACGAGTCACATGACACTGGGGAGGGAAAATGGCTAATTGGGCCCGATTTGGACATTTTAACTTAGGGGTGTACTCACTTTTGTTGCCAGCGGTTTAAACATTAATGGCTGTGTGTTGAGTTATTTTGAGGGGACAGCAAATTTACATTGTTATACAAGCTGTACACTCACTACTCTACAATGTAATAAATTTCTTCAGTGTTGTCACATGAAAAGATGTAATAAAATATTTACAAAAATGTGAGGGGTATACTCACTTTGTGAGATACTGTACATGATATAATTAAACCCAATAGTATCAATTATACCCATATACTGCCAGAGTCATGTGGTCAGTCCACATAGGCTTCTTGAATGTCATTTACAATATATTCATAGCTGATTGGATACGTACAATAAACAGTATACAACACAGAAATAAAAGAACAAGCATATGGACCAATGGAGAGTTCCAGTGTGGCTGAAGTAGTCTGCATGAACCCACTGGGTGGACAGATGTGTACCCCGGATGAGTCAAGAACAAGGTGAAATCACCTTTTTGGATGCCCTTATTCAAAAACAAACCAATGGTCGCCTGTCCAGGGACCTTTTCCGCAAGGGAACTCACTGTTGCACGCTTCCAGTTTTCACCCAAACCCTTGCTGGCATCGATTCCTTACAGCCAGTATTTAAGGGCCTGATGCAACTGCTCTGATGATATTAGGTTTCAGAAAGAGGCCTATATTCTGAAAAACAGACTTCTTGAGCGAGGCTATTCCAATGCCTCCCTCAAGAAGGCACACAACAAAGTATTCTTTAATCTATCCCGTCGGGATTTGCTGTTCGCCCACAAAAAAAACCCAAAGGTGACGATACAACCAGGATCGTCACCACATACTCAACAAAACACAAACAGATCAAACACCTCTTAAATAAGTATTGGCATCTACTTACCATGGACTCAACGCTCACTCCCTTTGTATCTGACATGCCAGCTGTCACCTACAGGAGGGCCCCCTCTGTGGGTGACAGACTGGTATCGAGTGAATTCAGAGCTACTAAAGGGGATGCAAGCAAAATGTTGGGCACTTTCTCATGTGGGGGATGCACATACAGTGACTACATGGATAGGCGTAGACATAATAAATTGCCCAATGGATGCATGTTTCATCCTAAACATTATGTCAATTGTCAGACTCCCGGCATGGTGTATTGACCTTTGATCATATTTTTGTACTAAATAAAAGTGGCGCCACTGCCTTTTAATTCAAGCGTCCATCTATACCTGGTCTTTTTTCTGGGTTTGTGGCTATGGCTCTGTGATTGGCCGGAGTCGAGATGATGTCACTCCCGCGCGCGGCCGGCCAGGGCACACTGCCGTGAAGAAACGTCACAGGCGGCCGTTCCTTCAGAACGCATGCACCAGTGAAGCAACTGGGTGCTAGGACAGTAAATATCACCTGAACTGTGCATGTTTAGGAGATATTCACACTACCTATAGGTAACCCTTAATATAGGCTTATCTATTGGTAAAACTTAAAGATGGAAGTTTACTTCCTCTTTAAATGGACTGCCTTAACAAAATGCATGTGTGAAAAAAACATATATTGGGTTACAGGGTGATAATACAGGAGCACTACTGTGATACAGGGACAGTGTTGTCACTCAGGACAGGAAGTGTCTAAACAAGGATTTTCATGGTAGGATCACCAGGTATTATCATGAAAGCTGCACATTTTAACTACATTATAAATGACTTGTGAAATTACAAGTTAAAGCTTTTATGAGATTTTAGTGATTGGGTTTATTGTCTGGCTGCAGTACTCATGAGTCAGGCTCATAACAAGCATGCTGTAAATACTATACTTGTGCTGGGTCAGTGAGTCAGAACGCATTGAAGTCAAATAATCAGAATGATAGCCAGGGAACCAACATTCTCAGGAGAGTTCAGAAATGGAAGCTTACTTATTTCTCTAATCATAATCATTTTACTTTAACTGAACTTAATCAGGTGGATTACATATTTAATTAACATGTCAGAAACTAAATGGATGCATTTCGTCCCCTGCTGCGGCAATCCAGGGGTGGTGACACAGCAAACATCGGTCTCTAATAAATTCATTCAAATGGAACAAAAACCTGAATATGGCCTTTTTATTCCATTTTAGAAAGCAAGAACCTTAGCAAATAGGTTTAGTAAATCAAAGACGGAATCCAAGATCAGTATGGTATTATGTGCACATGTATTGCAACGCTTCCATATGTTGTTAATTGCTTTCAGGGAACTCCCATGGACCCCACTGGAGTGATGTAAGAGAGATGTGTTTACAGCTAAGGGAGCATCTTCTTATGCAAGAAGGTTCCTGGTTGATACCTGAATATTGTTTATTGAATAGTTAATTCAGTGTAGTGCTAGTCCTTTAGAACATACCGCTACCTCCTTTCTCCTGGGATTCCGAGCTGTTTACAGATCCTCTAACCCCTCATAGTGCCTCCCAGTTCCCGTAGAGCCCCCCAACCGCCCACAGTGCCCCCAACCCCCCTAAGAGCCCTTACCCTCCACAGTGCCCCAACCTCCTGCAGTGGCCAACAGTGCCTGAGAGCCTTCAGCCTCCACAGAGCTGCCCAACCTCCCACAGTGTCTGCCAGGTCCCATAGTGCTCCCTAACTTCCCACAGTGTCTCCTAGCTCCCATAATGCCCCTCAACCTCCCACAGTGGGCCACAGTGCTCCCAACCCCCCTAAGTGCCATCACACTCCATGGTTCCCAACCACCCGCAGTGGTCCATAGTGCTTGATAGCCTTCACCCTCCACAGAACTGCCCAACCTTCCACAGTGTCTCCTAGGTCCCATAATGCCCCCAACCTCCCACATTGTCACCCAGCTCCCATAGTGCCCCCCAACCTCCCACAGTGGCCCACAGTGCCCTTAACCCGCCTAAGAGCCCTCACCCTCCATAGTTCTCAACCTCCCACAGTGGTCCACAGTGCCTGAGAGCCCTCACCCTCCACAGAGCTGCCCAACCTCTCACAGTGTCTCCCAGTTCTCATAGTGCCCCACAACTTCCCACAGTGTCTCCCAGCTCCCATAGTGCCCCAAATCTAACACAGTGGCCCACAGTGCATGAGAGCCCTCACCCTCCACAGAGCCACCCAACCTTACAAAGTGCCTCCCAGCTCTCATAGTAGGGTTGCCACCTCGTCCCTTTAAATCAAAACACATATTAATTACACAGGTTCTGTGGCTAATTAAGGTGGTAATTAAACTCACTTAAGCTGGCCATACATTATACAATTTTCTTATTCAATTCCCTTTAGATTTGCCTTCAACTAAGTAGTGCAAAGGCCTGCCTCATTGCATACAATGTGAAAGTGTTTAGGCTTTACCTCATAATATATGGTTTTGGTAAATCAAAAGTAAAATTATACAAGAAAATTGTATAATGTATGGCCAGCCTGTGTAATTAAGGTGTTTGATTTTAAATGGATGAGGTGCCAACCCTATCCCATAGTGTCCCCCCAACCTCCCACAGCGGCCAACAGTGTCCTCCCTCCGGAGAGCCCTCACCCAAACCTCCCACAATGTCCCAGAGCGCCCCCAGTCCCCCTGGGAGCCATCACCCTCAAAAAAGAATCCCCTGGTCCAGGTATAAAGGGGGGTCAATAAAGCATAAGCGACAGTTTTCTGGTGGTATGGTACCTTTAAATCGTCCTGTACCAATTTCATAGAAGCCTTGCAAAAGTTTCAGCAACACTTCTGATACATACAACTGATTCAGTCCTCATTTGCGTTACATTTACAATGTGTGGTTATGGGTGCGACAAATTCAAGCAGAATGACCTCCTGCTTGTAGATAACGAAAGTTGAGGTAATTACAGGCGAAGTTTGCCTTTTACATAGACTGTCCCATGCAGACAAGTGAGATGATCAGTTTAGTTGTTCTCAAGGAAAGAGCTTTGATGACCATTTTGTTGTAGCCCATGTCCCACAAATAAGCGAGGACATAGGAATGTTCACATTGGGAGTATTTCAGCCAGGCATCAGAGGTGACAGAAAAAGCCAACATGTATGTGATTTACATTAACCAATATTTCTACAAGCAGCACAGTGTATTTTAAACTACTGGGGCCCCTCGTCTGCACGGGCCAGAACTTAGTCTTTAAGACCAACTCAAAGTTGTCATACAGACAGACTAGACCTATCGGGGGAGTGTTGTGTGTTTAACTTTATGAATGTGTTTTGTATTTACTTCACTGGTTGCTGGAACTCAGGCTGCCAGCAGGGGTGTTGCTAGGTGGGAAAAAAACAGGGGCTTTAGCCCGGAGGTAAAGCCGACAGGGGAGGGGTGGCTGATAGGCTAACTTGCTTGACCTACCCGACACCTACACTGCCCTACCCGACACCTGCACTGACCTACCTGACACCTACATTGACCTACCTGACACCTACACTGACCTACCTGTACCTATATTGACCTACCTGACACATACCCTGACCTATCTGGTGGCACATCAGCACACGTCAGACTTGTTGACCTCTAAACTCCTGATACATCCATTTATAACTTGTCACAGGCAGTAAATGTTTATAATGGTTATATCAGTATAATTATATAGTTCAGGCTTTTCTTTACATGTCTGGTAGTAATTATCTACGTAACAATATAATTAATTAAAAATGTCAGTTCTTATTGAAAAAGCGGCATTCAATCACTGAAACAGGATTTTCATATCCCTGCACACTAGAAATTTGATTCCAGATTGTTGCTGCTCAGTAGTGTGCGAGTGCACCCATCCCATTCACCAACACTCAGACAGCCCTGCAGGCACCAGGCAGCCAGAGCCAGGATAGAAGAGCAGCCCTCCCATTTACACAGAGCAAGCGGGGATCTCCCAGTGCCCAGCGCAGCCACAGTGTCGTTCCCGCCTCCCCCTGGACCCGGCAGCGCCTATGATGGACGGCACACATTCCGCGGTCCCGGCATTGGACCAGTGTGACGTCCATAATAGAAGCCGGGTCCAGGAGGCGGGACTTTGTGTACATCACTAGGCCGCGCTGGATAAGCGGGACATCATTTTCTGTTCAATGTCTAAACTGCTTGGGGCTTCTAATAATGTATTTACGAATATTGAGACCGGGGGATTTTTAGGGGCACACTCGGGGCTCAAGCCCCCATCATCCTCCCCCCCCCCCGATGCCACTGGCTGCCAGCATACCAGCAACCAATGATGTGGGCCAGACACTGACAATGGGAAGAGCCCAGGGGAATACTTAAAAACTAGTTCCCCATTACGTCTGTGTGATTGACATCGAACGGCAGTGGGCAGATTTTATAGCCACTAATGGGCTATGAATTCATCCACTGCCATCCGCTGTCGATCGCAGGCAAGGTGGACCTAATGGGGGGACTAGACTCTCAGGGTCCCCCACCAGGTTCCACCCATCCCACCACAAAACGCCTCAGCTGGGTGCAGTATGGAGCTCAGAGGGGTTGATTTACTAAAGGAAAATAGACTGTTTCCTTTGCAAGGGAAGTCGCACTTTGCAGGGGAAATTTTCTCCAGCGCTTAGTGAATGAGGTGAAGCTTTGCTAACTTCCATCATCAAATCATGTGCAGGCAAAAATGCTGTTTTTTTTTTGTTTTGTTTTGTTTTTTTATCCCTTTGCAAAGTGAAAATTTACCACGTTCACTAAGCTTTGGAGAAAATTTCTCTTGCAAAGTGCAACTTCTCTTGCAAACTTGCAGCCTAGTTGTCTTTAGTAAAGCAACCCTAGGATGTCCAGTATGGATACTCTGACTTCTGTACCAAGAACCAACAGTTGTGATGCAGAAGCCCAACAGAATTCTAAAGAGAGTAGTAGACACTCTTTATGAATTCCATGGAAAGTGATTCCTTTTCTGTATGTAAATGTTCCTCTTTAAATCACAGATTATTTTCAGAATATTACTGCTTTGAAGGGGGCCTGTATGACGCAGCTGCTCGGCTTTGTTATGTGCCCTCCGCAGAGCACATAACAGCTGGTATCAATGAATAAGGAAAAGATAATAAATGCTTTAAAGTGACCCATTATCACCCTAAAACGTTAGAGCAAATTTCCAGTTTTATATTGCAAGGTAAACTCTCGAGGCCAAATTACACTTTTGCAATGTGATAATGCCATGATACCTCCATTGGTGCAATGCAATGCTATTTATTTTGAATGGTACCCTGGTGCACATGTGTTGTAGCTTGTCACAATGCATGGGAACACACAGTATTGCATTGCTGTGTATTGTGTTAAAAAGTTAGGGTGGCACATTTGCAGTTTTTGACATGCTGGGTTGCTATGGCAGACAGCTTGATGCATGCATTGCAAAATGTATGGGTCCATCTACACCTAATAACCATAAGGCATTGAGTTCAGGATTTAGTTCAGGATATTCTAGTGACTGCTGTGTTAGGCTGAAGTCTTCAGTTCTCTGTCCCCGGATACCTCACAGCTTTGATCTTCCAGTGTTGGGAAGGTCTCCTGAGGAAGCCAGCACTTGGCGAAACATGTTGAGCCAAAGAAACTGCATGTACAACAGGCCATTTGGACATTGCTTGATTGTTTTTATATATAAAATTGACAATGTTATATAGTGTTGTGTTTTAATATGCACTTTTGTAATAAAAATTTGGACATTTTTATTATAATTATTGTGTTATTTTTGGCGCCTTTAAAATCCCACCCCTTTTGCTTTTGTTTTCTTCTTTTGAGGTAGTACTTTTTTTTCATCTGTCCTCGATTCACAGATTGCTTTTTATTAATAGAAGCTATAGTTAAAAAGAGTTAAAAAGGGTTATTTACTAAAGGCAAATCCACTTTGCACTACAAGTGCACTTGCAAGTGCAGCCACCGTAGATCTGAGGGGGGCAAGGAAAATAAAAAACAGCATTTTAGCTTCTATATGATTGGATGATAAAATCAGCAGAGCTTCTCCTCGTTTCAGATCTACCCCTCAGATTTACAGCGACTGCACTTCCAAGTGCACTTTCAGTGCATTTTCAAGTGTACTTGCAGTGCACTTGTAGTGCAAAGTAGATTTGCCTTTCGTAAATAACCCCCATAGTCACCAGTGTCCCTGATCACTGCCACACTTGTCATGGTGATGCTGTAGTGCTCTGATGACAATTGTTCAAAAAAACAAAAACAAACTTTATTTAATTTCTTTATTGTCCAGGAAATTGTGACAAAAAAGGGACAACCTCCAAAACATCACCATGCCTCTTACTAAATACCTTGGGGTGTCTGCCTTCCAAAAAGGGGTTATTTGTGGGGTATTTGTACTGTCCTGGCATTTAAAGTGGTTGTAAAGGCAAAAGGTTTTTTTATCTTAATGCATTCTATGCATTAAGATAAAAAGCCTTCTGTGTGCAGCAGCCCCCCTAACACTTACCTGAGGTCCCTCTCTGTCCAGCGATGTCCACGAGTGCCATCAAGATTCCCTGAGAAACAGCAGTGGTGCCATTGGCTGTCAGTCAAAGTCAGCTAGCCAATCAGGGGAGAGAGGGGGCAAGGCCGGGTAGGGGCTCCGTGTCTGAATGGACACAGGGAGCTGTGACTCAGCTCAGGTGCCTCAGGTGCTGGCTGTGAGGGCACTGAATAGGAGGGAGGGGCCAGGAGCACAGAAGAGGGACCCGAGAAGAGGAGGATCCAGGCTGTTCTGTGCAAATCCACTGCAACAGAGCAGGTAAGACATGTTTCTTATTTTTATAGGAAAAAATAGACTTTATTATCACTTTAAGGGCCTTAAGAAATGAAATCAGCAGTCAGTACATCGGGATTGATCAATTTTCAAATATATATACCATAGTTTGTGGACTCTATAACTTTCACACAGACTAAATAATATACACTGATTTGGGTTGTTTTTACCAAAGAAATGTAGCAGAATACATTTTGACCTAAATTTATGAAGAAAGATTATTTATTTGCAAAATTTTAGAAAGAAACATGTGGAATCTTTGTTTTTCAAAATTTTTGGTATTTTCTTCATTAATGTAGCAAAAAGTAAAAGACCCAGTGGTGGTTAAATACCACCAAAGGAAAGCCCTATCTGTCTCAAAAAAAGATAACAATTTAATTTGGGTACAGTGTTGCATGATTGAGTAATTGGCATTCAAAGTGTAACAGCGCTGAAATCTGAAAATTGGCCTTGGCAGAAAGGGGGTGAAAGTGTTTGGTATTAAAGCGGTAAAAAAAAAAAAGAATTTCACTAAACTTTAACTTTAATAAAGTGACCTTTAAAGATGGCTTATTGTGTAGTTGCTTTTCATTTAGAGTAGCGCACACTGCCTTCGTCCCTACCTTATGACATGACTCATTCCACCCGATCTATTTATATTATAGAAAAGATTCTCTCTGATACATTGTTATCGCCCTGAGTTTTCATATATCACTCACTACTGTGACTTGTATGCTCAGCTGCCCTACAGTACATTTCAATAACTGGCGACTTCTGCTGTATAAAGCGTTCTTCCTGTTATCATAAAGCAAACAAAGGCATTTGGGTCATGAGATGCAAGGATGTGCTCATAGAGAACCCATGCTAGAAAAAATACAGAGGCAGCCAAAGCTGACCTGGTTCCTAAACTCTTTATTTTTAGTTTTGGATAGAGTGGGAAAGTTCTCGCAGCAGGACTCAGGCAGGCAAAAAATAATCTGATAAGGGTTTTAAATATTCCTTACTTTATCTTATACAAAAAAAAAAAAACACATACACTTTAAAAAAGTGCAAAAGTTTAATAAAAATTCAATACATGACTCCAATAAAAGCACAGTTCCTCATGTTTTGTCTCTTCTGCAAGTACAGAAACGTACAGAAAAACACTTGTTGGCCTGCCAGAAATCCTGTGAACTCCTAATTTCCATTATGCTAATGCCGTGTACACACGAGCGGACTTTTCAGCATCAAAGGTCCAATGGTCTTTCCAACAGACTTTCGACGGAGTCTCGACGGACTTTTGGACGACCGGACTTGCCCGTTGATTTGAACGTGATGACGTACGAAGGGACTGGAATAAGGAAGTTCATAGCAAGTAGCCAATAGCTGCCCTTGCGTCCTTTTTTGTCCGTCGGACTAGCATACAGACTAACTGATTTTTCGACCGGACTCGAGTCTGTCGGAAAGATTTGAAACATGTTCCAAATCTAAAGTCCGTCTGATTTTCGACAGAAAAAGTCAGCTAAAGGTTTGATGAAGCCCACACATGGTCGAATTGTTAGACGGATTCGTTCCGGTCGAAAAGTCCGGTCGTGTGTACACGGCATAATTTTTGACCTGTGTCTAAACTCTTGCACATCTGAAACCACAACAATGCAAGGCTTTGCTTATCTATTATGCCGCGTACACACGAGCGGACATTACGGCGGACTTTGCCCGGCGGACTGGATTTCGTCGGACAATTCGATGTGTGTGGGCTCCAGCGGACTTTGTTTTCTCAAAAGTTGGACGGAATTAGATTTAAAACTTGTTTTAAATTTATCCGTTGAAATCGAGTCCGGTCGAAAAGTCCGCCGTCTGTATGCTAGTTCGACGGACAAAAAGCCACGCTAGGGCAGCTATTGGCTACTGGCTATGAACTTCCTTGTTTTAGTCCGGTCGTACGTCATCACGTACGAATTCGACGGACTTTGGTGGATTGTGTGTAGGCAAGTCCGTTCATTCACAAAGTCCGTCGGAAAGTACGTTGAAAAGTCCGCCGGGCAAAGTCCGCCGTAATGTCCGCTCGTGTGTACGCGGCATAAGAGTGACTCCCATCCTGGCCTTTGGATGTAGTCTACAAGGAGCTGATTGTGGTTAAAGTGTAAGTAAACCCCCCCCCCCTATCGTTTTCAGCCAAGGAAGCTGCCATCTTTGCCTCTGTTTAATCTCTAACTGCCATGGTTCTTCACATGTTATGACACCAGCCATTGGATGGTTTGACAGTTTGGTTGAGAGCACAACCAATGGGAGTGTTACAATTTCGGCACGTGCTGTGAAACTGTTTTATGGATGGGTTTACTTCCACTTTAGGAGCCGGTGGAAAGATTACTGTTCTGCATGTTGTCTCTCGAACTCAGTGTTTCCAAGTCAGTACTGGGTCATGGTGGTTAAAGAAAGAGTTCACCTTTTTGAAAAAAAAAAAGAAAAAAGCACATAAATGCTGAAAAAATGTGCATCTATTCTTTTTTCCGGCAGGAGCCTGGCATATCTACCCCCCGGACAAACAAGGTGTTTGCCTTGGGCAGCATTTTTTTGGGGGGCGGTGCCACCTCCATGCAGAATGGACACTACAAGCAGTGGCGTCACTACGGGGTGCGGACCAGGGGTGGCCGCAGACTGACCGCTTGGTGACAGGCGAGCAAAGCGGCAGCAGGAGGTGGCGGTGGCTGTAGCCTCCGATCCCCGAAGTAGCTTACTTAGCAGAGCAGGTAGGAGTCCTGGCTGTGATCGTGCCTCGGCAGCCTCGCTACACACAGATGGTAAAAAGGAGCCGGCAGGCTGCAGGAAGGTGAGAGTCAGGTGTCTTTTTTAATTTGGGGGGGTGGGAGAACCTCCTGGTATAGTGTGGGTGGAATAGAGGAGCCCCCTCTCTCTCACCCCTCTTCCCTTTGCCACCCCCTCTCTCTCTCTCGCACCCCTCTCTCTCCCTATTAACCCCCCTCTCTTCCCCCCCACCTCTTTTCCCCCTCCCTCTCTCAGCTTCCCTCTCTCTCTCTCACCCCCTCCACGTCTCTCTCTCTCTCACTCACCCCTCTCTCTCTCACCCCACTCTCTCTCTCTCTCTTATAGGAAGTCTAAAGACGAAGGGGTGGAGTTTACAGATGAAGGGGAGGATCTTAAACAGGAAGGGGTGGGTCCAATTTAGATGGGGGCACCTGATTTTAGTTTTGCCCAGGGCAGAAAAAAAACAAAATACACCACTGGTGCAATATGAGGCTTCAACTGCAGCTTTGAGCCCTTTACCTCCATACTGGCTATAAGTTTAAAAGCTGCAGGGCTTGCGAATGAACAAGGGTGGTCATCATCTCCCTCACAGTTCATTAAGAACTACAAGCCATCTGCCGCGGTGGCTGACGGTACTTGTAGTTCATTCATTCACAGGAAATTGTTAATGGATGAAACAGAATGAAACTCATGTTCCTATTCTGGTAGTACCCACACTGCAGATGTTCCTATTCTGACTCTTCTCTCCAGGGACACTTCCCTGAGATATTCTCTTTCACTTACCAGTGGGTATCTGTCCCTGACCTACCACTCGCTCCTCAGGCATGCCCAAATGATAAAGGAGATGCTACAAACAAGGTCCCTTCAAGATGGCAGCCTGAGATCTTGCAATATTTCAGCATCCAATCAGACAGCTGCCTTTCCTGAGAAACTTATGGAGTCCATAAGGGGACAATTCACTTAACAGACTCCTCTTCACTTGTAACAAGGGCACAGTGCCACCTAGAGGCTGGAAGAATGCCTGCATCTACCTACAAAGCTTAAAAAAAAAAAAAAAGCCTGCAGGTTTGGTTTAACCCAACGCCCAACTGCAGACAAAAGAAAAAGTTTTCCCATGCAGTGGGGCTGTGCCTGCACTGCACAGGTCAACTGCTCATTTTGTCCAGGGTAGAAGAGAAAGTGGTATATTCACCCGATTCAGAGGTGGATTGTTCCTGAGGTCCTCACGTCCACTGCAGGACTATGGGCAGCAGGATGTAAGGAACAGTCTACTGCTGGACCAAGAAGAGGGGGGGTGCTTAGGAGCCGAAGGGACTGGTCTTGTGAGGTGAGGATTGGAGGATTAGGTAAGTACAGTACAGTGGAACCTCAGATTACGAGCATAATCCGTTCCAGGCGTATGCTCGTAATCCAACGTACTCGCATATCCAAGCCAGTTTTCCAATTGAAGTCAATGGAAACAAAAATAATTTGTTCCGCATTGACTTCAATGGGATGCAATACCGCATGCGGCCAGAGGCGGGGGGCACCGGAGAGCCTCGGAAACGGGCGAAAAGGCCCGAGGGACACTTTGGCTGACCTCAGCAAACCTCGGAAAGAGGTTTGCCAAGGTCAGCCGAACTGTTCTCTGGCCTTTCCGTGCATTTCCGAATGGCGCCGATCGGCGACTTTCGGCTCTGCTCGGCTCCGGCGCCCCCCACCTCAGGCCAAAAGAGGTACTGCAAACCGCTTTTGGCCTGAATCCTGCTGGTTTTGCGAGACAACACTCGCAAACTGAGTTAGGTTTTTTAGAAATACAGTGCTTGGCTTGCGAAATGCTCGTTAACTCGCAAACCGAGGTTCCACTGTATATCTATATTCTCCAATCCCCTAAACCAGTGGAATCCAAACTGTGGCCCTTTGCTTGTCTTTATCTGACGCTTGAGGCAATATTCCTGCCACTGACAGCTACAATGGGCATAATTCCTGCCACTGACAACAACAATAGGGCACTATTTCTTCCACTGACACCAACAATGGGGCATAATTCCTTCCACTGATAACAAAAATGCGGTACTATTCCTCCAACTGACACCAACTTTTTCCCCCCTAATACCAAATATTGGGCATTGATCACTCCCACTGGGCACAGTCTGGCCCCCCTAAAGCGTGAAGGATGACAGTAAAGTGGCCGTTTTTTTGGAAAGTTTGGAGACCCCTGCCCTAGACAAATACAAGCTTTTTTGGCCATACTTCTCTTCTGGGTCACAGAAGTACACTTACAATTACATTCCTATGTCCAAAATTCACCAGGCTAAAGTCTGTTGTCAGCTGATGTCACAAAGTTGTTTTTGTTAGGATCCACCCAAATGCCTGATTGGCAGCTGGCTCAGCCCCTCAGCATGCTGCTAAAAGCTTAGGCCAGCCGCTCCTGCCCCCTCCAGTGAATATTGGAGGGGCAGAGCAGAGAACGGTGATTGACAGTCACTGATCTCTGTTCAGAGCAGACCTGAGAACTGAGCGATCAGCGGTCATGTGATTGCTCAGTTCTTGGGCTTACAGCCAGTGGGGGACAGCTGCAGCATCACACCAATGCTGCAACATGGAGGTGAATATGTGTTTTTTTTTTAATAACCCCAAACTTCTCCTTTAGACTACTGAGATGCGACTTTGATTCAATTTACAGTGCAATTATGTGGTGCGACTTTGATGTGACTTGCATGTTCTAAGTCAGTGGTTCTCAACCCTATCCTCAAGTACCCCCAACAGGCCATGTTTGCAGGTTTTCCTTTATCTTGCACAGGTGCTTTAAATCAGAGTCAATGGCTTGGTATTTTGGACAGCTATTTTATCTAAGAGAAATTTCCAAAACATGGCCTGTTGGGGGTACTTGAGGACAGGGCTGAGAATCACTGTTCTAAGTAGTGCAGGAACCTTTTCCAAAAACGTACTGGGCTGAGTTGCATGAGGTTTCCCTTGTCATGCAATTCTGTGCTACAGAAGTCAAACTATTGTGAACCTGGTCTTAAAGCGCAGTTCCACCCTTTTAAAAGTCAGCAGCTACAAAAAGCGTAGCTGCTGACTTTTAATAATCAGACACTCACCTGTCCCATGGTCCAGCGATACGGGCGTATGAAGCCTCGCTCCTTTCCCCCTCCTCCCCGAGGCGCCGGCATTCTAACTGTGAGAGCCCGGCTGTGGCTTCACAGCCGGGCACACACTGCGCATGCGCAAGCCCAGCTGGGCGCTGTGAATGGCCGGGCAATCTTCTGAGACCTATGATGTGTCCCAGAAGATTACAGGTAGGAGAGGGGGGAGAGGTGAACTTCCTTCCGGCACCGCTGAGCCAGGGGAGGAAGTGGGAGCTGGGTGCCCATAAAAACAGAGTACCTGCTCCTCCCCAAAAAAAATGATATGCCAAATGTGGCATGTCAGGGGGGCACCTGAACTTAAAGTGGAAGTTCAATTTTTGAACGCTTTAACCGACAAATTCTGGATGGACCCTCTGCACAATGCTATACACCCTTTCCAGCAAACTATGCATTGAAAAACAGGGATCTTTAGTTCACACATATTGCAATACGTGTTTAAGCGTCAAAGTAATCCCTTTTATGGCCAGTCCCTACACTGCTTTGCCACTGCAAATGCTACAGTGGACACCATGCCAACCTGGTGATAGTTTAAATACATGTACAAGCTTTGATTGTCCTCTTCTGGTACAGCTAAAGTCCATCAGATATTCTTTTCCAAATTTTACATGAACAAGCTATTGGGATTTGAGCACAGGTAGTCAGGTCCATAAATATTGGGACATCGACACAATTCTAATCTTTTTGGCTCTATACACCACCACAATGGATTTGAAATTAAATGAACAAGATGTGCTTTAACTGCAGACATCCAGCTTTAATTTGAGGTGTATTTACATCCAAATCAGGTGAACGGTGTAGGAATTACAATAGTTTGTATATGTGCCTCCCACTTTTTAGGGGCCAAAAGTAATGGGACAATTGGCTGCTCCGCTGTTCCATGGCCAGGTGTGTGTTATTGCCTCATTATCCCATTTACAAGGAGCAGATAAAAAGGTCCAGAGTTCATTTCAAGTGTGCTATTTGCATTTGGAATCTGTTGCTGTCAACTCTCAATGTGAGATCCAAAGAGCTGTCACTATCAGTGAAGCAAGCTATCATTAGGCTGAAAAAACAAAACAAACCCATCAGAGAGATAGCAAAATCATTAGGTGTGGCCAAATCAACTGTTTGGAACATCCTTAAAAAGAAAGAACGCACCGGTGAGCTCAGCAACACCAAAAGACCCGGAAGACCACAGAAAACAACTGTGGTGGATGACCGAAGATGTCTTTCCCTGGTGAAGAAAACACTCTTCACAACAGTTGGCCAGATCAAGAACACTCTCCAGGAGGTAGGTATATGTGTGTCAAAGTCAACAATCAAGAGAAGACTTCACCAGAGTGAATACAGAGGGTTCACCACAACATGTAAACCATTGGTGAGCCTCAAAAACAGAAAGACCAGATTAGAGTTTGCCAAACAACATCTAAAAAAGACTTCACAGTTCTGGAACAACATCCAATGGACAGATGAGACCAAGATCGACTTGTACCAGAGTGATGGGAAGAGAAGAGTATGAAGAAGGAAAGGAAATGCTCATGATCCAAAGCATACACCCTCATCAGTGAAGCATGGTGGTGGTAGTGTCATGGCGTGGGCATGTATGGCTGCCAGTGGAACTGGTTCTCTTGTATTTATTGATGATGTGACTGCTGACAAAAGCAGCAGGATGAATTCTGAAGTGTTTCGGCGATATTATCTGCTCATATTCAGCAAAATGCTTCAGAAGTCATTGGACGGCGCTTCACAGTGCAGATGGACAATGACCCGAAGCATACTGCGAAAGCAACCAAAGAGTTTTTTAAGGGAAAGAAGTGGAATGTTATGCAATGGCCAAGTCAATCACCTGACCTGAATCTGATTGAGCATGCATTTTACTTGCTGAAGACAAAACTGAAGGGAAAATGCCCCAAGAACAAGCAGGAACTGAAGACAGTTGCAGTAGAGGCCTGGCAGAGCATCACCAGGAATGAAACCCAGCGTCTGGTGATGTCTATGCGTTCCAGACTTTAGGCTGTAATTGACTGCAAAGGATTTGCAACCAAGTATTAAAAAGTGAAAGTTTGATGGATGATTGTTAATCTGTCCCATTACTTTTGGTCCCTTAAAAAGTGGGAGGCACATATACAAACTGTTGTAATTCCTACACCGTTCACCTGATTTGGATGTAAATTCCCTCAAATTAAAGCTGAAAGTCTGCAGTTAAAGCACATCTTGTTTGTTTTATTTCAATTCCATTGTGGTGGTGTATAGAGCCAAAAAGATTAGAATTGTGTCGATGTCCCAATATTTATGGACCTGACTGTATATCTTTTCCCTGGTCTTAACATAATACCAAATTAAGCCCTGAAAACCTGTACCTGCCTTTTCAGTAGGAACTACTACCAGAAGCATGCTTTCTTGCGCTGAGATCCGCCAGCACCCAACAAGCCCTTTCTCTACATTCTCTGACTTCTGGAGTTGATTAGAGACTGTAAACAATGTTGTTTATTGCATCAAAGTGTTGTTTGCTACAAGTCATTTGCCATTTAATCTTCTTCCAGCGAGGCTTTAAATAGACGGAAACACAAACATCGGATTGAAGTGGAGCCAGAGTTCACTGTACATTGGAAGGAAGACGCTCCTTTACAAAGACGCCACTGGCAGAACTCCTCGTGATAGGCCGTCTGTGACTTCGCACTCAGCTGAAGAAAAACAGTGTCCAATAACGGGATATGGCGGTCATTCTGATTGCTATATGAAAAGTGGGGCACAGAAAGGACGGAACATTATAAAATAGGCGCAGTAAATTCCTAAGTCTTAAACTAGTTGTAAAACCTTATATTTAGTTTTATAAAACACTATGTATAATAAACAGTTAACATTTTTATTTAACCACTTCAGCCCCGGAAGGATTTACCCACTTCAACTTGCAATTGCGCGGTCATGTGAGTCTGTATCCAAACAAAATTAACATCCTTTTTTTCCCACAAATAGAGCTTTCTTTTGGTGGTATTTGATCACCTCTGCAGTTTTTATTTTTTGCGCTATAAACAAAAAAAAGAGTGACAATTTTGAAACAAAACAACTATATTTTTTATTTTTTGCTATAATAAATATCCAAAGAAAAACAAACACATTTCTTTATCAGTTTAGGCCAATATATATTCTTCTACATATTTTTGGTAACAAAAATCGCAATAAGTGTATATTGATTGGTTTGCACAAAAGTTATAGCGTCTACAAAATTGGGGATATATTCATGGCATTTTTATTATTATTATTATTATTGTTTTACTAGTAATGGCGGTGATCAGCAATTTTTAGCAGGACTGCGACATTGCGGCAGACAGATCGGACACTTTTTTGGGAACATTGACATTTATACAGCCATCAGAGCTAAAAATAGCCACTGATTACTGTATAAATGTCACTGGCAGGGAAGAGGTTAGCATTAGGGGGCGATCAAGGGGTTAAGTGTGTCCTAGGGATGTGTTTCTAACTGGGGGGAGTGGACTGACTGGGAGTAGAGAGAGATCGCTGTTCCTGATTACTAAGAATAGCAGATCTCTCTCTACTTCCCTGACAGAACGGGGATCTGTCTGTTTACATTGACAGATCCCTGTTGTAGCTCTCTGAGGAGCAATCGCTGGTCGCCGGCCATGCACACCGGCTCCAGAGTCGCGCCATGGGCACGCGCGTGCCCTATAGCCCTTAAAGCGACTCGTGCTGGGAGGCCAAACTGCCGCCGTATAATGACGGCGGCTGGTTGGCAAGCAGTTAAAATACCATGTTTACCATTTTTTTTTAACATCCTTTGTTGAATATCACTGCAGCTTTCCCTGTGCAGCCATGTGACAATGTAGATGTACAACTGGTAGACAAGGACAGAACGTTGTCACCCTATTACAGGAAGTACCCAGACAAGGAACTTCATGGCAGGATCACCATGTTATTTTAATGAAAGCTGCTGTATAACCCCTTGTCGTCCAAGGTTTGTTTATAAACATCCTGGTATTCAATGGGTTAGCCTGGTATATAGTTTGTAAAAGTGACCTTGCTGCAATGGAGGGCGAAGCTGACAGAGGTCTGATGGATTCCTAATGTTTCCATGAAGGCGCTGTCATCTGTCCAAATGGGTTTGTTAGCCCCCTTGTGATAGCAATAATGTTAATTAAAAATAAATAAAAGTATTTCATGTAGCAGGCATGTTGTAATGCAATTTTTCCTTTTGGCCACAAGATGGAGACAGAGAGATGCTGACTGGTCCTTCCAGAAAAACTCAGATACACAGAGTATACTAGGAAAAAAGGGGAGTTTCAGGAAGTGCTGGGGAGGGGGGTATGGAAGAGAGGGAAGTACTGAGGTAAAAGAAAGAGAGAGTGCTGACAGGAGACAGAGGAGATTGCCTAAAAGAGAAGGAGATACCAAGGCTCAAAAATTCCTTTGCTGGGACACAGTGACACTTAACAGTGAGGAGAGGAGGAGTGTGTGAGGGGAAGGAACTGAGGTGCCAGAGTGAGGAGAGAGACACACACTGACTCCCGGGGCTGTGTGCCCCAATGGAGAAGGAGGGATATCCTGAAGCCCGGGAAAAGGAGAGACGTGAGGAGAGTGAGAGATAAACGCTGTGAGAGGGATTTTTGGAGCTGAGGGGAGAGAGAGACACACACTAACATCAGAGAGTGTGTGACCTATTATAAAGGAGGGAGAGCTGTCTGAGGAGAGCGGGCTGAGGTACCAGCATCAGGCTAAAAGAGAGAGAGCCATCTAAAGGAGAGAGAGCGATCTAAAGGAGGGAAAGCTGTCTGAGGAGAGCGGGCTGAGGTACCAGCATCAGGCTCAAGGAGAGAGAGACACACACTGACACCAGAGAGTGTGTGACCTATTATAGAGAGAGAAAGCCAAGCCTTTCCAGAGACTGCCGAGAGAGAGAGAGTGTGGTGAGGTGACCAGACTGTGTGGTGGAACTCCACCAGAGAGAGAGAGAGAGAGAGAGAGACTCGTTTTTCCTGAGACGACCGGGAGAGCGCTGTAAGTAGATAGAGGGGAGCCAGGATAGGTGTTACCCACACGTCCTGCCACCATTAAGCTAAGGAACCCTGATCAGTGACCCAAGCAGCACCCAGCTCAGTGGAGACGACCCACATCGTTTCAGGGATTGCGATATCCATCCAGGTATCGGGTCGGCCGCTGCCTCTTCACCTTGTGAGTTTTGCTACCAGTCATCTCGATCGGCCCTCAGAAGGGGATCCAACATCGCTAGGAGCATCGGGAGCATGAACCAGCACCTGGGATTTTCGTTGTGTCATCGCACAGAGGATTGGTGAGAGGGTGCAAACCCAACATCCTTCTTGACACCATGCTGACACTGCATGCAGACACCAATTTCCCTTTTTAGTGTCAAACAAAGCTTTTTTGGAGCCGCCATCTCTAGTAGTTTGCCCTTTTAAATCTCTACCTAAGGGAACATTCTAGAGGATTACTGCTCCATGCAAGCTTGTTTAAACCTACTCTTTTAAAGCAAGGGCCCCACTGTTTGCTAGCAGAAGACACTAGTATTCTTCACCTCAGGACTCGCAACATTACAGAACTGTGCTTACTGTACTTGTGTAACCCTTTTCTTTTTGTTGTGTGTTTGCCTCTCAAAGGTGTTTGTGGCCCAGAAGGAGCTGAGAAGTTGACAAGTCTTCTCTCCTCCCTCTCAGTGCCTGTGTTAAGGGCATATAGATTACTGTGCCTTCTATACCTGCAGTTGCTAAATATTGAAGGTTGTCTTTTCTAATATATTAGCTATTTGTAGCAAGGTTTAACAGTGTTGTAAGTTTCCATATGCTTTAAACCATGCTAATATATTCAACTTGTTTATCACTACCAGGTGTGTGTCTATTTTTGTTGATATTCCACAGCCAGGATAACGGTATTTACTTCTCCTAGTCTCAGGTGACATTTCTCCTAATCCTGGTCTGCCATTTTACAACTGCAAGCCACATATCCAATACCCCTCCCCCTCTGGCAACCACTGCAATCCACTCGGTTTAATTTCTATCCCCCTGCTTCCTCAAAGCAGCCCACCAATCTCATGCTCCCTTCGGAACACCCGCTCCATCTGTAACAAGCTAACATCTATACATGACCACTTCATCTCTCATGGCATTAACATACTTGCCATAACCGAAACCTGGCTTAAAAAATTTGACTCAGCTTCTCCTGCTGCCCTCTACCATGGTGGCCTCCATTTGACTCACTCCCCCAGACCCAATGGACAGAAAGGAGGTGGAGTTGGATTCCTTCTATCCCCACAAAGCACCTTCCAAGTCCTTCCTCTCCCTCCCTCTCTATCCCTCTCTTCTTTCGAGATGCACTGTATTCGTCTGTTTTCTCCCATTTCTCTGAGGATTGCAGCAATTTATCGGCCTCCTGGACCGGTATTGCGCTTTCTTGATGACTTTGCTGCCTGTCTACCCTACTTTCTCTCCTCTTAAATACCCACTATCATTCTTGGTGACTTCAACATTCCTGTCAATGTTAACAGCTCAACTTCTCAACTTAACCTCATCTTTTTACCTAACCCAATGGACACATACTTCCACTTACACAAATGGTAATACCTTTGACCTTGTATTCTCCCATCTTTGCCATCCTGGCAACCTCACCAACACCCCCTTTCCTCTCTCTGATCAAAACCTCATCAGTTTCACTGCATCCTTGCCTCCAACCACCCATCCCTCCGAACAGCAATTACTTGTAGGAGCCTTCGCCACTTTAACGCTTTTCTTCTCTATTCTGCTACTGACCACCTATATGACATAATTTCTCCCCTGTCCTGTCCTGACCTGGACACCTCTGTCTACAACAGTTCACTCTCATCATCACTAGATGCACTTGCTCCTCTAAACACGTAGAATCAGGCCCCAACCATTACAACCCTGGCAAACTGACAACACTAGAAATCTCAAGACATGTGCACACTGAAATATTTTGTTTCGGAATTTCGTTTTCGTCTGAAAAATAAATTTATTTAGTTACTCCCGAAATTGGTTTTTCTTTATTTAGTTTTTCGTTAAAAACTTGCATTCGTCCGAAAATCGAAATGAATTAAGGTCGAATCTGTCATTAAAGGCTTATGGTGTCTGTCGAATGTTCAAAGTAGATTCGACGGAGCAGCTAAACTGTACGACGTCGCAATCGTACATTCCGGTCGAAATTTCTGGGATGCATTTGACTGGAAATGTACGATAGCAGCATCGTACACTTTGTTTAGCTGCTCCGTCGAATCTTCTAACTTTCGACAGACACCATAAGCCAAAGATTTCGTTTCGATTTTCGTTTCTGTGTCGAATCTTCATCGTTCATGCTCATTGGTCTACTCTGCCCCAGCAGTCAGCCAACCAAACTTTCACATTCGTTTCTCAATCGGAAGTGCAATAGCGGCCGCAAAATCCGACGCTGTGAGTGTGTCTGGCTCAGATATGGAGAAGGACGCTCCTGGGCCATCTATGGAGGCAGCAGCAACATCCCCAACAACACCAGCATCCAAAAATGGGCGCAGGAGGGGGACACAAGCTGTAACCTGCAGGAAGCGTAACCTTATGTGGACTCACATTGAGTCCCAGGTCCTTGTAAGGGAAATGCTTCCTTGCTGGATGCAGCTGTGTGGCCCCCGCTCCAGGGGAACCACTTCGGTGTGGAAGCGGGAGACGTGGGAGGAGATCTCCAGGAGGGTCGAGGAGACCTATCACCATCGGCGTGACCCGACTGCCTGTCGCAAATAATTCAGCGACATAAAACGGTAAGTAACGTGTCTGATTATTTATTTTTTTTTACATTTTAACCACTTCAGCCCCGGAGGTATGGCTGCCAAATGACCGTGCCACTTTGTGCGATTCGGCACTGCGACGCTTTAACTGACAATTGCGCGGTGGAGTGACGTGGCTCCCAAACAAAATTGACGTCCTTTTTTTCCCACAAATAGAGCTTTCTTTTGGTGGTATTTGATCCTCTCTGTGTTTTTTTGTTTACTTTTTGCTATATAAGTATCCCCAACAAATATATAAAAAACTATTTTTTTCCTCAGTTTAGGCCGATATGTATTCTTCTACATATTTTTGGTAACAAAAATTGCAATAAGCGTTTATTGATTGGTTTGTGCAAAAGTTATAGCGTCTACAAAATAGGGATAGTTTTATGGCATTTTTATTAACAATTTTTTTTTACTAGTAATGGCGGCGATCAGATTTTTATTGTAACTGCGACATTATGGCGGACACATCGGACACTTTTGATGCCATTTTGGGACCATTGTCATTTATACAATGATAAAAGCTCCAAAAATGCACTGATTTTACACACACACACATAAACATATATTATTGCTATCACATGTGATGTCAGTAAAGTTAAGTGAAATTTTTTTTAAAAAGGAATAAATAATTGTCAATTTATCCTCCCTCCTGTAAAAAAACAAATTTGCGCATAGGTGTGCCTAGCCTACACATGAAAGCATAGTTTGCAGTTGCACATGTTATATATTATCGCCATGATCATTTTAAGAGGAATATTTCCATGCCCGTTATTTGTTCTTAGTTAGTTATCACTAAACTGAGCAGTAAGTGCTTTTAAGTTCCACTTGACCTGACCACCTGTAGGTTGCGCCCCCTTTCTGACCAGGCCATATTCTGCTATTTAGCGCGTTGCAGCTTTAAACTGCACGGTCCTGTGATGTACTACCCAAATGAAATTTATGCTCTTCTCCCGCCACATATAGAGCTTTTATTGGTGGCATTAGATCACCGCTGGGTTTTAAATTTTTTGTTATTGAAAAACAAAAATGTTATATATATGTATATATATATATAAGTGTTACGGTGGCTGGACTTAACCAGCTTGCGGACCCGCCATATGTTTACTTACTATGGGGGGTCTACATCCACAAGTGGGTTAATGCTTTGCAAAAGAAACAAGAAAGGAAATTTTACACTATACACAGTTCACTCAAGCGCGTAATAGAAAGGTGGACTGGAGTGGACACAATGGACATTTACTCGGCACAATCCCAATCCTGTCTTTTATTATTTATTGTGCACCAAAAAAGCATACGTTTTTCTTACAATAAATTTGGTTAATAAATAAATGTGCAAACCTTGTGCTACATGAAAAAATGTGCCTAATCCAAAAATTCCATTTGCATTGTTTCATTCTACGGGTTCATTCTACATGTGTTTCATGTGTTGATGTCATTTTCAGATTACAATTGTAGTTTAATTGTGGAACCCGTTTCTCTTCTCTTTTTGTTTTGCAGTTCCATAGCACGTAAGCGCAGGCAGTCGGGGCGCAGAGGGAAGCAGGTGCCTCTCCTCCCCCATGAGAAGGAGCTCTTAGCAGCTGTAGGGGAGGATGAGATAAGAAAGCTGCTGGCTCATCAAGGTTGGTGTAAGCATTGCATTGTGTGCAGGACATTTTTTTTGTCAAGCATGCGACGCGACATAGTCATTTACCATGGTGTGTTTGATTTTATTTAAAGATCGTCTCCAGGCCCAGCGCCGCCGAAGGCAGAGGGCGGAGGAGCAGGAGTCCTCCACATCATCAACGTGCAGTGAGTACTGTAGTAGTGACACTAATACAGTGGTCCCTTTTCCATTTGTCCAACCTTCCATTGTTGATTCCAGTGTCATTGCTTCTCGCTCATGCAGTAACAGGTAGAGCCTCTGCAACGCTCTGTCAGGTAACGCAAGCGATTGCGTAACTTACGTAATCTGACAGAACGTCGCGGCTCTGAACTGAGGTGCCTGATCAGTGGCGGTGCACCTAGCACTCGCCGGCGCTGCTGGAACCAGGACAGGTAAGTGCCTCGTATTTGTTTTTTTTTAATGATTTTTTCTAAATGGTGAATGCATGTACCTGCCTTGTAGATAAACGTTAGTGACCTGCCCTGTATTGCCATGCTAATGGATAATTAATTTTATCTATTTACACTACAGTATATTTATTTACGTTTATTAACATTCATCATTTCTCCTTTATAAATAGGTGTCATCCAGAGGGGGAGACTCAGGAGGAGGCTGAGGCAGCAACGCCCACATTAAGTTAGTATAATCTTGCTGGTATCTGCTGAGTGATCATACATGTTTCAATGTTCTTGTACTAATGTGTGAGATTGTTGTACACTGCAGATTGTAATGTTCTTTTCTATCATTAATTAACAGCTACTGAGGCTGAGCAGGAGGTGGAGGAGACCTGCCCTGTAGAGGCTGCTGGGGATGCGGCAGAACAGCCAGATGCGGCAGATCCAGTGAGTAAGCATAACTTTTTTTGTATTTTCCAGGCAAATATAGTATTTTAAATATGAAAGGCTGATGGCATACCTTGTCTAGAATAGCTTGTGATTTATTCTGCAAGACTTCGGTTTAGCTGGAATTATTAATTATTAATTATATTAATATATATTAATTATTAATTATATTAGTTCCCATCTGCAGCTGATTCCAGTCTTCCTGTTAGCGTGACCTGTGGTTGTGCTGTTAGCGTGACCTGTGCTTGTTATTTCCTCAATGTCCCTGATCACGCCACCATCTTGCTGCAGTTCAGATTCCCAGTCTGAGCCAATCACTGTTAATCATTGTGAATAACACAGCAGGCTGGAGGGGGTGTGCCAGAAAAGAATCTCCAGCTATTGGCTGGCAGTCCCTGGACATGTTCAATCTCTGGCATGCCCCTAATGCATGCATTAACACTTTTCTCATGATGTTATACCTGTTATACCTCCTAGCCTAGACCAGGAGTGAGTAACCTACCTAGCCTAGAACAGAAGTGTGGCTTATTCAACAATCAGTGGCCTTACAAAATTATCAACTTTAAAAAGTAGCCTGCTATATTTTATTAAACAACTTTTTATTAGGTCATCCCAAATGCAAATGGCTTGAATGGCTTCTCTTTGGTGAGTGTAATGTTAAAAGCTGGTATAGCTGATATGTTTTTCTGCAAGTGCAACTGATCTTTCATATTTGCCAAAGTCAGTCAGTCTGGATGAGGTAGATTAGTTAGCACTTAGGCGTCCATTACACCTTAAGATTTTCTCCAGCCGCCCGTGCGACCAAGCGGATAAAATCTTTGGGAGATTCCCCTTTACACTGCTCGATGTATAGAGAGGAATCCCTTTGTACTCTGGCCGGGGAGGACACTCAGCTCCGCCCCGGTCAGAGTACAGTAAAGTAGTACTACACCTTCCTGCACAGCTCTGCAAACTTGGTATGGCGCAGCGAATTGACACAGACACCACTATCTCCTACACACAAATTGATTAGATGCATCTCACTAAATATCAAAAATGGAAAACTGGTATGGAAGTGAAAACATCTCAAGATGTTACATGATTGTCTACAAGGGCTGGGAGATCTTTGCCTTTATATAATGTTAGGGTGAAGATGCCATGTGTATTGTATTATCTATCTATCTAATGTATTTTCTTTTCTTCACAGGTGAAGTCTTCATCCTTCAACTGCACCCTGTAGACGAAGGCCTGGATCTGCCCGCGTCTGGTTGGACTGGCTGTCCTTCCTCCCCAGTGGTTTCTACAGGGCATGTTCTCCTCCACCCTTCATCAACATCCCCCCACCTGGACAGTGACAAACCCATTGGTGCCTCCTCCCCAGTGCATCCTTTTCCACCCGCTCCAGAACAAGTACACATCCCCCACCCTCCAGAGCCACATGTAACTGATTATCTGCGGCGCATTGTGGAGGTCCAAGAGAGACAATTTGCAGTAACCCGTAGGCTGTGTCGATCTTTGGCCCTCCACAATCGCCTTGCAGCTCCGTCACTATGTGGCTCTGGAGAGGTACCAATGTAGCCTCAGGAGACAACTGGAGGCTACGCGGTACCTTGGTGACCAGTTGGCTGGGATTAATATGTCCCTACAGCGACTGGTCACCAGGTTGGGGGAGAATGTACTTTAATTTTTTTTTTATTTTAATTTTTTGTTTGTTTTGTTTATGTTAAAAATAAAAAAAATGTGTTCAGAAATAATTGTTTTCTTGAGTTTTGCTTTCCTTGTTAGATTTGTGTGATGTTTATCTAAATGAACTAGTCCATATATTGTTACTAACTTAAAAGAGGCCTTATAATTGTAGTTTTTCTACATTTAACCATCAGGCTGAACTTAGAAAATTGATGAGATTTCTCTCTACACTATTTCAATCTGCAAAGGGTAATCCCATGTATTGTCCAGTCACGCCGTTCAGCTTTCCCTCCACCAGAATACACAGCAGATAGTTACAGCAGGGGTTACTATACAGTCCTCAACAGTTCACAGGACATAGGTTGCAGGCTTGCAATTATGAGGGCAACAGTTAACCGGACAGAGGTTCACAGGCTAACACAATCACAAGGGGCAACAGTTCAAAGGGCAGTGTCATGGTTATGCAATAGAGTTTGTCTGTCAGCATACCTGTCTTCATGTGTTCTTCTCTAGAGACCAGCTGACCCTCACCTGACTGCTTTTGTAAGCTCTCCTCTAGCATGGCTCCACCCCAGCTCCTATCAGGGAACCCTATATTAACCTGTGCACTGCAAGCCAGCAGTGCTGATCAACCATTGTGTGTTAGCTTTCGTGTGTACTGGTTGTGTTTCCTACGTCTGATTCCAGTTAACCGACTTTGGCCTGTTCTCTACTATTCCTGTCTGCTCGTGACCCTGACCTTTGGCGTGTCCCTGACAATCCCTGTTTGCCTGTGACCCTGAACCTTGGCATGTACTCTGTTGTCCTTGTCTGCTTGTGGCCCCGACCTTGGCTTATCCCTTACTTGCTTGTTGTTCCAGCCTGCTGCCTCTTTCCTCTTCTTCTGTAGTCTACTGTGAGCGTGAGCTGTGAGACCCTGGGGGCTGCGACCTAAAGCCAGACTGCAGCGCAGTCCATCCTCACCATTAGTGGCTCTGGTGAACACCTGCTGGCTCTTAGACTCCGAGCCCTGGGGAATCTATGCTCTAGCTCCCAGTGGGATCTGTGTTAGTGATCCAGTAGACCTGCTTCCTGAACCTCCCAGGGTTTAATCCACAGCAGTCAGTCCTAGGGTCCATTACCTAGCGGTGCACTTCCGATTCCTACAGAGTGCATCTGTCACCTAGCCTCAAGGTGACCTGACAGGCAGTCATCATTTCCAGGGCTTGAGTAACATGGCAGCAGAGTAGATTACTCACTCACACTGGTGACTTTGGACAATTGCAGATGGTCATGAAACAGGCGGAGGATCAGAGAGGGCTCTGGTGTCCCCAGGGTCAGAGATGGTAAATGGGAGGGGTCCTGGGCATCTGGATGCCGCTCAGCAGTGACCAACTAATCTATCTTGCATAGAATCACGTTTCCAACTGTATGCTTCTTTGTGCTATGTTGTGTTGGTAACATATTCTGATCCTTGAGTTGACAGTCTCTCCATCAAGAGGAACTGTCATGCTGTTGAGGTCATCTTTAATCATTGTCTCTTATTTCCAGACCATCAAAAAAAAATGGTTAAATTAGCACATGTTGCTATTTGTATTTACAAAGACCGCAACACGTGAGCAGTAGCGCCACGTCAAGGCTTCAACCCTTGCTACTGACCATTCACACAACATTCATTCATGCAATCACGCACACTCTAGTCACTCTACACAACATTCATTACAAAAAAGGGTGATGGAAGGAATAAAGGGAACAATTTGGATTGCTTAAAACAATATAATTCTATTTAAATTTGGGGTCACACCAAAGTCAAGTAGACAACTGCTATTGTGTCAAGTGGTAAGAAAATAATAAAAATGATTTTCCTCAAGATTTGGATGGTTCCTCTGAGTCCCATCTATCTTCACTGTCCATTCACACAACATTCATTCATGCAATCACGCACACTCAAGTCACTCTAGTCCCATCTATCTTCACATGGTAACAATGATTCAGGTCTCACAAGTTAAGGGTAGGGTAACCCAGCTTGGGGAGGTTAAATTTGAGGAAAGTTATTTGTTCCATCAAATGGGGTGTTACTTGTGAACGGTGTGGATTAAGGATATTCCCAGTAATAGAGAAAACTCTCTCACTTTGCACAGTGGTTGGAGGACAGGATAGTAGTTGCTGGGCAACCAGGCAAAGACCAGGCCACAAACTTTTCTTACCATCCCAATAGGTCAAAGGGTCCTCTGTAGGAAGCAAAGGTGCTTCATATAGGTAGGCCCTGACCATTTTAGAGGCACTGCTCTCCTCTCGATTACCTGCTGCTTGACCTGCATCCACCAGATTGTCAAGTGCCTCTACCCAACATGCACACGCTCCACTCTGTTGTTTTTGAGTGATGGTGCCAGGCCTTGGAATAGCAGACATGGCAGGTGAATCTTCCAAACCGGCCTCATCCGTCGTACATCTCTGTTGCTGCAAATTCCGGACCCTTTCAATCAATTTTTCTTTCCAGTAGGAGAGGCTGTTGTCTCTGAGTGCCAGTTTACCTTTGATCCTGGGATCACACAGGGAAGCCAGCCATGAGTTCAGGGATTTTGCGGACACGGTCATTTAGCCGATCTTTTAAGTTAGCTTGTAGCTTTCTGATGAAAGACGCTACATCGGCATGAAGTGGGCTGCCACAAACAGGCTCACTGTTTTCTAGAAACGATCCCATCTTATCTATGAGATAGGTAAACAAGGGTATGACCTGTCCTAGGCTGGCATTGCTCTGACTCAAGTTTTCCGTCACATTCCAAAAGGGTTTTAAGACATAAACGAGCTGCCCAATTATACACCAGTCATCACATCCCAGTGTGGAATCAATCCCGATGCTGTGGCGGGATGATAGATTGTGGATGGCTGTCTTTTGCTCCAAAATGCGTTCCAGCATTTCCAGGGTATAGTTCCACCGGGTGCTGACATCTTGTTTCAGGCGATGTATGGGGAGCCCTGATTGTTCTTGCTCCTCCCTCAACAGTTGACTAGCCCCTACACTGCGATGGAAATGCCCTGCAATCTTTCTGCAAAGGTCCAAGATTTGAGCAATCTTGTTGTTTTTCTCCACTGGGATTGCACCCTTGACCTCTAAATGCAGTATGTGTGCAGAACAGCGCACACCGACAAAAGATCCATCTTGGAGAGCTTTAACCATGTTTAAACCTCCGTCTGTCACAATGAACCCAACAGAGACATTGGTGACTGCCCGCTCTCCAAACCAATTGGCCAACATTGATCTAATTGCCCGCAATATGTTGGCAGAGCTGTGTTTGTCATCACGGACTTCTGTGTGGAGCAGGAAAGCTTGATAACCCTGCTGGTCTTGCGCTGCAGACCTGCTTCCTGATGGAGTTTGAGCTCTTACACCAGTGCCACCACCAACAGGCTCAGTGACCTGCCACCAGTGTGCAGTCAAAGACAGGAAAACGTGTTGACCGCTGGGAGCTGTCCACAAATCAGATGTCAAATAAATTGTCTGACCCTCGGCTTTGGCCATTTTTTCCTTCAATAATCCAACGCACGAGTGGTATAGTGCTGGAATAATCTTTCTGCTGAAAGTTGTTTGTGCAGGAACAAAGTATCGTGGAGCAAGGGCATGCTTGAGCTGTTTAAACGGCTCCCCTTCAATCATGTGAAAAGAGGCTCCTCCAACAGCAATGAATTGGCCAATGAGGCGGGTGATCTTGTTGGCCTGCTGTTTTGACATGCCCTTGGAACTAAAGCCAACAAAACTATCGATGGTAGGCTGATGATGTCCTTGGGAGGATGAGGAGCCTGATTGGGTCTGCAGTGGAACTACTGCACATGGACGGGTTGTATTAATTGAACCTTCTCTATTGCCTCCTGTGCTCTGAGTAAGTGGTGTGCTTGAGGAGGTACCACCAGTACAGTCAGAGTCCGTTATGCTGCTTCCTGCGCTACCATCTTCTTTTTCTGCCTCTGCCCGCAGTAGAGTGGTGGTAATTTTTAAGGTGTAGGTTCATACCAGCATTGGTTAAATGACCTAACTTTTTACCCCTACTTACTTTCTTCCTACACAATTTACACTTGGCAAAGAACCCGCCTTCCAATGTTTGAAAGTATTTCCAAACGTTGCTGCGGTGGGATGCAGCCCCTTGACAATGTTGATATCTATTTAGGGCTGATATAGCTGCAGCAGGTAGCACACCAGTGGTGGAAGCTGTTGCCACTACAGTTTCACTTGGTGAACTAGAACTAGTGCTGCTAATGGCAGGGGTGCTGGGGACTGGGAGGTCAGTGATATCATCACAGGATTCTTCCATAATAACAGAGGGAGAAGGGGAGTTAACAGCAGATGAAAAAAGTGGACTGCTACCTGTCCTACTCCTTACAGAATATCCCTCTTGCACTTTCTCCAGGTCAAGCTGTAAGTCCTGTGGGCTAAGATTGTATAAAACATCTGCAGTGTTTGGGGAAAGAGGAGCATCACATTCTAAATCATCTTCTTGGGCCAATGAAGAAAAAGTCTCACACTCTGTCTCTGCTGCTGTCTCCCTCAATTGCTTCTTTGGGGAGCTGGGCAGTGGCACTTCTAGTGTGATTGGTGGTGGTGACTGTAAAGGCAACTCCACTTTACTAGGTTTCTTGCCTATTCCATAAAAATATGCAGCCATGACACCTGTAGAAGTGGAAGGAGGCACTGCACTGGCAGTGGAAGTGGCAGCAGATGTTGGTGGTCTGGCAGGAAAAGTAATATTAGAAGAACTGGGGGTGGTGGAACTAGCTTTGCTGGTGGCACTGGCGGTGACACCCACTGCTGTGGACGGCATGTTGGTGGCGGCAGAAGTGTCAGAGGCACTAGTAGCAGAGACCTTGCCACTTTTTTTAGCAAGGCGTCCACCGCGACCGCAACCACGACCACTACCTCTACCAGCCTTCACTTTTACGTTAGAACGGTACATTTCTGAACTTTACAGCAACTGCAAGTCAGAAAATGGACTGGAGTGGAGATAGGGTATATAGAATCTCAATCTATAAATCACCCCCCACCACAACACGGGCAGCCTCTGAGGCTATCACAACACTAGCAGCAACAATAGTATCACTAGTCTATCTATCAAGTTCACAACACAGAAGTAGCTTGCTTCACTACTGTTCTGCTGCTGTGCTTAGCTTATGCTCAAATGAAATAGTTCAGGTTCTCTGACAAAGTGACAATTCAAACGGACCAGCTAAGATTCACTGTTCTGAAATGAATCAGCGTGTCTGTCTCTCTCTGCTAGCAAATCGTAAGTGAAACTAAGTTGGCTGTACATGCGGTTCTAGCTATTTTACTGCCCCTCCTCTTTGGTTACAATTGGCCAATAACCATCATCATCATCATTATTTTTATTATACTTAATTTTTCTCTCTACGTCGAATCTTTTCTCTCTATGTCGAATCTTTTCAAATAATCTTGGACTACTATGGTGGATAGACTATAGCGTTAAGGTTAGGCACATTCGACCACACGTTCGATAGACATAAATTGTTATTGTTAGCGTCATGTCGAATCTCCTATCTATATCGAACTGTTGTCGCAACAAAAATGAAAATAAAGCATTTGTTTATGTCGGATCTTTCGTTTTTCGGAATCTGCGCTTTCGTTATCGTTTGTTAAAACGATAACGAAAATACCTGAAATTCGGACGAAAATGCATTCGGACGAAAACGAATGCACATGTCTAGAAATCGCAAGAGACATTGCCGTGCTCTTGAACGACTGTGGCGTAAAACCAAATGACTGCCAGACTTCACCCTATATACAGTATCTCACAAAAGTGAGTACACCCCTCACATTTTTGTAAATATTTTATTATATTTTTTCATGTGACAACACCGAAGAAACAACACTTTGCTACAATGTAAAGTAGTGGGTGTACAGCTTGTATAACAGTATAAACTTGCTGTCCCCTCAAAATAACTCAACACACAGCCATTATTGTCTAAACCGCTGGCAAAAAAAGTGAGTACACCCTTTAGTGAAAATGCCCAAACTGGGCCCAAAGTGTCAATATTTTGTGTAGTCAACAATATTTTCCAGCACTGCCTTAGTCCTCTTGGGCATGGAGTTCACCAGAGCTTCACAGGTTGCCACTGGAGTCCTTTTCCACTCCTCCATGATGACATCATGGAGCTGGTGGATGTTAGAGACCTTGTGCTCCTCCACCTTCCGTTTGAGGATGCCCCACAGATGCTCAATGGGGTTTAGGTCTGGAGACATGCTTGGCCAGTCCATCACCTTTAATCTCAGCTTCTTTAGCAAGGCAGTGGTCATCTTGGAGGTGTGTTTGGGGTCGTTATGTTGAAATAGTGCCTTGCGGCCCAGTCTCCGAAGGGAGTGGATCATGCTCTGCTTCAGTATGTCACAGTACATGTTGGCATTCATAGTTTCCTCAATAAACTGTAGCTCCCCAGTGCCGGCAGCACTCGTGCAGCCCCAGATCATGACACTTCCACCACCATTCTTGATTGTAGGCAAGACACACTTGTCTTTGTACTCCTCACCTGGTTGCCGGCACACACGCTTGACCCTATCTGAACCAAATAAGTTTATCTTGGTCACATCAGACCACAGGACATGCTTCCAGTAATCCATGTCCTTAGTCTGCTTGTCTTCAGCAAACTGTGTGCAGGCTTTCTTGCACATTATCTTTAGAGAAGGCTTCCTTCTGGGACGACAGCCATGCAGACCAATTTGATGCAGTGTGTGGCATATGGTCTGAGCACTGACAGGCTGACCCCCCACCCCTTCAACCTCTGCAGCAATGCTGGCAGCACTCATACGTCTATTTCCCAAAGACAACCACTGGATATGATGCTGCGCACGTGCACTCAACTTCTTTGGTCGACCATGGCATGGTCTGTTCTGAGTGGAACCTGTCCTGTTAAACCGCTGTATGGTCTTGGCCACTGTGCTGCAGCTCAGTTTCAGGGTCTTGGCAATCTCCATATAGCCTGGGCTGTCTTTATGTAGAGCAACAATTCTTTTTTTCAGATTCTCAGAGAGTTCTTTGCCATGAGGTGTCATGTTGAACTTCCAGTGGCCAGTACGAGAGAGTGAGAGCGATAACATCAAATTTAACACACCTGCTCCCCATTCACACCTGAGACCTTGTAACACTAACTAGTCACAAGACACAGGAGAGGGAAAATGGCTAATTGGGCCCAATTTGGACATTTTTACTTAGGGGCGTACTCACTTTTGTTGCCAGACATTAATGGCTGTGTGTTGAGTTATTTTGAGGGGACAGCAAATTGACACTGTTATACAAGCTGTACACTTATTACTTTACATTGTAGCAAAGTTTCATTTATTCAGTGTTGTCACATGAAAAGATATAATAAAATATTTACAAAATGTGAGGGTTGTACTCACTTTTGTGAGATACTGTAAATCTGCCCTTCTAAAACACAATTCCTGCCTCCATGTTGCCAAACAAGCCTACTTTGTCTTTCTTATTAATACCTTGTTATCCAGTCCCCGTCGGCTCTTCTCAACCTTTAACTCTTTGCTTCGTCCCCCAACCCCTGTACCCACTAACTCACTCACTGAGCCAGAGATTGACGATCATTTAAAAGACAAGATTGATGCAATTCGTGAGGACACCCCCACTGTGCGTACATCTTCCCCACCCAACATACCTTGTCTAACAGCACATTCAACACTCCTCTTTTGAATTGGCTACTACTGTAGAGGTTACAAAACTTTTCTCAGATGCCCACCTAACTAATTGTCCCTTGGATCCTGTTCCCTCACAACTACTACGGTCACCCTCTTCTTCTATCCTATGCTCCCTCACCCACATCTTCAATATCTCCCTCTCTGGTGGCACCTTCCCCTCCCCTCTAAAACATGCACAGATCACTCCCAAACCTAAAAAGCCCTCACTGGACCCCACCAACCTGAACAACCTAAGACCCATCTCATTGCTCCTATTGACCTCTAAACTTCTAGAACGCTTAGTCTATAACCGTCTTGGCTCCTACCACAGTGAAAATAACCTTCTTGACCCCTTACAGTCTGGCTTTCGCTCGCAGCACTCCACGGAAACTGCCTTACTAAAACTCACTAACAATTTACTAACTGCTAAAATCAACAGCCAGTACTCCATACTCCTACTACTTGACCTCTCTGCGGCCTTTGATACTGTTGACCGCCCGCTCCTTCTCAATAAACTACATTCCCTTGGCCTCCAAGATTCTGCTCTATCCTGGTTCTCTGCCTATTTATCAGAATGCTCCTTCAGTGTTACCTACAATTCTGTCTCCTCTTCTCCATTGCCCCTTTCTGTGGGGGTCTCCCAAGGCACTGTTCTTGGACCCCTTCTCTTCTCTATCTACACCTCCTCCCTTGGTCTCTTGATAACCGCCCACGGCTTCCAATACCACTTATACGCCGATGACACCCAAATCTATCTGTCTACTGCTCACTTCATTCCTTCAGTCGCCTCTCGCATTACTAACTTACTAACTGACATATCAGCATGGACGTCGCACCACTTCCACTAAATCTCTCTAAAACTGAGCTATTATTATTCCCCCCACCCATGCCTACCCCTTCATGACTTTTTCATCAAAATCAACAATGCAACCATCAGTCCCCCCCCCCCTCACGCCAGGGTACTAGGTGTAATCCTAGACTCTGACCTGTCATTTCAGCCTCAAGTCCAATCGTTGTCAAAAGTTTGTAGAATTCACCTCCATAACATCTCTAAAATTCGCCCCTTTTTAACAAATGAAACCACCAAGCTCCTCATTCACTCCCTTGTTATGTCTCGCCTTCACTATTGCAACTCCCTTCTGTTTGGCCTGCCTCTCCTTTGGCTATCCCCTCTTCAGTCTATCATGAATTCTGCTGCCAGACTTATCCACCTTTCCAACCGCTCAGTGTCTGCCAACCCTCTCCTCCAATCCCTACACTGGCTCCCAATCACCCAGCAAATTAAATTCAAAATACTAACCACAACATACAAAGCCATTCACAACTCTGCCCGAGCTACATCACCAATCTTGTCTCCAAATATCACCCAAATCGTCCTCTTCGCTCTTCTCAAGACCTTCTACTCTCAAGCTTTCTCGTCTCCTCCTCCCATGCTTGTCGCCAGGATTTCTCCAGAGCCTCTCCCATCCTGTGGAACTCGCTACCTCAACCTGTCCGGATATCCCCTACTGTTGCTACCTTCAGGCGATCCCTGAAAACTCATTTCTTCAGGGAAGCCTATCACGTCTCCAACTAATCTTTTACCACTTCCATCAGCTCATTCCCCACATTTACAACCTTTTGTACGACCTGCCCCACCTATTTAGATTGTAAGCTCTTCTGAGCAGGGCCCTCCTAATCCTCTTGTATTTTATTGTATTATAACTGTATTGTCTCATTTTAAATTTGAAAAGCGCTGCGTGAACTGTTGCCGCTAATTAAAACCCGTATAATAATTACACAGAGCAGGTAAGTATAACATCTTTGTTAGTAAAGGCAGATTTTTTTTTTTTTTTAAATATCACTTTAACATAGTTTTTATCATCATATTTACACCTTTCTCCCTACTGAGTGTTCTAAAAGCCACAGGTTAAAATGATGTAATCTTGACATGACCCTTCATTGACTGTTCTAGAAGTGTCTGTTTATAAACCAGTCATCCATAAACTTTAAGTACCATAACCTTTGGCCCTACAGGGCCATTTATCTCTGTACAGACTGACTGTGTCAGTTTAAAAAAAGTCTGAGATCCTTAAATTAGATTAGCTTTGACCCGTCAATGCCCTTAACCTATATGGTATTTAACTATGATGGCCGTTTGTTCACATTTGGCTCACCAGAGGTGGACAATGCATGTTAGGAAGAAATATCTGGTCAACAAGCCTGTATGTGTCCAGTCCTCCTATGTTATTATCAAAGACAGCCATAGCATGACCAGAGGTCTCTAAACACTGGAATGCTCACATCAAATTTAACAGTATCCGTAATTTGACAATAACACTATGGCTGATGTACTTAACTAAACTATTTATAGGACATATAAAGGCATTAATTTGTTATATTATTTTTAATTACATATGTAGCGCTACCCCTGGTTACTGATCCCCCCTATTCCTGCACAGCCAGGCAACACACATTTTCAACTTGCATCCAGACACAAGAGAGCAGTCTGTAGGTTTGTTTTTGTTGTTTTATTGGGGAAAACAACTTGGATAGGGTAAGGGATTATGGGATGCCCATCTTGACTTGAAGAACAGGTGAGGACAAACTTCCTTCTCTATGTACACAAAAATGAAGAACCTGATCCAGGATCCAGGTCCAGACCCGGATCCTCTCCCAGGCCACATGACAGTAATGTCAGCACGCCTTTCACCTGACTCCTCTTGCAGGTCAGGCTCCAGGATATTTAAGGGCTGATCCAGCCACCTTGCTAGTGCGTCTGCCTGGAGATTGGCCAGATTCCCTCAAGTATGCAGATTAGGACCTCCTACCCTCCACCCACTAACTTCCAGAAGCTTATTCAAGCTTCTAGAACCAGGGGGAAGCACCAGAGACCTGCCCTGTAGAGCCCTTCCAGCCTGACCAGGAGTAACCAGACCCAATTACAGACTCACACAACTACCATGAGTCAACAAAATAAATTTACCTACATTAGTTGCGCACTAGAGGGTGATACACTCACGCTGCTCATAATTTTCATTATAACCTGTGAAATAGGAAGCCCGGAGCAATATACAAAAATAAGCGTAGGGCGGGCATGACAGGGTTAACAGGGGAACTTGGTAAGGAGAAGTTAGTTGAAAAGGGGCGTGTGATTGGCTAGTTTAGGGTTGGGGGTGGAGCAGAGTTTATTTAGCTGTGGGAGAGATCCCGCCCCAGCTCAGTTGTGTGGAGAGGAACAAGCGTGCAGCATGGCAGCGGTGGAAGATCTGTTTGCCCGACTGAAGGCAGAGGCAGCGTCCAGAGGGCCTGGATGGCTGGAGGGTCGGTTGGTGGCGGCGTTGGGTGAGTCGGACTCAGCGGCCCTGGGAGGAGAGAGCGCAGTTGTGAGAGGCAGGCGATCCAGGCCGCCTACTCGCTTCTCGCCCGACGTCACGAGGTCCCTCCCTGGGAAGTTACAGAGGCTTAGGACGAGTGCGGTAGGCCGGTCTCTGGGCCTCCCGCGAAGCGGGTAGCTACACGGAACGGGGGGGTTATAGTACGGCCACCCTCCCTTCTAATATGGCACTATGGGACTGAGGAACAGCGGGAGAAGGCGGGTCAGGTTGCTGCAGGGCCGCCCGCGAAGACGGCGGCGGCACAGCACAGAAACACGGAAGCGAAGGCGGCACAGCACAGAAGAGGACAGTCTAGCAGTCCCCGTCCCCCACGATCGGTACATGCAGGACAGCAGGGCAGGGCGGGTCAGCCTGTTGCAAGGCTGCCTGTTAAGCGCACGGCGGTGCAGGCGGTGGGGAGGGGGGGCGTCAGCCAGGAGTCGGCCAGGGCGGCGACAGTAACACGGCAGATAGGAGAGCCAGCAGTCCTCTTGCGGATGCTGGTGAAGAAGGTTCAGGCTCGGATAGCCAGGCCCCAGGCCACCATACGGCAGGGGCGGGTCTACAGCGGAGGAAGAACGTGGCCGCAGCAGCCGGTCACTCGAATACGGTGGTCGGTGGCCCCAAGCGGAGAGACAGGCAGGGGGGGGACACTGGCAGTGGCTGCGGGCGGCACTGCCCGGATGAGGTCGTTCGGCCAAGAAAGGTGAGCAAAAAATCGGCGGGCGGATCTTCAGCGCGGAGGAGGAGGGAAGGGCACAGCAGATCCTCGGCATCCAGTGACGAAGCGGCTGGAGGGCCATCAATGATCGGTGAAGAGATGGGTGAATACAGATCGGAAGGTGAGCTGTCGCAGTTGGACAGCGATGGGCAGCGAGAAGAGTTGGTGGCGGTGGAGACGGGACCCTCGGCTGGTGGACTTCCTCCCAGGCAGCGGGGTAAGAAGAATTGTAATGATACATGTGTTGTGGGGTGTGTTGGGGGGGCGGGGGGTAGTGGGGGAGGGTGGGGCTCAGCGGGGCGGTCGGTAATGACCGTGCCTGTGAATCCGGCCACGCAGGTAGCAGACCGCGCATCGGCGGATGCAGGGCTACAAGGGTTTGTAACGGGTTTGAAGGAGTTATTGAAAAGGTTTGAGCCAGGGCCAAGCGGGAGTCAGTCTCCGGCGGCGGCATGGGTTGACCCAGGGGAGGGGCGGGTGAGCCGAGAAGGCTCGGTCCCAGACACCGGGACTCCTTCAAGGCCCATTGAGGAGCAAGCGGCGCCGGCGACTGTGGTCGCGGGGGTGGCAGTTCAGGCGGAGGTTCCCAAGACATTCGAAGGGGCAACAGGCGAGGGTGCGAAGAAACAAGACTTAGTGCGTTTAGCAGATGCTGCAAAATGTGAGGTGTATGTGTGCTTTGAGGGGCCGCTAGGGGCGCATTTGAAGCTAGACGTGAGGGAAAAAATTTGGAAAGGGGAGTATGTAGAGATTTTTTCGCTCTTACCCCTGGAGAAGTTTAATTTGGATAGAGTTAAGCCGGAGGATAATAAAAAAGAGGATGAGGAAAAAAGGAGGTATAGGCTGATACCCAGGACGTTTGCGAATTGGCTACAGGCTTTCGCGATCATGGCCAGTGTGATAGGGGAGAAGAATCCTGAGCACTGTTCGGCATTGTTTTGCTATTTGGACGCCGTGGGAGAAGCTTACAGAGTCTACGGGGGCACGGCATGGCTGCGTTACGATGAGCAATTCCGACAGCGGAGGGCCATTCGCCCAGCATTGAGGTGGGATCATAAAGACATCAATCTATGGATGCGCCTCATGACTTCGGCTAGGCCGACGGGTCACTTTTTTCAGGGGGTGGGGCGGTGGATCAGCCAACTCCGGACAGTCGGCCACAAGAAAGAAAGGGGTTTGTTGGCAATTTAATGAGGGGTCCTGTAGATTTGGAGGGTCGTGCAAGTACAAGCATGAATGCTCCGGTTGTGGGGGGGGGGACACCCGGTGTCACAGTGTTTCAAACATGGAAAGGGCCATGCCGGCGAGTCTGTTAAAAAAGGGGACAACGCCGGTGAAAGTGGGAAGGATGGAGCCCTTCCTCGATAGGTACCCTGACAAGGTGGCAGCGGGGTTGTTAGCCCAGGGTTTTTCAGAGGGGTTTAGAATCCCTTCGCGCTTGGTCGATACACCACCTCTGGCTCGGAATTTGAAGTCAGCTCTGCTGCATGGGGACGTGGTTAGGGAAAAGTTGCAAAAAGAAGTTAGGTTGGGCCGCATGAGTGGCCCTTTTGCGGAATTACCGATTCCGGAGTTAGTGGTGTCCCCGCTAGGTGTGGTGCCGAAAAAAGAGCCTAATAAGTTTAGGTTGATACACCACTTGTCATACCCAAAAGGGGGGTCAGTGAATGACGCCATTGACCCAGAGGAGTGTGCGGTATCTTACACGTCTTTTGATGCAGCGGTATTTTGGGTTAGAAAGTATGGGCAGGGGGCGTTGTTGGCAAAGGCGGACATAGAGTCGGCCTTCCGTTTGTTACCGGTGCATCCGGAGAGTTTTCGTTTATTGGGTTGTTGTTGGCAGGACGAATTCTATGTGGATCGTTGTTTACCTATGGGGTGTTCGATATCCTGCGCTCTGTTTGAAAAGTTTAGTTCCTTCATTGAGTGGGTAGTTCGGGACGTCGCGGGATTGAACTCTATCATCCACTACTTGGACGATTTTCTCTGCGTGGGTCCCCCTGGATCGACAGTCTGTGCGGTCTTGTTGGCGACGTTGGAACATGTTGCGGGAAAATTTGGCATCCCGCTGGCCCCGGAGAAGACGGAAGGTCCAACTACGGAATTGAGTTTTTTGGGTATTATTCTAGACACCAAAGCGATGGAGTGTAGGCTACCCGAGGACAAGTTGACGGCGTTGCAGGAGGAAATTCGGGGTCTAATCGGAAAGAAAAAAGTTCAACTAAGGGAGTTACAATCATTACTAGGTAAGTTGAACTTTGCGTGTCGAATTTTGCCTATGGGGAGAGTATTTTGCAGGCGGCTGTCTGCAAGTACGTCGGGGGTGGTTTCGCCAAGACACTATATTCGTTTGTTGAAAGCTCACAGGGATGATCTGAAGGTTTGGCACACGTTCCTGGCTAAGTTCAATGGCAGGGCGCTGTGGATGTCAGGGCCAGTGAGCAACTTTGATCTGGAGTTGTTTACAGATGCGGCGGGGGCAGCAGGTTTCGGAGCCTTTTTTCAGGGTAAGTGGAGTGCGGGGCCATGGCCACAGGCGTGGAAGGAGGCAGGTCTGCTGAAGAACATGCTCCTGTTGGAACTGTTCCCGGTGGTGTTAGCAGTAGAGTTATGGCGTGAGTTGTTCAGGAATTTAAAAGTTAGGTTTCATGGTGACAACTTGGGAGTGGTGCAGGTGATTAATAAGGTTTCGACGGCGTCACCGCCGGTGATTAGGTTACTTAGACACCTGGTCTTGAGATGCCTACAGCTAAATGTGTTTATATATGCTGTGCACCTCCCAGGAGTGGAAAACGTAGTGGCTGATGCACTGTCTCGCTTTCATTGGGACAGGCTCCGGGAGTTGGCGCCTGGGGCGGAGGAAGAAGGTGTCCCGTGTCCAGACTGGCTGTGGAAGATTGCCTTGGAGGACTAACAGACTGGATAAAACGGTCAGTGAGCGATACGACGTGGGCTGCATACAACAGGGTATGGCAGGAATGGGTATCTCTGCTGAGACAGGTGCAGGTAGGACAGGAAGAACGGGATCTACGGTTGTTAGTTTTATACTTCGTTTCCAGGAATTTAGAAGATGGGTTGTCGGTGTCGGGGATGGAAAAGAAGTTGGCAGGTTTGGCGTTTTGGTTGAAATTTCAAGGTTTGCCGGACTTTACGAAAGATTTTTGGGTCAGGCAGGGTATGAAGGGTTATAGGCGGGCCAAGCCGGGGAGGGACTCCAGGCGGCCTGTTTCGTTCCAGTTGTTGGGTCAGTTAGTTGGATGTTTGGACAATGTTTGCTCGACTGGATATGAAGTGGTGTTGTTCAGGGCGGCATTCGCATTAGCGTTCTTTGGTGCATTTCGGATTAGTGAGTTGGTTAGTCCCTCAAAAAGAGTAAAAGGGGGGTTGGGGGAGTCTGACGTTCGATGTGGGGAGGACAGGTTGTCCATATTAATTAGGAAGTCAAAAACGTATCAGCGGGGCAAGGGTAAGACCGTGCAGGTTTTTGCGTTGCCCGGCTCTCCCTTGTGCCCAGTTAAATTGGTGAGTGAGTTTGTAGCTATACGCCCGGGGGGGGGGGAAGCCCCCTTTTTAAGACACCAGGATGGCTTGTTTTTTATCACGATTTCAATTTAATGCAATTTTCAAAAGATGTTTGGGGGCATTAGGTTTAGAGGGTGAAAAGTTTTCATCCCATTCATTCCGGATAGGGGCAGCTACGGAAGCGGTCCGGTGGGGATTGGATGATGCAGCAGTAAAGAGGATTGGGAGATGGGAATCCAGGCGGTTTAGGTCCTATGTTCGCCCACAGTTATTGATGGTTTAAAAAAAAAAAAAAAAAAAGAATAAATAATAACATAAATAATACTATTATGGGAAAGACTGTTAATCTTGTTAGATGTAATGCGGATATATTGAGATATGTGGTGATTGTTGATAATTTGTGGGAGTTATTGATGTATTGGGGGTCTTTTTTGTTTGTGTTTCTTTTGCAGGTCGTCAACAATGCCTGGTGTGGATAGTGGGCCACTCGTATGTGTGTTGGGGGGCCAGGAGAGGTGATGCCAGAAGGGATGGGAGACAATTGGGGTTTTCCAGGCAGGAAGTGTGTCTTAGGTGGTTTGGGGTGCCAGGTATGCTGTGGGGTAGGACGGAAGCAGAAGTTAATAAGTTTGCACGCCTGGACAGAGCGCCGGACGTGTTGCTGTTACATGTAGGGGGTAATGATCTAGGGTTAAGGTCAATGTTGGACTTGGTCAAAGACATCAAGTTCGATTTCTGGCAGCTCAGGATGTCTTTTCCACACATGCTTATTGTGTGGTCGGACATTGTGGCGCGTACAACTTGGAGAATGGCCAGGTCGGTCGCTAAGATCAACCGGGCCAGGAAGAAGGTCAACAAGGAGGTTAGCAGTTTTGTAGTGAGAAATGGAGGCCTGGCTATACGGCACCTGGAATTAGAGGTAGATACATGGAGATATTTGAAGAGCGATGGGGTACACCTGAATGATGTGGGGATTGATTTGTGGTCATTGGGCCTGCAAGATGGGATACAACGAGCTTTGAGGGTGTGGCAGGGCACACAAGGGTAAGGTGTTACCCTGGTGTGTGCTGTGGCATGATGTTGGTCTTTGCGGGTGAAGGATTAAACCCCAGAGATTTAAGAGATCGGGACCCATCGCTAGTATGAGGCCCGTTGGTGAGATTTCAGCTAACAAGGGTTTTAGCTTGAATTGGTTATTGGGGCACGGCAGGCTATTGGTTGTTTGTCTCCGAGCTAGCTTGTCAGCTGGAGGCCTAATTTTAGTATAGTACCGCAGTGCCTGAGTGTTTTGGAGTTTTAAGTTTGGTGGGTTTTTCCCTGCAAAGACCAACGGGATTTTGTAGGAAAAAAGGATGTTTCAGGTGTTTACAGGATTATGTTACTGTTGAGTTAAATTATTATTATTATTATTGGTTTATGTTTTAATAAAGATTATTGGCTGCTACGGCCAATATTTTACTCCATATGGTCGTGGTCTCAATTATTGGGGTAGAAGGTTGGGTTATGCAGTGATGGGAGTAGTTGATAAAAGGGGGTAAGCAAGTGTCATATGTTATACAATAGTCAGGACAAAAATTTTAAAAACGACACACATTTTTACCTATTTTACACATGACGGTTTTTTTAAAACATTTAAAATGTTCTTTTTTTTTTAATGAATCAATTCTTTGAACAAATTGTATTGCACTGTGACACCTTTAACTATCACAGTGTCTCTCTCTGTACAGGGCACAGTGACAACTGAAGATAGAAGGTTTGTATGTAAACCATAAACAAATATATACCGCGCTGTCTATAAAAGAAATTAAAAATAAATAAATAAATAAAAAATAAAATAAAAGCAGCCAGCACAGCAGTGGATAAAGTTGAAAAAATGACAAATTGGGTGAAATGTGCAGCGCTTATGTGATCATATAAACCATAACAAATAATATGAGTACAAAAAACATGAATAATAAATGATGTGCTCTAAAATACTCCAATACTCTGTTCAGGCTAGAGCAATGTTTGGATGTATTGTATTTTTTTTTTCATTTTTGCTGCCAGAAGGGCAATACTGTGTGACTTAGTGTATTAATATATATGTCCTTATGACAAACTGCGCCATGTTGTAGGTTATATACACCAGACATACAGAACGTGAGGCCCAAAAAAATTTTAAACTCCTCCACTGTTAGGGCTCTCCATTCGTAGGGACGAGCATAAGAGAACGTTGGGATGCTTGCAATAAATTGTTGGGCATATAGGTTGCACTGGACAACAATAGATGCAAGCATGTCCTCAGTAAAAATAAGGTGGAAAAAGTCTATCGGGGAAAAATTTTCTGTGTCCACCTGGACTCCTGACTGGGCAGTGAAAGGGGGAACGTTAGCTTCCCCTGAATTAGGTGGCAGCCACAAGGGGTTTTGAAGGGAATAGGGAAGACTGGCATGGGACCTAACCCTTTGGGCCTGAGGTGACACCCCACTGGTACATGGCCTTTGCCGAGGTACTGCGGTGCTGGTGGATGGCACCGAGGTGCTGGTGGATGGCACTGCGGTGCTGGTGGATGGCACTGCCTCCTCACCAGTACGCCTTCGTCTGGTGGGCGGACTCTCATTCTCCTCCTCTGAGGCTGTCAGTGTACCACTGGACAGCTCCTAGTCCACGTCGTAGTCCACGTCAGACTCAGAGTCGGAAAATGAGGAGGAATCCGAAGCGGAGAGCTCCCCGTTGCTCTCATCGCCCGCAAGAATACTGTACGCCTCCTCAGCTGAATATAATCTTCTAGCCATTGTTGGTGATGACAGAAGGCACTGATGACAAGTGACACTGATGATAGCTGGCACTCTTACGTGGCACTGATGACACTGATACGTGGCACTGGTGACACTGATAACAGATGGCACGTGCACTGACGGGTGATACTGACAGATGGTATTGACAGGTTGCACTGACAGGTAGCACTGACAGGTGGAACTGATGGCAGGTGGAACTGATGGCAGGTGGAACTGACGGCAGGTGGAACTGATGGCAGGTGGAACTGACGGCAGGTGGAACTGACGGCAGGTGGAACTGATGGCAGGTGGCACTGACGGCAGGTGGCACTGGCAGATGGTACTGGCAGATGGCACTGGCAGTTCTGACTGACAGATGGGACTGACAGATGGGACTGACAGAGGCACTGGCAGATGGCACTGGCACTGGCAGGTGGCACTGGCACAGGCAGATGGCACAGGCAGATGGCACTGGCAGATGGCACTGGCAGATGGCACTGGCAGATCTGACTGACAGATCGGCCTGACAGATGGGACTGACAGAGGCACTGGCACTGGCAGATGGCACTGGCAGATGGCACTGATATGTGTGTTGGCACGGTGTATGTGTGTTTTACTCACAGTAACTCTCTCTCTTTAGACAGAGATCGCTCTCCCTCCTCACACGCTGTCTCTGTGTGAGGAGGGAGAGCCGGCAATGAGAGATGATCTCATATGTTTACATTTGAGATCATCTCACATTGGCAGAGCGATCGCGCTGAAAACGGCTGCTATGATTGGCTGTTTTCAGCGATCTGTGACTGGCTGTGTCCAAGGGACACGGCCAGCACAAAACTTCCCCCATGCGCGCCCGCGGGAGCGCGCAACGCGGAAGTAAACAGGAGGACATCCAGGGACGCCCTCCCAGCAGATAGCATCCGCGCTGCAGCCGTCTTTCGGCTATAGCGCGGGCGCGAAGTGGTTAATAATAAATAATAATAATAAAACGTTGTTATTATTATTATTGTTATTTATTATTATTAATTCATTACGTTCCATTCCATTTTTTCGGATCATTCATAACTTCGGATAAATTTGTAAGTGTTACGTTCACTAACAGCCAAATTTGAAAGGAAATTACAATACATATAATTTAAAAGTTACTAGTAATTACTAATGCCGCGTACACACGGTCGGACTTTTCGTCTACAAAAGTCAGACAGCCTGTCCGACAGACTTCCGGCAGACTTTCGGCGGACTTTCGACGGACTTGCGGCGGACTTTCTAACGAACAGACTTGCCTACACACGATCACACAAAAGTCCGTCGAATTCTTACGTGATGACGTACACCGGACTAAAATAAGGAAGTTCATAGCCAGTAGCCAATAGGTGCCCTAGCGTGGCTTTTTGTCCGTCGGACTAGCACACAGACGAGCGGATTTCGGGGTCCGTCGTAGTTACGAAGTAAAGATTTGAAGCATGTTTCAAATCTAAAGTACGTCGGATTTGAGGCTAAAAAAGTATGTTGAAAGTCCGGAGAAGCCCACACACGATCGGATTACCAGCCAGCTTTAGTCCGTCAGCGTCCGTTGGACTTTTGTAGACGAAAAGTCCGACCGTGTGTACGCGGCATAATAGTTAAGTTATTATTAGTTAACTATTATTTCAGATTTCCGAATTTTCGAATTTACAAATTTACGAATTCACTAATTTACTAATGTACGAATGTACGAATGTACATTCGTAAATTGCGAATGTACCAATGTACGAATGCCCAAATTTACGAATGTCCAATTTTATCGAATTTACGAATATTCGGGAAAAATTCGTTAAACGGGTTTTCGTTAATTCTGATATTCCTGAATTAGCGAATTTGTCAAAATTCGTTAAACAAATTCGGAACGAAACGATGCCTAATAAACACGTGAGTGTATTTCCTTTGCTTTTCATGTATTAAAATTTCCATACGGAGTTACGCTATATGCCTTCCTCTTTCTTTTAATGGTGGGGCTTACTGCCTATATCTACTGAGTTCATCCATACCTTACACCTGAACATATAGTGCATATATTGGCAAGTGGGTGACTAAAACATTAATAGCACAATAACAGCTTCCTAAAATTAAATCAAAAAAGTGCAATGTTGCACTGTACGCCTGGAGAGATCACAATGCCTGTGAAAATGCAGTAAAGTGTCCAGTGCTAACAATGGGTGCTCAAAATTGTCTAAAGACATAAATACAGTCCAAAAAAAAAGGTGACTTGTGCAACAGCAAAATCTCCAATGATTCATCAATCTTCAGCGTGCCAAACAGTGCGATAGTGCAAGCAGCAAACTGGATTCTAAAGTCAATCACTGGTGGATAATGGCCCCTTACCTCATTATACTGAGGTTACAACATAAGTCAGTCACCACTTATGGTAGCTCTTATGGAGGTTGGTCCTGGGTCCCGGACTATGTCTCTATATGCCTCAGGTCCACAGGGGGCATGGCAGCCGAAGGAGAGACAAGGATGCCATATAGTGTAGTATTTAAAAATATAGACTTTATTCATAGATAAAATGAAGGTACTCACACAGTGAAACGGCAGAGGGCGCATATAGCCAAACGAGCAGCGAGCTTGTACACTGCTGACAGTGGAAGGTGCCTGTCCCTACGCGTGGCGTCACGGGTCACGTGACTTCATCAGGGGACCCGTGATGCCACGTGTAGGGACAGGCACCTTCCACTGTCAGCAGTGTACGAGCTCGCCGCTCGTTTGGCTATATGTGCCCTCTGCCGTTTCACCGTTTCGTTTTATCTATGAATAAAGTCTATATGTTTTAAATACTACACTATATGGCATCCTTGTCTCTCCTTCGGCCGCCATGCCCCCTGTGGACCTGAGGCATATAGAGACATAGTCCGGGACCCAGGACCAACCTCCATAGGAGCTACCATAAGCGGTGACTGACTTATGCTGTAACCTCAGTATAATGAGGTAAGGGGCCATTATCCACCAGTGTAGGATTGCTGCATGAAGAGGACTGACCTATACACTTCACACTTTTCACCCATTCAGGTGATTGACTTTAAAATCCAGTTTGCTGCTTGCACTATCGCACTGTTTGGCACGCTGAAGATTGATGAATCATTGGAGATTTTGCTGTTGCACAAGTCACCTTTTTTTTTGGACTGTATTTATGTCTTTAGACAATTTGCACCTATTGTTTGCACTGGACACTTTACTGCATTTTCACAGGCATTGTGATCTCTCCGGGCGTACAGTGTAACATTGCACTTTTTTGTTTTAATTTTAGGAACCTGTTTTAGTCACCCACTTGCCTATATATGCACTATATGTTCAGTTTGACACTGCATGCCTTTAAACCACTCATGTTGATGGTATTATTGCAATTTTCTATAGTCCGGATAATTTGACCCAATTTATTTATTTATTTATTTTTGAGACTGGGCACAGTATATCTATATCTTTATTTTCTCATAATGTTGTTTGAGTTTAACACACACCTCACGCTCAGGTCAGGCGACTAGCCCCTGACTTATCAACACTGTAGCACGGTTACACTTATGCATTTGTTTATCTACCTGGATTAGCACAGCACCACATCCACTTGCTAGCTTACGTCTTTATTAGGGGCCAGGTTGGACCCTATCCGGTGCAAGCGGCTTTTCCCCTTATCACTATAGTTACCACATGGTAGCACGGGAATAATACACTTTACATTGCATACCTTACACCTGTTCGGAGGTCCATCTGGAGGTCATATCTGGATAGAGCATCTGATCCCCTTGGTATATTATACCACAAAGCTTGAATGACACATTAGGTGTACACCTATTTGAGTTCAATCCCTCTGATAAGCAGCTTCTGATGTCTTTGGTGGTGGATCTACTATCAACTGTTATTACATCATACATATTTGAAGTTAAAGACTGTCACTATATCATATCCACATGTGGTTGAGGATTATCATCACACATGATTGAAGCTTGTCACTGACTTTTTTCTTTTTTGGACATCACACGTCCCAGTTCCTCTGTTTATAGACATCACATGTCATAATAGAGGACTGCTTGGAGTATTTTTGAGCACTTCATTTATTATTCACGTTTTTTGTACTCATATTATTTGTTATGGTTTATATGATCACATAAGCGCTGCACATTTCACCCAATTTGTATGTAAACCAGCCCTTGTGATTAACAGGACTGGCTGTCATAGTGATCACATGATCTGGAACCAGATTGATTGGTTCCCAATCATTCGTGTGGACCAGTAGCTGTCAGAAAGGTTCTTATTTTAGAGCTAGGTGCGTCAATACTTTCTATATTGCATATTAAGAAAGTCTCTATATATTAAAGCAGAACTCCAATATATACTTTTTTTTCTATTTTTTTATCCCCTCTTCACCCTCAAATTAAAAGAAAAGTGCTCAAGTTTTACTTACCCTCTCCACACTCCAGCCCCCTCCCCATCCAGTGCTGCCAGTCCTTCTTCAGATTGAACAACAGTAAAGTTGGCCATACATGGATGGAAATTCAGCAGGGCACAGACGAATTTTGATCCATGTATGAGCAGACCGATCTTCTTCTGTACAACCAACCTATCAGGTTTTTCCTGATTGATCAGTGTATTCTGATCCGGCAGAAGTAGGGTTGTCTCGATACCGATACTAGTATCGGTATCGGCACCGATACCGAGCATTTGCCCAAGTACTTGTACTCGGGCAAATGCTCCCGATGCTTCCCCCGATACCTTGACTGTCAGCGGTGATCGGCGCGTGGGGGAGTTACAAGCTTCTCCCCCCCGCGGCTTTCAGCTGCTTTAGTGACACAAAGGTGATCGGTGCTTGTAACTCCCCCACACGCTATCACCGCTGACTGTCACCTCATCCCCCTTAGTCCCCCTCCGTTCCTCTGTCCCCCTCCGCTGTCCTGCTCCGTTGCTGTGTCCCCCTCCGTTCCAATGTCCCCCTCCGCTGTCCTCCTCCGCTGAATTGTCCCCCTCCGCTGTCCTGCTCCGTTGCTGGGTCCCCCTCCGTTCCTCTGTCCCCCTCCGCTGTCCTGCTCCGTTGCTGTGTCCCCCTCCGTTCCTCTGTCCCCCTCCGCTGTCCTGCTCCGTTGCTGTGTCCCCCTCCGTTCCTCTGTCCCCCTCCGCTGTCCTGCTTCTTTGCTCTGTCCCCCTCCGTTCCTCTGTCCCCCTCCGCTGTTCCCATCCGTTCCGGCTTTCCGCTGTCCCCCTCTCCTTCTCTGTCTCCTCCGTTCTGCTGTCTCTCTCCGCTGTGTGAATGGATAGAGTCAGCTGACTCTGTCTATTCACATAACTGAAACATTGTAATCTCCTGTGATTACGATGTGTCAGTTTATGAATGGAGAGGAGCCGCTGTCTTCTCCATTCATTGTCAGTGCAGCTGAGGCTGCAGAGAAAGGGACTGAGGAATCTCTATCCTCGGTCTCTTTCTCTGTCTCAAAGGGGAGATATCAGAGGTCTGTTAAGACCCCTGATATCTCACCAAAGCCCCCCAACAGGGCTGATTAAAAAAAAAAATACACACATAGTGCAATAAAGAATAAAAAAAAAATTAAATTGTAAAAAATAATAAATGTAAATGAAAAAAAAAAAAAACACACACACACACCGTTCACCCCCCCCCCCCCCCCGCCGCCCCCCCCCCCTAAAAAAAAAAAAAAAAACAGTGTCACATGACATTAAAAAAAGTATCGGTAATCGGTATCGGCGAGTACTTGAAAAAAAGTATCGGTACTTGTACTCGGTCCTAAAAAAGTGGTATCGGGACAACCCTAGGCAGAAGGCTCCCCTCTGTCAGAATACAATGACACACACATTGAGTGTGTGGATGGGGGAATCACTGGTTGAAAAAAAACATTTTTTAAATGTACGGCCAGTTTAAGTGTCATTTTACTAATTTCCTGGGGGTTTGTCATCACTTACCCTGGGATCCTAAACCACACTGCTCAATCCAGGAGGAAGAAGTGCTGCCACTAAGAAAAAAGAGGAAGGAACTGTGACGTCAGAAGACCAGCAAGAAGACAGTAGTGAAAAAAAGTAAGCATACAATGTTGAAAAAATAATGAATCTTGGGAGGGGACTTTGCAGGAGGTGGGGGGCTGCAGTGGGTGTGCAAAAACCTAAAGCTGGAGTTCCACTTTAAATCCAGAGGGTCAGCATGGACAGGACTCCCCAAATCCTGCTGCCCAGTAACTAAAGACTGAGCGTTAGGTTACCATGTTCACCACCCTTTTTGTCTACTGGGTTGTAAAAACTGTAGACCTTTCAAAGAAAATTGTTACTTATAGGAAGTCAGTTGTTGTGTTCATGTTCACAACATATATTCAAATAAGATAAACTAAGGACAACATAGAGAAAGAGGAAAAAGATCTTGATTTTTATAAGAAACCCACAATGGGGTATAAGCCAAAAACTACATATGCTGCCAAGCAAAACCTCAACCCAATAAGCCCCTGATTTCTGGCCTGGTTTTCAGCTTATACATGTTCTATCTGGCAGCATTGGCTGTTAGCTATGGCAGAGGGGAGGCTGTATGAACGTCACACTGTAATACTGGAACTTCAACCGAGAACCATATAAAAGAGTGTGAAAAATGTGAGCCTTCATCTGTGTTACTGAAACAGAGAAAAAAAAACTTTCATAACTAGCACTCAGCAAGATTTGGCCAATCTACCACATCACCACATAGCTAACCACGCAGGAGATCACATTTGAGAGTCCTGTCGACTGTTAAACTCTATGCTAAGCAAAAATGAAGAAATCTTCTTTTGTTAGAGCATATCTAAACCATAGAACAGAAATTGTATATAATATATCATTTTATTTAGTTTTGGAAAGACTATGGTAGGGTTAAAACCTCTGCAAGTTTATTTTTTGTTTGTCTGTGTACCATTGGAGAGATTTCCATTTATGTTCTGCCCCAGAGATGCAATAGGACGTCAGTGGAAATATCCCAAAGTGGGAGGCATTCCACCCTTATGCCGCGTACACACGGTCGGACTTTCTAGAAAGCTAGGTCCGACGTACTTGCCGCCAGACTTCCGGCGGACTACCGCCGGACTTTCTGAACGGCCGGACTTGCCTACACACGGCCGGACTTTCCGGAATCCGGTCTTCCCGACGGACTTCCAGAATGAACGGACTTTCCCACACACGGACAAGTCCGTTCATTTTGAACGTGACTCGGGTACGACGGGACTAGAAAAGGAATTCAATCTCGCCGCTTTTTTTGGCGAGATTGAAACCTTGCGAGCCCCGTTGCAGGCCCTTAGGTCTGGTATGGAACTTTAAGGGGAACCCCCTACGCCGAAAAACCGGCGTGGGGGTCCCCCCAAAATCCATACCAGACCCCGATCCGAGCACGCAGCCCGGCCGGTCAGGAAAGGGGGTGGGAACGAGCGAGCGCCCCCCCCACTCCTGAACCGTACCAGGCCGCATGCCCTCAACATGGGGGGTGCTTTGGGGGAGGGGGCGCCTTACAGTGCCCCCCCACCACAAAGCACCTTGTCCCCATGTTGATGAGGACAAGGGCCTCTTCCCGACAACCCTGGCCGTTGGTTGTCGGGATCTGCGGGCGGGGGGCTTATCGGAATCCGGGAGCCCCCTATAATAAGAGGGCCCCCAGATCCCGGCCCCCCCACCCTATGTGAATGAGTATGGGGTACATGGTACCCCTACCCATTCACCTAGGTAAAAAGTGTCAATAATAAAACACAACACAGGTTTTTAAAATAATTTATTAAACAGCTCCGGGGGGCGGGGTCTTCTTCCGTCTTCGGGGGTCCCTCCGGTTCATCTTCTCCCGGCGTCCGGTTGGTTCTTCTCCGCTCTCCGGCCTCTTCTCCCGGTGTCCCAGGTCTTCGGCCGGCCCCTCCGCTGTCTTCATGTAGCTCTATTGCCAGCGGAGGTCCGGACTTCTGGGCTTCTTGTCTTCTCGACCACGCCCCCTAAAACGTCACAGTCCCAGCATGCCCAGGGACTGTGACATCATATGGGGGCGGGGTCTCCGCCTATATAAGTCACAACGCAGCCCTCAGAGACCAGTCCAGCCGGAGAGAGCGTCGTGTCAACATCTGGGGGAAGAGAAGAGAAGAGAAGAATAAATTATTTTAAAAACCTGTGTTGTGTTTTATTATTGACACTTTTTACCTAGGTGAATGGGTAGGGGTACCATGTACCCCATACTCATTCACATAGGGTGGGGGGGCCGGGATCTGGGGGCCCTCTTATTATAGGGGGCTCCCGGATTCCGATAAGCCCCCCGCCCGCAGACCCCGACAACCAACGGCCAGGGTTGTCGGGAAGAGGCCCTTGTCCTCATCAACATGGGGACAAGGTGCTTTGTGGTGGGGGGGCACCGTAAGGCGCCCCCTCCCCCAAAGCACCCCCCCATGTTGAGGGCATGCGGCCTGGTACGGTTCAGGAGGGGGGGGCGCTCGCTCGTCCCCACCCCCTTTCCTGACCGACCGGGCTGCGTGCTCGGATCGGGGTCTGGTATGGATTTTGGGGGGACCCCCCTGCCGGTTTTTCGGCGTAGGGGGTTCCCCTTAAAGTTCCATACCAGACCTAAGGGCCTGGGATGCTCCCCGCGCTCGCCGCAATGGGAAAATTTGTTTTTCCTATTGCAGCGAGCGCGAGATGCAGTAACCTGCTCCTCCGTCGTATCTGGTCCGTCGGACCAGCATACAGACGAACGGGCTTTCCGTCAGGAACTGAGTCTGGCGGAGTTACGACGTAAAGATTTGAAGCAGGCTTCAAATCTAAAGTACGTCGGATTTCCGACCGAAACGGTCCGTCGGAAGTCCGATGGAGACCACACACGGTCGGATTGTCCGCCGGACTTGGTCCGGCGGCGTCCGTCGGACTTTTGCAGGTGAAAAGTCCGACCGTGTGTACGCGGCATAAGGATTCCTTTACACTTAAAAATAGATGGTTGGGCCACAGTTCAGATAAGCCCCAAATCACCCCCTTTAAGTCACAAAGGCAGCTTGATGAGATTGTGCAAGTTCCACAGATGAATTGCAGAAGGAAAATGGAGGCCTGGACCCAAACTTCCACTATAGATACAGGATCCATGTAGAAGGTGCAAGGTAAGCTGATGATGCTTCTGCCTACCAGGATGACCAAAGGCTGTTCACAGAAGGCAATTCTAAATCTGGCCATACACTAGTGGAATTTCATTTGTGGCACGTCCATTCAATTTTCTGATGATTAGTGGAGTCAAACTGATGTATGTTTTTTGGAATAGTGATGAGAAAATTCAAAGTAGGACGGAAAATTTGTGAACAATATCTCCTGTTGCAGCTGCTGACATTGATCACAGAGGACAGTAGAGAGAGTACACAGCCCAAAGGAATAAGACGGCGCTTCTTTCTGTGGTGCTAGGGGGCTCTGATCCCAATGGCTGCTCCCTGGCTGATAGCTAGATTTAGGGCATATACTACTATACACATATAGGACAGCAGTGTGCTTTTTGGTAAAGCCGAACTTAACGTGCTTGTAAAACCCTCTCCTATACCCAGTGAAGTGAACAGCCTCAGATGATGCAGAGCTGTGGTGTGAATAGACAAGCTCTCTGCTTATCTATCTCTAAGTTACCTCCCTGACACAAATTTCCAGCTGCTTTTATCTCATGTGTCAGAGAACTTGTCAGAAGTTATCATGCTTATAGCAGAGGTTCGGAGCAGCAGAAAGACACATGACTCGGAGCTTTGGAGAGAGATAAATAAACACTACAGATATATGTGCCCAGGTCAGTTTTCATGAATGGGGTTTACATCTACTTTAAGTAGAACTATAGGCAAAACTTTTTTTTTTCATTTTGGATACAGTATGGGAGGGTTACTTCAGTGATTTTCGGGTTCCAGGGGCATTGGCTAGGTATGGTATATACATAGTTATAAGCACCCTCTAGTGCATAGTAGTTAGTGTAGTAAAATTTGGCTTGGCTAAAAGCCAGGCCTGGGTTGAATCTGGGTCAGGGTTGAGTGACACAGGGAGGCTGGATGACTCATCAAGCAGCATCTCGGGTAGGGTTGCCACATCATCCCTTTAATCCAGGACACACATTAATTACACTGGTTCTGAGGCTGATTAAAGAGGAGTTCCACCCAGGGGGGCCGTCAAAAAAAAAAAAAATTAAAAGTCAGCAGCTACAAATACTGCAGCTGCTGACTTTTAATTGGACACTCACCTGTCCCTGGGTCCAGCGATGCGGGGGATCGAAGCCCCGCTCATTCCCCCCCCCCTCCGCTCGTCGGCGCCGGCATTTCAACTGTGGGCGCCGGGCTGTGGCTCCACCCTCTACTTCCAGAAGCTTCTCAAAGGGTCCAGAAGGCAGGGTAAGTCACCCGAGATTAGGGTTGCCACATCATCCCTTTAATCCAGGACACATATTAATTACATAGGTTCTGAGACTGATTTAATGCAGATAAGGCACCAAGTGAGTTTAATTACCACCTTAAAGTGGGGTTCCACCCAAAAAACAAAACTACCGGTAAAAATTCTAAAAAAAAAAACCAAAAAAACATTTGGATATTTTTTTTTTTTTTCACTTACCTCTAAATGCCTGTTGCTAGGTGGTCCCTCGTAGTCTGCCTGTTCCTCAGCCTGGGCTGGTGACATCACTTCCTCCTCGGCACAGGAAGGGCTCCGCTCTGCTCCCTCCCTCCTGTCAATCATCTGGGACCCATTACAGGTCCCAGGTGATTGAGCGGCCAATCAAGTGTGACAGCGCTGAAAGCTGAAAATTGGCTTGAGCAGGAAGGGAGTAAATGCGTCCGCTAGGCAAGTGGTTAAGGTTTCAGCTGATGGTAAATATTTAGACTAAGGTCCTTTTCGCACAAGAAGTCTGATCAGGTCCGACAGCCGGTTTTTCAATCGGACCCTTCTATTCTCCTCTATGGGCAGTCGGATGTAAACGGACTTGTGTCCATTTTCACCCGGCTACCTCCGGGCCTGATCCGATTCTGCAAAAAAAAAAAAAAAACGGAATGGGATCCATTCCCTTCCATCTGGCTAAATATGGCCTGATCAGACCGGACGGCAGTTGGGTGTATATGAACAGCCCCTCCGTTTACATCTGGCTGCTCATAGAGCAGAGCGAGCTGTGTCCGTGTCTGCTCTGCATAAGCAGAGCGGACACAGACAGACCCATCATCTGGCTGCTCCGGTCAGCTCAGCAAGAGATCAGCGGATGGATCCCCTGCTGAGAAAAAAAATGTATTTGGCCCATGTGAAAGGGGCCTAAGGGTTAAGGTTTAATGCAGATGTGGATGATTTTTTACGTAAATGACTAAATATTTGTTTTTTTAAGTGTCAGTATTGTCATATTAAAAAGATATTCACAATATACTGTTAGCATCAGTGCCATATGCATAAAAAAATAATTTACAGTGGGTGAAACCTCCCATGCTGAAAATGCACCAAGGTTCATCCATAAAATACAACAACCCTAGTTATCACAAGCCAGGCATCTATCCAGAAGTCTCCATTTCAAGTGCTGATGGTTCCCAGGTAGTGTTATGTGTTTGTACTGCTCCATTAATAAGCCCGCGTGTTATTGCAATAACGCAGGTGAGGATCAATGTCTGTCTGATATTCCATGGTAGAGTGGTTGCAGGTGTTCACCCTCCTCTATGTACCAGTATGACTTGCCATTTACCTGGATGACATATGAAGCAAGTGGCTGGTCCCAGCTGGTACAGTAATTAGGAGGATTTTTTTCTTTTCACACAGAGGGTTCACATTACCGCTCTGAATGTTTTCCATCAAAGAATGAAGACATAGGAAAACAACTACTTGCTTTATTTATGATTATAAACACGTTTGCAGTTAACTTTTACCTTTCCGCAAAAATTCTGACATTATCTAAAACCGGCTATAGACGGTGCGATTTTCTTTCCTGTAACCACGGGTTGCAGGAAAGAAAATCACACAAAATCCCCATCAACACAGTCCATATTGATGGGGGAATCCCTCCCGTGGAGCTACTGCGTTCTCCTGGTGGGGGAGTCGCCCCGGCCAGGAGAACACAGTGATTATCGTTAGCGGCTATAGCTGCTGGCAAAAATTGCATTAAAAATCCCACAGGCTGGTTGTACCCAAGTTGATCGATTGATCAACTTGGGTACAACCAGCCTGCCCATACATGGTTTGAATCTTGGCCGGTCCCTGGTCTATGGCTGGCTTTACATTGTAGCAAGTTTAAATGATGAAAATCTGTCTTCATATGCACATACCTCCTAACTTTTTGAGATGGGAACGAGGGACACCTATTAGCAAACTTAGGTAGGTATAGGACACACCCCCTGCCACGCTACCTTAAAGGAGAATTATACCAAAAAAAATGATTTGTTAAACCCACAAGTTCTTTTTTTTATCACTACTATTCCTTTATATTGGCTTTTGAAATTTACAAATGCAGCAATTTAGAAATCAGATGAGAGGTTTACCACTGGAAAACACTTTTTGAAAGATAAAAAGTGCATTTTATATACAACTACAGTGCCTTGCAAATGTATTCACCCCCTTGGCTTCTTACCTATTTTGTTACATTACAGCCTTTAATTCAATGTTTTTTTAATCTGAATTATATGTGATGGATCAGAACACAATAGTCTAAGTTGGTGAAGTAAAATTAGAAAAATATATACATAAAACTATTTTTCAGAAAAAAAAAATGATAATTGGCATGTGCGTATGTATTCACCCCCTTTGTTGTGAAGCCCATAAAAAGCTCTGGAGCAAGGAATTACCTTCAGAAGTCACATAATTACTGAAATGATGTCCACCTGTGTGTAATCTAAGTGTCACATGATCTGTCGTTACATATACACACCTTTTTTAAAGGCCCCAGAGGCTGCAACACCTAAGCAAGAGGCACCACTAACCAAACACTGCCATGAAGACCAAGGACCTCTCCAAACAAGTAAGGGGCACTGTTGTTGAGAAGTAAAAGTCAAGGTTAGGTTATAAAAAAAATATCCAAATCTTTGATGATCCCTAGGAGCACCATCAAATCTATCATAACCAAATGGAAAGAACATGGCAGCAAACCTGCCAAGAGACGACCACGCACCAAAACTCACAGACCAGGCATGGAGGTAACCCTGGAGGAGCTGCAGAGTTCCACAGCAGAGACTGGAGTATCTGTACATAGAACGACAATAAGCCGTACGCTCCATAGAGTTGGGCTTTAAGGCAGAGTGGCCAGAAGAAAGACATTACTTTCAGCAAAATCAAACTGGCACATTTTGAGTTTGCGAAAAAGCATGTGGGAGACTCCCAAAATGTATGGAGGAAGGTGCTCTTGTCTGATGAGACTAAAATTTAACTTTTTGGCCATCAAAGAAAACGCTATGTCTGGCGCAAACCTAACACATCACATCGCCCAAAGAACACCATCCCCATCCTACAGAAACGTGATTGCCTTATTTTGTAATGTACTGCTTTTCAATAAATATCTTTCAAAATGTAAAAAAAAAAAAAAACACCATCCCCACAGTGAAACATGGTGATGGCAGCATCATGCTCTGGGGATGTTTTTCAGCAGTCGGGACTGGGAAACTGGTCAGAGTTGAGGGAAAGATGGATGGTGTTAAATACGGGGATATTCTTGAGCAAAACCTGTACCACTCTGTGTGTAAATTGAGGCTAAGATGGAGGTCCACCTTCCAGCAGGACAATGACCCCAAACACACTGCTAAAGCAACATTTGAGTAGTTTAAGGGGAAACATGTAAATGTGTTGGAAAGGCCTAGTCAAAGCCCAGACCTCAATCCAATAGAAAATATGTGGTCAGACTTAAAGATTGCTGTTCACAAGCTCAAACCATCCAACTTGAAGGAGCTGGAGCAGTTTTGCAAGGAGGAATGGACAAAAATCCCAGTGGTAAGATGTGGCAAGCTCATAGAGACATCCAAAGCGACTTGGAGCTGTGATAGCCGCAAAAGGTGGTTCTACAAAGTATTGACTTTAGGGGGGTGAATAGTTATGCACATTGACTTTTTCTGTTATTTTGTCCTATTTGTTGCTTGCTTCACAATAAAAAAAAAAAATCTTCAAAGTTGTGGGCATGTTCTTTATATTAAATGATGCAAATCCTCAAACAATCCATGTTAATTCTAGGTTGTGAGGCAACAAAACACGAAAAATGCCAAGGGGAGTGAATACTTTTGCAAGGCACTGTATTTAAATGAGACCCAAATGAGGGACAAAAGAGGGACAGAGGGACATTGTTCCAAATCAGGGACAGTTAAGAGCTATGTATACGGGAATGGCAGACATAAGTTGAAGGCATGCAGCATGATGTCTGTTTTGTAAAGCTGAGCATACACTAGTCAATTTTAATTAGAAAATGTTTGTTTTTGCAGCTTTCGTACGATTAATGGTTAGTGGGGGTTAAATCGGCGCTTGATTTCGACAGTAGTGACAGGAAATTTAGAAGTAGCAGGACAGAAAATTTCCAAGCTAAATTCTAAGTGTGAATATGATTTTAATTTAGGAAAAATCCTAAGTATTGTATTACCCATGTTCTAGATGTAGCACCCTATATTTGGTGTGCTAGAGAGAGAGAGAGAGGTTTTTTTCTCTGTGCAGTGTAAGCAAATTGTCAGGCTTGGCTGGCTGCCAAGCCTGTGCTGTTTTGTTTATCTGGGTCAGGTGAGTGACTATGGGAGAGCTGGATGACTCACAGGTAGACCTCTCCCTACTTCTGGAAATTTACAGAAGATTCTAGAAGAATGGGAGTGGAGGAGAGGAGGAGCTGCCTGGAGTATTCATGAGGGCCTTAACCAATCCCCAACAGATGGGTTGGCAGGGGGCAGGCCCCCTCAAATACTCAGGGTCAGCCTAGCTGGGGGCAGTGGAAAATGGGTGTTAGACTGTCTGTGGCCCTTAACTACTTCAATACCGGGCACTTTCACGCCCTTCCTGCCCAGTCCAATTTTCAGCTTTCAGCGCTGTCGCATTTTGAATGACAATTGTGTGGTCATGCAAAACTGTACCCAAAGTAAATTTTTACCATTTTTTGTTCCCACAAATAGAGCTTTCTTTTGGTGGTATTTGATCGCCACTGGGGTTTTTATTTTGTGCGCTCCAAATAAAAAAGACCGAAAATTATGAAGAAAAAACATTTTTCCTAGTTTCTGTTACAAAACTTTGTAAATAAGTACGTTTTCTCCCTCACTGATAAGCACTGATGAGGCTGCACTGACGGGCACTGATGAGGCAGTGCTTATTGGCACTGATGAGGTGGCACTGATGATGTGGCACTTATAGGCAGCATTGAAGGGCACTGATAAGCAGCACTGGTGGGCACTTATAGGCGGCAACTGATGGGCACTGATGGGTGGCAATGATGGGCGGCACTGATAGGCAGCACTGATCAGGAGGCACTGACAGGCAATCACTAATGGGCACAGAGTGCCATCCTAATGGGCACTGATTGGCATCCCTGGTGGGCTCACCTTGTGGTCTCCAGTGGGCATCCCTGTTGGTCTTCAGTGGGCACCCTCGATAGGTCTGCACTGATGATCAATCCACTGATTATCAGCACAGAAGACCCCCCCCCCCCGTCAGGAGAGAAGCCAATTGGTTAAACTCTACTTGTGTCTCTCAGTGGGAGTAGAGGAAAAGCAAATAAACGGCTCTTCCTGTTTACACTGTGATCAGTTGTGGTTAGAAACAGCTGATCACATGGTAAAGAGCCTACGTCAGAGGCTCTTTACCAGGATTGAAGGCGTGGTGTGTCAGACTGACACACCACCGATCGCCTGACAGCATGCCCCTGCTTTCCAGCCATCATTCTGCTATATGGCAGACGGGAAGTGGTTTAGGGTGCCCCTAGTCTGGGGGGGTGACCCTGAGCCTGGGCTCGGGTGCGGAAGGGACCCTTTTCATGACACACAAAGGTGTCCTGACAAGGAGGCATGGGAGCAGGTGGAGGACAGCAGGAGAACACTGCTGGGCAAATCTCCAGGGAGGAAGACAGCCAGGAGGGTTCATGAGTGTGCAGTCAGAGGACTGAGAGGCATGCCTGAGAGGACCGGGTGCAAGCAGTCTGGGATGGACGCAGAGTCAGTCTGGTAGGACTGTGGAGTCTTAGCCAGGAGGGCTAGAGAAAGGGGCAGCTGCAGCTAGGTGGGCTGGCAGTGCCTGAAGAGGTGGTGCTGGGATCAGTAGCCACAGGAGTAAGAGAACTGAGCATTGGGACTTCTTTTTGCTACACAACCAAAGGGGCCCGCGGTCCCTGTCTGCAAAGGGCATTTGCTACAAGTCTAACGGAGCTTTTGTTAGACCATCTAAATAGTGCCAGCTGGTCCTGGGAGTTGTTGTTTTACAAGAATGATTGTTCTGGAGGTAGAAGGAGAAGTGTATATATGGACTGGACTGTATATAGTTGTGTCCCTGAAGAGTTCTGCTATTTGATCAAGTGGGTATCCCATAATACCCTCAACCCTATCCAAGTTCAATCCCCTAAAAAACAAATCTGCAAGGACTGATTCTTGTCTACAGCGTGTGGTGGAAAGTTCTGTGTGCCTGGCTGTGCAGGGTGGGAGATACCAACATTCACCAGCTGTTCTGGGGGGGGGGGGGTGCCATACACTAGGGGTATCAAAACAATGGTTAGTAAGTCACATGTGACCCGTGATCTGGCCCACAGCTAGGGTCAGTTGAATGAATGGACACAGGGAGCTGTGACTCGGCTCGGGTACCCAGATGTAAGGAGCACTCTGATGTAAGGGGAGACTCTGAACAGGCTTTTTCTGCAGCCCACAAATATTTGTAAAATACACAGTGTGGCCCTTGTACTGAAACATTTGGTGACTTCTGTTCTAGACACAAAAGAAGCCTCTCTAATATGCCTGGAATTCCATTCATGTAGAAGGTCTGGATGGAATTTTAAGGGCTTTTGAACAAAATGAGTTGACTCAATGATGCACTGATAAAAATGATTCTGTTGGCTTGCAATTTTAACATAACATCTTTATAATTTTCAACATAAAAATAAATGTTAATTAATTTACTTTGATATTTTAAGCACCTTACTTAATTTTCATTAGTTCTTCAAATACACTGTTTACATTTACAAAAATAATGTATAATATTGAGTAATCTAGACAAAGCTTTTCAGGTATATGCATTTCCATATTCTAATTGAGTTACATTTACTTAAAAAAAAAAAAAAAAATCTTTTAATTTGACTGAAACGTACGAGTTTTGATGCTGTATATTTTAAAGCGTTTGACATCTTTTGGAATTTTGAAAGCCTGCACAAGGCAGTTCCCAAACATTTGAGGCCCATCAGGACAAAAGAGCGCCACCAATGACAAGAATTTTTCCAAGTCACTACAAAGCCATGCAATGCCATTGAAAGGTAAGAGTGAATATTGAACAAATAATCGTTCACATGCTTTAAATTTTGCTTAAATATCATCCAACATGTTTATTTTATTTGCAGATTAATATATTTATATTAATGGACATACGACCGTTGTATACACCTATTAAGACAACTCACTTGTGCGCACGCAAAGTTACTGCATGCGGCAGAACGCTACCAAGATGCAGGGTGAGGGACTGCCGGCTGTTAAGCTTAAAAACTATTTTGTGCCACAAAAATGAATGTTTCAGCCATTTCAGTTTTTGAGATATTGGAATTCAAATTCAGATTACGTAACATCAAGTCCCGCCCTCTTTGCTTCCAATGTTATTAAAATTTAGAAACAAAGATAACATTCGTTTGCACTGCATCTGTACCGATTTGTGCTGCAAAAAAGAACGTATGTGCTCGTTTGGTTTCAGAGATATTCCGTATTATAGTTGATGAAACCTCCCCCACTTTGCACCACGTTATTACATTTTAAAAACAATTATACAATTTGTTTGTGCTGATTTGTACAACAAAAACTTTCTGTTTGTTTGGTTTTTCGAGATATTGAACATTCAACGTTAGATTATGTAACCTAAAGCCCCGCCCACATTGTTATTACATTTTCAAAAACAAATATACAATATTTTTGCTGCATTGGCAGGAAAAACAAGCATATTGGTATAGTGTGTTTTTTTTTTCATATAGCACTCTCATTTTGTATCAGAAAGAATGATTATGGGACCCATTTATGCTTTTAGCCTGAGCTACCCTGAAAACTTAAAATATACCTTTGAGGTTTTTCAGAAGATCTTTTTAGAGCTAGATGTGTAGAATCTATCTTCAAAAGTTCACACTTTAACCGCTTGCCGACCATCCGACCAGCCCGCGGGACCGGCGGATTTAATTCACCCGGCGTCCCATGATCGCGGTATACAGAGGCAGAACGGGGATGTAAACAAGACGATTCCCAATTCTGCCAGATGACATGTCAGATCTTTTGTTCCCAGTGATCAGGGGCAGTGATCTCTGTCATGTCCCAGTGAGCTCATCGTCAGCAGCCTCCAAAAAGTGTTGCAATCTTTCCTTTGCTGCATTGCATTTGTACAACACAACTGGTCCGGTGGAACCTAAGAGATTGTGCATCACTATAATAATGGTATAGTAGCTAGAACAGTTCCTGTATATGTGTTTCTTTAGTGTATGTAGCTGTCTCCCTGGAATTGTTCTTTATTGCAGTGTTCAAAAAGGTACAAAAGGGCATTTTGGGTGAAGGAAAGCTTCATGTGATGGAAGTAATCTGATAAGAAAAACACATTATTTGGTTTCTGTAATGCCGCGTACACACGACCGGTTTTCCCATCGGAATAAACTGTTATGCCTCGTACACACGGTCGGATTTTGTTCGGACATTCCGACAACAAAATCCTAGGATTTTTTCCGACGGATGTTGGCTCAAACTTGTTTTGCCTACACACAGTCGCACAAAGTTGTCGGAATTTCCGATCGACAACCACGTGGTCACGTACACCACGTACGACGAGACTAGAAAAGGCCGGTTCAGAACCAAGCGCGGCACCCTTTGGGCTCCTTTTGCTAATCTTGTGTTAGTAAAAGTTTGGTGAGAGACGATTTGCGCTTTTTCAGACTCGTTTTCTGCCGTTTAGTTTGTGCTTGTGGGTTTGTATCTGCTCTTCAGTGCGTGCAAGCAAGTTCCGCGTGACTTTAAGGAGTCATTGTATTCTTGTTCATTCGTTACTGGTTTTCAGGTCGCTCTTCACAGGCCTTGCTGTTCTTCAGTGCGTTCTGTTACTTCGTTCTGAGCAGCCAACCGTTTTCTAGCCATGTTTTGTATGCGTACTCCTCATAGAGTTCGTGCTGTGCGAGGGCTTGGTGTTGGGGTCCTGACCTTGACACAAGTCCAGTCCATGAACAGGGTGGGGAGGAGTTCATGGACCAAGAATTGGTTGCTTCAGCGTGACCAGTTCTCTCATATGCCTTTGCTCCGTGAGATCCGTGAGAATAATCCTGATGATTTCAGGAACTTTCTCAGGATGACGGACCCTGTGTTTCACCGTTTGTTGGCTTCGCCGACCCCCTATATCAGCAGGCAGGATACCTGCATGAGGCAAGCCATCACTCCAGAGCAGAGGTTGGTCGCTACCTTGCGGTATTTGGCCACAGGGAGAAGCCTGCAGGACTTAAAGTTCTCGACAGGCATCTCCCCCCAGGCTCTGGGGATCATTATCCCAGAGACCTGTTCTGCCATCATTCAGGTCCTGCAGAAGGAGTATATGAAGGTAAGATTGAATGTTTGCTAATATATTGTATTTCTTTCCTCATTCCCTAATTACCATGATTGTAATATGCTGTGAATGTCCCCTTTGTCCTCATGCATGCTGGATTTTTATGTAATTATTATTTTATGTCCTTCATACATATTTGCCCTTCACTAACCTCCCCAGCATGGTGTCTCCTGCCCTATATTCACCTCATGTAGTCACTTAACAATGTATTTTATCAGCTCCATAGTAGTGCTTTACCCCAAACACCCCCTAAAATGTTTGGAAATGTTATTTTAGCTTTAAATTCAGGCAGAGTGCCAGAGGCTTTTTTTGTGGTGTCCCCAAATTTTTTTGAACCCTCCCTCCCCCAACTGCTAAGTCAGCTGATCCCAATTCTCTATCCTCAATCATCTATCTGCTGACTTTGCCAAACCCATACACACTATACCCATCTCTTTAGTGCTCAGATTTATGGATGAATTCCCCAAAGCATGTAGTGCAAGGGCCTGCCTGTATACTTTCCAATGGTACTGTTTAAATTTTTGGTATCCTATTATTATCTTGATAGGTAATAGCAGAATGTCCAAATGTCCTCAAATGTGTACAGTGTGTATTTATATCTTTGTATTATGACACTTCTTACCTGTCCAGTGGTCTGCCAATAGTGTAACTAAGGAGGGTCTGTTCCAAGTAATACCCTGTATTTAGGCCTTCATCTCTAAATGAAGTGAAGAGGGTTACCTGTCCAAGAGTTCCCCCCCCCCCCTATAATGTTAGAAATGGCCCATGAGGGGGGGAGGGGGAATATGATAGGTGTACCTTATACTTTGTTGTTGTTAAATTCCCCTTAATAAATGCTATCTGGAGGTTGCCCCATAATGTTTGTGTATAATCTGCTTGCCATGTTTCTGTGAAAAAATAGTAATGTTTATTGTTTTTTCCTCAACAGTTTCCTTCAACGCCACAGGAATGGCAGACTGTGGCCTCCCACTTTGCCCAGCGGTGGGACTTTCCTAACTGCGGAGGGGCAATTGATGGGAAACACGTCCACATCGTCCCACCACCCAACTCGGGGTCGTACTATTATAATTACAAGGGGTTTAATAGTATAGTGATGTTGGCGGTGGTGTCGGCTAATTACGAGTTCCTGTATGTGGACGTGGGGAAGAATGGCCGGATGTCCGATGGTGGAGTGATCGCCCAGACGGAGTTCTACAGGCGTCTCCAGAATGGCAGCTTGGACTTGCCACCTCCAGAGGACAATGTTGAAGGTCTCCCATTTGTGTTCGTTGCTGATGAAGCATTTGCGCTGGGGGACCACCTGATGCGGCCATTCCCGATGAGGACCCTCACCCCGGAACAGAGGGTTTTTAATTACCGGCTGGCCAGAGCCCGAAGAGTGGTGGAGAACACATTTGGAATCCTGGCCAGCCGGTTCCGATTATTTCTGACACCCATCCATATGGCGGAGTATGAACTGAACCATATAATACTTGCCTGCTGTGTTCTCCATAATTTTTTAAGAAAACATTCAGCAAACTATGCTGGCTCAGTTGGGCCTGAGGCCGGAAATCCAAATCCATCAACACTGACGGCGCTTGAAAGTGGCCGTCCTGGCTTGCCCTCCCTGAGTGCCGTGATGTCCGGTTACGCTACCTGGAGTTCTTTGCGGGTAGGGGGGCTATCAATATGCCAGACAATCTGTGAAAACTTTTTAAAATAAAAACCAACCAAAAAAAATTCTTTGTGGACATTTACTGCTTGTGTTTGTTTTAGCTGACCCTGACAGAAATGTGTTGCAGAAAATGTCGTGATTGGGTAACCTTATAAAAAACTGTGGTGGCTGGTCCTTCATAAATGCAAAAACACATTTTACTACAAGTGCACTTGCAACTGCACTGGACCTGCACTTGTAGTGCAAAGTGTATTTGCCCTTATGAAATAACCCCCATTTTTGCATAAAACAGCAATTACATCACCCCAAAAGTGTTGTAGTGTTGAGACAATAATCCACACATTCTTGAGTAAGCCACTTTTTTATAGCTGCACAATCACATGTGCATTTACGAAAGGTTTTTAAAACAAGCCAACATGTTTGTTGTATAACAATTTTTGCAGTAGCATTATCAAAAATCGAAATATCCATTTCAGATACAACAGGCCTGTGTAAAACCAACAAGAAAGCCAAAAAACTTGAACTTACAAAGTTCACATTAGGTAAAATCTGAAGGCTATATCAGACATCAGTATTTAGGAACTGTGTTTGATATAGCGTTCAGATGGGGGGAACTCACCCCTGGAAAAGCCAAATTTGGAAGATGCACACCAATTTACGAATGTCAACATGTGCTATCTGCCATCAGGGGGGATCAAGGGACGTGTTTTGGGGGAGCAAGCCCTTCCTCAACGCGACTTTTGAATTGAGGAAGGGTTTGCACCCCCAAAACGCGTCCATTGATCTCCAGTGATGGCAGATAGCACATGTTGGCACACTGTGTGCATCCTCCAAATTTGGCTTTTCTAAACATTGTAAAAATTTTTGGAAGATTGGACCACAATAAAACAGGTGATTTTGTGGGGTTTAAATTCGCCCCAAAACATCAATGATGTTGTTATTTTTTTTTTAATAACATCACTGATTTGTTGCTGTATGTTGTGTAATTCGAGATTACACCCCATGATCTCCCCGATCAGTATCTGGGCACTTTCAGATGTGAAACGTTCTCTCTCCCTCACATCACGATCACCTAAAAAGAGATAAAGAACAAAAAAAAAGGTCTCAAAAATCTGCCACCATCCATCTCTTACCTGAGCCTGTGGTCGCAGACACTCACCTGTTGTGGTGCCAATCTCCACCACATCTTCTTCTTCCTCCTGCTCTTCTTCTTGGGTTGGTGTTATTTCCCCTTCTTCCAGAGGTGGGGGGTCTCTGGTCTCCTCGGATGAGGGGTGTCCTCCGAGTCTTTTCTCCCCTATGTAAAACAAAAATGGTATACTTAGCACACAGATATTTGATGGCAGAACTAGAACTAGGAAACATTGCTTGGAAGTGGGGTACAATTGTCTATTTTAGCCGAGTTCCAAGATGTATATTTTTTCTTGCCCTTTGTCAAGCTGCAATACTTTACCTGTTTGGTACAAACTTCACAGATGTAGCCCCCCCTATAGTATACACTGGAGCACCTGTGTGCCCCCCCTAATAAAAATGGTGTTCTTGTGTCCCACACTAGTGCTCCAGCGTCCAGATGTGAAAACAGCTGCTCAGTGTCCTCTCCTTACACACAATCTAGTTGGCATTTCATTCTAGTAACCAACCCATCTACACAAACAAATATTTGGCATCCAAGTAGGCCCCAAAAATGTGTGAAAATGCATATGGCCTAAACAATGGTGTTCTAGAGGCCGAAAGAAAAATGTTTGATACGAACGAATAATGGGCCCATGAACATTAAAGTTGCCCTTTTAAACGTTACAATTAATAAAAGCATATGGAGCAGAACGAACGGAATAAAGACAGAAAGAATAGGAAGAACACAGCACAACTACTTACTTTTTTGCAGCACTCTCCGGATCTTTCGGTACTGCTCTGGCTCTCTCAACTTCAGGTCCGACCACCGCTTCCTGAGCTGATCTTTAGATCTTCGGACCCCGAAATTCCTCTCAAGACTCCTGACCACTTTTGCCATGATCTTGGCCTTTCGGATGTTCGGGTTGGGGTAAGGCCCATATTTTCTGTCATAGTCGGACTTCCTCATGATGTACACCATCTCCAACATCTCCCCAAAGGACATATTTGTGGCCTTAAAACGTCTCCTTCTGGATCGGGACGTGCCTGGATCCGGGCTTTCCTCCTCCTCGTTGCTAGAATTATCACGCACCTACTGTAACTCCGCCATCATGCTCTTCCCCCACTGCGCCGAACGAAAAGTGGCGGGGAATAGACTAGAAAGAACGTCAGGGGCGGGCGGAGTTACACGCATGCGCAGTGTGTATAAAGCGTAACACGCGTGCGTATTACGTACGATCTGTGATCGGAGGAAGGAGCATTGGACGCGCCGATCGTAAGAACGAAGGTAAGAGACAAACTTGTGCCTATACTGCTTCTAGATTGAGGCCTATATTGTAACAAGATTAGGAGAGTTTTGTCTGACATTAGGCTTTGTCTTGTGTTGTGTCTTGCAGTGAACATGGATATCTTAATGAAAGATACTGACTTCATGTCAGTATTCGTTGATATGCTAAGTGAGCTGCCCTGTCTGTGGGAGATTACCCACCCCCATTTCAAGAACCAAGCAAAGAGGAAGGCAGCACTGGTGCAATTGTTGGTAATTGTGAAGCAGGTGATCCCCACGGCAGACATCACTTATTTAAAGATTTTCATTGGTGGCCTGAGGAGCACATATCTGAGGGAGCGCAAGAAAGTCCTGGATTCACAGAGATCCGGAGCAGCAGATGACATCTATGTCCCCAGGATGTTGTACTACGACAGGCTGCACTTTCTGGCAGGCCAGACTGAACCCAGGCCATCCCTCTCCAGTCTTCCTTCCACGCTTCCTTCCCCCCTGGCTGAGGCTTCTGACGTCCAACCTGGGCCTTCCAGGCCATATGTGGAGGAGCCCAAATTGAGCCAGGTATAGCATTCCTCTAAATATTTCTGCTTGTCCAATCAATGATGTTAACTAGATGTTAGTTGGGAGATCTAATTTAGGATTGTGATTGATGATGCAAAAACTAAAACCATGTCCCTTTTTCATACACAGGGAAGTCTCAGCCAGGAGGTGGCCGGGCCGAGCCGGCTGGCTGATATCAAGGTCCCTCCACCCCCCCTGAAAACAGAAAGTGGCAGTAGGAGGAGTACCCTAGAGGAGGCGGCTATAGCATTCTTTTGGAGGGCTACAGAGGTCCTGGGAGCACCCTACACCATGGGTGTAGAACATTGCTGCATTCATAGCATCTAAAATGCAGAGGATGGAGGAGGGCCAAAAAGCCATGTGTGAGGCCCTCATATCAGAGGCTCTGGAGAAAGGTATGAGGGGCCAAATTACACCTCACACACATCTTTGGGATGGTCCTCCTCCTCCTCCCTCTCCTCCAGGTCCCCCCAGTCCTCCTCCAGGTCCCCCCAGTCCTCCTCCTCCTCTAGGTCCTACTCCTCCTCCTGCCACATCTCCAACTGCACAGCCACAGCCGGGAAGGAAGCGTGGAAGGAAGACCAGACAGTGATTGCCCTGGGTTCAGTCTGGTCGGCCAAAAAATGCAGCCTCTTGTGGTACCACAGCCTGGGGACATACATGTCATCTGCTGCTATCCGAGTCTCTGTGAATCCCGGACCAGACTGCCCTCCCTTATATATGGACTCCTCAGGCCACCAATTTTGATGTTGAAGAATTGTTGTCTGCCGTGGGGGTCCCAGGCTTCGCTAATTTCTCATGTTGATCCAGTGTTGCCTTCCTCTTTGTTTGGTTCTGATCCCTTAATAAAGGATTTTTGTTTTGAATTATACTCTCCTATGTGTTTTACTTCAAAAAGGACAGTTTGTTTGTGAGGATTCAGGTACATTTCAAATATACAATGTGAAATGAACAAGGGACACCAACACCAAACAATCTCCTTGAGATTAAATAATAAAAGATATCAATGGTGTTGGGGTAACTTCACACACAAAACACACACAAAAATATTCTGGAGTAAAAATAAAAATAACATTGAACAAAGATCAGCCTTGGAAAAATACAAACATTAAAGAAAAAAAAAGGCTTAAAATCCAAAAAAAAAATAAAATATATATATAAAACTGTCAGATGTGACAACTAATAACAATATATTGAGGGAATCCCACTAAAAAAACACAAATAAAAGTTTGTGAGAAGTGTGTGTGAATATGAGCAGCAAAACTACTTAATTCTTGTCACATTATAAAGAAGAAGAGAGTGCGCTGTATTAAACTATTTTAAACATTGCAGCGTGACGAAAGTGCTGTATCCATTGCGAACGCTAAGTTTACCAGAACGAGCTGTCCCGTGTCAGAATTTCTTCTGAGCATGCGTGGCACTTTGTGCGTCGGAACAGGCCACACACGGTCGGAATTGACGCGATCGGATTTTGTTGTCGGAAAATTTTATCTCCTGCTCTCCAACTTTGTGTGTCGGAAAATCCGATGGAAAATGTCCGATGGCGCCCACACACGGTCGGAATTTCCGACAACACGCTCCGATCGGACATTGTCCATCGGAAAATCCGACCGTGTGTACGGGGCATTAAGGTTTTTCCGATGGAGTTCTGACGGAATTCCGTTGAAACTGTCTTGCGTACACACGATCACACCAAAGTCACGTACGACGGGACTAAAAAAAGGATGTTCAATAGCCAGTAGCCAATAGCTTCCATCTCGTACTTACTTCAGAGCATGTGTCGTTTTTGGTACGTCGGAACCGCATACAGACGAGCGGTTTTCCCGATAGAAATTGGTTCCATCGGAAATATTTAGAACATGTTCAATTTCCGGGTCGATCGGAATTTTCGAAAAAAAAAGTCCGATGGGGCATACACACGATCGGAATATACGATGAAAAGCTTCCATCTGACTTTTTCTGTCGGACATTCCGCTCGTGTGTACACAGCATTACAAATCATCATTCAATATGTTTCCAGCTGTATGTTAGAGTCTTTATATACATAAACCAATTCAGATACACTATTAATCAAAAGGTGAGAACTTATTGTCGGGTGACCAGACATCCCTGGTTTCCGGGGACAATCCCCATTTTTGGGGGGCTGTCCTTGGGGGAAACAATGTTCCCAATTTTGTCCCAGGTTAAAAGAATGTGTCCCAGATTTCTTTCCAGCTTTAATAATGGTGGCCCCCCTGGCCCAGGTGGCTACAGCATACTCCATATTAATGACATTTCTGTGATTGGTTTGAAAAGGTAGGGGAAGAGTGTCTGCTCCCAGCTCTGTCCAGGGTTACTAATGATGTCATGCTCCGATATTACGCGGTCTTCCCAGTCCCTCCCCTCTCAAATTCAGATTTTGTTGCAGGAGGTAGGAATGTGGATGATTTTCTGCCTTGCCATTGTGATGGTGGCCAACAGTTTACACCTGGGCTTGCACTCTTGACCCAGAGCAAAATAGGTTCAGGTGTAATTAAACCATACGCCTTTAAGCCTCTCACACCTTTAGCACAATGTGGCCACACCCAACCTTCGGTTTGCAATGCTTTGCATGCTGCTATTATCCCCACCCCCTGTTTCACCACAAATAAAAATGGGCATGGTCTTTAGGGTGTCCCTGGATTAATTTTAAAAATAGGGCCCCCTCAACTTATTGGTAATACCTGATTGCAAAATGAGTCTTGGAGATATAAGTGACATGTGTCTTCTTCTTGTAGGTGGTCAGCTATGATAATGGTATAGAGATGGAGGACAGGGCAATAAGATGGTGAAGCTAGCCATATACATTGGATTACAGTACAGTATAATCACTAATGCTTGAGCCAACTACAGAACAGTTTTACAGAATAGAACACTATGAACTTAGCAGACACATATGGAGTTTGGTTAATCCAAGGAAGCAAAAGCTGTTGGCTGAGATATTCCAATTCTGGCCAATCTACCCTTCCCTGGATGTAAATATTTAGGAAAAGCTGTGATTTTTGTTGCAGGCCTAGGTTTATTGTTAAGGGTTAAACTTTGTTAAGCATTAATAGGGGTAGGATAGCTGTTAAAGATTAATTTAAAGGTTAGGTTTTATTGCCCAAAGGGAAGGAGGTTAAATGATCAGCCCAGGGGAGTTAGGTTAAGGTGAAGGTGTATGGAACTTTTCAATTTGGTGTTAGCCACTGTATCATTATCTGGGGAAATGGTTACCAACCTCAGTTCTTAAGTACCTTCAGCAGGTCATGTTTATGGAATTTCCTTTAGACAATAAGCAACAAACATTTATTTAAATCCTGAAAACATGACTTGTTAGTTTTCAAGTATTCCTGAGGTTGGGAACCACTGATCTATGGGTTTCTGTTGAGGTAGCAAGTTACCCACAGATGTGATGAACGTTGACCTGCCATTACACTGTAAAATTCATTTGCACCCATCCTTACCTATATCATGGAGGAAGGGTAGCCATGTGCTATTTGTGCATTGCTGTTGTTAACCTGGCTTCAATAAATGACAGTAGTTTCAAGGAAGAGCAAGTGTCTGACTGCCACACCATTCCTGGTGAGAAATCTACCCAACCTAAACCTGAGAAGACATGAAAGTTCCCACCTCTAAACTCTCCTTTTGAAATATCTAGTTACAAGGATGTTATGAAATTAGCCAAGTAGGTAGCATTGACCTCCAATGAATTTCTCTCAGGACAGGTCTCCTCTAAGGTGTTTGTCAATGGACCCTTGTTCACTTTCAGACTCTTTCACACGTGGGGGACACTGCCTGCAGACCTGCCTGCTTAGTAGGGATCTGTCCGCTGATCCCCACTGAGCAGGCAGATGACAGGTACGTGTCTGCTATGCTCATTGAGGGTGGACACAGACACAGCCTACTTTCCTCTATGGGCGATCGGATGGAAAAGGACCATCTGTCTGTTTCCATCCATTTGTCATCTCATCCGATCCACCAAACAGATGAGAAACGGATCCCCCATCTGTCTGTTTTTAGTGGACAGGATCAGATTGGATGTCGGTGGGTGTCAACAGACACATGTCCGTTGATATCCGCCGCGCCATAGAGAGCAATGAGTGGTCTGACTGGGTCAGCCTAAAATACTGACAGGTGCACCCGATCGGTCTGCCCATATAAAAGGGGCCTTCATTGGGTTTTGCTTTCCCATAAAAGTCAACGGGAATGAAAAACTTGCTTGAAGTAGGTCAAATTCAGGACAGAAAAAGGTCAACTGCAGCTCAAATGCACCTGCCAATAAATTCTGATTTATTAATCTCAGAAGCATCTCAGACTCATATTGGGTGACAATATATTAAAGTGACATTAAAATTTCATTTTTTTCCAAATAACAAACATGTCATACTTACCTGCTAGTTTTGCACAGAGCAGACCTGATCCTTCTCTTTTCATGTTTCCTGCCGATGCTCCTGGATCCTCTTCTTCACCGGGGGCCCTTAATAGCAAGCCACTTGTTCTGAGGGCACTGGTGCGTGATTGCCCCAGAGCCCTGCTCTATGCGACACACAGAGCCGCAGCTTGCCCCCCCCCCCCCCCCAGCTCTCTCCTTATTGGCTCACTGGCTGTGATTGACAGTAGCAAGAGCCAATGGCTCCTGCTGCTGTCTCAGCCAAAGAGGAATGAGAGACCTGGGAAAAGCTCAGTTCACACGCACATCGCTGGATCGAGAGGGAGCTCAGGTGAGTATTAGGGGGGGGGGGGGTGAGGGGACCTGCTGCACACAGAAGGTTTCTTTACTTTCATGCAATGTCATGGATTGCATGAAAGTAAAAAACCTTGAGCATTTAAAACCACTTTAAGTTTTCCTTCTCTGCCTGGTTTGGTGCCTGTTTTCTTTCATATAGTACTACTAGGTACTAACTGAGTACTACTTTCAGGGATTTCCTGTGATATTGTATGTTTGAACACTCAACCTGGTGTGTCAGAGGGGCTAAGGTTCTTGAAAAGGTTGAGGTAGAGAACAGAGGACCCATCCTAACCTGTGGCTCTTACTGGGGTAGTGCTACACAATGCAGCAATCATATTTAAGGATTAGTATGCTGCAATATACAGTGGGGACGGAAAGTATTCAGACCCCCTTTAATTTTTCACTCTTTGTTATTTTGCAGCCATTTGCTAAAATCATTTAAGTTCATTTTTTTCCTCATTGATGTACACACAGCATCCCATATTGACAGAAACACAGAATTGTTGACATTTTTGCAGATTTATTAAAAAAGAAAAACTGAAATATCACATGGTCCTAAGTATTCAGACCCTTTGCTGTGACACTCATATATTCAACTCAGGTGCTGTCCATTTCTTCTGATCATCCTTGAGATGGTTCTACACCTTCATTTGAGTCCAGCTGTGTTTGATTATACTGATTGGACTTGATTAGGAAAGCCACACACCTGTCTATATAAGACCTTACAGCTCACAGTGCATGTCAGAACAAATGAGAATCATGAGGTCAAAGGAACTGCCTGAACAGCTCAGAGACAGAATTGTGGCAAGGCACAGATCTGGACAAGGTTACAAAAAAATATCTGCTGCACTTAAGGTTCCTAAGAGCACAGTGGCCTCCATAATCCTTAAATGGAAGACGTTTGGGACGACCAGAACCCTTCCTAGAGCTGGCTGTCCAGCCAAACTGAGCTATCGGGGGAGAAGAGCCTTGGTGAGAGAGGTAAAGAAGAACCCAAAGATCACTGTGGCTGAGCTCCAGAGATGCAGTCGGGAGATGGGAGAAAGTTGTAGAAAGTCAACCATCACTGCAGCCCTCCACCAGTCGGGGCTTTATGGCAGAGTGGCCCGACGGAAGCCTCTCCTCAGTGCAACACACATGAAAGCCTGCATGGAGTTTGCTAAAAAACACCTGAAGGACTCCAAGATGGTGAGAAATAAGATTCTTTGGTCTGATGAGACCAAGATAGAACTTTTTGGCCTTAATTCTAAGTGGTATGTGTGGAAAAAACCAGGCACTGCTCATCACCTGTCCAATACAGTCTCAACAGTGAAGCATGGTGGTGGCAGCATCATGCTGTGGGGTGTTTTTCAGCTGCAGGGACAGGACGACTGGTTGCAATCGAGATAAAGATGAATGCGGCCAAGTACAGGGATATCCTGGACGAAAACCTTCTCCAGAGTGCTCAGGACCTCAGACTGGGCCGAAGGTTTACCTTCCAGCAAGATAATGACCCTAAGCACACAGCTAAAATAACGAAGGAGTGGCTTCACAACTCCGTGACTGTTCTTGAATGGCCCAGCCAGAGCCCTGACTTAAACCCAATTGAGCATCTCTGGAGAGACCTAAAAATGGCTGTCCAACAACATTTACCATCCAACCTGACAGAATTGGAGAGGATCTGCAAGGAGGAATGGCAGAGGATCCCCAAATCCAAGTATGAAAAACTTGTTGCATCTTTCCCAAAAAGACTCATGGCTGTATTAGATCAAAAGGGTGCTTCTACTAAATACTGAGCAAAGGGTCTGAATACTTAGGACCATGTGATATTTCAGTTTTTCTTTTTTAATAAATCTGCAAAAATGTCAACAATTCTGTGTTTTTCTGTCAATATGGGGTGCTGTGTGTACATTAATGAGGAAAAAAATGAACTTAAATGATTTTAGCAAATGGCTGCAATATAACAAAGAGTGAAAAAATTAAGGGGGTCTGAATACTTTCTGTCCCCACTGTATAACATTTTTGTTTTTGGGTTTAATACCACTTTAACTTTGTTCCTTGGGTCTGAATGGAGCAGGAAGGAGGAAGGAAGGAAAGATGACTATATGGTGCTGAGAACGGGGGAGTTAAGTAATACATTTTTTCTTTGCACTGCTAACATTAATACCCTTGTATGGCAATCATCAGATTTCTGTTAATCTCGCTTCCAAGTATTACATCTGCGATCACTTACATTATACATAAGGCAGAGCCAGGTGAAGGGTGTGTGAAAATGAGGAGAGTTGAGAAGTGCTTGCTCTCTTATCAGTGACTCCCGCAGATAGAAAGCAGATTGGCTTTTGTCAGATAGGGGATTTAAACACAACATAAGATATACAGTCCATTCTTTTCATTTAGAAAAGTCATGCAGTGATGGAGTAGAAGCTTCACTTTTTCTGAGATCTCTACAATTTTTCATTTTATATTCTTAAAGGGTTCATGCACATGGGCTGATTTGCCAATTAAGCTCAAGTAAATGGGTGTATTTTAGTGCCCTGGAGCCCCCAGCGCTGTGTAGTCGGCTATAGATGTGAATTGGTGAAGGCTGCTGTACACAGCTATGTGCTGCTACTTGTATAAAGTGGCACATGTGTACAAATGTAATTTCTTAAATGCAGGTAGTGTACATTCGGGACATTGGGGATGATTTACTAAAGGAAAATAGACTGTGCAGTTGCTCAAGATCTTAGCAAATGAGGTAAAGCTTTGCTTTGCCAAAAATGCCCAATCAAAGGAAAATTGAAAAAAAAACCCAGCATTGCACATGATTGGATTATGGAAGTTAGCAGAGCTGCTGCTCATTTACTAAGCTCTCAAACAACTTCTCTTACAGAATGCAACTGCACTTTGCAATGTGCATAGTCTATTTGTCTTTAGTAAATCAACCCCTTTTAGGGCTGCCCTGAGCACATAGGAGAAAGGGCACATGACAGGGTGGGCTGGAAGGCAGGAGAAGGGTTAAGAATGGGTGGGGAATGGTTTAAGGATATGATGTAGGGAGCAGGGAGAAAGTGGCCATAGCTTAGAGCAGTGATGGCAAACCTTGGCACCCCAGATGTTTGGGAACTTCATTTCCCATGATCCTCAAGCACTCTGCAGTGTAGTTGAGCATCATGGGAAATGTAGTTCGAAAACATCTGGGGTGCCAAGGTTTGCCATCACTGGCTTAGAGAAACCTCAAGGAGGAACAGACAGTGTGGTGAGCAATTTGGCCCACCCAGCCACCCTCTTGGTAAATGCATGGATATGGCTATGATTGAAAGTGCATAGGTTTGGGGAACTGAGGTATGCAAAGAGAATGGCGGACTTGTGGGGCATATTGTACTTTTGTCACAGCGTTGGTGGGTCCTTGATGGTGCCAAAAAAGTAAGATCGCTGGTAATGTGTGGACAAGTGGTTTAACCTTAATGGTCACAAATATGTATGGTTATGTGGTGCTCATGAAGGAAGTACTTACTAAGGTTTATTCCAGGTGAATAATGGTGTAATAATTACTGGTATGTATCCACCGAGCTGGTTGTAGATGGCTAGTGGTCGGTACGGGTTTACAACGAAACAGGATATTCCAGGTGACTAATGGTGTAAAAATTACATCTATGTACCTACCAAGCTGGTTGTAGATAGGTCACTGGCTTGGCACTCACTGATGCTCCTCAAGCGTCACCTCTGCTGTCCGGATGGGTCCCTGACTTGGCACGTGCTAAAGTTTTCCGAATTCTTCACCGTCCCCGGTTGGTGAGAAGATTGTTCTGGTACTGGCTCCAGCTTACTCACAGTGGTCTCCGGTAACAAGGTGGATGGTCCCTTAGTAGCGACAGCTTCCCCTCTACCTCCGACCACAACTGGTTCCCTGTCCAGCTGAACCTTTACTCTCAGTTGGCTGGTGGCCGGTACGGGCTTACAATGGAACATGTTATTGGGTGGCACTGTCAAGGACCTGGCTTTAAAGGTTGTATCAGAATTCTTGTATGTTTTTGAAGGATTGGTGTCTAAAGCATGATATTGTTAATATCTTGTTATTTAAAAAAAGCTGTGGCTTACTCCAATGAAAATAATTTGTGTTGTGCTGTATTGCTTGTGTCATGTTTTATTACTCCAGCTTACTCCAATAAAAATAATTTGTGTCGTGTTGTATTATTTATGAGAGTTTAATGTGTTTGCTTTTAGTGTTCAATACCACTCCGCCCCCTCAGCCCTACCCGGGTCATGTCTGTGCACAAGCATCACTCACTCAATTACTGGCGTATAGCCATCTTCATCCATTCATGTCTATGGCAGCTGTACGTAGCACCAGGGGCAACCGAGCACTAAAAAACACCTGTTTGTTTATGCTTCACGGGTGAATGTGCCCATATACATGAGCCCTTAATGACCTACAAAAAGTGGAGGACAAACTCTCATGGGCAATGTTAATGTGTATACATTCTACTCAACATAACCCAATTGTCATATTAGACAAGTATTACATTCTGTTCTGTACATGAAACAAACTTTTATGATGTTCAATGCCAGAAACCTGTAGGTACCTGTTGGGAAGCTTAATATATTACAATAAAGATAACACTGAAAAAAAAAAAACTGAGAACAAACAGAAAATAAGATCAGTATAATATAATAGATATAGGTCTTTAATAAATTGTTAAGAGTGATAAATACAGTATATATAAAAAGTCTAAAAAAAAAAGTATTTCACGTGAAGTGATGACAATTCATAAAACGGAACTAAGCTCTCTCAATCAGCGTCAGAAATAGAAAAAATTGTAAAATGGGACTTTTGAGGCACAACAGATTGCATTAAAATATGTATATTTATTTTAAATAAGTTTAAGTTCTCATAAAAACCCCAAGATACAACATTACAATATTAGTTGAACAATGGACATCATTTCCCAAAATCAGTGTTTTTTGTGGCCCGATATGTTTGTTAGACAAGGTCCACTTCTTCAAGAGACATCAGTCTGCTTATGCACAAAACAATCTAAACAGAAATAACCACAATCTTTAACATCATCCTGACATACTGCACAACATGACTTGGGTGATAAACTCAAAGCAAGCCAAGAGGCGGGGAAGGAGTCCCAGGGCGAGGACCTACACGGGAACCCATTAGCATCCCAACAGGCTGACGGCTCCTGAAGAAGTGGACCTTGTCCAAGAAACACGTCGGGCCATTTCTAAGAACCAATGTTTTTGGAAATGATGCTCTGCTATGTTCAACCAATTTTGTAAGGTTTGAGGTTTTTATGTAACAAAGCTAATTTTTATAAATGTTACATATAAAATAAATATAATATGTTGTGCCTTAAAAGTCAAATTCTAATTGTTTTTCTATTATTTGCATTGCTATAGGAATGTGGTATTGTTTTTTTCAAGTCATTTTAGGGCTCTCTGCATCAACAATGATTATTAATGCTATTTATGCATCAGTAAATAGATAGAAAGTTACTTTATATTATATTACTTTTAAACTTTTTTTTACATTTCTTCGGGCTGGGTTTACAATGAGGAATGGAGCGGCTCACAGCCGGGGTCCAGTGCGTCTCCATTCACTGTTTCAGGTCCGATTTCAGCCCAAATTTTTGGCTGAATTGGACCAGAAGATGCACAGGACTCCTGTGCAATTCGCACCGGAGCTGCGCCGGAGATGTGTGAACCGGATCCATAGAGAGCCGGTCACAATCTCCTGACATGCGAATTGGATGCAGAGAAACCCGCATTCAATTCACACTGGTGTGAACTCAGCCTCAGTTGCTCTTGCTTTCTAACCTAGGCCAAAATGATGTCATACATCCCAGGCAGCTTCATGGGAATTTTTTTTCTTCTGGTGGAGGGGCTTTCTCAGCTAAGCATGCCCTCCTGCTGCATGCATGGGCCAAGGGAAGATGGACTCCAGTTAGTCGCCAAGTTCCAGTTTAAATATATTTTGTAAAGTAGTGAACATGTTTGCAAATGAATAAAGTGTTTGTAGTTTGGCAAATTTTCTTTGTATGGCATCGTTTCAAGGAGACAAACATTTCAGGACATGTTTCAAGGTAGAATCCTTGGATGGCGAGCCGTACATGGGTGCATGGAGCATTATACAATCCTGCTTTAACAATAGAGCTTTAGTGCCTGTGTAAGTATTCCAATACCTTCCACCTTCAATGGGGCATTTACATAACAGTCTGGTTTTGTTTCTTTCTCAGATGTACAGTGCATTTAGTCATATTTTTCTTCATATTCAGTGGCGTCTCCAGCTTTCATATTTAGGGGGGGGCACATGGGGGGACAGGGACAAAAGTAGGGGGGCAACTATAAAATGCGCATATATATATCTATAGATATATAAATATATACTGGGGCCCTTTACTACGACCCCACAACGGCCCTTTCACATGTTCTGCAGTGAGCTCCCTTCCTACTGCATTGGGGTCCCCCAATGCATTGGCATCTCTTGGAATTTACAGGCTGGTTCTCCTGTCCTAAAGGTTGGGAGAAATCAGTCTGTTTTTTCAGTAACTGAGAGTCCTGGTGGAGTCCTTCCTGCAACTCGCTCTTCTCCCTGCCAATAAGGATGCAGGGGAAGGAGCAGATCGGGCGGCCGTGGTTGTGTGAGCGCTCGCATTATGCAGTGTCAGCAAGCAGAGGGAGAGGGGAGGAATCACCCGCAGGAGCTGACTGGGGACTCTCTCCCTCTTAGACATTGATTTTTTGTAAAAAAAAAAAAAATTTTATTGGGGGGGGGGCGGGGCGGGCACATGGTGGGGAACAGCATAATCTTGGGGGGTCAGGTCCCCCTCTGGCCCCCCTAGGGATGCCATTGTTCATATTAAAGTGTACACTGTTCCCTTGATAAATGAGTAGCACGCAACACAAACACTGCTGTGCATTATCATATGTTGCTGTAAAATGCATAAAAAGAGAATTTCACTCCCCTTTACAGCAATGCATAAATCTGAAGGTGGTCATAACTAACTGATCAACCAGCAAACTTCAATCATTTTTATGTTTTAAAACCAATATAACGCAGTGAAAGGATATCTTCAATTCAATAGAAATCAATTGAAAATCATCTTTTGTTAAAGGAGCTGGGTGGAAAATTGGCATCCAATTATACATAGTCACTATTGGAGTATTCTGGCAGCCACAGGTGCTGTCTGTCAGAATAGAATAGCCAGCATGGGAGATTCCTCCTTCCATGCACTATAGCGTGGATGGAGGAATATTTTGGATTTTTCTTCTGCAGTCCGCAAGCTGAACAAGACAAATCTACATGTATGGCTAGCCTGACTTATTGGGTATGTGTTATAAAAACCCAGCAGTCTTTTCAGACAAATTATTATTTTTTGGGTGTGTTTTTTTACTTTCTTTATTTCATGTTGCCATGTATTCTTGCATGCCATGTCCTGTCTCATGTTGAGCCACAGGATGTCTAATGCATTTTAGAGGATCGGAATGGAATTATTTCCTTGTGTAGCACCCTGGTGTTTAGGCAGGGTTGCTAGTACATTTCGTTGTCCTGGTTAATTGTTAGTAGATCCACTGATTCCTCTCTAGATCTGGACTTGCTGCACCTTCTCTCTTCTGTCGCTAGGTGGCGTTGTACTGGTGACATTAGATAGACAAGGGCTTAGCAAGTTCAAGTTATGAATGGATGGGGTATCTCAGCAAATGGGCAGGGGTTTCTTTAAGTCCCTTGGCCTGCTGGGAGAGCCTATTTATTTGGGTGGATACAGGTGATCAGGGTTCTGTGCCACCTGGACGGCTGTCTGGGTGGACGCGTGTTATGCTGCCCCGGGCTGCTAGGTCTGAATCCTGAGGCCTATTCCGGGGGCATCTGGCCGCTAGATTGTCTGAGGGCCTATCCAGAAGCAAGAGAAGCAGTGTGGGGTTGGGACTGCAGAATTGGAGTCCAACCGAGAGTAAAGCTTCAGCCGGAAGGGGAAGCAGTTGTGGTCGGAGGTAGAGGGGAAGCTGTCGCCACTAAGAGACCGTCCATCTTGTTACCGGAGACCACTGTGAGTAAGCTGGAGCCAGTATCAGGGCAGTCTTCTCACTAACCGGGGATGGCGAAGAAGTAGGAAAACTTCAGCAAGTGCCAAGTCAGGGACCCAGCGGGACAGTAGGGGTGACGCTTGAAGAGCATCTGTGAGTGCCAAGACAGGGACCCAGCAGGGAAGTGGGGTTGGCGTTTGAGGAAGATACTGAGTCATGGAAGCGAAAGAGCTTAAGGGATTCAGTGGCGATTGGGTCAGAGAGTCTAGTGAGAGACTGGGAGCTCAGTGAGTGAAGACCTACAGTGCCAATAGTTAAAGAGGGTGTCCATCTGAAAAAAAATTATTAAAAGCCTGCAGCTACAAATACTGCAGCTGCTAACTTTTAATAAACGGACACTTACCTGTCCTGGAGTCCAGCGATGTCGGCAGCCGAAGCCGAACATTAGCTCGGCTCTCGGCTGCTGCCGCCCCCACTCTCGGTGAGGGAATAAGGTAGTGAAGCATTGCGGCTTCACTTCCCGGTTCCCTAATGCGCATGCGCAGGTCGCGCTGTGCGTCCTAAGTGGTCCCCGCTATCTCCTGGGACCTGTGTGTTTCCCAGGAGACAGCGGGGCGGTGCGGGAGGGGGCATGACTCCCGCGGGAGTCTATTCCCGGAAGTGGGTGCAGATACCTGTCTAATACAGGTATCTGCACCCCCCTCCCCCCTGAAAGGTGCCAATTGTGGCACCGGAGGGGGGGGGAAATCAGATGAGCGGAAGTTCCACTTTTGGGTGGAACTCCGCTTTAAGTACAATACCGTTAGTGACTGGTACAAGATTGTTACGATAGAAGACAGCGGTCTTACCTATACAGAAGTGGTATCCGGCTGGAGGCCCTTCCACTATATAGCTGTCTACCTACAGAAGTCTCGGAGTCTGCCAATTATTGCATCTACTAAAGGTTGTCCTTGCCCTAACCCGCTCGCCCACAGTTCTGTTAAGAGACAATAAATCCCTTTTGCATTCAAAAAGTGTCTGGGGCCCATTACTCCATCTTGCATCACACCCACCATGCATTGTAACCCACTCTACAAAGACGGATATCAGCTATCCCTGACTCTGGAGGTCACCATTAGGCCTTTGGAGGTCCAGGACCTTGCTACACTTATAAGAGTGAACTTAAAGTGGTTGTAAACTTTTTTACACCACTTTTAGCTACAGGTAGGCCTGTAACAAGGTTTACCTGTAGGTACCATGAATATCTGTCAGCAAAGCTTCCCCTCATTTACTATTTTCTGGAACCAATGGCCTTGCAGAGTGCAACTGCACTTGCAATGTATGCAGTCTACTTGCCTTTAGTAAATCAATCCCAGTGTGTATGTAGTTGTCGTGAATAGGCGTGTGGATGATTACACAGAAAAAAAAAGTTAATGATAGATGATGATGATGATAAACAGAGGTGTTTAGGAGTGTGCTCCGATAAGGGTAGCCAAGGTCCAACTTTACAGCCTGTTAGTCAAGACAGATGATGACCTCAGGAAAACAATGCAGCCAGTCCTTTTGGTAAGAATCATAAAATTACCTATAGCTGGAGTTTAAGCCATGTCCTGTTTTTAGTACATACAAAAAAAGACACGTTTTATTACTCTTATCCTTCTTCTATGACATCTTTACATCCTTACACTTTAATGTCTGCAAGATAGCAATCTGGACTGCAAAATGCTCTGCAGTAAATATTCCAACAAAGGTCTGGCTGAAATATTGGAGCATTGCAATTACCTCTCAACCTCAAGAAGAACAACTCAAACTCAAACAGAAAAAAACTGATTCAAAAACTGTGTAGGAGTGCACCAAAAACACCATTAAAGAGGCTAAGTCACCAACTTAAACAATTGCAGAATAAAAGCACAAATGTAGTATTTTACATGCTTACTTTTTTCCTTTTTCTAAATGTTTCTTATTTTTTTTATTTACTTGAAATGTGCCTTTAAACTTGCTAGAAATAATTGCCTAGTACAGCCCCCTCCCTCCTGCCACGTCATTCCCTCTTTTGGGAGTGTTTACTGTATGTACTGTTCCAGCTCCTTTGCCCCTCCCCTCCCCTTTATGTAACAGTCAGGGGAGGAGCAAAGGGCAATGCTATAATGTGTCACTTGCGTGACAGCTCTGAGTCTGCTGGTGCTGTTGGCTTTACATCCAAAGTGATGGCGCCCAGAGAGTCTCAAGAATTTTGGATGTCTTCACGGGGGAGGCATTTACTGGTGTAGCCACCCTGCCCTAAGCAGGAGTGTCAGGAACATAGTACAAGCTTATGTACATGCACATAAATATGCACACTGTCACGCGTATATTTTCGTGGGCAGAAAAGACTGACCGCACGTACATCATTATGCACATGTACAAGCACGTACCTGCACAAATTTGCACACACATCCACTGCCGCCAGATGGGCTATTTAAACCTAAACTCTGCACAAGTTCCATGCTGAATGGTCTTCAGTCTTGCTCCTGTGATCCTGATCCAGATACTCATCTTGATGCTGTTATTAACCCAGCTTCCACCTGGCCTTCTTTCAGATTACCCTTATCTGCTTATGTCTGCTTATGTCGTTACTGACCACGGCTTGGACTATCGACCGCGCTTCTGCCCAGTGATATTGTGTCTTGCTGCCCGCTAGTTGCCGACCTCTGCCTGTTCCTAACTCTGATCCTGCCTACGACTTGGTTTCTTTCAAGTTGGCTTTCACAAGAAATTGCTTTGGATCTGACTGCACTTTTAACTAAACTTGGCACATCCACGATGCACTGCCAGTTGTACCCCTGCTCACCAGCATTCTCAGGTTTCAGTCCACAGTGTCGGCATCTTGGCACTTGTGCCTTACCTTTGTCCCTGGAGACCCTGTCTTAACTTTCAGGGATGTTCATATGGGACCTGTGACAGAAGCCGCCCTCTTCATCTCAGACTCTGATTACAGGTCCATGATAAATAGTGTCTATATAAATTCAGTGCTTTGCCAGGTTGTAGGCTGTAGTTAAAGTGGGGTTCCACCCAAAAAAACAAAAATACTTAAAAAATCCTAAAAAACAAAACAAAAAACATTTGGATATTTTTTTTTTTTAACTTACCTCTAAATGCCTGTTGCTAGGTGGTCCCTCGTAGTCTGCCCCTTCCTTTGCCTGGGCTGGTGACATCACTTCCCCCTCGGCACAGGAAGGGCTCCGTTCTGCTCCCTCCCTCCTGTCAATCATCTGGGACCCATTACAGGTCCCAGGTGACTGAGCGGCCAATCACGGCGAGCGGTGCCGCTCGCGCATGCGCAGTGGGTGCCAGGCTGTGAAGCCACAGCCCGGCGCCCACAGTTGCAATGCTGGCGCCGCTGAACGAAGGGGGAGACGAGCGGGGCTTCGATCCCCCGCTTCGCTGGACTCCAGGACAGGTAAGTGTCCAATTAAAAGTCAGCAGCTGCAGTATTTGTAGCTGCTGACTTTTAATTTTTTTTTTTTTTATGGCCCCCCTGGGTGGAACTCCTCTTTAATTTGTTAGTTTAACTTTCTTGGGTCTCTTCTAGGCTTTTATTGTGCCCGTTGCCAGTAGGTGTCACTGGTGCTTTTGGCAATAGTGCAGGAGGCTGCACTAATAAGACCTATGAATGTTTACCTCTACCAGGCCAACCACAAGGAGGTTTATTGCCACCAGTGCAGTGTGTAGAGAATATACATATGCCCTTGCCTTTTCCCCTGGGATTTCTGGCTGGGGGAGGGATTTTGTTGGCTACCCAACCCTCTCAGGCCTGCTTCCTGTAGAGAGAGACTGTGTCGCTGCACTAAGGCCTGGTTTGAGGCCTAGCTTGAGTGGCATGGGGTTTGAAGTGCTAGGAAAGAATGCCAGCTTTCTTGAGGGGCCGAAGAAGCTAGAATATGAAGCTTGGATCTCATTGGAGTATGGTGTCTCCTCTCCAGGTCGTTGCCCGCTGAACTAATAAGTGGCTTACAGTCACAAGCTACATTCACAAAGTGCCAGGTTAGCTTTAAGGTTCTTTATCTGTGAAGACTTCTATTGCCCTTTTTCTGGAGTCTGCTAGTCCATGGGTGCCCTGCGTGACCAACTCTCTCTCCCTGAAATTGAGTGAGAGGAAATATACTTCTGTTGTTTGCATCTAATAGTGACTAATGCCCATCTGTACACCTTGCTCCACTACTGTCGAGGACTACACCCTAAGAGGAAGCTAGCCCTGCCCCTGAGGATCCCACTTGCCTTTGGGGCCAGGGGGGTGCTACAAAAGTAAATGACATACATAAAATGTGTTAAATGCACAGGGTTTCTTTAAGTCCTAACTCGACTCACTAAGCATAAAACCTTCCATCAAACATTTTTTTCTACTTTAAAGGCAGAGCAAACTCCCAACACATTTGAATACTCTGATCACTGACTGAATCTGTAGACTGGAAATGCGTCAGAGGTATAAAGCTTGGATATTAGGAAAGATTAATTGCACTCAGACAATATGATATTTGGAATATTCCGGTTTATGGAGTAAAGCTCCTTAGAGACAGAAAGCCACTCACTGTTCCCCAACCACATGACTGCTCAGTACAACGGCTCAACACCTCCACTGATACTGATTAAGCAGAGGTTTCAAGGGATTCCGTCCTAAAATTGCCTTGGTTTCAATGGTATTCAGGAAGTATTTATAACTCATATTTAGTTTTACAAAGCTCTTGTGTTTTTTTATATGATTGACGTGTAATATTCTAAAGTAGAATTATCAAATAAAATAAAAACTTTCACACTGTTGTACAAAGCACACACACACCAGAATATAGACCAGCTTTTCTCAACCTTTTTGACACAGAGAAACCCTTGAAATAACTTATTATTTTTTTTGCAAAAGTGAACTTCTCCTTTTCAGCTGTTCAATTGCTTGGAAACACAAATTGCTAATTAGCCAATCACATGGCAGCAACTCAATGTATTTAGGCATCTACTGTAGATGTGGTGAAGACGACTTGCTTCAAACTTCAAATTGAGCATCAGAATGGGGAAGAAAGGGGATTAAAGTGACTTTGAACGTGTCATGGTTGTTGGTGCCAGACAGGCTGGTCTGAGTATTTCAAAAACTGCTGATCTATTGGGATTTTCACACACAATCAGCTCTAGGGTTTACAGATAACGGGTCCGAAAAGGAGAAAATATCCAGTGAGCGGCAGTTGTGTGGACGAAAATGTCTAGTTGATGTCAGAGAAGAATGGGCAGACTGGTTCCAGATAATAGAAAGGCAACAGTAACTCAAATAACTACTCGTTACAACCAAGGTATGCAGAATACCATCTCTGAATGCACAACACATCGAACCTTGAAGCAGATGGGTTACAGAAGCAGAAGACCACACCGGGTGCCACTCCTGTCAGCTAAGAACAGGAAACCGAGGCTACAATTCACACAGGCTCACCAAAATTGGACAATAGAAGATTGGAAAAACATTGCCTAGTGTGATGAATCTCGATTTCAGTTGCAACATTCAGACGGTAGGGTCAGAATTAGGTGTAAACAACATGAAAGCATGGATCTATCCTGTCTTGTATCAATGGTTCAGGCTGGTGGTGGTGTAATGGTGTGGGGGATATTTTCTTAGCACACTTTGGGCCCCTTAGTACCAATTGAGCATCGTTAAACACCATGGCCTACCTGAGTATTGTTGCTGACCATGTCCATCCCTTGTACCCATCTTCTGATAGCTCCTTCCAGCAGGATAATGCACCATGTCACAAAGCTCAAATCATCTCACCACTGGTTTCTTGAACATGACAATGAGTTCACTGTACTCCAATGGCCTCCACACTCACCAGATCTCAATCCAATAGAGCACCTTTGGGATGTGGTGCTCTATTGAATTATGTGCAGCCGACAAATCTGCAGCAACTGTGTGATGTTATCATGTCACTATGGACCAAAATCTCTGAGGAATGTTACCAACACCTTGTTGAATCTATGCCACAAAGATTTAAGGCAGTTCTGAAGGCAAAAGGGGTCCAACCCGGTACTAGCAAGATGTACCTAATAAAGTGGCCGGTGAGTGTAAATCTGTATCAGGTGTGTATCTTCTCCTGCACACAGCACAGGCAGAATTGGCCAGAGTTCTTTTTCCTTTAAGGCGATGTGAGAACATTCTGATAGATTTATCAGCTGTGAGATGCTCGTATTATTATTTGAGTGTTCCGTTCATCTGTAGCGTGGCTTCCTAGGTGACTCACAGGAAAGCTTGTCTATTCCCCCTTTCCCACCGGTCTTTTCCTATTTTTATGTTGGAAACCATAAAGCCGCTGAGTCATCGGGGATGTTTTCTGGGACTTATTTGTTCCGTGTGATGTGGGAACAGAAAATGCAGCTGTCAGCGTCTAGTATTCTCATGGCTGGTAGAGGCTGTTTATCAAGCTCACACCTAGGAGGACATCAGAGTGACATGGATTTTTCATCTGCGGCTCGGGTTCTGTTGCTGGAGATCTCCAAGCTTTATGTTGGAAGTCACATTTGTTATTCATTTGCTGTGGAAAATGTGAAGCATGGTGTAAGGCCTCCGATGGGTCAGCTTCTGGATTCCAAAATACTGATAAATGTGGAACACAGGGTAACCCATTGACAAGGGAACATATGTCGTAGTCAGTGTCCAGGAGCCCATTCACATCAGGGTGGTCTTTTGTAGCCTGTTAAATGCACATATGTTAATGAATGTCACGTCGCACTTTAAGGGCTCATTCACACTATGCGTGATGACCTGCATTTTTCACACTTAAAGTGGGGTTCCACCCAAAAAAACAAAAATACCTGAAAAATTCTAAAAAAAAGAAACAAAAAAAATTTGGCTTTTTTTTTTTTTACTTACCTCTAAATGCCTGTTGCTAGGTGGTCCCTCGTAGTCTGCCTCTTCCTTTGCCTGGGCTGGTGACATCACTTCCCCCTTGGCACAGGAAGGGCTCGGCTCTGCTCCCTCCCTACTGTCAATCATCTGGGACCCATTACAGGTCCCCGGTGATTGAGCGGCAAATCACGGCGCGCGGCACCGCTCGCGCATGCGCAGTGGGTGCCAGGCTGTGAAGCCACAGCCCGGCGCCCACAGTTGAAATGTCGGCGCCGACGAGTGGAGGGGGGGGGAGCGGGGCTTCGATCCCCCGCATCGCTGGACCCAGGGACAGGTAAGTGTCCAATTAAAAGTCAGCAGCTGCCCTGTTCACGCCGCAACAATAGTGTGACATGCAATGCGGTACAGTGCAGAAAAAATGCAGCGTGTCTGTCACTGTACAGCAGCATGGCATGCAGTGACATGAATGAAGTGTCAATATGTGACAGTCATAGGTGTGCACAGGGGGTTTGCCAGATGTGCATGGGAACACCCTAATGACCCCACGTGGCGTAGATTCCCCAAAGCCCCCCCCCCCCAATGGGGCTCCTAAAAAAATTGTAAAAAAGATATAGCACCCTAGAGTTTAGGCAGGGATGCTCCTCACAAATTTATTTGCCAGGAGTAGTTATCCTGGTTGATTGCTAGAGATTCATTGATTTCTCCCTAAGTTTGGCCTTGTTGTACTTTTCTCTTCTATCACTAGGTGGCCGGGTACTTGGTGGTACTAGATATGAGAAGATAGACAGTTATGGGTATATGGGGTATCTCAGCCAATGGGCAGGGGTTTTCTTGAATCCCTTGGCCTGCTGGGAGAACCTTAATATTCGGGTGGAGTCAGGTGATCTATGTTCTGTGCCACCTGGACAGCTGTCAATATTGTCCTGGATGATGATATTGCCACCTTTGTCGGCTGGCTTAATGGTGATGTTAGGATTTGCCATCAATGTTTTTAAAGCTTGTGATTCAGTATGGGACTTAATCTCCTGAACTGCCGCACCACAGGTGTGGTATACCTGCTCACCTGTGAGTGCGCCAGTTTCTATGTCGGCAAGACCAAGTTAGAAATTTGGAGTCGTATTTACCGACATGTAGAGAGCATCCAGAAACAAGGTTTGGCCTTAACTTTAGGTAGGCATAGTGCCCTCATACATGGTGACAATTGTCCAAAAATTAAATTTTTGGCGCTTGACCACGTTGGCCCCACATCTCGGGGAGGCAATTACAATAAATTATTGTTGCAGACGGAACTCTGGATTTTTCATCTGAAGGCTACTATAACCCCAGGACTCAACAAGGCCTTTAATTTTAGGCCTTATCTTCCAGGATTTGAGTCGGCTGTTAGTGAATTGGATATGTAAAGTAATCCCTTCAATTTCTTTTTTTTTTGGCAACTGTCTATCAATAAAAATTAATCATATTCTTCAAGGAGTGCAAACGGGTCCCAGTCGGGACCTTTGTGCACTTATGAATTGCTGACATTGATTGTATTGCTGTGTAGCAGCAGCAATAAGTGCCGGCACTCTATTCTGTAATGATAAAATGTGTATGATTAAAGCGGTTGTATACCCGCTGTCTTTTTTTTTCTACACCTGCAAGGGAAAAGGCATAATGAGCTAGTATGCACCGCATACTAGCTCATTATGAGATACTTACCTTAGAACGAGGCGCCGGCATCTCACCTGGTCCACGCCGTTTGCCGGAGTTTGCCGGGCTGTCAGCTGAGAATCCCCTGTGCGCATGCGCCGCTGCAGTCAGCGGCTCATTGCGAGGGGAATATCTCCTAAACCTTACAGGTTTAGGAGATATTTTTTTTACCTACAGGTAAGCCTTATTATAGGCTTACCTGTAGGTAAAAGTTAAAAATAAAGGTATACAACGGCTTTAACTTGTTTATTACTGTAATGGTTAATGTTATGATATGTAAATAAATTTAAGCTATTCAATTCTCTGAATTTCAATAGGTTTTTTATTCGTCCTGCAGGTTTTTATAACCATGTTTTACTTGTGTTGACTGTTAGATCATCTAAACCAGAGCACATGTCCCTTATTTTTATAATTTCTTATTTGTTGATCCATGGTTTTCATCCTTCTGTCCATTCAGTGAACAGACCCGGACAGGACTTCTTCACTCCCGGCGTGCAGGGGTCCTGACCCGCCCCTCCCACTCAGTGGAATGGTGCGGCTCCGAACATCCACTTCCTGGAAGAGTAGGTCCCACCAGGGCCTCTGTATGCTTGCGTTTCATCCCGGAATGCAGGCGTTGTCATTTGCGTGTCGGCGGCGTTGTGACGCGTGATGTGGTCCCGCCCCTCATCTTGGGGGGGCGGGGCCACAAGCCGTGTTGCTTGGGGACTCCAGAGAGTCGGACTGTGCGATGATATCGCGTGGTGCCCTCCCATTTTCTGCACCAGCTGTTTTTCATTGCGATCAATATCGCGATTGGATCCCGCCACCCCTACAGATGCTGTTAAAGCGGCCCCCGGGCCTCTCATTAGATGCTGAGGAAGCGGTCGGTCACGAACAAGCACAATCCAGTTTTAGGGTTGGTATATTCAATTTGATAGGTAGCAGCATACCTTGTCCTGCGTAAATATCTTTTGAGATGTCAGGGCAAATTATTGCTGCAATTTTCATTTGATTGCTGGATATATCTCCATAGCAATTGGTTTTGATACATTTATATATCCTTTATACCATTTATAGCAGCAATGATCTAGTTCTGGTGGCTGACAACTCTATGCTCCACCATGTTTGAGTCCTCGTAGTGAAGCAAGCCCCAGTCATTCATGTGGTATGGCTGCCTGGTGGATTTGAGGGATACATGCCCTAATGACCAATGAGTTTTCCTGACCAAGTCAATTCCTTCAGATATTTGCTTAATGTGATTTGTTTGCCATGTAAGTAAACTACGTAATTCATGTTCTATATCACGTCATGTTAATACATTGCAGGTTTTGCTATTTAGCTGAACAATAATGGATATGATGACTTTGCACTAATGTTTAATTTATTTGTATACTTTCTTTTTTGTAGAAATTCTATACCCTTCTGAATCAATAACATAAATCTCTGAAGAAGGCCTTTTAGTCCGTAACATGTAAGGTGTTATATACACTGTGTCGATCGCCGCCAGTCCTTGCACCAGGATGGTGACTTATCTATACAATTGTATCAATCAGGGTATTAGATATGGCTTTTATGCTTCATATGCATTGTCTGTACATGTATATTATTGATGTTTTGTAATAAAATTTATACTTTTGATCTGTCTATTAACAACCCTAAGGGGTCCCTCACCGTACCTCTGGTACTAGGTGTTTTCTCTATGTTTGCTATAGTTGGGTCAGACAGACCAAAGCTTTTTACACACAGTCCCATCCCTCCCTGTGTTTTGGTTATTATAGGATAGGATGCATTTTTGCATTGTTTTGATCTCTCTCTTTCAGGTGTTTCTGTGTCGGTGCGTCTTCTTCTAAGGAGAGAGCCAATCTAACCTGCCATCAACACTAACTTACTTCTATATTATTACTGTACATATATTTAGATAGCTAGTGAGGAATCAAGGTTATTGCTTAGGCCTGCCTTTAAGATTGTACATAAATATTTTTGATACTTTATTGTCTTATATGACTTGATTGCTAGAGATTCATTGATTTCTCCCTAAGTTTGGCATTGCTGCACTCTTCTCTTCTACCACTAGGTGGCCGGGTACTTGGGGGTACTCGATATGAGAAGAGCAACCCAAGGTCAGGTTATGGGTATATGGGGTATCTCAGCCAATGGGCAGGGGTTTTCTTGAATCCCTTGGCCTGCTTGGAGAACCTATATATGCGAGTGGAGTCAGGTAATTGGGCCTATCCTGGGGGCATCTGGTTGCTAGGCTATCTGACGCCTATCCAGAAGCAAGAGAGAGAGAGATGCAGGGTTGGGATTGCGGCTTGCAGTCCAACCAGAAATGACGGTTCTGCCGGCCGGAGAACCTGTCAGTGGTCGGAGGTAGAGGGGAAGCTGTCGCCACAATGGGACCATCTGCCTTATTACCAGGGAACCCAGTGAGTAACTGAAGCAAGTACCAGAGTCACATTCTCACCGAACGGGCATGGTGGAGAATTGGGAAACTTCAGATGGTGATCAAGTCAGGGACCCAGCCAGCGGAGATGACGCTTGCAGAGCAGCCTTGTGTGCCAAGTCAGGGACCGAGCAGGTCAGCGGGGTGAAGCTTGAGAAGTATCGGGAGTGCCAAGCTAGGGACCCAGCAGAGAAGCGGGGGTGACGCTTGAGGAAGATACCATCGTAAAGATTGGAGGAGCTCAAGGGATTCAGTGTCAGTGAATCAGAGGGTCTAGTGAGAGACCGGGAGCTCAGTGGGCTGAAGAACTACAAGGAGAAGTTGTAGTGAAAGTGAAGGAACTGTTACATACCTCCCAACTTTTTGAGATGGGAATGAGGGACACCTTTTAGCAAAAGTATGCAGGCATAGGACACACCCCTTGCCACGCCCCGTAAAGAAGAATTGTATAAAAAAGCAAGATTGGTTATACCCACAAGTGCTTTTTTTACCACTACTATTCCTTTATACTGGCTTTTGCAATTTACAAATGCAGCCATTTAGAAATCAGATGAAAGGTTTAGTGCTGGAAAACACTTTTTGATAGATAAAAAGTGCATTAGAAATAAATCTATAAAGATCAGACAAAAATGAGGGACAAATGAGGAGGAATGAGGGACAGAGGGAAATTGCTCCAAATCACGGACAGTCCCTCGAAATCAGTTGGGAGCTATGCTGTTAGGTTTGGTGTTAGGAACTGTTAAAGACTGTTGCATAAGAGAGAGCATCCCTGCACGTGCAGATGTGGCTTCTTGCTGGAGGCTTTTCCCTGCACAGCTGTCCTCTTATTGAAGTCTCAGAGTCTGCTAATTGAACTTGCAACTACTCAAGGGTGTCCTGGCCCTAACCCTCTTTCCCTATAAAAGTTTGTAAGAGAAATAAACTTCTCTTTTGTATTCAAGAAGTGTCTGGTGCCCAATAACTTCCACCTTGCACCCACTATGCCTCACAACCCACCACACACTGAAGGATGTCAGCTATCTTTGGCCCTGGAGGTTCTCAATAGACTGAAGGAGGCCAGAGACCTTGCTACAAAAATAAAAAATAAAACTGTAAAAAAAATAATACAAAAATACAACAATAAAAAAAAACTACTGTGTACTACCTTACTGTCACCAGCCTCTGCTCTACTGACACATCCACTTCTCTACTGAAACCATCCACTGCCCTACTTTTTTTTACTTTAATTAGAGTGTGTGTATAAGGCGGTGCTGGAAAATAATACATACAAGTATCTCACAAAAGTGAGTACACCCCTCACATTTTTGTAAATATTTTATTATACCTTTTCATGTGACTACACTGAAGAAATCACACTTTGCTACAATGTAAAGTAGTGAGTGTACAACAGTGTACATTTGTTCTTCCCTCAAAATAACAACACACAGCCATTAATGTCTAAACCTCTGGCAACATAATCGAGTACACCCCTTAGTGAAAATGTCCAAATTGGGCCAAAGTGTCAATATTTTGTGTGGCCACCATTATTTTCCAGCACCGGCTTAACCCTCTTGGGCATGGAGTTCACCAGAGCTTCACAGTTTGCCACTGGAATCCTCTTCCACTCGTGGATGTTAGAGACCTTGCACTCCTCCACCTTCCATTTGAAGATGCCCCACAGATGCTCAATAGAGTTTAGGTCTGGAGACATGCTTGGCCAGTCCCATGGGCGTCCGCAGGTAGAGGCAAGGGGGGGCTAGTGCCCCCCCCTGGAGCAAGGTGTCCGCACATGCACACTCAGGGGCCAGGCTGATCCTGGGTGGGTGCAGAGCCGGCGCCAGCATGAGGGAGGAAATGTGGAAAGGACGAAAGCCTTAAGGTACCAGGAGAGGGAGGGCACTAAAGCTACGGGTCCCTCAAGAAAAGCTGATGCTGACGCCGGCCCCGCTCACACCTTTACCCAGCTCAGCAAAGTTCAAACAGCGCGCACCGTGACATGCAGGCATCGCACTGTGATTCTGTGACCATCAGCCACTGCTTCCACGTCACACTAGCTTCTATTTGCTCTCCACTCCAGGGCGGCTGCTACTGCTCCTCCTCTCTCAGAGTCCCGGGTGAAGGGCAGAAAAACTGCTTTTCACTCTCCAGGCTCCAGCTCCGCAATGAACAATTCCCGCAGAAATGCCTCCAGTCCAGCACAGAGTCAACAATCGCCACTGAACTGGAGGCAAGAGATGAGGGGGGGGGGAGTCCAGTGAGACTAGGGGGAGGAGACCAGTGAGACTAGGGGGAGGAGTTTGTAAGCACAGGCGCGGGATCAGCAAGGAGTGGAGGGATGAAAAGGTAAATATTGCTGCTTTGCTTTGCACAAGATAGCCCACTGACATGTACACCATGGGGACCCTCTAGAGATCTGGAATAGAGGGGAACATAGGGACAGAGTGCAAGGGAAAAAGAGAAATGGGGACAGAAAGGGACATGGGGCAAAACAGAGAAGATTACATGGAGACAGAGGGACAGAATCTGCTTCCTATCCAGATGCTCAGTTTGGGATCTGTGTGCTGATCCCCTGCTGAGCAGATCCCACACAACCCACTCTGCTCTATGGGTGGTGAGGTGTATACAGACTTCTGTGTTTACATCCAACTGCCCTCCAATCCCATCTGCCCAGACAGTGGGGAACAGATCCCCTTCATTTGTTTTTGGCAGATTGGATTGGATGTAGACGGGTGTAAACGGACACAAGTCTGTTTACATCTATCACTTCATAGAGGAAAAGGGAGGGTCTGGTGAACTGACAAACAGACCCAATCAGACCAATTGGTGCCAGGATGGGGGGGGGTGGGGGAGGGGTAAAACCTGAATCCCCAACCACTTGCTGGAGCTTCAGATTTTTAATGTGCTGCAGGCATGTCTTTTTAACACACTCCTGGCTGCAATAGCAGCCAGAAGCGTGTGTGCTTTTGTAAATCCAAATGTTAGCTGATCACTTCCACAACCGCTATGATGTGCAACCCTCCCCCCCCCCCCCCCCCCCGCCACCTTTATACTATCATATAGGGGCTATTGGTTCCCTATGTGATAACAATAAAGTCATGAAAAAAAAATATAAATACATTTTAAAAAGTTTTAACTGTTTAAATGGACACATAAACAATAAAAATTTTTTTAGAGGCCTCCCCCCACACACACATACAAAAACACATGTGCTAGGTCACCTAGGTTGGAAAATGATGTTTGCCCTACACATATATCACTGCACACATCAGAATGAGGGCAATAATTTTAATTCTAAAATGATGACCAACTGGGGCGAGAGAGATGTACATCCAGCTGGCGCGGCACCGCCCACTCAAGCCCCTCCCCTCTATGATGTTGACAAAAAGGGTGGAGCATGGGTGACCTTAAAATGATCCCCCCCTGAAAAAATTTCTGCGGACGCCCATGGCCAGTCCATCACCTTTACCCTCAGCTTCATTAGCAAGGCAGTGGTCATCTTGGAGGTGTGTTTGGGGTCGTTATCATGTTGGAATACTGCCCTGCGGCCCAGTCTCCGAAGGGAGGGGATCGAGCTCTGCTTTAGTATGTCACAGTACATGTTGCATTCATGGTTCCCTCAATGAACTGTAGCTCCCCGGTGCCGGCAACACACATGGAGCCCCAGACCATGACACTCCCACCACCATGTTTGACTGTAGGCAAGACACACTTGTCTTTGTACTCCTCACCTGGTTGCCGCCACACATGCTTAACACCATCTGACCCAAATAAGTTTATCCTGGTCTCATCAGACCACAGGATATGGTTCCCGGAATCCGTGTCCTTAGTCTGCTTGTCTTCAGCAAACTGTTTGTGGTCTTTCTTGTGCGTCATCTTTAGAAGAGGCTTCCTTCTGGGACGACAGCCATGCAGACCAATTTGATGCAGTGTGTGGCGTATGCTCGGACAGGCTGACCCCCCACCCCTTCAACCTTTGCAGCAATGCTGGCAGCACTCATATGACTATTTCCCAAAGGCAACCTTTGTATATGACGCTGAGCACGTGCACTCAACTTCTTTGGTTGACCATGGTGAGGCCTGTTCTGAGTGGAACCTGTCCTGTTAAACCGCTGTATGGTCTTGGCCACCGTGCTACAGCTCAGTTTCAGGGTCTTGACAATCTTCTTATAGCCTAGGCCAGTGATGGCGAACCTTGGCACCCCAGATGTTTTGGAACTACATTTCCCATGATGCTCAACTACACTGCAGAGTGCAACAGTTGGGGTGCCAAGGTTCGCCATCACTGGCCTAGGCCATCTTTATCTAGATCAACAATTCTTTTTTTAAGATCCTCAGAGAGTTATTTGCCATGAGGTTGAACTTCCAGTGACCGGTATGAGAGAGTAAAAGCAATAACACCAAATTTAAAGTAGACGTCCGCCCACTGCTGCAAAAATTAAAAGCCAGCAGCTGCACATACTGCAGCTGCTGACTTTTAATAATCGAACACTTAAGCTGGCCATACACCATACAATTTTCCTGTTCAATTTTCTTTAGATTTACCTTCAACTATGTAGTACAAGGGCTTGCCTGATTGCATCCAAATTGAAAGTGTTTAGGTTTGACCTCCTATTATATGGTTTTGGTAAATCTAAAGGAAAGTTGTACAAGAAAATTGTATAATGTATGGCCAGCCTTACCGGTCCTGGAGTCCATCGTTGTCGGCACCGCAGCTGATGTTTCCATCAGCTGTCGGGTGCATGCCGCCTCCATTGCGAGTAAGGGAACCCGGCATTTTTAGATGCAGTACCAATGCACATGGAAGAAAAAATCATGTATTTTAATAAGCTTAGATTACATTGTTGCAGTGCTTTCACGCGCATTTAAAAAAAGCACAACATTCTTTTGTTTTATACATACACACATTTAGCAGTACACATGTAAATGAGCGCACATGAGCGGACAACAAATACACGTAAATGCAACTTCAAAAAAAAAAAAAAATCATAAACGATCCCTGAAAAATGCACTGCATATGCAAGAAAATCGCACATTACAAATGCATGCAAAAGCCCAAGCAGAACTGCACAGAAAGCGGACATTGTGGTGTAAAGCCCTATGTGCTCATTAACACCACAATGTGTATAATAATGCACAGTAAAAAAATGTGCATCGACATGCATTTCTAACATGGTGAACTGCATTTTTTATTACTTTTTTTATAATGATAGATGTGTTTTGTTGACATGCATTTTTATGCAACACACCTGTATGGTGTGAACAGGGCACATAGAAAATGATTGTCCTTGCCTTCATTGATCCATGCAGGTCAATGTAGTTTACCAGACATGGTGTGAATGCACCTTAACCTGTGTCACATTAACCACCTGAATACTGGGTACTTTAACCCCCCTTCTGCCCAGGCCAATTTTCATCTTTCAGCGCTGTCACACTTTGAATGACAATTGCACGGTCATGCTACACTGTACCCAAATGTAATTATCATTCTTTTCACACTAATAGAGGTTTCTTTTGGTGGTATTTGATTGCCACTAGGATTTTTTCTTTTTTGCTAAACAAACAGAAAATGACCGAAAATTTTCAGTTTCTGTTATAAAATATTGCAAATAAGTAATTTTTCTTCTTTACTGCGCTCATGAAGATGCACTGATGGGCACTGCTAGACTGCACTGATGGGTTGCATTGATGGGCACTGATGAGACTGCAATGATATGCACTGATGAGGCTGCACTGATGGGTTCTGATGAGGTAACAATGATGAGCACTGATGGGCACTAATATGCTGCGCTGATGAGTCAGCACAGATGGGAACTGATGAGGCTGCACTGATAGGCAGCACTGATTGGCACTAATAGGTGGCACTGATGGGCACTGATAAGCTGCATTGATGGGCACTGATAAGCTGCAATGATAGGCACTGATGGGGCTACACTGATCATCTGGACACTGATGATCAGTGTCAATTATCAGTGTAAATGTCCCCTGTCAGACTTGTCATAGTCATAGCAGGTGAGGAAAGGAATGCAGATAACTGGCAAGTCCTATTTACATGTAATCAGCTGTGATTAGACACACCTGATCACATTGTAAAGGGCCACTGTGATTGGTCCTTTACCCAGATATGTGATCATTTGTGTCCCAAGGACACAGCGGTCACAGATCGCGCCCGGTAAAACGGAGGGGGAAAAAGCCTTAAAAAAAAAAAGAAAAGAAATGCAGCCATCACATAAGATTATTGGTAAGCTGCAATATATTATACTTTTTTTTTCCTTTGTGTTTTTTTTTGCATTTATTTATACATAGAGCAACACATAACATGTTGTTATGACACCCTTTCAGGACCAGTGAGTGCCGATGTTTTTTTTTCTTTGTTTCAATATTTTTATTAAGGATTTTCATTGTACAATAAACGAGATATAAAGCGAAATATATAAGTACAGACATGGTACGATTTAAGTACATCCATAATAACAATAGTCATAGTGGTGGTATGCATCAATGTAGACATATCAAAAGTATCTGAACATAGAGGACCCTGAGGGTCGAGCACAATGGATGTTTTGATGAGACATATGACCTATGAGATATTCTAGGAAGAGTTTTTGGGGAGGCCGCTCTAGCCACCAGAGCACCCATTCACCCCTATTGGGAGCATACTGTGAATGGGTGGAGGTGATTATAGCCGGGTTCAATCAAGTAAATTTACCAGATTTACGGGTAGTGAATTTGAGTTGCTCTGCGTCTCGGATAGTATCTATGTTTCTATGTATGTATGTATCGTACAAATCTTCTGGGGGGAATTTCTGGGGAGAATCCCCTTGTCGTGTATTGAATTAAAGCGAAGCTTACTTAATGTGATGGGGTTCAACCTATTATTGAGGGTCCTTCGTTTTTATTTGGGGGGGGGAGTGGGTAGGGTGGGGAAGGGGGGAAAAAACACACTTAATATTTGCACTTAGGCATCATATTCTTTGTAATTGCCCCCCAGGTCAAGCTATAGGGCTTTTTTTGAAAGGTTGCGGAATTCTGCTGTTTTCGTGAAGTGAGTCCAACAAGCCCAAGTTTTGCTAAACTTCGTTGGGGTATTTCTAGCCTGTTGGATTAGATCTTTCATCTCCGCTATCCTTTCTGTACGTTTGATCCATTTTGCAGCGATAGTGGGGGGGGGGAACTATCTTTCCAGTGTGAGGGAATACATATTTTGGCTGCGTTGATGAGTTGTAGGGTGAGGGATCTTTTGTAGGCTGATTGGGGCAAGGATGTCTGGTGAAGTAGGTATTGGGCTGGTGTAAAGTCAGGGGTGTAGGTCGTTATCTGAGATATCAAATGGTGTATTTCCTTCCAGTAGGGTTGTATCACTGGGCATTCCCACCAGATATGAAGCAGTGTTCCGCGGGTTGTGTTGCATTTCCAACATAGTGGAGAGAGGTTAGGATGGTATCTATGGATTTTATCCGGTGTCCTGTACCATTTTGAATAGATTTTGAACCAATTCTCCTGTGTGGAGACATTTGTGGACCCTTTGTGAATATGGGAGAGTGCTCGCTTCCAGTTTTCCTTTGAGATGTCTGTTGCTAATTCCCATTCCCATTGTCTACTGGTTATGTTGTCTTTGGGGTTGTTGCCTGTAAACAGTAAGGAGTATATATCGGATATTAGGCATCTTTGGGGCGCCGATTGAGTACAGATAACTTCAAATGGAGTGCGTTCTCTGCACCAATTGGAGAGTGGTTTGGAGCTACTTAAGAAGTGTCTGATCTGTAGGTACTTGTAAAAGGGGATTGTTTGGTCTGGGAAGTGGGCTGTGAAGGCTTGAAGATGTAATAGCTTCCCCTTATCGAAGAGTATATCCATCCTTAAGGATTGAGCTGCTTGTGTGTCATGTGTAGTGTGCTCTGTGAGCCCCGGTGGGAAATCAGGGTTCCTGTCTATGGGGGTCAGCGGTCTGGTAAGAGGCAAGGTTCAACTTCTTGCATACTGCCTGAAAGTTCTGCAGTGTAGAGACAATTAGAGGAAGGGTAGCAATTTTCTTAGGGATCGAGGTCGGTATGATCCACAGAAGGTGGTGGATTGGCCATTGTGAAAATGAATCCTTATATTACATTTTTGGTTTTGGGTTTAATCGAGCTTTGAGGCAGCCAATTATTAACTCACAACAACGGGTCAAGAATCAGACCGGCAGGATTTTTTGCTAACTAGTGTGGTACAGTGCGCTGCAATTCATGTGCTTCGGGGTGACGGGAAACCACAGTGGATGAATGCTGGGCTGAACACTGTAAGTATAGTGCCCTATGCATTCAAAGACAAAGGTCCAGAACGCAGGCCTTCTGTACCATTTGGTACAGCGACAGCGTTTAGCCCGGCCCAGCTGCAGCCGGCCATAGACTTTAACAGTCAGCAGGGCTGAAAGTTGCACCTGTCCTTCCTGGGAACACTAAAACACCAGGAGGGACACATGGCAGCTAGACAGCACCGTATGCAAAGGGCCGTAAAGTGCCACTTTCATTTGGGTAGAGTGGTGCATGACGGAGTAATTGTCAGGCAAACTATCACAGCAATAATACATTCTGGTCCTGAATTGGTTAATGATGTATTAGTAAATAAAGAGCTACATTTCTTCATGTCTTCTATATCTGTTTAGAGTTCAATTTTAAACAAACGGCACTTTCTCCTGGCCTCAGCAGAGTAAATGTCTCCCGGTTCTCGCCTTCTGTTCCCCGAGTCTCGGGAGATTGATGTTAAGCCTCTATTAATACTACAGAAAATAAGACATGATCATTTAACAGCTTTGTTTGTTTATGTTGAGCTGCTCGCAAAAACCTTCTTATCCCAGAAAGAATCCCCGCTGAGCCCCCTTATCTGCCTCTACATCTTGTCAGCTCTCCGCTATTGATGTTTCCGGAAATTCGCCATTCAGCTCATGTCCTATTTCCTAAGAGGAGAGCAAAGGTACCAGAGTGTATCCAGGTAGATTAATACTTCACTGATAAATGATAGGAGGTATTGGGTGCCACGAGCCACCGTCCAGGGCTGGAAATTGTTTATTACACTGTCGGTGGGAAGTGGCACGTCTCCGGTGACATTTAACAGCCTTTGCCATTTCTCTATGACTCATTGTTTCCTCCCCAGCCCTAAGATCACAGTTATATAAACACAATTTTCATAATGCACGGCTTTGGGAAAACGTCTTGAAATCAAAAAATATTTGAGAAACTCTCATAAGCTAAACATTACAGTCAAAATACGGTGGAGAAAATTGCAGAACCGACTGCGAGATAAAGTTTCCTTATAAACAGGCCAAAGAAAATGAAAAAAGTGCAATTCTACACCAGTGCGGAATTTTATAAACCAAACTGCTTAAAGGCAAATAGACTTTAAAAGGAAATCTTTGGAAAAGAACTATAAATGCTTACTCATGTGTAAATGTTTTTTGTACATTGATAAATGTACAATGAAGATTTACATACAGTATATAGCAGCAGTCTCCAAACTGCAGCCCGGGGGCTGGATGTGGCTCTTTATCTGGCCCTTGGGGCACTATTCCATCCAATGAAACCAACAATGTGGCATAATTCCTGCTGCTGACACCAACAACGGGACACTATTCCTCCGACTGACATCAATGATGGGGCATAATTCCTCCCACTGACACCAATGATGGGGCACTATTGATCTTTTATTAAAAGAATCAAGCAACCAATTTTATACAAAAGTAAAAAACAAAACCATAGTACAAAACTTCAACAGAAATCCAAGGAATACACATCCATGTTCAGAATATATACAATATATACATAATCCACTACCAAAATTATTTACATAAAGCAGCAGAGAGGGCCTAAGAGGCACAACCCATCACCTATGTACGCAGCCATTTATCAAAAATTAATCCAAAAAAAAAATAATCTAGGGTGATAAGAGACAGACAGCCACACCCGGGAAAGAGACTCCTGGCAGTCAGGGAGGCTTGAAACCCCTCCACGCCTTCAACCAAGCCCCCTGACTCCGCTTGTCTCTCTCAAGTACCCGAATCTTCTCCACCTCATGCAAAATGTCATACACCACCACCTGAACAGGAAGGATTTTACGCCGAATGCAGACCTGACACCGTGCGTTCCAAGTGAAATAACGGACTACTAGGCTAACTAGAAAAAGTGTATCTAAACAAAAAACCCCACCAGTATTGAATGCTCCATACACCCACTCAGCATAACCCAGCCTGGAGAGGAAAGGGACACCGAGGGCCCGTCCCACCTGTTTGTACACCTCTATGTTAAAAGGGCAATGAAGCAGAAAATGGTCCATAGTCTCCTCCTCACCTGCACACTCCTCCCGAGGACAGCTACGATCCACCCCACTGCGGAATTTCAAATTGCCCCTAACATAGAGTCTCCCATGGAAGCACAACCAGGCCAGATCCCTGAATTTAGGGGGTACTCTGTCCAAATTAATAAGTCTTAACCCTGCCCTCAAAACTGGGCCTGGGCAATCCCTTAAGGCCAGTGGGTCATGAAAGACTTCGCTCAAGACTCGACTCATAAGGACTTTCCTCGGAACCGTTCTGAGATCTTCAGCCGACAATCGCCACTGCCGTAGTAACTTCAGGCACGGAGCGACATAGGCTGGTAGCTGACCACGATGACCCCTGAGATTCTTCACTTGGCCACCTTCTTCCCAAAGTCGTAGAAAAGGCCTAAACCAAGATCTAAATATGCCTGCCCATCCAGGAGGTTCCACTGCAAGCATATTACCAATATTAAACTTGAGAAAAAGCAGTGAAAAGAAAAGAACTGGGTTGACCATACCTAAGCCACCCTCCCTCCTGGATAGATAGGTGACATTCCTCTTGATGGGGTTCAGTCTGTTCCCCCACAACATCTGGAAGAACACACTACTGACCCTAGCATAGAGAGACACTGGCAAGATGCAGACAAAGCTGACATACAAGAAGATCGGAATCAGGTAAGTCTTAATCAGATCAACCCTTTCCCTCATAGATAACTTCCATCTCTTCCAGCTGACCACCTTAGTATTGGCAATTTCCAGTCTGCCTTCCCAGTTTTTGAGGCCATAATCGCCGGGTCTGAATTCAATGCCTAGTACCTTAATTTTTTCCTGGGGCACTGAAAAGGTGTCCAGGAGATCAAACCCCTCACCTTCCTTTCCCATCCAGAAAACGTCACTCTTTCCCTGATTGATTTTGGAGCCTCATGCTTCAGAGTAACGTGATGTCAGAGATACCACCTCCTTCACTTCAATCGGTCCCAGGGACAATCACCGACACATCATCCGCATAGGCAACAACCCTCAATGGCGGCTCACCCGGGAGCCCCACTGGTACCCCACACAACATGCCGCTCTCTAGCCTCCTGATGAAGGGGTCGATTGCAAACACATAGAGCAGGGGACTCAGGGGACAACCCTGACGCACTCCAGAGCCAACCTCAAAGGACTGCCCAACCCAACCATTAACAAGAGGAAAGCTTTCTGCCCCCTTATAGAAGACTTTCAACCAATCCACAAAATCACCCGGCAGACCGTACCTAAGGAGCAACCACAGGTACTCATGGTTAACATGATCAAAAGCCTTTGCCTCATCCAATGTCAGCAAATACTTTCCCCAGCCTGCAGCCCTGCACCGCTCCAAGGCCTCTCGGACAGCTAAAACTGCTATGAAGGTGCTCCTACCCCTGACCGAACAGTGTTGACAGCGAGAAAGCAAAGACTCTGCTACTGACGATAGGCGCCAGAAAAATATCTTTGCCAGCACCTTTCTATCGACATTGAGAAGGCTGATGGGGCGCCAATTCTCAATTCTCAATTATCGAAGGATCTTTACCTTTTGAAAGAAGACTCATAGCCGAGTGCCTCATGGAAGGGGAAAGCACCCCCTCAGCAAGGCAACTGTTAAAAACTTCTACCAAATGTGGGGCCAGAATAGACTTAAAGGCTTTGTAAAACTCAGCCGTCAAGTAATCCGGTCCAGGTGACTTTTTGATGGCAAGCTGGTCAATTGCCCTCATCACCACTTCAACTGTGATCTCCTCTGTCAAATTCATCAATGGGACATCTCCATCATTTAGACCTGGAGTAGAGTCCAAAAAGCTTTCCATCCTGTCACGGTCAAGCTCTTTCCTCCCAAGAAGGTCAGCATAAAAGGAACTCACGACCTCCCGGATACCTGACCTGGACTTTGTCAAGAAACCTGTACTATCCTTAAGGCCAACAACCGTTTTAACAGCTACACCTTGTTTGCAGTTCTGGTAAGGGTCAGGCGAGTGGTACTTCCCATAGTCCCTCTCAAGAACAAAAGAGGCATGCCGGTCATATTGACGGAGATTGCCCCAGGATCTCCTCCTCTCGAGACAAGAATATCCAGCTTCCTCCGTAAACGTTGGTAGGTCACCTGTGCCTGAAAGACAATCCTTTGAGGAATTCTAACATGTTCTTCCTTGAGAAGAGTCGAATTCAATCCCCAGATGCCCCTGCCCCTCTGAGGCATACAGTGATCAGAGAACTCTACTGCCTACACCACTGGGGGCAAGAAAGCAGAGGTCTCCTTAATAAAAAAAAAACTATCTATCCTACTCTGACTACTACCTCGATGAAAGGTGAACCCGGTGTCATCTGGGGGGTGCTTAATGTGCACATCCACAAGACCAGCATCCCTAACCATACTATTTCAAAAAACTCTATCATATCCCAGCCTGTCCTTGAAGTCCTTCATGTCCTTGGGCCTAGTTACTGTATTAAAGTCACCTCTAAAGACCATTTGCCGGGATGTAAAAAGAAATTGCTTGATCCTTGTAAAAAGGCATTTCCTGTCCCACTTTGTGTGCGGCCACAAAAATTTTAGCATCTAATTGGCTGAACAAAAAGAAGGCCATAGATCGAGCTCTTACTGACTTAATGCTGGCGACATTTATTGTCACCACTTTTAAACGGAGAGAGAACCGCCATTTGGGTTATTTGGTGGATTGCTTCTTAGCTCCCCTCTGCTGCTCATCACCAGAAGCCTCTCTCTTTCTTGAGGCCGCCTCCAACTACATTTCTGAATCAGAACTTTGCTCCGAAGAAGCTCTAGATGAGGAAATATCTAACTTAGAGGACCTATGGTGGTTGGAGACAGGCACTGGAGCTTCCCGTCCCCATTCCGTCCTCACCGCCTGCCTCTTCCGCCACCCAAACCTTCCTTCTCTCCTCCAGGTACTGCAGGTCAGCTTCAGTGATGCTCTCATCTCTTGCTTTTTTCTTTGAAGTCTTCACTGAAGAGTTCTTTATTGAGGAAGAAGAAGTGCCCTTAATACTCGCTACCAGTCCTGGTGGGGGGGCTTCCTTTAAGTCAAACTTAGGAGGGGAAGACTCATGGGGGCTGACTGACTCAGGAGGCACACACTTGGAAGGTTCTGACACAAGAAGAGCAGGTACAGTAGGCTGGGGGGACACAGACAGATGCAGAAGGAATACTTACAGACATAGGAGGGGTGGCCACAGGCATTTGGGAGGGATACTGAACAGGATCAGGAGAGTTGGTCACCGCAGAGGAGGATGGTACACCAGGGGCCTCCAACCTGTCCAGCCTCGACAAGTCATCTATTACCTCCTTCTCCATATTGTGCCAGGCTTCAGGACATCTGCTGTAGGGGTGGCCAAGGCGCAGGCACAAGTTGCACCTGATCATCTGGGTGCAGTCCTTGGCCATATGACCCTGACTCCGACACACTGAACATATCGAGGCTGAACAGGAGGAGCTCAAATGCCCCTTTTCTCCACAGCGGTGACACAGCTTCGGCTGACCAGGGTAGAAAATAGTTATCCTTACCCTCCCTATAAAAGCTGAGGAGGCAGGTGACGGACAACATTCCCATCCCTGGCCAAACTGACCAACCCCCAGTCAGATGTTATGTTCATCAAGGATTTTATTGGGCTTAGTCAAAACCTCACTATAATTCCATAACCAGACCTCTAAATCTCGAGCAGGAACACTCTCATTAGTAAGAATAATTGTGATCTTTTTTTACTGTTGATCTTTGTGAAACTGCAACTGGGGCCAGACCTTTCCATTAGGGTCTTAACCTGCACCGAGCCTCATATCGCTTCCAGAACAGGTCAAGACCATCTGGCCTGGTGAAGATAATAGTATACTCTTGACTCTAGACTCAGTTAAAGGAGGGTTAACAGGCTGAGCTGACACTTGTAGTTCCTTTGCAGGAATGTCATTTTTTAAATGCAATTTTTGCTGCACTGCAGCATCAGCAGGTACAACATTGCTACACACAGTACTAGCAACCTGATTGTCACTGGCCACACTTTCAGCATGGTGTTAGATGGCACAAAAACAGTTTTATCCCCTGCTTGAGGCTTGACATTATCAGGCACACCATCAGTAATGTCTTAATCACCAAATGCCAGCTGATCCCCCCGCATAGGAGACTCCATTGCCTGGATGGCCCTCAGCATGCCTCCTGAGTCCTGGGAAGGTATGGGTCTGCTTACCTCTCCCTGAGGGAGCAAGGGGTTAGAACAGGGGGTCTCCTCCTCCACTTCCACCTTTGCCATCCTTGCAAACCTTTGCTCATTGCCAAACTTCTCCTTGAAAGGCCCATCTTTTCCTTCCATCATGGACACAATGGTCTCCTGGTGTTCTACCCGGACTTTGGCCAGTTGGATTTCTGAATCCATCGATCCGTGGTTCCTGCTGTGCAAGCCCTCACTCTGCCTTAGCAAACGCTTCAGCTCAGCTCTCAGTTTGTAGAGCTTGTCTCTCTCCCTATTCAGGACCTTAATTCCGGCCACCAATCGCTCCCGAATGGCCTCCGAGCTTTCATTCTCACCAGGGGCAGAAAGATCACCAGCCATGGCTTGTACAGGGGCAGGTATGTCACCCGATGGCCCAGGAGATGGCTGCGAGCTTCCAGCAGGAGAGGCCCCACTGGCCTCCATGGCTTCCCCAGAAAGGGGCCAGGAGAGCTGGGAGAGATTTCACCACCACACTCCCCTCTCACACAGATCACCTGGAGAAGCTTCAGTGTCAAAGCAGGAGAGACACCTTCCACCTGACACACCTGTGCTCCAATGATGGGTGGGGCACTATTCCTCCCACTGACACCAATGATATCGCACTATTCCTTCCACTGAAACCAAGGATGGGGAACCAAACCTCCCACTGACACCAAAGATAAGGGAAATATTTACTCCAACTGGACGTCAGGACATTTTCTACTTCCACTGGCCCTAGGCGACCCAGCCCCCCCCCCCCCCCCCCGCCCCTTCTGAATGGCAGTAAAAAGGAGCTTTGTTTAGAAAGTATGAAGACCCTTGGTATATAGTATGTATTAACTGTATATACAGTGGGGGAAAATAATTATTTGATCCCCTGCAGATTTTGTAAATTTGCCCACTTACAAAGACATGAAGGATCTATAATTGTTATCATAGGTGTATTTTAAATGATAGTGACAGAATATCAAACAAAAAATCCAGAAAAAAACACATGACACAAATTTTATAAATTGAGTTGCAGTTCAGTGAGTAAAATAAGTATTTGATCCCCAAGCAACCAACAATAATTCTGGCTCCCACAGACTGGGTACAGTATGTGCTCATGTGGAACACAGATTAGTCCTGAAATTTAAGAAGGTGCTCTATAATGACAATGCATTATGTGTATAAAAGACACCTGTCCACAAAATCTCTTTCTTCCATTCAAATCTCACTATCATGGACAAGACCAAAGAGCTGTCAAAGGACGTCAGGGACAATATTGTAGACCTGCACAAGGCTGAAATGGGCTACAAGACCATCAGCAAGAAGCTTGGTGAGAAGGAGACAACTGTCGGAGCAATTATTTGCAAATGTAAGAAATACAAAATAACCATCAATCGCCCATGGTCTGAAGCTCCATGCAGGATTTTGTCTCATGGGGTAAGGATGATCATGAGAAAAGTGAGGGATCAGCCCAAAACTACACGGGAGGAGCCTGTGAAGGATCTAAAAGCAGTTGGGACCACAGTCACCAAAAAAAATCATTGGTAACACAATATGCCACCATGGATTGAAATCCTGCAGCGCCCGCAAGGACCCCCTCCTCAAGATGGCACATAAACAGGCCCCGTCAGAAGTTTGCCAATGAACATCTAAATTATTAAAAGAAGGATTAGAAGAAAGCGCTGTGGTCAGAAGAGACCAAAATTGATCTCTTTGGCATTAATTTGACTCACTAAGTTTGGAGAAAGAAAAATGCTGACTATGACCCTAAGAACACCATCCCTACAGCCAAGCACAAAGGTAGAAACATTATGCTTTGGGGCTGTTTCTCTGCTAAAGGTACAGGCTGGCTTCGCCACATTGAGGGGCCAATGGACAGAGCCTTGTATTGTAAAATCTTGGATGAAAACCTTCTTCCTTCAGCCAGAACACTGACGATGGGTTGTGGATTGGTCTTCCAGCATGACAATGATCCAAAACAAACCGCCCAGGCAACAAAGTAGTGCACATTAAGGTCATGGAGTGGCATAGCTAGTCTACAGACCTTAATCCTATAAGAAAAATGTATGGAGGAAGCTGCAACTTTAAGTTTCCAAGAGACAGCCAAGAAACCTTAAGGTTTTTGAGAAGATCCGTAAAGAATAGTGGACCAAAATCCCCCCTGAGATGTGTGCAAACCTGGTCACCAACTACAAGAAACGTCTTACCTCTGTTCTTGCCAACAAGGGTTTCTCCACCAAGTACTAAGTCATGTTTTGCTTGGGAATAAAATACTTATTTTACTCACTGAACTGCCACTGAAATTTATAACATTTATGCCATGTGTTTTTTTCTGGATTTTTGGTTGATATTCTGTCTCTATCATTTAAAATACACCTATAATAAAAATTGTATACCCTTCATTTCTTTGTAAATGGGCAAACTTACAAAATCTGCAAGGCATCAAATAATTATTTTCCCCACTTATATACTGTATACATATTTACATTGTATTGGTATATATATAGTTGTGCTCAAGTTTACATACCCTGGCAGAATTTATGATTTTTTTGGCCATTTTTCAGAGAATATAAATAACACAAAAACATTTCTTTCACTCATGGTTAGTGTTTGGCTGAAGCCATTTATTATCAATCAATTGTGTTTAATCTTTTTAAATCATAATCACAACAGAAACTACCCAAATGACCCTGATCAAAAGTTTACATTCCCTGGGGATTTTGGCCTGATAACATGCCACAAGTTGACACAAAGGGGTTTGAATGGCTATTAAAGGTAACCATCTTCACCTGTGATCTGTTTGCATGTAATTAGTGTGTGTGTACAAAAGGTCAATGAGTTTCTGGACTCCTGACAGATCCTTGCATCTTTCATCCAGTGCTGCACTGATGTTTCTGGATTCCAAGTCATGGGGAAAGCAAAAGAATTGTCAAAGGACTTGTGGGAAAAGGTAGTTGAACTGTATAAAACAGGAAAGGGATATAAAAAGATATCCAAGGAATTTAGAATGCCAATCAGCAGTGTTTGAACTCTAATCAAGAAGTGGAAAATAAGGGGTTCTATTGACACCAAACCACGGTCAGTTAGACCAACTAAAATTTCGGCCACAACTGCCAGGAAAATTGTTCGGGATGCAAAGAAAAACCCACAAATAACTTCAGGTGAAATACAGGACACTCTGAAAACATGTGGTGTGGTTGTTTCAAGATGCACAATAAGGAGGCACTTGAAGAAGTACAGTTTATTAAACTATTAAAAGTGCTTACCCAATAAAGGTTATCAATGCCTAAAATGGGGCATACACAGCCCAACTCACATCAAAAGGCTCAGCCTGCTAACAGCCGGTCGCGATCATACCCCAAGGCAGCCAGAGCCTGCGGGGTTGGAGAGTGGGATGTCGGATCACGTATTAACCAGCCTCTGGCTGCCTTGGGGTATGATCGCGACCGGCTGTTAGCAGGCTGAGCCTTTTGATGTGAGTTGGGCTGTGTATGCCCCATTTTAGGCATTGATAACCTTTATTGGGTAAGCACTTTTAATAGTTTAATAAACTGTACTTGAACAATGTAATTAAAAATTGTACCTAATATGAATTTATATAATTTAGAGATACCTACAGATGTAAGCGACGCCCTTGAAGAAGCAGGAAATCTGCGAAACATGTTGGCTTATCGCATATCCAAGCATCTTTCCAGCAACTCATGGACTAATGAATATTAGTTTAAGTATCTCTAATGGATTGATTGTAGCTCATGATTTTATTATACTTACTAATATGTGTTTTGTAAAGAATAAAATGTAAATTTTATCAAATCCTAAGTTTGTGCTTACCTTATTATACAGATCATATGGTCCACTAAAAAATCCTAAATTTGTCTAGGAGGTAGCCAAGGCTCCCTCCCTCAGTCTCCAATTGCGGCGGACAGATCGGACACTTTTGACACATTTTTGGGAACACTGACATTTATAGAGTGATCAGTGCTATAAATATGCACTGATTACTGTATAAATGTCACTGGCAGGGAAGGGGTTAACACTAGGGGTCGATCAAGGGGTTAACTGTGTGTTCCCTCACTGTGTTCTAACTGTGTAGGCATGGGACTAACTAGGAGAGGTGACAGATCGCTGTTCCTACTTTGTAGGAACACACGATCTGTCTCCTCTCCTCTGACAGCACAGGGATTTGTATGTTTACACACACAAATCCCCATGTTGGCTCTCATGCACGTGATCGCGCATGGCTGGGAGCCGCACGCATTGGGTCCCTCACTGTGCAGGGGGCGCACACACCCTCTGGTGGCTCGCCTTGGCAACGCCGTATATATACGGAATTTCACCCAGGAGAGTCATTCTGCCACAGTATATTTGCGTGAGCCGGTCGGGAACCGGATACAGTATATCACATCTATATTAATGCATAATCATTATAATAATGTTTGTAGTAACAAAAAGATTTTTACTACTAACAGACTAGGGTCTTACATATAAATAAACTACTGATGGACTACAACTTTACTTACTGTTTAAATGGGTAAAAGAATAAAAATATGATGATACAAACACATACAGTGATACAAGTACAACAATCAAAGAATAAGATCCCTAAAAAAAGACAATAGATTGTAATTCACCCCACAGAGCACTAATGCTTATCAAATACCAATGTTTATCACACTGTCCATTTACTTAAACTTACTTACTTAAACTAGAAAGTAAAGATTAGCTGACTGACACGGGATGGAAAGACAGCAGATAAGATGATAAAGTGAACAGATGCACTTTAAAAAAAAATTGTAATGGCATTAGGCTGGCCATAGATGGGCCGAAATTCAGCCAGTTCAGTAAAGACCGGTCAAATTTTGATCCATCTATGGCTCGACTAATCCATCTACGATCGACTTCTCATGAACGGGCTTGTTGGATAATTTTGCTTTGATCAGCTTGACTGCGTGCAACACTGATCAGTGTATTCTTATGGCAAGGGAGTCCCACTGTCAGAATACAATGACACAACAGGGAGGATTCCCCATCCACCTTCCATTGACCAAAGCGGAAAACTGTTCCCTCCAAGCACAGGGTAGCAAGCTCAAGCAGGTGAGTCTTTCTGAGAATCTGGAGGTAATGGACTCCCGGCCAATGGGCACACATCCTGGTTAGCAGGCAAAGTGGAGTTTAACGGCTGGCACAGCCAGTAACTCAGGTGATTTAGGTACAGGCAGGCAAGAAATCCGACCCAACTGGCCCAGTGTGAGGCCGGCAGGCCAAACAAATAAAGTATCTGCAAGGGCTACGACAAGCTCCAACAGGTCCTCTTCCTGCCGTAGTGTAGGTACAGCAGACACAGAGTCTCTGGACGTGATTGCTCCCTCTGAGGGCTCCCCATAGGCTGCCTCAACCCTGGTCCGGATGGGGGAATCAAGGTGCTGTCCCTCCAAATTGACCAGCATGGGACCCAGGAAATCAGCAGCAGATTGCAGAACTGATAATGGATACATCACTAGAGGCGAGGCAGCAGCAGCAGTGCAGGCAGATGATAAAAACAGTCCATCATTTCCTAAGTCTTCCTCTGTGGCAGCCAACTGGAGACACAGCATAGCCCAGTAGCTCAAGCAGTGAGCCCATGTGGAAAAATTGGATGATCTGCGGCGGCACTTTGAGCAAGCCAAATACATCCTGATCCCTGATACGACAGTGCTAGATCCCCACGATCAGTGAGTAGAGTAGTCCAGTGTCCAGAATGGCAGGCGCCATGGCAGACTTCACAGTGGCTTGTTTCCATGGCAGCAGTTGCAACGTGGTGAGTGACAGGACTTCTGACACGAAAGACCATTTGGAGGCATGGGGATTCTGCCATATCATCCGTTCCCTGGCTGGTTGGCTGTTTAGCAAGTAACACAAATATAGTAGTGAAAAGCAATGGCAATATAGCTTACACTAGACAGCATTCTGCTTGTTAGGCTCCTGTACTGTATCTTCCCTAACCTTTCTAGTCCCCAATTGTAGGCCCTGTTCTTTTGATGCTCCGTGTATGCATCCCTTTAGAGACTTCAGACCAGGCAATTTAGATGAACAATAAAGATCTTTTACTGAAATAGTTGTAGGTAACAAGCAAACAGTTCTCAAAGACATCGTCCACACACTTTCCTATACAAAGCTCTCTAGAGCTTTCCTCTAACACTATAGGCATGAGCCTAGCGTGCCTATCCCAATGTCTGTGCCCTACAAATTTGCTTGGATTCTAACAAACGTCCCCTATGTTAGAAACAAGTAAATAACATTTTTAAAATAGCACATCACCTGATTCACTCTTAAATGTTTTAAATCAGGTGAACTGCCAAAGCAACAACATTTTTCAGCATCGCTATTATTACCACATGTTACTAAATAAAAGTCAGAGGAACCCCATCCTGTGAGTGAGACAGGATAATCACAAAGGTGCAGAATTTTCCAAGCCATTTTCTCATCAGACCGATGAAAGGTAAACACGACAAGCGCTAGGAGGCTCTCCGTCCCGCTAAGGTAATGACAAGTTACATTCTCCACGTACTCGGCCTGTCAGCTACTCTTTCATCTAGTGTTGCTTTTGTGGTTCCTCGAAATGAAAAATACTTATTTCAAATTAGAGGACAATGCTACAATTAGGAAGACAGCAAAAAAAAAAAAAACATGACTTACGCGTCTCGGTATGTGCCGTGCACATATTTTATCAACGTCTTATTTTTTATTACTTAGAAAACAATATTTCTGAGAATTCATATGAAAAGGTTTTATACTGGATAAAATACAAATATACACTCACCTGTTTAATTGCTTGATAACACAGAATTGCTAAACAGCCAATTACATGGCAGCAACTCATAACATTTAGGCATCTAGACATGGTGAAGACGACTCAGTTCAAACTGAGCATCAGAATGGAAAAGAAAGGGGATTTAGGTGACTTTGAACATGGCATGGCAATATGGGCTAGTCTGAGTATTTCAAAAACTGCTGATCTACTGGGATTTTTCACGCACAACCATCTCTCGAGTTTACAGAGAATGGTCCGAAAAAGAGAACATTTCCAGTAGTTGGTAGTTGTGTGGATGAAAATGCCATGTTGATGTCAGAGGTCAGAGGCGAATGGGCAGACTTGTTTGAGATGATAGAAAGGCTACAATAACTTAAATATCCAATTGTTACAACCGAGGCATGCAGAATACCATCTCTGAATGTACAACACATCGAACCTTGAAGCAGATGGGCTACAGCAGCAGAAGACCACACCAGGTGCCACCTCTGTCAGCTATGAACAGGAAACTGAGGCTACAATTCGCACAGGCTCACCAAAATTGGACAATAGAAGTTTGGAAAAACATTGCCTGTTCTGATTTCAAATAAAATTCAATTATTCCGCGCTTAGGAGGAGAAAAAAGAACTGCAGCCCCCCCGACACAGAATATCACCTAGGTGAAATTCAGAACAAGCAAGATCCTATAATGGGGGAATTGGCGCTGTTCAAACACGTGTACAATAGATATTAAATCATTAAATATAAAAATAGATAAAAAGTAATAAATAAATAAAAATAAATGAATAAATAGAAAAACCATATATAAGTAAAAATATACCAAAATGTTACACTGTACCATAAAGTGCAAAGTGCTAGAAAATATGTGACCTGACATATATCAATGAGATATAATCCACAAAAATTCTTTAACAGTGATATACAACACCAAGTAACATGTTGCAAAAAATCATCTAAAACCACTCTAAACCACTGTGATGAAGTGTCCAAAAGGTGGTACTGGTGTGCAAAGTGATGGTAAAACATTATTAAAAATCCAGTGTCCTAAAAAAATCAATATAGTCTGAAGAAACTGTGATATATCAATCCAATAAAAAGAATCTTGATGTAGCAAGTGCTCCCCGTCTTCCACTGCACCCTCAATCGTGCCCTCACTCACCAGAGCGCCCAACCCTTGCAGGGGTAACAGGCGTGTAGGTTATGATCCAGCAATGATGTTCCTTGGCGATAATCCTCAACCCGGTTGCCGTCCTTCCCTTCTCCAATGTGTCAGCGATGTCCTCTTAATAATCCCCAACGTTAAGCATCCATATGTTATAGAAAAAAAGGGAGCCTCATAGTGTAAATCCAAAAAGAGTATGTTTATTGTAAAAAACACATTAAAAACAAGAGCTGACAGTGCTCCGCCGGCTGGCTCAAAGCCAATAGCCGTAATAGCAGCGTGGTTGCGGTGTGCGTTCCACCACCTGCCTACCAGAAACCGGAAGTCCAGAGTGAAAAACAACACACAGAAAGCAACATGTGCGTACCACGTGGCCACGCCTTACGCGTTTTGTCATCAAGACGTCATCTTAGGCTCCTCAGATGACGTCTTGTTATGGAAATGACCTGAAACCTATTACACTGCTTGTGCTGCACTGAGCATGTGTGAGATCTGCAAGGATGAGATCCAGAAAAAAATACAGTCTGGCTTCAGATGCCCACACTTAAGATGGCCACGGCCTGCTGTAAGTTTATAAAATTACTGCTATAAACTAGCAAAACAGACCTTAGTTTACAGACTAACTTTACTAGAACACATTAAGCTTGTGTAATATAGGGGTATTTTTATTTAAAAAATATAATTTTGGCCGGAACACCACTTTAATCCAGCTCTGAGCAATCCTCTTTTATTGTTCAGTAAGATAATTCTTGACAAACAGAGAAAAACTTTGTCAAATCCTCCCCCTTGCTGTTAGTGACAGGTGATTTACATATCTCGTGCACCAGCCTAAGACATGCATTATTTTTTAATTCCCTCCCCCACTCCTTTCTTCAGCAGCTCTGCAAGGATTGGCTGTTACACACCTCAGCATGATTTGGCATACTGAAGTCATGTGGTTACTTTCCTGTCTTTTCACTGGATGTTAGAGATCATAGCAGAAGTTCAGTGTAAGAAATACACAGGAGAAAATGCATATTGACAAGGGGAGTGTAGAGGTGGGCGGGGAGTCTACTGACATCACAACTTCACCCACCGAGCTCCAGACAACAGACCCGCCCACAGAATCTGCAGTTTTCCGGGTCTCATAACAGACAGAGGGGAGACATTTGACAGGTAAAGATACATGCAGGAGACATGTATATCCTTATAGATAACCCTTATGGCAGAAGTTTAGAAATTATGACATTGGGTTTACATCCACTTTAAGCTAATGTGAACACAGCAAGTGTGCTGCCTTCCACAAGATGGTGCAAAAGGCACCATTTCCTTGTAGGTAGGCAGCCCACTCACTTTGCACCTATTCAGTTTGGACACTAATACTGGACAATAGCCAACAGCGTTCATAAAAACTGGAATAAGGAAAAAACTGAAATCAGGTTCGATTTTCTAAAGGACCTGATAAAATACAATTAATGATGTGATTGCTTACTAGGGGCAACACATATCGTTTTTCCTTTTTCCAGTCTCTATAATTTTGGCGGAATTTATTTTATTTAAAAAAGACTTTTACTTAGTACCTGCTTCTGAACCCCCCCAGGACGAAAAATTATCTACGGCCCTGGAATGATACTTCTATTTGACACAAAAAATAATGGCCTAAATTTAGATATAGGTTTCCTTACTCAGTGTGCCACTGACTGCAGTGCTGCCTGTCACTGGTGCCATGTGCGGCTGCAGAGCAGGGACACCATGCATTTAATTTGGCCCGGGGGGGTTTGAACACCCCTGACCCCCCCCTTATCTACGTCCCCGATTTGATGGGCACAGTGGCTGCGTTTGATGGCACAGTGACGGCAATTGATGGGCACAGTGGCTGCGTTTGATGGCACAGTGGCTGCGTTTGATGGCACAGTGGCGGCAATTGATGGGCACAGTGGCGGCAATTGATGGGCACAGTGGCTGCATTTGATGGGCACAGTGGCTGCGTTTGATGGCACAGTGGCTGTGTTTGATGGTACAGTGGTGGCAATTGATGGGCACAGTGGCTGCGTTTGATGGCACAGTTGCTGCGTTTGATGGCACAGTGGATGCGTTTGATGGTACAGTGGCTGCGTTTGATGGCACAGTGGTGGCAATTGATGGGCATAGTGGCTGCGATTGATGGTACAGTGAGGCTGCAATTGATGGGGTTTTTTTTCAGAATTTTTCAGTTTGTTTGCACCCCCCCCCAAAATTTTGAGCACCAGCCGCCACTGATTTAGCGGTTTAACAGGACAGGTTCCACTCAGAACAGGCCTCACCATGCTTGACCAAAGAAGTTGCGTGCACCTGTTCAGCGTCATATCCAGAGGTTGTCTTTGGGAAATAGATGTATAAGTGCTGCCAGCATTGCTGCAGAGGTTGAAGGGGTGGGGGGTCAGCCTGTCAGTGCTCAGACCAACTGCATCAAATTGGTCTGCATGCCTGACATCCCAGAAGGAAGCCTCTTCTAAAGATGATGCACAAGAAAGCCCGCAAACAGTTTGCTGAAGACAAGCAGACTAAGGACATGGATTACTGGAACCATGTCCTGTGGTCTGATGAGACCAAGATAAACTTTTTTGGTTGAGATGGTGTTAAGCGTGTGTGACGGCAACCAGGTGAGGAGTACAAAGACAAGTGTGTCTTGCCTACAGTCAAGCATGGTGGTGGGAGTGTCATGGTCTGGGGCTGCATGAGTGCTGTCGGCACTGGGGAGCTACAGTTCATTGAGGGAACCATGAATGCCAACATGTACTGTGGCGTACAGAAGCAGAGCATGATCCCCTCCCTTCGGAGACTGGGCCGCAGGGCAGTATTCCAACATGATAACAACCCCAAACACACCTCCAAGACGACCACTGGCACTACAGAACATGTTCCATAGGAAACCATGTTAAATGGACTGTAGGGCAAATCTGCAAAATGCAAAAAGCACTAAAAATGCATAGGTGTGAATCAGGCCTTAGAGGAGACACAGATAGCGATAAAAACCTAACAGAAGTTCCAACCCTCCTCACTCTATCAAAAGCTGAAAAAAAACACATTTTGGCAGGAGTTCTGCCTTAAAGTTTGGCCTATATACAAGACACAGACTTAAATGATTAAAACATTTGTCTTTTTTTTATGTGCCTGGTTGGACATCCAGCACGGAACTGTGTGCAGGATCTGAGAGGTCACACAGCAGCAAGAGTATGAATCACAAAATCTCCCAAACAACCTGCCAGCAGTAAATGAAAAGAATTACAGTCAGTGAGAATTGTGGAATTTAGGACTGTTGAAAAGGGAGAGAGCCAAGAAAAACCAGGATGGAAAGATCTTGGGAAAAGAATTATCTGAAGACACAAAGTATATCCAACGATCATAAATTTCTACTGCTTATTATGGAGTTATTAAAGTGGGTCTAGGAAAATGTATATTTTTGTTTAATTTATGTAAGTGCCTTCCTGCTAAGTAATGTGTAAGCGTTGCATGTCCAGTATGCAGGGCTGCTGTTAGAAATCACAGGGCCCCATACAGCCTCCCTGTCAAGGCCCCCCGGAAATATCAAAATTATATTTTAACTAAAAATACATGAAAATCATTATTATCAGACACAACCAAACTTACAAAAGCCTTGCTAAATCTAAAACATAAAACTACATTCAGTTAAAAAATAAAGTTCTGTGTGTAAATTAGGTCTTGGGGCTCATTCACATTGGTGCTGGGGCCTGTACAGTCTGAATCAGTGTATTTATTTTTTTAAATGTGGCTACTGATGTGTGCAGGCAGCCTATGTTACGCTATGGGGACAAAGCGGCTGTATGAACACAGTCGCAGGTTCTAATTTGACAGGAGTGTGGATGTAGATGTATGGCCCCAAACACAGACAGACAGTGTGCATTTGGGGCCTACTCCTGGGGCGGGCGGATACCTCCAGGCTGTGCATCGACATCACGTCACACACACCGTGCGTGCGGCGTCATTTCCGAGCGCCGCCACGCTGTTGGTGTTTTCCATCTGCGGCTTATTGGAGGTGATTTTGGCGCCAAACGCTGAGTGACTTGGTTGCTTGGGTGCTGGTGCTTCCCCCTCCCCTTGCACGCTGGCGTGGCGTTTGGGAGTGTTTGGCGTGTGGGCCCATATATAGGTCTCATTTGGGGTGGCTTATCTATCCTGTTGGTTCTCCCTCGCTCCATGGATAGCACTCACTACCTTGTATCATGGCTTCTCATGATTCAGCACCAGGTATCATGTTAGCAACATGTATTCATTTACGTTTTGGTAACTCACATATTGGATACTTGAGTCTTCTCTTGGTGGCATTGCCCTCTCTATTACCCTTTCAATCTCTTATTTGTCTTTGGTTGGGCCTCACTGACACTATCATAGATACAGTTGCATGAGCCTGCTCTATATTTGAGTACAGGATATTTGGTATACATGCTAAATTACACATGTTCACATTTTTTCTAGAAGCCTTCCAAGACGCTTTTGGCTACACTTGCAACTACCTTCAGGGACCACTACTTCATGAATAATTGTCCTCCCCTGTTGCTGCCATGTGGGGGTCCCGCATGTTCCACATGCTATCACAGCTCCCGGAAAAGATGCCCTCAATGGGAGCATCTGGCTCTTTATGCTGCACTTTCGTCACATGGCGGTTGTGAGTATTTTCCAGACAATGGGATACCCCGATTTACACCTTTTCTTTTGTTTTTACCTTTATAAAGGAAGTGATTTAGAAACTCATATATCTCATTTCATATATATGTTTGCTCCTTAAGAGTGGATAAAACGCCACGAAACGCGTCGAGCCTCTGTACATGCAATGTTAAAACCGATCATGTGTTGAATTCTACTTATATGAACACTTGTTATATTATTCTGATCATCAATAATTTTTAATGTAATAGGAAGTCCTACAGGTGGTATATTTACTTCTCTCTCAACTGCCATGTATTATCATGTTCCTATATGTATATAGATCAAATATACTGTGACATTAATTATTACTCTGTATGAATTTTATTATGATACATATTAAATACACCATTTTTGTCCTCCCACTGTTGACTGCGTGCTTCATTCAAAGTCCCGCCCCTTCTCTCTTTTTTTCACTCATCAACACCTGCACACTTATCAAATTAGGACATGCGGCTGTGTTCATACAGCCGCTGCATCCTCATAGAGTAAAGGACGGCTCCAGCCGCACAAACGAACCACTAATTCACACTGTATGGGCCAGAGAATCCATGTGAATGAGCCCTTAATTGTTTACGTTATTTTTTATGATTTTTTAAAAAAAAAAATTTTAAATTGTGATTTACTTTTTAATTTTTTTTAATTATTTTTTACGTGCTGTTGTGGGGGTTGGGTGAAATATCAGGGGTCTAAACAGAGATACAGAGAAAGATATTGAGAAAAAAAGTTCTTCAGTTCCTTTCCCTGTAGCCAGAGCTGCACCGAAGATTAATGAACAGGAGAAAGGGGCTCTCGTTCATTCATAAACTGAAGAGTAGTAAACACAGTTTTCTATGCTGAGGTGTTCGCCCCATGCGTGATTTAGCTTCCTCAGCTCCCGTGACACACGACCCATTCCAGCGGTTCCTTTCAGGTACAGCATCACACACACACGTTTTTCTAGTCTTATGTAAGTAATCAGATTATAATACTTTTCATTTCCTTTGATGCTGGAGTTCTTACCAGAACTTATCGGTATCTTTATATTAATATTTCCGACACAGTAACGGATGCATCCACTCCTGATGAAGTTTCTTTACACGAAACGCGTTGAGACAGGATGCAACTTTGTTTCAGTTAGTCATCATTGTATCCACTTATTACTCCTCTCATTACTCGCTTTTTTACTGTTTAATCACTCCATATATTGGTAACTGCAATGTGCTGCTACATCAATTTCAAAGGTTGTATTTCCATGAATTATTTGGAATATGTAGTTGTATTCTTTAATTATAATGTTCATGAACTGTACCTTATTCAACAATTACATATATGTATTGGCTTTTAATGTTTTTCATATTGAGTGCGATTTTATACCCTCTTTATGTCAATAAACTCATCAAGTCTATGTATGTACTGCCTGGTCCTATTGCCCCCTGCCTCACACAAAGTCCCAATTTCCTTTTTAGTTCTCTATGCTCAGTTATCAATGGACACAGGAGTGATCTGTACTGATCGCTCACTGTGTCCAATTCAGAAAAGGAAGGGGTCGGTAAATGACATATTTTCTGGCCCCTTTTCCCACTCTCCATCCACCTGTTTACCTGCAGCAACCAGCGGGAGAGGGAAGCCGCCAGCACTGCAGGGGGACAAGGGGGGGGCCCGGGCACACAGGGGGGAATCAGATGTGGGCAGCACAGGGGGGGGGGGATTGCTGCGGCGGGGCGATAGGACAATTACAGAATGATGCACTGTTTGTGTCTTTCCCTCCAGCAGCTAAAAGCCGGCAGGAGGGAGAGGGGGAGAAACCAGCTTTCAGCTGCTTGAGGGAGAGACACAGACAGTGCATCGTTCTGTAATTGCCCCAACACTGCACTGATCCCCCTGCTGTCCGGGCCCACTACAGGAGGCTATGAATCTGGTGCACTCAGAATCTGGTGCTGATGTGCATGATTGCCTATTAGCTTCTAACTTCAGCTTGTTCAGTTAAACTTTGACAATAAAACCAGGAAGTTCATTGGCTTCTATGCAGAGCTGCACCAGATTTTGCACTCTCCAGTTTTAGTAAATCAACCCCAAAATGTTTTAAATAATTTCAATTACAGTGGAACCTCGGATTGCGAGTAACGTGGTTAACGAGCGTTTCGCAATACGAGCACTGTATTTTTAAAAATCGTAACTCAGTTTGCGAGTGTTGTTTCGCAAAATGAGCATGATTCAGGCCAAAGCGTGTGCAGTACTGCGTTTGGCCTGAGGTGGGGGGAGGCGCCAGAGCCAAGCGGCGCAGTTCGGAAATGCATGGAAAGGCCCTAGGACAGCTCAGCTGACCTCGGCAAACCTCAGGGACGGAGTCTTTCCGAGGTTTGCCGAGGTGTCTTCGGGCCTTTCTGGCCATTTCCGAGGCTCTCCAGCGCCCCCTCCCACCTCTGGCCGCATGCGGTATTGCATGCCATTGAAGTCAATGCATAACAAATTATTTTCATTTCCATTGACTTCAATGAGGAAACTCACTTTATTATGCGAGTACTTTGGATTACAAGCATACTCCTGGAATGGATTATGCTCATAATCCGAGGTTCCACTGTATTATAATTTTTTTATAGGTATGCCCCCCATCATGGGACAAAATACATATAGTATTTTGTCCTATGTTTCTAACTACTTTCTAACTCTAGTTATGAGGTCTAACTTTCCCCCCTCCCCTGCTAACAAAACTGATCTGACAACATCTATGAAGAAGGAGGCTGGTTCATAGCTGCAGCTTGTCTTGGCTGGGAGTACTTCCCCAAGAAAAGCAACCGCAGGAGGAATGCAGAGGCTGACATGTCTCCCTTCCTCTGCATTCTTCTTGCCAGTGGCGGCCGCTCCATACGGAGCGAAGCGGTGCTGCCCCCCTAATCTACATGCAGGGTGCCGGACGCATGGATTCCAATGGGGTTTTTTTTTAAGTTTTATAAATAAAAATTTGTGCGCTAGCAATAATATAATTGGGATAATGCTCGGAGCCACGATTTATATATGAATCCCAGCAAAAAAGAAATAATAAAACAATGAAAAGTGCATGAAATCCTCTCTCAAAGATCAGAAAAAAATTGAATATTCTGAAAGTAAGATATGAACAGTCACACATCCAAAAAACACCTATAATCAGTCCATGAATAGGTTAAGCAAAATAAAGTGAAAAGAAAGAAAAAAGTCCCTTTGGTGTATCACATCACAAAACCAGGAAAGTAGTAAGTTGTAAAGAACATTTCCGAATACTCATTGATTGCAGAAGAGGAGTAATGGATGTACCCTTACCCCATTCGTTGGACCTCCTCTGTGGCAAGGTCATATGGGCTTGCAGATATAACCCTCTGCGGGGACAGATGGAATGTTGATGTCCGGGTCCTGTCAGCGTGCACCACCGACTCCAACCTGATCCGACTGGTCCAACTGCTCCAGCATCAGAGGGGAGACTCAGGAGTGGGAGGATCCATCTTGGGGAGATGCGGACTAGGTTTTTTTTTAAGCACATGATTAGAGCCTGAGGCACTAATTGGCTTCAAAAAAGGGTGGGCTCGGGGCGCAGTGCAAGCCCACCCAGTTGTGTGACAATAGCAAATTAATATTCGCTATTGTCTTCCTGCTTCTCCTCTCGGCCAATCAGGAAGCGGGAGGAGTGTGATTGGCTAAGGGGAGAATCGATCGTATTGGCCGGTACCGGGGGCAGGGAGAATGTACAGGGAGATCTGGAAGATGGCCACCGTCATCCGCTGCTCTGCATCGCCGCCCAACCGCGTGAGTACCACCCACCAGGGGGGGGGGGGTCGGGTGGCCTGTTTGCTGCTAGAAAAAATTTGTTTTGTTTTGTTTAGTTTTTTACATAAATTTGTTTAGTTAAATTTGTTTAATCCGTTTAATTTGTTTTCGAAATTCGTTTTGTTTATTCGTATTCAAATCTATACGAATTTTTGAATTCTGATCTATTTGAAAAGTTTTCGAATCAATTTCAAATAGTTTTTTTCTATCCTATTTTTCTATTCTATTTCTATCCTATTTTGTTCTGTTTTACTCTTTTATATTCTATTCTTGTATTATCTGTTAAATTCTTTTCTATTCTATTTTTTCTATTCTATTTCTTTATTTTCTATTCTATTTTATTCTCTTTGGAAATTCGAAAACGATTCCAATTTGAATACTTTTCAAATTCGAAAACTTTTCGAATTTGAAAACTATTCAAATTCAAAAAGTATTCAAATTCAAAAAGTATTTGAAAACGATTCGAAAACTATTTGGATTCGAATTTCGTCCAAATTTTTTTTCGTTATTTCAGATTCATTTAAATTTGGTACTATTATAATTCTGAAATTCAGATACATCAGAACTTCCGAAAAACGAAAATTCGTCCGAATTTCAATTTCGGAATGAAACTAACAGCACATATCTATTTGCCGCCACCCGCCGGCTGGTGAACCAGCCGCCACTACTTCTTGCCATTGCTTGTCTCTGGAAAGTGCTCACAGCCTGCACAAACTGAAACTACAGTATGAATCAGCCATCTCCTTTATAGCTGCTTTCCGGTTGGTGACAGCAGGAAGGGAGGGGCGAAGGTCAGTCCTAATAACAAGGGTTACAAAGTACTACATTTACATGTAGGGGACAGAACTGTAAAAAAATATAACAGTATAAGATCTTTAATCTGATCAATGGGGTAGAGGAGACTGAGGAAATGCTTTCTCCTGCCAGCAGCAGACTAATGGCATCCTCTTAGCCTAGGCAAAATCTCCGGACTGTAGCTCAAGAATTGCTAAAGAATTTATAAAAATAAAACAGCTTTATTGAATAAGCATCCTGTTACTGTTTAATGTAGCATGCCAGGAATTAAATTAGAACTAAAGGTTTGTATTGTTGTCTGTGACCTTGTAAGGCTTCAGGCACATAGGACATTTTTTAACTCTCCTAGAAGCCAGTAGCATTTTTGCTAAAAAAAATGGCTGATGCTTGTGAGATTCACCCCCTCTGGTGACCCTGGTGGCAACCAAGGATTTCTCTCACTTTGGAGGGATCACCTCTCATTCCTGTTGTGTTTAGGGAACAAGAAGTGATGGGAAATTTCCCCAGTGGCAGAAAAAAAAAAACGCCATCCAAAATGAAAAAAAAAACATTTTAGCCTTAATTCCATTTTAGTTCATGCAGACTTGTTAAAGTGATATTAACCTCCCTGGCTGTATGATTATTTCAGATTTTTGATGCTGAAAGCGGTACAATTATTTTGCATGGAAATTTGGCGTTTTATATTGTAGGTCTGTAATTCTTAGGAATAACTCACTTAAATCTGTCCAAACCAGAGTCTAGTAGACATCCCGGGTATGATAAAGTTTGAAAAACAAAATAATAAATTATAATATAATAAATAACTATAAATAATTATAACAAATAATAATATAATAATAATAATAATAATAATAATAATAAATATTCAATAATGTAATCAAAACAAAAACACTGAAATTTGCTCAGTTGCAGAATTGTCACTGTCATTACTTTCAGTATTTGATAACGAATTTCCCCACAAATCAATATCGCTCAATTCTGCGAGTGATTCTAATTTATTATTTATTATCGCTGTTTTCTGGCTGGTCTAAAACCATTTTTGATGTAAAGGGACGGTATTGGTTGCTATGGACAATCTCAAGTTTCCAGGCAGAAAGAACAGTATTTATAATATAAACACTGGACAAACCACTAGGGACAAAGGAGATGTGAAATAAATTGATAAAGTAATGTAATCTGTAAGATTACAATGTACTGTATATGTATTGTGTTTTTTACTTTTTGAATTTGGCGCCGTTCTTCGTCCCCATGCGTCGCAACACTTGCAGAGAACGGAGCTCGGCTCTGTGATAGATCCGGCGGAGGACGGCTCACACACAGAGCGGGGAGACATAACAGGATCCTGGGGACAAGGTAAGTTTGCTGTACCTGGATCCTGCGATGCAATCCCGAGTGTGGCTCGGGGTTACCGCTTTTGGTGCTGAAAATCTACCCCGAGCCACACTCGGGAATACCGTCAGGGAGGTTAAAGAATATTTTTTTTTTTTTTTTTTTTTTGGTTGAAATAAAAAAGGGGTTATACTCACCCACAATAATATTCGATAGAGTGATCCCTTATCTCCTTTTTTGGAAGTCCCCTGCCAATTCTCCTCCCTCCTCCAGGTGCCTCCTTGGCAATCTGGGTGCTGAGGAGGCACTCATGCACACACTCCTGAGCAGGGTCCATAGACACACACAGTGCCAGTAAGCCACGCCCTGATCCCTCCTCACAGGAGTTTGACAGCAGCAGGGGCATAGGGCTCCTGTTTTCTTCAGTGTCTCTTGTGAAAGCAAAAAAGGAGGACAGCAATGCTGCAGTCATGACAGCTCTGAAGCAGTGACAGGAGTCAGGTAAGTGTTTAAGGATGGGCACAGGTAGTGGAGCATTTTTTCCTTAATGCAGAGAATGAAGCCCTTTTGACTTTAGAACCACTTTAAGCTACTGAAAGGTCCACTTTCATTAGATTAAAAGAGTGTTTTGGCTGTAGAACAATCAGAATGTGTAAGACACAGCCAGTAGGCTTCATGAGCCTTTACTTTAAGATCATAAGAGTCTAAGGCATGCCATATATTATGCAATTTTCTTTCTTACAACCACGGATTGAAGGAAAGAAAATTGCTTGATTCTCCCATCAACACAATCAGTGTTTGACTAGGGAATGCACCCGGAACTGCCTGCAGGAGCCCCCATGGGCAGAATATAATGATCACTCCTGGCGGGTATAGCCAACGACAGTGATAGGGCAAAAAAAGTTGATGGATCAACGTCGATCCAACCAGCCTGGCCATAGACGCATCAAAATTCAGCCGATTCCTGCTGAAGCGGCCGAATTTTCGACATGTTTATGGCCTGTTTAAGAGGTTTAGGAAACTACATAAACAGAGATTTTAGAGCCAAGTGGTAAAAGTTAGTCTGGGAGTATGTAATTATAAATAACATTAAGACATGATCATACAACAATTCTCAAATAAGTAAACAGGGGTACACTTGTTACATGGGAGTACGTTGGTTTTGGGTGATTTGGGTACATAGAGGCTGGGATTTTCAGAAAAATGACTCAAAGCAAGAATTAAGAAGTCTATAGCCTATAGCAAAGTTATATAAAAGCCCTGCCCTGATGGGTCAGGAAGCCATGGGATAAACTACAGTATGTGAAATGTTGTGTAGATAAGCAGGGCTGTATTTAAACTTCAGATTCCTAGGCATATTTAAATAATCATGTAAGAATTTTAGTAAAAACTGACATTAATGGGCTGTTGAAAACAGAACTACTTTTTAACTGCAGGGACCAGAAAACAAGGGAAAGGAGCAATGGTTTAATTCTTTTTCTTTTTAACTATAGTGAGTCTTTAGACATCATTTATTCATCCCCCGTACATACTATTTTGATAGTTTGTTGAATTTGGCCTTAAAAATGCAGAGATGGACAGAAGACGGAAAACATTACAATTTGTACATTTTGAAGCTTGGTGCCATCGTTCTAGTCCTCCAGACTTGGCACTGGCCCATGAGTGCCATGATGGTAAAATAGCATATACCGTAGGCTTCCCCAGTTGCCTGTTAAGGTGCAAGACTTCCTATTTGCTGTTCTGTGATGTTACACCAATGTTCTGGTTTCTAGTAATGATCCTGGACTCTTAGGTCTTGATTTTCCCAAAGACTTTGTTCATTAAATTACACTATATTGCCAAAAATAATGGGACAACTGCCTTTACACGCACATGAACTTTAATGGCATCCCAGTATTAGTCCGTAGGGTTCAATATTGAGTTAGCCCATCCCTTTCAGCTATAACAGCTTCAACTCTTCTGTAAAGGCTGTCCACAAGGTTTTGGAGTGTGTCTATGGGAATATTTGACAATTCTTCCAGAAGCGCATTTGTGAGATCAGTCACTCATGTTGAACGAGAAGGCCTGGCTCGCAGTCTCCGCTCTAATTCATCCCAAAGGTGTTCTTTCGGGTTTAGGTCAAGACTCTGTACAGGCCAGTCAAGTTCCTCTACCCAAAACATGCACAACCATGTCTTTATGGACCTTGCTTTGTGGACTGGTGCGGAGTCATGTTGGAACAGGAAGGAGCCATCCCCAAACTGTTCCCACAAAGTTGGGAGCATGAAATTGTCCAAAATGTTTTGGTATGCTGACGCCTTAAGAGTTCCCTTCACTGGAAGCCCAACCCCTAAAAAAGAACTCCACACCATAATCCCCTCTCCACCAAACTTTACACTTGGAACAATGCAGTCAGGCAAGTACCATTCTCCTGGCAACCGCCAAACCCAGACATGTCCATCGGATTGCCAAACAGAAAAGCATGATTCTTCACTCCAGAGAACACGTCTCCACTGCTCTAGAGTCCAGTGGCGGCGTGCTTTACATCACTGCATCCAACGCTTTGCATTGCACTTGGTGATGTAAGGCTTGGATGCAGCTGCTCGGCCATGGAAATCCATTCCATGAAGCTCTCCACGCACTATTGTTGTGCTAATCTGAAGGCCACATGAAGTTTGGAGGTCTGTAGCTCTTGACTTTGCAGACAGTTGGCGACTTCTGCTCAATGTGAGCTTCAGCATGCACTGACCCTTCTCCATCATTTTCTGTGGCCTACCACTTCGCGGCTGAGTTGCTGTTGTTCCCAGCTGCTTCCACTTTGTTATAATACCACTAAGAGTCGACCGTGGAATATTTAGTAGCAAGGAAATTTCACGGATTGACTTATTGTACAGGTGGCAACCTATCACGTTACCACCCTTGAATTCAATGAGCTCCTGAGAGGGAACCCATTCTTTCACAAATGTTTGTAGAAGCAGTCTGCATGCCTAGGTGCTTGATTTTATACACCTGTGGCCATGGAGATGGTTGGAACACTTGAATCCAATGATTTGGAGGGGTGTCCTAATACTTTTGGCAATATAGTGTATATGTAAAGACAAAACTAAACGGACTTTAGATTTGGAACATGTCTCAAATCTTTCCGACAGACTCGAGTCCGGATGAAAAATCCGCTCGTCTGTATGCTAGTCCGACGGACGAAAACCAACGCTAGGGCAGCTATTGGTTACAGGCTATCAACTTTCTTATTTTAGTCCAGTAGTACGTTATCACGTACGAATCCGTCGGACTTTGGTGTGATCGTGTGTGTGCAAGTCCGTTCGTTTGGAAGTCCGTCGGAAGTCCGTCAAAAGTCTGTCGAAAGTCTGTCGGACCTTTGATGCCGAAAAGTCCACAGCATTAGTTCTATTTTAGATCATGCAGACTTGTTAAAGTGATATTAAAAAATTTTTTTTTTTTTGTTGGTTGAAATAAAAAAGAGGTTATACTCACCCACAATAATATTTGATAGAGTGATCCCTTATCTCCTTTTTTGGAAATTCCCTGTCAATGCTGTATGCTCCTCCCTCCTCCAGGTGCCTCCTTAGCAAGCTGGATGCTGAGGAGGCACTCATGCACTCATGCACACACTCCTGAGCAGGGCTGTGTGCCTCCATAGACACACAGTGCCAGTAAGCCACGCCCTGATCCCTCCTCACAGGAGTTTGACAGCAGCAGGAGCCTATAGCTCCTGTTTTCTTCAGTGTCTCTTGTGAAAGCAAAAAAGGAGGGCAGCAATGCTGCAGTCATGACAGCTCTGAAGCAGTGACAGGAGTCAGGTAAGTGTTTAGGGATTGGGACAGGTAGTGCAGCATTTTTTCTTTAATGCAGAGAATGAAACCCTTTTGACTTTAGAACCACTTTAAGCTACTGAAAGGTCCACTTTCATTAGATTAAAAGAGTGTTTTGGCTGCAGAACAATCAGAATGTGTATGACACAGCCAGTAGGCTTCATGAGCCTTTACTTTAAGATCATAAGAGTCTAAGGCATGCCATACATTATGCAATTTTCTTTCCTACAACTACGGGTTGAAGGAAAGAAAATAGCTTGATTCTCCCATCAACACAATCAGTGTTTGACTAGGGAATGCACCCGGAACTGCCTGCAGGAGCCCCCATGGGCAGAATATAATGATCACTCCTGGCGGGTAAAGCCAAGGGCAGTGATAGGGCAAAAAAAGTTGATTTGATCGACTTCAATCCAGCCATCCTGGCCATAGACTGATCAGAATTCAGCCGATTCCTGCTGAAGCGGTCGAATTTTGGACATGTCTATGGCCTGTTTAAGAGGTTTGGGAAACTACATAAAAAGAGATTTTAGAGCCAAGTGGTCAAAGTTAGTCTGGGAGTATGTAATTATAAATAACATTAAGACATGATCATACAACAATTCTCAAATAAGTAAACAGGGGTACACTTGTTACATGGGAGTACCTTGGTTTTGGGTGATTTGGGTACATTGAGGCTGGGATTTTCGGAAAAATGACTCAAAGCAAGAATTAAGAAGTCTATGGCCTATAGCAAAGTTATATAAAAGCCCTGCCCTGATGGGTCAGGAAACCATGGGATAAACTACAGTATGTGAAATGTTGTGTAGATAAGCAGGGCTGTATTTAAACTTCAGATTCCTAGGCATATTTAAATGATCATGTAAGAATTTTAGTAAAAACTGACCTTAATGGGCTGTTGAAGACAGAACTACTTTTTAACTGCAGGGACCAGAAAACAAGGGAAAGGAGCAATGGTTTAATTCTTTTTTTTTTAACTATAGTGAGTGTTTAGACATCATTTATTCATCCCCCGCACATACTATTTTGATAGTTTGTTGAATTTGGCCTTAAAAAGCAGAGATGGACAGAAGACGGAAAACATTACAATTTGTACATTTTGAAGCTTGGTGCCATCGTTCTAGTCCTCCAGACTTGGCACTGGCCCATGAGTGCCATGATGGTAAAATAGCATATACCGTAGGCTTCCCCAGTTGCCTTTTAGGGTGCCAGACTTCCTATTTGCTGTTCTGTGATGTTACACCAATGTTCTGGTTTCTAGTAATGATCCTGGACTCTTAGGTCTTGATTTTCCCAAAGACTTTGTTCATTAAATTACACTATATTGCCAAAAATAATGGGACACCTGCCTTTACACGCACATGAACTATAATGGCATCCCAGTATTAGTCCGTAGGGTTCAATATTGAGTTGGCCCATCCCTTTCAGCTATAACAGCTTCAACTCTTCTGTAAAGGCTGTCCACAAGGTTTAGGTGTGTGTCTATGGGAATATTTGACAATTCTTCCAGAAGCGCATTTGTGAGATCAGTCACTCATGTTGAACGAGAAGGCCTGGCTCGCAGTCTCCGCTCTAATTCATCCCAAAGGTGTTCTCTCGGGTTGAGGTCAAGACTCTGTACAGGCCAGTCAAGTTCCTCTACCCAAAACATGCACAACCATGTCTTTATGGACCTTGCTTTGTGGACTGGTGCGCAGTCATGTTGGAACAGAAAGGAGCCATCCCCAAACTGTTCCCACAAAATTGGGAGCATGAAATTGTCCAAAATGTCTTGGTATGCTGACGCCTTAAGAGTTCCCTTCACTGGAAGCCCAACCCCTGAAAAAGAACTCCACACCATAATCTCCTCTCAGGGGCGTAACTACCACCATAGCGACCCATGCGGGCGCTATGGGGCCCGCAGCCGAGTGGGGTCCAGTGAGGATAAGAGCACCGCCGGCACAGTCTCCCAGCCAGGGGAAGAGAGAGGAAAGGAAGAGGCGAGCTGTCCGTATCAGCAGAGAGATGAATTCCCCGATGTAAGAGCTTTCATTAGAACTTCCAGTGTTCCCGGGGCTCACGTCACATAGCTCCACCTATTGGCCCGGTGCCTTTGATAGACAGAACACCGATCCAATGCGGGACATGTGACGTCATCAAAGGCGTCGGGCCAAGAGGTGGGGCTATGTGACGATGAGCCCCAGGAAGAGAAGAAATTCAAATGAAAGCTATTACAGCGGGCAATCCCGCTCTCTGCTGATCCGGGTGGCTGCCTCTTCCTCTGCATAGGTGGGGCTGTATGGGGCACAGGCAGACCAGGCTGTATTGGGCACAGGTCATGCTGTATGGGGCACAGGTCATGCTGTATTGGGCACAGGTCACGCTGTATTGGGCACAGGTCACGCTGCATTGGGCACAGGTCACGCTGTATGTGGCACAGGTCACGCTGCATTGACACTAGGGCAGCTGTGGGGCTGTTTGCAGGGGGGCCCCATACAACATTTTGCTATGGGGCCCTGCTATTTCTAGTTATGCCCCTGTCACCTCTCCACCAAACTTTATACTTGGAACAATGCAGTCAGGCAAGTACCATTCTCCTGGCAACCGCCAAACCCAGACATGTCCATCGGATTGCCAAACAGAAAAGCATGATTCTTCACTCCAGAGAACACGTCTCCACTGCTCTAGAGTCCAGTGGCGGTGTGCTTTACATCACTGCATCCAACGCTTTGCATTGCACTTGGTGATGTAAGGCTTGGATGCAGCTGCTCGGCCATGGAAACCCATTCCATGAAGCTCTCTACGCACTATTGTTGTGCTAATCTAAAGGCCACATGAAGTTTGGAGGTCTGTAGCTCTTGACTTTGCAGACAGTTGGCGACTTCTGCTCAATGTGAGCTTCAGCATGCATTGACCCTGCTCCATCATTTTCTGTGGCCTACCACTTCGCGGCTGAGTTGCTGTTGTTCCCAGCTGCTTCCACTTTGTTATAATACCACTAAGAGTCGACCGTGGAGTGCGAACCCATTCTTTCACAAATGTTTGTAGAAGCAGTCTGCATGCCTAGGTGCTTGATTTTATACACCTGTGGCCATGGAGATGGTTGGAACACTTGAATCCAATGATTTGGAGGGGTGTCCTAATACTTTTGGCAATATAGTGTATATGTAAAGCCAAAACTTTTTAGTCTTTTATAGATTAAAACTCCTATTGGGTTAATTTTTTTTTTTTTTTTTTGTTCCATTGAGAAGACTTCCCTTCACTTCATGTCCTGTAGACACAACAGTAAATGAGAAGAAATCCCATCAATGGGATGAATATCCTTGGAACACATCTCCTCTATCCCTGTTTTGGTGACAACGCAAAATTTTAACTTTTTTTTAACCTCACTTTTACTCCTGTTGAAAATGTTCACCAAAACAAATAGAAAAAGGTAAATCTCCCCAATGTGGAGCTTTAAATAAATAGTATTATATAATAGTTATGACACTTATAGGGCGTACACACGGTCGGACTTTGTTCGGACATTCTGACAACAAAATCCTAGGATTTTTTCCGACGGATGTTGGCTCAAACTTGTCTTGCATACACACGGTCACACAAAGTTGTCGGAAAATCCGATCATTCTGAACGCGGTGACGTAAAACACGTACGTCGGGACTATAAACAGGGCAGTGGCCAATAGCTTTTATCCCTTTATTTATTCTGAGCATGCGTGGCACTTTGTCCGTCGGATTTGTGTACACACGATCGGAATTTCCGACAACGGATTTTGTTGTCGGAAAATTTTATCTCCTGCTCTCCAACTTTATGTGTCGGAAAATACGATGGAAAATGTCCGATGGAGCCCACACGCGGTCGGAATTTCCGACAATACGCTCCGATCGGACATTTTCCATCGGAAAATCCGACCGTGTGTACGGGGCATAAGACTAAAGAGGAGTTCCAGTCTGTAAAAAAAAAATACTGTGGCTGCTGATTTTTAATATAAGAACACTTATTTGTCCATACCCCTAGCCGATTCGTCAATAGGCTTCGGGTGCAGGCGCCAGCATCTGTAGTTAGAGGCCTTTCACACCGGGCCGCCCATAGCGCTGGCGGTAAAACGCTGCTATTTTTAGCGGCGTTTTACCGTCGGATTAGCGGTGCATTTCGGCTGCTAGCGGGGCGCTGTCACGGGCATGGCCAGAGCGGAGGCTGTTGGAGAGGACTGTGTGCAAGCCTGTTGCCCACCGATTATGGGCCCTAGCATTTGAGGTGAATGAGAAATCCAGTCTGAACTGTATTAATCGGACTCAGTCATGTATATATTGTATGGGGACTCCTTACTGTATATTTGTGTCCCTGAAGAGGGAGGGGGGATTCCTCCAGCAGCCCCCTGCTGATAAGACTGATTCATTCTGCTGGGACACATCCTGTGAGGAGATGCTGGTGTTATCAACATGTGTTTATGTTAATTGAGAGAGCTGATCACATTAGCCACCAGCCCTGGCTAATAGACGAATGGTCTAGGCTGAGGAGGGGGGAGATTGTTGTTTGTATTGTTAATTGTATTAATGTGTGAAGCTCGGTGCCCACAAGACTGTCATCTGGTCTGGGTACATTTTGTAGTAAATTAGGTCATGTTAATTAGGTTAGCTTTGAGTCATCCCTGCTGTATAAATGTCTGTGAGATCTCAAAATAAAGGTAGTTCTGATGTACTCCAAGACTGGTGTTGTCTAGTTCTTGGGGTTCCTATGGCCAGATCCATTGGACCCGTGTTCCAGAACTTAGGAAGCGGTATATGACGGAAGCACTCAAGCGGAGTGTGGGGCGTTCCGTGACATTGGTGGCAGCAGTGGGATAGCTTCCTGAAGTCTGGGACATCCAAACTTCCATCTGGATCCAAGGTCCAGATAGCAGAAGAGGAGAGGTACAGATACCAGCCGCCATGGATGAGGAATTCAGAAGGAGGTTGCGAGAGATGCAGATACAGCACAGAGGACCAGTATCGGAGCAGGTCCTGCTGGGATGGTGTGATTCTATTCGCTGCAAACTCTGGAAGGAAGCGCTAGCCCGTGAGCAGCGACACCAGGGAAAAGTTCTCCCCTCCATCGAGGAAAGGTACTGGTCGCAGTACGGACTGCGGGTGCGGTTTTTGGGAGAAAAACCACACAAGAAGCAGACAGCTGAATTAAGCAGGCTGGTCTGGGCAGAGATGAAGCTGGATGAGAGCTACAGAGCCCTCCGGTGGCATGTATCTCAAGCATGTCCCTGGATAGCGGATGACAGCCCAACGGAAGGCTTAAGCTACGGCGGCTTGGGACTGTTGTTTGTGAAGCTGACAGGGGACCCTAACTTTGGGAGTGATTTGGAGCGGCGGGTGGACGAAATCATGGATTTCAGAGAAGGGCTACTGAACATTTCGGAAGTGCACTGGGCACAGGAAGATTTGGAGTTTCTGGCCGTTCAGGAATGGGAGCTAGAGATCGCCTACAGACGGCTGCTAGACATTGCTCAGTGCCAGGGCTGGGCTCCCTTTGCCTGGGACTATCAGGAAATACCAGCTGACAACCCTGAAATCCCGGCTGAAGAGTCGGCAATGTGGCAGAGCGATAGTGTGCTTTGCCAACCTGCCCCCACAGCTATGGAGGCGGAGGTCTTATGGCGGATGCAGCAAGTGCTGACTGACCTTGATGATCCTGTTTCTGCATGGGATGATCTTGGATGGAGGAATGTGCCTGTCCAGCAGCATGCCAGAGAATCTGCAGTGGAAAATCTGGAGATTGCCATCCCCAAAACTGAAGTGCTGACAACAGGGCAGAGCTCTGCTAACCTCTGCCCAGCACTGATAACATCTTCTGGGTTCCATGGACAGGAGATGGTGAACCTCCATCCCCAGACACCAGTTGCAGAGACAGGGGATTTGATAGACTTTTCTGCTGAGGAAGAACCATCGGGTGAGCCCCCAGCAGAAGAGTTGGGATTAGGGCCAAACTTCATTGCGCTCTGCTCAGCATTGATGGCATCTTCTGAGTTCCACGGACAGGAGATGGTGAACCTCTATCCACAGACACCAGTTATAGAGGTAGAGGATTTAATAGACGTTTCTGTAGAGGAGGAACCACCTGGCAAACCCCCAGCAGAAGTGCTGGCAACCGGACAGAGGGTCCAAGACCTCTGCCCCACACCTGCAGCAATTGTGGAGGCTCAAGGTGAGGAGGTTGCAGTCTATCGCGAGCTGCAGATCAGGATCCAAGGAGAGAATGCAGTCATCACCTCACAACTGCAGCTTGATCTGGTGTCGGTTGATGGGGCTTCAGTCCCCACCTGTATACCCCAGGGATGCTGGGCAGTCGGCCCAGATCCCCAACAGCAGGATGGAGTGAGCCCAGTCCCCCTGTCTTCTCTCCAGCGGCAGAAAGGATTCCAGGGAGAAGGGCCAGTCCGGGCCTCTCCCCAGCGGCAGATATGTTCTCTGAGAGAGGCAGAGGATGGCTGGGTGAGTAATGTACTGTTTGGGATGATTTGTTTGGGGTACTGTGTGGGTACAGGCAGTAGAGGACTGGAGCTGTGGACTAACTTCGGAGTCAACCCGTCTGGGGTCTCCTCCTGTGTTAGTCTCCTGCCGAAAGGGGAGAAATGTCACGGGCATGGCCAGAGCGGAGGCTGTTGGAGAGGACTGTGTGCAAGCCTGTTGCCCACCGATTATGGGCCCTAGCATTTGAGGTGAATGAGAAATCCAGTCTGAACTGTATTAATCGGACTCAGTCATGTATATATTGTATGGGGACTCCTTACTGTATATTTGTGTCCCTGAAGAGGGAGGGGGGATTCCTCCAGCAGCCCCCTGCTGATAAGACTGATTCATTCTGCTGGGACACATCCTGTGAGGAGATGCTGGTGTTATCAACATGTGTTTATGTTAATTGAGAGAGCTGATCACATTAGCCACCAGCCCTGGCTAATAGACGAATGGTCTAGGCTGAGGAGGGGGGAGATTGTTGTTTGTATTGTTAATTGTATTAATGTGTGAAGCTCGGTGCCCACAAGACTGTCATCTGGTCTGGGTACATTTTGTAGTAAATTAGGTCATGTTAATTAGGTTAGCTTTGAGTCATCCCTGCTGTATAAATGTCTGTGAGATCTCAAAATAAAGGTAGTTCTGATGTACTCCAAGACTGGTGTTGTCTAGTTCTTGGGGTTCCTATGGCCAGATCCATTGGACCCGTGTTCCAGAACTTAGGAAGCGGTATATGACGGAAGCACTCAAGCGGAGTGTGGGGCGTTCCGTGACAGGCGCCTTTACCCCCCACTAGCGGCGAGAAAGGGTTAAAACCACCCACAATGCGCCGCAATAGCGGCGCTTTGCCGGCGGTATCCCAGCGCTGCCCCATTGATTTCAATGGGGAGCAGCGGTGGAGGAGTGGTAAACACACTGCTCCTTCACCGCTCCAAAGAAGCTGCTGGCAGGACTTTTTTTCCTGTCCTGCCAGCGCAGCGCTCCGGTATGAAAGCCCTTGGGCTTTCACACTGGAGACAATACTGCAGCTGTTTGAGGGCGGATTGCAGGCGCTATTTTTAACGCTATAGCGCCTGCAAAACGCCCTCGGTGTGAAAGGGGTCTAAGGGAAACAGGAAGTGAAACCTTGCAGCTTCGGGGGGCGCATGCGCGCGAGCGAACGAGATGGCCGCCTGAGATCTCCGCTCCGCGCCGCTGGCACACACTAACCGGCCGTACAAAGCACAGAGCGCACATCGCCGCCTGACACACACAGCGGCGGCTCCCGGATCCCCTTGTGCCGCTTCTGGGGATGTACAAAGCGGCTAAAACGAAGCCCAGGAACCGGCAAGCTCACAGGCCTGCTCCAGCCCCAGGGAAGGTGAGAGGCAAGATGGCGCCCGACCCTCCAGAGCCAGACGATACCACGCAGCACTCTGCAGAGGATCCTGCATCACCTGCTGACAGCCTGCACCAGTTCCCCTCAGACCTGGTGAGTCCTCTCCCTACAGACACTGATAACATGCTAGCTAAATTCCGCAGCATAGTCAGGGACGAGATCACCGCGGCATCCCGCAAGCTTTCTTCTGACATGGTGAGGGGGCTTAAAGAGATAGGCCACCGCACTAACCAGCTAGAACAGCGTATGGACCTGGCCACCACAGTGCTAGAGGGGCATGAGGAAGAAGTAGACAAAATGAACGCTGAGATTGAAATTTTAAAGGATAAGTTGGAGGAGGCAGAAAACAGAGCTCGCAGGGACAATCTCCGCATCCGTGGCATCCCTGAGAATATCACTGACTTACAAGGTACAGCAACTGCCTTTTTTCAGGAACTGGCCCCTGGGATTCCGGTTGAAAGATTGGAATTTGATCGCATACACCGCTCCCTAGCCCCTAAACCCTCTGACGGCCCACCAAGAGACATTATCATTAAATTCCATTTTTACCGTACTAAGGAGAAACTCTTGCAAGCCGCCAGGGAGCAACAAGACATCTCCTTTCAGGGTAACCCCCTACAACTGTTTGCTGACCTATCGCCAGTTACTATTGCCAGAAGACGGGGCCTCAAACCCTACCTACAGATTCTCCAAACCCAAGGGATCCGGTACAGATGGGGGTTCCCCTTTAAGCTATCATTTACTCATCTGGGCCGCCAGTTCCAAGCCACCTCCCCGTCTGAGTTGAGACGCCATTTTCAAGAATTACACCTAGATTTGCCCTCATCCTCTGCAGAGGCACCGTCCTCCTCCTCTAAACCTGGCACTACCAGGCCCTCTCGTCAGCTCTCACAGGTCTCCCAGCGATCTACGCCCGGATCGCAGGCTCTGAGGGATCTCCAGGCCCAAAAGTTCCACAAGTCCAACAATGGCTGAAACCGCCTCCACAACACCTCTTTCTGAGACTTAACTTGTCTCTGCGCAGCTCGGACCCTAGATTTGACCGACGAACTCGGCCTGCCCGCAACCACTTGCTCCCGGAACAAATGTGCTACCCTGAAAGGAACTCTCTGCTCTTCCTGCACCATCTATCAAGCCTGACTTTTCGTTTAAGATGATGCGTCCCGCTACAGACTGCCCCAGTTGTGTGATGGCAGTCAGGGATGTTGACCCCCCCTTCAGGCAACACATAGCAGCGTGAGCTCTGGAAAGCCACTACCCTTTTACCATACGACTGTTCTCTAGAAAGACAGGAACTGGCTTACTACACCCTCTTCCCCCCAATTTTATTTATTTACTTTTTTATTTATCCTCATTTTTATTCCCTTGCACCAATGTCTCCGGAACTAGAATATCGTTAGAGAGTGGCACACCCCTGTACGACGTATTTTTTCGATTGATTAGGTGGGGTGGCTGTGGTCTTGGTTCCTACCCACGGGTCCCTCGCCCACACCTGGTGGTGCGGGGGGCCCGTGGGTGGGCACTGCCCGAGTGGGTCTACTGGCCCACCCGGCGGCGGCATGTCCTTGGCCGCTGCCGCCTGGGGTCCTGAAGTTGCAGGTAAAGAAACCCTGTTGTTTGTTTAGAGTTACTTTTATACTCTTCTTGGTTATTTTTCTATTTTTTTATGCTCCTTCCCATGTACATTGTTAACAGAAGGGCTTCACATGGTTCCTAAAGATTGAATCACTCTAAGATTTTCTTTTATTGTAGTTATTTTTTGTTTCTCAGTTTAGGCTCTGTGCTAACTTACTGTCTAACTTGTAACTATTTTTTTTTATGTACCGGCCGGTGGTTCCAGCGGACCACTGCTCCCCCCACCAGTAGGTACTTGGCTGCGACGAAAGTCTAGGCCAACGACCCACTCCACTGTGAACCTCAGAGTTCACAACTTGATGCAATTTGGTTTACACTACATGCCCTACTTCAAATGTATTTTGGTAAATTTAAACCACATGCTCTCCTTTTTCCTCTTCTGTTTCCTGCTATTCTCTTTCTCCTCTCCCCCTCCACTCTCCCCTTTTGGTCCCCGGGGTTCGCGGATGGAGTTTTATATAGCAGCACACCCTTGATTCCATGACTCTCCACTGGTTATCCCTGAATGTTCAGGGCATGAACTCTCCTCAAAAGAGGGTCAAGATATTCAAATATCTTAAACAACAAAAGATAGACATTGCGTGCCTACAGGAAACGCATTTCTCTTCCACCTCCTGCCCCAAATATTTTGCCGCAGACTACCCCCAGGTCTATCTAGCTAACGGCCCTACCAAGCAAAGAGGAGTCCTGATTGCCATACATAAATCTGTTCCGTTTGTTTGCAGTAAACAGATCGCTGACCCAGATGGCAGGTATTTAATAGTTCAAGGCACAGTTCAAGACAACGATGTAACCATAATGTCTTACTATGCCCCAAATAGAAACCCGGGACCCTTCTTGACCCACATCTGCTCCCTCTTGAAGTCGCATCAGAAAGGTACCCTCCTGCTAGCAGGAGACTCCAATGTGTCATTGAATCCCTCTATCGACAACTACCCACCGGATCATAAGTCTCCCTCCCCTGCCGCCAAAATATTTAAATACTCCCTACAATCTCATGACCTAGTAGACGTGTGGAGGGAATTGCACCCCCGAGGTAGGGACTTTACCCACTACTCACATCCCCATAACTCTCACTCAAGAATAGATCACATGTTTGTGCTAAGAAAACACCTCTCACTAGTGGATTCATGCTCTGTGCTCGCCACTCCATGGACGGATCATGACCCTACTGTAACAGTGCTCCACTCTATTCTGAGCAAACCCCAACACTCCCCCTGGATCATGAATGACTCTCTTCTCTCCTTCAAAGACATTTTTAAAGATATCCAAGATACCTCCGAGGAATACTTTAAACTTAATGTAGGGTCGGTCGCATCCCCGGTCACACTTTGGGAAGCTTATAAAGCAGTCCTTCGCGGCCATGTAATTAGGATCGCATCCCGACGTAAACGGGAAAGGGCGCAAACCCGCCGAACGTTAGAGCACCAACTGGAGACCCTTTCTGAGACCTTTAAACAATCTCCCACTCCGGACAACCGTAGGCTCCTTGATAAGGCCCGTACAGATTTAGACTTATGCTTAACAGATGAGGCAGAGCGCACACTACGCTGGGCTAAACAAAAATGGTACGCCAAAGCCAATAAACCCAACGCAATGTTGTCCAATAGATTACGTACCTTCACCCCGAAATTCACTCCCATCACCCTCCGCACTCGCCACAATATCCTAACGGGAAACCCACAACGTGTTCTAGATGAATTTAGATACCGTCTTACAAAACTTTACTCATCTCCTGACCATCCTCCCCCCCAATCCCCCAACGACTTCCTGACAAACCTTTCTTTACCTTCTCTATCTGAGACCCACAAATCACTCATGGACCGAGACATTCAAGTCTCAGAAGTCCTTCAATGTATTAAAGAACTGAAAGTAGGTAAAAGACCAGGCCCCGATGGTTTCTCGGCTCTTTACTACCGGAAACTAGCTGATGTCATCGCTCCCCACCTCACAAATATGTATAACTCGGTTAAAGATGGTCGTTCTTTCACACCAAATCTACTAACAGCCAACATAGTGATGATCCCTAAGCCTGACAAAGATCACTCCTCCTGGGCCAACTTTAGGCCGATCTCCCTAATCAACATAGACATGAAGGTTTTGACAAAAATTCTGGCCAAACGCCTTAACTCCTTCCTTCCACGGCTAATAAAAAAAGACCAGGTGGGCTTTGTCCCAGGGAGACAGGCTGGTGACGCTATCCGACGCCTCCTACAAATACAACACATTGTACACAACAGATCTCTGGAGACAATGTTTTTGTCTCTTGACATTACCAAAGCTTTCGACACCCTGTCCTGGCCCTACCTTATACAGGTATTAAACCGCTATGGGTTTGGTGAGTCCTTTATGAAATGGATTTTAGCTATTTATGACACCCCCCAAGCTAAAGTGAAATATTATGGATTTGAGTCTCCCACCTTTCCTATCCTAAGGGGGACCCGTCAGGGCTGCCCCCTCTCTCCACTTCTATTTATAATGGCGCTGGAACCTCTGGCTGAGGCGATTCGATCTCACCCAGACGTAGAGGGGGTAGAAATCGCGGGCTCCCCTCATAAATTATCCTTGTTTGCGGATGACATCCTGTTGACTATTACCAAGCCTAGAATCACCTTGCCTAACCTGCTGTCCCTCTTAAATACCTTTGCCGCGACCTCGGGCTTAGTTGTCAATCCCTCTAAGTCCAAGGCGATGTCAATTAATCTAGCGCCCCTTGAACTAGAACACTTAAAAGCTACTTTCTCCTTTCACTGACTGTCCTCCCTACCCTACCTGGGGATTAAACTTACCCCGAGTTATTCAAACCTCTACCAGGCCAACTTCCCCTCGCTCTTTACGAAATTGACAGCAATGCTCAACTCTTGGTCCACCCTCCCACTATCCTGGTTCGGAAGGATTGTTACTATACGAATGACCTATCTTCCAAAACTACTCTATTATTTCAGAGTCCTACCGGTCCATGTTCCACCCCACATTATACGCATTCAACAACGGAAAATAATGCAGTTTATATGGGGTTCCACCAGACCCAGAATCAATAAACGGGTGCTGTATGCCCGCAGGGTCGATGGCGGCCTCTCGGTTCCTAATCTACAAGCTTACTACACGGCGGCGGCTATTGCCCCGCTATCGCATCTCCATGAAAAACAGCAGATGCCGCTGTGGGCCGTCGTCGACCTTGTAGACGCTCACCCGACACCACTGGCCTCTATCCCTTGGCTCCCCAAGGCTCACCGCCCAACCAATATAGGCCCTTGTTTGGCCCACTCACTTAAGTTGTGGGACTCAATCAAATACTCAGCGAACCTGATTTCCTCGCATCTTCCTCTACTCCACCTCCTTCACTGCCCGTTGTTTCCACCCGGGCGTGACAACCCGATGCAATTCAAGTGGTGGTCCGAAAACGGGTTTGTAGATATCCACTCTATGTTTACCCCTACCAGGATTATACCATTCGCAGCACTGCGGTCCTCCCACGATATTCCCCTTAGGGAGCACTATAGCTACATGCAGATCCGGCATTTCCTACAACAGCTCATTCAATCTTTACCATCTCCCTATACTTTGACCCCTTTTGAAAGCTTATGCAGGTCACGACCCCACTCCTCAGGTCTGATCTCTTTAATATACGCAGCCATAATAGGCTCCAAGAAACCACCCCTGAGACCATATCACCTCCAGTGGGAGGCTGAATTGGGGAAAAAACTAGATCCTGAGGACTGGCAGGCCATGACTGCTGCTATCTCCAAATGCTCCAAAAATGTGTTACACCTAGAAAACGCTTACAAAATACTCTATCGATGGTATTATACCCCAGCTAGACTTGCGAGCTTTATTCCATCCTATTCCCCCTTATGCTTTCGTGGGTGTACCCAGGAGGGAACAATGGCACATATCTGGTGGAAATGCCCCAAGGTTTGCAGATTGTGGGTCAGAATCTACGCTCTTCTCCGTAACCTTTTCAACACAAACATAAGAAGGGACCCATATGAAGCTCTCTTGGGGAAACCAATCATAGAACTATTGAAACCGGAACGCCAACTGGCGTCACATATCTTTACTGCAACTAAATTGACTATAGCAAAGGCTTGGAAAACCCCAGTTCTCAGCTTTGAAGCAGTCAAAAATCTTGTAAATGATATTATGATTAATGAAAAATTGACAGCTATCCTATCTGACACACATGATAAATTCCTTCGGACATGGCAGCCTTGGGTGTCCCATGTCCACCCTTCCAGATTTGATCCTGCGCTACTCTCGCTTTGAGATGCCTCCGTCCTCCAGCCCCGGGGACCCCCCCCCCCTCTCCCCTCTCTCTCCATCCCCTTCCTTTTCTCTCTTCTCTGTTACGCTTATTTCTTTCCTCTCTCTTTGTCCTTTCCTCTTACGAATCTCCCTTCTTACATTCTACCTCACAATTTCTCTGATTTACAGACCAACCTCTGTCAGGTTGGACAACTGATGAGCAACCGTTCTAAAGACATGAAAAATTGTTTTTCAGCATCATAAGGTCTTTTTCATTAAGACACTAAACAGACAAAGTCTGACCTCATGTAAATCTCTCCTGAACCTCAAGACCGTGTAAGATTTGTTATGCCTTATATCGCTATGCTTGTTGTATATCCGCATTCTTATTACAGAATTGCTTACACGATGTGCTCACCATTGTTTCTTTTTTTTTTTTTTTTTTGTTGTTTTCTTTGTATTTTTTCTTGACGATTTTTTATGTTCAATAAAAACCTTTGTACAAGAAACCTTGCAGCTTCACAGGCTGTTTCCTACTGCGCATGCGTGAGTCATGCTGAACTTTTTGAAGGGTCCCATCGTCTTCTGGGACCTCTGTGTGTCCCAGATGGCAGTGGGGGAAGGAGGAGGGGCCAGAAAGGGATCTTATCCAGAAGTGGTAACTGTCAAAACCAGGTACCTGCTCCCCCCAAAAAGTGACACATAAGGCAGTGGAGCTCAAATTAAGTTCACAAATCCCAGTCCAGGAGAATCTTTACAGAAGAACCTGAACTGATAAATTTGATAACTTTGATGATGGAGAAACATTTTATGTCCGATATCACTGCAAGATCATATCAGGTACACATTCATGGGCACAAAAATGGTGACTTGAAGATGTAAAGCAGGCAAGACCAAGTGCCCAGTATGTAAGGGTAGGTGGGTGAATGTTTGTCACGTTCTCCGTACTTCCCTTTTCATTGGGTGCCAAGCAAGGGTCACATGAGAGACTTACCACAGGATGGGTTCTTCTGGGCTACACTAGGCAACTTGTACAGATACCTTTGCTTTGTGCCGTCTTCATCAATGCCCTGAGATGAGGGTGAGGCTGCTGAGTGGCAATACTCAACCTTAAGGCAGGCCTCTACTCTTATGCCCCGTACACACGGTCGGATTTTCCGATGGACAATGTCCGATCGGAGCATGTTGTCGGAAATTCCTACCGTGTGTGGGCGCCATCGGACATTTTCCATCGGATTTTCCGACACACAAAGTTGGAGAGCAGGAGATAAAATTTTCCGACAACAAAATCCGATCGCGTCAATTCCGACCGTGTGTGGCCTGTTCCGACGCACAAAGTGCCACGCATGCTCAGAAGAAATTCCGACACGGGACAGCTCGTTCTGGTAAACTTAGCGTTCGCAATGGATACAGCACTTTCGTCACGCTGCAATGTAAAAAATGGTTTAATACAGCGCACTCTCTTCTTCTTTATAATGTGACAAGAATGAAGTAGTTTTGCTGCTCATATTCACACACACTTCTCACAAAGTTTTATTTGTCTTTTTTTAGTGGGATTCCCTCAATATATTGTTATTAGTTGTCACATCTGACAGTTTTATATATTTTTTTTTTTTTTGTTTTTTTGTTTTTAAGCCTTTTTTTTTCTTTAATGTTTGTATTTTTTGCAAGGCTGATCTTTGTTCAATGTTATTTTTATTTTTACTCCAGAATATTTTTGTGTGTGTTTTGTGTGTCAAGTTACCCCAACACCATTGATATCTTTTATTATTTAATCTCCATGAGATTGTTTGTTGTTGGTGTCCCTTGTTCATTTCACATTGTATATTAGAAATGTACCTGAATCCTCACAAACAAACCATCATTTTTGAAGTAAAACACATAGGAGAGTATAATTCAAACAAAAATCCTTTATTAAGGTATCAGAACCAAACTAAGAGGAAGGCAACACTGGATCAACATGAGAAATTAGTGAAGCCTGGGACCCCCACGGCAGACAACAATTCTTCAACATCAAAATTGGTGGCCTGAGGAGTCCATATATAAGGGAGGGCAGTCTGGTCCGGGATTCACAGAGATCGGGATAGCAGCAGATGACATCAGTGTCCCCAGGCTGTGGTACCACAAGAGGCTGCATTTTTTGGCCGACCAGACTGGATCCAGGGTCCAATCACTCTCTAGTCTTCCTTTCACACTTCCTTCCGGGCTGTGGCTGTGCAGTTGGAGATGTGGCAGGAGGAGGAGTAGGACCTGGAGGAGGAGGAGGACTGGGGGGACCTGGAGGAGGACTGGGGGGACCTGGAGGAGAGGGAGGAGGAGGAGGAGGACCTGCAGGAGGAGGAGGAGGACCATCCCAAAGATGTGTGTCAGGTGTAATTTGGCCCCTCATACCTTTCTCCAGAGCCTCTGATATGAGGGCCTCACACATGGCTTGTTGGCCCTCCTCCATCCTCTGCATTTTATATGCAATGAATGCACCAATGTTCTGCTGCCTGGTGTGGGGTGCTCCCAGGACCTCTGTAGCCCTACAAAAAAATCTGATAGCCGCCTCCTCTAGGGTACTCCTCCTACTGCCACTTTCTGTTTTCACCGGGGGTGGAGGGACCTGCACATCAGGCAGCCTGCTCGGCCCGGCCACCTCCTGGCTGAGACTTCCCTGTGTATGAAAAAGGGACATGGTTTTAGTTTTTGCATCATCAATCACAATCATAAATTAGTACTCCCAACTAACATCTAGTTAACATCATTGATTGGACAAGCAGAAATATTTAGAGGAATGCTATACCTGGCTCAATCTGGGCTCCTCCACATGCGGCCTGGAAGGCCCAGGTTGGGCGTCAGAAGCCTCAGCCAGGGGGGAAGGAAGCGTGGAAGGAAGACTTGAGAGGGATGGCCTGGGCTCAGTCTGGCCTGCCAGAAATGCAGCCTGTCGTAGTACAACATCCTGGGGACATAGATGTCATCTGCTGCTCCGGATCTCTGTGAATCCAGGACTTTCCTGCGCTCCCTTAGATATGTGCTCCTCAGGCCACCAATGAAGATCTTTAAATAGGTGATGTCTGCCGTGGGGATCACCTGCTTCACAATTTCCAACAATTGCTCCAGTGCTGCCTTCCTCTTTGCTTGGTTCTTGTAATGGGGGTGGGTAATCTCCCACAGACAGGGCAGCTCCCTTAGCATATCAATGAATAGTGACATGAAGTCAGTATCTTCTTTCAGTACCATATCCATGTTCACTGCAAGACACAACACAAGACAAAGCCTAATGTCAGACCAAACTCTCCTAATCTTGTTACAATATAGGCCTTAATCTATAGAAGCAGTATAGGCCCAAGTTTGTCTCTTACCTTTGTTTTTACGATCGGCGCGTGCAATGCTCCTTCCTCCGCTCACAGATCAAACGTAATACGCACGTGTGTTACGCTTTATATACACTGCGCATGCGTGTAACTCCGCCCGCCCCTGACGTTCTTTCTAGTGTATTCCCCGCCCCTTTTCGTTCGGCGCAGTGGGTGAAGAGCATGATGGCGGACATACAGCAGGTGCGGGCTAATTGTAGCAACGAGGAGGAGGAGGAGGAGGAAAGGGCGGATCCAGGCACGTCCCGATCCAGAAGGAGACGTTTTAAGGCCACAAATATGTTGTTTGGGGAGATGTTGGAGATGGTCGACATCATGAGGAAGTCCGACTATGACGGAAAATATGGGCCTTACCCCAACCCCAATATCCGAAAGGCCAAAATCATGGCGAAAGTGGTCAGGAGTCTAGAGCGGAATTTCGGGGTACGAAGGTCTAAAGATCAGCTCAGGAAGCGGTGGTCGGACCTGAAGTTGAGAGAGCCAGAGCAGTACCGAAAGATCCGGAGAGTGCTGCAAAAAAGTAGTTGTGCTGTGTTCCTATTCTTTCTGTCTTTATTACGTTCGTTCTGCTCCATATGCTTGGATTAGTTGTAACGTTTACAAAGGTCAACTTTAATGTTCATGGGCACATTATTCGTTCGTATCAAACATTTTTCTTTCGGCCTCTAGAACACCATTGTTTAGGCCATATGCATTTTCACACATTTTTGGGGGCCTACTTGGATGACAACTATTTGTTTGTGTAGATGGGTTTGTTACTAGAATGAAATGCCAACTAGATTGTGTGTAAGGAGAGGACACTGAGCAGCTGTTTTCACATCTGGACACTGGAGCACTAGTGTGGGACAAAAGAACACAATTTTTATTAGGGGGGCCACACAGGTGCTCCAGTGTATACTATAGGGGGGTCTCCATCTGTGAAGCTTGTACAAAACAGGTAAAGTATTGCAGCTTGACAAAGGGCAATAAAAAAAATACATCTTGGAACTCGGCTAAAATAGACAATTGTACCCCACTTCCAAGCAATGTTTCCTATTTATAGTTCTGCCATCAAATTTCTGTGTGCTAAGTATACCATTTTTGTTTTACATAGGGGAGAAAAGACTCGGAGGACACCCCTCATCCGAGGAGACCAGAGACCCCCCACCTCTGGAAGAAGGAGAAATACTGCAAACCCAAGAAGAAGAGCAGGAGGAAGAAGAAGATGTGGTGGAGATTGGCACCACAACAGGTGAGTGTCTGCGACCACAGACTCAGGTAAAAGAGATGGCTGGTGGCAGATCCTTTTTTTTTGTTCTTTATCTCTTTTTAGGTGATCGTAATGTGAGGGAGAGAGAACGCTTTACTTCTGAAAGTGCCCAGATCCTGATCGGGGAGATCATGGGATGTAATCTCGAATTGCACAACATACAGCAACAAATCAGTGATGTTATTAAAAAAAATAATAACATCATTGATGTTTTGGGGCGAATTTAAACCCCACAAAATCACTTGTTTTATTGTGGTCCAATCTTTTAAAATTTTTTACAATGTTTTGAAAAGCCAAATTTGGAGGATGCACACAGTGTGCCAACATGTGCTATCTGCCATCACGGGAGATCAATGGACGCGTTTTGGGGGGGCAACGTCCCTTGATCCCCCCTGATGGCAGATAGCACATGTTGACATTTGTAAATTGGTGTGCATCTTCCAAATTTGGCTTTTCCAGGGGTGATTTCCCCCCATCTGAACGCTATATCAAACACAGTTCCTAAATACTGATGTCTGATATAGCCTTCAGGTTTTACCTAATGTGAACTTTGTAAGTTCAAGTTTTTTGGCTTTCTTGTTGGTTTTACACAGGCCTGTTTTATCTGAAATGGATATTTCGAATTTTCATAATGCTACTGCAAACATTGTTATACAACAAACATGTTGGTTTGTTTTAAAAACCTTTCGTAAATGCACATGTGATTGTGCAGCTATAAAAAAGTGGCTTAATCAAGAATGTGTGGATTATTGTCTCAACACTACAACACTTTTGGGGTGATGTAATTGCTCTTTTATGCAAAAATGGGGGTTATTTCCTAAGGGAAAAGACACTTTGCACTACAAGTGCAGGTTCAGTGCAGTTGCAAGTGCACTTGTAGTGAAATGTGTTTTTGCATTTAGGAATTACCAGCCAACACAGTTTTTTCTAAGGTTACCCAATCATGACATTTTCTGCACTCAACACATTTCTGTCAGGGTCAGCTAAAAGAAACACAAGCAGTAAATGTCCACAAAGAATTTTTTTGGGTTGGTTTTTATTTTAAAAAGTTTTCACAGATTGCCTGGCATATTGATAGCCCCCCTACCCGCAAAGAACTCCAGGTAGCGTAACCGGACATCACGGGCACTCAGGGAGGGCAAGCCAGGACGGCCACTTTCAAGCGCCGTCAGTGTTGATGGATTTGGATTTCCGGCCTCAGGCCCAACTGAGCCAGCATAGTTTGCTGAATGTTTTCTTAAAAAATTATGGAGAACACAGCAGGCAAGTATTATTTGGTTCAGTTTATACTCCGCCATATGGATGGGTGTCAGAAATAATCGGAACCGGCTGGCCAGGATTCCAAATGTGTTCTCCACCACTCTTCGGGCTCTGGCCAGCCGGTAATTAAAAACCCTCTGTTCCGGGGTGAGGGTCCTCATCGGGAATGGCCGCATCAGGTGGTCCCCCAGCGCAAATGCTTCATCAGCAACGAACACAAATGGGAGACCTTCAACATTGTCCTCTGGAGGTGGCAAGTCCAAGCTGCCATTCTGGAGACGCCTGTAGAACTCCGTCTGGGCGATCACTCCACCATCGGACATCCGGCCATTCTTCCCCACATCCACATACAAGAAGTCGTAATTAGCCGACACCACCGCCAACATCACTATATTATTAAACCCCTTGTAATTATAATAGTACGACCCCGAGTTGGGTGGTGGACGTGTTTCCCATCAATTGCCCCTCCGCAGTTAGGAAAGTCCCACCGCTGGGCAAAGTGGGAGGCCACAGTCTGCCATTCCTGTGGCGTGGAAGGAAACTGTTGAGGAAAAAACAATAAACATTACTATTTTGTCACAGAAACCTGGCAAGCAGATTAGACACAAACATTATGGGTCAACCTCCAGATAGCATTTATTAAGGGGAATTTAACAACAACAAAGTATAAGGTACACCTATCATACCCCCCCCCCCCCCTCTCATGGGCCATTTCTAACATTATAGGGGGGGGGAACTCTTGGACAGGTAACCCTCTTCACTTCATTGAGAGATGAATGCCTAAATACAGGGTATTACTTGGAACAGCCCCTCCTTAGTTACACTATTGGCAGACCACTGGACAGGTAAGAAGTGTCATAATACAAAGATATAAATACACACTGTACACATTTGAGCACATTTGGACATTCTGCTATTACCTATCAAGATCATAATAGGATACAAGAACTTTAAACAGTACCATTGGAAAGTATACAGGCAGACCCTACTACATGCTTTGGGGAATTCATCCATAAATCTGACCAGTAAAGAGATGGGTATAGTGTGTATGGGTTTGGCAAAGTCAGCAGATAGATGATTGAGGATAGAGAATTGGGATCAGCTGACTTAGCAGTTGGGGGGAGGGAGGGTTACAAAAAGTTTGGGGACACCACAAAAAAAAGCCTCTGGCACTCTGCCTGAATTTAAATCAAAAATAACATTTCCTAACATTTTAGGGGGTGTTTGGGGTAAAGCACTACTATGGAGCTGATAAAATACATTGTTAAGTGACTACATGAGGTGAATATAGGGCAGGAGACACCATGCTGGAGAGGTTATTGAAGGGCAAATATGTATGAAGGACATAAAATAATAATTACATAAAAATCCAGCATGCATGAGGACAAAGGGGACATTCACAGCATATTACAATCATTGTAATTAGGGAATGAGGAAAGAAATACAATATATTAGCAAACATTCAATACAATAAAATGTGATATAAAAGGATAAAAATCTTACCTTCATATACTCCTTCTGTAGGACCTGTATGATGGCAGAACAGGTCTCTGGGATAATGATCCCCAGAGCCTGGGGGGAGATGCCTGTCGAGAACTTGAGGTCCTGCAGGCTTCTCCCTGTGGCCAAATACCGCAAGGTAGCGACCAACCTCTGCTCCGGAGTGATGGCTTGCCTCATGCAGGTATCCTGCCTGCTGATATAGGGGGTCAGCGAAGCCAACAAACGGTGAAACACGGGGTCGGTCATCCGGAGAAAGTTCCTGAAATCATCAGGATTATTCTCACGGATCTCACGGAGCAAAGGCATATGAGAGAACTGGTCACGCTGAAGCAACCAATTCTTGGTCCATGAACTCCTCCCCACCCTGTTCATGGACTGGACTTGTGTCAAGGTCAGGACCCCAACACCAAGCCCCCGCACAGCACGAACTCTACGAGGAGTACGCATACGAAACATGGCTAGAAAACGGTCGGCTGCTCAGAACGAAGTAACAGAACGCACTGAAGAACAGCAAGGCCTGTGAAGAGCGACCTGAAAAACAGCAACGAGCGGACAAGATCGCACAGAAAACTCCAATACGAACTGACTGCACGCACTGAAGAGCAGATACAAACCCACAAGCACAAACTGAACGACAGAAAACGATCTGAAAGCCACGAGTCTGAAAAAGCGCGAATCGTCTCTCACCAAACTTTTACTAACACGAGATTAGCAAAAGGAGCCCAAAGGGTGCTGCGCTTGGTTCTGAACTGGCCTTTTCTAGTCTCGTCGTACGTGCTTGACAACAATGAATTGCAACAATGAACATTTCAAAGCCCAACATACAAATACAAAGGTTTTCCTACAGCCCTACTAACTACAGGCTTGTGCTGCCCCAGCATACCTGAAAAGGTGAAGTTCAAACAATTATAGTGTTTCAGAGGCACGCTCATACAGATGTAAAGTCCTTCAGAGGCATACACCAGTGCTGGTGCCTTCAGGGTGAACCCCAGGTTAAAATTACTTTACATACAAATGGTGACAGATGGCCTCCTTCTGCTCTTCGCAGGTATCATTCTACGTCTTTCTCCCTTACGAGTGCTCGGTCTCTCTCCTCTGCAAGGGGGAACTTTCTCTCTGGGACTCTTGTATGGGGGAAGCCTACAACTCTCCAACTACCTCGCTGGGGGTTCCACACGTGCCGGACCACTGTCCTATATTTATACAGGATTAGTGGGCTGGACCTCCAGAAGAACTCACCAAAAGACCAAAGAACCAGGAAAGTTAATAACTCCTACTGTCCTGGCTGGGACAGCACCTATCTAGCTATTTCAACCCACTAACAAGTAGCACTTGCCATCCCTGTAACCTCTTCTTCTAAGTCAAAACCACTTCCTATTAATGTGGTGCATCTATTGGGCAGGCATCCTATGTTTCTGTGCATACAACTTTCATTATGTTTTAGATTTCCGAGAATAATTCCTAAAATGCACAATTTCTTTCTCAGAATGTCCACAGACCTTGGAAACGATTGTGAAAAATATTGTAAAGGCCGCCTTTTCAGCATTCTCACACCAGTGTAATAGCATGGGGTTTATGGATATAGCTAAACAAACACGAGTTCCTGCAGAAAAATATTACCAGATGTTTCTGGTGTTCACAAATTCTACTGCACTGCTTCTGCTACATCAACAATAGAGCGTTGTATAGGGGAAAGATGAAACGGTTTTGTTAAAGAAAGAACTTTTTAGTTGCCTTTGATGTATAAAAATTATCTTAAAAATTTACATTATGCTAGCAGGAGGCTGTAGTGTTTTTTCTATAAACATTATTAAATAATGATTGGAACTTTTTCTTGAAAGAAATGTTTTATGTGACTCTCACAATTATATTTGTTTGCTGTTCAACCATTATATTAATAATCATATTGATTTCTTCAGAGGTTATTTTTCAATAGAAGTGAATGCGACTAGTTGCATACTCCAAATTGCCATACTCTTTATGTTGTGCCATACATTATACACATTAGGCTGCTGCACACGGTATGTTGTGCTATATGTTAGATAGTACAGATTGCCCACTCTGTACACTGCACAGTATACTACATAATCCAGACTCCCGGTGCCCAACACATGGGCCGCATGCAGCGCTCTGCATGCGGCCTACAAGCTATTGGGCGCCAGTTGGTTATCAGAGCAGGAGCGGGGTGCCAGGCACTGGAAAGCTTTCTGTGTTCCAGCACCCAGCACTGAAAGCAGTGGCAGCTGGAGGTATATTTTTTGAGGCAGCAGAAAACAATGCATCCAAAGCCACCCCTCCCTCTGGTCAGTCACCAGCCCTGCACTTACCCCATTTAGGTCGTGGGCAGCGCTTCCTCCGGGCGGCGGTTTACCCTCCTTCTCGGCATCACTGCGGCTTCCGCCGCATGTCTCCTTCCTCCTTCTCCTAGGTGGCCAATAGGATCACTTCTCCTCTCGGGTGACGGGTCTCAGGACCAAGTCCCGATTGGCCGGGAGGAGAATCAGGAAGACAATAGCGAAAATAATTCGCTATTGCGCCCCGAGCCCACCCTTTTTTGAAGCCTATTTGAGCCTCTGGCTCTACCCAAGTGCTTCAAAAAAACCAAAAACCTTTGGAATCCATGCATCCGGCGCCCTGCATGTAGATTAGGGGGCTGGATACATGGATAGGGGAGGGGGCACCCGTGCGCACTGCATTACGGGCCTGCCACTGAGAGACTTACTGAAAGATTGACCATCGATGTGGGGGAGGAGGGTAAATTTCACTGCCACTGACCACCAATGCAGGCATGTTGGGGATTCAATTTAATTTCCTGAGACCACCAATGTGCAGTAGGGGGGGGGGTTAACAGTCCTCACACCAATGCTAGGGGTTATTTTTGCACTCACTTTCACCACTGTTGAGGGTTATTATTGCACTCACTAACATCAGTGTTAAGAGTTATTATAGCGCTCACTGACACCAATGATGGGGGTTATTACTGTGTCCGCTTACAACAGTGTTGGGAGGTTATTATTGCATCCAATGTGGGTGGTTAGCTCAATGGGGATCACCTTTCCTGGGAAAAGAGGTAGTCTAAACGGCAGGTTTTCTTAAAATTTGACTCATAGCCAGTTTTATTTAAAAGGTTGTATGAAAATCAAATAAATAAAACTGAAAATAAATCCTTGCCATCCAGGCACTAACTAAACATTTCAGGTTCCTAACTCACAGGTGAAGGGTTTCTCCCAGTCACCCACAAAACAAAGATAAAGCAAACCTTTTATTTCTCACAAAGCAAACAATTCCCATCAGCAGCTCTCTCAGGTTTTGGCTTCCTGAGTCCCAGGCCAAGAGCAATCCTTTGCTCCAGTCCTGCTTTGATTATACCACTTGTGGTGTTGGTGGACACAAGTGGACTGCAAAATCTTTACCAGAACCAACCCTGCCAAAGTGGCTTGTAAAACCCGGAGCACATTCCACCTTAGTTCTCTGCAAATGAACGCATGCGAGGTGAAACATAGCGTCTATCAATCACCTTGCCTTTCATAATGTCACGCCACTGACACGTGTGCTGGGTGTTTTTACCGCTTGCCGACCGTATTCATTACATATATGGCAGCAAAGCGGCTCCCTTGGGCAGGATTCTGCACCTCAGGGACTAAGGGGCACGCACGCACCACAGGCGAACTGCTACCGCTGTGATCGGACACAGCGGGAGCCAATCATTTTTCCATTTTTTTTATTGGATGTGTTTTATAGCAGAAAGTAAGAAATATTGTTCTTTTTTTCAAAATTGTCTCTCTTTTTTTGTTTATAGAGCAAAAAACTAAAATTGCAGAGGTGATCAAATACCACCAAAAGAAAGCTTTATTTGTGGGGGGAAAAAAAACATTTTATTTGGGTACAGTTTTGCACAACCATGCAATTGTCAGTTAAATTAACGCAGTAAACCTTCTGGAGGGCAAGTGATTAATTGTGACCACTGACACCAAGATTTGGGGTTATTATTGCACCTTTTAGCTCCAATGATGGGGGTTTCTGTTGCACTCACTGACAAGAATGCTGGAGGTTATTATTACTGCCACTGACACAAGTGATTGTGGGGAGGGTTTATTACTGCCACTGACAGAAATGCTGCTGTTATTGTACCCTAACTTCTTCAGTTTGCAATGTGATACACTACAAAAAATTCAGCAGGACCAACATTTTTGGGCTTTAAGATGTGCTATATCTATTTTTATGTGCTATATATATGTGCTAAATATGTTTTTTTGAATAGGCTACCTAATGTGAAGCAATGCAACTCAAAAGCATGAAATTGCGCTGCTATTGTGCGGCCCTCTGGAAGTGCTGGGGGCTGCGATTGAAGCAATCTACAATTTTCAAGTTGACCACAACTGCTCTAGAGAACCGCATTCTGAACACTGTGGTGTACAGTTCATTTTCTGTAGCACCATACCCTGTATGCTGTGTTGTACATTACATGCTATGCTGTATAATCTGTATTACACACTGTTTCACTCCAATGTGCTGCATATTATATACTCCAAAGCAGTCTACTCTATATGCCATACTGTACATATATACCACACACTACTACCCTTTGTACAATGTGCTTTAAGTCAGATGCTCCACACCACTCCACTTTGTATGCTGTGCTATGCTTTATATATACACCTCACTGCTCCATCCTATACAGTGTGCTGTACAGTATATACCCTATACCACTTTGCTCTGTATGTTGTGCTGTACCTTATAGAGCTGTAGAGATTGGTGGCACAACCTGGTACCACATCCATTATGTACAGAAATCTTTACAGTTAGAGAGTCAGATTATCAAGGTACCATAATACATCTAAATAATATATAAATACTTTTTTAAATAAAATTTACAAAAAGTTTACAATTGCATGAAATCATAAAAATAAAACAATGATTCAAAAAATATTTTTACAATAATGCTTAGGCCTTCATCTACAAGACCTCAGAAATCTTTACAGGTAGCGAGGCATACTTTCAAGGTTCCAGAATACATCCAAATCAATTTTTATTTCATTTTTACTTTTTTTTACCATTATACCATGAAGGTTAAAACTGTATAGGAGCATAATAATAAAACAATGGGTCAAAGAATATTTTTACAATGACAATCACAGTTTTGTTTCATGCTTGTATAAATGAAATTACCCCATGTTAATTTTGCTATGATTGAGCATTGCTCAAGCATTCATGCGCGATATATATACAGTATGTAGCACCCTCTAGTATGCTACTGGTGTCAGTGTAGGCAAACCTATGTTTTGACTCATGATTAACTTGGTAGTCTTAATTGGGTCAGGGTTTACTGCAGGTCGGGCTGGATGACTCTGACAGGCGGGTCTCTGGTGCCTCCCCTTGGTTATCTAAGTTTGGAGAATCGTCTAGAAATTAGTGGGTGGAGGCCAGGAAGGTTGATCTTGCGGGAGTTTGGCCAATCCCCAGGCAGTGAGCCTGGCAGGGTGGCTGAGCCAGGCCTTAAATATGGATGAGTCATGCCAGCAGAGGACTTGGGTGGAAGATGGGGTGCTGAGGAGACTGTTGGTGGCCTGTGTCCGGGGGAGCTCTGCCTCTGGCTGGATCTCGAGCTGGCTTTGGAGGATCCTGACAGCAGTGTGGCTTAAAAGGAATCGCTTAAGGGGCAGCAGGGATCAAGGAGGACAGTGTGAGTACACCAGCACACCCAGGTATTCACAAGTGGAGAGAATGCCACAAGTAGCAAGCCTTTCTGGAAGATCGCATTGTGCTTAATCTTTTCTTTACCTTGTCCTGGGAGATCTTCGGAGCCGCCAGGTGGGCTGATGAAGAAGCAGCCAGGTGGGCTGGTAGTTCCTGAAGGCACTAGAGCTGGGATCAGTGTCTACAGTGGAGTTGTAGATACTCCGGTATGCAGCCTACAATGTGCTTCTTTATAAGGGACTGAGAGTTCCTAGTCCTTAAGGGGCTTTTGCATTTTTGATTATCAGAGACTATTAGTATTCTGGAGAAGGACAGTTTCAGGATCGTGTACATAGGGAGAAATATTGTCCCCGTTTATTGTTGCAGTCAAGCTGGGCATCCCATAATTCCTATTCCCCATCCAAGTTATTACCCCTAATAAATAAAAAAAAACAACTCAATGTCTGTTCCTTGTGTCTGGATGGAAGTGGAAAATACTTATTGCCTGGCTGTGCAGGAAACCAGACATCTGCGGCCCATGTGGGGCACAATTTATTATTTAATCATGCTTTGTAATTAATATGTACTATAATGTATGATTTTTTTTTTCTGATTGCAGACTTGTGTGCCGCAGCTCATCTGCAAATTGTATACAGGATGGAATAGCCATGTCTTACATATATTTACTATTGTCCAGGGGTTTTTAGTCCACTTTCTCCTTTCTTTCTCCCCTTGTTTGACTGTGTATACCAATGGCCTGCCCACATTTATTCTTGTCTTTTGGGTTTTTGGGTGGAAGAGGAAGGGGTTGTACATATGGTAGGTGGGGATTGTGCCATGTCTCCACTGTGGAAAGCAACAGGAAGCACATATGCAAACTTCCGGGTCATGCTCGCTTCACTTTTGGTCCAGGTTTCTGATGTCATCACGTTGGTCCCTTCAGTCCACTTTCTACTTTAATTTTCCCTTTGCTTGATCATGTATACCAATGGCCTTCCCCCTTCATTCTAGCCTTGGGATCCTGGGTGGAAGGGGTTGCAAACAACAGATAGCATATTTGGGAACTTTTGGTTTACACAGCTTCAGTTCTGGTATGAGGTCATCAGATTGGTCGTTTGGCAGGAGATTTAAGGAGAAGGGTTCTGTTTGTCATTCTGCCTTCATCTTTCTCCACCATACAGCGCTGGAGGAGGTGTTGGCTCCCCCTAATAGAGGTGGCATCATTCTTGTTTTACCAAATAGTCGAAGATATACACCCAATATATTGGGTGCATTTTACATCTAAAGCTTCTGGTTTGCTTTTCATCTGGTATGGCATTCCCACCCAGCATTAGTTTATAGGGATTTTCCATCTTGCTATTACCCTTTTCTGCAAAAGACTCTGGTCTAAAAGGTTGCACTTGAACATGGAAGCAAGTGTGCTTGGATAGACTGCATTCTTTGTACATGCCATGTTGAAAAAAGCCTTTTGATAAGGTGTGTATAATGTATTGCCATGTTTCTGAAAGATTTTGCATGACATTATAGTTCTAGGCTAGTGGTCCCCAAACTGAAGCCCTTTGCTTGCCTTTATCAAGCTCTAAAGTCACTATTTTTCTCACTGATACGAGCCAGTATTCTGTCCACTGATGCCAACAATTGGGTACTATTTCTCCCACTGGCAACAACAGTGGGGCACTATTCCTCCCATTAATACTAATGATGGGACACCTTTTCTCCCACTGATACCAATGATGGTGTATTATTTGTCCCACTGACACCAGTGATGAGGCACTATTCCTTCCACTAACATCAAAAATAGCGCACTATTCCTCCCACTGATACCAATGATGGGGCACTATACCTATCACTGGCACCAGTGATGAGGCACTATTCCTTCCACTGACATCAACAATGGAGCACTATTCCTCCTACTGACACCAATGCTGGAGCACCATTCCTCAAACTAGTGCCAATGATGGGGCAATATTTACTCCTACTGCCACTGGGGCATTTTCTGCTCCTACTGGCCACAGTCCATCACACTCTTTCTTTGTTTGGAAAGATTGGAGACCCGTGTTCTAGACAAATTTATTCAAAAAACATACAATATCTTTGTTTTTTATGATACAGTGTGGGAAAAACATATTTCATCCCCTGCTGATTTTGTATGTTTGCCCACTGACAAAGAAATGATCAGTCTATAATTTTAATGGTAGGTTTATTTTAACAGTGAGAGACAGAATAACAACAAAAACATCCAGAAAAACTAATTTCAAAAAAGTTATGAATTGATTTGCATTTTAATGAGTGAAATAAGTATTTGATCAGCAAGACTTCTGGTGCCCAGGTGTCTTCTATACAGGTAATGAGCTGAGATTAGGAGCACTCTCTTAAAGGGAGTGCTCCTAATTTCAGCTTGTTACCTGTATAAAATACACCTGTCCACCAAAGTAATCAATCAGATTCCAATCTCTCCACCATAAGAATGTCAGGGACAAGATTGTAGACCTATACACGGCTGTAATGGGCTACAAGACCATCGCCAAGCATCTTGGTGAGAGGGTGACAACAGTTGGTGCGATTATTCGCAAATGTTAGAAACACAAAATAACTGTCAATCTCCCTCATTCTGGGGCTCCATGCAAGTTCTCACCTCGTGGAGTTTCAATGATCATGAGCATGGTAAGTAAATAGCCCAGAACTACACAGGAAGATCTTGTCAATGATCTCAAGGCAGCTGGGACCATAGTCATCAAGAAAACAATTGGTAACACACTACGCCGTGAAGGACTGAAATCCAGCAGAGCTCGCAAGGTCCCCCTGCTTAAGAAAGCACATGTACAGTCCGGTCTGAAGTTTGCTAATGAACATCTGAATGATTCAGAGGAGAACTGGGTGAAGGTGCTGTGGTCAGATGAGACCAAAATCAAGCTCTTTGGCATCAACTCAACTGGCTGTGTTTGGAGGAGGAGGAATGCTGCCTATGACCCCAAGAACATCATCCCCACCGTCAAACATGGAGGTGGAAACATTATGCTTTGGGGGTGTTTTTCTGCTAAGGGGACAGGACAACTTCAAATCAAAGGGACATTGGACGGGGCCATGTACTGTCAAATCTTGGATGAGAACCTCCTTCCCTCAGTCAGGGCATTGAAAATGGGTCATGGATGGGTATTCTAGCATGACAATGACCCAAAACACACGTCCAAGGCAACAAAGGAGTGGCTCAAGAAAAAGCACATGAAGGTCCTGGAGTGGCTTAGCCAGTCTCCAGACCTTAATCCCATAGAAAATATGTGGAGGGAGCTAAAGGTTGCAGTTACCAAACGTCAGCCTAGAAACCTTAAAGTGATTGTAAAGTCTCGTTTAAAAAAAAATCAAACGTTATACTTACCTCCTCTGTGCAGTTGGTTTTGCACAGAGCAGCCTGGATCCTCCTCTTCTCGGGTCCCTCTTCGCTGCTCTGCCCCCCTCCTGTCAAGTGCCCCCACAGCAAGCAGCTTGCTATGGGGGCACCCAAGCCGAGTCCATTCAGACACCGAGCCCCAACCCGGCCCCGCCACCTCTCTCCCCTGATTGGCTAACTGACTTCTCTTGACAGCCACGGGAGTCAATGGCGCTGCTGCTGTGTCTCAGCCAATCAGGAGGAGAGTCCTGGATAGGGATGAGCTTCGTGTTCGAGTCGAACCCATGTTCAACTCGAACATCGGCTGTTCGACCGTCCGTCGAATTGCGAACGTTATGGGCCGTTCGCGCCAAATTCGTGTGGCGCGCCACGGCCCATAATTCACTGCGGCATCGCAGTGCATTGCTGGCTGATGATTGGCCAAGCATGCACTATGACCCGCATGCTTGGCCAATCACAGCGCCGTCAGTAGAGAGAGCTGTAATTGGCCAAAGCCAGGGTGGCTTTGGCCAATTATGGCTCAGGGGATTTAGTACACGCCCCACACTATATAAGGCCGCCTGCACGGCGGCCCTGTGTAGTGTGTTCCGGTGTGCTGATAGAGAGAGAGACAGACAGTGTCATTTGATTTGAGTTAGATAGATTAGGCTAGATCTGTTCCTGCTATTTACATTTAGTGCAGTGCGTCCTGCTCACAGTGTTCAGCTAGATCCGTTCCTGCTATTTACATTTAGTGCAGTCAGTGCGTCCTGCTCACAGTGTTCAGCTAGATCCGTTCCTGCTATTTACATTTAGTGCAGTGCGTCCTGCTCACAGTGTTCAGCTAGATCTGTTCCTGCTATTTACATTTAGTGCAGTGCGTCCTGCTCACAGTGTTCAGCTAGATCCGTTCCTGCTATTTACATTTAGTGCAGTGCGTCCTGCTCACAGTGTTCAGCTAGATCTGTTCCTGCTATTTACATTTAGTGCAGTCAGTGCGTCCTGCTCACAGTGTTCAGCTAGATCCGTTCCTGCTATTTACATTTAGTGCAGTGCGTCCTGCTCACAGTGTTCAGCTAGATCTGTTCCTGCTATTTACATTTAGTGCAGTGTGTCCTGCTCACAGTGTTCAGCTAGATCTGTTCCTGCTATTTACATTTAGTGCAGTGCGTCCTGCTCACAGTGTTCAGCTAGATCCGTTCCTGCTATTTACATTTAGTGCAGTGCGTCCTGCTCACAGTGTTCAGCTAGATCCGTTCCTGCTATTTACATTTAGTGCAGTGCGTCCTGCTCACAGTGTTCAGCTAGATCTGTTCCTGCTATTTACATTTAGTGCAGTGCGTCCTGCTCACAGTGTTCAGCTAGATCCGTTCCTGCTATTTACATTTAGTGCAGTCAGTGCGTCCTGCTCACAGTGTTCAGCTAGATCCGTTCCTGCTATTTACATTTAGTGCAGTCAGTGCGTCCTGCTCACAGTGTTCAGCTAGATCCGTTCCTGCTATTTACATTTAGTGCAGTGCGTCCTGCTCACAGTGTTCAGCTAGATCCGTTCCTGTTATCTTCCTACTGACAGGCAGGCTTGTCTGGTTACAGTATATAAAGCTACCTGAAGAAAATTACAGGTGTTCTATCCCAGCTTAGTGCAGCTACAGGCCATTAGTATGTCTGGAAGGCCAAGAAGGAGAGGCAGACAGTCACAAGCCAATAAGAGAGGGCAAGCAGGCTCTGTGTCTAGTGCTGGTCGTGGAGACGGTGCATCCTCATCAGCACGTGGCCATGGGACACGCTTGGCCTTTTTTTCGGCAGCTGGCCGTGTTGAGCCGCAACATGCGGAAGACTTGGTCGAGTGGATGACCAAGCCGTCCTCATCCTCCTCATCCTCTCTCACCCATGCCCAGGGTGCTTTGTCTGGCAAAGCAGCGGCCTCTTCCCTCAGCTCAATGTCATCAGTGACTCCTTCCCTAGCTCCACCATGTCCTCCTGAGGATTCCCTCGAACTGTTTGACCACAGTGTTGGGTACATGCTCCAGGAGGATGCCCAGCGTTTGGAAGGCTCTGATGATGATACTGAGCTCGATGAAGGCAGTAACATGAGCACGGACAGAGGGGGTGCCCAAGAAGGACAGCAATCTGGCAGTCATGCTCCCCCTGCTGCAGCATACTGCCAGGTTTGCTCCAGTGATGAGGAGGGAGGGGATGATGAGGTCACTGACTCAACGTGGGTGCCTGATAGGAGAGAGGAGGAGGAGGAGGAGGCGGCACATCACCATCGAGGCAGGATGCCCTCCAGGGGCCAGCCTAAGGGCAGCACATTGACTGCATCACACCCCAAAGCTCCACATGTGCAGGGCGCTGCAGTCTCTGCGCGTTATTCAAAAAGTTCTTTGGTGTGGGCCTTTTTTGAGACGAGTGCATCAGATCGCACCGCTGCTATTTGCAACATATGTCTCAAGCATATCTCGCGTGGCCAAAACATCTCCCGCTTGGGTACCACATGCTTGACCAGACATATGTTGACCTGCCATGCAGTTCGTTGGCAAGCATATCTAAAAGACCCACACCAAAGAACAAAGAGGATCTCTCCTTGCTCCTCATCAGCTGAGATTTCCAACCCCACTAGACCTTCAGTCCTCTCTGAGACCTGCAGTGAGAGGAATGAAGGTGTAGAGTTAGGTGTGTCACAGCCAAGTACTTGTGGGCAATCTGCTTTTGGTACACCGACGTCAGATTGTACCAGGCAAATTTCCCTGCCCCAGCTGCTGCACCGCCGAAAGAAGTTTGCTCCCAGCCATCCACATGCCCAGCGGTTGAATGCTAGCTTGGCAAAATTGCTAGCACTTCAACTGCTGCCTTTTCAGTTGGTAGACTCTGCCCCCTTCCGTGAGTTTGTGGAATGTGCGGTTCCTCAGTGGCAGGTACCTAAACGCCACTTTTTCTCACGGAAGGCGATTCCGGCTCTCTACCGGCATGTGGAAAGCAATGTCCATGCCTCGCTGGACAGGGCGGTCAGCGGTAAGGTGCATATTACCGCTGACTCATGGTCCAGCAGGCATGGACAGGGACGTTACTTAAGTTTCACGGCGCATTGGGTGACTCTGCTGGCAGCTGGGAAGGATGCAGGACAAGGTGCAGTAGTGTTGGAGGTTGTTCCGCCACCACGCCTCCAAAATGCTGATTGTGACACACCTCTCTCCTCCACCCCCTCCTCTTCTTCTTCCTCCATGGCCTCTTCCTCGGAACCAGCGGTGCTCCGTAGGCGTTCAAGGGGCTACGCAAGTACGCAGGCCAAAAGATGCCATGCGGTGCTTGAGCTGGTGTGCTTGGGGGACAGGAGCCACACTGGGGCAGAGGTTCTGTCAGCTCTGCAGGGGCAGGTTCAGAGGTGGTTGACGCCACGCCAACTTAAGGCAGGAATGGTGGTTTGCGACAATGGCACCAACCTCCTCTCTGCCCTCCGACAGGGACAACTGACCCATGTGCCCTGTTTGGCTCACGTCCTTAACTTGGTGGTGCAGCGGTTCTTGGGCAGGTACCCGGGCTTACAGGATGTCCTGGGGCAGGCCAGGAAAGTCTGTGTGCATTTCCGCCGGTCATATAATGCCAGTGCTCGGCTGACGGACCTCCAAAAGGAGTTTAACCTGCCCAAGAACCGCCTAATCTGTGACATGCCCACCAGGTGGAACTCAACGTTGGCCATGCTGCAGCGGCTGCGCACGCAGCAGAGGGCCATCAATGAGTACCTGTGCGACTATGGCACCAGGACAGGGTCAGGAGACCTTGGTTTTTTTTCCCCACGCCAGTGGGCCATGATCAGGGATGCATGCACTGTCCTGTCACCATTCGAGGAGGCCACGAGGATGGTGAGCACTGACAGTGCATGCATCAGTGACACTGTCCCCCTTGTCCACCTGTTGGAGCACACGCTGCGTGGAATAATGGACAGGGCACTTGAGGCAGAACAGAGGCAGGAAGAGGAGGACTTCCTTAGCTCTCAAGGCCCCCTTTATCCAGACAGTGTTCCTGCGTGCCGCCGATCACACAGGAAGAGGACGAGGAGGAGGAGGAGGAGGAGGAAGATTGTGTCAGTATGGAGGTGGAGCCTGGCACTCAGCATCAGCAGTCTTTAAGGGATCAGTCCCAAGGAACACATGGACTTGTACGTGGCTGGGAGGAGGTGGCTGCGGACGTTGTTGTCCTTAGTGACCCAGAGGACTCCGGACCGAATGCCTCAGCAAACCTACGCTGCATGGCCTCCCTGATCCTGCAAAGCCTGCGTAAGGATCCTCGTATTCGTGGTATCAAGGAGAAGGACCAATACTGGCTGGCAACCCTCCTTGATCCACGTTACAAGGGTAAGGTTGCGGACCTTATCTTGCCATCGCAGAGGGAGCAGAGGATGAAACATCTTCGGGAGGCCTTGCAGAAAGGTCTGTGCAACGCGTTCCCAGAGACTGGGAGGTTACAAACTCCTGTTTCTGGACAACGTGTTGCTGAGGCTTCGGTCAGTCAAAGAAGGAGCGGTGGAGAAGGTGGCCGTCTGACCGATGCGTTCAGACAATTTTTTGGTCCGCAGCCCCAAGGTATGATCGGTTCCAGCAACCATCGCCAGTGTCTGTTTTACATGGTGCAGGAATACCTAGGGGCAAGATCAGACTTGGACACCTTTCCCACCGAAAATCCTCTGGGTTACTGGGTCTTGAGGATGGATCACTGGCCAGAGCTTGCACAGTATGCAATTGAGCTACTGGCCTGTCCTGCATCCAGCGTTCTTTCGGAACGCACATTCAGTGCTGCTGGAGGCGTGGTAACCGATCACAGGGTGCGTCTGTCCACTGACTCGGTCGATCGGCTGACCTTCATAAAAATGAATCAGTCTTGGATCACCACCAGCTACCAAGCACCTGATGCTGATGTAACTGAATAATTTTTTTCAGATCCCTTCAAAGACTGCCTATGCTGATGCTGAGTGACTATCCCTGAGTAATTATCCTCTTCCTCCTCAATCATCACGCTGATAGCTTGTAAGAACATTTTTGGTTCTGGGCGCCACCACCAGTGCCTAAGGCACAATTTTTCAGCCCCTGTTTAACAGGGGCGTGTAATTACAATTTTTGATGTAATACTTTGCAGCAGGGCTCGTTCCTGCATTCCAACTAGAGTGTCTGTGAGGGGTTGCAGTGTTGTGGCACCAGCACCAGTGCCTAAGGCCCAATTTTTCTGCCCCTGTCTAACAGGGGCGTGTAATTACAATTTTTGATGCAATACTTTGCAGCAGGGCTCGTTCCTGCATTCCAACTAGAGTGTCTGTGAGGGGTTGCAGTGTTGTGGCACCAGCACCAGTGCCTAAGGCCCAATTTTTCTGCCCCTGTCTAACAGGGGCGTGTAATTACAATTTTTGATGCAATACTTTGCAGCAGGGCTCGTTCCTGCGTTCCAACTAGAGTGTCTGTGAGGGGTTGCAGTGTTGTGGCACCAGCACCAGTGCCTAAGGACCAATTTTTCTGCCCCTGTCTAACAGGGGCGTGTAATTACAATTTTTGATGCAATACTTTGCAGCAGGGCTCGTTCCTGCGTTCCTACTAGAGTGTCTGTGAGGGGTTGCAGTGTTGTGGCACCAGCACCAGTGCCTAAGGCCTAATTTTTCAGCTCCTGTTCAACAGGGGCATGTAATTACAATTCTTGATCTAATATTTCACAGCAGGGCCCTGTGAGGGCTTACAGTGTTGTGGCCACAGCAACACCTAAGGCCCAAATTTCTGCTGAGTATATAGGGCAGGACCCTACTTTCAAACATCTAACTTACAAACGACTCCTACTTGCAAACGGAAGGAGACAACAGGAAGTGAGATGAAATCTACCCCTAGGAAGGGAAATTCTCTCCTGTAAGAGTTAATATGGGAAAACAATTTCTCCTTTCCACTGATGCTTTCCAATCCTTGTTCCACAAAAAAACCCAAATTTTCAAAAAACATTTTTCATTGGGACAAAAAAGTGAGGTGAAATCTTCTGAAGAGGAGGAAAGACAGCAAAACAAATGTCACAGGGGTGATAACCCTTCCCTATGTTTTCCAAAAAGCTTAAAAAAGATTTTTTGGCTGGAGCTAAACACGTTAAAAATGTACCCGTTCAAAATTACAAAGAGATTCTACTTAACAACAAACCTACAGTCCCTGTCTTGTTTGCACCGCCTGTATACTGCTGTTCAGAGTATATAGGGCCTTTCCTTATTTTAATTTGGGTGCGGGGTTCCCCTTAATATCCATACAGGACCCAAAGGGCCTGGTAATGGACTGGGGGGGTACCCATGCCGTTTGTCTCACTGATTTTCATCCATATTGCCAGGACCCGACATGACATTAAACCCGCAAGCAGTTTTAAATGAGATTTTTTCCTTTAAAAATGACATTTGGTGCAGGGACTGTTCTAAACATGGGAAACACGCGTCACTTTACAGGCATACTATAGACACCCCCCAGGTACGATATTTAAAGGAATATTTCACTTTTTTTTTTTTACTTTAAGCATCATTAAAATCACTGCTCCCGAAAAAACGGCCGTTTTTAAAAGTTTTTTTTGCATTGATACATGTCCCCTGGGGTAGGACCCGGGTCCCCAAACCCTTTTTCGGACAATACCATGCAAATTAGCCTTTAAAATGAGCACTTTTGATTTCGAACGTTCGAGTCCCATAGACGTCAATGGGGTTCTAACGTTCGTGCGAACTTTCGGTCCGTTCGCGGGTTCTGGTGCGAACCGAACCGGGGGGTATTCGGCTCATCCCTAGTCCTGGACAGCTAAGACACTTGTGGACATCGCTGGAGAGAGATGGGACTAAGGTAAGTAAATAGGGGGCAAAACAATAATTGACCGCTTAGGCTCTGAGGAAGAGGGTATGCCCTTGAAACACATGAGCCGTTTGGGATGCCATCTGATGCCTCCAATATCAGGTCCGGGTTGCAGGCGTTCAGAGACGCAGTCTCACCAATTGATAAGCCTCTTTTACACACTCATTTGTGAGTATGATTATTGCTGTTATAGCTTTTAATAAAATGTACCATTGGTAATGCACTTGGTCGGTGCGCCCTCCTTTTCTCTTTTTTTGTTCAAGTAATTAGGGGGTGCTGGGGAGGCTGCTACACATAGAAGGTTTTTTTTTTATCCTAATGCATAGAATGCATTAAGATAAAAAAACCTTCTGCCTTTACAACTCCTTTAATGACTTGGAGAGGATCTGCAGATAGGAGTAGGACAAAATCCCTCCTGAGATGTGTGCAAACCTGGTGGCCAACTACAAGAAACATCTGACCTCCGATTGCCAACAAGGGTTTCTCCACCAAGTACTAAGTCATGTTTTGCGAAGGGGTGAAATACTTTAAAAATGCAAAAAAAATGTATAACTTTTTTGAAAGGATTTTTCTGGATTTTTTTGTTGTTATTCTGTCTCCCACAGTTAAATTAAACCTCCCATTAAAATTATAGACTGATCATTTCTTCATCAGTAGGCAAATGTACAAAATTCAGCAGGGGATCAAATACTTTTTTCCCTCACTGTATATATAATTTATAATCTGCACATGCATCCCTGAAATACAGACCTTGTTCCAGGAAACACGTTGGATGAACTGTTCCACATGTAAACACCCATCTAAGTCATATGGAATGAAAAGATGGATGCTTAAAAAACCATGGTTATATATTATGTTGCTCATCCATAGATCTGTATGCTGGAACCTGCCTTTTATTAATAATGAGTACTCCAGTTTTAGCAAGATATATTTGTAGTTAAACAATATTTTTATATCTGTATATCTGATGTTTGGTGTATTGATTTTCCATTCCTCCAAATCTGTTACACACTATTTTTAAGTTATTTGGGGTATAAGGTGTGGGAATTAGGGAAAATCTCCTCCAATCACCATCCTGTGACATTTACAACCAATATTTTTACAAGAATGCTTAGACATCTATATACAACACCCCATATACCACTGATCCAGCTTCTTATGTTCAAAGACCTAAGTCTACCATAAAGATGCATCCAGGCATCCAGGGGACGCAAGACTGTGGGACCATTCAATATATTCACACATATGGTCTTCATTATTGTAGTACTAACAACATGGATTGAGGAACACATAAATATCCAATTAGCCCTCAAGCGCATGGATTAAATCATTTCAAACTATCCCCAAACAACCCATCCATCAGTTAACAATATAATGGACCAGCTCTTGAAGGGCTCAGCATAAGTCCTGAGCTGGAACGCCCCGGGTCACAAGTGCATAAAGTTGTAATAAACATGCCATATAAAAGACTACAGGGTAAAGTGTGTACAGTGCCTTGAAAAAATATTCATACCCCTTGAAATCTTCCACATTTTGTCATGTTACAACCAAAAAACGTAGGGGTATGGTGTGTTCAGAGTGATGTGCAGTGTTAGTTTTCCACGACACATAGCGTTTTGCTTTTAGGCCAAAAAGTTCAATTTTCGTTTCATCTGACCAGAGCACCTTCTTCCACATGTATGTTGTGTCCCCCCACTTGGCGTCTCGCAAACTGCAAACAAGACTTCTTATGACTTTCTTTCAACAATGGCTTTCTTCTTTCCACTCTTCCATAAAGACCAGATTTGTGGAGTGTACGACTAATAGTTGTCCTGGGGACAGATTCTCCCACCTGAGCTGTGGATCTCTGCAGCTCCTCCAGCTCCTCCAGAGTTACCATGGGCCTCTTGGCTGCTTCTCTGATGAATGCTCTCCTTGCCCGGCCTGTCAGTTTAGGTGGACGGCCATGTCTTGGTAGGTTTGCAGTTGTGTCATACTCTTTCCATTTTCGGATGATGGATTGAACAGTGCTCCGTAAGATGTTCAAAGCTTGGGATATTTTTTTTTTATAACCTAACCCTGCTTTAAACTTCTCCACAACTTTATCCCTGACCTGTCTGGTGTGTTCCTTGGCCTTTATGATGCTATGGTTCTCTAACAAACCTCTAAGGTCTTCACAGAACAGCTGCATTTATACTGAGATTATAATACACATGCACGCCACACTTTTACATACCGTATATAGTCGAGTATAAGCTGAGTTTTTCAGCACATTTTTTTGTGCTGAAGATACCGCCCTTGGCTTATACTCGAGTCTCACTGTCCATCTGCAGCCTCATGCACCTGATCTCCCGGCGCTGTGACATGCAGTCAGTCTAGTCGGCGGCAAGTGTAACTAAGCCCGGCCTCCGCCTCCTCCGCGTCCCTCGTCCGTGATGGAACACAGATTCAGTTCTTCCAAGCAGTGAGTCAGAGTTCCGCCTATCACAGGCAAAGACGAGGAGGAGGCGGAGGCAGAGGCGGGGCTTTGTTACACTGCACGGCCATCGACTAGACTGACTGCAACAAAGCTCCGCCTCCTCCTCATCCTCGCCTGTGATAGGCGGGACACTGACTCACTGCTTGGAAGAACTGAATCAGTGTTCTGTCACGGACGAGGGACGAGGAGGAGGTGGGGCTTTGTTACACTGGCCGCCGACTAGACTGACTGCATGTCACAGCGTTGAAGATCAAGGTACATGAGGCGGCAGGGAGATGGACACAGTGAGGCGGCAGGCATATGGGCACAATGAGGAGGCAGGTATATGGGCACAGTGAGGAGGCATGCAGATGGGCACAGTGAGGAAGCATGCAGATGGGCACAGTGAGGAAGCATGCAGATGGGCACAGTGAGTCATGCAAATGGGCATTGTTGACCCTCTTTTCCACTTACAGTAGCTGCTGCATTTCTCACCCTAGGCTTATACTCGAGTCAATAAGTTTTCCCAGTTTTTTGTGGTAAAATTAGGTGCCTCGGCTTATACTCGGATCGACTTATACTCGAGTATATACAGTATTTATTTGTAATAAAATTTGGAAAACCATTTATCATTTTCCTTCCACTTTACAATTATGTGCCACTTTGTGTTGGTGTATCACATAAAATCCCATTACGTTTTTGGTTGTAACATGACAAAATTTGGAAAATTTCAAGGGGCACGAATACTTTTTCAAGGCACTGTACATAAAAAAAAGTCTGTATCTGATAAATATTGTCTTGATCAGTACAGAAAATATGTTGTGCTATGAGATGTGAGATTTTTGTGGTCTGTGAGTCACATGCAAACTAGTGTAAAGTCGCCCAAGCATTTGCTGTGAATTCAAAGCCAATCGCTAAAGCAATCACAAGCCAGGCCAACTTGGACAGCAAACAAAGGACTGAAAATTGCTGAGTATTGTAATAAAAAAACCCTTTCCCTAGGTGCTGAGATTTCAGAGATGCTGATCCAGCTACAGAGAGCTAATCACAAAATAACCCAGGCCGTTACAGAGAAAATTATATTTTGATTATTATTATTATTACTATTTTTACTGTACAGGATTTATATTTCATTTTAATTAGGTGTTTGTATGAAGAGAGAGGGGTCCACTATCTATTTCGGGGGACTTTTGATGTCTTTGTGCCTTTTTTCTATTAAAAAAAAGAAGTCAGGAGGGTAATGTCATTTGTCGCCATTTCAAAACACTTTTTTCCTTCGTAAATGTCAGTTCTTTAGAAAAAAAACACTGCTCCTGGCCAAATGGATTTTTTTTGCATTGGTGCATGTTCCTGAGGGCAGTGGTCAAAGCCGGGTTTGGCATCAGAACGTCTTTGAATTCAGTCAAACCCTGTTTGAACCAAACCCAGAGCAGTTCAGCTTACCCATAGTCATCAACCAGTCAACAATTGTACATTTTTTTCGTAGGCATATAGCAGAGCAACAAGACTCAAGTAGATCTTCTATCATCAAGGTCTCTCCACAACAGAAATATTTTGGTACACAGGTGTTTTCAGATGTGCGGTTAAAGGTCCTCTGCACAAATGAAACAGTAACGTTGAGGACCAAAAACAAAGTTGAAAACTTCTACAAAAACTAAGAGCAGCAGATAAAAAATGAATCAAGCACTTGAAACCAGAAAATTGTGAGCGAAAGGGTTTAAGGTGGGTATGGTGCTGCTCTGGGATCCTATTAAGGTGCTATGTTGTATTGACTTCCGGGATCACATGGGGCGCGGTGACGTCAGTGCGTAGCTCAGCTGACATGTTTCCATCACACGTGACTGGAAGACGTCATGTTTGCTTGCCGGCTAAAGAGATTCCTATGCGTATACGATTTTTAAACTTTGTAAGTAGCCATTTGGCTTTTTTTTATCTGAATAAATCTGGTTAAATGGTATCACACTATTGGAGCCTTTTTTTCCTATGTAAACTCTGTGGATGATCTGGAGATCACGCTATCAGTGGAGTGGTGACCATATTAAGATCTATCTGCAATCTGATTTCCTTCAAGAATATTCCATATTACCCTGCAGAGGTTATTCTGCTTGCTTATCTGACTATCCTAGCGATAGGTGGTGCTGAGTATCTGGTAAGAGTCCCTCATTACCACTCTTGGTGTGACACTGAAGATAGCTCATCACTTGATACTTACCGTATATACTCGAGTATAAGTCGAATTTTTCAGCACATTTTTTTGTGCTGAAAGTGCCCCCCTCGACTTATACTCGAGTCAAGCACTTTTCTGCAGCAAAAAATTTCATTTTCCGAACGACTTTGGGGCCTTGTATCTCAGGGCCACTTGGTGCTAGGAACCCCACATTTGGTGTGGATACCCATTGGAACTAGTATCACAACATATCCAAAGCTGAAGTTCCTAGCACTAAGTGGCCCCGAGATACGGGGCCCCAAAATCGGTTCGGAAAATGTCATTCTATGCTGCAGAAAAGTGCTTGACATTTTCTGAACCAATTTTGGGGCCCCATATCTCAGGGCTACTTGGAGCTAGGAACCCCAAATTTGGTGTGCAAACCCAGTGGAACGGGTTCCATAACATATCCAAAGCTGGGGTTCCTAGCACCAAGTGGCCCTGAGATACGGGGCCCCAAAACCGGTTTGGAAAATGTCATTCTCTGCTGCAGAAAAGTGCTTGACATTTTATGAACTGATTTTTGGGGCCCTGTATCTCGGGGCCACTTGGTGCTAGAAACCCCAGCTTTGGAAATTTATGGTTCTAGTTACACTGGGTTTGCACACCAAATTTGGGGTTCCTAGCACTAAGTGGCCCTGAGATACGGGGCCCCAAATTCGGTCAACTGTGTCCATCTGCAGCAATGTCATTTCGGGACCCTTTGGGTTCAGAGACCCCAAATTTTGGCTGCAGCTAGGGGGCATCTAGGAACCCTTAACTACCAAGTTTGAAGTTCAGGGGACCTATGGCTGCAAATGGGCACAGTGAGGCATGCAAATGGGCACAGTGATGCTGCAAATGGGCATTGTTGACCCTCTTTTTCACTTACAGTAGCTGTGCATTTCTCACCCTCGTCTTATACTCGGGTCAATAAGTTTTTCCCATTTTTTTGTGGTAAATTAGGGCCTCGACTTATACTCGGAACGACTTATACTCGAGTATATACGGTATATAATCCATGATATATACTTATCATGGATTTTCACAATCACATGGACTTATATTTTTATTAATTTATTGATTTAGGTTTTGCCCATTTTTGCACTTTGCACTTTATATAGCACGAAGTGTGTTGTCAGAACTTTTTTAATTGCTTACAGCGAATATTTTCCCACTTATCTATCTAATCTATTGATTAGTCTTGTTATTTGCACATTATTCATCAATGTTAATGTGGTCACTATCTGATTAGATATTAATGCATTGACTAGGGCGATTTAATTTTCTTGATTTGTTTTTGCCTTGTTGATATCGCAGCAGTCTACTTTCTTTATATATTTCTCATAATTTAGCGCGGTATATTTCTTGCGTTTTTAAATTTATTTATAAAACAACGGTGGTGCCATAGCGTCATTGTGTCACTTCCTGTTTGGTCCGTGGATTACAGGAGAATCACGGACTTCCTGGTTTTTATACTGCTTTCTTTCTTTGCACCGAATGTAAGTGCACTACCGTTGTTTTATAAATAAATAAAAGTTTTTGAATGGTTTTTAACGGTATTGCACTACGGAGTATCAATTCCTCTTGCATATACTGCATACGATCGAGGCGAAGGGGCCAATAAGGAATAATACATTGGAGGTCCAGCCAGGTACACATGCAGCAGGGTGGCTGTGAAAGCGTAAAACACCCCCTAGAGGGGAGAGCTCTCTGGTGAGTGCACTATATATATAGGAGAGCACAGAGTGGAGCACCTGCACCTTAATATTTACCTTAGGAAGCACAGAAGAAGCACAAGTCACTTTGCTGGTTTCCTGTTTTTGCTTTTTTGTTTTTGGTTTTGGAAAGATGTCCTTTTCTTCTTCTTTTGACGGACTGGTCATTAGCACTTTGGATTAGATATTAATTTTGAATTCATCAAAAATACTTTTTTACTTCATTTTTAATTCCCTTTTTTTTTTAACTTATTTATTGCACATTGTGTTTTTGTCTCAATCAAGATATATTGAGTTGCACTTTTTTTTGAATAATTGATTTCTTGCACATTGATCCACAAAGTTTAAAGTAATATTTTCATATGTCCCTTTATTGCACATAGCATATATGTTTTCATGCAACATTTATTCATTATTAATTACTGCTTTACATGTTTGCACTTTATTGAATATATTGGTTTATGCACAAGTAAATACAGCATAGCATTTTAATAGGATCCTAGAGCAGCGCCATACCCACCTTAAACCCTTTCACTCCCAATATTCAGACCCTCCTTAGGTAGGTGTCAGGGTGGAGGCAGCAGCCTTTCTGAAAAGATTCCCCATCAGCGCAGAGCAACAACACTATTATCTGAAACCAGAAAATGTCAGGTGCCACAATCAGGTCTGAACCGGCATGAACCACAGGAATCCTGGTACACCCATCCACAGTCTGCAGAAGTCATCAACAGAAAAGGGTTGGAACCAAAAAAGCCAATCTTCTGAGATATGCAAAGCCAAAATGACTCACTTATGCACAAAAGGCACTTAAGCACAAAATCATAAAAAGAGACGTAGAAAAAAAAAACATCAAATATTCTGGACCGATGAGTTGAGTTTGTATCATCTGCCTTGAACAAAAGGCAAGTTGTACACTGAAGGGTTGAAGAACACTATGTGAATCAGTTTAAAGGTAACCGTAAGCATGGTGGAAGTTCACCTGCAGGTTTCGGGCTGCATTTTGTACAAAAAGAATTGGTGATTTGGTCAAAGTTGAGGGCACGTTCCCTTCTGAGAAGTACAGGCAGGATCTTATCCATCATACAATATCTTCAGGGAGGCACCTGTTTGGTCCCAGCATCATTTTGCAGTGTGACAATGAACCCAAACTTGACCAAAATCCTAAAGAACTAGCTTCAGTGAATAGAACAAGGAATCGTAAAACAAATAGTATAATCCCTACAGAACCCTAATCTCTGCATCAATAAATCTAGTCTGGAATTGCAGAAGGAAGTAAGCCAGCCCAACTATGCATGGAAAGTTGTATGCAAGTATACTAAGAGAATCGTTGCTCTGTTAACAGCAGAGGGTGGCCACAGCAAATATTGTTTAAGCTCATCTACACCTTTGTAAGAAGTTTTATTAATCAATAGCGCAGCAATTGTAAAAAAATAAAAAAAGGCAGCTTTCCCTGCAATACTCACCTCCTCACTAATACTTTCCCCTTACAGACTCTTAAATACAGTGCAGGTCCTCGTCCAGGATGGAGAATATCCTGTTGGCGTGTATAGTTCCTACTCCATCCAGCAGGTGGTGCCTTGCTGCCTCGGGGATGGAGTGGAGTTCTAAGGAATATAATGTTCCCCTGCAGCCTCCGTAGGTGTCACAGGGAGAAGTAGCTGTCCGATTGGATGCTGTTGCTCTTCAATGACTTTCTGTGGCCATCTTGGTTGGAGCACTGCTAGTAAATAGCAGTGTTCCACTGTATTTGGCGTGCATTTTCAAAGTGGCTAGTGTAGGGAGAGGATCCACGCTTGTCAGGGTCAGAGTATTGGTAGAAGAGTGAAGTATTAGTATAATGCCCTATACACACGATCGCACATTCCGACAACAAAATCCATCAGATTTTTTCTGACGATTGGCTCAAACTTGTCTTGCATACACACGGTCACACAAAGTTGGTCGGAAATTCCGAACGTCAAGAACGCAGTGACGTACAACACGTACGATGAGCCAAGAAGAATGTAGTTCAATAGCCAGTGCTGCTCTTCTGCTTGATTCTGAGCATGCGTGGCACTTTGTGCGTCGGAATTGTCTACACACAATCGGAATTTACGTGAACGGATTTTGTTGTCGGAAAATTTTAGAGCCAGTTCTCAAACTTTGTGTGTCGGAAAACTCCGATGGAAAAAGTCTGATGGAGTCCACACACGGTCGGAATTTCCGACGACAAGCTCCGATCGCTTATTTTCTGTCGGAAAGTCCGACCATGTGTTCAGGGCATTAGAGTAAAGGTTCCTGTGTGAGAAATGACAGAGTAGGGGACACCGCTATTTGCTGCATACAGCTCTTACCTCCAGCACCGCTGCCGCTACGCACTGTAGGCCATTCTGACTCACCATCTGTTACAGCAACCTCCCAGTCAGACACCCCTCCAGCAGATGCTGCCCTGGTAAGACCAAAACTGTCTGTGCTGTATCCTGCTGTGCCTGAGGATATACCACTGTACACCCTGCACTAGACTATTACCTCCCAGCATCAGCCAGCCCAGCAGTGCTGTCCGCTCCATTAGGGGTGCAGGGGCGCCGCCCCCTAATCCATGCGCCTGGCCCCTAATCTACATCCGGACACATGGATTTCAATGGGTTTTTTTTTAAGCACATGATTAGAGCCTGAGGCTCTAATTAGCTTCAAAAAAGGGTGGGCTCAGGGCGCAGAGCACTGCATCCTAAGCCCACCCAGTTGTGTGACATTAGCGAATTAATATTTGCTAATGTCTTCCTGCTTCTCCTCCCAGCCAATCAGGAAGTGGGCCCTGAGACCCAATGGCCAGGAAGTCTTAGGACTCCCGGCCCATCGGGTCTCAGGACCCACTTCCTGTTTGGACGGGGAGGAGAACCAATGCCTGTTCGGCCAGGAGGAGAAGCAACAGCCCCGGCTCTTCCCTCCGCAAGCTGGAGCGAGGAGTAGCAGGTGGAGGGGCGGTGGGGCAGCAACAGCCTCTTTAGGCTTCCAGGAGCCCAACCTCGGATCCAGCACCAACTTGTCATCGGCCTCCAAAGGTAAGGCCACTGATCGCCACCTTCCCGTCTGGCTTTGTTTGCCCCCCCTCCAAAAATATTGAGCACCAGCCACCACTGCAGCCCAGTTTTACTGCTCAGCTACTGCTGTGCCATAAGGACTGTGTCAGCATTCGTCTGGAGCTCGATTTGTGCCTATATGGAGTGGTCATCTTACCAGTTACTAAACCCGTTACCAAAGTGTTACTGAGTCTGTTCCTGTGGAGTAAGAAGCAGAAGGCTGGTCCTAAAATCTAGAGAGGGGCTTTACTTTACGTTAATAACTGTCTGCTACACTTTCTGAAAAGTTTGTTTAATATAGATTTTTTTTCATGCCATTTTTGCAATCGTTCTTCACTTACAGTGCCTCAAACACAGAGGGATAGGGTCTATGGCTGACAGTGTTGGAAGTAAAAATTGCAGCAAAAGCTGTTTTTTTTTTTCATTTTCAAACACTGGCACATATTCAAACAGTGTCACACATTTCACAGAGCCTGCCTTCTGAGCTACGGAGAGGCTGAGAGGAGGAGTGTCAGAAGGTGGAGTCAGTACAGGAACCATTACTTGCAAGAAGCAATGTACCATGGGATATGTAGTCCTTGGAAATGGAGACGCTACAAAGCATGCAGGGAAACCAGGAAGATGTGGAAAGAGAGGGCCAGCAGACAGGCAGAACTTACTACATGAAAGGAGATTTTTTTTCAAGTAAGCTTGTAATGGATTATCAAATATACATTGAAAGTATTGTTTGTATTATTACAATGCTGATGTTATAACATGAAAGTGTATGCTGTGACCATAGAACGCCTTTAATTATTTATTAATGACTATAGAGATGCATTAATTTGTGTCTTTTATACTTGAAATTGAATGTATTATACAAGACTGTTCTTCAGATCTCCAGTTCATGAACAGACCTGACACAATGTCACTTTCATTATATGCTTGTCAAAATACTGTTTGAATCAGTAAGATCGAGACATCTGCAAACACTGGATACGCTTCGCAGGAAAATAAGCCAATCGTTAATTACTGCTTTTGTTTGTTATATCAGTGCAGTCTAGAGTGTTCCTTATCAGATCAACTATGTGATCTGATTGGACAATAGCTTACAGTTAGTTTATTAAATGTTCTGTCCCCCCGCTCCTCCGCTTAATTGGTGAAATGTGTATTAATTTCAGGTGCTTGGTAGAGGGCAGACATAGAGACAGTTTTCACATAAATCAAGTCACTTTTACCAAAGTTTGCTGTTCAGGACAAAGTCCAGGTACAAAAACTTGCCATGTACAGCATAATGCTTCATTCACACAGGGTGTACTACAGCATACACCCCTGTTTGCCCACACGGGCATGTACAGTTGTACAGACACTGCTCCCATGTGGGTGTGGGTGCAGGTGCATGTGGATCCTCAAATGCACAGTGCCTGCATTTATTGACATGCACCTACATGGCAATCAAATTGGGAGCAGTATAACCAGAAATAAAACTAAAGAGCCACACCACTGCCAAGAGGTCCAGACACAACTTTATTCTATTAAAAGTCAGGGGTATAATCCTAAATATAGCCAACAGATTTCAGGGCTTCAAGTGCCCCCCCTTTATCAGGGCTTGTCTGGCAACAATGTGAACAAACCAAAAGTAAACTGGACTTACAATTGTATTTTTTCCAGTATGAACTACAAGCACAGGCCATATTGAGCCAAAGTTCCGTTCCAGGTACAGTTGTTGGAAAGTTGTATCTCAGATAGGATGGAGAGGTAAGAGGTAAGCATGGGCTGCGTATGTGCTGCACATCTGTTGCTGGGTGTCCTGGGTCCCAATCATCAGCATTTCTCTTTTTCAAATTAGACGCTTCTGTTGCGGCCAGCACTGTGTCTCTGCATGCCATCCTGACCACCTTTCAGAGATGCAGCAGAGCCGAGGGAAGAACTCCTGACCTATTCCTCGGCTCTGACATGTTTTACAGTTTAGGAGGACTTCCCCTACAGCTGACCATACATGGAGCAAATTTCAGCCAGCCCTGTTGGCATCCTCCCACCCAAGATTTATTCTGAAAATCAAAGGAGCTGAGCAGAAAATTGTCAGGTGAACAACAGCTATATCCAATCAGATGCAGCCACTGTTTAGATATTCTGACAGCTACGGGTGCAGGCTGTCAGAATACAATAAGTGAAGGAGAGATTGTTCCATCCACACTATTTAGCAAGTGAGGAAATTTACAGGTGTATGCCCAGCTTCACTATGGTGAATTCAAGGAGGAAGGGAGGGGGGAATTTGTGCTGACCTGGTGGTGATTTTGGCTTGGGGGGGTGGATTTGTATATGGGGATTTATGGTGGGGGAGAATTTTTGCTTGAAAGATGGGAGATTTTTTTGGGGGGGTTGAAGTTTTGTGTGGTGGGAGGAAAGTAAGGATATTTTTCTTGGATGTTTTTCTGGGGATGGAATTTTTAGCTTAGGGGAAGTTTGAACAGGGAGATCCGAAATGGGGAGATTTTTTCTTAGGGTGAGAATTTTGCTTGGAATGGGGTTTTTGCTTGGAGGTGAAAGGGGTGAGAGTCTTGCTAGAGGGGAAAAAGAATGGGATAATTTTGTCTTGGAAAATTGTGACCCCATTACACTCATTACTTTTTTTTTTTTTTTTCTTTTTATTGTTTTTCATATTGCAAAAGTTAAAAACATACAGCGTTATGAGTTAGCATATAATATTGCAAAATTGCAAAAAACATTATTATTGCTCTATATACCCTCATCAACCCACAAACCCCATCTAATCCCACCCCCCTACCACACCTCTCACAATCATTATCTATGCCTGTCATCATGTCTGTTGTCTATCTCAATAACAGAGGAGAAAGAGGAGATCCTCACCATGGACAAATGAAAGATATATGGAAGAGACCACAGGATAGAGAGAAAGGAGAGAAAAAGAGAAAAGGTGGAGACGGGAGCCTGGCGGCCGGCGGGAGGAAATTCTCCTCAGCCCGCCGCCATCCCCTCATATGGGACATCCCATTTCCTGCAGCCAAGGTCTCCATATCTTCTCAAACTTTCTGAGGTTGTCCTGTCTAATATACAACACTCTCTCACTCCAAACCATAGAATTGATAGTTTTAATCCAATTCTCCACCGTCGGGGGGGGGGGTCTGAGCCTGCCATTTCTGTGCGATTAATTTTCTCTCTTGGAACAGACATCTCAACACTGCTTCGGTAGTACCGGGCAGGACTCTATCTTACTCCAAGCACCCTAATAGGCATGTCTTGGCCTCAGGTTCTAATGAGCTCCTAAAAGTTTTATTTATCCTACTAATTATCTCCCCCCAGTATCTAAAGAGCTTTGGACACTTCCATACCATATGGATAAGGTCTCCTGTTGCCTTGCACCTGGGGCATTCATCATTTTGTTTCCATCCAATTAGAAACAGATGGTAAAGCTTCTGCGAAGGAGAGATCGAGACCAGGGCTCCGTGTTCTAAGATCTTGTCCCATTGTGCCATAGTTATTGTCCCTACGTCTCTCTCCCACCCCTCTCTACTCTTAAGAGGACATACTCTGCTTATAATTCTCTCCCCCAGACTAGCATACATCTTAGAAATTAAACCTTTAGTAGAGGCTGAATTGATGATTTTCAGGAGTACGGGGATCTGGGTCCACTCTATAATTTGAGACCTGAACTGTGCTTGAATGGCATATCTAATCTGCAGGTATTTATAGAACGCCTTATTTGTTATATTATATTCCCGTCTTAGATCTAAAAAAGACTTCATAAGGTTGCCCTCGTATAACTGAATCAGGCGGCTAATACCTTGCCTTTCCCATTCCCAGGGTCTCACTAAACCCCTTATTTCAGCCAAGTTTTCATTATGCCATAAAGGGGTATATTCTGTTACCCATTTGTACCCCATTAATGCCTTCGTTACCTGCCACACTTTACTAACTAATTTTATCGTCGGGCCTCTATGAGTGAAGGAATCTGCCTCTAGTGCCTCCGTGTATTGTGTGGGACCCCCTTTATCATCATTCTATTATTAGGATTCCCACCACCTGGGGTTCCACAGCCACTAGGTGTTGCAGCTGAGATGACAGAAAATATAGTCTCGGGTGCGGAATCGCCATTCCACCATCTTTAATCGGTAATTGCAACGTTTGCAAACTAATCCTAGATTGACCTTTTTTCCAAATTAGTTCCCTAAAAAAGGGATTCTATTTTCTTAACCTCCCTAGTGGTATGATTAATTTGGATTTTAGGTGCTGAAAGCAGTACAATTATTTTGCATAGAAATTTGGCGTTTTATATTGTAGGCCTGTAATTTTTAGCAATAACACACTTAAATCTGTCCACCAAGAGTCTAGTAGATATCCCGGGTATGATTACGTTTGAAACACAAAATCATAAATTATAATATAATAAATAAATATAAATAATTAAAAAAATAATAATATAATAATAATAAATTAAATTTCCCCACGATTCACTATCGCTCAATTCTGCAAGTGTTCTAATTTACTATTGCTGTTTTCTAGCTAGTCTAAAGCCACTTTTGACGTAAAGGGACACTTTTTGGTTGCTATGGACAATCTCCAGTTTCCAGGCAGAAAGAACAGTATATATACGGTAACATAAAACTGCATGCAGGGCATGGGCCAAAGCACTGGGGACAAAAGGGATGTGAAATGATTTCATACAGTACTGTAATCTGTTAGATTACAGTACTGTATGTGTTATGATTTTTACATTTTTTTGAATTTGCCACCAGGCTCCGCCCCCGTGCGTCGGGACGCTCACAGGGAACGGAGCCTGGCACAGAGAGGCTTCGGAAGAGGACAGAGCCCGCAGACAACGCCGGGGACATCGCAGGATCCTGGGGACAAGGTAAGTATACCACACCAGGATCCTGCAATGCAATCCCGAGTGTGGCTCGGGGTTACCGCTAATGGTGCTGAAATTTAACCCCGAGCCACACTCGGGAATACCGTCAGAGAGGCTACACCGCTTTTGACCTATCCTGGTCAGAGAATTGTGAAGTATGTACAATATCTGCGGTAGCCATGTCATCTTAATAAATTACAGCGCCCTGCAACAGATAGGGGGAAACGGCACCAGGTGTCTCCCTTTTGTTTTAATTTTGATAACAATGGGGCTAAGTTATTATTAACATACTGATTTATATCACGCATAATTCAAACACCCAGGTATTTCAATTTGGACACTACTTTCAAGTGGGGAATTCCCTGTGGCATCTGATCGCCAAATGGGTCCATCGTTAACAAAGCTGACTTATCCCAATTAATGACCAGACCGGAAAGGCACCTAAACTCACCCACCATTTGTATCACTGGGTTTAGCGAGGTTTCAACGTTCCCAAGAAAAAACAGGACGTCATCTGCAAACAGTGCTATCCTGTCTTCTTCTAGCTGGCACCGGAACCCCTGTATGTTTGGCCTTGATCTAGTCATGATTGTTAGGGGTTCCATTGCAAGGGCGAACAATAGGGGAGACAGGGGACAGCCCTGTCTTGTCCCTCTCTCCAACTGGAACACTTCTGAATATTCGTTGTTAATTTTAATTTTTGCTCTTGGTTCATTATATAGTAGCTTCACCCAACTAATAAAGGAGGGGCGAAACCCAAATCGGATTAGCACCTTCCATAGATAGTCCTATTCTAGGCTATCAAAGGCCTTGGCGGCATTCAAGGCCAAAATGGCCTTAGGACCTGTGTTATCAGTGGGAATTTCCATGTTTAAGAAGACTCTTCTAATATTAATGCTTGTTGACCTATTGGGAATGAAACCTGACTGATCCGGATGTATCAACCCTTGAATACATCTATTTAAACAGGTTGCTAAAACTTTTGCCAAGATTTTTACGTCAGTGCATAGTAATGAGATCGGGCGATAAGAGGAGACATCCTGTCACGTACCTGGTGGGTTGTGAGCCTGAAGTGCAGAGAAAGACCTCCCTTACAGCTCCCACTCCCGTTCCCCTGGAATGGAGACAGAGGGCCAGGAGTGAAGAGTGGTATGTGTGCCTGGCAGGATCAACGGTTGCTGAAAGACAGTAGTGGTGGCACCCTCTGGAATCAGGAACCTGAAGAGTAGACTGAGGACAGAGACTGGAATGCAGGACTGAAACCAGGAACCACAGCAGGTAATAGCAGACTGGAAACTGGACTGCAACCAGGAACAACAGCAGGTAATAGCAGACTGGAAACTGGACTGGAACCAGGAACAACAGCAGGTAATAGCAGACTGGAAGCTGGACTGGAACCGGGAACAACAGCAGAAGATAGCCTGGAACGCTGGACTAGAACACAGCAGAAGATAGCCTGGAACGCTGGACTAGAACACAGCAGAAGATAGCCTGGAACGCTGGACTAGAACACAGCAGAAGATAGCCTGGAACGCTGGACTGGAACACAGCAGAAGATAGCCTGGACCGCTGGACTGGAACACAGCAGAAGATAGCCTGGACCGCTGGACTGGAACACAGCAGAAGATAGCCTGGAACGCTGGACTGGAACACAGCAGAAGATAGCCTGGACCGCTGGACTGGAACACAGCAGAAGATAGCCTGGACCGCTGGACTGGAACACAGCAGAAGATAGCCTGGAACGCTGGACTGGAACACAGCAGAGGATAGCCTGCAACGCTGGACTGGAACACAGAAGAAGATAGCCTGGAACGCTGGACTGGAACACAGCAGAAGATAGCCTGGAACGCTAGACTGGAACCAGGGACAACAGCAGGCAATAGCAGACTGAAGCTGGTGTACACAGTGGAGGGTCAACAAGCCGGTGGTCAGTAACGGTCGGACAGCAGAGGTACCAGGGGTAATACAAGGGATGGTCAGGCAAGCCAAGAGGGTCTGGTGCAGGCAGATAGCAGGATCGACAAACAGGAAGCCGGGTCAGATAACAGGAAACACAGATCAGATCAGGTAACAATCGCAGAACGCTGTAGAGCAGACAGCAGGGAAGGAGTGTGACAGGCAGGTTTAAATAGCCCGCCTGGCACCAGCGGGGGTGCGCGCCCGCGTGTGACCGCACCCGTGAACGCGCGCGCATGCGCAATGGGACCCGTGGCCAAGTTCCCCTGCGCCTGGGACGCCGGTTACTGGCAGGATCTTCATGACATTGCCCCCCCCAAGGGGCAGCCTCCGGATGCCCCTTTGAAAAAATTTCTCTGGATGGGCTGTTTTAAAGGCTTGCAACAGGTCTTCAGCATGAATATTATCCTCTGGTTCCCAAGAATTCTCCTCTGGGCCAAACCCTTTCCACTTTATTAAGAATTGATTTTGGTTACCTCTTTTCCTGTGGTCCATGATAGCCTCCACCTCGAATTCCTCTTCCCCATCTACCAGGATTGGATCAGGAGGATCCGTACTTCGACCTGGAAATGGGTTGGTAATAGATGGTTTAAGCAAGGACACGTGAAAAACTGGGTGTACCTTTAGTGAGTCCGGGAGCTCAAGTTCATATGCAACTTCATTAATTCTCCGTTTAACAGGGAACGGTCCAAGAAATTTGGGACCCAATTTCTTGGAAGGACAGGCCAACCTGAGGTTTATGGTGGACAACCATACCTGATCCCCAGGTGCAAGTAAGAGCTCACCTCGCCTCTTTTTATCGAAGGTTGCTTTGTTGTACTCCTGGGTTCTGGTCATGGTGTCCTGTAAAACTTGGTTGTTAGAGGTAAAGAAATCCAATTTCTCCTGGACTGCAGGTACTGTGCATTCTGGAAGAGAGTTAGGTAAAAATGAGGGGTGGAAACCATAATTCGCAAAAAACGGAGTCTGCTTGATAGCAGAATGAATAGAATTGTTATAAGCGAATTCGGCCAATGGTAAAACAGAAATCCAATTATCTTGGGCAAAGGAAGAAAAACAGCGCAAATATTGTTCAAGGGTCTGGTTTGTTCTTTCTGTTTGCCCATTAGTCTGGGGATGATAAGCCGATGAGAATGAGAGTTCAATGTCCAAGGTTTTACACAAAGCCCTCCAGAATCGAGAGGTAAATTGTACCCTTCGATCTGAAACGATATTAATTGGTACCCCATGGAGCCTGATGACCTCTTTAATGAATGCTTGTGCTGTTTCTGTAGCTGAAGGGGTGCCCTTCATTGGAACAAAGTGCGCCATCTTCGACAACCGGTCTACTATGACAAAGATTGAGGTGAAGCCCCCGGCCGGGGGTAGTTCTACAATAAAGTCTATGGAGAGCATCTTCCAGGGTCTATCTGGGACAGGCAAGGGTTTTAGTAGGCCCCATGCCTTTGTTTTATGCCCTTTGTTCCTAATGCCGGTGGTACAGGACTCTACAAACTCGTTACAATCTTTGCGCAGCTGAGGCCACCAGAAGGTGCGCTGAACCAAATCAGTGGTCTTAGCTACACCGAAATGCCCAGCCAGCGCATGATCTTGACAAAGCTCTAATACTGGAACTCGTAGTGTCTCAGGTATAAAGATCCTACTCTCATGCCACAATAACCCATCCTTAACCTGGAGCTCTGTCTCAATGGAAGATTCCATTCCTGCGGAGGCCTGTTTAATCTGGGAAAGCAGGTCTCCCTGAAGTAGAAGAAAATTTCCCGGAGACAAAATGGTGTCTGGAGGGGAAATCTCTTGAGGTTTGTGAAACATCCTAGACAGGGCGTCAGGTTTGGTATTCTTGGAACCAGGACGGTAGGTGACGTGAAAGGAGAACCTGGAGAAAAAGAGAGCCCACCTGGCCTGACGTGGTTTCAACCTTTTTGCAGACCTCAAATACTCCAGGTTCTTATGATCTGTAAAGATTAAGACTGGATGAGCGGCACCCTCCAACAGATAGCGCCACTCCTCCAATGCTGACTTGATTGCCAACAACTCTCTGTCACCTACATCATAATTTCTCTCTGCCGTGGACAATTTATGAGAAAAGAAGGCCACAGGATGCAGCAGGGCCTTGGTTCCCTGTCTCTGGGATAATACTGCTCCTACAGCAATTTCAGATGCATCCACTTCTAGAATAAATGGCAGAGAGGAATCTGGATGCTTTAGTACAAAGGCGGAGGTAAAAAGGCCCTTGAGTGTCTCAAAAGCCTTTTGAGCCTCGGCTGACCAATGGAAGCGTGTACCCTGTTTGGTTAGCTGTGTGATGGGTGCAATGATGGCTGAGAACCCCTTAATAAATTTACGGTAAAAATTAGCGAATCCAACGAATCGCTGGATTCCTTTCTTGTCTGTCGGGACTGGCCAATCTAGGACAGCCGTGACCTTCTGGGGATCCATTTTAATGCCCTTACTGGAAATAACTAACCCTAAAAATGGAATACTTTCCTGCTCAAATTCACATTTTTCAGCCTTTGCATATAGACCGTGTTGTCGAAGTCGGCCCAATACACTCCCGACGTGCCTGCGATGGGATTCAAGGGAACAGGAGAAAATCAATATGTCGTCTAGATAGACGATGACAAACAGATCTAGAAAGTCACGTAACACATCATTAATAAAATATTGAAATGTGGCAGGGGCATTGCACAGGCCGAAAGGCATCACGAGGTACTCAAAATGTCCCTAACGGGTACGAAAAGCGGTCTTCCATTCGTCTCCATCCCTAATACGAACTAAATTGTAGGCCCCACGGAGATCAAGTTTGGTGAATATGGTGGCCGTTCCCAGTCTCTGAAACAGCTCTGGTACTAAGGGGAGAGGGTACCGAATTTTCACAGTAATTTTATTTAGTTCGCGGTAATCCACACACGGCCTAAGGGTTTTATCTTTCTTCTGCACGAAGAAGATGCCTGCACCTGCGGGGGACGTGGATGGACGAATGAAACCTCTTTTGAGGTTTTCGTCAATGTATTCCTTCAATGCCCCTTGCTCTACCTCAGTTAAGGGAAATATTCTTCTAAACGGAATTTCAGCACCGGGAAGTAACTCAATGGGACAGTCATAGGCCCGGTGAGGGGGTAACACCTCTGCCCTCTGTTTACTAAATACGTCCAGGAAATCATGATAGGCGGAAGGAATGGATTGATGTAAACTAGGATCTGTATCTAGGCATAACAGAGTAGGGTTCTCCTGGGTGTTCTGGGTTCTGCAGAACTGTTGGCAGTAAGGAGAGGGGAAGGTCACCTCACCCGTGATCCAATTTATGTCCGGATTATGGGCCTGTAGCCATGGCATGCCGAGAATTATGGGAAACAGGGGTGAAGCGATAATGTCCAGGCGTAGCTGTTCCTGATGGACGTTGGAGATGAAAACGGGGATTGGCATAGTCTCATGGGTGACAGGTCCGGACTTGATAGCAGTCCCATCAGCTACATGGATAGAAAGTCCATGGGTTTTAGGTGACAAAGGTATTTGGTGTTGGGTGACAAAACGAGAATCCATGAAACAGCTGCAAGCTCCTGAATCAATAATGGCGGTGATTTGTAGATCCTTCCCTGGAAGCTGTAGCAGAAGAGGAAGAGCAAGATGAGTGGTATTTTTAACCAGAGATGTCACATAGTCAGTAGATAGGGATAAACACTTACGGAGTTTAAGGGGACAGTTCCTGACATAGTGCCTGGGTTCCCCACAATACAGACACAAGTTATTTGCTCGACGACGTTGTCGTTCCTCTGGGGTGAGCGAAGGCCGCAGGACACCTAATTGCATTGGCTCAGGTAAGTTAAACGTGGAGGTAGGTGGTGTTGAAGATAGATGATGAGAAACTTTAGGGTTAACCCAAGTTGGACGAGAAGACCCCATAGCTCTCTCAGACCTGCGCTCTCGTAGGCGTCGATCGATCTGGATAGCTAGATCGATTAAAGCTTTTAAAGTCTGTGGTGTACCCACCCTGGCCAGTTCATCCTTCAGAGGATCAGAAAGTCCCAACCGAAATTGATAACAGGGAGCCGCATCGTTCCAATTAGTATCCGCACTCCACTTTCTGAACTCAGCCACATAGTCCTCTGCCGCTCTGCGACCTTGTTGAAGGGTGTGCAGAGCCGCCTCTGCAGTTACAGATAGCTGGGGGTCATCATATAACTGACCCAGTGCGTCAAAGAAAGTGGAGAGGTTGGTCAGGGATATGTCCTTATGCTCTAAGAGACGATGGGCCCAGGTTTGAGGGTCACCAGAGAGTAGAGAAATTACATAGCCCACCTTGGTAGCCTCCAGGGAAAAGGTACGTGGTTGAAGAGCAAAAAATAGTTTGCAGGAGTTGCGGAAGGCTCTGAACTTATGGCGATTTCCAAAGAAATGTTCAGGTGTGGGAACCTTAGGTTCCGGAGGGAGCATCACCACCGTTGAGGAAGGCCCAACTGAAGAAGCAGGAACAGAGGAAGCTCCCTGGACCCCAATGGGGTTAGACAGGGTTAACACTCGTTCCTCCAGTCTGGTGTATCCTTGCTGTAGATTCTTGACTGCTTCAGTCAATCCTGCCAAGTGTGCACAGAGTTCCTCCATGGGAGTCGTTCCCTGCTCAGGCTCAGACATGGCTGTCTGCTACTGTCACGTACCTGGTGGGTTGTGAGCCTGAAGTGCAGAGAAAGACCTCCCTTACAGCTCCCACTCCCGTTCCCCTGGAATGGAGACAGAGGGCCAGGAGTGAAGAGTGGTATGGGTGCCTGGCAGGATCAACGGTTGCTGAAAGACAGTAGTGGTGGCACCCTCTGGAATCAGGAACCTGAAGAGTAGACTGAGGACAGAGACTGGAATGCAGGACTGAAACCAGGAACCACAGCAGGTAATAGCAGACTGGAAACTGGACTGGAACCAGGAACAACAGCAGGTAATAGCAGGCTGGAAACTGGACTGGAACCAGGAACAACAGCAGGTAATAGCAGACTGGAAACTGGACTGGAACCAGGAACAACAGCAGGTAATAGCAGACTGGAAACTGGACTGGAACCAGGAACAACAGCAGGTAATAGCAGACTGGAAGCTGGACTGGAACCGGGAACAACAGCAGAAGATAGCCTGGAACGCTGGACTGGAACACAGCAGAAGATAGCCTGGAACGCTGGACTGGAACACAGCAGAAGATAGCCTGGACTGCTGGACTGGAACACAGCAGAAGATAGCCTGGACCGCTGGACTGGAACACAGCAGAAGATAGCCTGGAACGCTGGACTGGAACACAGCAGAGGATAGCCTGGAACGCTGGACTGGAACATAGCAGAAGATAGCCTGGAACGCTGGACTGGAAGACAGCAGAAGATAGCCTGGAACGCTGGACTGGAACACAGCAGAGGATAGCCTGGAACGCTGGACTGGAACACAGCAGAAGATAGCCTGGAACGCTCGACTGGAACACAGCAGAAGATAGCCTGGAACGCTGGACTGGAACCAGGGACAACAGCAGGCAATAGCAGACTGAAGCTGGTGTACACAGTGGAGGGTCAACTAGCCGGTGGTCAGTAACGGTCGGACAGCAGAGGTACCAGGGATGGTCAGGCAAGCCAAGAGGGTCTGGTGCAGGCAGATAGCAGGATCGTCAAACAGGAAGCCGGGTCAGATAACAGGAAACACAGATCAGATCAGGTAACACTCACAGAACGCTGTAGAGCAGACAGCGGGGAAGGAGTGTGACAGGCAGGTTTAAATAGCCCGCCTGGCACCAGCGGGGGTGCGCGCGCGCGTGCCGGTGCGTGATCGCACCCGTGAACGTGCGCGCATGCGCAATGGGACCCGTGGCCGAGTTCCCCTGCGCCTGGGATGCCGGTTACTGGCAGGATCTTCATGACACATACGATAATGGTGGTTTCTGACATTGACTGACATTGCCAACAGTTCTGGGAGAAGTGCCTCACCATATCTTTTATATATTTCTACCAGGAGCCAATCTGGGCCCGGTGATTTTTGGCTGAACATCCCAGCCACTGCCCGTTTTAATTCCTCTAAAGTCACTGGTGCCTCCAAATTTGTTCTATCCTGCTCTGACAAGGATGGGATCGATATACCCTGAAGAAAATCGTCCGTTTTTTCACTCCCTTCACCCCTGTTAGATTTATATAAAGACTTTGTAATAATTGCTAAATAGCTGCATTATCTCTATCGCGTCAGTAGTGATGTCCCCGCTTGGAGTCCTAATCGCCGAGACGGGAGAGGGGGGAGTGTTACATTTGATCAGGAGGGACAGCATGTGGCCAACTCTTTCCCCCTCCCCAAAAAAGCACTGCCTCTCAAATATACGTCTATTCTCCGTCCTCCTAGTAATAGCCAATTTATACACTTGTTGCTTATCTAACCCTTCCCTCTGCCTGTCTAGGGTTGGATCTTCGACATATCGCTTCTCTGCCAGTGTCACCTCTTTCCTAATATCCCATTCCCAATCTCTGATTTTCCCCTTGGTTCTTGCCACCTGTTGAATCAAGAGGCCTCTGAGATAGGCCTTCAAGGAGTCCCAAACCACATCCGGCAATGCCGAACCTGTGTTAATTTGTACATATTCATTTAGACTAGACACCACTTCCCCAGAGTTGCCAATCAACTCAGCCAAGAAGTGCTTATTTTCCATTCTCTAGGCTGGGTCTTACCCCCAGCACTTATTTTCAGCACAAGCGGGGAGTGATCTGAAACTCCTCTTAGGCCATACTCTATACTACTTATTGTTGATATTGCCTCCCAATTACCTAAGGCCAAATCAATTCTAGAGAGTGAGATAGGAACTTGAGAAGCATGAAAACTGTCTTTCTTGCAGATAGCGCATTCGCCATATGTCGTACAATCCCATTTCCACTAGGAATGGGGATAACCAACTCTCGGATGCTATATTGGACCTATGACCTGACGGGAATCTGTCTAGGCTCGCGTCAAGTACTTTGTTGAAATCACCCACCGCTATTATTGGGGTTCCTTCTTTATCCAGCACAAACTTCAATAACTTATGTAGAACCTCCAACTTGAATGGGGGGAATGTAAATGTTTGCCAATACAAATAATTTGTTTTCAATCGAGCAAAGTAGAAAAATATATCGGCCCTGTTCATCAATACATCTTTCCCTGCAGGAGAACGCCACTCCTCTCCCAACCAGGATACTTACCCCCCTTGAATAGGAGGAATGGACCGAATGGTATTGGGCTTGGAACTTCCGACTGCACAATTGTGTCGCCGTATCGTCAGTCAGATGCGTCTCCTGCAGGCAAAGTAATCCTGGCCTTCTCTAATAGTTTTTTGAAACGATCAATGCTCCCCGCTGAGGCCACCGCCTGTGGAAGGGAATTCCACATCCTTGCCACTCTAATGCCCCGTACACACGGTCGGATTTTCCGATGGAAAATGTCCGATTGGAGCGTGTTGTCGGAAATTCCGACCGTGTGTGGGCTCCATCGGACATTTTCCATCGGATTTTCCGACACACAAAGTTTGAGAGCAGGATATAAAATTTTCCGACAACAAAATCCGTTGTCGGAAATTCCGATCGTGTGTACACAAATCCGACGGACAAAGTGCCACGCATGCTCAGAATAAATAAAGAGATGAAAGCTATTGGCCACTGCCCCGTTTATAGTTCCGACGTACGTGTTTTACGTCACCGCGTTTAGAACGATCGGATTTTCCGACAACTTTGTGTGACCGTGTGTATGCAAGACAAGTTTGAGCCAACATCCGTCGGAAAAAATCCTAGGATTTTGTTGTCGGAATGTCCGAACAAAGTCCGACCGTGTGTACGGGGAATTACAGTAAAGAACCCTCTACATAGTTTAAGGTTAAAACTCTTTTCTTCTAATTTTAATGAGTGGCCATGAGTCTTGTTAAGCTCCCTTCTGCGAAAAAGTTTTATCCCTATTGTGGGGTCACCAGTACAGTATTTATAAATGGAAATCATAACCCCTCTCAAGCATCTCTTCTCCAGAGGGAATAAGTTCAGTGCTCGCAACCTTTCCTCATAACTAATATCCTCCAGACCCTTTATTAGCTTTGTTGCCCTTCTTTGTACTCGCTTCATTTCTAGTACATCCTTCCTGAGGACTGGTGCCCAGAACTGGACAGCACACTCTAGGTGCGGCCGGACCAGAGTCTTGTAGAGTGGGAGAATCATTTTATCTCTGGAGTTGATCCTCTTTTTAATTCATGCAAATATTCTGTTTGCTTTTTTATCAGCAGCTTGGCATTGCATACCATTGCTGAGCCTATCATCTACTAGGACCCCCAGGTCCTTTTCCATCCTAGATTCCCCCAGAGTTTCTACCCCCAGTGTATAGATTGCATTCATATTTTTTCCACCCAAATGCATTGTTTTAAATTCTTCTACATTAAACCTCATTTGCCATGTAGTTGCCCACCCCATTAATTTGTTCACATCTTTTTGCAAGGTTTCCACATCTTGCGGAGAAGTAATTGCCCTGCTTAGCTTAGTATCGTCTACAAATACAGAGATTAAACTGTTTACCCCATCCCCCAGGTAATTTATGAACAAAATAAATAGGATTGGTCCCAGCATAGAACCCTGGGGGACCACACTACCCACCCCTGACCATTCTGAGTATTCCCCATTTATCACCACCCTCTGAACTCACCCTTGTAGCCAGTTTCAATCCATGTACTCAACCTGTGGTCCATGCCAATGGACCTTATTTTGTACAGTACACTCTATTGGCTATATTATAATTAAATGCTCCCAGGGCTTTTTTCAGCTGAAACACAGGGGAACGCAATTCCAGCACCTCCAGCACAGACTGTATGTAGTGGTAAGGGGTGCTGGGGTGTGCTACAGAGTCTATTGGTCTTATATTGCTAGAGAGTCAGTTATTGCTAGGAGAGACCTACTGTTGAGGGAGGGGGTATATTGTTGCTGGTTGCTGGAGACTCTATTGATGCTGGCTGTGAGTCTATTGTTGCTGCCAGTTTCAGGTGGTTCATTGTTGTTGGGTGGATCTATTGTTGTATAATTTACCTCAACAGTTGCTGGTTGCTAAGTAGCCCCTGACTATTTGAATCAAGTTCATCTTTAAGGTAGGCATACCAGGGGCGGATCCAGAGTCTAATCTCGGGAGGGGCAATGCCAGAAAATACCTTTTTTTTGCGGGCAATTTATCGGGGAAACAGCTGGTGTTGGCACTTCAATCATCACGGCACCATAGTTATTATGGTGTCAGGATGATTGAAGCGCATTATTTCTATTCTTACATTGTAATATAAAATTAAATAGTTCAACTCACCATAATGCAGAATCAGTGGGAGCCCTGAGTGTGTCACTTTCCACGTCGCCTGCCACCAAATGCGGATTGTCACTTCCAACGTCACCTGTCACCAGATGCGGATTGTCACTTGCCGCATCACCTGCCACAAGTTGTGAATTGTCACTTGCCACGTCTCCTGCCACACGTTGTGGATTGTCACTTGCCACGTCACCTGCCACACGTTGTGGATTGTCACTTGCCACGTCACCTGCCACACGTTGTGAATTGTCACTTGCCACGTCACCTGCCACACGTTGTGGATTGTCACTTGCCACGTCTCCTGCCACACGTTGCGGATTGTCACTTGCCACGTCGCCTGCCACCAGATGCGGATTGTCACCTGCCGTGTCACACTTTCCTGCTAAGGTGGTCTCTTGCTATGTCCCAGCGTCAGGCAGCAGAGAGATGATGTAATCTCTCTGCTGCACACAGCTGCCTTCACAGTGAGGGCGAAACTGCAGGGATGCAGGGCGGGCACAGGGTGGTGAGAGATGTCATCTCTCTGCTCCCGTGCCTGCCGGCTCCCTGATTGGCCAGCAGACCACTCACAGTCACATGGAGCTGCCCAGCTACCCCCCCTCACCCGCCCACTCACCGACTCACTCACTGACCGAGCCGCCCGCACTGTGGAGCCGCCCGCACTGTCAGCCACGGTGGAGCCGCCCGCACTGTCAGCCACGGTGGAGCCGCCCGCACTGTCAGCCGCGGCGGGAGGCTGAGACTCGAGTCTGAACTCCGCTCCGACGTGACGGTGACTCACCCACCTTCTCCTGGTATGTATCCAGCTTCAGTGTGAGTGACCGCTGCCGCCCGTACTACACACATAGACGCGAGTCTCTCTCTCGGCGCCGCTGATTGGCACATGTGAGAGAGAGACTCGGGCCGGCAGCGGCAGGAGACAATTTCAGACAGTGCTATTATTTCGGGGGGGGGGGGGGGCAATTGCCCTTTTGCCCCCCCCCTGGATCCGCCCCTGAGGCATACACAAAATGTTATTTCTCTGCCTATTTTCGGTGTGTGGAAAAGCATATGCAATCAAAGAGTTTATTTTTAAATACCGATTGTACTGAGGTTTAGATGAGTCTGTTTTTGTAGCACAATAACTAAAGCATATTTTCTTTTACAATGACTGTGGTATATGTGTAATGTGTATATAGTGAAAAGACTCACTATATACACAGAGAGAAGAAAATAGAGCCTTGGGACAAACCCCAGCTCAAGGTAGCACAAAAACAAAAAAAAAGAAAACAATAGACACTATAAACTCCATTCTAAAACTTGCAATTTTCTGTCAGAGCGCTAAAGGGCTATTCAGATCCGCCAAGGCGTAGATGGAAGGTTTAATGAACAGTAGAGATGGGCCGAATAGACCCCCTGTTCTGTTCCCCCCAGAACTTTATTGAAGTCTATGGGGCCCGAACTGTAAAAATCAAAATTGCCCATTTTGAAGGCTTATATGCAAGTAATTGGGCACACCATGGTTATGGGGGTCCAGGTATTGCCCTGAGGAACATGTATCAATGATAAAAAAGTTTGTAAAAAAACGTCATTTTTAAATGAGCAGTGATTTATTGATACTTAAAGTAAAAGCATAAAAATGAAAAATTCCTTTCAATATAGTGCCTGGGGGGCCCCCTTAGTCTACCTGTAGAGTGGCACATCTGCACTGTGTATAGAAGCTTCTGCAGCAATAATTGCATTTATAAAGCCAACAAAAATTACATTTCCCCTGAAGCTTTCTTTAATTTGTAAGCAAGGGCTTGGGCAGCCAGTCTGTATGATGAGGCCACAATGTAGTGCACTGGGAACAAGATTAGAGATTCTTTGATTAAATTCTGGTGTCTCTTCCAGAGACTTTGGATAGAAGTAACAGGTGCGGAAAAATTGATCTTTGGGTGTCGGTGGCGCCTTTACACTGTAACCCTATAAGAGGTACTTTTGATGAAAGCAAGAATTGGCCTTGCTGTCAAAAATTGAAATGATATGCACCTGTCAAACAGGTGTGAAAAAATTGTTTTTTTGGGTGCCGGTGGTGCCTTCACACCATAACCCTATAGAGGTACTCTTGATGAAAGCAAGAATTGACCTTGCTGTCAAAAATTGCAATGGTCTTTGGGTGTTAATTGTGCCCATGAAACCTACACCAAAAACATTCTACCAGATGAAATCAACACCCACAACGCTAGGCAGCCTAGACGTCCTGCAGATCTTCCAACCCTGGGTACCTATTAAGGAAACGCTGCACCACCAAATTGAGGACATGTGCCAGGCATGGCACATGTGTCAACTTTCCCTGTCTAAGGGCGGACAGGGGTTTTTTGCCATTATTGCACACCACCATTCCTCGCTCCAGCTGGCATGCGTGAACCACCTCTGGGCCTGCCCCTGCAGAGATGCAATAATCTCTGCTCTGGTGTGGATCCTGTTTCCTAGACACACCAGCTGAGACTGATACATCTCTTTATACAGTGGAATTACTGAATTTATTAGACTTCCAAAGACTCAGAGTGGGGTCTATATCTGACTTCCACTTGAGTACTATTGACTTTCTAGCATAAAATAGCACAAGGCCCAACAATTTCCTAAAGGCTTTGGTAGGGGCCAATGCTTCGATTAGACCAAGGATGCAGACATATGCTTCAAGGGGGATCTGGATGGAGATAAATTCAGTGACTGCCATCCATAAGGTTTGTACGTGGGGACAAGATCAAAGCATGTGAATATAGTCAGCTGAGTCCACCAAGCAGCTCCAGCAGTGGGTAGGGCAGTGTGGACAGGAGCGGGCTGACCAAGTGGTCTCTTTGGCCATGGTCTGAGGGCCCACAAGGGCCACCTTCTGGAACATCGGTCCAGGGTCTAGTGCCAAAAAATTGCTGCCGCAGGCCCCCAGCAACCATCTTTTCTGGCCCGTCCGGTTCCCCATCGCTGCCTAGGAGGGTAAGGGGAAAGGCGAGGGCCGTTGATTACACAGAGCGGGGATCTCCTGCTTACCTATTGACCGCTGTCATCCGATGTCCCGCCTCCTGCACGGGCTTCCTTGATAGACATCACACTGGTCCAATGCCGGGACATGTAACATCTATCAAAGGAGGAGGGACACCTGATGACACCGGCCACCAGGTGTCACAGCGGGAGATACCCAATCTGTGTGATCCGGCGGCTCTCCTTTTCTAACCCCCATTCACTGATTGGGCTGCATTGATGAGCACTGCTGAAGCTGCATTAATGGGCACTGGTGAAGCTGCATTGATGGACACTGATCAGGCTGCATTGAGGGGCACTGGTGAAGCTGCAAAGAGGGGCACTGGTGAAGCTGCATTTAGGGGCACTGGTGAGGCTGCATTAATGGGCACTGGTGAAGCTGCATTGAGGGGCACTGGTGAGGCTGCATTAATGGGCACTGGTGAAGCTGCATTGAGGGGCACTGCTGACGCTGCATTGAGGGGCACTGATGAGGCTGCATTATTGGGCACAGGGCTGTCTATAATATTGATTGGACCCTGGGCAAAAAAAATTTTTGGCCCCCCCCCCTCCATGCAGTTTCGCTCTCCGCCTGCTTTGAGACATACAATAAAAAGCAGCTAGACTTAAAATCAGTTTACTGAATCAGATCAGACAGCGATTGGGATTGGTTGCCAGAGGTTACAGTGTATCATTACCACTCACTGACTGGTTGCTAAAGGTTACAGGACATAATTTCTGCTTGTTAATTGGTTGCTAGAGATTACTGTACATCAATACTGCTCTTTGATTTTGGAAAAGGGTTTGGGAGTTTCTTCCGCATTTGTAGCGTATAGAGCAGCCCACTGAAACGAGTGGGCTGCCCTACACATGACCTACATCTTTATCCACCCTGTCAGTACACCTTTGCATCCTTAAACCCATGCTAACCTCTGCACCCCAAACCTTCACCATCCTCTCCACTCCCCCTCCCCTTTAACTTTACCTGCCTCCTCTGCTCATCTTTGCACCCACCTTACTTACCTCTATACATCCCCTCCTTGCTTACCTGTGCACCCAAACTGTAATTCCTTTGCTGCCTACCTCTGGACACCTCACACTACCCTCCCCCCACTAATTTGCTTACCTTTGCTGAACAGGCTGATGATAGGCTTAATGACCACAGTTGTTGGCAGGACTTTCAAGCATGCCCTTTCCTCCCCAGTGGGCAGCATTCAGTATAGGTGATGGTGGATATAACCTCCAGGGGGGCATGATATACATATGAATACTGCCTCTATTTACATATGAATCCTGCCGGTCTGCCTCTATGTACATATGAATGCCGTCGCTATTTACATATCAGTGTCCGTATTTACATGTAAACACAGGGTCTACAGGTGAGTCATCTGCACACAACAATAGGGCAGAGCTGGGCAGCATTAGTAACAGAACTTCACACGCGATATCAGGACACAGCACGGGACTGAAACCTCAAGGGACAAGGAAATTTATACTGGGATAGTTGCCAAGTATGAGGCAGCTGCTTTGGGCCCCACAACAATGACAGGGCCCAGGGCAGCTGCCCCTTTTGCCCTGCCTTAAAAACGGCCCTGAATGGGCACTGGTGAAGCTGCATTGAGGGGCACTGGTGAGGCTGCATTATGGGCACTGGTGAGGCTGTATTGAGGGGCACTGATGAGGCTGCATTAAGGGGCACTGGTGAGGCTGTAATAATGGGCACTGGTGAGGCTGCATTAATGGGCACTGGTGAAACTGCATTGAGGGGCACTGATGAGGCTGCATTAATGGGCACTGGTGAAGCTGCATGGAGGGGCACTGGTGAGGCTGCATTGATGGGCAATGGTGAGGCTGCATTGAGGGGCACTGGTGAGTCTGCACTGAGGGGCACTGGTGAGGCTGAATTAATTGGCACTGGTGAGGCAGCATTAATGGGTACTGGTCAGGCTGCATTCATGGACACTTGTGAGGCTGCATTGATGAACACTGATCAGGCACTACATTGATGGGCACTGGTGAGGCTGCATTGATGGGCACTGGTGAGACTGCAATGGTGGACATCGATCAGGCTGCACTGATGGGCACTGGTGAGGTTGCATTGATGGGCATTGATGAGGCTGTGCTGATGGGCACTGGTAAAGCTGCATTTATGGGCACTGATGAGGCTGCATTGATGGGCACTGATTGGGGCTCTTTCTAATATAGACTCTCAAATGAACACAGAGAGGACTCACATACACGCAGGTGATGTCATTACATGTTGCGCCACGGGCCTCCTCTCAGTGGGCCTGCTGCAAACATTCTAGTTCTACCATCCCGGATAAGGAAAAGGCGGCTGCCTCCTTCCAAGTCTCTTCCTCGCCTTGGCAAACAGTGCCCGGAAAATGGGAGATAAGGAGAGGAGACACCAGCCAGCCACAGCAGGGCCAGGGTGTCAGCCAACCACCCATGGTGACCAACCCACAGCAGGGAAAGGGTGCCAGCCAGTCAGCCACCTACAGTGAGCCACCCACAGCAGGGCCAGGGTGCCAGCCAGCCACCCACAATGACTCACCCACACCAGGAAGCCAGCCAGCCACAGAAGGGTGCCAGCCACAGAGGACGCGGGAGCCAGCCAGCCACAAAGGACGCAGGAGCTGGCCAGCCACAGATACAGTACCCATAGTTAAGGTAAGTGTAGTGCTACACAGTGCCAATTTTATTTTTACTTTGTGAGAGGTTGGGGAAGGGGTGAGAGTCATGGCACAAAGAGGGGGTCCTGTGAGGATCAGAGTGAATGAAGGTGTTCACTGTACACTCTGTTAGAAAGTGGCCCCCCTCCAGGTCCCATTATACCATAGTTGCCAATAGTCCCGAATTTCCCGGGACATTCACGAATTTTGGAGCCTCATCTCGATTTTATTGTTTCCCGCTATTTGTCCCGAATTTTGCCGCTTGTCCCGAGCATTGGAAAAAAAATTTGGGCAATAAAGCGTTAATTATATCGCCACAGCCTCGTATCCTCCCCTACTCCAGAGCGTCCCCCCTTGCCTTATTTTGTCTTCCTTGTCTTCTATTGGACAAGGAGGACACATGCTCTTTCTGCCTGCCTTGATTTGCCAAGTATGACAAGCGGGGGCGTGGCTACTTCGCAGTCGGAGCACATGGATGGATGGGGGAGATCCGGGGGAGCCCGAGGCCGGGACCACCAGGGAACAGTCAGCACCACGTGGGGGGAGCTAGTGTGTCACTCGGTAAGTCAAAGTGCTCCCAGCTTCTGTTTGAGGGGGAAAAAAAATTCTCCCTCCCCTCCGCTGCAATGTCTGATGTAAGGGGGGACTCCGCTGCAATGTCTGATGTAAGGGGGGACTCTACTGCAATGTCTGATGTAAGGGGGGACTCCGCTGCAATGTCTGATGTAAGGGGGGACTCCGCTGCAATGTCTGATGTAAGGGGGGACTCCGCTGCAATGTCTGATGTAAGGGGGGACTCCGCTGCAATGTCTGATGTAAGGGGGGACTCCGCTGCAATGCCTGATGTAAGGGGGGACTCCGCTGCAATGTCTGATGTAAGGGGGACTACGCTGCAATGTCTGATGTAAGGGGGATTCCGCTGCAATGTCTGATGTAAGGGGGACTCCGCTGCAATGTCTGATGTAAGGGAGGACTCCGCTGGCAATGTCTGATGTAAGGGGGGACTCCGCTGCAATGCCTGATGTAAGGGGGGACTCCGCTGCAATGCCTGATGTAAAGGGGGACTCCGCTGCAATGCCTGATGTAAGGGGGGACTCCGCTATAATGCCTGATGTAATGGGGACTCCGCTGCAATGTCTGATCTAAGGGGGGACTCCGCTGCAATGCCTGATGTAAGCGGGGACTCCGCTGCAATGTCTGATGTAAGGGGGGACTCCGCTGCAATGTCTGATGTAAGGGGGGACTCTGCTGCAATGTCTGATGTAAGGGGGGACTCCGCTGCAATGCCTGATGTAAGGGGGGACTCCGCTGCAATGTCTGATGTAAGGGGGGACTCCGCTGCAATGCCTGATGTAAGGGGGACTCCGCTGCAATGTCTGATGTAAGGGGAGACTCCGCTGCAATGCCTGATGTAAGGGGGACTCCTCTGCAATGTCTGATATAAGGGGGGACTCTGCTGCAATGTCTGATGTAAGGGGGGACTCTGCTGCAATGTCTGATGTAAGGGGGGACTCCGCTGCAATGTCTGATGTAAGGGGGACTCCGCTGCAATGTCTGATGTAAGGGGGGACTCCGCTGCAAAGTCTGATGTAAGGGGGGACTCTGCTGCAATGTCTGATGTAAGGGGGACTCCGCTGCAATGTCTGATGTAAGGGGGGACTCTGCTGGCAATGCCTGATGTAAGAGAGGACTCCGCTGGGGACACCTGATGGCATCTGGTGGCAGGCGACGTGGCTAGTGACACACTCAGGGTTCCCACTGATTGCATTATGGTGAGTTAAATAATTTCATTTTATATTACAATGTAATAATAGAAATAATGCACTTCAATCATTCTGACACCATAACAATCATGGTGCCGGGATGATTGAAGCGCCAACACCAGGTGTTTGGAGTATCTTTATCTGCTTATTTGTTAAACTTTCTGGAATACACATATTTCTACTGTTGTGTAGGATCTGGGCCTGCTGTCCCTCCATCCCTCTTTCTTTCTCTCTTTTTCTTTCTCTGCCTCCTTCTTTCTTTCTCCCTCCATCCCTCATTCATCTCATACCACACCTCTTCTGAGCCACGCCCATTTAAAACACGCCACTATTCCGCTCAAGCCACGCCCATTTTTTCTATTACAGTATGCCCCGCCTACAAATGAATGCCACACCCCCTAATTATAGCAGGCTCCGCCTGCATGCAAAAAAGTGTCCCGAATTTTTTTTGCAATGTTGGCAACTATGATGTACTCATCTGTAGTCTCTAATGGGACCTGGGGGGACTCTTTCTAACTGACTCTATAATGGACACTGAAGGGGCCTCTGTTAGAGAGACTCCCCTCCAGGTCCCATTAGACTCCTTTGTAGTCTCTAATGGGTCTTGGAGGGGGGTCTCTCTCTCTAACAGAGACTAACTAATGGACACCGTTAGAGAGAGACCCCCCTCCAGGTCCCATTAAAAAAAGGGGAGAAGTTGTATTCTGTGCAAAATGTAGGGGCGGGTCAGGGGTGGGCCATGGGCGGGGCTAAGAGTGGGTCATGGGTGGGGCCTGACAGGGGGCCCTTGCTTTATTTGGTTCGGGTGGCCCTGAGTGTTGTCAGTCCTCCCCTGAGGGTGGATATATTTTATGAATCCTTTGAGGCTTTAGATATATCCTATGTTGTACTTTGAACTGAATCAGTCTGTCCTTGGTAGAGACAAGCTACAGGAAGGGGTACCCCCATATCTCTTCCAAATCCTCCCACTGCTAGAGCAAATAGGTCACACCTACCATTCACAGTACCGCATAATTTCTCTTCTTGATGTACCCATAGATGCTACAGGTATTTCACAATCCTAGCAAGTACCCTTAGGATAAGTGTAAATAAAATGTACATAAATAAAATTCAACAGGGTTATTAAGACCCCTTTTTTATGGCCAAGGTAGGTGGGCTTGGAACTGAAGTATGTGCCGTAGATCTTAAAGATTGCCCAAGAGGTCAAGGGATTAAAAAAACAAAAAAAACAAAACAAAGAAGACAATGAATGCTCCAACCAATAAAGTTCCAACCCAAACTGAAATAATTATTTGAATAAAATTACCCTTTCAATCAATGCTTACAGCTCCACTTTTTATTGCTCCTCTCACTGAAGTCACATTGCATTGAAATGTAACATTTGACTATGTAATTCTACATTCTAATCTGTAATTCCCCGCTCTAATGAGTCCATTCCACACCCACAATCACAAGCGGTTCTGGGAACAATCACACATCCTGTCTGGTGGATAATAGCAAGATGTTCCAAGTTTGTCTTTTTTTTTTACTGTAATAAGCCAAAATATTTCTAATTCCAGCTGACTAGTCTCCAGTTATCTGGAAATAAGTCATTTTGTTGGAACAATTTTATTCTTCAGCCCAAGTGAGACCTTGCCATTAAATTATAATGTGAGAGGAAATATGATACAGATGGTTAAATATGGAACTTTGAAAACAGGGTTAGAAAAAGTTGCTGAAGGATGTTAGATGCAATGCTTGCCTCTGCTCAGTTTATCTTTTTGGTGCCGTAAAATGTTCATGGTCTCTCGTGGATGTTTTTTTCCGGTCTGAAGCCGTCTTCCTGAAATAAAGTGAAAACTTTTTTTTTCATATGAGAAGCTTTTTCTGTTTTAAAAGAGAATTCCAAGCAATCAGCAAAATACACAATAGAACTACATCCAAAGGAATGATTTTACCTACCAAAAATTTTCATTGCAAATTTTGAAAATATACATAAACAGACGCTACCTCTTGATTGAATATTGCATGGCAGAATGATGATTCAGATATATGGGCAGCTAAAATTATTTGCAAATCTTGACTTTTGCTTTATACAACAAGCATAACCTCACCCCATTCCTGCCTCCTAAGCCTCTCTGCTTTTCACCTTAATGATAGGAAGACTCGCTAATTATTAGGAAGGCTTAAATGTTGGGAGGAATGGGGCAATGCTCAACTTTTACTGGAACAATTGACTGTATTGTGAATGGCTGCTGTTTAGCCTGGAAGGAAAGATGACCACTGTGAACTGCTTGGAACTATAGAGAATGTAGTTCCAAGGAGACAGTTATTTATTTATTATTTATTTATTTCAGGTACTTATATAGCGCCGTCAATTTACGCAGCGCTTTACATATACATTGTACATTCACATCAGTCCCTACCCTCAAGGAGCTTACAATCTAAGGTCCCTAACTCACATTCATACATACTAGGGACAATTTTTAGACAGGATCCAATTAACCTACCAGCATGTCTTTGGAGTGTGGGAGGAAACCGGAGTACCCGGAGGAAACTCACGCAGGCACAGGGAGAACATGCAAACTCCAGGCAGGTAGTGTCGTGGTTGGGATTCGAACCAGCGACCCTTCTTACTGCTAGGTGAAAGTGCTAACCACTACACCACTGTGCCGCCCATAGTTCTCTAGCAATCCAAGAACTGAATGGGACTAAAAGTCCCAGGAGGATTAAGACCTACAGGAGGAGGAAAATGAGCGAAAAGCCCAGGACTTGGGGCAGTCTCATGGGGAAAGTAAAAGGTGACCATCAGCAAAGTGTTGAAAAGCTATCTGCTGTAGTGTTTGCAGCAATAATAGACAGGAGACTGAGCTGCCACATATATACTGAGGTCACCAGTACTTGGTACTGACTCGTCACCAACATCTTCAGTTCTGGGACACCAGAGAGCGAGCAAAGGCTTTTTCACAGACTGCTTGGTGATGAGAGGCCGCTGGCCACAACTTCCTTGCCCACTTCTTCAATGGACAATGTCACCTTATCTTTGGATACAGTTTGGGTACTCACACCATGCGGGACCCTTTTAAACCTGAGTGCTAAGACACAAGAACTTTGATCCTCTACGGTTAAACTACCTTGGCCAATGTCAGGAGTTTGTAGAGACAGAAGGACCTTTAGCTTCCAGTATGCCCCTTCATTAGGACTTCCCTAGTTTCAGGGTTTGTGTGCAGAAACACTTGGTCCTCTTATTATTTGTGGTGTTGTGCCAATTTATAAGCTGTTACTGTTTATTACCATACTGTTTCTGTTGCCTTGTTGGGAGTATTTTTTCTTCACTGTTGTGTTGCATAGTGAGTGCAATAATAACCCTCAGCATTGGTGTCAGTGAGTGCAATAATAACGCCAAACCTTGATGTCAGTGAGTGCAATATAAAACCCCAACACTGGTGTCAGTGGTCACAAAAATAAACCCCATCCTTGGTGTCAGTGGACGCAATAATAACCCCCAGCATTTGTTTCTGTGAGTGCAATAATAAGCCTCAGTCAGCATTAGTGTCAGTGAGCACAATAATAACCCCCAGCGTTGGTGTTGGTGAACACAATAATAATTCCTAGCCTCTGTGTCAGTGAACGCAATAATAACCCTCAACATTGGTGTCATTAGTGGTCACTGGCAGGGAAATGTAAGCCTCCCACCTCCACTGTATTGGTGGTCACTAGCAGTGAAATACAACCCCCTTCCTGCATTGGTGGTCATGGAAGTGAAAGTTAACCCCCCACCCCCATTGGTGGTCATGGAAATGAAAGTTAACCCCCCACCCCCATTGGTGGTCATGGAAATGAAAGTTAACCCCCCACCCCCATTGGTGGTCATGGCAGTGAAACCCCCATCGGTGATCATTTACCTATCACATGCTCCCAGGTCGCTCTTCCCCTTTCCATGGGCCAGGACTTGTAATGAGGGCAGAGATAATGCCACCCACAGCACGGTCTCTCTTTCAGTGCTGGGTGCTTGAGCACAGAGAGCATTCCAGCACCCCGCTGCCCCTCTGCTTTTTATATGGTGCCCAATAGCCTGTGTGCTGGGCAGCAAGGATTTAGAGTGCATGTTTTTTGGATGTGTTAACACACTGCAACAGTGTGAACCCAACCTTAAAGATCAATATCTCCATATACTGGAACTATGTATTTCTACAGTGGTTTTGAAAGAGATGTGAGCTCAGCTGGCAGGAAATATGTTCTTTTTAAACATGAACATCCTATAAAAGAAAAAGGTTTTCTTTTCCTAGTTTTCATATAAAAGAGACTTAACATAATACAATGTAAACACCTTTTTGTCTCATATTGTGCTTGCCTGCGGCCCTGATACGCTATACAGAGAGCGCAGACGACATGCTTGAAGTTTGACCTCTGGTTCTATAGTGTTTTTCTTCTTACAGAGTGTACCTGTGCCGTCTGTCTGCACTTTGATGTCTGCTTTAGCTTGCTTTCTGTGCTGTGTCATATTATAAGCCTGCTCATCAAGAGCTTCGTCCGGGTGTGCTGTTCTGGCGAGAAGCTTTCCGGAGAAGACAGGCTGGGCGAGACGATAAGCGTGGGATCCCGTGTTTGTCTTGCCCAGGAGGCAAAGAAAGTAAAGAGATGGTTTCAATGGAAATGCTAAGGTTTTTTGTTGTGTTTGTTGTATTCTCCAACACAATACAATGTGGTTTTGTACTGTTACCACAAAACCTAAAAGATGGTATATATACAGTAATTAAAGGGGATGAATAGTCTTTTCAGTGGCATTTTAGAAATAAGTGCAAAAAGAGATCTTCTTGAAGCAAATATTCCTATCAATGTATTTTAAAGATTTGGATAAATGGGAAAGTAAAACCCCCATCGGTTTATTTTTTGCAGTATGTCAGGGGCACTGCTAAGATTGTAAAAGACCTGGGGCACCAGACAGCAACCAGAGGAGAATGAATAAAACGCCAGCACAATCATTTGTAAAAAAAAAAGAAACTTTTCCATAACTAGGGTCGTTCTGAGATATTGTGAACATTTAAGGGTTTTGCAGTAAGTTTTAGTTATTAATTATCACGGTTTCACAGGTATTATTTATCACTTGCTCACTTGGTAGCACGAAGGGCTTTCACATTCAGTTCTGAGATAACCACTCACATACCCCAAAGCTACCCACCCACTTGACCAAAATCAAACACTTAACTCAAAACGGATTTAAATGACTGTAAGGCCTTTTTTTTTTTTTTTAGACAAGATAACAATAAATAACCAAAATAATAACAAATAACAGACTTACAGTCAGGTCCATAAATATTGGGACATCGACACGATTCTAATCTTTTTGGCTCTTTACACCACCATAATGGATTTGAAATTAAACGAATAAGATGTGATTTAACTGCAGACTTTCAGCTTTAATTTGAGGGTATTTACATCCAAATCAGGTGAACGGTGTAGGAATTACAACAGTTTGTATATGTGCCTCCCACTTTTTAAGGGACCAAAAGTAATGGGACAGATTAACAATCATCCATCAAACTTTCATTTTTGAAATACTTGGTTGCAAATCCTTTGCAGTCAATTACAGCCTGAAGTCTGGAATGCATAGATATCACCAGACGCCTTGATGATGCTCTGCCAGGCCTCTACTGCAACTGTCTTCAGTTCCTGCTTGTTCTTGGGGCATTTTCCCTTTAGTTTTGTCTTCAGCAAGTGAAATGCATGCTCAATCGGATTCAGGTCAGGTGATTGACTTGGCCATTGCATAACATTTCACTTCTTTCCCTTAAAAAACTCTTTGGTTGCTTTCGCAGTATGCTTCGGGTCATTATTCATCTGCACTGTGAAGCGCCGTCCAATAAGTTCTGAAGCATTTTGCTGAATATGAGCAGATAATATTGCCCAAAACACTTCAGAATTCATTCTGCTGCTTTTGTAAGCAGTCACATCATCAATAAATACAAGAGAACCAGTTCCACTGACAGCCATACATGCCCATGCCATGACACTACCACCACCATGCTTCACTGATAAGGTGGTAGGCTTTGGATCATGAGCAGTTCCTTTCCTTCTCCATACTCTTCTCCTCCCATCACTCTGGTACAAGTTGATCTTGGTCTCATCTGTCCATAGGATGTTGTTCCAGAACTGTGAAGGCTTTTTTAGATGTTGTTTGGCAAACTCTAATCTGGCCTTCCTGTTTTTGAGGCTCACCAATTGTTTACATTTTGTGGTGAACCCTCTGTATTCACTCTGGTGAAGTCTTCTCTTGATTGTTGACTTTAACACACATACACCTACCTCCTGGAGAGTGTTCTTGATCTGGCCAACTGTTGTGAAGGGTGTTTTCTTCACCAGGGAAAGAATTCACCCACCACAGTTGTTTTCCGTGGTCTTCCGGGTCTTTTGGTGTTGCTGAGCTCACCGGTGCGTTCTTTCTTTTTAAGGATGTTCCAAACAGTTGATTTGGCCACACCTAATGTTTTTGCTATCTCTCTGATGGGTTTGTTTTTTTTTTTTTCAGCCTAATGATGGCTTGCTTCACTGATAGTGACAGCTCTTTGGATCTCATATTGAGAGTTGACAGCAACAGATTCCAAATGCAAATAGCACACTTGAAATGAACCTGGCAATGGAACAGCTGAGCAGCCAATTGTCCCATTACTTTTGGTCCCTTAAAAAGTGTGAGGCGCATATACAAACTGTTGTAATTCCTACACTGTTCACCTGATTTGGATGTAAATACCCTCAAATTAAAGATGAACGTCTGCAGTTAAAGCACATCTTGTTCGTTTCCATTGTGATGGTGTATAGAGCCAAAAAGATTAGAATTGAGTCGATGTCCCAATATTTATGGACCTGACTGTACATTACAGTCATAATTTGTTAGTAAGTCCTTAAAACACCACAAACCAACCCGTTTGTGTCCGTGGCACCATTTTGCTAAATATATATGCCCCCAGCCATAAGACACCACCTCGGGGACATTCCCAATTGCCCCCAGACACTTTACAGGTCTACCAGTACCTGATCACTATTACTGGACCACAACCAACCATCAGACACCATACCAACAGAGGGGTCCCCACTTTTATCCCAGACAACAGATTTTAAACCCTATTCAAGGATCTCCAACCGCCGACCTTGTCAGGTCTGTTAGGGGCAACTCTTAAATAAGTTGCTTAGTTTATATTGCTTTGCCAAATTATTGCTTCTATAAGAAAGATGACACGGAGTCAGGTATGTCTGTATCACAGTTCTCAGCATAAAGGACTGCTGTCTTTACTCTTTCAAAGGCCTTTTATAAGCAATTATACAAACAATAGCATTAACACAACCCCCACAAAGGGCAAGGGTAAACAACAACAGGAGTCACCTGGGCTACGAACACAAGCTTCAACACCATGGCAATACAGTTACAAGAAAACAAAAGCAGCTTCAACTGAGTTCAACAGCCAAAAGTTACATTCATAACAGATTTACACGTAGGCATTATATTAAGTGAGAACTCTAAATTAAATCCCTGACCTTATCAATTTCCCCCTTTGACATCATCCTCTCCTTCCCCCTGGGTCCTCATGAATACGTTCTAGTCAGTTTTTCCCCAGAGTCCTTTCCCTGACCGCGAGTTGTCAGAGGGGTAGAACCCATCCCCCTAGGTATTACCAACATCTTAAAATTCAAGAAGAGGAGTTTTATAGGAGTAGGGTGATGTCAATACACATTTATCGGTATGCCCTGTCTATTCTCCTAATTTTCCTATTTATTTTCCTGTATACACATATATTCGTGATTGTAAGTGATATTAATATTAGAATAATAATTACCATTGGACTTAACAACCAGTGAAAGGTATTGGTTGCTGTAGAAGACATTCTACTAAATATATCCCACCAATGTGGTGCAGTATCCTGTTGTATCTGTGAGGAAAGATGTACTAGCCTACCTTTGTCAATAATTGCAGATACAAGGTTATTCTGTAGGGTATGTTCTAGTGTTTCTATGTGTTGTCTTAACAACTCTGATTGTTCCAAAACCTGTTTTAGTGGGTCTAAAGAAATTATAAAGGGTGTAGTGTCAGTGAGATTATGTACCTCATAGACTGAAGAGAATATCTTATCGGCGTCTGGTTCAAAAAGATAGGTGTGATTACCCCATTGTAATATTTTAATCTTTTTTATACATCCCGCAAACGGCGCCGATTTATTTAATGCTGACATGGTGCGGTTATCATTAGTAATGATACAAATATGCTGGGGTCCTATTTCTATGAATCTATTGTTCACATTTATCGGTGTTCTTTGCATTTTGCATATGCTAGTTTGGTATTTTAACAAGCAAGGTTCATATACTGGGGAACTTCTGCCACATACCATTCCCTTATTGGTTCCTTCACATAGAGTTAAATCATGGGTTCTGTTTCCTTTATCTACATATTTCCCATATATTTCTGGATACCAAAACTCGTCTTTAATTACTAGTGGCATGACCACTATTTTACACATTTCCATTACATCTGCTACCCGGTATGCTTCGAACCTTCCTACACACCATTTCTCCTCACATTCTATCTTATCCCCTTTTACTTGGAACCATACACCATCGTCAGTTAAACCCTTAAAATATTTCATCCAGGTATGATAATTTCCCAACTGTAGTTCAGTCTTGGCCCTATTTATTTGCATATGATAGGATAAGAGGTTAAAAGAGCACTGTGTGAAATTTACAAACTGTTGACTTTGATTCCACAGCTGGAGCTCTGCTCCTATCGTGTGATTTATTAACCCTCCCAAAAATTGTAATAGGGGTATTTCTTGCAGTTGGGTTTCAAAAGTGGTGGGTAACTATTTGCTTGTGATAGTCAAGCTGTCAGCTATGTGTGCATGCTTCCATCTGTTGTTCATTTCTTCTATCTCTACCGAGTTTAAAATTCCCATCCCTGTACCTGTCAGTCCCAATAGTGTGTCGTACCATTCTCGTTTATACCTACACTCCGGTATCGGGGGAAAGGTGATATTGAATTTTATTTTTGTTTTCTGTTGTGATGTTGATACATTTATGCAAGTGTTAGGTACGGGTGTTAATATGGAAGATTCAATTGTTGGCGTTACTTCTTCCTCCATTTGTATGTGAAACCCATAGGTCTGTGCCATCCAGTACCACCCATCAACTCTCTCTTCCCTCCACCAAGATGCACAGAGGAAAGTACTGGATTGATTAACGGTAATATCTGTCAGATTAAACATCCCTTCGGTTATATTCCCTCCTTCTGCCATGACTGTTAATATTTGGTACATTTGTCCCACTACCCGTTCCCGGGCTTGTTTCCATGTCTGTGAAAGGGATATTTTATGACACCTATGGTTCTTACTATTGTTAAAGGGGAAACCCATATTATCGTTCCACTGGAAAGTTACAGTTACTTCTGAGAGGGGTTTGCCTGTATCCATGCTATACCTACATCTACATGAAACAGTCGCCTATGTCCTTTAACAGTATAATTACCCACAGTGTAATCCTTATTTATCTCATATCCTGATACATTTGCCACTTTAGGGTCATCTATGCTCCATTCGAAAGTCATTGTTTCCTCTACTTCAAGTACATTAATACCAGGAGTCCATGCATATATTTGTAATACAACAATCTTCAACAAAAAATATGTAAGTAGATATTTCATCATGTTGTTTTCTCGGGTTGTTTCTTGCAATCTGATGCGTGTATCCAGGTAGGTTTTCCTTCCAGCTTTACTGAGGTGGCTATGGTCAAGAGTACTTGGTAAGGACCTTCAAACCTGGGTTCCAATGTCTTTCTGGTGTGTTTCTTTACATATACATAATCCCCTGGTAGCAGCGTATGTGTACCTGTTATTGAATCAGGGTCTGGAAGAGAAGAATACACACTTTTGTGGATCTTAGTTAGACGTTGTTGTAATTGTATCACATATGCAGTCAAACTATCACATTGCAATTGCATACTCTGTGGAAAGTATAAACCTAATCTAGGTGCATTCCCAAAAAGTATTTCGTATGGGGATAATCCTGTTTTTCCTGTTGGAGTGTACCTTATAGAGAATAAAGCCAAAGGCAGCCATTCTGGCCAAGGCTTGTTTAACTCTTGCATGGCTTTTTGTATTTTTAGCTTTATTGTCCCATTTACTCTCTCCACTGATCCTGAACTCTGTGGGTGGTAAGGGGTGTGAAAACTTTGTTGAACCCCTAACATGGTCATCACATTCTGCATGATTTCTCCTGTAAAGTGTGTCCCCCTATCTGATTCTATGGTTTCAGGAAGACCAAACCTAGGTATTAACTCAGTGATCAGTTTCTTAGCTGTGGCTTTAGCTGTAGCCGATTTTACTGGATAACTTTCGGGCCAACCTGAGAATAAATCGATACACACGAGGACAAATTCAAAGGGGCCGCTCTTAGGCATTTGTATGTAATCAATTTGCAGTCTCTGGAAGGGGTATTGGGCCCGGACCTGGTGTTTTCGTGGGGTTTTTACTCTCTGTCCTGGGTTATTCAGGAGACAGATTTGGCAGGCTACACAGTAGTTTCTTGCAGTGCTACTGAATCCAGGGGCGAGCCATCCTTGGTTCACAATCCTATACATGGAATTGGAACTGACGTGTGTGGGTAGGTGAACTGCCGCTGCCATTGCTGGGTACAGAGAGGCAGGTAGGCATATTTTGTCCCCTTCCCTCCATACATTGTCAAGGTCTGGTGCTGCTCCCATTCTGACCCACTTATCTTTCTCGCTCTCCCCTGCTTGCTCTTGTAATTTACTCAGCTGCTGCCATGTTGGTTCTGGGATACTCACCTCTACTGCTGCTAAGGTCTCAGGGCTTCCTTCCCCTAGAGCTGCCTGTTTTGCAGTCAAATCTGCAAATGCATTTCCTTTTGCCTCAATTGTTTTTGCGCTCGTGTGTGCCGCTATCTTCATGATGGCCACTCATTTAACCTTTTGAAGATTGTTCAGGACTCTCTTAATCCCTTCTCCATGTTTTACAGGTGTACCTGCTGCTGTCAGATAACCTCTAGCCCTCCATATGTGGCCATAATCGTGCGCTACACCATAAGCGTAGGCAGAGTCAGTGTAAATATTCCCTTCTCGTTCTTTTAAGTATTCTAGGGCTTGTTCTAAAGCTTTAATTCTGCTTCCTGTGCTGACATGTGGGCTGGTAAGGCCTGTGCTTCAATTACCTGCGTATCAGTCACTACAGCATACCCTGTGTGATATTTACCCTTGTCATCAGCAAACCTACTGCCATCTATGTACAAAGTGTGCTCAGTATTTAAAATCGGTGTATCTGTAACATGTGGGAATCCCATTGTCTCCTGTTCCATGAGCTGAAAACAATCGTGCTCATTTACTTCCTTAAACAAGAGAGTGTCAGTTTCCTCATTTCCTTTCTCACTAGTACTATTAGTACTATCATTCCCCCTTGCCAAATCTGGTGACTGAAGAGGCAAAAAGGTGGCCAAATTTAAGGTTGTACAGCGCTGAAAAGTGACATTTGGAGGTAAGAGTAAAGTACACTGTAACCTTAATTGCCTAGCCATTGAAATGTGTTTGAGCTGTACCTGAGACAAGATTGCATGTATGTCATGTGTGGTATGCACTACGACTGGATTGTCTAGAACAATCTCTGATGACTTATCTATGATAATTGACACTGCAGCTACCGCCCGTACACAAGACGGTGAACCTCTGGACACTGGATCTAACGCCGCAGAAAAGTAAGCGACTGGTCTTTGTTTTACATGTGCCTGTGTCAGAACACCTGTGGCGTGTCCAGTGATCTCAGCAACGTACAGATTAAATTTCTTAGTGTAATCTGGAATACCAATAGCCGGGGCAGAAATTAATAGCTTTTTCAAAGTGACAAACGACTCATATGCTACTTCTGTAAGCACATACGGTACAATTTTCAAACAATCGTATAATGGCTGCATCAAAGCGCTAGCATGTGGTATCCACTGTCTACAATATGACACAATACCTAAAAACATACGCAATTGTTTGAAATTCCGTGGGGGTAACATTCCCTTTATCACTTGAACCCTCTCCTCAGTGAGATGTCTCGTACCCTGTGATATACAATATCCCAAAAAGATAACTTTTTCCTGACACACTTGTAACTTTTTCTTATTAACCTTGCAACCTTTTTCTGCCAAAAATCGCAAAAAATTAAGGGTGGTGGCCAAACAAATTTCCTTGTCAGGGCAGCATAACAATAAATCATCCACATATTGTAACAATACACAGGAATCTGGTGGTACCCATTCTCCCAACACCGTTTGCAATGCTTGCAAATACAAGGTAGGTGAATGCGCCATACCCTGAGGTAGGCGTGTCCAGGTTAGTTGCCGATTTTTGATTGAAAATGCGAACCAAAGTTGGCATTCTTCAGCAAGCGGGACGGAAAAGAAAGCATTCGCTAAATCTATAACCGTAAAGTACATACTGGTTGATGGTATTTGTGACAGTAATGTATGTGGATTGGGTACTAAAGGTGTCATCGGGGCTAGTATTTTGTTGACCGCTCTAAGGTCTTGGACCATTCTATACTTAACCGGACTACCGGCTACTAATTTCTTTTTAACCGGGTACAAGGGAGTGTTTGCCGGTGATTTTACCTCTTTTAGAACTCCACTTTTTAAGAAGGATTGGACCTGCATTTCTATGGCCGCCTCTTGAGGTGCACTAAGTGGATACTGCTTTTGTTGGGGAAGCACTGCTCCTGGAATCAGCTGTAGGGTAACCGGAGGTATGGGCAAAAGTCCAACATCAGCTGGATGTTTCTCCCATAGTTCTCCTGGAAGGGACGACAAAATCTGATCTAAGTCTGAAGGAGGTGGGCCGGACAATTCCGATTCCTCCTCTAGGTATTGTATCAGGTTACACATCTCCATGTGTTCTTGATTATCCCCTATAGCTAAGGTGACAGTGCCATCTGGGTGATAGGTAATGTTAGCTCCTATTTTCTGCAAAATGTCAGCTCCTAACAAATTAGTGGGGGCTCCTCTGGATACCAGAAAGCGTGAAAGGAACATGTGGTTTCCTACTTTAACTTTCAGAGGTTTTGTAAGCGGGGCGTCGGCTAAAATGCCATCATATCCAGTTATTAGTAAAATGTCAGGTGATTTTTGGCCAGGGAGTAGTTCAGAGTCAGAAAGTAACGAGCGTGAAGCTCCTGTATCGACTAAACAAGAGATTTTCTTATTACCAACCGTTATATTTGTCTTAAGCATTGTTGTTTTGGATTTTTCTAAAACCGGGGTGAGTCATGCTCGTGGACCATCTCCCTGCTGCCTGATATGACTATTTTTGTTGTCCCTGGGCTGGTTCCTTCTCTGATTAACTGGAGAATCAACACCTTCCTCTCCTTCATCCCTTATTCTTTTCCTACAGTTGCGTCTGATGTGACCAATCTTGTTACAGTAGTGACAGGTAAGGGGTTTGCGAAAGGAACCTCTACCTTGCTCTTGGGGACCCCCGAGTGCGTTGATAGCATGAGATTTCCTCCCTTTGGTTTCTGCTAAGTCCGCCTCTATGCCTTGCGCTTTTTGTAACAACGTCCCTCTATCTCTAGTTGCCCTCCACTCTGGTGTGCAGGCTTTCAGTCTCTCACTTATCTGTGGAATTAATCCCTCCATAAATTGTCTATTGAAGGCTCAGATTGTGACTGGCAGGGCCAAGTCCAATCCCTCATCTGCCATCATACTTTCCATAGATAAGTACAATTCCGATACAGTCTGTCCTGACATTTGCTTCATGGGTGATATGGACCCCCTCTCCTGTTGTTTTGCCTGACAAAAAGCTTCTAATCTAGCAATAAAAGGGGCCCTTGAGTCTATATGTCTGACATGTCCTGCCTCCAGGTTGCCCTCCCCATCAACTTGTCCTGCAGGTCTGTGTGGACCTATTTCTGTCATAAACTGGTTAAACAGGGTCAGAGTCATTTTGTGTCTGCATAGATCCTCCCCATCCTGCCAGGTCGCTTCATGTGTATTCATTAACTGTGTCACAAATCTACAAAAAGCAGCTGGCTTTGCTACCGGGTCTGGGGCGCTCTGTATTAATGCCATAAGGGTGTCTGCCGACCATGGTGCCCAAGTCCTTATTTGCATTCTTCGAGTGACAGTAGGTGGGGCATTTGGATGGGCTGCTTGTCCAAATTCTGGATTGTTTACCTGAACAATGCGTGTATCAGTGCGTACGGGAGCTACAGTTTCTGGATGAGGTTTTTGTGCCCCACAATGCACACATTCTGCTGCCCATTCTGGGTTTTGTGCTCCACAATCCTGACAAACCCATCCTCTCCCCTCAAGTACCGGATATATCTTGTGTGGTTTGCGTTCTACGTCAGTGTATGGGGGTGGAATGGCTGAGCTGGGAGCCTCGACATTTTTTGTTCTTCTATCTTTCATATCCCAACCATCACAATCTGGATTATACTTCCACCCCTCTTCTTTTGCTCTATTTGAGACCTTAATTAAGCATTGAACCTGACTCATCCATTGCTTCTCTAACACCTCTCCTTGTCTGTCCCTTTTTATTTCACTTTTTTTCACTATTTTTTTTCACTATTTCACTCCATACATCCGGGTCTAAACCCGCTGCTCCTTTCACCTTAAATTTACGAAAGACATCCTTTAAGTCCTATGCTTCATCTTTCCCACAGATGTTTTTAATTATCTGTGGCACCGTATAGTGCGCCACAATTCCCTGACGGGGTTTTGTGTTCCTCTGGCCCATTCTAACAGTCCTGCCTAGGTAGCGTGTGGGACACTTAGTGTACAATATAATGCGGCTACAACATATACAAGAATGAATAATTACTTTATATGCTAGCCCAATAACAAACCAGCTAAGTTACACTAGTTCCTCGTTGCCTTCCTCCTAGGGTGCTAGAATACTAAAAACCTCTTCCGGAATGAGATTTCTGAAACCGAATTACCTTATATGCTAGCCCAATAATAAATAATTACTTTATATGCTAGCCCAATAACAAACCAGAATGCGGCTACAACATATACAAAAAATGCGGCTACAACATATACAAGCATTCCTTTAAGTGGCCAGGTATCCGACTAGATCTCCGGACTTTTGGAGATCTTATTCCCTCCCCGTATCTGGGAATCCCTCTCATACACTCTTATCCCTGCTTTATGGAGCAGACAGGGCTTATACTCTCAACCCGTCTATGGTTTATGAGTTAGATGTGAGGTTAAGCATAAGCGTCAGACCCCCAAGCTCACAAGCCCTCAAGTTCCCAATCATGTGAGGTAAGGCGCATTCCGTTGCTTAGTTCGGCAATCCCCTTCTAACTCATACCATCCTTGACAAGGCTCATTCACTTTCTCAACAAGACAGACAAGACAGACACAGACAACAAAACAAACAAATAATTCCAGCAATATAAACTAAAATATGCAGTAATTCTAGACTCACCACTACAGAGGCTGGTGTTTTAAAACCAGGAGAACCGTAACTGACAGAACAGATAGGCACAAATCAGGGGAGCACAGAATATAAGAAAAATAAAGCTTTTTCTTACCTGGCCAGGTTTTTTGATCTGTGGTTCCCGGAATGCCTGTCCTTTCGTTCCGTCAGCGTAGCTCAGCCACCTCTTGTAGCAACTTGGTGGGTCCCTGTTCGGGCGCCAAAATGTTAGGGGCAACTCTTAAATAAGTTGCTTAGTTTATATTGCTTTGCCAAATTATTGCTTCTATAAGAAAGATGACACGGAGTCAGGTATGTCTGTATCACAGTTCTCAGCATAAAGGACTGCTGTCTTTACTCTTTCAAAGGCCTTTTATAAGCAATTATACAAACAATAGCATTAGCACAACCCCCACAAAGGGCAAGGGTAAACAACAACAGGAGTCACCTGGGCTACGAACACAAGCTTCAACACCATGGCAATACAGTTACAAGAAAACAAAAGCAGCTTCAACTGAGTTCAACAGCCAAAAGTTACATTCATAACAGATTTACACGTAGGCATTATATTAAGTGAGAACTCTAAATTAAATCCCTGACCTTATCAGGTCGAAGACCCACCCAAAACTCCTTTTAATCTACCACCAAGGAGGGAGGGAGGGACGTTCCTCTGATGGCTTCTGACTCTGACTGATGCAGCCCAACACCTCACTGCAGTTTAATCTCCTACGCTCCTCCCCCTCACCCTGTCTCCTCAGCCAATCACCTAAGTCCCCCTCCTTTCCGTATATCTTCAAAGTCTTAACTGTAAGCTGCCTGGTTCCCCTTCTACCCTGTCATGCTGGCCCTACTCTTATTCATGCTTCATAGCTCCGGACCTTTATTTTTATGTGAAGAACTTCAGTAACTAATTAATATGTAGCACCCTGATGTTCAGGCAGGGTTGCTAGTAAATTTATTTGCCAAGTGATAGTTGCCTTGGCCAATTGATAGGAGGTCAATTGATTTCACCCTAATACTGGAATTGCTGTACTTCTCTCTTCTGTCACTAGATGGTCGGGTATCTGGTGTCATTAGCTAAGACAAGGGCATTGCAAGGACAGATTTGGAATGAATGTGGTGTCTCAGACAATGGGCAGGGATTTTCTTGGGTCCCCTGGCCTGCTGGGAGAGCCTATTTATTTGGGTGGAGTCAGGTGATCAGGATTCTGTGCAACCTGGATGGCTGTCTGGGTGGACATGTGTCGTATTGACCCGGGCTGCTAGGCCAGAGACCTGAGGCCTATCCCAAAGACATCTGGCTGCTAGGCTGTCTGAGAGCCTATACAGAAGCAGGAGAGCAGCGTAGGGTTGGGAATCCGAGTTGAAGGTAAACCAGAAGTAACGGTTCTGCCAGCCGGAGAACCTGTCGTGGTCGGAGGTAGAGGGGAAGCTGTCGCCACTAAGGAAGCATCAACCTTATTACCGGGGACCACTGTGAGTAGTGGAAGCAAGCACCAAAGCAGTATTCTCACCAACCGGGGACGGTGAAGAGTTGGGAAACTTCAGCAAATGTCAAGCCAGGGGCCCAGCCGGTGGAGGTAACACTTGCAGAACATTATTGTATGCCAAGCCAGGGACCAAGCAGGCCAGTAGGGTGATGCTTGAAGAGTATCTCTGAGTGCCAAGCTAGGGATCCAGGGACGCGGGGGGTGACGCTTGAGGAAGATACTGAGTAAGAAGATTGAAAGAGCTTAGGGGATTTAGTGGCAGTGGATCAGGAAGTCTAAGTGATAGACTGGGAGCTCAGTTGAGTGAAGATCTACAATAGGAGATTGTAGAAGAAGTGAAGGAGTTCATTACATACTTTGTTAGAAGCTGTTTCAAAATTGTTGCCGTAGGAGACAGCAGTCCTACTCATGCAGATGTGGTGTCTAGCTGGATGCCATTCCTTGCATGGCTGTCTGCCTATAGAAGTCTCAGAGTCTGCCAATTAACATTACATCTACTTAAGGGTGTCCTGACAATAAATCTCTTTGCATTCAAGAAGTGTCTGGCGCCCATCAATCTACTTTGCATCACACCCACCATGCCTTGTAACCCACTCTACACAGAAGGAGGTCAACTGTCCCTAATCCTGGAGGTCACCATTAGGCCTCAGGGCCCCCGGGACTTGGCTACAAATGCATAGCAGTTGTTGAGACGATAAACATTTTGGACAGAGTGTGCAGGGGTCAGAAGTATATCATAAACTTAGAGTGCAATGGTCAGAAGTTTCTAACACAGAGTGCAGAGTTCAGGGTGCATAACATACAGAGTGCAGGGGTCAAGACTGAGGCACCAGTCACATTTGAAATACTTTTAGTATATAGTTTATTGAAACGCGTAAACCCGATACAGGGATTATGGCATAGATTACCTAAGAGCCATACACAGACTCCAAAACCTACTTATTGTCAATAAAGAAAAAGGATATTTAAGCCAGACTGGCACTGTGTATTCCCCCTTGGGATTTCAAGCTTGTACCCAGCTTCTCCGTACTTCTCCAGCTTCACTCCAAGGTAAATCCTGCAAAGCAATGCAAGTTTTTCAAGCACTTGTCCTCTCTAGCAGTGCCGGGATAAAGTCATCCAGCACCCAGGGCAAAGATGCCAGACTACACCCCCTCACCCCATTATGTGCAAGCTTAGGGGATCCTACGCCCAACAGTCACTCGCTTGTCAAAATCACTGCCCCTGTCACTACTCCTGTTAGCCTTGTAACTGAAGGAAAATGCCCCCATTCCTACAGTAACCCATTGTGCCCAGGGCCTGCCCGCCCCTTGTTCCAGCCCTGCTCTCCAGGTAACAAGTCTGAGAGGCTAGAGAAAAGGTTAGAGAACACATCCTCCCCAGGCAAAGACTGGAAGGCAAGAGAGCTTCTACAAGGTTCCCCAAACTATTTATAGCCTCCCTGAGCATGCACCATTGGCAATAAACCTCCTAGTGCTTGGACAGGGGGATATACATATTTATAACTCAGGCTATTGGATCTTCCACAGGGACACTCCTCAGGGGCTGGCAGAAACAAACAACAATTTGAATTTAGGGGAAAACCTGCAGAAACTATTAATTCAGGTCTAGGCAGGCTACAGCTCAGCAGCTCTAAATTTATAACAAGCACAATCCTGCTTAGGGCAGGGTCCCTACAAATATTATCCAGTTCCATGTGTAATTAGACTACATATGAGATGATTTTCCCAGAATACAGTGGAGTACAGTGAACAAATGACAGCATGTCACCATATAAAGTTCATTGAATATGAGTCACAGTAGCTTGAGTTGCATTGGATTAATGGTTTGTCCTATTTAAAGTATAAGGGTAGATTTAGATGTGTGTCTAAATCTCTCTTGCCTCTGAAGCCCGATCTGCATTAGGATCACGCTCCAAAGGCTACTGACAGGTAAGGAAGCGATGCAACACCTCCTTACCGCCTGTTTTAACCCCATTTGTGCCAACAATCAAGCCACAACCGCATGCATTGCGTTTGTGGTGCTTCCCCATTGACACGTGTTGGGTCAATTTTGCTGCGGCCTGCGATGCTTTGCACCCCAGTCCGCTGCCTATTGCAGCTTAAATACGGTGGTTAACAGATGGCAAAAACATGGCTCAACAGCACATTTTTGCTGCCCTCCAACCGCTAGTCTAAATGAGGCCTAAAATGAACGCATAGAGATCAGATTTATGCATAGGCTCTTCTACTGCATCACAGTTCATCAGGTTTAGGGACTGACAGTGTCCAAAATACCAGATATGTAACACTAAGATGCAAAGTCCTGTTACAATTTTTTTTAAAAGCAGTATATCAGCCAACTTCAGTTGCATAGATGTCAAATATTGCATGTCCCAGGGCTAGGGTTCAGGTGTACATCAACAAAATGTACATGTGTGCTGCCATATAAAGCATCATTCTCCACCTCCATAATATATCAACAATAGCAAGTCGTCATTAAAATAAACTTGAGGGGCTCTTTGTTTGGCAAAGGACACCATGTCTGATGTATTTAGTCACCAAGATAGAAACTTTGGCTATCAAAATGTTTTTTAAAGGGTCCTCAGGGTTAGGTTCAGGAAGATGTCATCATGATACATACGTGAGAGGTGTCCATTGAGCCCACTCTACCCAAGAAAAGTCAGAGTAAAATGTATAAAGCATGCCAGGCTTTAACACAAACAAGACACTATTAAAGCTGAACAAAATAGGCACACCAGAAAATCTAACAAGAAGGGTTGGTCATTTTGTCTCATTAGAAGTCAAAAAGACCTACTAAATCCCCCAGGGAAGCTAGTGCACATAGCACTTGCCCTCATGAAAATGTGTGCAAGGGTTGCTGAGCTTCTAGGTCCCCCCACCACTATCTGACCATACAGGAGCAAGGAGATGGACTTCTGAGTGACAGTACTCGGAGGAGGTACAGATGCAGAGCTCAAATCGACCCCCGCCTCCGCTGTACATCTGCAGCCCTCCACGCCAACAATTCTTATAATATAGTCTCTATCGGACAAATGTGATACTTCTTGTTCTGTGTTGATGTCAGCTTGTATTTTTGTGAATGAGAGGGCTGTACTGCATCAGCCATCTTCACAACAAAAGCTTCCAGCTACTACTGTAGTAATCGCCAAACTAGCTGGCAGATGCAGGGAATTGTGGGCTCAGTATTTTCAAAATACAAAGGTAGCAGGGGAGTAACGTGGCTGAACGACAGGGAGGGCAGAAGAAGGGGGAAATGGGGGCCTGTGGCTTTAGTGCTGCCTTGACAGGAATGCCCATAATTTGGGCTTCTGCTAGGGGTGAAGCTATTGACAGAAATAAAATTTTTATTTTATTTCTAAACCACATCACAGATTTCAACGGGGACAAGTGCTATATGCACTGGGTCCCTTTGTGAGAGTTTTCTTTAACTTTAAAAAAATGAAAAGTGACTAATTAACTTAAGAATTTATCAAAGCTAAATAAATACTTTATTATCAAAATTACATAATATCACTAAATTGCTCATCAGAACTTCAGTCTCAGGCAATGAAAGGTTAAATAAAAATTCTGGAACATGAAACTTTAATCTGAAATTCAATTTGCTTTCTAATTTCAATACATTTTCATTGTAGTCACCACTTCTACAATTTTTTATGGATTCTGTCCAAGACCAAAAATTATAAACATCCAATATGTCCTAAATATTTAAAAGGACATGTCAGGCTATCAACAAGCATACATTTCCTGATGATATGAAATGATAAAAAAAAATCACCAACAGCAATATGGGTAATTTGACAGCTAAATCAATCAAAGTTTTTGAAATATACAGCAGGTTGCTACAGATTGGACTAGAAAGATAATTTTTACAAAGAGACTTGTAACAAAAGCGTAGTTACCATCTAAAAGGAACTTAACTGTATCACCACAAAATTAAACATTATTTCATTTATTTTTAATATTCTAAGCAAACTCACAAATCCATCCACACATGTCTCCATGCTTTATTTTGTTCAGAAATCACTTTAAAACACCCCCTAACAGCAGCCACCTTTAGTAAGGGCAGATGATTCTGCATTTACTTCCTGGAATCCATCTGCTAAGGCATGCAGAGAGGAGGGAGGGAGGAGGGTGTGCTTAGCTAATAAAGTCCCTCCTCCAGGTGAAGGAAAAAAATGCCTATGAAGACTCCTAGGATGTATGACATCATGTTGGCCTAGGCCAGAAACCAGGAATAAACTGAAGAGATATGAAAAGAAAAAGTTATAGTAAATATACCTTAATAACTATTTGCTAATACTAGCATCATACGAACTAAACATAGTTAATGTTGATTGAAATAGTTTAGTAATAATATTAATAATAATAATATCTCTAGTATTAACCACTTCAAGACCACAATACATATATATACGTTGTGGCTTTGAAGTGGTTCAAATTGGTTATGGCTGAGGCTATCAGCCATAACCCCGGTATTTTCATGAGCCACTGGAATGCTTTCAGAAGCAGCGAGAGGGGGCGCCCCCCCCCCTCCCATCGCTCTCCGGTGTTTCTCAGGCTTACTGTTACCACTGGCTCACCCGAAAAACAATCCGATGGTGCGGCCGGCTGGTCCCAGAGGCGTTCAAAGAGTAGATTGTCTTCGATCATCTTTATGGCCTTGGAGGACTGAAGCAATGTAATGACATCACTTCCTGTCCAGGCTGGAAGTAAACTATTTTTTTGTTAAACCAAACGATTAAACATTTTTTTTTTAAACTTTTGCTCTTAAAGGTGAAGAAGAGGTTTGGAGTCTTTTTGACCCCAGATCTCTCCATAAAGAGGACCTGTCATCCTTATTTCCATTACAAGGGATGTTTATATTCCTTGTTATAGGAATTAAAAATGGAGAAATAAAAAGTAAAATAAATAGAAATAAAAATTAAATTAAAGCGCCCTATCCCTCCGTGCTCGCACGCAGAAGTCGCACATGCTTATGTAAATGGTAACGGCACCACACGTGACGTATCTCTGTGAATGTTAGAGCAAGAGCAATAATTTTTGCCCTAGACCTCCTCTGTAATTCTAAACAGGTAACCTGTAAAAATGTTTAGGCTGGGTTCATACTGCAGCACGGAGCGGCTCACAGCAGGGGTCTGGCGCGTCCCTGTTCACCGTTTCAGGTCTGATTTCAATACAAATTTTTGGCTGAATTTGGAACTGAAACGGACCAGAAGACGCACAGTGTTCCTGTGCAATTCGCACCGGAGCCGCTCCGGAGATGTGTGAACCAGCTCCCTAGAGAGCCGGTCACCATCTCGTGACGTGCGAATTGGATGTGGGAAAACCAGCCTATAAGTGTCGCCTATGGAGATTTTTTAAATACCGTAGTTTGTCGCCATTCCACGAGCATGCGCAATTTTAAAGCGTGACATGTTAGGTATCTATTTACTCAGCGTAATTTCATCTTTCACATTTTACAGAAATATGAAATATATATATTGTGCCTTTTTATCCATTAAAGTGTATTTTTTCCCAAAAAAATGCATTTGCAAAACTGCTGCGCAAATACTGTGTGACATAAAAACGATCGCCATTTTATTCCCTGGGGTCTGTGCTAAAAAAAAAAAATTACAATGTTTGGGGGTTATAAGTCATTTTCTAGCAAAAAAATACTGATTTAAACTTGTAAACAAAAAGTGCCAGAAAAAGCCTGGTCTAAGGGGTTAATAATATCTCTCAGTATGCTACTTTTCCCATTCATTGTCCCATGTTACAGGATGATGAATCAAGCCCTATCTCTGGATTTGTAGGTGGCCCTTTCTTATATCAAAATACTGCTGAATGTTCACATTGACAATGTTTCTTTACAAGCTTTCACTGCTCAGAGACAAACAGCAAGTCAAGACAAAGATAAATTAATCTCCCACTGGCTGAAAAGATAAAAGCTTGGAAGAAGTGTAGTATATATAACAGAATACAAACATTTCTTCAGGCAATCAGAGCCCACAGCCTTGTAAAAGCTGCATTAACAGAGCTAGTGTATCTTCAACTCAACACTATAACCTTTTACATGTAATCCTTTGTTCTTCCTATATACATTCCTGGTTACATTTGCACAAAGGCCAACTTTTATCAAGTCAACTTAATTCATTGAAATATTCGTGACTGAAACAAACTTTGCAGTTTTGGTGTTTGTCCATTTACTTAAAGTGGGGTTCCACCCAAAAAAAAAAAAAAACTACATGAAAAATCCTAAAAAAAAATACAAAAAAACATTTGGATATTTTTTTTTTTTACTCACCTCTAAATGCCTGTTGCTAGGGGGTCTCTCGTAGTCTGCCTCTTCCAGTGCCTGGGCTGGTGACATCACTTCCCCCTCGGCACAGGAAGGGCTCAGCTCTGCTCCCTCCCTCCTGTCAATCATCTGGGACCCATTACAGGTCCCAGGTGACTGAGCGGCCAATCACGGCACTCGGCGCCGCTCGCGCATGCGCAGTGGGTGCCAGGCTATAAAGCCACAGCCCGGCGCCCACAGTTGCAATGCCGGCGCCGCCGAACGGAGGGGGAGACGAGCGGGGCTTCGATCCCCCGTATCGCTGGACCCAGGGACAGGGAAGTGTCCAATTAAAAGTCAACAGCTGCAGTATTTGTAGCTGCTGACTCTTAATTTTTATTTTTTTTTTTTTGACTGGAACTCCTCTTTAAAGCCCAATTGAGCTAAAAACATGGTGGAAGCATTCAACGCACTGTAGTTCCAAAAGCTTAGATTGTGTCAAAACGGTATTTAACCCAAAAAACAAAAAATGTATATATTGCGAATTACCAATCCTTAAATGTTGTGGCTGCATTTGTTCTTTCTTTTTTTAGGCTTTTTTCCCCTTTATTTTCACCGTTGAACTGTCCACCAGTGTTAAACGGGTTGTAAATGCAGAAGATTTTTTTATCTTAATGCGTTCTTGCATTAAGATAAAAAGCCTTCTGTGTGCAGTAGCCCCTCTAACACTTACCTGGGGTCCCTTTCTGTCCAACGATGTCCATGACTGTGTCAGCCGTCCGAGATTCTCCTTCCTGATTGGCTGAGACACAGCATCGGTGTCATTGGCTCCCGCTGCTGTCAATTAAAGTCAGCTAGCCAATCAGGGAAGAGAGGGGACGGGGCCGGGTCGGGGCTTCGTGTTTGAATGGACACAGGGAGCTGTGACTCGGATCGGTGCCCCCATAGCAAGCTGCTTGTTGTGGGGGGCACTCGACAGGAGGGAGGGGCAAGGAGCAGCGAAGAGAAACCCGAGAAGAGGAGGATCCGGGCTGCTCTGTGCATATCCAACTGCACAGAGGAGGTAAGTATAACAAGTTTGTTATTTTTACAGAAAAAAAAACGAGACTTTACAGTCTTTTTAATTTTGACTTCAAATTTCGATTTAGTTTTAGTCATAGTCTTTTGACTAAAATGCCATTTTAGTTTTAGTTGTATTTTAGTCTTTTGACTAAAATCCCATTTTAGTTTTAGTCGTATTTTAGTAATCTGCAGGGCTGCTGATAGAAATCCCGGTGTCACGTACAGACTACCTGAAAGCCCTCCCCCCAGAAAATATATATATTTCACTACAAATACAATAAAATTAATCAATTCAATCAAAATCATTATTAGCAGACACAAATACAACATATTTCACAGAGTTCCTGCTAAATCTAAAAGATAAAACTGAGTTAATAAATAAAAATTAAGATGAGATGAAAAAAATATACAGGCTGAGCTCTGGGATCAGAGAGACAGAGGGAGAGACACAAAGTTACAGAGATAACAAACTCAGAAACAGAGCTAACCAGGGTTTCTCTTGTAGGGGGCAGAGAACACAGGGGGGCCCGCACAGGGAGGGAGATTAGTGAAGGACAACTGTCTCTTTCTTAGTAGATAAAAGCTGGCAGCAGGTAGGGGGGAGAGACAAGCTTTCAGCTGCTGGAGGAAGAGTTCTGGAATTGTCGTCCATCTCTAATCCCCCTCCCTGTGTGGGCCCCCCTGTGTGCTCGGCCCCCTACAAGAGGAACTGTGGTCCCCCCCTATCAGCAGCCCTGGTAATCGAAATAGTTTTGGTTTTAGTCATATTTTAGTCGACTAAAATCTAATGGGTTTAGTTATATTGTAATGCATTATTTAAACCTTTCTCTAGAATTTCCAAACAAATTATATACTCCTGGAGTAAAAATCTAATAACATGTTATTGTTTATGGTATTAAGGTTTGAACACGCATTACAGACACAGATGTAGCCTTTGGGATATAGAACATCTTTATAAATAAAACCAAGTTTCATTAACCACTTGCCGACCGCCTCACGCCTATATACGTGAGCAGAGCGGCACGGGCAGGCAAAATCACGTACCTGAAACGTGATTGCCTTCCCGCGGGTGGGGGGTCCGATTGGACCCCCCCCCGGTGCCAGCTGCGGTCGGCATTTGGTTGGAAGCGATGGGAGACGAGGGGGAGGCCATCCGATCGTGGCCCCCCCCTCGCGATCGCTCCCAGCCAATGACAAACATCCCCTGCCTCTGTATAGTACACAGAGGCAGAGGATGTGATGTCATCTCTCCTCGGCTCGGGAGTTTCCGTTCCAGCGCCGAGGAGAGATGACATGTAAGTGCACCAACACTCACACACACACAGTAGAACATGCCAGGCATACATTACACCCCCGATCGCCCCCCGATCGCCCCCCGATCCCCCCCCAATCACCCCCCCCCCCTGTCACAAACTGACACCAAGCAGGTTTTTTTTTTTTTTGTTTTTTTTTTCCTGATTACTGCATAGTGTCAGTTTGTGACAGTTAGCAGTGTTAGGGTAGTGACTGTTACCCCCCTGTAGGTCTAGGGTACCCCCCTTACCCCCCCTAATAAAGTTTTAACCCCTTGATCACCCCCCGTCACCAGTGTCGCTAAGCGATCATTTTTCTGATCGCTGTATTAGTGTCGCTGGTGATGCTAGTTAGGGACGTAAATATTTAGGTTCGCCGTCAGCGTTTTATAGCGACAGGGACCCCCATATACTATCTAATAAATGTTTTAACCCCTTGATTGCCCCCTAGTTAACCCTTTCACCACTGATCACCGTATAACCGTTACGGGTGACGCTGGTTAGTTTGTTTATTTTTTATAGTGTCAGGGCACCCGCCGTTTATTACCAAATAAAAGTTTAGCCCCCTGTAGGTCTAGGGTACCCCCCTTACCCCCCCTAATAAAGTTTTAACCCCTTGATCACCCCCTGTCGCCAGTGTCGCTAAGCGATCATTTTTCTGATCGCTGTATTAGTGTCGCTGGTGACGCTAGTTAGGGACGTAAATATTTAGGTTCGCCGTCAGTGTTTTATAGCGACAGGGACCCCCATATACTATCTAATAAATGTTTTAACCCCTTGATGGCCCCCTAGTTAACCCTTTTACCACTGATCACCGTATAACCGTTACGGGTGATGCTGGTTAGTTTGTTTATTTTTTATAGTGTCAGGGCACCCGCCGTTTATTACCGAAAAAAGGTTTAGCCCCCTGATCGCCCGGCGGTGATATGCGTCGCCCTAGGCAGCGTCAGATTAGCACCAGTACCGCGAACACCCATGCACGCACCGTACACGCACCGTACACCTCCCTTAGTGGTATAGTATCTGAACGCATCAATATCTGATCCGATCAGATCTATACTGGCGTCCCCAGCAGTTTAGGGTTCCCAAAAACGCAGTGTTAGCGGGATCAGCCCAGATACCTGCTAGCACCTGCGTTTTGCCCCTCCGCCCAGCCCAGCCCACCCAAGTGCAGTATCGATCGATCACTGTCACTTTTTTTTGTAGCGTTTTGGTGAACTGGCAAGCACCAGCGCCCTAGTACACCCCGGTCGTAGTCAAACCAGCACTGCAGTAACACTTGGTGACGTGGCGAGTCCCATAAGTGCAGTTCAAGCTGGTGAGGTGGCAAGCACAAGTAGTGTCCCGCTGCCACCAAAAAGACAAACACAGGCCCGTCGTGCCCATAGTGCCCTTCCTGCTGCATTCGCCAATCCTAATTGGGAACCCACCGCTTCTGCAGCGCCCGTACTTCCCCCATTCACATCCCCAACCAAATGCAGTCGGCTGCATGAGAGGCATTTTCTTTATGTCCTCCCGGGTACCCCTACCCAACGAACCCCCCCAAAAAAGATGTTGTGTCTGCAGCAAGCGCGGATATAGGCGTGACACTCACTATTATTGTCCCTCCTGTCCTGACAATCCTGGTCTTTGCATTGGTGAATGTTTTGAACGCTACCATTCACTAGTTGAGTATTAGCGTAGGGTACAGCATTGCACAGACTAGGCACACTTTCACAGGGTCTCCCAAGATGCCATCGCATTTTGAGAGACCCGAACCTGGAAGCGGTTACAGTTATAAAAGTTACAGTTACAAAAAAAAAGTGTAAAAAAAAAAAAAAAAACACAAACAAAAATAAAAAAAAATAGTTGTCGTTTTATTGTTCTCTCTCTCTATTCTCTCTCTCTATTGTTCTGCTCTTTTTTACTGTATTCTATTCTGCAATGTTTTATTGTTATTATGTTTTATCATGTTTGCTTTTCAGGTATGCAATTTTTTATACTTTACCGTTTACTGTGCTTTATTGTTAACCATTTTTTTGTCTTCAGGTACGCCATTCACGACTTTGAGTGGTTATACCAGAATGATGCCTGCAGGTTTAGGTATCATCTTGGTATCATTCTTTTTAGCCAGCGGTCGGCTTTCATGTAAAAGCAATCCTAGCGGCTAATTAGCCTCTAGACTGCTTTTACAAGCAGTGGGAGGGAATGCCCCCCCCCCCACCGTCTTCCGTGTTTTTCTCTGGCTCTCCTGTCTCAACAGGGAACCTGAGAATGCAGCCGGTGATTCAGCCAGCTGACCATAGAGCTGATCAGAGACCAGAGTGGCTCCAAACATCTCTATGGCCTAAGAAACCGGAAGCTACGAGCATTTTATGACTTAGATTTCGCCGGATGTAAATAGCGCCATTGGGAAATTGGGGGAGCATTTTATCACACCGATCTTGGTGTGGTCAGATGCTTTGAGGGCAGAGGAGAGATCTAGGGTCTAATAGACCCCAATTTTTTCAAAAAAGAGTACCTGTCACTACCTATTGCTATCATAGGGGATATTTACATTCCCTGAGATAACAATAAAAATGATTTAAAAAAAAAAATGAAAGGAACAGTTTAAAAATAAGATAAAAAAGCAAAAAAATAATAAAGAAAAAAAATAAATAAATAAAAAGCACCCCTGTCCCCCCTGCTCTCGCGCTAAGGCGAACGCAAGCGGCGGTCTGGCGTCAAATGTAAACAGCAATTGCACCATGCATGTGAGGTATCACCGCGAAGGTCAGATCGAGGGCAGTAATTTTAGCAGTAGACCTCCTCTGTAAATCTAAAGTGGTAACCTGTAAAGGCTTTTAAAGGCTTTTAAAAATGTATTAATTTTGTTGCCACTGCACGTTTGTGCGCAATTTTAAAGCATGTCATGTTTGGTATCCATGTACTCGGCCTAAGATCATCTTTTTTATTTCATCAAACATTTGGGCAATATAGTGTGTTTTAGTGCATTAAAATTTAAAAAAGTGTGTTTTTTCCCCAAAAAATGCGTTTGAAAATCGCTGCGCAAATACTGTGTGAAAAAAAAAAAATGAAACACCCACCATTTTAATCTGTAGGGCATTTGCTTTAAAATAATATATAATGTTTGGGGGTTCAAAGTAATTTTCTTGCAAAAAAAAAATAATTTTTTCATGTAATCAAAAAGTGTCAGAAAGGGCTTTGTCTTCAAGTGGTTAGAAGAGTGGGTGATGTGTGACATAAGCTTCTAAATGTTGTGCATAAAATGCCAGGACAGTTCAAACCCCCCCCAAATGACCCCATTTTGGAAAGTAGACACCCCAAGCTATTTGCTGAGAGGCATGTCGAGTCCATGGAATATTTTATATTGTGACACAAGTAGCGGGAAAGAGACAATTTTTTTTTTTTTTTTTTTTTTTTTGCACAAAGTTGTCACTAAATGTTATATTGCTCAAACGTGCCATGGGAATATGTGAAATTACACCCCAAAATAAATTCTGTTGCTTCTCCTGAGTACGGGGATACCACATGTGTGGGACTTTTTGGGAGCCTAGCCGCGCACGGGACCCCGAAAACCAAGCACCGCCTTCAGGCTTTCTAAGGCCGTAAATTTTTGATTTCACTCTTCACTGCCTATCACAGTTTCGGAGGCCATGGAATGCCCAGGTGGCACAAACCCCCCCCCAAATTACCCCATTTTGGAAAGTAGACACCCCAAGCTATTTGCTGAGAGGTATAGTGAGTATTTTGCAGACCTCACTTTTTGTCACAAAGTTTTGAAAATTGAAAAAAGAAAAAAAAAATTTTTTTTTCTGGTCTTTCTTCATTTTCAAAAACAAATGAGAGCTGCAAAATACTCACCATGCCTCTCAGCAAATAGCTTGGGGTGTCTACTTTCCAAAATGGGGTAATTTGGGGGGGGGGTTTGTGCCATCTTGGCATTTTATGGCCTTCAAAACTGTGATAGGTAGTGAGGAGTAAAATCAAAAATGTATGCCCTTAGAAATCCTGAAGGTGGTGCTGGGTTTTCGGGGCCCCGTACGCGGCTAGGCTCCCAAAAAGTGCCACACATGTGGTATCCCCGTACTCAGGAGAAGCAGCTGAATGTATTTTGGGGTGCAATTCCACATATGCCCATGGCCTGTGTGAGCAATATATCATTTAGTGACAACTTTTTGTAAATTTTTTTTTTTTTTTTTGTCATTATTCAATCACTTGGGACAAAAAAAAAAAATATTCAATGGGTTCAACATGCCTCTCAGCAATTTCCTTGGGGTGTCTACTTTCCAAAATGGGGTCATTTGGGGGGGTTTTGTACTGCCCTGCCATTTTAGCACCTCAAGAAATGACATAGGCAGTCATAAACTAAAAGCTGTGTAAATTCCAGAAAATGTACCCTAGTTTGTAGACGCTATAACTTTTGCGCAAACCAATAAATATACGCTTATTGACATTTTTTTTACCAAAGACATGTGGCCGAATACATTTTGGCCTAAATGTATGACTAAAATTTAGTTTATTGGATTTTTTTTATAACAAAAAGTAGAAAATATCATTTTTTTTCAAAATTTTCAGTCTTTTTCCGTTTATAGCGCAAAAAATAAAAACGGCAGAGGTGATCAAATACCATCAAAAGAAAGCTCTATTTGTGGGAAGAAAAGGACGCAAATTTCGTTTGGGTAGAGCATTGCATGACCGCGCAATTAGCAGTTAAAGCGACGCAGTGCCGAATTGTAAAAAGTGCTCTGGTCAGGAAGGGGGTAAATCCTTCCGGGGCTGAAGTGGTTAAAAAACAAAAATATTGCTTTTTGACAAACAGAAGTACAACTTTAAAATACAAAAACCCACAAAATTGTAATGCCATTGCACATATTACCTGAATATATTACCAACATTAAAGTAATTGTAAAGCTCCGGTTTTAGAAAAAACAAAACAATCATATCATACTTACCTCCACTGTGCAGCTCGTTTTGCACAGAGTGGCCCTGAACCTCATCTTCTGGGGTCCCTCGTCAGCTCTCGCAGCTCCTCCCCACATCAGATAACCCCCTAAGAGAAGTGCTCTCCTGAGGGGGTTACCTTGAGTGCTCCCGAGTCCATCATTCTGCGTCCATAGCCACCGAATTTATGACTCGGCCCCTTCCCCGCGTCATTGGATTTGATTGACAGCAGCGGGAGCCAAAAGCTGCGCTGCTATCAATATATCCAATCAAGAGCCGAGATCCCCGGGCAGAGGAAAAGTGTGCCCCGCCGGATGAAGTTCCAGGGCTCAGGTAAGTAAAACAGGGGGGCTGGGGGGTTGGTCACTGCCAGGTGTTTTTTCACCTTAACCACTTCCCGCCCGGTCAATAGCATATTGACGTCCGGGAAGTGGTTGCGTTATCCTGACTGGGCGTCATATGACGTCCAGCAGGATAACATGCCGGCGCGTGCCCGCGGGGGCGTGCAGCGCGGCGATCGGCGGCGGCGTGTGTCCCTCGGACACAGCGCTTCCCCGATCTAAGTAAACAGCCAATTTTATTGGCTGTTTACCCCGTGATCGGCTGTGTCAAAGTCACAGCCGATCACCTGTCACAGCAAACACAGCAAGGCATCTAGAGCAGTGATCGAGGAAGGCGAGTGTCCCTTGGACACAGTGCTTCCCCGATAGGTAAACAGCCAATTGGCTGTTTACCAGGTGACTGGCTGTGTCCAATCACAGCCGGTCACAAATGTAAACAAGTCAGTAGCTGTTACTATCTGATCCCTGCTCTCTCCTCACACACACTGATCGTGAGAGGAGAGAGCAGGGATCAGTGAGTGAATCAGTGTCTGTCTGACATTACTGTTGTACTGTACTGTGCACAACACGGCCCCCCCCCAATAAAGTGGACCTGTCACACAGCCCAGCCAATCAGCCCATCTGTCAATCAGCCCATCTGTCAATCAGCCCATCTGTCAACCAGCCCATCTGTCAATCAGCCCATCTGTCACAGGCCCACCACCATCGGCTCCTGCCACACAGGCTACCAGTACCGCCATCAGTACCACCACCAGTAACGCCACTAGTACCTCCATCAGGCCCATCATCTATACTGCCACACAGGCCGCTACCAGTATCGCCACTAGTGCCGCCATCGGTACCACCACCACCCGTACCACCGTCAGTACCGCCATCGGTACCACCACCACCCATACCGCCACCTGTACCACCATCACCACCTGTACCGCCACCACCACCTGTACCGCCATTGGTACCGCCACCACCTGTACGGCCACTGGTACCGCAATCACCACCTGTACCACCACCACCTGTACCGCCACCACCACCTGTACCGCCATCGGTACCACCACCACCCATACCGCCACCGGTACTGCCACCACTACCTGTACCGCCACCGGTACCACAATCACCACCTGTACCGCCACCACCACCTGTACCGCCATCGGTACCACCACCACCCGTACCGCCACCGGTACCGCCACCACCACCACCACCCGTACCGCCATCGGTACCACCACCCATACCGCCATCTGTACCACCACACAGGCCCGCCAATAAGCATTGCCATAATGTCCCAAAGGGTTTACACACCTGAGGAGGCATATGAGATTCTTGCCATGTCGGATGATGAGAGCAGCGGGGAGCTCACATCATCTGGTTCGGAATACGAGCCAGTGGAGGATAGTGGATCAGAGTCCGAGTCCGCGGAGGAAACCGTCCCTCCCAAAAGAATGCGATCAGGACCAAGATCAGGACCAAGATCAGGAGATCTGCCCACCACCAGCAGTGCCAGACCCCAGGAAGAGGAAGAGGAGCCCAGTACAAGCACTGGAATTACCACCAGCAGCGCCTGACCCCAGGAAGAGGAAGAGGAGTCCAGTACAAGCACTGGAATTACCCACCCAACCCGAAGAACCCAGCCCCAGTCCTACCTTCCCGATGCCCTGGCAAACCCCTTATGGTTGCCTGCCAACTCAGGACCTGCTATCATCCGCCCTTTCACCACACAGCCAGGTGTGCAGCCCGACACAACAAATTTTTCTGAATTTGATTATTTTTCTTTATTTTTCCCACAAGATTTTCTGCAGAATATGGTGGATCAAACTAATTTGTATGCATCCCAATTTATTGCTGCCAACCCCAATTCTTCCTACGCCCGCATGTTCCAGTGGCGATGTGTCACACTGGATGAATTTAAATTGTTTTGGGGCCTAACTTTTAATATGGGGCTTACAAAAAAGAACGAAGTCCATGCATATTGGTCCACCCACCCCATTAAACACATGCCCATATATTCCGCTGTCATGTCCAGTACAAGATACGACATGATTATGCATTTTCTCCACTTCAATGATAATTCCCAGTGCCCTCCCCGAGATCATCCCAACCATGACAAATTGTACAAGATACGCCCCCTAATCAATTCCTTTTCCCAGCGATTTAGAGAAGTTTTCACCCCAGACCAAAAAATTTGTGTGGACGAGTCCCTCATACATTTCACTGGCTGACTGCACTTCAAGCAGTATATACCAAGCAAGAGATCCAGGTATGGGGTGAAGTTAAATAAATTATGCGACCGAGCCACTGGATATGTGTTCACATTCCGGATCTACGAAGGCAAAGAATCCCAGCTCCAGCCCCATGATTGCCCCACATATATTGGAACCAGTGGGAAAATTGTCTGGGAGCTGGCATACCCCCTATTCGACAAAGGATACCATTTATATGTCGACAACTACTATACCAGCCTGCCCCTTTTTCGTCACCTTTATAGTAAAAAAACTCCGGCCTGTGGTACCTTCAAAAAAAACCGTAAGGGATTCCCACAAAATCTGTTGGCAAAAAAATTAAGAAAGGGAGAATCGGCATTCATGAGGAACGAGGAGGTGTTGGCCATGAAGTGGAGGGACAAGAAAGATGTCCACATGCTCTCTACCATCCACAATGACACCGTGGTGGAGATCCAAAGAAGACGCGGCCCCATTGTAAAGCCCGAATGTGTCCACGACTACAATATGTATATGGGGGGTGGGGGGTGGATTTAAACGATCAAATGCTACAGCCCTACTTATCAAACAGAAAGTCCCGTTACTGGTACAAGAAAGTTGCCTTTCACCTTTTTCACCTACCTCAAGTATTTTGAATGGATCGTCACTGCCCTCATTTACCAACAAGGTCCCGCCCCAGGAAGCATTCGCTCGGATGCTGTGAGTCGACATCACGAGCAACACCTTCCCTATAGCATTCCCCCCACAGAATCTGGAAGAAGACGCCAAAAGAAATGCCGTGTATGCAGCAGAGGAGGAGTAAGAAGAGATTCCAGCTATTATTGTCCCCAATGTCCCTCCCAACCTGGCCTGTGCATCGGAGATTGCTTCAAAAGTTATCATACATCCATCCAATATTAGTTCCCTGTATTATTACCAGACTGCCATTTCCCCATTTGCCTGCTACCATGTTAATTAACTGACCCTGGCCTGTTTACCGACGATGTCTTTGCTTGCCGATTTAAACCAAGATTCTGACTTGCACGTATACCAACCTCAGCCTGTTTACCGAGGATGCCTCTGCCTGCCGATTTAAACCACGTTTCTGACTTGCACGTGTACCAACCTCAGCCTGTTTACCGACGATGCCTCTGCCTGACGATTTAAACCACGTTTCTGACTTCCACGTGCACCGACCTTGGCCATGTTTTTGCCTGCCACTTGGACTGATCTTTTGGCCATCTACTTTAGTACACAGGGGTCTCACATATGTGAGGGGCTTCAGAATAGCGTTCTGAGTAGAGAAAACCAGTTTTTCGTTTTCTGTACTCCCAGAACAGGGTCTGGTTGCCCGGAGGCTTCAAAGCGATTTGGGTGGGAGAAGCCTCTACCCCTGTCCCCCTGGCCCTAAGCTTGATGGTCCTTCCTGCTGCCTGGACCAATACTTTGGCTGTGCTGACCATATTGCTGCCTGTAAAGACCCATGACATTATGGACCATGTTTCTTCCTGCTGTTTGGACCAATACTTTGGCTGTGTTGACCATATATCTGCCTGCTGCCTCTACTGACTTTGGACAGTATTTCTGCCGGGACACCTCTGCCTGCTACCTGGACCTGTGCTTTGGCTGTGCTCTGGCTGTGCTTTGGCTGTGCTCTGGCTGTGCTCTGGCTGTGCTGACAGTATCTCTGCCTGTATGAACTATGGACAGTATTCCTGCCTGCTGCCTGGATGATTGCTTTTGCTGTCGCTGACCTCATTCCTGCCTGCTGCCTGGACCGATGCTCTCCCCTGTGGACCACTGCACTTCTAAAACCACAGGTAATCTTTTGTTATTTGGTATGTACCTGCTATGTGTTAGAAATATGAAGGGCCTTCAAAAATGTGATCGGTAGTCAGAAAATGATATGTGTAATTAATGCTGCTAGAATGCCTGGAGGTGCTACTTGGATTTTGGGCCTCTGTATATGGCCAGGCTGTGTAAAAGTCTCAAAAATGTGGTATCGCCATACTCAGGAGGAGTAGCAGAATGTATTTTGGGGTGTCATTTTTGCTATGTACATGCTATGCATTATAAATATCTTATAAAGGGACAACTTTGTGTAAAAAAAATGCATTTTCATTTTTTTCCACTTTTTTCAAAACCTTCTGGAAAAAAATGAACCATTCAAAAGACTCATTATGCCTCACAGATTATACGTTGGGGTGTGTGCTTTCCAAAAATGGTTCATTTTGTGGATAATTCCATTGTTCTGGTGCTCCAGGGCCTTCAAAACTGTAATAGGTGGTTGAGAAAGGATATGTGCAATTTATGCTTGTAAAACGCATGAAAGTGCTACTTCAATGTTGGGCCTTTGTATGTGGCCAGGCTGTGTAAAAGCCTCACACATGTGGTATCGCCATACTCAGGAGGAGTAGAGGAATGCATTTTGGGGTGTCATTTTTGCTATGTACATGCTATGTGTTAGAAATATCTTATAAATGGGCAACTTTGTGTAAAAAAAAATGCATTTTCATTTTTTTCCCACATTTTCCAAAAACTTCTGGAAAAAAATGAACCCTTCAAAAGACTCATTATGCCTCATAAATTATACGTTGGGGTGTGTGCTTTCCAAAATGGGGTCATTTTGTGGACAATTCAATTGTCCTGGTGCTCCAGCGCCTTCATAAGTGTAATAGGTGGTTGAGAAAGGATATGTGCAATTTATGCTTGTAGAACGCCTGAAAGTGCTACTTCAATGTTGGCCCTTTGTATGTGGCCAGGCTGTGTAAAAGTCTCACACAGGTGGTATCGCTATACTCAGGAGGAGTAGAGGAATGCATTTTGGGGTGTAGTTGCAATTATGCATATGCTGTGTGAGAGAAATAACCTGTTAATATGACCAGTTTGTGTAAAAAAAAAAAAAAAAATAAATAAATCTTAATTTTCCCAAGAATTGTGGGAAAAAATTACAGCTTCAAAAAACTCACCATGCCTCTTAGTAAATACATTGGACTGTCTACTTTCCAAAAAGGGGTCATTTGGGGGGTATTTGTACTTTCCTGGCTTGTTAGTGTCTCAAGAAATGAGAAAGGCCTTCAGGTGAGATAGTACATCAGTTGTGATCAATTTTCAGTGATTGGCATCATAGTTTGTAGACTCTATAACTTTCACAAAGACCAAATAATATACGTTAATTTGGGTTATTTTTACCAAAGATATGTAGCAGTATAAATTTTGGCACAAATTTATGAAGAAAAATGACTTGTTTGCAAAATTTTACAATAGAAACTAAAAAAAAGTATGTTTTTTTCAAAATTTTCGTTGTTTTTTTGCTTATATCGCAAAAAATGAAAAACCCAGTGGTGATTAAATACCACCAAAAGAAAGCTCTATTTGTGAGAAGAAAATGATAAACATTTTGTTTGGATACAGTGTAGCATGACTGAGTAATTGTCATTCAAAGTGTGAGAGCGCTGAAAGCTGAAAATTGGTCTGGGCGGGAAGGTGCATAAGTGCCTGGTATTGAAGTGGTTAATGATGCACTTTAGCACTTTAATGTGCTATTATTATAGGCTCTGGATGGAATTGTGTTGCTGATTTAGAAATGACCAGCAGAGTAGTGTTAATTTTAGTGTCAATTTCCAATTTAGTTTTAGTGGTCTTTTGACTAATATGCCATTTTAGTTTTAGTCGTATTTTAGTCTTATGAATTGTTTTAGATTTAGTTGTATTTTAGTCGATTAAAATGGCATTTTCATTTTAGTCCTATTTTAGTCATATGAATTGTTTTAGTCATATTTTAGTTGACTAAAATAGTGTTAATTTAGCCGACGAAAATATTTTAGTCGACGAAATTATCAATGCTGGCCACTGACACTCTTCCTGTCTCCACTAAAGGAGCAACAGAGACACCCTTGGACAGCAGCATTGTCAATCTGAAGAGAGGGTATTGTTAGATGGCCTAGCAGATTTAGATGGATTGACTTATGCCGCGTACACACGAGCGGACAATTCGATCGTGTGTGGGCACCAGCGGACTTTTTTTTCACAAAAGTTCGATGGACCTAGAAATAAAACATGTTTGAAATCTTTCCAACGGACTCGAGTCCGGTCGAAAAATCCGCTCGTCTGTATGCTAGTCCGACGGACTAAAACCGAAGCTAGGGCATCTATTGGCAACTGGCTATCAACTTCCTTATTTTAGTCCGGTAGTACGTCATCACGTACGAATCCGCCGGACTTTGGTGAGATCGTGTGTAGGCAAGTCCGTTCATTCGTAAAGCCTGTTGGAAGTCCGTCGAAAGTCCGTTGGATAGTCCGTCGGACCAGTCCGGTCGAAAAGTCTGCTTGTGCGTACGAGGCATAACACAATAAAGCCAAACTCAAAAGCTAACACTTTATAAGCAGTTACAGAAACTTTTTTTTTTTTTTTTTTGCTCCTTGGGATAAAGGAGTTTTACATAAATGAATAAAAGCTAATCATTGTAAGCAACCATATCAATAGTAAATGGCTTGTCTCAATCCTCTAACTGCCATTTTTTTGGGACAGCTTGGTCTGGTAAAAGAAGATGAAAAAAAGGAAAATTTATTATCAAATACTTACCGTAATTTTCCTTTCCTGATGGACTCCATGGCAGCCTACGTGTGGGTTAACCCCGCCTCCTCTCCAATGCTATAGGACCCCATTCCCATAAATGAGTACTCACCCCTAGCTACTGCGTTCCGTAACTAGCCTACTCGTTGACCAATGGGTGGGAACTCCGTCTGCCATGGAGTCCATCAGGAAAGGAAAATTACGGTAAGTATTTGATAATAAATTTTCCTTTTTCCTGACAGACTCCATGGCAGCCTACGTGTGGGAAATAACTAGCCAACCACACGGGTGGGCATGCTTGAACAAACATAAATTTTAATTTGTCCTATCGGTCGATAGGATTTGTAACCCAAAGTTTACAGAGGATAGAGAGGCAGGCTCTATACAATAATGCAACATGAAGGTATTAATAGAAGCCCATGAAGCTGCCTTGCAGATGGTATCTGGAGCCACATGTCGAGCCGCTGCCCACGAGGCTGCCATTCCTCTGGTGGAATGGGCTGTCACCGCCTTTGGAGGAGCCAAGCCCTTAGCCCTATATGCCTGTTGTATGGTCTGTACGATCCAGGACGCGATAGTCCTGGTTGAGGCTTTCTTCCCTATATTGCTGCCTGAGTGAAGCACGAAGAGATGACTAGAACGTCTAAAGGGAGAAGTAACTTTGAGATATTCTTTAATAGCTTCGCCCACATCTAGAGGGTGATTCTCAGTGGACCCTGGGGTCCTAAATGTAGGTAAAACGATCTCTTGATTGACGTGGAATACTGAAGACACTTTCGGGTTGGAACCCAGCATAGGAATGAGGACTACCCGGTCCGGGAAAAACGTTAGGAAGGGTTCTTCGTGACCAAGTGATGCAATTTCAGAGACCCTTTTGGCTGAGGTAATGGCCACTAAGAAGGCCACCTTTGCTGAAAAGACCTTGATAGGGAGCGGGGAGGGCCCCGAAGTACTGAGTCCAGAGATTGAGTCAAGGACTAATGGAAGGTCCCATTTGGGGAACCTAGGCTTTCTCTGGGGCTTGAGTCTCGATGCACCTCGGAAAAATTGTCTAACCAGAGGATGAACTACCCATGAAGTGCCGGAGAAGGCCGAAAGTGCCGAAACTTGGACTCTCAGAGAGCTGACAGATAGATGTAAATCTAGGCCCGTTTGGAGGAAACTGAGAACGTCCTGGACTTTTGGATGTCTTAAAGACCTGCCCTGAGGAGAGCAGAACTCCACGAATTTGGACCAGATCCTTCCATAGACTTTATTTGTACTGGATCTTCTCGAGCTCATGAGAGTGGATATTACTTCTGAGGCACAACCTAGGGATTCCAGCCTCTCCCTCTCAAGAACCAGACCATCAGTCTCAGCACTGCAGGACAAGGGTGCAGGACTGACCCTTGAGAAAGAAGGTCCGGTCTGAGAGGGAGAGGCACTGGGTCCCGACAGCTGAGCTGGACCAGGAGAGGGAACCAAGGCCTGTTCGGCCAGTAGGGAGCTATTGTCACCACCTCCACTGGCTCTGCTCGGAGCCTCTGCAGGAATCTCAGCATAACTGGCAGTGGCGGAAAGGCATATGCCCGCTTGAACCTCCACTGATCCGTCAGGGCATCTGTCCCGATGGCTTGACTGCAGAGCCCCCGGGTGTAGAACTTCTTCAGCTTGCGATTGCAGGGGGAAGCAAACAGATCTACTTCGGGATCGGTCTTCAGTGACAAGATCCACCTGAACGTCTCTATGTGAAGAGACCACTCGTTGTTGTCCAACTCGGTCCGTGACAGGAAGTCTGCTTGAGTGTTTTGGACACCTGGGACAAAGGCTGCCGAGATGTTGGCAAGGTTTTTCTGCGCCCACGATAGGATGGGCTCGACTTCCCGAAGGAGTGTGGGACTCCGAGTACCCCCTTGCCTCTTCACATACGATACTGCTGTGGTGTTGTCCATTCTCAACAGCACTGACTCCCCCATCAGGAGATGAGAGAAGAACTGTAGGGCACACCAGGCCGCACGAAGTTCCAAGACATTCGACCCTGGGTTGGGGAGACATGTTTCCCACTTGCCTTGGGCCAGGTTCGACCCACAAAGGGCTCCCCAACCGGTACCGCTGGCATCGGTCATGACCGTCACCCAGGAGATGGGAGCGATGGAGTGGCAAGTCAGGAGGTTCTTGCGCTGAAGCCACCAGAAGAGGCTGTTTCTCATTGTAGATGTTATGCGGATGACCTGATTCTTGTCCCCTGACTTCCATTGCCGTAGGAGGCCTGACTGGAAGGGACGCAATCTCCATAAGGCCCATTTGACCATGGGAGTCGTAGAAACCATCGTGCCAACGACTTTCAGGCACTGAGAGGCTTTCATTTGCCGGGCATGTAGAGCCCGGGAAACTCTGTCTCGAACTGTAGGAATTTTCTGTAGAGGAAGGGAGATAGTGTTTGCCACTGTATCGAACTGGGCTCCCAGATATATTAGACGCTGAGTTGGGCTCAGTTGACTCTTTTCTATGTTTAGGAGCCACCCGAAGTTGGACAGAGTGGAGATTACTTGATCCCGGTGGACCAGCAACTGCTCCCTGTTCTGGGACAGCACCAGCAGGTCGTCCAGGTAGTGGTAAAGACGTACCCCTTTGGATCTTATTAGTGCCACCGTAGCTAGGAGGACCTTTGAAAAGACCCGGGGGGACGTTGTCAGCCCGAAGGGGAGGCAAATAAATTGAAGATGATCTGACCCAATTTGGAAGCGGAGGTATTTGTGAAATTCTTTTTCCACTGGAACGTGGAAATAAGCGTCCTTCAGGTCGATTGATATCATCCAGTCGCCTGGTTGTATGGCTCTCTGCATGGTCACCAAGGTTTCCATCTTGAACCTTCCATTCTCTATGAATTCGTTGAGATATGTGAGGTCTATGACTGGGCGCCAAGAGCCCCCCTTTTTTTGAACTAGGAAAAGAGGGGAGTATATCCCCTGGAACCATTCGTCCTGTGGTACATGTACCACTGCTCCTTGAATTTTCAGGAGGTCCTCATAGGACAGCAAAATTTGTTTCTGATCCTCTGCCCGAGGGAGAAGAGTGGAGACGAACCTTGGGTGCGGAGTCCTGGAAAAGGCCCATCTGTGGCCTGACGAGACCGTCCTTATGACCCAGAAGTCTGAGATCGAGGCCACCCAGACGTGCCGGAAGAGGAGCAGACGAGCCCCCACCCGGCCCGCCTGGGCGGGCGTAATCTCAAAAAGATTTAGCCTGATCACGAGCACTGGACGTTTGATTTTTAACAGGTTTGCGGAAGGATGACTGCCCTCTGCTCCAATTCTTCCTAAAGTCCCGGCCAGGCTTGTAGGAGCGTGCTTCCCTGGAGCGCTCCGGACTTCGTCTTCTGAACTGGGGCTTCTTTCGACCCAGCATGCGCCTGTCCTGGGGAAGAAAACCCGATTTGCCACCTGTGGCTCGCGTAATGGCATCGTCAAGCTTATTGCCAAACAGTGAGGACCCCTCAAACGGAATTTTACACCACGCTTGCTTAGAACCTGGGTCAGCAAGCCAGGGACGCAACCAGAGGGCTCTCTTGGCCGTAACTGAGGACAGCATAATACGAGCCAGAAGGCGGATCAGGTCGATGGACGCCTCCCCCAGGAAGACCGCTGCAAGCTTCAGCTCTGCGGCTGCTGAACTTCCAGCCAGCTCTTCTGACACGCCTTTAAGGAAGGATTCCACGTTCTCCGTCCAGGCCTCCATGGCCTTGGACATGGCCGCTAATGCCAGGGCTGGTTTACAGGCCATACCCGCGAGCCCATAGATTCTTTTTAGATCTAGATCTATCTTCCTCTCGAGCCCATCTTTGAAAGATACTGCGTCTTCTAGAGGAAGAGTCACATGTTTGGCCAGACGCATAAGAGCTGCGTCCACAAGGGGAGTATTCTCCAAACTCTTTACTTCTTCTGACTTGAAGGGGTACAATCTGGAGGTTTTATTAGACATGGGGGATTTTTTCTCTGTTTTACTCCATTCTTCCTCAATGATTTCCTTTAGCTCTGGAAGGAGCGGAAAGTTTGCGCGTTCTCTCCCCAGGTGCTTGAAGAATTTTTTCTGCTTGGCTGGGGGAGTGGAAGGGTCTTCCCACTTCAAGGCTTCCTTGATCGCTTTTATTAAAGGGGAAACCATCGCGAAGTCGAACCCTCCAATGACCTCCTCATTAATAGACTCATCCTCTGAGGAGTCCGGAGAGGTAATATAGGGCTGAGAAGTACCCGGATCATCACGGGCCTCTTCCGCCGGCGGGCCAGACACGGTGGTAGACTGGCTCAATGTGCGAGGTGCTTCCCTCTTCATTAGGGATTGCTGTACCACTCGTTTCACAAGAGACTCTAAACGCTGGTTTTCCGGCTCTTTTTCCCCAACCGCACGGGCAAAACAACGGTCACATAAGGACTTGCCCTCCGGAACTCGTGTCCTACATCCCCAGCAGGCTCTGTGGTCTGAGCGGCTGTCATGGCGGTGGGAGCGGTGTCTTGAGGAGGAACGAGAGCGTCTCCTCTGGTGGGATCCGGACTGTGAGTCTCGTCTGGATGAAGATGAATTGTATTGTGGCTTGGCAAGGTCATTGGCATTCTGGACCGCATTTAGCGGGTCCGACCTAGAAGGGCTGGAAAGAGAAAAAATAGGGGAAGGGGAGAGAAGAAAGGCAGAACATGGTATCAGCACGACAATAAATGTGCATAAATCTCATCCCCTCCCCTCACGAGCACATACCTTGTGCGTGAGGGCTGGCCAATTAAAGGCGGTGAATTGTCCATAACCTAGGACGCGAAATGTCACTTTAATAGTCTGCACGGATAATGGTCTAAGAAAACCTAGGCATCAAATATGAGAAGGTTTTAGAGAGAGAAAAAACTCTGCTTGCCTCTTTTCTTTTTTTTTTTTTTTTTTATTTATTTATTTATTTTTTTTATGTGCAAAAAAAAAGCATGTATCAACGCATATTCAAGGCAAAGGAAACAACTTCCTGCCGCATATATATATATATATATACCTAAATAAATATATATAATGATATTTATAAAAGAACATTTTCCATTATTTTTTTTTTATAAGAGTTGCAGAGGTTTCAACCACTCACCTGGAGACCAGCAGGGATCCGCTCCTCCTTTCCCTACCAAGGGAGATCCCAACTCAGCAGGACAGGAGGGCGGAATTTAAATTCCCCGCTCGTGACGTCATTATCCCCTACTGCGCACGCGCAATGGGGGACCACCGTACGGCGCCTGCGCGGACGACGAACGAACCGCCGTACTGCGCATGCGCAAGCCAAACCTCGCTCTGAGGGTGGCTACAGCGCAGGTGCCAGCGGCGGAGACTGCCGCAACCCGGAAGTGCCGTGGCGGGCTGGAACGCACGCGAACCAGCCGCCATGAGGGGGACAGGGCACACTGGACCACCAGGGAAACACAGACTACACATAAAAATACTGCCATGGAGTATGAAATGCAGCCACAGACCTTGCCAGCCGTTGATGAGAACTGTCCGCCGGGCATACAGAGGCGACCACCCATCCACCAAGGGGAAACATTCAAGCCTCTTTAAGCTACTCGCCCGCTCATGGCTGGGTTTTTTGAGCTGCACCGCACAGGTATGCCAATCTTGGATCCATTCCATCTTGATGCGAACAGCATGTGTAGGTCCATAGATTAGGACAAAAAAGGAACGCAGTAGCTAGGGGTGAGTACTCATTTATGGGAATGGGGTCCTATAGCATTGGAGAGGAGGCGGGGTTAACCCACACGTAGGCTGCCATGGAGTCTGTCAGGAAATAAACTTACCAGGTGAAAATAAAGGAAAAAAGACATTAGGCCCCTTTTACACAGGCGATCCAGTCTCTTCTATCGTGTCCGCTGACACCCGCCACCATCCGATCCGGGCCGCCAAAAACAGACAGATAGGGGATCTATTCCTCATCTGTCCAGCGGATCAGATAGAAGCAGACAAGCGGGCCTTTTCCATCCAATTGCCCCATAGACGAGAGCAGACTGTGTCCGTGTCTGCTCTGCATAGCGGAGCAGACACAGACCTGTCATTCTTCTGCTCAGGGGGGATCAGCGGAGAGTTCCCCCACTGAATAAGCAGATTCCGCTTCACAGTGGCACCTGTGTGAAAGGGGTCTAAAACAAATGCAGCTATCACATCTAAAAATTGGAAAGTTGCAAGATGTTTGTGTTAACAAGTCAGGATGGCTGGCTTGTTAGCTGCTATATTCTGTACAAGCTGCAAACACTATAAATCTTTTTCAGAGAGACCATAGTAGAAGGTGCTGCAGTAATCCAATCTAGAGGGTACAAAAGCACAGATTATTTTGGCATATCCTCCGCTGCAGTCAGATGTTTGATTCTAGTAATATCACTGAGATTGTGGAAGGAGGACCTGATGGCATCTGATACCTGTTATCTAATCCAGTGGTCATCAACCCTGTCCTCAGGGCCCACTAACAGGCCAGGTTTGTAAGATAACTGAAATACATCACAGGTGATATCATTTGCTGCTCAGTGATTGCAGTATTCTAGTCTGCATCTCCCCAAGATATTACATAAAACCTGGCCTGTTAGTGGGCCCTGAGGACAGGGTTGATGACCACTGATCTAATCGATAGCTCAGTATCTAGGATTACAGCCAATTCAAGGGGCATTGCCTTCAGAGCTGAGACACTTATTGACTTACTTAAACTGGAGTGTGCAAAATCTGATGCAGCTGTGCATAGAAACCAATCAGCTTCCAGTTTTTTTTTGTTGTCAAAGCTTAATTGAACAAGCTGGAGTTAGCAGCTGATTGGCTACCATTCATAGCTGCACCAGATTTTGCACTCTTTTGGTTTAGGAAATCAACCCCTTGAAGCCAACATAAGCTTCCAAGGCCACATGGCTCAGTGTGCCCAAGCAGCATTCAGGGGCTCTCTGAGTGGGGTTGCCAAAGCTTTAACCCCTCAGGAAACACATTCCATTTGCATGATAAACTGCCATTTGCCCTTCACTCTCACATCCTCTCCCAGGGGTCCAGTCACCCTTCAGACTCCTGCAACCATCCTTGTAACTCCTGTAATCACATGACAGACCAAAGGGTGGGAAGACACATCAATCTTTCTTGATGTGACCACTGTTATGAGGTTGTTTCACACCTCACCTTGTTCTACCAACAAACAATTCCCAAACTCTGTTCTCACTGGTTTGGGGATTGTGTGTGTTGGCAGAACAAGGTGGGGTGTGAAACAACCTCTTAACAGTGGTGATCATTCATTCAACTGTAGAGTAGGCTGACCAGACATCGCCGTTTTCCGGGGACAGTCCCCGGATTGGGGACACTCTCCCTGAACCGAATCTGTCCCCGGTTTCGTCTCCTGATTGGCACCGCAGCAGCCATGGCGCTATTTTCGGCTGCTCAGTCTCAGGCACTTCCGCATTTTAGCTCTGGTGGGACGCTCGGGAGTCGGGCTGTATCACCTGTTGCCTGTTTCATCAGCACTTCCTGGCTCCTCCCTCACTCCGCCGCCTGTCCAATCAGACACTCCGCCTCAAATTGGTGTCTGCCCAACCCTGCCCACACTCCAGCCTCCTGCATGCAGTGCATGCACTGTGCTCAGCCTACCTGTGAAAACCAGCCTGGGAGGGAAGGCATAATTGGTAAGTGAGCCATCTTTGCTTTGCCTCTTTCCCTTCTCATTTCGTTCTCCCCCTGTGCAGACTGGGGGGGGGGTTGTGATGACTTGGGGGAGGGTTGTGCAGACTAGGGGGGATTGTGCTGACTGGGGGGGGATTGTGCAGACTTGGGGGGGATTGTCCTGACTGGGGAGGATTGTGCTGACTGGCGGGGGATTGTGCAGACTTTGGGGAGATTTTGCTGGCTGGGGGGATTGTGCAGACTGGGGGGGGGGGGAATTGTGCAGACTGGGGGGGGATTGTGCTGACTGGGGGGTTGTGCAGACTCAGGGGGTTTTGCAGACTGGGGGGGTGCAGACTGGAGGGGATTGTGCAGACTTGGGGGGATTGTGCAGACTTGGGGGGGATTGTGCAGACTGAAGGGGATTGTTCAGACTGGGGGGGATTGTGCAGACTGGGGGGTTGTGCTGACTGGGGGGGTTGTGCAGACTAGGGGAATGTGCAGCCTGGGGGGGTTGTGCAGACTGGGGGGATTGTGCACACTTGGGGGGAATGCTGACTGGGTTGATTGTGAAGACTTGGGGGAGATTGTGCTGACTGGGGGGGAATTGTGCAGACTGAGGGGGGGGATTGTGTTGACTGGGGGGTGGATTGTGCTGACTGGGGGTGTTTGTGCAGACTGGGGGGGATTGTGTTGACTGGGGGGTGGATTGTGCTGACTGGGGGGGATTGTGCAGACTGGGGGAGGATTGTGCTGACTGGGAGGGCTACACAGTGCTCTGGACGGTGGTATGAGGGGAGGCCTGTAATGTACACAGTGCTCTGGATGGTGGTATGAGGGGAGGCCTGTAATGTAAACAGTGCTCTGGACGGTGGTGTGAGGGGAGGCCTTTAATGTACACAGTGCTCTGGATGGTGGTCTAAGGGGAGGCCTGTAATGTACACAGTGCTCTGGACGGTGGTGTGAGGGGAGGCCTGTAATGTACACAGTGCTCTGGATGGTGGTCTGAGGGGAGGCCTGTAATGTACACACTGCTCTGGACGGTGGTATGAGGGGGGGCCTGTAATATACACAGTGCTCTAGACGGTGGTATATGAGGGGAGGCCTGTAATGTAAACAGTGCTCTGCACGGTGATGTGAGGGGAGGCCTGTAATGTACACAATGCTCTGGACGGTGGTCTGAGGGGAAGCCTGTAATATACACAGTGCTCTGGACAGTGGTCTGAGGGGAGGCCTGTTATGTACACAGTGCTCTGGATGGTGGTCTGAGGGGAGGCCTGTTATGTACACAGTGCTCTGGCCGGTGGTATCTTTCTTTTCTTTTATCTCATGGACGAAATGTGAGAGATAATGTACATATCATACAATCATTCCATAAACACATATCAGATACACTGCATATATCATTTAAGGAAAATATGCTTATAAAATAGTTTACTATTTGCCAATAAAAAAAAAAAATCATATGTCCCCGGATTTCATTTTGAAAATCTGGTCACCTTACTGTAGAGTAACATAAATTGTTTAGAGGAGCTCTTGAAAGGCATTAGCATAACATGACTCATGATCAGCAAATCTGGTTCTGAGGCTTGGCAAAACAACAGGTACTCTTAAAGCTGACGTTTTTTACTAGGAAAAGTAGGTAGGCAAAGTAGGTATGCTTTAGTGCCAGGAAGTAGAGATTAGAGCAGGCAGATCAGGAGCTGAGTTCCAGGCACCAGAAATGAAGGTGGTGGAGTCAGGAACAAAGTACCAGGAACCAGTGATGAGGGTGATAGGACCAGGAGAATAGTGCCAGGCTGCAGAGATGATGGCGGAGGAGTCTGGAGCACACTGCTGGGCACCAGAGATTAGGGTAGTGGGAACAGAATCAGTTGGCAGCTGGCAGACATGAGGGTGGTGGGATCGGGAGCAGCAGAGTGTGCAAAACCAGAAATGAGGGCAATTATATGGGAGCAGAGTGCTAGATGGCAAAAATAAACTGGTTGGAGTGCCAGGCAGTAGATATACTTCATTATCATTTACAGAAACACAGCTTTTGTGCACCTCTTATTTTAAAAAGTCTATAAAATGTCCCACTGAGCAGAAAATGTACAGATCATACAGTAAGCTACCACAGTAGTACTAGTAATTAGCTTTTAAGGCCTGTACACATGATGATAATATTGAACATATGATCATCCTTTTTTTTTATATGCTAGTCTCATAATGAAAATGAAGAGGTTACAGAACTTATGAAAATTCTTGCGCGACAGAATACAACTGGAAGTGATGTAATGTTTTGTATTGTATAGTAATTTATTCTTTCGTTTCCAAGCATCCATAGCCTTGTTCTTCCAATTTTTTTTTAGAAAACTGTACTGATTAAAACGAAAATCGTACGAGAAAAATTTTCACGTTTATTCCTTTAGATAATTTTGAATGAACTGTCATGATCGGCTCTCAAAAGCTGTGTACTAACGATCAGATTATCGCATGATCATGTGTACTAGGCTTTACCTTCCGAAGTGCCTGCTTTAGGGATTGTGATGGGTTTTCTTATCAGTGGTAGATGGCCTTCTGTCTGACCCATAGGCATGAGATGACATGACTGTCCTCTCATATCTAATGTCCCGTACACACGGTCGGATTTTCCGATGGAAAATGTCCGATCGGAGCATGTTGTCGGAAATTCCGACCGTGTGTGGGCTCCATCGGACATTTTCCATCGGATTTTCCGACACACAAAGTTGGACAGCAGGAGATAAAATTTTCCGACAACAAAATCCGATCGCGTCAATTCCGACCGTGTGTGGCCTGTTCCGACGCACAAAGTGCCACGCATGCTCAGAAGAAATTCCGAGACGGGACAGCTCGTTCTGGTAAACTTAGCGTTCGCAATGGATACAGCACTTTCGTCACGCTGCAATGTTAAAAATGGTTTAATACAGCGCACTCTCTTCTTCTTTATAATGTGACAAGAATTAAGTAGTTTTGCTGCTCATATTCACACACACTTCTCACAAACTTTTCTTTTTGTTTTTTTATTGGGATTCCCTCAATATATTGTTATTAGTTGTCACATCTGACAGTTTTATATTAATTTTTTTTTTTTTATTGGATTTTAAGCCTTTTTTTTTCTGTAATGTTTGGATTTTTTCAAAGGCTGATCTTTGTTCAATGTTATTTTTATTTTTACTCCCGAATATTTTTGTGTGTGTTTTGTTTGTCAAGTTACCCCAACACCATTATTATCTTTTATTATTGAAGCTCAAGGAGATTGTTTGTTGTTGGTGTCCCTTGTTCATTTCACATTGTATATTTGAAATGTACCTGAATCCTCACAAACCAACTGTCCTTTTTGAAGTAAAACACATAGGAGAGTATAATTCAAAACAAAATTCCTTTATTAAGGGCTCAGAACCAAACAAAGAGGGAGGCAACACTGGATCAGCAGGAGAAATTAGCGAAGCCTGGGACCCCCACGGCAGACATCAATTCTTCAACATCAAAATTGGTGGCCTGAGGAGTCCATATGTAAGGGAGGGCAGTCTGGTCCAGAATTCGCAGAGATCCGGATAGCAGCAGATGACATGTATGTTCCCAGGCTGTGGTACCACAAGAGGCTGCATCTTTTGGCCGACCAGACTGGATCCAGGGTCCTCACTTTCTGGTCTTCCTTCCACGCTTCCTTCCCGGCTGTGGCTGTGCAGTTGGAGATGTGGCAGGAGGAGGAGTAGGACCTGGAGGAGGAGGAGGACTGGGAGGACCTGGAGGAGAAGGAGGAGGAGGAGGAGGACCTGCAGGAGGAGGAGGAGGACCATCACAAAGGTGTGTCTGAGGTGTAATTTGGCCCCTCATACCTTTCTCCAGAGCCTTCGATATGAGGGCCTCACACATTACTTGTTGGCCCTCCTCCATCCTCTGCATTTTATATTCAATGATGGCAGCAATGTCCTCCTCCACGGTCTGTCGTGCTCCCAGGACCTCTGTAGCCCTCCAAAAGAATCCTATAGTAGCCTCCTCTAGGGCACTCCTCCTACTGCCACTTTCTCTTTTCAGGGGGGGTGGAGGGACCGGCAGATCAGCCAGCCGGCTTGGCCCGGCCACCTCCTGGCTGAGACTTCCCTGTGTATGAAAAAGGGACATGGTTTTAGTTTTTGCTTCATCAATAACAATCATAAATTAGTACTCCAAACTAACATCTATTTAACATCATTGATTGGACAAGCAGAAATATTTAGAGGAATGCTATACCTGGCTCAATCTGGGCTCCTCCACATGTGGCCTGGAAGGCCCAGGTTGGGCATCAGAAGCCTCAGCCGGGGGGGAAGGAAGCGTGGAAGGAAGACTGGAGAGGGATGGCCTGGGCTCAGTCTGGCCTGCCAGAAAATGCAGCCTGTCGTAGTACAACATCCTGGGGACATAGATGTCATCTGCTGCTCCGGATCTCTGTGAATCCAGGACTTTCTTGCGCTCCCTTAGATATGTACTCAGGCCACCAATTAAGATCTTTAAATAGGTGATGTCTGCCGTGGGGATCACCTGCTTCACAATTTCCAACAATTGCACCAGTGCTGCCTTCCTCTTTGCTTGGTTCTTGAAATGGGGGTGTTTAATCTCCCACAGACATGGCAGCTCCCTTAGCATCTCTACGAATACTGACATGAAGTCATTATCTTTCATTAGCATATCCATGTTTACTGCAAGACACAACACAAGACAAAGCCTAATGTCAGACAAAACTCTCCTAATCTTGTTACAATATAGGCCTCAATCTAGAAGCAGTATAGGCACAAGTTTGTCTCTTACCTTCGTTCTTACGATCGGCGCGTCCAATGCTCCTTCCTCCGCTCACAGATCGTACGTAATACGCACGCGTGTTACGCTTTATACACACTGCGCATGCGTGTAACTCCGCCCGCCCCTGACGTTCTTTCTAGTGTATTCCCCGCCCCTTTTCGTTCGGCGCAGTGGGGGAAGAGCACATGGCGGAGTCACAGCAGGTGCGTGCTAATTGCAGGAACGAGGAGGAGGAGGAGGAAAGCCCGGATCCGGACACGTCCCGATCCAGAAGGAGGCGTTTTAAGGCCACAAATATGTCCTTTGGGGAGATGTTGGAGATGGTCGACATCATGAAGAAGTCCGACTATGACGGAAAGTATGGGCCTTACCCCAACCCGAACATCCGAAAGGCCAAGATCATGGCGAAAGTGGTCAGGAGTCTTGAGAGGAATTTCGGGGTCCGAAGATCAAAAGATCAGCTCCGGAAGCGGTGGTCGGACCTGAAATTGAGAGAGCCAGAGCAGTACTGAAAGATCCGGAGAGTGCTGCAAAAAAGTAAGTAGTTGTGCTGTGTTCCTATTCTTTCTGTCTTTATTACGTTCGTTCTGCTCCATATGCTTTTAGTAATTGTAATGTTTAAAAGGGCAACTTTAATGTTCATGGGCCCATTATTCGTTCGTATCAAACATTTTTCTTTGGGCCTCTAAAACACCATTGTTTAGGCCATATGCATTTTCCCACATTTTTTTTGGGCCTACTTGGATGCCAAATATTTGTTTGTGTAGATGGGTTTGTTACTAGAATGAAATGACAACTAGATTCTGTGTAAGGAGAGGACACTCAGCAGCTGTTTTCACATCTGGACACTGGAGCACTAGTGTGGGACACAAGAACACCATTTTTATTAGGGGGACCACACAGGTACTCCAGTGTATACTATAGGGGGGTCTCCATCTGTGAAGTTTCTACAAAACAGGTAAAGTATTGCAGCTTGACAAAGGTCAATAAAAAAAATACATCTTGGAACTCGGCTAAAATAGACAATTGTACCCCACTTCCAAGCAATGTTTCCTATTTATAGTTCTGCCATCAAATATCTCTGTGCTAATTATACCATTTTTGTTTTACATAGGGGAGAAAAGACTGGGAGGACACCCCTCATCCGAGGAGACCACAGACCCCCCACCTATGGAAGAAGGTGAAATACCCCCAAACGAAGAAGAGCAGGAGGAAGAAGAAGATGTGGTGGAGATTGGCACCACAGCAGGTGAGTGTCTGCGACCACAGGCTCAGGTTACCGATATGGATGGTGGCAGATTTTTGATACCTGTTTTTGTTTTGTTTCTCTCTTTTTAGGTGATCGTGAGGTTGTGGATCCAGAACGCTTTACTTCAGAAAGTGCCCAGATCCTGATCGGGGAGATCATGGGGTGTAATCTCGAATTGCACAACATACAGCAAAAAATCAATGATGTTATTAAAAAAAATAATAACATCATTGATGTTTTGGGGCGAATTTAAAACTACACAAAATATATTTTTGGGATTGTGGTCCAATTTCTAAAATCTTTTTCCAATGTTTTGAAAAGCCAAATTTGGAGGATGCACACAGTGTGTCAACATGTGCTATCTGCCATCACGAGAGATCAATGGACGCGTTTTGGGGGTGCAACCCCTTCCTCAATTATAAAGTAGCGTTGAGGAAGGGCTTGCTCCCCCAAAACACGTCCCTTGATCCCCCGTGATGGCAGATAGCACATGTTGACATTCGTAACTTGCTGTGCATCTTCCAAATTTGGCTTTTCCAGGGGTGATTTCCCCCCATCTGAACGCTATATCAAACACAGTTCCTAAATACTGATGTCTGATATAGCCTTCAGGTTTTTCCAAATGTGAACTTTGTAAGTTCAAGTTTTTGGGCTTTCTTGTTGGTTTTACACAGGCCTGTTTTATCTGAAATGGACATTTCGATTTTTGATAATGCTACTGCAAAAATTGTTATACAACAAACATGTTGGTTTGTTTTAAAAACCTTTGGTAAATGCACATGTGATTGTGCAGGTATAAAAAAGTTGGTTACTCAAGAATGTGTGGATTATTGTCTCAACACTACAACACTTTTGGGGTGATGTAATAGCTGTTTTATGCAAAAATGGGGGTTATTTCCTAAGGGCAAATCCACTTTGCACTACAAGTGCAGTTGCAGTGCAGTTGCAACTGCACTTGTAGTGAAATGTGTTTTTGCATTTAGGAAATACCAGCCAACAGTGTTTTTTATAAGGTTACCCAATCACGACATTTTCTGCACTCAACACATTTCTGTCAGGGTCAGCTAAAACAAACACAAGCAGTAAATGTCCACAAAGAATTTGTTTTTGTTTTTTTTTATTAGAAAAAGGCTTCACATATTGTCTGGCATATTGATAGCCCCCCTACCCGCAAAGAACTCCAGGTAGCGTAACCGGAAATCACGGGCACTCAGGGAGGGCAAGCCAGGATGGCCACTTTCAAGCGCTGTCAGTGTGGTTTGATGTAGGATTCCGGCCTCAGGCCCAACTGAGCCAGCATAGTTGGCCGAATGTTTTCTTAAAAAATTATGGAGAACACAGCACGCCAGTATAATATGGTTCAGTTTATACTCCGCCATATGGATGGGTGTCAGAAATAGTCGGAACCGGCTGGCCAGGATTCCAAATGTGTTCTCCACCACTCTTCGGGCTCTGGCCAGCCGGTAATTAAAAACCCTCTGTTCCGGGGTGAGGGTCCTCATCGGGAATGGCCGCATCAGGTGGTCCCCCAGCGCAAACGCTTCATCAGCAACGAACACGAATGGGAGTCCTTCCACATTGTCCTCTGGAGCTGGCAAGTCCAAGCTGCCATTCTGGAGACGCCTGTAGAACTCCGTCTGGGCGATTACTCCACCATCGGACATCCGGCTATTCTTCCCCACGTCCACATACAGGAAGTCGTAATTAGCCGACACCACCGCCAACATCACTATACTATTAAACCCCTTGTAATTATAATAGTACGACCCCGAGTTGGGTGGTGGGACGATGTGGACGTGTTTCCCATCAATTGCCCCTCCGCAGTTAGGAAAGTCCCACCGCTGGGCAAAGTGGGAGGCCACAGTCTGCCATTCCTGTGGCGTGGAAGGAAACTGTTGAGGAAAAAACAATAAACATTACTATTTTTTCACAAAAACATGGCAAGCAGATTAGACACAAACATTATGGGGCAACCTCCAGATAGCATTTACTACGGGGAATTTAACAAGGCCAAATTATAAGGTACACCTATCATATTCCCCCTCCCCCCTCTCATGGGCCATTTCTAACATTATAGGGGGTGTGTGGAAATCTTGGACAGGTAACCCTCTTCACTTCATTGAGAGATGAATGCCTAAATAATGGGTATTACTTGGAACAGCCCCTCCTTAGTTACACTATTGGCAGCCCACTGGACAGGTAAGAAGTGTCATAATACAAAGATATAAATACACACTGTACACATTTGAGGACATTTGGACATTCTGCTATTACCTATCAAGATAATAATAGGATACAAAAACTTTAAACAGTACCATTTGAAAGTATACAGGCAGGCCCTTGCACTACATGCTTTGGGGAATTCATCCATAAATCTGACCAGTAAAGAGATGGGTATAGTGTGTATGGGTTTGGCAAAGTCAGCAGATAGATGATTGAGGATACATAGAGAATTGGGATCAGCTGACTTAGCAGTTGGGGGAGGGAGGGTTACTAAAAATTATTTGGGGACACCACAAAAAAAAGCCTCTGGCACTCTGCCTGAATTTAAATAAAAAAGAACATTACCAAGCATTTTAGGGGGTGTTTGGGGTAAAGCACTACTATGGAGCTGATAAAATACATTGTTAAGTGACTACATGAGGTGAATATAGGGCACGAGACACCATGCTGGGGAGGTTATTGAAGGGCAAATATGTATGAAGGACCTAAAATAATAATTACATAAAAATCCAGCATGCATGAGGACAAAGGGGACATTCACAGCATATTACAATCATGGTAATTAGGGAATGAGGAAAGAAATACAATATATTAGCAAACATTCAATACAATAAAATGTGATATTAAAGGATAAAAATCTTACCTTCATATACTCCTTCTGCAGGACCTGGATGATGGCAGAACAGGTCTCCGGGATAATGATCCCCAGAGCCTGGGGGGAGATGCCTGTCGAGAACTTGAGGTCCTGCAGGCTTCTCCCTGTGGCCAAATACCGCAAGGTAGCGACCAACCTCTGCTCCAGAGTGATGGCTTGCCTCATGCAGGTATCCTGCCTGCTGATATAGGGGGTCAGCAAAGCCAACAAACGGTGAAACACGGGGTCCGTCATCCTGAGAAAGTTCCTGAAATCATCAGGATCATTCTCACGGATCTCACGGAGCAAAGGCATATGACAGAACTGGTCACGCTGAAGCAACCAATTCTTGGTCCATGAACTCCTCCCCACCCTGTTCATGGACTGGACTTGTGTCAAGGTCAGGACCCCAACACCAAGCCCCCGCACAGCACGAACTCTACGAGGAGTACGCATACGAAACATGGCTAGAAAACGGTCGGCTGCTCAGAACGAAGTAACAGAACGCACTGAAGAACAGCAAGGCCTGTGAAGAGCGACCTGAAAACCAGTAACGAACGAACAAGAATACAATGACTACCTAAAGTCACGCGGAACTTGCTTGCACGCACTGAAGAGGAGATACAAACCCACAAGCACAAACTGAACGGCAGAAAACGATCTGAAAGCCACGAGTCTGAAAAAGCGCGAATCGTCTCTCACCAAACTTTTACTAACACGAGATTAGCAAAAGGAGCCCAAAGGGTGCCGCGCTTGGTTCTGAACCGCCTTTTCTAGTCTCGTTGTACGTGGTGTACGTGACCGCGTGGTTGGCGATCGGAAATTCCGACAACTTTTGCGACCGTGTGTAGGCAAAACAAGTTTGAGCCAACATCCGTCGGAAAAAATCATAGGATTTTGTTGTCGGAATGTCCGAACAAAGTCTGACAGTGTGTACGCCCTATTAGAAGCTACAGATAGTAAATTTGCATGGCCTTTGTACCACCAAGCTTGTACACCATGAGTAAACATCCAGGTTGGGGGGAGATTAGGAGAGCCATTGTGAATACCACCTGACCAATCCGAGGGGTGACATTTTTTATAGACCAATCTCGAACAATCAGCTTATAGATGTCTCTCCCATATACGAGTAGAGCTGTCAAAACATGCATCTTCATCTTTTGGAACTGTAGAGTTTAATGATCATACTTTCCAACTTTTCATTTAGATTCTGACAAATCAAGTTAATAGCTTGTCAAATTTGAATCCTGAGCTAAAACTCTGGTGTTTCTAAATTCTTTTTGACTTCCCTTTCCCCACTTTGCCATGCCATGTCCTGAAAGCCCTATTATTCGGGCACAGCGGTGTGTGGCAGACATCTATTACCTCCGCTGACTCTGGAAAAATGCTCAAATATTTCCCCCTGTAAAGTATTGCAGATTAAAAAAATTAATAGGGGCTGTTCTATTGTGCCAGCAATGCCTTTATCATGGAGTTCATTTCAATGTGCGCGATGAATCACTGAAAAGTAACTGTACCCACGAATAATGCTACGTGCCATCAGACAGTGCCTATCCCTGCTGAGTGTAAACGACAAGTAATCACTCTAAATTGGGTTTTATAGAATGCATCACTAAGCCAATTATGCTTTGCATGCACGACGGTCCCTGCTAAAAACAGACTTAGGTCATCTAAAGAAGTTCGAGTTAATTATTGTGTTGAAATATATTTTTTTTCTGCTCATTAATTTTGCTTGGAATTCAGAGAGCCTTATAACGCACAAAAAATAGCCTAGTTGGCTTTGCATAGATTGCAAAACAATTGAGCAGCTGCATAAAAATGTAAGAGATGTGCTGTAATTTAGTTGTTGTCTATAACAACCAAGTTGCAAGTTAAAAGTAGTGCAGTGGAGTGCCCATTTACTCAGTTACTCAAATACAGCCATATGACCCTTTAACTCCCTTTCCACAACTCCCTAGGTTCATGGACAAGCCCAGGGAAGGTAGGTTTCTTTGCTTCCCTCCCTCAGTAGATTAGAGAGGCCACATCTGATGAGGAAGAGGTAGCTGGACAAGTGATCCGCAGCCAGATGAAATGCACTCCACTGTCAGGGCGTACCTTCTCTGGAAGCCACAGCTACTGTGGGGAGTCTCTTCATATTTGCTCCCAGAGTTCTCTCTCCAGTTCCAATTCCCCCTTTCTCCCCAGGCTGTAATGTCATTGACCATAAGCTTCCGTCCAGACTGTCCGGACGTCAATGCTGAATGATATCAGGCAAGATATCCTGATTGAGTCGACTGTGGGCTCCTGCTGACTCCTTATATAGAAGCCTTGCTGGAGATCCCCCATTGACTTAATATCTAAGTTTATTATTATTCTTTAGCAGTGGCGGCTGGTGCTCAATATTTGGGGGGGGCAAACAAACCTGCCCCCCTCACTTGCACATAACTCCTAAATCCATGCGTCCGGCACCCTACATGTAGATTAGGGGCTGGGCGCATGGATTAGTGGGGCGGCACCCCTAACAGAGCGGCCGTCACTGATCTTTAGATACATATACAATTTCCTGTTTCTCTAGACATATTTGGTTAACCCTGTCACCATAGCGGTCACAGTTTAAAAGCTGTGGCGTGTTATCCCTCTGGGTCTGTCCTAAGCCCCTTGTGGGTGGATTAACTTGAGCTCCAACTCCCTCCATGTTTTGGACTCTTGGTAGCAAAGCTTTCTCCATGTTTTTAATTGATGCGGCGGTCTAGGATATATGCTTATATCCACAGGATTTGTTCTGTATTATAACCACTTACCCCGGAAGAATAAAAAGAAGTTAAACTTTCGAAACGCGTTGGGTCTAGCTCTGTCTCTATGATCTGTATTGACAGAGAACTCTTATCTTCGTGTACCCATCAACTATATCTACTGTACTGTAACCGCATTGGTATTATTTTATATAAGCACCTGAACTGTTTTTATCATGTACCAATAACGTTTTTTGATATTTATTTTTAACCTATGTTGGAGTTCATGCCCTAAAAAAATCTTATATGAGGGCCCTGTCTATAGAGTCTATTCTAATAGGGATGTGGGCATTTTATCCTATTCCCTTAATATACCATATGAGCACAATCAAAGTTTCTTCCTTCTGTTAACTACTAATCTCTCCATCCTCAATGTACAGATGAGCAACAGCAGACATACCTGAGGAAGTTCATTATTGGCAGAACCAGCAGGTGCCTGGACTCAACTTTGAGTATGAGCGTTTTCATGTGATTTTTGAGTGTTTTTGTTTAAGACAAAGGAAAGTAGTTAAAGCGGACCTTTAGTCATTTTTCATCTTTCCATCTATTAAATCTTCTGCCCTTGTTATTTTAACTTTGGATAGTAAAACATTTCTTTTTGCCAGTAAATACCTTATACAGCCCACTTCCTGTTTCTTGTCTGGTCATTAGCCTAGGCTTATGACATCATGCACAGCTCTCTCTATCACTCTAGTGAGAGTTTGCAAGGAAGGGAGGGGAAATGAGTCATAAGAGGGTCAATGAGAGCTGCAGGGCTGCAGTGCTGGAGGTGTGCCTCTCTGTGTCTGTGTAAATCCAGGAAGTGAACAGGCAGCAGCTTCAACTGCCAACAGTTAAAATGGATGCACCCAGACTTAGTGGAGGGAGATTTCTGCAGCATATTTGGCAAGTACAGAATCACAGTAAATACAAAAATATGCAAAGTGGTTGGAGGAAAGCTTCAGAATGGCAAAGATTTTTTTTTATTACAAATTATGTGAGCAGACTGCAGTTCCTCTTTAACTGAAGGAGAAGATGGTTGTTAGATGAGAAAGCTTATGCAAGCTTATGAGTTTTTTCAGGCAGTCCCACTCAAGTCTATTGGGACCAAAACCATGCAATCATACCCCAAGAAAGCTCCTGTACTTTTTCTGAGAACTGGGTGACAGCACATTACCTAGTTGTGAATGCACACAATGGAATAACATGGAAATTTGGTGTGAAGAGTTGAAGTGCTTCTGGGCAAGCGCCTCAGATTGCTCAGGTTAAAATGAAGGACAACAAGACAAAAAAACGAGAGAGAAAACGAATGTAGCCACTACATCTAAGGCCTGGTTAGCTACAATACATTACATTGTCTTTGGATTTAGATAACTGATTTTCTTTTGGTTTTTACTTTTTGCCCTGTACCATGGTTATGTCCTCCAGCTAGCTAGCTCTGGCCCTAGGAGCTTCTACGCTTGCCTACACCAAGTTTACAAAGAATGCCCATTGACTTCCCTATATACCTCTTATAGATCTTGCAACATTCTTTACAGAAACAACCATAATGACCAACCAATTGAGATCATCTATGTTTTATTTTAATTATGAATTATGACTTTCCTCAGTGAACTTAATTTGTCTGACCATAACACTGGAGGAATGTGCAGGGAGTTCAGCTCCTGTTATCTCTTTAGATAAGATTTACTATTGGAAAACCATATGTTGCTCATTCTCATAGAACTAGAATATGGAAGTAAATTATGTTCTGGTCAGCATGCAGTTTATCTTTATTCTCTATAATCCCATTACTATTTTCCAACCCATTAATTATTCTGGTCTGCTTTCACGCTTCCGTGATAAAATAAACACATGGAATAACTTAAAAATGTCCCTGGCAGGCAGAGCCAATTTAATTAAGATGATTCTAATGCCCCAATTATTATATTTCTTGCACAATACACCGGTGGTAATCCCCCTAAAAATCTTTAGAATAGTAAATACCCTTTTTCGTAAATTGCTATGGAACAATAAACATCCCAGAATTAGACTAGAACAGTTGCAGCAGTCTAAGGACAACGGGGGGTTGGCGGTTCCCAACCCCTGGTTGTACTACATAGCGTCCCAGTTGCAGCAGTTGGTTGGCTCCATGGCTCCAGAACCACAGGGCTCAGCAGCGAGGTTGATGCTGATTGCCTCTGGAGCAGAAACTATCCCTATGGGTCTTGAGGCCCAGCTATTTGCGAAATCCAACAAAAAGGTCCCAACCCTGTCGCTGGTACAGAAAATATGGAATAAAGTTAGACAAATCCAGGGGGTGCAGGGGTTCACGGATTTCAGTCCAATATGGGACAATCGTTCCTATAGTGAACTGGGAAAACTAAACCAAAAGTCTAGATGGTGCAAGTACGGGGTAAAACTACTTTCTCAAATATTCGGGAACGGTAAACTGCTCCCTTTCACAGAACTACAAGCCAATTCCAACTTACCGAATAATATGCTTTACTCATACCTTCAGTTGCGACACGCGGTGGCTGCGCAGGGGAATGCCGTTGAGTGGATATTGTCACCCACTCCGGTATTCCATGTGTTACAGTCTAGTAAGGAAACCAAAGGAATCATATCCCAATGCTACCAGATGCTGCTGGTAAGACACTTACGGGCTTACCCATGCAAGGCGGCTCCTGCCTGGGAGAGGGACCTTGGCCAAATCACAGATGAGCAGTGGGAGGAGGCTCTTCAAGCCATATCCAATTGCTCCCTTAACGTAGCACAAAAGGTCTCCCAATTGTTCATAGTTTTGAGGGTACATTACACCCCTAAAAAGCTACACAAGATGGGCAGGGCGACAAGCCCTCTATGCTCCCGCTGTCAGCAGCACGATGGAGACCTCATTCACCTACTATGGCGCTGCCCGAAGCTCCACCGTTACTGGAATGGGGTGCTAGACACGCTCAACGGAGTATTTCAGACAAAGGTTCCCACTGACCCTAAGTGTTGCTTGCTGGGAGTCCTGGAGGAGGAGATCCCGGAGGAGATGGATAGGGTCGCTTTCTCCAGGGCTCTATTTCAGGCCAGGAAACTTATCCTAATGGGGTGGAAATCCACAATGCCACCCACCAGGGGCTCCTGGGTGGAACACATGGGACAGACCCTTATCAGGGAAAAGCTAATATACCAACACAGGGGATGCCCAAATAGGTTTGAACGCATTTGGTCAAAATGGCTGGACACACCGGGACTGAGTCCAAGAGAGTTGGTGATGTCTAGACTCCTGCAATCACTTTAAACCAGATGAAGGGGAGCAAAATGGACTGCATAGCATAAAATAACACGGGCGGTGATAGCCAAAACAGGGAAAGCTGTGTTGTGGATGTTTGGATAATTGTAACAGATTGACAAATCAGGTGGTATAATTACTGTATACATGACCGTGAACCTATTTGATATTACTGATGTAACTGCAAATGCAACATGAAGAGTGATTATTGCTGGACTATATGTGAAAGTTCAATAAAACCTTTTTTGATTTAAAAAAAAAAAAAAAATTATTCTGGTCTATTCCCAATGACACTTCACAGAGTCTGAAATGAAAATATCACAGGTCTAATTAAAATGCAGGATATTGCAAAAGGAACTCTGGGCACAACAAATTTAATTTAACCACTTGAGCCCCGGACCATTATGCTGCCTAATGCCGCGTACACACGAGCGGACATTACGGCGGACTTTGCCCGGCGGACTGGATTTCGTCGGACAATTCGATGTGTGTGGGCTCCAGCGGACTTTGTTTTCTCAAAAGTTCGACGGAATTAGATTTGAAACTTGTTTTAAATTTATCCGTTGAAATCGAGTCCGGTCGAAAAGTCCGCCGTCTGTATGCTAGTTCGACGGACAAAAAGCCACGCTAGGGCAGCTATTGGCTACTGGCTATGAACTTCCTTGTTTTAGTCCGGTCGTACGTCATCACGTACGAATTCGACGGACTTTGGTGGATTGTGTGTAGGCAAGTCCGTTCATTCACAAAGTCCGTCGGAAAGTACGTCGAAAAGTCCGCCGGGCAAAGTCCGCCGTAATGTCCGCTCGTGTGTACGCGGCATAAGGACCAGAGGTCTTTTTCCAATTTGGCACTGCGTCGCTTTAACTGCTAATTGCGCGGTCATGCAATGCTGTACCCAAATGAAATTTGCGTCCTTTTCTTCCCACAAATAGAGCTTTCTTTTGATGGTATTTGATCACCTCTGCGGTTTTTATTTTTTGCGCTATAAATGGAAAAAGACCAAACATTTTGAAAAAAAATGATATTTTCTACTTTTTGTTATAAAAAAAATCCAATAAACTAAATTTTAGTCATACATTTAGGCCAAAATGTATTCGGCCACATGTCTTTGGTAAAAAAAATGTCAATAAGCGTATATTTATTGGTTTGCGCAAAAGTTATAGCGTCTACAAACTAGGGTACATTTTCTGTAATTTACACAGCTTTTAGTTTATGACTGCCTATGTCATTTCTTGAGGTGCTAAAATGGCAGGGCAGTACAAAACCCCCCCAAATGACCCCATTTTGGAAAGTAGACACCCCAAGGAAATTGCTGAGAGGCATGTTGAACCCATTGAATATTTATTTTTTTTGTCCCAAGTGATTGAAAAATGACAAAAAAAAAAAAAATATTTACAAAAAGTTGTCACTAAATGATATATTGCTCACACAGGCCATGGGCCTATGTGGAATTGCACCCCAAAATACATTCAGCTGCTTCTCCTGAGTATGGGGATACCACATGTGTGGGACTTTTTGGGAGCCTAGCCGCGTACGGGGCCCCGAAAACCAATCACCGCCTTCAGGATTTCTAAGAGTGTAAATTTTTGATTTCACTCTTCACTGACTATCACAGTTTCGGAGGCCATGGAATGCCCAGGTGGCACAAAACCCCCCAAAATGACCCCATTTTGGAAAGTAGACACCCCAAGCTATTTGCTGAGAGGCATATTGAGTCCATGGAATATTTTATATTTTGACACAAGTTGCGGGAATGTGACACTTTTTTTTTTTTTTTTTTTTTTCCATAAAGTTGTCACTAAATGATATATTGCTCACACAGGCCATGGGCATATGTGGAATTGCACCCCAAAATACATTTAGCTGCTTCTCCTGAGTATGGGGATACCACATGTGTGGGACTTTTTGGGAGCCTAGCCGCGTACGGGACCCCGAAAACCAATCACTGCCTTCAGGATTTCTAAGGGTGAAAATTTTTGATTTCACTCTTTACTGCCTATCACAGGTTCGGAGGCCATGGAATGCCCAGGTGGCACAAACCCCCCCCCAAATGACCCCATTTTGGAAAGTAGACACCCCAAGCTATTTGCTGAGAGGCATGGTGAGTATTTTGCAGCTCTCATTTGTTTTTGAAAATGAAGAAAGACAAGAAAAAACATTTTTTTTTTCTTTTTTCAATTTTCAAAACTTTGTGACAAAAAGTGAGGTCTGCAAAATACTCACTATACCTCTCAGCAAATAGCTTGGGGTGTCTACTTTCCAAAATGGGGTCATTTGGGGGGGGTTTGTGCCACCTGGGCATTCCATGGCCTCCGAAACTGTGATAGGCAGTGAAGAGTGAAATCAAAAATTCACGCCCTTAGAAAGCCTGAAGGCGGTGCTTGGTTTTCGGGGTCCCGTACGCGGCTAGGCTCCCAAAAAGTCTCACACATGTGGTATCCCCGTACTCAGGAGAAGCAGCAGAATGTATTTTGGGGTGTCATTTCACATATTTCCATGGCATGTTTGAGCAATATATCATTTAGTGACAACTTTGTGCAAAAAAAAAATAAAAAAATTTGTCTCTTTCCCGCAACTTGTGTCGCAATATAAAATATTCCATGGACTCGACATGACTCTCAGCAAATAGCTTGGGGTGTCTACTTTCCAAAATGGGGTCATTTGGGGGGGTTTTGAACTGTCCTGGCATTTTATGCACAACATTTAGAAGCTTATGTCACACATCACCCACTCTTCTAACCACTTGAAGACAAAGCCCTTTCTGACACTTATTGTTTACATGAAAAAGTTATTTTTTTTTGCAAAAAAATTACTTTGAACCCCCAAACATTATATATTTTTTTAAAGCAAATGCCCTACAGATTAAAATGGTGGGTGTTTCATTTTTTTTTTTCACACAGTAATTGCGCAGCGATTTTTCAAACGCATTTTTTGGGGAAAAAACACACTTTTTTAAATTTTATTGCACTAAAACACACTATATTGCCCAAATGTTTGATGAAATAAAAAAGATGATCTTAGGCGGAGTACATGGATACCAAACATGACATGCTTTAAAATTGCGCACAAACGTGCAGTGGCAACAAAATAAATACATGTTTAAAAGCCTTTAAAAGCCTGTACAGGTTACCACTTTAGATTTACAGAGGAGGTCTACTGGAAAAATTACTGCACTCGATCTGGCCTTCGCGGTGATACCTCACATGCATGGTGCAATTGCTGTTTACGTTTGACGACAGACCGCCGCTTGCGTTCGCCTTAGCGCGAGAGCAGGGGGCGACAGGGGTGCTTTTTTTTTTTTTTTTTTTTCTTTATTATATTTTTGCTTTTTTAATCTTACTTTTAAACTGTTCCTTTCATTTTTTTTTTTTTTAATCATTTTTATTGTTATCTCGGGGAATGTAAATATCCCCTATGATAGCAATAGGTAGTGACAGGTACTCTTTTTTGAAAAAATTGGGGTCTATTAGACCCTAGATCTCTCCTCTGCCCTCAAAGCATCTGACCACACCAAGATCGGTGTGATAAAATGCTTCCCCAATTTCCCAATGGCGCTATTTACATCCGGCGAAATCTAAGTCATGAAATGCTCGTAGCTTCCGGTTTCTTAGGCCATAGAGATGTTTGGAGCCACTCTGGTCTCTGATCAGCTCTATGGTCAGCTGGCTGAATCACCGGCTGCATTCTCAGGTTCCCTGTTGAGACAGGAGAGCCAGAGAAAAACACGAAAGATGGTGGGGGGGGCATTCCCTCCCACGGCTTGTAAAAGCAGTCTAGAGGCTAATTAGCCGCTAGGATTGCTTTTACATGAAAGCCGACCGCTGGCTGAAAAGAATGATACCAAGATGATACCTAAACCTGCAGGCATCATTCTGGTATAACCGTGAACTGGCAAGCACCAGCCCCAGGCAGCGTCAGGTTAGCGCCAGTACCGCTAACACCCACGCACGCACCGTACACCTCCCTTAGTGGTATAGTATCTGATCGGATCAATATCTGATCCGATCAGATCTATACTAGCGTCACCAGCAGTTTAGGGTTCCCAAAAACTGCTGGGGACGCTAGTATAGATCTGATCGGATCAGATATTGATCCGTTCAGATACTATACCACTAAGGGAGGTGTACGGTGCGTGCGTGGGTGTTAGCGGTACTGGCGCTAACCTGACACTGCCTGGGGCTGGTGCTTGCCAGTTCACCAAAATGCTACCAAAAAAACTGTTAGCGATCGCAGGGATCAGGCCTGACTCTGTGAACGCTGCAGTTATGCGTTTAGTGTTCTGTAAGTGACAGTGATCGATCGATACTGCACTTGGGTGGTCTGGGCTGGGCTGGGCGGAGGGGCAAAACACAGGTGCTAGCAGGTATCTGGGCTGATCCCGCTAACACTGCGTTTTTGGGAACCCTAAACTGCTGGGGACGCTAGTATAGATCTGATCGGATCAGATATTGATCCGATCAGATACTATACCACTAAGGGAGGCGCATGCTGCGTGCGTGGGTGTTAGCGGTACTGGCGCTAATCTGACGCTGCCTGGGGCGACGCATATCACCGCCGGGCGATTAGGGGGCTAAACCTTTATTCGGTAATAAACGGCGGGTGCCCTGACACTATAAAAAATAAACAAACTAACCAGCGTCAACCGTAATGGTTATACGGTGATCAGTGGTGAAAGGGTTAACTAGGGGGCAATCAAGGGGTTAAAACATTTATTAGGTAGTATATGGGGGTCCCTGACGCTATAAAACGCTGACGGCGAACCTAAATATTTACCTCACTAACTAGCGTCACCAGCGACACTAATACAGCGATCAGAAAAATGATCGCTTAGTGACACTGGTGACAGGGGGTGATCAAGGGGTTAAAACTTTATTAGGGGGGGTTAGGGGGGTACCCTAGACCTACAGGGGGGTAACAGTAACTGTGCTAACACTGTAACTGTCACAAACTGACACCTAGCAGTAATCAGAAAAAAAAAAAAAAAAACTGCTGGTGTCAGTTTGTGACAGGGGGGGGTGATCGGGGGGGGATCGGGGGGCGATCGGGGGGGGGATCGGGGTGTAATGTGTGCCTGGCATGTTCTACTGTGTGTGTGTGTGTTGGTGCAGTCACTTACATGTCGTCTCTCCTCGGGCCGGAACGGAAACTACCGACCCGAGGGGAGATGACATCATTTCCTTTGCTGCTGTTTAGCATACAGCAGCAAAGGAGTGTTCCCATTGGCCGGCGGCGATCGCGAGGGGGGGGCCACGAACGGATGGCCTCCCCCTCGTCTCCGATCGCCGGGGGACAAAACGGGACCGCCTCGGGCGGCGGGGGGGGGGGTCCGATCGGACCCCCCACCCGCGGAAGGCAAATCACGTACCATGTACGTGATTTTGCCTGTCCGTGCCGCTTTGCCGACGTACATCAGCGTAAGGCGGTCGTCAAGTGGTTAATGTGTTCGTTAATGGCCACAACGGCTAAAAATCCACTTAGTATGTGCCAAACACCTTTGTAAACCCAGTAAGCACCTTTCACTGCCATCAATGTATGGCATGTTGTCAGGGATCTCGTGCAGCAGGTGTTCATTCCCGTCACAAGCATAGAAGCCAAAGACGAGCAAGGATTTTATTGCGCATGCAGTGCGGGCACGTGTGTGTACACGTAGGCGTGCGCACGCATCCACAGATTCTGGCACCCAGCAGTCTATTTAAACTGAGAGTCTGCCTGGCTTCAGTGCTGGATGTGTCTTCAGCTTTGGTTCCTGTGTTCCTGATCCTCATCCATGTCTGCTAACCGTGGTCCTGACCCGGCTACATCCAACACCTCTTATGGATCACCCCTGCCTGTTATATCTGCTTCTCACTTATGCTACCAACCTCAGCTTTGATTTATGACTATGTCTCCGCTTCCTGATTTGGTAGCCCACTACCAGCACATTACTGACTTCTGCCTGTTCCTGACCATGACCCTGATCCTGCACCTGATTGCCTGGCTCCAGCTGAAAAAGGCTTGTGACCAGACTCCACACCACCACTGGAAGGACTCCTGTGTCTCCAAGCTACAGCTCACTAGTACAGCTTCCAGGCACATGTGCCCTTCCACTGCCCCAGCAGTCCCTGTCTCCACTACCAGGGGTGCTTGGATGGGAATTGTGCACCCTTATCATCTTAGGCTCCACAGTCAGGTATGTGACATATATGTCCGCATCACCAGGGGGATTTACACACACTCCAGGCTGTTACAGCAACCTGGAATGTGTGTAAATCTGACAATCTGACTGTAAAACTGCTTGATCGCCACCACCCACCACTGGTACATTCACCTTCCCTTTCCCCCCACATGGCTGCGCCCGCACTGCAATGGTTAGTTTCTCGTTCAGTCTAGGGAAGAGGAGATGCACATTTTCTTAGCCAATCCTCCACTCCCCTGGCAGATGGTGTTCCCCTGCATTCCAGCAGTGGACTGTCCCTCGGCATCATCACGTCCAACGAAGGGCTACATACCCTGCCTTGATCTTGATGACATCATTAGACCACTGGAGCGTAGGGGAGAAGATGCCGCAGGGACCAGTCTAGAAGCATGGAGGAGCAGGGGATCAAGTGAGTAAATCTTCCTTAACAAGTCCCTAAGACCTAAGCAAGCAATTAACCCTTGCAATTTGAGCACATGATCATTTTCAAGTTTCCCTAATACTCTGGTCATGATGCTGCCAAAAAATTGTAGTTGACTACACAGGGGAATAGAATTATACGATGTTACTAAAAGTAAGAGAGATTTGGCATCCCACTATGTACTAACCCAAGGGTAGAAGGTCATTGTATGTTCAGTAGGAATTCAAGTTATGTGATTGGAACATTTACCTTAAAACATCTTTAGATTTTTCTTCACATCTGCAGCATATTCCTGACCATATGTTTTGTACAGATTTAACAGAAGTTTGTGGTTGGCCCCAATGTCAAAATTTGCAGTCCGTGGTGAGAAATCAACTACTGCTCTAATGATCCACACTTGCTCTGCGCTGCTGGGATCATTGGTTTAGTTACCGTAGACATCATTAGGCAGGGAGTTTTCATGTTTTCTTCTTATTTGTATGAGCGTCCTCTAGGTCCTTCAGTTTCCAAAAATATAGAAGCAAGGTTAATTGGCTTCTTATCTAATTAGGCCTAATGAGAGTATATTTGTACTCAGAGTTGTGACAGCAACATAAGTCTGCAAGCTTCTCTTGGCCAATTTAAAGACCAGTTTGATGCTTCTCTGGAGAGTATAGAAAACTTTACAAACTTAATAAAAAAATTAAATTCTTGATGTGTCACAAGAAGAAAAATTTAATATACTGGCATCTTACTCGTCCTTAGATGTACTGGCTGCATCCAATTAATCCTGCCCGAAATGCAGTGACGCTTCCTGTAAGATGAGTTAAAGGCAAAATCAATGTTATCTTTCTTTTGTAAACTAGTCATCCCACCACCACTTTACAGTGAAGGAGTTTACTTTGAAGCTACATTCACATTTCCCAATAGCAGCAGCTAGGCTGCTGCCAAGAACCAGTAGATTCTTGCTGGCGTTTCTAAACACTGCATGCACGCACTGCGTGTGAACAGATATAAGCAGCAGGTGGTGCCGATTCTGTTAGTTTGTAACTGCCCATCCTTATATGCAAATAGAGCCCCTCTGACCAAGCCTGAACGCAGACAGTTCACATCCATTTCTGCATAGTTTCTGGCCAAACAGAAACTGGTTTCAGCTACTTGGCCAGCTTGTATGCAGCTATAACATAGAGCACATATGTTAAAGACAAGGCCCGCCAGGCATTGTCATGTGACCCTCACGCCCAGTTTTGCAGCCAGAACGTGGCGGAACTCCATTCCGTCACCTCCAGCTTTCACACTCCGCTCCCGCTCCCCGCTGTCACTGAAAACACAGAAGCCTTCTGGGTATAAAAGGTACAGCTTTGCCCTCAGAAGCTCCCAAATCTAACAGATGTCTGCACACACTCACGGCGAATACAGATTTCCAGAATCTGAGAGAGAGAATGATCTCCCTGCAAAGTGAGGCAGAGCTGCCTACACAGGGGGGTTACTAGAGCCGAATACACTGGTAGTAGAGCTGCCTACATAGGGAGGTACTGTACTAGAGCTCAGGCCAGGTAGGAGAGAGTAAAGATGTGTGGAAGCTTTGGGGGGTTGGGGTTGCACACCGGGCATAGCGCTTCCCTAAACTCTGCACTTTGTAAGTAGCATACTCCTGAACTCTGTACTAACACACTCCTAAAGTCTGCTTTCTGTATGTAGCACACTTCTGAACTCTGCCGTCTGTACATAGCACACTCCTGAACTCTGCAGTCTGTACATAGCACACTCCTGAACTCTGCAGTCTGTATGTAGCACACTCCTGGACTCTGCATTCTGTACGTAGCATACTCCTGATATCTGCAGTCTGTACGTAGCACACTCCTGAACCCTTCAGTCTGTACGCAGCACCCTCCTGAGCCCTGCAATCTCTATGTAGTGGATTCCTGAACCCTTCAGTCTGTACGTAGCGCACTCCTGAACCCTGCACTCTGTAGGTAGCACGCACCTGAACTCTGTACGTAGAACACTCCTGAACTCGGCAGTTTGTACATAGCATACTCCTGAACTCTGCAGTCTGTACATAGCACACTCCTGAACACTTCAGTCTGTACGTAGCACACTCCTGAACCCTTCAGTCTGTAGCCCTGCACTCTGTACATAGCACGCTCCTGAACTCTTTACATAGAACACTCCTAAACCCTGCACTTTGTACGTAGCACACTCCTGAAACTTCCAATCTGTATGTAGCACACTCCTGAACTCTGCAGTCAGATGTGTGGAAGCCTTGGGGGGTTGGGGTTGCACACAGTGCATAACACACCTCAAAACTCTGCACTCTGTACATAGCGTACTCCTAAACTCTGTACGTGGCACATTCCTGAACTCTGCACTCTGTACGTAGCTCACTCCTGACCTCTGCAGTCTGTACGTAACACACTCCTGTATCCTGCAGTCTGTACATAACACATGCCTGAACCCTTTAGTCTGTACGTAGCACCCTCCTGAACCCTGTAGTCTGTATGTAGCGCACTCCTGAACACTTCAGTCTGTACGTAGCGTACTCCTGAACCCTACACTCTGTACGTAGCATACTCCTGAACTATGTACGTAGCAGACTCCTGAACTCCACAGTCAGAAGTGTGGAAGCCTTGGGGGGTTAGGGTTGCACACTGTGCATAGCGCACACCTAAACTCTGCACTCTGTACGTAGCATACTCCTGAACTCTGCACTCTATACGTAGCACACTCCTAGACTCTGCAGTCTGTATTATAGAAAATTAGAGAACGGAAATGGGACTTTAAATGAAACATGTCATTGTGGATATGGATAATGAATGTAAATAAATTAATTTTGATTTAATTTGATGTCATTAACTCCTAGGGGTAGTCCATGATTTTTAAAGCATGAACAAATGAAATAAATTAGAATGCAGATATAATCAAAAAGATTAGTATATTTATAATGATAATCAAAACATTAAATGCAAACAAATCAATGGACATAAATTGATGCAATTCTTACAAAGAAATACATGAATCATAAATTTACCAATCAAAATTACATAAATCACATGACATGAATACAGATTTGGGAAAATAGTATTAATTGAATTCATGATTAAAATAGGCTTTGATTATCATTATAAATATACTAAATATACTAATCTTTTTGATTATATCTGCATTCTGATTTATTTCATTTCTTTATGCTTTAAAAATCATGGACCACCTCTAGGATGTCCACGGGGATACCCGCGATCGTCTCACGGAGAGGAAGAACGGGGAAATGCTGATGTAAACAAGCATTTCCCCCGTTCTGCCTAGTGACAGGACACTGTTCACAGCTCCCTGTAATCGGGAGTGGTGATCAGTGTCATGTCACACATAGCCCCTCCCCCCACAGTTAGAATAACTCCCTAGGACACACTTAACTCCTACAGCGCCACTGAGTGGTTAACCCCTTCACTCCCAGTCACATTTACACAGTAATCAGTGCATTTTTAATCTCACTGATCGCTGTATAAATGTGAATGGTCCCAAAATAGCGCCAAAAGTGTCCGATGTGTCCGCCATAATGTCGCAGTCACGATAAAAATCGTTGATTGCCGCCATTACTAGTAAAAAAAAATATTAATAAAAATGCCATAAAACTATCCCCTATTTTGTAGACGCTATAACTTTTGCGCAAACCAATCAATAAATGCTTATTGCAATTTTTTTTACCAAAAATATGTAGGAGAATATGTATCGGCCTAAACTGAGGAAAAAAAATTTTTTTTATATACTTTTTGGGGTTATTTATTATAGCAAAAAGTAAAAAATAATGAGTTTTTTTCAAAATTGTCGCTCTTTTTTTGTTTATAGCTCAAAAAATAAAAACCGCAGAGATGATCAAATACCACCAAAAGAAAGCTCTATTTGTGGGGAAAAAAGGACATCAATTTTGTTTGGGAGCCAAGTCGTATGACCGCGCAATTGTCAGTTAAAGCGACACAGTGCCGAAAAAGTGCTCTGGTCTTTGGCCAGCCAAATGCTCCGGGACTGAAGTGGTTAAGTTTGCGACAGGTCACTTCTTTTAAAAAAAAATCTGCAGTCTGTACATAGCACACTCCTGAACTCTGCAGTCTGTATGTAACACACTCCTGAACTCTGCAGTCTGTACGTAACACACTCCTGAACCCTTCAGCCTGTACGTAGCACCCTCCTGAACCCTGTAGTCTGTACGTAGCGCACTCCTGAACACTTCAGTCTGTATGTAGCATACTCCTGAACCCTCTGTACATAGCATACTCCTGAAATCTGTACGTAGCAGACTCTGAACTCTGCAATCTGTACTGAGCACACTCCTGAACTATGCGGTCAGATGTGTGGAAGCCTTGGGGGATTGGGGTTGCACACTGTGCATAGCACACACCTAAACTCTGCACTCTGTATGTAGCATACTCCTGAACTCTGTATGTAGCACACACTTGAACTCTGCACTCTGTATGTAGCACGCTCCTGAAATCTGCGGTCTGCACGTAGTGCATTCCTGAATCCTTCAGTCTGCACCTATTGCACTCCTAAACCCTACACTCTGTATGTAGTACACTCCTGAACTCTGCAGTCTGTACGTAGCACACTCCTGAACTCTGCAGTCTGTATGTAGCACACTCCTGAACTCTGCACTCTGTATGTAGCACACTTCTGAACCCTTCAGTCTGTATGTAGCACACTCCTGAACCCTTCAGTCTGTACGTAGCACACTCCTGAACTCTGTATTCTGTATGTAGCATACTCCTGAACTCTGCAATCTGTACGTAGTATACTCCTGAACTTTGTAGTCTGTACGTAGCACACTACTGAACCCTGCAGTCTGTATGTAGCAGACTCGTGAACCCTGCAGCCTGTATGTAGTGAACTCCTGAACCCTTCAGTCTGTATGTAGCGCACTCCTGAACCCTGCACTTTGTACATAGCACACTCCTGAACCTTGTACTCTGTACATAGCGCATTCCTAAGCTCTGCACTCTGTATGTTACACGCTCCTGAACTCTGCTCTCTGTACGTAGTGCACCCCAGATACAACCGGCCCTGCTGATGCGGCCCGCAATAAAGTTGAACTCGACACACCTGACACAGAGTGTTGCTGCATGCAAAAGGAGCATTTAGTTGCCTTTGTACAGCAAACTAACCCCTGCTAGCCTAAATGTAGAGGAGAATAGGAGTGGATAATTAGACCTTCTTTTCCCCTAGACATTAACCCTTTCAGTGGGGCTGCGTGATAATTTTTTTTACATTTCCCGAAGTTAGACTTTAGGTGAACCTGTTGTATTACCCTACATGGGCAAAGCTCAGGTTCACCTTAATTAGTAAATAATATATGTAATTATTATAAGCTATTATAATACAAAACCACTGCTTACTTTATCTTTATATTAGTCAATGTCATGATTTGGTGCATGTGGGTACCAGAACAAAGACAGATATTTCTGCCAGCACATAATGTATTATAATTAAAGTTCCTAAATGGAAATATTCCATTTTAACTTCACCCATTGTTGGCTTCAATGTTTCCAATGGTTTCAAAAGTGTTTTATGTAATTTGTTAGGAATAGGATGTTAACAAAAGCTAAACCTTCAATGTGACTTTAGAGGCCAGCTCTATAGGTCAAGAACCCATTGAGGTTTTTTTTTCTGCTGTATGAATATAATATATTACTTCCTCTGCCCCCTCCAGCACATTCCTACACATACAGTATCTATATCTTTGTTTGAATAACCACATACATTTTTCTCCTTCACATCGTTTATATATCTGAAACCTTTCTCCTGATAAATGATTTTACAGCTTTTAACACTCAAAGCAGATATGAAAGATGAACATCAGTGCCGCTTTGTATTCATTATTATATATAGCATTTATATGCATTTTGAAAAGTCCTGTAAATACATTGAAATACATATAAATGTATGTACAGTACTGTGCAAAAGTTTAAGGCAGGTATGAATGTTAAGTAAGAATGCTTTCAAAAATATATATCTTAATTGTTTATTTTTATCAATTTAGAAAATGCAAATAGAAGAAAAATCTAAATCAAATTATTATTTGGTGTGACTACCCTTTGACATCAAACCAGCATCAGTTATTCTAGGTACACTTGCAGAAAGTTTTTGAAGGAACTTAGCAGGTAGGTTGTTCCAAACATCTTGGAAAACTAACAACAGATCTTCTGTGGATGTAGGCTGACTCAAATCCTTCTGTATCTTCATGTATCTTCATGTAATGCCAGACAGACTCAGTGCTATTGAGATCGGGGGTGGGGGGGGGGGGGGGGCAAACCATCTCTTCCAAGACTCTTTGTTCTTCTTTACACTGAAGGAAGTTCTGGTATACAAAGTTGCATATTCCTGGAGACTGGATATTTTGTTCCTGCAGTGTAAACAGAATCACATGGCATCAGATCTCCATATGTGCAAGATTTTGTGCCACATCATTAGGGGGCCAGCTCCCAAAAGATGGTGGCACAGAATGGGATCTGCAATAGAAGAGGACAACGTGGAATTTGCTGGGCTTGTAAGTATGTTTATACTCTATAAATAAGCACAAAGGGTAAGGGGCATCTGGGTAAAACACTTTAATGCGGGGACAGGGGTGCAAGGCCCTGATGTCCCCAGATACCCCTTACATATGTTGACCTTGCTTTACACTAAACATTGTTTGAGGAGCATCTTTGCTATATATATTAAATTATTTTTTAAAAGTCATTAAAGGAGAACTTTTGTAACATACTAGGCCAGACTCTTAAGTAACTGGCAGTAATGGGACAGAGCGGACTGGAACTTGGCCTGTCCCCATATTCAACTGCAACTGTTCACATCCACATCCACATAAAAGTCATGAAAGTTTTGTGAAGTATGAAACTTCCCCAGTTTAGTTCACATCAAAGCATTCATCTTCAAACACTCTTCCTACAAGTGACAGCTAAGAGTTTATGACCTCTGGCACTCCCATTCACAGTAAATTAGCATTTATTTCAGAAACCTCACACTGTCATTTTCCAGACATTGACACTAATGCTCTGAGGATTAATGGAGTATGAGAATTACTGCTACTATAGGGCTGGGATGGGATGTCAGGAGCTCCGCAGAACTTTTTGACTCCCTAAAGACAAACCTGTTCTTTACCTAGGCAGAGCAAAGCAACAGGTTTGCCATTCAAGGGTGTTGTGTTAAGCCAATTTTGCTTCCTGTCTCCTTCTAAGCATTATACAGGTACAGGTTCTCAACACCCGCATTGTTAAAAATATTTTTTTTTTCAAGGGGTCAGTCAACTAAAAAAACAATCATTATTCTATATTATAATATTTTATTATAATTTACTTTTATATTTTATTATATTTATTGTAATTAGTTTTTCATATATGTCAGTAAGCTGTATCACATATCAGTGGACAGGGGATTGTGGGATGGCCAAACCATACCAGACCACATACTTCCATGTTGAGGACATGTGGCCTGGTATGGCTCAGGAGGATGGTGGGGGTTAGCTCCCACCTTCCGCTCCTGGGCAGGCTGCATGGTTGGATTAAGGCTCTGGTATTGATTTTTAGGGTAACCTTGCACAATTCTTTTAGTATCCTTCCTAAAGACCATACTGGACCAGATGGTCTAGTATTTTTTATTATGTTATTATATTGATTATTATTAGGTAAATTATATCACATATCAATAGACAGGGGATTGGGGTTAGCAAAGCAGGTTAGTATAGGTTGTTGGAGGTCCAAATGGCTGCTAGACTTGAAGTACAGCCAAAGCTCCTTTGGCTGTACTTCTACTGTGGGTCATAGGAGTGCAGTTCTTTCTTCACTCCTGTGACCCATTTTGAGCATAAAGCGGGTTGAGGCCCACTGTCGGCTGATGTCACAGAGCCGGTCCAGGCTCGGAAAGATCGCGAACATATGATTAGGATCAAACTACATGCCTGGACCGCCACCTGGCTCAGCCTCCCAACGAGCAGCTGAGAGGCTGAGCCAGCTGCTCAAACCCCCTCCACAACCCAGCACTCCAGTGGGGGGGGGGTGGGCAGAACAGAGAGCCGGTGACTGACAGTCACCAGCTCTCTGCTCAGGGAGCTCTGAGAACCGAGCGATCGGTGGGGTTTGATCGTTTGGTTCTCAGTCGGGGCGAGGGGACAGATGCAGTATCGAATGCTGCATCCACCTAGGTAAGTATCATTTAAAAAAAAAACATTTTCATACTTCTTATTTAATTAGAGACAGGGAACCACTGAAGAGGTGAGCATCAATGGGTTGGTTCACTTTTTTGACTGTTGCCTTTTAAAGTCTACCCTAACAAATCATATATAATTTCTTTGGGATAGATAGGGTTTTACCAAGGTAGTAGATATGGCTACATATATTTTCATTTAATAGTTTTCAAGCAGGTAGAAATAAGAAAAAAATCCCACATTTGTCATGTTTTTCAGAGCAACTTTTATGTAATTTATGTAATTTACGCCAAAATATAATTTACACATTTTCAGATGTTATAGCTCAAGTCATTGTTTGCTTTTCAATTGAGAAGGGTTTTTTTTGCCCCCTTTCAGGATACACGCAGGACAAAAAATAATGCTTTCATGAATTATTAATGTATTATTAATTATTATGTAACATTTTGTAAGATAAGATTCCATTTTAAAGGTTTGAAATTGCTAAAATTCTGAATTACATTGTACTAAATATTAGGGATGACCCGAACACCCCCCCTGGTTCGGTTCGCAGCAGAACATACGAACAGGCAAAAAATTTGTTTGAACACACGAACACCGTTAAAGTCTATAGGACACGAACCTGAAAAATCAAAAGTGATAATTTTAAAGGCTTATATGCAAGTTATGCAAGTTATTGCCATAAAAAGTGTTTGGGGACCCGGGTCCTGCCCCAACAAAAAGTTTTAAAAATGGATGTTTTTTCAGGAGCAGTGATTTTAATAATGCTTAAAGTGAAACAATAAAAATGAAATATTCCTATAAATATCGTGCCTGGGGGTGTCCTTAGTATGCCTGTAAAGTAGCGCATTTTTTAGAACAATACCACAGCAAAATGACATTTCTAAAGGAAAAAATGTCATTTAAAACTACTCGCGTCTGTAATGCATTGTCAGGTCCCGGCAATAGAGATGAAAATCATTGAAAAAAACGGCATGGGTTCCCCCCGCCCCCCAGTCCATTACCAGGCCCTTTGGGTCTGGTATGGATATTAAGGGGAACCTCGCACCCATTTTTTTTTAAATGGCGTGGGGGTCCCCCAGGCACTATATACTCTGAACAGCAGTATATATACTATACGGCCTGCCCTATATACTCTGCAGAAAATTGTGCCTTAGGTGTTGGTGGTACCAGAACACTGTAAGCCATGATAGTTACTCTTGGTGAGCGCAGGAACGGGCCCTGCTGTGAAATACTATATCAAAAATTGTAATTACATGCCCCTGTTAAACAGGGGCAGAAAAATTGGGCCTTTGGTGGTGGTGGTGGTACCAGAACACTGTAAACCCTCACAGTTACTCTTGTTGGGCGCAGGAACGGGCCCTGCTGTGAAATATTATATCAAGAATTGTAATTACATGTCCCTGTTAAACAGGGGCAGAAAAATTGGGCCTTGGCTGGTGGTGGTGCCTCAACACTGTAACCCCCCACAGATACTCTTGTTGGGCGCAGGAATGGGCCCTGCTGTGAAATATTAGAAGAAGCCAAAAAAGCAGCCAAGCTCCCCTGACCCTGTCCTAATGCCATACTCGCACAGGTACTCATTGATGACCCTCTGCTGTGTGTGCAGCTGCTGCAGCATTGCCAGCGTTGAGTTCCATCTGGTGGGCATGTCACAAATGAGGCAGTTGGTGGGCAGGTTGCATTCCCTTTGAATGTCAGCCAGCCGAGTACTGGCATTGTATGACCGGCGGAAATTACCACAGACTTTTCTGGCCTGCCTCAGGAGATCCTGTAAGCCTGGGTACCTGCTCAAGAACCGATGCACCACCAAATTTAGGACATGTGCCAAACATGGAACATGGAACATGGGTCAAGTGTCCCTATCAGGGGCGGAGAGAAGGTTGGTGCCATTGTCGCATACAACCATTCCTGGCTGAAGCTGGCGTGGTGTAAACCACCTCTGAGCCTGCCCCTGCAGAGCTGACAGAATCTCTGCCCCAGTGTGGCTCCTGTCCCCTAAGTAGACCAACTCAAGCACCGCATGGCATCTTTTTGCCTGACTGCTTGCATAGCTCCTTGAACGCTTACGGAGCACCGTTGGTTCAGAGGACAAATCTGCAGAAGAGGCCATATATATATATTAATACATCGGCTGAAGTGTATTAGAAACAGTACACCATGGAATGCACTGTAGATATAGGCTACACTGGATGCAGAGTATATATATATATATATATATATATAGACTGTATATATATATATATATATTAATACACTGCCTGCACTGACTGAATATCAAATAAACACTGAATATATTGTCTACGATAAATGCAGAGTACATATATATATATTATAGACTGACTGTGTATATATATATATATATATATATCAAATACACTGCCACTTACTGAATAACCTGCCTACTTAATCTAAATCAAGCAGTCTCTCTGTCCACACCAAGAACACTACACACGGCCACCGTGTAAGCAGCCTTATATAGTGTGGGGTGTGGACTTAGTACACCTAAACCATGATTGGCCAAAGGCACCCTGCTGATTGGCCAAAGCATGCAGGTCAGGTGCATTCTTTGGCCAATCATCATCGAATCTGCCGCGATCGCCCCATAATGTTCGCTGTTCGGCTTATGTTCGACCCGAACATGAAGCTCATCCCTACTAAATATACAGTAAATGCAAATGTCAATCAGAGCACTGTGTGCATTTATATTACAATGTGCTGTGCTATAAATCCATATATAAAGTGATGAAACGAATAATAAAAGTGCAAACGTGCAATAAATTCTCAAAAATGTGTAACAGCCCCTTTTTGGCTTATGCAATCCATAAAACATAAGTGACCAGTGCAAGTTAAAGCAGTATACCATATCAGTCCATTTTAGCTTTGTAAACAAATTAACATATACAGCATGTCACTATCACATTTTTTTTTATAAAATCCAACTTCAGTGTCCAAAAAGTGCACAGTGCTCCACAATATTCAGATCACTGTCAGTGTCATGCCATCTACCATATGGTGCTGCCGTTAAGTCATGCTGTGGATAATTTACCGAATTAGATGAGCACTCACCAGACCATAAGACCCCTTAATTTAATAATCATGTCCAATACGCTTATTGTTACTCCGAGACCTAAAATCACTATTTATATGATTTCCATTATAAGAAACAGGAGAAGATAAAAAGAGGCAATTGCGTAAAACTGCTTATTTTGCTAAAAACAATACATAATATAAATCACAATGGTAGGTGCTCGATCCCAGCACTAAGGTTGGATAAGCATAATCCTGTAGGGATACTGGCTCTACTGGCCTCTCTGCCTGGTGTGAGAAGGTACTTTATGTCAGCAGCCTGGATTCTCCCAATGCATTTTGTCATTAGGACGTCAACAGCAGCTGTCTCCTTACTGCTACTGACCAAACTGCTGGCATAGAGCTCTCTGAAACGGGTAAAGTATAGAATCACATTGTGTACAGTCTATGATGGTGGCTTGGCACAATAAAGCCTTTCTCAACCTGGGGTTTCTGAAACCCTAGGGTCTCCACAGAGGTTTCTAGGGGTTCCTTGAGCAACGGACAGTGGCCGATTAACCTTCTAATTGTTGGCCTCTGCAAAGCTTTAGCGCCGACATCACTTGAAGATTGTATGACATGGGACCAGCAAAGCCTCTCCACTTGTCCTTCATATGGGTAACCACTGATACTTATGACCTTTTAAAGTGGTTTTTATGGGTGGTGTTCTTCCCATTAAATACCATTGTAAAGGGGGCACTTCTACTGATCACCGCTGTAAGGGGGTGATTCTGCATTCAGCACCAATGTAAGGAGCTACTTCTTGGCTGCCCAGCAATGTAAAGTGGTACTTCCCTGACTACCAATGCAGGACCACACTTCTCCATTGACCACCAATGTAATGGGGGTACTTTACTGACTGTCAATGCAAGAACACACTTCTCCATGGACCACCAATGTAATGGGCCTGCTCCATTCATCTTCATTGTGTAAGGAAACACTTTTCCACTGTCCACCAATGTAAGGGGGCACTTATCCACTGACCACCAACGTAAGGGGGCACTTCTTCATTGACCCCCAAGGAATGGAGGCATTACACTAACAATATAATAAAGCACTACAATTGTACTTTCTTTTCTGGCCATTATTACATTATTATTATTTGTTTAATGTTATTATTGAAAATAATTAACCAGCGGAAGGGTGGTAAAAATAATTCACCCTTGGTGTGAAATACTCTTGGTATTCCACATTTTATATTCCAATTTATAATCATAGGTAGAACATCCTGATCATACTGATATATTGTGTGCTGTCAGGTTTGCGGGGGCCTAAAAAAACATTTCAAGGGTTCTTTAAGTAAGTTGAGAAAGGCCAGTCTAGGGAAAAATTAACTACAAATGCAGTTTTTAGATTAAAAAGGAGCTCTTGTTAAACCTAAATGTTTGCATATTGTCTTGTAGTTATTCAGATAACTATTGTATAGCCGATTTATTCTCTTCCACAAAGGCAGCATTTATATACTGTTTGTTGAGTGGGTCATGTTGTGTTTCTGTGGTAACCAGACGATATAGACGCCTCACGAAGGACAAGCTCTAATTCATTCAAAAGGAAGATATTAAAAATCCTAAACAATTGCCTTGCATTTCCATGAATTCTGCATGATATTGGTCCCGTGAGTCCACAGCTTTACGATGCGGATAAGAATTTCTCATGGGAGTTTCTTGCTCTTAGGATATGTCCACTTATAACTTTATTATTTCTTGAATGATCTATCACAATTCCTTGCTGCCTTTAATAGAAGTTATCATTCTTGTCAAATTTGTTTATTGAATTTTAACAATTAGTACATAAGTACATATGGTATCAGCAAAAGAAACATATACGGTAATAATATTGAGTTGTAGTTCCAACATAAACTAAAAGTAGTTTAACTAAAACAATTTTAGCATGGATCTAACTATTCAAAAGATTGCGTCATACATTGTATAAGAGAGGATAAAACCAACTTAGACCAGGTTAATACAAGATGACCTCAGATAAAAAAAAGGTCCTAATTATTATCAAGAGTATAGTTTTATAAATAAAAAATAAAAAAAGAAATAATTTATTATAGAATCTAAAATCTTATACTACATATTGGAACTATGTACAATTGGTATAATGATAACCAAGGAAATAAAAGTTCTTCTACTAGAACTATATAAAGAGTAAATTGAAAGAGGAGAGAGAGAATAGGGGGAAAAAATAGAAGAGAAAAAGAAGATAAAAGAAAAAGCAATCTTAAGTAGGAGAAAAAATAGATAGGAAAGAAAGAAATGAGAGGTAGTAGGGGTCCCCGGGGTAGTACAGGGTAATAAACACATACCATGAATGCAGAGAATGGAAGTATAAATCGAGATTACCAAGGTCTTACTAGGGAAGCATAAAAATTGTAAGGCAAAAAGTGAGTCACCCAGGGATTCCATATATTCTCAAAGTTGGATGTTTTATCATGAGTTATAGCCTCTGTTTTGGCATGGATCATTGCTTGATTGACTCTATTTTTAGTTTCAGCAATTATTAAAGATGGGGATTTCCAAGCTTTGGCAATTGTTTGTTTTGCGGCTGTAGTGATCGGTAAGAGGAGTTTAAATTAACGATAGGAGATAGTGGACGGTTTTAAGTTTAAAAGTGCTATTGTAGGATCAAGATTGATAGGGATTTCAAACAGTGTTAAAATCATTAGAAATACATCTTTCCAGAATTTTTTTGCTACCGGGCAATCCCACCAAGTATGAAGATGTGATCCAAGATCACCACAGCCACGAAAACAAGATGGGGAATAATTTTGAGCATATTTCGCAATTTTGACAGGAACCAAATACCACCATGTGAGTACTTTGTATATTGTCTCTTAGGCAGCTATGTTTTGTGAGGATGACTAATGCCCCGTACACACGGTCGGACATTGATTGGACATTTCAACAACAAAATCCATGGATTTTTTCTGACGGATGTTGGCTCAAACTTGTCTTGCATACACACGGTCACACAAAGTTGTCGGAAAATCCGTCGGGACTATAAACGGGGCAGTAGCCAATAGCTTTTGTCTCTTAATTTATTCTGAGCATGCGTGGCACTTTGTGCGTCGGATTTGTGTACCCACGATCGGAATTTCTGACAAATTGTCGGACAATTGTCGGAAAATTTTATAGCAAGCTCTCAAACTTTGTGTGTCGGAAATTCCTATGGAAAATGTGTGATGGAGCCTACACACGGTCGGAACTTCTGACAACATGGTCCTATCACACATTTTCCATCGGAAAATCCTGTCGTGTGTACAGGGCGTTGGTTGTGATCCAAATCTTATCCCAATCGGCTGCTTCCAATGAAAACCCAAGATCCATCTTCCACTTAGCCACATATGATGGTGGGTCTGAGTTGGGTTTAGTAATAAGATGAGTGTAAAGAGTTGAAATAAGTCCCTTAGTGTGTGGGTGACATTTACATATATTTACAAAGCACGTTATTTTATCTAAATTACCGTATTTATCGGCGTATAACACTCACTATTTTCCCCTTAAAATCAGGGGAAAATCTCGGGTGCGTGTTATACGTCGATCCCCTGTGATCCCCCGCTGACTGAGCGGAGCGATCGCCGACCGCGATTTGAAAATGGCGCCGCCGAAATACACAGAGCTGGTCCTCGGCTCTTCTCGGCCACTTTCGGCTTCACTCGAGCGCCGCCCGAACCTAGCCGAGTGTACTCGGCTAGGTTCGGCTAGCTCCGCTCACAGTCACGCCCATCCCGGGCGGGACAACGAGTGGAGCCGAAAGTGGCCGAAAGTGAATGAGAGCTGCCGAGAAGAGCCGAGAACTGGCCCTGTGTATTTCAGCGCCGGCGGCGCCATTTTCAAACTGCAGTGACACTGACATTTTAACTGCAGCCTGGGCAAGGCTGCAAAAGGACACAGACAAAGCTGCAGATCGGCACTGGCAAAGCTGCAAGACTGCAAATGGACACTGATAAGGCTGCAAATGACATCAAGGGTGCTGACTGCAAAGCTGCAAATGACACCAAGGCTGCTGACTGCAAGGCTGCAAATGACACTGGACAAGCATGCAGATGGACGCTGTGCAAGGCTGCATTGATGGGCTGCATTGATGTAAGTTTTTTCCTTAAAACATTTTTTTCCTTATAATTCCCTCCTAAACTTGGGGTGCGTGTTATACGCCAGCGCGTGTTATACGCCGATAAATACAGTAATTCTTCCTTGTATATAGGGCATAAAAAAATGTAATCTGAAGATATCAAAAGAGCTCTGAATTAGGAAGTTTGTGACTTTCACATAAGTCAGGGAAAGTTTTGAATGAAGTAGAGGATGATAGTTCACATATTTGAGTTAAATTAGTGGAGGTCCATGCTTTAAAAGATTTAGGGGAAGACCAAGCAGGATAGAAAAGTGGATTTTTAAGAAATGATAAAAAGAGGTATATGGGGAGATTGCAGTCCATTTACTAATTTAAATTTATCCCAAATGGCTAGTGTATGTTTAGTTATAGGATTATTGAGTTTTTTACGGTCGGAGGAAGTAAACCATCCGAGGTTGGTTATTGAAAGTGGGTTGCAATCTATTGATTCCAGCACAACCCAAAGCGGAATTTCACGTTTTGCGTGATATTTAGGCATATGGGCTAATTGAGCTGCATGATAATAGGTGGTAAAATTAGGAAACCCTAGTCCCCCTTTGGGCTTTGGAAGGTAAAGAGTGTGTTTGGGCAGACAGGGTTTCAAGGAGCCCCAAACGAAAGTTAATGCCTTACGTTGTAGTATTCTGAGAAAGTATGCTGGAACAGGGATAGGTAAAACTTGAAAAAGATAAAGAATTTCGGGCAGTATTGCCATCTTTATTACGTTAATTTTACCTCTCCAAGATAATGGTAGAGAGGACCATTGTGTCAGAAGATTAGATATTTGACGCAAAATTGGAGGATGATTGGCAGTGAAAATGTTAGAAAGATTGGGTGTGAGAGTTATCCCTAGGTAAAGAAGGCGTGAAGTGGACCATGAGAAAGGGAGCGATGTTTGCGCTTGTTGTAAAATATGAGGAGGTATAGTTATACCATATTTATTGGCTTATAACACGCACAGGTGTATAACACACACATTCATTTTAAGAGGGAAGTTTCAAGAAAAAACCTTAAATTTTAAATAAGGAACTTTGAAGCAAAATAAAAGTCAGTGCCCATCTGCAGCCTCACCATTGCCATCAATGCAGCCTGATCAATGCCCATCTGCAGCCTCATCAGTCCATATCAATGCAGCCTCACAAGTGGCATCAATGCAGCAGCCTCAACATTTCTATCAATGCAGCAGCCTCACCATTGCCATTGATGCAACAGCCTCACCATTACTATCAATGCAGCACCCTCACTATTACCATCAATGCAACAGCCTCACCATTGCCATGAGTGCAGCCTGATTGATGCCCATCTGCAGCCTAGAGGGGACAGGGAGGGGGTGGGACGAGCGCCGACAGATTACATACAGTGAGAATCTCCTATGATAGCTAGAACAGTTGTCCAATGGCGACCCAGGAGACGGGATTTCCTATTACAGAGGCCGCCAAGTAAACAGGAGATTCTCACTGTATGTAATCTGACGGCGCTCGTCCTGCCCCCCCTCCCTGTCCCCTCTGAGGCAGCTAAAATTGAAGTATTGGCGTATAACACGTACACGCTATTTGCACCCGATTTTCAGGGTGAAAAAGAGCGTGTTAAATGCCAATAAATACAGTATTTAAGGCTATAGATTTTTGAGAGTTAATAATTAGACCAGATACGTGGGCAAAGTGATCAAGCTTACTTATAAGATTAGGAGCAGAAATATGAGAGGGTGACATAAAGATTAAGATATCATCAGCAAATAGGCAATGTTTATGTTGGTGACGAGCTAAATCTAGACCTTTAATAGAGGGGGCAGTATGGATTGATTGAGCAAGGGGTTCAATAAGTAGGGCAAGTAAGAGTGGGGAAAGTGGACATCCCTGACGCGTACCCCTACAGATGTTAAATAGGTTTGATTTATATCCAGCATATTTAATGTAAGCTTTGGGATTTTTGTATAATGAGGAGACCCAGCTAAGAAAATGAGGATCAAATCTCCGCAGGACAAAATGTAGGTAATGCCATGAAACTGGAACTGTATCAAATGCTTTTTTGATATCTAAAAATAAGAGACAGATATTTGACGTGTTTTAGCTGCTTGAATTAGTAAAGTAGTCCTACGTACATTATCTGCCGCTTGGCGCTGTGGGATAAAGCCCACCTGGTCTTTATTTAATAAAGAACCTATTACACTATTTAAGCAGGTCGCTAAGACTTTCGCTAGTACCCTGTTTCCCCGAAAATAAGACCTAGCGTGATTGTCGGTGATGGCTGCAATATAAGCCCTACCCCCCAAATAAGCCCTAGTTAAAGTCCTTGTAGGTCTTATTTTTAGGGTAGGGCTTATTTTCAGGGAAACAGGGTAGGGCTTATTTGGGGGGTAGGGCTTATATTGCAGCCATCACCGACAATCACGCTAGGTCTTATTTTCGGGGAAACAGGGTAACTTAATGTCAAGGTTGAGTAATGATATGGGTCTATAGTTAGAACAAGATGTATCATCTGACTGAGGTTTGGGGATAATTAAAATTATAGCTGTTAATGTTTCGGGGCGAAAGGACTGATCGTTAAGGAGAGAATTAAATATGTCTGTTAACATTGGAGCAAGGATATGAGAGAATATCTTATAGTATAGGGCAGAGAAGCCATCTGGGCCTCGTTTATTTGGTTTAAGAGAGTTAATTTCTAATTTAATTTCGATAGCTGTAATGGGGCTTTCAAGACAATCGCGTTGGGCTAAAGGAATAGTAGGAAGTTTGATTTGTGAAAAAAATTATTCTGCTAAAGTTTGATCAAAAGATCCTTCCTTTTATATAAGGAGGTAAAATGTTTTTGAAAGGTGTGGAGGATATTTACTGGATTACTAGTAAATGTATCATGAGATAATTTCTGTCGAATCGGTTTAAAGGGGCAATTTAGTTTTTTAAGTGCTCGGGCTAAAAGAGTGTCTGGTTTATTCGCTTTAAGATAAAATTTATGTTTAGACTTACATAACATTTTATCTACAGATTCTGATAAAAAATGGTCAAGGTTTAAACGTGCTTTATCAAGCTGTAATTTAGTCACAGGGCTAGTATTGGATTTAAATATTGTGTGGCATGTATTAAATTCTGCTTCTAATTTTCGTTTTAGTTGTTGTTTTTCTCTTTTAAGAAATGAGGCTTAGCATATACAAACCCCACGGAGGACATGTTTATGAGCTTCCCATAGAGTCAGTGGGGATATATCAGGGGTCTCATTATTGGGCAGGTAATCTTTTAGGTCTATTTGTAGATCAGAGGAGTGTGATGGATGAGATAGGATTGAGTCATTAATATTCCATGTAGAATCTTGTGTTTTGGGTATTAGAGAAGTGAAAGTTGAAAGTACAGCATAGTGGTCAGTCCATATAAAGGGATAATAGATGAAGAAAGGCGTTCAGGGGTCATGCCTATTGAGATCAAAATGTGATCAATACAGGAAAATTATTTATGGGATGAGAATAAAAAGTAAAATGGTGCCTAGCAGGATTGATTTCACTCCAAGAATTGAATAAAGAGTGTTGTTGAAGAAGTTGTTGGAACTTACAAGATTGAGAACTAGATGCAATAAGAGTTTGGGACTTATCTAGAAAAGGATAAAGGACCTGATTCGAATCTCCACAGATTAAAAGTGTGCCCGTTTTATGAGCATCAATTACCTGTAATAAATGGGAGAGGAATGATGATGGAGTTTTGTTAGGCGCATAGTAGGATACCACTGTGATTAGAGAATCGAATAGATATCCCGTGAGTATAAGATACCGACCTTCTGGGTCTTTGATCTCTGTTAGAAGGGAAAAGGGTATAGTACAATGAAAAGCTATTAGCACCCCTCGTTGTTTCGTTTTGGCAGAGGCTGTGAAAACTTGGGCATAAGCTGAACCAAAATATTTAGGGGTCACCTTATCTGTGAAATGGGTTTCTTGGAGGCATACAACATGTGCTTTTGAGGAAGCCAAGGAATGAAAAAATTTAGTTCGCTTTTGTGGGATATTTAGACCTTGTATGTTTAACATAAAGACATTTAAGGGGGCCATCGGTAAATCTTAAAGGAAATATTGTAGTATACTGCATTCATAGATTGTGAGTCTACAGTTACCCTGGGGGGGGGGGGGCAAAAACCAAGAGGGGAGTAGAGACAGAATAGTGGAAGAAAGAGAGAGTAAGAGTCATCTAGTCAAGTAATAGTAAAAGTAAATTGTGCGAATAAGAAAAGTAAAAAGGCGGCGTACTGAGTGCGTAAAAAAACGCTAACTCGGAGGCCCAGTATCTATCCGAGGAGGTACTCCAATAATAGGTCAGAATGGAGGTTTATCCTAGGACAGAAAGATAGGGGGAGCAGGGACAATCTCTCGAGACCCCAACGGCCTAGATCTATATACAGAAAAAGAGAAATACTTGGACACCCAAGTTCGTTGAGAAAAACAAAAATGACCAAAGGTAAAAAAAAAATAAAAGGTTAATAAGCTATTAACAACTATACTGTAAGGTGAGTATATATACCTACAGGTAACCCTAGGCAAAAAATACATTAAAATAAGAAACTGTATAGTTTGCATAGCAATGTTACTTATCATAGGATTGCCATATAAAACAATAAAAGTACTTCAATTTAAAAAATAACTAGATGTAGCGCTGGTAGATTTGCAATCTACCGCATGTTAGGTAAATTTAGTAAATTGTGTGTTAGGAAGGTTAAAAGTTTGCCTCTGTTCCAACTTGGCTGACGTTGTGTGTGTTTCCGTGCTGACTGGTGGGTGTCGCTGTTACCACTGGTCAGGGTTGGAAAGGCAACGTGTTGAAGCGTATGGATGCTCCTCTGTTCTGGAGGCACGCTCGGTGGAGGTGGTCCTCCGAGTTGCATTCTGGGCGAGGGTATTTATGGGACAGACGCCATTTTTTGGGGTTCGTTTTACAGCCACCTGCTGGCCCTCCTGGCCGACAGGTATGCGTTAAGGAGCTACCTTGTGGTCCTCCGTCTGGGAGGCCCACGATACAGCGGCGCAGGGGTGGGTCCAAAGGCTTGTCTAGAGCCTGCCACCGCGGCCGAGGAATGGTCCTGAGCTGTCGGTCCCGTGTGACGAAGCTGGACAACCAAGGAGATCCCAGGGGAGGACCCGTCTTTGAGAGATCACGCCGCATGCTGGTCTATAGAGGGGCCTGGTGACTCGGTTGGAGGACGTATCCAAAAGTAGCTATACAGCATAGTGTTGCCGGCTCGGCTTAAAGGTTCAAGCACTGTGACTGACTTTCACTACAGCAAATCTATACATCCTGTGGCAGAGGATCGTACGGATTTTATTTCCAAACAAGTCTGTGGCAGAGACTTTGATTCGCGCTGCGTACTGGCTGCTAGACCGGTGAGAGAGGCCTATCCAGACGAGCAAGGAGTGTGTCCCACAAGGGGAGCGCATTTCAATTAGTATTTGAATTATACCAAGACCTTTTGCCAAGAGAACCCTTTCAGAGAATATTTGAGTTTCTTCTGCGAGTTTCCTTTCTACCTCTCTCCTGCTACTTCCTAAGTCATTTGTTTAATAAAGCATTGAAAACGTACTCCAGAAGATCAGAGTGTGGCCATGTCTTTTTCGGCGTTGCAATCGGTTGTGGGACCCAGAGTGTTCTCTGCAAGCACCGTGATGAATACTGTGCAGTCTGGGACTTTGCTCATGGATACTGGAGTTCGATTGAAGCCGCAGGGGAGGTTTGTCCTGTATACCTCGGGAGATGTTGAGGGATTGGGCATGACCTGCCATCGATGCGAAGGATTGGCCGTGCATCTTCGTCCATTCGGCCAATGTCCACAGTGTGGAGAATACCTGTTTGTGGTGGAGCAACCCACCATATCGCCCCATGCCTATCGGTTGGATTGGGTGACAGGTATCACTACAGTGGAAGCTGCTATCGCTACAGAGAGGGAGCGACGGGCTGCCACTTTGCCCGTTGCTACTGACAATGTTCCAGAAAAAGACATTGTTGCTGTTGTCTTGCCCGGAGACATTACTTTGGTTCCTGAGTCCACTACGCCTGCTCCTGTGGTGCCTACTCAGAAAAAGGTGGGCTATGTAAAGGCTTCCCGCAGCCATGGCCGAGGCCTACCCCAGAGGATGCCTGAGCCAGAGCTACCAGAGTCTACGTCCGGAACGGGTAAGCCACTGTTGGGGACTGTAAATAAATATTTGCCAGCTGAAGAATTGAGAGACTCGGAAATAGAATCCATGTTGGATCTTTCCGGTGATGATGACTTATTTGAAACCATGTCGCAAGAGCTATTGTGGTCACAACGCGAAGATGTTGCCTCCACAATGACTTTTCCTGAATGGACTGCCATGAGTTCTGGGAAGACGTCACCCTGTGTGGAAACACACAGTACTGTTGCTGGGACTTTGCCAGAGGCTACTAATTCACTACAGACACCGGCTGGGTCTATAGTGAGAAAGTCACTAAGTTCTTGTGTACCGCCTGGTATCGGGAGAGACAGATCTTTGCCAAAACTTGCTCGCTTGCAACCGATGTTAAACAAACGTGTTGCCGCAGAGTATGGATTGGAGTTTCCCTATGTGCCCCAGGATGTTATGCAGGAGATTGAAGCTAATCGGGAACTTTGGTACAGTGAAGCTGTTTGGGACTACTTGTCTGTTTTTTTCTCAATTTAGGCCGATATGTATTCTTCTACATATTTTTGGTAACAAAAATCACAATAAGCGTATATTGATTGGTTTGCGCAAAAGTTCTGGCATCTACAAAATAGGGGATAGATTTATAGCATTTTTATTTTTTTATTTTTTTTTTACTAGTAATGGCGGTGATCTGTGATTTTTATCGGGACTGCAACATTATGGAGGACACATCGGACACTTTAGACTCATTTTTGGGACCATTGGCATTTATACAGAGATCAGTGCTAATAAAATGCACTGTTTACTGTAAAAATGTCTCTGGCAGGGAAGGGGTTAACACTAGGGGGCAATCAAGGGGTCAACTGTGTTCCCTCAGTGTGTTTCTAACTGTAGGGGAGGGTACTAACTAGAAGAAATGACAGATTGTGGTTCCTAGCTATTAGGAACTCACAATCTGTCACTCCTCACAGAACAGAACAGGGATCTGTGTGTTTACACACACACGTCCCTGTTCTGCCTCTCGTGCCCGCAATAGCTTGTGGCTGGCAGTCATTGCGACCGTCAGCCACGAGCACCGGCACCCCCACTGTGCAGCGAGCGCGCCGGCTATCCTGATCCCGTGAGCCAAAGTATAGCTACAAAGGTTTGCAGGATCGTGCCGACCTGCCGCAGTATAATGACGGCGGCTGGTCGGCAAGCGGTTAAATAAGTTTAGTCAGATTTTACTGAAGGTGGTAATTTTTTTAGTGACCAAAGAAAGGCAAAGCCTTAAGATTGAATACGCTTCAAGATGAGGAGTGAAAGTCATTAAGTCCATTGTGTCTACAGGATCTATATCAGGAGAATTGAATCGACTTCTCTTATGCCACATACACACGATCGGGATTTTGGTCGGAAAAAGGTATGATGGCTTTTCCGACGGGATTCCGCTCAAGCTTACACATGGTCACACAAAAGTTTGCTGAACTTAGGATCGTCAAGAATGCGGTGACATACAACACTACGACGAGCCGAGAAAATGAAGTTCAATGCTTCAGACATGTACGGAGCTGTAGTGAAAAGGAAGCAGAGTACAGACATGAAAGGGTGCAAGGAACTTAGGAAGGAAGAAGTAGGATAAGGAGGGGTTTAAGGAAGTTAGAGATATGCTGGGATTGGTGGATCAGTGTAGAAGGGGAGGAGAATTTTGATCGTGCTTAAGCCAGGGGGAATTATACAGCAGTCGTGAGTTGGAGAGTCAGGAAGAACGTTCCCTGAGGTAGCTGAGAGATAGCAGGTAGCATGAGTGGTTTAGAGCAGCTCTGGGTACAGCTTAGGGAAGCAGCGGAGACCCATGGAGCAGAATGGCTGCAGAGCCAGATTGCATCCACACTACAGGGGGTTGAGCAGGGCCCATCCAATGCGAGGCCTGTCTCATCACGGGCTAGGAGGTCTAGACCTCCGGAGCGCCTTAGTCCTGACAACACTCCCAGGACTCAGAGGAGACTGGGGAGCCCGAGTCGGACCCCCTCGGGACCCCCGCCGGCAAAGCAGACACCAAAAAGAGCGGGCGGGGGGCAGCAAGGAGAGACAGATTGCAGCAAAGTCACAGGGGGGAGGCGTAATGCAGACAGCCAGGCCAGCCCCCAGTGGGGCATCTCCACGGGATAGACAGCAGGCTGCCACCACCGGCGATGCTCCGGTCGGGGTGGCAACCCGGCGAGGGAGAACGGGTCGGTCGGGCGCCGGCATGGCCTGTGAAACGGCCGGCGGCTTGCCTCGTGGCGGCGCCATCTTACCTCAGGGAAGAGGTCCAGCCAGTCAGCACAGGGATCGTCAGTCGGGAGGCCCCGCCTCCAGGTTCAGTGAAGGGCCTGGGAGGGTTGGCCAGCGCAATGCCTGCGTGAGAGACAGGTCGCCGAGTGATGACATCATTTCCCCATATGAGGAAAATGGAGGAAGGAACCCTCAGATGGATGTCGCCCCCCCTCCGGTCGCTCAGGCTGCAGGACGGAAGTCGGCCAGAAGAACAGCAGTAGAAGAACAGCAACTGATACAGAGGGACAGCGGCAGCAGCAGCAGCGAGGAGGGCGAGCTGAGCGATGATCCACAGGAGGCAGCGGTGGAGTCGGGTCGGACGGCTGGTGGGTCCTCTCACCTAAGGCAGCCTGGTAAGCGAAAGTCTGTTTCCGTTACTAATGTTATTGGGTTGACTGAAGCAGGGGGAGTCAGAGTGGGGGGGGGTGAGCAGGGTGCCTTAAGGGGGGGAGAAGGGGATTTATGGGAGTCAGTAAAGGAGCTACTTCGCCGCCTAGAGAGCGGGGCTCCGCAACCCTCATCCCCCATCAGCCCCTGGGTACCACAGCCCCCAAGTGTTAGGGATCCCGTGGTGGTAATGGACCCCCCGCAAAGGCCGACGACGTTGGTGGTGGCCGAGACACAGACGGGAGGTGACGGCGTGGGAGATTCTGGAAAAACTACAACGCAGGAAAAGGATGCGGAAAAGGTGAGACTGGCAGATGCGGCCAAGTGTGAGGTCTACGTTTGCTTCGAGGGACCTTTGGGGGCGCATTTGAAAAAAGAGGTAAGAGAAAAAATTTGGAAAAACGAGTTTGTGGAGATTTTCTCCTTGCTCCCATTAGAAAAGTTTAATTTAGACAGGGTAAAGCCAGATGAGAGTAAAAATGAGGAGGAAGAGAAGAGAAGGTACAGATTAATTCCGCGCACGTTTGCTAACTGGTTGCAAGCTTTTGCGATTCTGGCTAGCGTGATCGGGGAAAAAGCCCCCGAGAATTGCTCGGCATTATTCTGTTATTTAGAAGCGATCAGCGAGGCACATCGAGTATATGGGGGTTTAGCATGGCTTCGTTATGACGAGCAGTTTCGTCAAAGGAAGGCTATTCGCCCATCGATTAGATGGGACCATAAGGATATAAGCCTCTGGATGAAGTTGATGACGTCATCCAGGGCTGCGAGCCCGTTTTTTCAAGGGGGGGTCGGCGGCACCTCCTCCACTGGATCGCCGGCCCCAAAAAAGAAAGGGGTGTGCTGGCAGTTCAATGAAGGCAACTGTCGGTTCGGGACTTCATGTCGCTACAAACATGAATGCTCCGGATGTAGTGAGGGGCACCCTTTTGCGCGCTGCTTCAAGCAAGGAAAAGGTCGCACAGGAGACATCGTTGGAAAAAGGGATGACGCCGGTGAGACTAGAAAGGATGCTACCTTTCCTAAATAGGTACCCGGATAGGGCGGCGGCCATGCTATTAGAAACAGGGTTCAGGGAAGGTTTTCGAATTCCGAGTTCATTGCGGGAGGTTACGCCAGTTGCAGACAATTTGAAGTCGGCACGCCTCCATCCGGAGGTGGTGTCGGCTAAGCTGTTTAAGGAAGTTGCATTGGGCCGCATGACTGGGCCATTCGCTTCCCCGCCGTTACCAGGGTTAATAGTTTCCCCGTTGGGAGTTGTTCCGAAGAAGGAGTTGGGGCAATATAGGATGATACATCATCTGTCCTACCCGAGAGGTGGTTCTGTGAACGATGGTATCGACCCGCAGGATTGTGCGGTTACCTATACATCGTTCGACGCAGCTGTCTCGTGGGTTAAAAAATATGGTAAGGGCGCCCTCATGGCTAAAACGGATGTGGAATCGGCATTTCGATTATTGCCGGTACACCCGCACAGTGTGCATTTGTTGGGATGCTGTTGGCAAGGGTCGTACTTTGTGGACCGTTGCTTGCCAATGGGTTGTTCCATTTCATGCGCACTGTTTGAGGCCTTTAGCTCATTCTTTGAATGGGCGGTTAGGGAAGCGGCAGGGATGAATTCAATTATCCATTATTTGGATGATTTCTTGTGCATAGGCCCCCCAGACTCCAGATGTTGTGCAGTGTTATTGGGAACTATACAACACCTGGCTGACAGATTCGGGATTCCGCTGGCAGCTGACAAGACGGAGGGCTCAACATTGGAATTAGTTTTTTTGGGCATCACGATTGATTCAATAGCGATGGAGTGTAGACTGCCTGAGGACAAATTGGTGGCGTTACGGAAGGAGGTGAGCATGGCGGGTAAGAAGCGGAAGCTGCGGCTGAAGGAATTGCAATCCTTATTAGGAAAATTGAATTTTGCATGCAGAATCATTCCCATGGGTCGTATATTCTGTAGGAGGTTGGCGGCGGCCACGGCTGGGGTGAGAGTTCCCAATCACTTTGTCAGATTGACCAGAGAATTGCAGGCGGATTTAAAGGTTTGGGATGCATTTTTGGAATGTTTTAATGGGAGGTCTGTGTGGCAAGTGGGACCGGTCAGCAATGCTGACTTGGTCCTGTTCACAGATGCGGCAGGATCGGCAGGATACGGGGCGTATTACCAGGGTAGATGGAGTGCAGGACCGTGGCCGGAGATTTGGAGAGAGGCAGGTTTCCTGAAAAACCTGGTCCTCCTAGAACTGTTTCCCATTGTTCTGGCAGTAGAACTGTGGGGGGAAGAATTGCGGAACAAAAAAGTTAGGTTCAATTGCGACAATTTGGGGGTCGTTTGGGCAATTAATAATATCACGGCCTCATCCCCACCTGTGATTAGAGTGTTAAGACACTTGGTGCTCAGTTGTTTGCGCATAAATGCATTTATTTATGCTGTACATATCCCTGGAGTGGACAATAAGTTAGCGGATGCTTTGTCTCATTTCCAGTGGGAAGAATTTCGCAAGCTGGCACCGGAGGCAAACCGGGTAGGGGAGCCATGCCCGTCGGAACTGTGGAGAGTTGCGTTGGAATCACCGCAGGATTGATCCGGCAGTCTCTCAGCGCCGGAACATGGAGGGCTTATGAAAAAGTGTGGCAAGAATGGTTTGCCTTTATGGAGGAGGTAGGAGGGTCAGAGGACTCTAATGACGTACAAACTTGGGTGTTGTGTTTCATTTGTAGGAATTATGAAAAAGGGGTCTCTAATAGGAAAGAAGATGGCGGCGTTAGCCTTTTTATTCCAATTAAAAGGACGCAGGGATGTCACAAAATCATTTATGGTTCGCAGGGCTTTGCGGGGTTATAGAAAAGGTTCTCACAAGAAGGACTCCAGATGCCCAGTGTCATTTGAGGTGCTGGGGACGATTCTGACAAGCCTCCACAAGGTGTGTTCAGAGGATTTTGAACAAGTACTCTTTCGAGCAGCCTTTGTGGTGGCATTTTTTGGAGCATTTAGAATCGGGGAATTGGTCTCGCCATCAAAAAGGGTGGTGGGAGGTCTGAGGTTGGGTGATGTGCAGTTTTCAGATCAGTCAGTGCTGATCTGGATACGGCGATCGAAAACGGACCAGGAAGGAAAAGGGGTCAGAGTGGAGTTGTTCAAGGGTTTAGAACCCCAGTTTTGTCCGGTAACGACCCTGAGGCAGTTCTTGTATGTGCGCCCGACAGGGGAGGGAGCATTTTTTATACATAAGGATGGTTTGTGTTTATCCAGGTTTCAGTTCACGGCAGTGCTGAGGAAGTGTTTAAAAGAAGGAGGGCTTTCCCCGGGTGACTATGCAGGGCATTCTTTCCGTATAGGGGCAGCCACGGAAGCAGCTCGCTGGGGACTTCCAGAAAATGTAATAAAGAAGATAGGCAGATGGGAATCAAACAGGTTTCAGATATATGTACGTCCACAGTTATTGTGAAGTATAGTTGGTTACATAGGTTAAGATTAAGTAGACGGTAAAAAAACGTTGGTATGTTGTTGGTATGTTTCTTTGTTATGTCTTTTCAGATCCCCCAGATGTCTCATTTGGATTTTGGGACACTCATACGTTTTCTGGGGGGCAAAACGGGCGGACATCAGACCTGAAGGTAGACAGCTACGGCTTAAGAGAGAGGAGGGCACGGTCAGGTGGTTGGGTATACCAGGCATGAGGTGGCAGCAAGTGGTTCCCGAGGTACATAGATTCTCCAGGTTGGACAGGGTCCCTGACATATTGGTACTTCATGTGGGAGGAAATGACTTGGGTATTAGACCAATGAGGCAGGTCATAAAAGATATCAAATGGGACTTTCTCAGGCTCCGGGCATCCTTTCCAGACATGCTGTTCGTATGGTCCGATATAGTTGCCCGTATGTCTTGGAGGGGGGCACGGTCGTGGGAAAAACTCAATAAGACCCGTATAAAAGTCAACAAGGAGGTGGGCAGGTTTGTTGCCAGTAATGGGGGCATTGTGATACGACATTGGGAATTAGAAACCGACACTTGGATGTACCTGAGAGGGGATGGTGTTCACCTTAACCCGGTGGGGATTGATCTTTGGTCCCTGGGGCTGGAGGATGGCATTAGAAGAGCATTTTTAGTGTGGCTGCGGGCTCAAGTGTAAGGTGTCACACTTGTGCCGCGGTGGCGCTTGGTCCTTGGCGACAATAGTTAATATATATATGGATATATATATTTAAATTGTTTACAATGAGGATTGAAAACGTTGGGACACATCCCAAGATGGAGTTTCCGGTTGGTCCAGTCAGTTTTTGGACCAACTGGTAATAAATGGGGGTCTGGGTCAGTTAGTGGGTCCTCGCGGCGAGTTAGCGGCTGGGGACAGATCTAACAAATGGGGCTCAGGCTCAAAAAGTGATTGGGGTCGTCAGGGACCAGCAACAATAAGGTTACTGAGAGTCAAAGTTAAAATATTTTAAATATTTTGAATATTTAAATGTTATAAATATTAAAATTATAGTTTTTTATTGGTTTTTGTAAAATAAAGGCCGATAAGGCCATTTACTTCCAATCCAGGTGTCGGTGTCATTACTTAATAATAAATGTGTATGCATGTATTAGTAGGGAAGTAAGGTATCTGGCTACCCTATTCAAGACATGTACGGAGCTGTAGTGAAAAGGAAGCAGAGTACAGACATGAAAGGGTGCAAGGAACTTAGGAAGGAAGAAGTAGGATAAGGAGGGGTTTAAGGAAGTTAGAGATATGCTGGGATTGGTGGATCAGTGTAGAAGGGGAGGAGAATTTTGATCGTGCTTAAGCCAGGGGGAATTATACAGCAGTCGTGAGTTGGAGAGTCAGGAAGAACGTTCCCGCCCTCCCGCCCTAGCTGAGGGGTTGTTAATATTTTAAGAGAGTGTGGTTGGCGCTTGGTCCTTGGCGACAATAGTTAATATATATATGGATATATATATTTAAATTGTTTACAATGAGGATTGAAAACGTTGGGACACATCCCAAGATGGAGTTTCCGGTTGGTCCAGTCAGTTTTTGGACCAACTGGTAATAAATGGGGGTCTGGGTCAGTTAGTGGGTCCTCGCGGCGAGTTAGCGGCTGGGGACAGATCTAACAAATGGGGCTCAGGCTCAAAAAGTGATTGGGGTCGTCAGGGACCAGCAACAATAAGGTTACTGAGAGTCAAAGTTAAAATATTTTAAATATTTTGAATATTTAAATGTTATAAATATTAAAATTATAGTTTTTTATTGGTTTTTGTAAAATAAAGGCCGATAAGGCCATTTACTTCCAATCCAGGTGTCGGTGTCATTACTTAATAATAAATGTGTATGCATGTATTAGTAGGGAAGTAAGGTATCTGGCTACCCTATTCATGAGCATGTGTCGAATTGTTACCGAGCATGCGTAGGAATTTTGCGCCTCAGAATTGCTACAGGCGATCGCATTTTTGGATAGGAACTTTTTCCGACCGAAAAATTGAGAACATGCTCCCAATCTTTTGCTGGCTGGAATTCGGCCAGCAAACGTCCAATAGAGCATACGCACGGTCGCATTTTCCGACGAAGAGCTCTCATCGGTCTTTTGCTGGCCGAATTTCCGATCGTGTGTACGCTTGTGGCTGGCAGTCATCGCGACCGTCAGCCACGAGCACCGGCACCCCCACTGTGCAGCGAGCGCGCCGGCTATCCTGATCCCGTGAGCCAAAGTATAGCTACAAAGGTTTGCAGGATCGTGCCGACCTGCCGCAGTATAATGACGGCGGCTGGTCGGCAAGCGGTTAAATAAGTTTAGTCAGATTTTACTGAAGGTGGTAATTTTTTTAGTGACCAAAGAAAGGCAAAGCCTTAAGATTGAATACGCTTCAAGATAAGGAGTGAAAGTCATTAAGTTCATTGTGTCTACAGGATCTATATCAGGAGAATTGAATCGACTTCTCTTATGCCACATACACACGATCGGGATTTTGGTCGGAAAAAGGTATGATGGCTTTTCCGACGGGATTCCGCTCAAGCTTACACATGGTCACACAAAAGTTTGCTGAACTTAGGATCGTCAAGAATGCGGTGACATACAACACTACGACGAGCCGAGAAAATGAAGTTCAATGCTTCTGAGCATGTGTCGAATTGTTACCGAGCATGCGTAGGAATTTTGCGCCTCAGAATTGCTACAGGCGATCGCATTTTTGGATAGGAACTTTTTCCGACCGAAAAATTGAGAACATGCTCCCAATCTTTTGCTGGCTGGAATTCGGCCAGCAAAAGTCCAATGGAGCATACGCACGGTCGCATTTTCCGACGAAGAGCTCTCATCGGTCTTTTGCTGGCCGAATTTCCGATCGTGTGTACGCGGCATTAGAGGAATTTTGTCGGCCTCTATCTTTTTCAGGTTTGGAGGATTCTTGAGGGGAGCTGTATGTTGTGCGTCGAAGAGGGCTAGTTAAAGATCTTTTGATAAGATGTAGTTCTTGTAGAGTGTTTTGTAGGTCATCTGAGGATCTACAGGAATGTTTGACACCTTGATAGGTAAAGCGGATAGAAAATGGGAATCCCCATTGATAAGGGATCTGGCGCTGCTGTACATTATGAAGTAAGGGTTTCAGTGCACGTCGTTTAGCCACAGTAATTGGGGAAAGGTCAGCAAAAAGCTGATAAGGATGATCTTGAAAGATGAGGGAATCTTTTTCTCTAGCTGCAGCCATGAGTTGTTCTTTGGTGAGATAGAAGTGGAATTTCGCAATAATATCACGAGGGGGGACCTTCTGGTTTGCGTGGTGTTAAAGCTCTGTGAATCCTATTCATCTCCAAACGATCGACCGGGATTGACGGTAGTAGTTCTTGGAAAAGTGCAGTCATGGTAGAATGAAGGTCAACAATAGTCTCAGGTATTCCACGTATACAAAGATTTGATCGACGTACTCTATTTTCAAAGTCCTCTAAGCGTGTTTGCAGAATAAGGTTTTCTTCCTTAAAGAGGAAGTAAACCCTCTCTAAAAAAAAAAAAACACCCTGCAGGACAAAGGCATAATGAGCTAGTATGCACAGCTTTATTTGTGGGAAAAAAAGGACCTCAATTTTGTTTGGGTGCAATGTCGCACGACCGCGCAGTTGTCAGTTAAAACGACGCAGTGCTGATGCGCAAAAAGTGCTGGTTAATCAATTCTGGAACTCTGAAAGAGAAACTGTCAAATAAAAAGCAAGGAAGCAAGTGAAAGTACAAAGAAGATTACAATTGCTTCAATATGATCTGCTTTCGAAAGCAGGCACATCCTTCACATTCAATTTAAAATTTAATATACTGTATACATAAAAATAAATAAGTTCTTTACCACAAAAATTGTTAAATAATTTAAGATGTGCCGTAAAAAAATTTTAGATCTTTTTGGTGCGCCACAAGACAAAAAAGTTTAAGAAACCCTGTCTTAGACAATATGGAGGATGACAGATTCTTACCGTGGTTGATTTTTAATGATGAAGCAACGATTCATCTAAGCAGTAAGGTTTTACGTCACAATGTACGCATATGGAGACTTGAGAAGCCACATGAACTTTAGTAACTTACTGTTTTGCTTGCATCTATCTAGCAAGGTTACTCTGTGGTATAAGCAAGGAAGCTGAGATTTCTGCAATGTGTAAATGTGCTTTTACTATACAAAGATGCTGTACATACAAAACTATTACAATATTAGGAATACAATACAAGACTGACAGATATCTATAACAAGCAAAATGCCTATCAAACTGAACAGCCTATGGTCTATAATAGTACAAATACCCTTAAAGGTTACTTATCTTCTGTTATTGTATGTTCGTGATCTCCATTGGCAACGATGCTTCTTGGACACCAGGCAGTATTCTTGTATCATGAGTGGCGGCTTCTGATCTATAAAGCATGATGGTGTGTGTGTCTCCCTACTCACCCCTTTTATGTGTCAGGCTGTTTTCCATAGTTACCAAACAGAAAACATGCCTGTTTACTGTAGCTGTAGAAACAATGGACTATTGAAAACTGTATCTACGTACCCATTGTCTAATCAAGCCAGCACCTGACAGTAATCTAACAGTCATTCTTTCAGTTTGAGAGCTGAAAAAAAACTCAAACAACTAAATCTCTTTCTTGTGTACTGTAACAATAGAGACAATCGCCTGTTGAAAACGGTAACAATACAATACCCATTGTATCCAGCATTTGTTTGAGAAAGTCTGTCTCTGTGACACCAGAATGCTATGAGTCTTATAGAAAAATTATATTTTATATCAAATGCAAACCACTTACTTTGTATGTATGTACTTACTTTGTAAACCACTTACTTATAGTTTGTAATTTGTTATGCAACTGAAGGACATTTTCATTATTAAATATAACTATTTGAAATATATAACTATTTGAAATCCAGTCATTCTTTTTAAAACACACTGTTCCTGCCTCGCTACTGGTCTAAAATGTGAGCCAGTGATTTTCACATGCAAAGCAACAGGCTGACTTTAAAGTGTTAGTAAACCCAGTAATATGAAACTAGTTCATCTGCCCCCCACGGTACCCACAGCTTATAAATATTTTTACATTAAAATATTGCCACTATATACCTTTTTGGATGATCTGTATACCACGGTCAGTGATAAACTGCACAGTTTCTCTAGTGCTGAGAGTTCGGGTAGGAAGAGATTTCCACTACAGCCTGTATACATTCCCACATGTGATGCCAATATCATGTGACCTGGCTAGCTCTGAGAACAAGTAGATGTTCTCTCCAGCATAAAAGACACAACTGAGCATGTGCAGGTTGGCTACCCTGCTTGTGTTAGCTGGCCTTTCCCAGATAGACAGTGCAGGAGACAAGGATCTATGCATACAAGATAAAACAGCCTTTTTACACAATGCAGAGGATTAACCCCTTAAGTTCCACAGTGAGTATAATAAGTATACTATGCTGCATATACAGAATGATTTTACTATTGTGGGTTTAGTAACACTTTAATGCCGCCACCCCTACCCTTCTGCGCATACAATACTTACCTCCCTTACAAACCCCTGCTCTCTGCTCAGCAACTGGAAATTAGAAGAGGAAGCTATTTGAAAGCTCTGTGTAATGACCTGGAGATAACCCAGGGCTGAGGACCCTCTACCTGCCACCATGTGAAAGCGTTGAGCGACTGATTGGCCAAGCACCAAGCACCAGTGAGGTCATGTAGGAAACATTTAGGTGGGTCATGCGCTCCCCCATACCCAGAACTACTGGGAATTCTACTTCCCTCTTGGAATCTAGTTTCTTGATAGGAGGACCATAGGCAGGCTATACTTATCTCCTTTGCCCTACTCATCCACTGCCATAGAGTCCCAAAACTCCCAAGGCAAGTTTTGATTTTTTTTTTAAAGTTAAAAGCTTGCTTGATGCTCATCAAACTGTTTTCCTCTCCAATGTCATAGTGCTCATTTGGCCATCAGCTGCTCAGGCATTCAACACTGCATTAGAGGTGGGCAAAAGCAGTGTCACCTTACCCCATACCCAGAGAAATGGATATTTCTCAGGGCTCTGGCATTGAATTAAGGCATCATAGGAAGGCAAGTAAGAGGAGGAGTCTGGTTATGACACCTGCTATAATGCAAATCCTAGTACTATCGTGTGATAGCACTTAGACTTGGTGATTGGCTGCTCTTGTACTCAAAGCTGCATTATGAGGCTGGGCAGAGGGGTGTCACATGTTTCCCCATAGTGTCAGTAAAACCCAGACTATGAAAAACTCTTATTACATGCTATATGACAGTGTTCATACTCACAAAGTCACTAAATTTGCGTAGAATGAAATCTGCCTGATTGATCCTGCCTTCAGCTTCACCTCCCATATTCTCTGTGTCCCCACTGCAGGCTGAGAGTGTGTGGACTAGCTGGCGTCCTCTACAGAGCATGCTCAAATTTCAGTTCCCTTCTAGGCTTTTCATTTCCCCTTTTTCTTATCTGTACAGCGGACATGATTATAAGTCACACATGTGGGCATACTGTATACACAGTGGTAAATGATACTCACCTCCCTCCCTCCTCCTCCATCCTCTTATTGCTAAACACTATGGGGGCGGCATATAGTATGCTGATTGATTACATTCACTATAAAAACGCTTAGTATATAAGTCAGTATTAAATATATCAGATGTAATTGCTAATACCTGTAAAGTAAAAAAAAGTTGGATGCAGATGCCACCTGAAGTGAAAGCTAGTGTCAGTCATCTTTGGCTCTGCCTACACCATATTAATGCACAAAAAATACACATTTGATGTTTAATAAATATTTATTGGGAGCTATAAAACAGTTATTTGATATTTACATATAATCTAATTTTAATTGCTCTTTTGAAACTGTTTTTTTTAGTCATGTGGCTGGCAAAGCACAATCACTGCTGGCCAGACACAGACTCACTCTACAGAGCATACATCAGCAGAATTATAGAAGCCCCTCCCAAGGATTTTATCCTGCAGATGACAAAAAACAGGGAAAGATCATGTGATCATACAACAGCGCTGCAGGAATAAGGTACTAGGGGACTTCGGCATGACTTCGGTGCCACTTTGGTCTGACCTTGACATGACTTTGGTGAGACTTTGAACCAACTTCAGGGAATGCCTGTGTAAACTTCCTGTGATGTCGGATCCAAATCACATCAATTAAGATGAGGATCTGACTTGGATGAGACTTCAATTCAGTTCTATGGGAATATTCAGTGTAGCGCTAATCCATATTGTGTGTATATATTAGAAAATTGTGCAAATATGCAAGCAATAAGTATAACACATTGACTGTGCAAAATAAAATAAAGTGCAAACAGCAATAAATGAATATAAATACAATTTATAAATTGAAATCACTAAAAAGTCCATATATGTGAAATAGCATTGTGAATAAATGACCCAAGAGGGAAAAAACAGTCCAAACAGGTGAAATGAAATCACAAGTGTTTAGGTAGAAAACAATGTTGAAATTGAAGATATATTCGACTTATAAAGGATAGGCCACCATCCAGTAAGAAATCACCATAGATTGTGAATCCACCACTGATTTAAAAAATTGGATACTCTTACCAGACTTAGCGGACCCAATACCAGCGGCACAGAGTCATGGAACTGGGAACGTGGTCACTTTCAGGAAACAACATATGAGGTCAGCTTCCGTTCAACTTTGTCACCGGACCCAATCATGGACTCCACCATTCATAAAAGAAAAAGGCCACCACATAGTGTAAAACCATCAACTATGGGTTTTATTGTAAAAGGTAGAACACTTACATCAATGATGATATAAGCAGGCGAGATAAGGTATGTGATCACAAATACATCCAGTTTAGTTAATTCAATTCTATGGGCTGAAATGGAACAGAAGTCGGACCAAAGTAGTGCAGGAACCTTTTCCAAAGCTGGACCAACACCAGTCGGACCAGTTAAGATGGCTCTCATAGGGAAACATTGATTTTTACATGTCATAAGACGTGTTCTCAAAGTTGGAGCAATTGTCGCATCAGTGTAAACCGGGCCTTGAAAGATTAAAAAAAATACAGTGGCATATACTGTACAGTATATGATTTATGTGAATGAATTATGGCAATTAACACTTCTCTGTTTAGGATCACTAAAGTACTGGCTATTTCTTGGCATCAAACCATGGCAGTGAAGATGGTGTAAACAGCCTGCCTATGATGCCTCATATAATGAAAATCTCTTATGTTGCCTAGTATGGGCAAAACACAGATTCACTTTATTACAACTGGAATAATGTGGTAAAACTGCTTTCCTATTAGCTAGTCTTCCACATGGCACAGTCTGATGGCGTGGGCTGGTGTAAAGAAGGATCCGGCATTATCCTCTTGGATGCAAAAACATCCAACACTGCCAGGGCTCCATTTATATAAAACGAAATAACAGATCTTGTAAACTTCCCAAAGTTTGATTTTACAGTAATCATCAAGCCATGCCATCGAGGCCTGACTGGCAATTGTTACACATAACACCCCCACCCCAGGCTAGATTCATTGTTTATATACAAGATGGTTATCCGGATGCCAAAGCATTTGCTGGCACTGGAGGATGATTCATCCATTCCCATGTCATAAATCTGATTTTCCCCTCAAGGTCATGGAGTCATGTATAACATTTCCCAGTTTAATCATTATAAAATGGTCATTTGTTTCAACAGCCAATTAACCACTTCAGCCCCGGAAGGATTTACCCCCTTCCTGACCAGAGCACTTTTTACAATTTGGCACTGCGTCGCTTTAACTGCTAATTGCGCGGTCATGCAATGGTGTACCCAAACGAAATTTGCGTCCTTTTCTTCCCACAAATAGAGCTTCCTTTTGATGGTATTTGATCACCTCTGCCATTTTTATTTTTTGCGCTATAAACGGAAAAAGACCGAAAATTTTGAAAAAAAATGATATTTTCTACTTTTTGTTATAAAAAAAATCCAATAAACTCAATTTTAGTCATACATTTAGGCCAAAATGTATTCGGCCACATGTCTTTGGTAAAAAAAAAGTCAATAAGCGTATATTTATTGGTTTGCGCAAAAGTTATAGCGCCTACAAACTAGGGTACATTTTCTGGAATTTACACAGCTTTTAGTTTATGACTGCCTATGTCATTTCATGAGGTGCTAAAATGGCAGGGCAGTACAAAACCCCCCCAAATTACCCCATTTTGGAAAGTAGACACCCCAAGGAAATTGCTGAGAGGCATGTTGAACCCATTGAATATTTATTTTTTTTGTCCCAGGTGATTGAATAATGACAAAAAAAAAAAAAATTTACAAAAAGTTGTCACTAAATGATATATTGCTCACACAGGCCATGGGCATATGTGGAATTGCACCCCAAAATACATTCAGCTGCTTCTCCTGAGTACGGGGATACCACATGTGTGGGACTTTTTGGGAGCCTAGCCGCGTATGGGGCCCCGAAAACCAAGCACCGCCTTCAGGATTTCTAAGGGCATAGATTTTTGATTACACTCCTCACTACCTATCACAGTTTTGAAGGCCATAAAATGCCAAGATGGCACAAAACACCCCCAAATGACCCCATTTTGGAAAGTAGACACCCCAAGCTATTTGCTGAGAGGTATGTTGAGTCCATGGAATATTTTATTTTTTGACACAAGTTGTGGGAATGTGACAATTTTTTTTTTTTTGCACAAAGTTGTCACTAAATGATATATTGCTCACACAGGCCATGGGCATATGTGGAATTGCACCCCAAAATACATTCTGCTGATTCTCCTGAGTATGGGGATACCACATGTGTGGGACTTTTTGGGAGCCTAGCCGCGTACGGGGCCCCGAAAACCAATCACCGCCTTTAGGATTTCTAAGGGCATAAATTTTTTATTTCACTCCTCACTACCTATCAGAGTTTTGAAGGCCATAAAATGCCAAGATGGCACAAAACCCCCCCAAATGACCCCATTTTGGAAAGTAGACACCCCAAGCTATTTGCTGAGAGGCATGTTGAGTCCATGGAATATTTTATATTTTGACACAAGTTGCTGGAAAGTGACAATTTTTTTTTTTTGCACAAAGTTGTCACTAAATGATATATTGCTCAAACATGCCATGGGCATATGTGGAATTGCACCCCAAAATACATTCTGCTGATTCTCCTGAGTATGGGGATACCACATGTGTGGGACTTTTTGGGAGCCTAGCTGCGTACGGGGCCCCGAAAACCCAGCACCGCCTTCAGGATTTCTAAGGGCGTAAAGTTATAATTTCACTCCCCACTACCTATCACATTTTTGAAGGCCATAAAATGCCCAGATGGCACAAACCCCCCCCAATTGACCCCATTTTGGAAAGTAGACACCCCAAGCTATTTGCTGAGAGGCATGTTGAGTCCATGGAATATTTTATATTTTGACACAAGTTGCGGGAAAGTGACAATTTTTTTTTTTTTTTTTGCACAAAGTTGTCACTAAATGATATATTGTTCAAACATGCCATGGGCATATGTGGAATTACACCCCAAAATATATTCTGCTGCTTCTCCTGAGTACGGGGATACCACATGTGTGGGACTTTTTGGGAGCCTAGCCGCGCACAGGGCCCCGAAAACCAAGCACCGCCTTCAGGATTTCTAAGGACATACATTTTTGATTTTACTCCTCACTACCTATCACACTTTTGAAGGCCATAAAATGCCAAGATGGCACAAAACCCCCCCAAATGACCCCATTTTGGAAAGTAGACACCCCAAGCTATTTGCTGAGAGGCATGGTGAGTATTTTGCAGCTCTCATTTGTTTTTGAAAATGAAGAAAGGCAAGAAAAACGTATTTTTTTTTTCTTTTTTCAATTTTCAAAACTTTGTGACAAAAAGTGAGGTCTGCAAAATACTCACTACACCGCTCAGCAAATAGCTTTGGGTGTCTATTTTCCAAAATGGGGTCATTTGGGGGGGGGGTGTGCCATCTGGGCATTCCATGGCCTCCGAAACTGTGATAGGCAGTGAAGAGTGAAATCAAAAATTTACGCCCTTAGAAAGCCTGAAGGCGGGGCTTGGTTTCCGGGGTCCCGTACGCGGCTAGGCTCCCAAAAAGTCTCACACATGTGGTATCCGCGTACTCAGGAGAAGCAACAGAATGTATTTTGGGGTGTAATTTCACATATTCCCATGGCATGTTTGAGCAATATATCATTTAGTGACAACTTTGTGCAAAAAAAAAAAAATAAAAAAAAAATTTGTCTTTTTCCCGCAACTTGTGTCACAATATAAAATATTCCATGGACTCGACATGCCTCTCAGCAAATAGCTTGGGGTGTCTACTTTCCAAAATGGGGTCATTTGGGGGGGTTTTGAACTGTCCTGGCATTTTATGCACAACATTTAGAAGCTTATGTCACACATCACCCACTCTTCTAACCACTTGAAGACAAAGCCCTTTCTGACACTTATTGTTTACATGAAATAATTATTTTTTTTTGCAAAAAAATTACTTTGAACCCCCAAACATTATATATTTTTTTAAAGCAAATGCCCTACAGATTAAAATGGTGGGTGTTTAATTTTTTTTTTTCACACAGTATTTGCGCAGCGATTTTTCAAACGCATTTTTTGGGGAAAAAACACACTTTTTTAAATTTTAATACACTAAAACACACTATTTTGTCAAAATGTTTGATGAAATAAAAAAGATGATCTTAGGCCGAGTACATGGATACCAAACATGACATGCTTTAAAATTGCGCACAAACGTGCAATGGCGACAAACTAAATACATTTTTAAAAGCCTTTAAAAGCCTTTACAGGTTACCACTTTAGATTTACAGAGGAGGTCTACTGCTAAAATTACTGCCCTCGGTCTGACCTTCGCGGTGATACCTCACATGTATGGTGCAATTGCTGTTTACATTTGACGCCAGACCGACGCTTGCGTTCGCCTTTGTGCGAGAGCAGGGGGGGGGGGGGGGCAGGGGTGCTTTTATTTTTTTTTTTTTTTGCTTTTTTATCTTATTTTTAAACTGTTCCTTTCATTTTTATTTTTTTTTTATCATTTTTATTGTTATCTCAGGGAATGTAAATATCCCCCATGATAGCAATAGGTAGTGACAGGTACTCTTTTTAGAAAAAATTGGGGTCTATTAGACCCTAGATCTCTCCTCTGCCCTCAAAGCATCTGACCACACCAAGATCAGTGTGATAAAATGCTTTCCCAATTTCCCAATGGCGCTGTTTACATCCGGCGAAATCTAAGTCATGAAATGCTTGTAGCTTCCAGTTTCTTAGGCCATAGAGATGTTTGGAGCCATTCTGGTCTCTGATCAGCTCTATGGTCAGCTGGCTGAATCACCGGCTGTATTCTCAAGTTCCCTGTTGGGACAGGAGAGCCAGAGAAAAACATGGACGACGGTGTGGGGGGGGGGGCATTCCCTCCCACTGCTTGTAAAAGCAGTCTAGAGGCTAATTAGCCGCTAGAATTGCTTTTACAAGAAAGCCGACCACTGGCTGAAAAGAATGATACCAAGATGATACCTAAACCTGCAGGCATCATTCTGGTATAACCACTCAAAGTCCAGCAACATACCAGTACGTTGCTGGTCCTTGTTGGGCATACATTGTAAACTTTTTTTCATGCAGCCTGTGGGCTGAACGAAAAAAAGATATTGATCGGTGGGTATGCCCACCATTAGAATACCTCCCTTCATCCACCCACTTCTAATGATGGGCATACATGCACCGTATATATATGCCGAAGCATGGGGGCATCCTCCCGCAAAAGGCAGGAGCAAATCGCTCCTCCACCCACTGCTGCCCCCACGCTTCGGCATATATGCTGAAGTATGTAACTGTGGTGGTGAAATCACCTCCGACAGCGCTGGAGTCACGGCTTTATGTATCGTGGGAGCAAACGCTGTTGCTGTCAAGATAAATAAATCCGTGCTGCAACTGAATGGCGTACCTGCGAAGCAAATGATGGTTAACAAAAAAACAAAGTAACATTACAGTATAACAGTAATACTTACCATACCTGCAAAGCAAAATACAAAAAAAACATAGTAAAAAATAAAACATTTAATGCAACCTGTGCCTACCTAAAAAATATATATGCCGAAGCATGGGGGCATCCTCCCGCAAAAGGCAGGAGCAAATCGCTCCTCCACCCACTGCTGCCCCCACGCTTCGGCATATATGCTGAAGTATGTAACTGTGGTGGTGAAATCACCTCCGACAGCGCTTTATGTATCGTGGGAGCAAACGCTGTTGCTGTCAAGATAAATAAATCCGCTCTGCAGCTGAATGGCGTACCTGAAAACACAAAGGTGGTTAACAATAAAAAAAACAAAGTATAAAAAAATTGCATACCTATAAAGCAAACATGATAAAAACATAACAATAAAACATTGCAGTATAGAATGCAGAACAATAGAGAGAGAACAATAAAACAACAACTATTTTTGGTTTTTTTATTTTATATTTTTTTTGTGTTTTTTTCTTTTTTTTACTTTTTTTTGTTTTTTTTACACTTTTTTTTGTAACTTTAACTTTTTTAACTGGTACCAGGTTTGGGTCTCTCAAAATGCGACAGCATCTTGGGAGACCCTGTGGAAGTGTGCCTAGTCTGTGCAGTGCTGTACCCTACGCTAATACTCCACTAGTGTGTGGTAGCGTTCAAAACATTCACCAATGCAAAGACCAGGATTGCCAGGACAGAGGGGACAACAATACCGGGTGTCACGCCTAAATCCGCGCTTGCTGCAGACATGACATCTTTTTTGGGGGGTTCGTTGGGTAGGGGTACTCGGGAGGGCATAAAGAAAATGCCTCTCATGCAGCCGGCTTACTGCATTCGGTTGGGGATGGTGAGGTGGAGCACCGTCTGGATACAGAAGGGCTCTGGCGATCTCTTCCTGGAATGTAAGGAAGGATCCAGTCCGTCCTGAAGCTCTGTATAGCACATGAGCGTTCAGCAAAGCCAATTGAAATAAATAAACAGACACTTTTTTGTACCAGCGTCTGGCCTTACGGGCAACTAGGTACGGCGCCAACAACTGGTCGTTGAGGTCCACCCCTCCCATATTAAGGTTGTATTCGTGGACACAGAGGGGTTTCTCCACAACACCAGTCGCCGTAGGAATTTGGACCGTCGTGTCTGCATGAAGGGAGGTGAGAACGAAAACATTCTTCTTATGCCTCCACTTCATAGCGAGCAAATTATTATACTTCAAGCAGGCTCTCTCCCCCAGCCTAAGACGGGAATCTACAAGCCGCTGGGGAAAGCCCCGGCGATTAGGTCGCACGGTGCCACATGCTCCAATCTGATGATCAAAAAGGTGGCTAAAAAGTGGCACGCTCGTATAATAATTGTCCACGTACAAGTGGTACCCCTTTCCGAATAAGGGTGACACCAAGTCCCACACTATCTTGCCAGCGCTTCCTATGTAGTCAGGGCAGTTTGTCGGCTCTACGTGACTATCTTTGCCCTCGTAAACCATAAAACTATATGTATAGCCTGTGGCCCTGTCACAGAGCTTATACATCTTGACCCCGTATCTGGCACGCTTGCTGGGAAGGTACTGTTTGAATGACAAGCGGCCAGAAAATTTAACCAGGGACTCATCAACGCAGACAACTTGATGGGGGGTAAACAAGTCTGCAAAACGTTGGTTGAAGTGGTTTACGAGGGGCCGAATTTTGTAGAGCCGATCGTATCCAGGGTCTCCACGAGGACGACAGAGTTCATTGTTGTTGAAGTGCATGAACCGCAAAATCTGCTCGTATCGTGCCCTGGCCATGGAAGCAGAGAACAAGGGTGAATGGTAAATTGGGTCAGTGGACCAATATGACCGCAACTCACTCTTTTTATTCAACCCCATGAGGAGGGAAAGGCCCAGAAAGATCTTAAATTCGGAGACCGTAATTGGTCTCCAATCTCTGGCAAGGGTGGACTGGGGCATAGTGGCGATGTGTTGACCAGCGTATAAATTGCTTTGGTCCACAATAGATCTATAGAGATCTTCGGTGAAAAACAGCGAATAAAAATCCAGTGGCATAAAGTCAACTGTTTCCACCTGAATTCCGGGTTGGCCAGTGAAAGGGGGAAGTACGGGTGCTGCAGAAGTGGTGGGTACCCAATTCGGATTGGCCAATGCAGCAGGAAGGGCACTATGGGCACGACGGGCCTGTGTTCGTCTTCTTGGTGGCAGCGGGACACTACTAGTGCTTGCCACCTCGCCAGCTTGAACTGCACTTATGGGACTCGCCACGTCACCACGTGATACTGCAGTGCTGGATGTACGACCAGGGTGTACTAGGCCGCTGGTGCTTGCCAGTTCACCAGAAGGAATAGCGACGCTAGTACTTCTCTGCTCCATACGAGAGCCCTGCGGTTCTTGCACTTCAAGGACAGCATAAGTTCGGGGTCTGGTACGCCTGACCTTAGCAGGGACCACAACTCCGTCGTCAGAGCTATCTGTCATGGAGCCGCTGTCCTCTACAGGATCGTATTCTGAGCCTGAATCTGACAGATGAGTGACTTCCTCTTCACTATCTGTCATGCTCAGAATCCTGTAGGCCTCTTCACTAGTGTACCTTCGATTTGCCATTTTGGCCTCTAAATTTAGGGGTACACTAGTGAGACTCACAGGCAAAAAAGCTCCCGACTGTCAGCGACTGATTCAAAACGCTACCAAAAAACTGTTAGCGATCGCAGGGATCAGGCCTGACTCTGCGACCGCTGCAGTTATGTGCGCTTAGTGTTTTGTAAGTGTCAGTAATCGATCGATACTGCACTTGGGTGGGCTGGGCTGGGCTGGGCTGAGGAGCAAAACGCAGGTGCTAGCAGGTATCTGGGCTGATCCCGCTAACACTGCGTTTCAGGGAACCCTAAACTGCTGGGGAGTATAGATCTGATCGGATCAGATATCGATCCGTTCAGATACTATAGCACTAAGGGAGGTGTATGCTGCGTGCACGGGTTTTAGCGGTACTGGCGCTGACCTGACGCTGCCTGGGGCGACGCAGACCTTATCTGATCCTAAAAACTTAACTTCTATCACCGCCGGGCAATTAGGGGGTTAAACCTTTATAAGGTAATAAACGGCGGGTGCCCTAAAACTATAATAAACTGTAATAAACTATAATAAACTACAAAAAACAAACTATCTAACCAGCGTCACCCGTAACACTTATACGGTGATCGCTGGTGAAAGGGTTAACTAGGGGGCAATCAGGGGGTTAAAACCTTTAGCAGGTAGTATATGGGGGTCCCTGTCGCTATAAAACACTGACAGCGAACCTATATACTTACCTCCCTAACTAGCGTCACCTGTGTCACTAATACAGCGATCAGAAAAACGATCACTTAGCGACACTGGTGACGGGGGGTAATCAAGGGGTTAACTTTTATTAGGGGGGGTTAGGGGGTACCCTGGACCTAAGGGGGGGTACCCTAGACCTAAAGGGGGCTAACCTAACTGCCCTAACACTTATAACTGACAAACTGACACCAATGCAAAAAAAAAAAAAACACTGCTATTGGTGTCAGAGTGACAGTGGGTACAGGGGGGTGATCGGGGGGTGATCGGGGGGTGACAGGGGGGTGAAAAGTGTGCCTGGCGTGTTCTACTGAGCGTGTGGTGTTGGTGCACTTACTTGGATGTCTTCTCTCCTCGGCGTCGGATCAAAAAGACCGGCTCCAGGAGAGATGACATCACTTCCTCTCCCTCTGTTTACATTACAGAGGGAGAGGAAGCATTTGATTCGTGGGAGCGATCGGGAGGGGGTGGCCATCAATGGATGGCCTCCCCCTGACACCCAATCGCCCGCGAACAAGACCCGACCACCCAGGGCACCGGGGGGGGTCCGATCGGACCCCCCGCCCGCGGGAAGGCATCACGTTTCAGGTACGTGATTTTGCCTGCCCGTGCCGACCTGCTCACGTATATAGGCGTGAGGCGGTCGGCAAGTGGTTAAAGTGGCTCTGCCATGTGTTTTGCTTAGCTGTCATGATGATGTTAATTGTTCCAGATTCAGTCCATTGGTCTATTTATCCTCTTTGTTTTCAGTGATGAGTCAAAAAGCTGACATGTGGGCCAACTGATCCTTCAATTAGGGTGACAGTTCCGTGACTCTTTTATGGAGGGGGCTTCAAACCCAAACCTGGCCTTATGCCGCGTACACACGGTCGGACTTTCTATCCTACTTGGTCCGGCACACTTTCCGACGGACTTTGTCCGCCAGGTGCGCCGGACTTTAAAACGGACGGACTTGCCCACACACGACCGGACTTTCTGGTGGGCTAAGTCCGCCCGTCTTTCCGACGGACTTTCACCGGAGTTCCGGCGGACTTTCAGAATGAACGGACTTGCCCACGCACGGACAAGTCCGTTCATTTTGAACGTGACTCAGGTGCGACGGGACTAGCAAAGGATGTCAATCTTGCCGCTCTTATCGGCGAGATTGACACCTTGCGAGCCCCGTCGCGGGTCATACCAGGCCCTTAGGTCTGGTATGGATTATAAAGGGAACCCCGCTACGCCGAAAAAATGGCGTGGGGTCCCCCCTAAAATCCATACCAGACCCCGATCCGAGCACGCAGCCTGGCCGGTCAGGAAAGGGGGTGGGCATGAGCGAGCGCCCCCCCCTCCTGAACTGTACCAGACCGCATGCCCTCAACATGGGGGGTGGGTGCTTTGGGGGAGGGGGGCGCCCTGTGGGCCCCCCCCACCCGAAAGCACCTTGTCCCCATGTTGATGAGGACAAGGGCCTCTTCCCGACAACCCTGGCCGTTGGTTGTCGGGGTCTGCGGGCGGGGGGCTTATCGGAATCTGGGAGCCCCTTTTAATAAGGGGGCCCCCAGATCCCGGCCCCCCACCCTATGTGAATGAGTATGGGGTACATGGTACCCCTACCCATTCACCTAGGGAAAAAGTGTAAGTAATAAAACACACTACACAGGTTTTTAAAATATTTTATTAAACAGCTCCGGGGGGGGGGGGTATCTTCTTCCGGCTTCGGGGGTCTTCTTCCGGCTTCGGGGGTCCCTCCGCTTCATCTTCTCCCGGCGTCCGGTTGGTTCTTCTCCGCTCTCTTCTCCCGGTGTTCCAGTTCTTCGGCCGGCTCCTCTGCTGTCTTCAGGTAGCTCTCTTGCCAGCAGAGGTCCGGACTTCTGGGCTTCTTGGCTTCTTGCCAGGCTGCGTGCTCGGATCGGGGTCTGGTATGGATTTTAGGGGGGACCCCACGCCGTTTTTTCGGCGTAGCGGGGTTCCCTTTATAATCCATACCAGACCTAAGGGCCTGGTATGCACCGCGCTCGCCGCAATAGGAAGATTTGTTTTTCCTATTGCAGCGAGCGCGAGATGCAATACCCTGCCCTCGTGTGGTATCTGGTCCGTCGGACCAGCACACACACGAGCGGACTTTCCGCCCGAAACTGAGTCCGACGGAAAGATTTAAAACTTTTTTCTAATCTAGGTCCGGCGGGCTTTTGGGAAGAAGTCCGCCGGAAAAGTCCGCCGCCGCCCACACACGGGCGGATTGTCCGGCACACTCTGGTCCGCCGGACCAAGTATGCCGGAAAGTCCGACCGTGTGTACGCGGCATCACACTACAGTCTGTGCTATGTATAGAACCAATTTTTTATAGTGACATGAACCTACAGTACTTAAAAGAGTAACTCCAATTTTGTTGAGAAATAAATATTCGCCTCTGGGTGATCTATGTACATTGCAAGGATTTTTAACAAACTTTGTTGCAGAGCCTTACCTTTTGTTATCCTGAAGAAATAGCTGTTTGTTTGTCGGTGTCCATGGTCAGAGTGAATTTATAAGGTGGTGGTTTTGTAATTATCTATCAGCTGCTGCACCTGCAGGGCTCTAATGAGGTATATTACAGGGTCTGAATCCCATTAGACGTGATTTCCTATTGGGAATATCACACCAAAAATTTAATTTTTGTTGCAGGGGACTTAACGTCACTATTACTCATAAGCAGATTTCAACTTTTGGTAAAAAGTCACCATCTAAAGCCGGCCATAGATGGAGTGATTTTCTTTCCTGCAACCAAAATTGCTAAATTTTGAAGGGTAGTCCCTTCTGCAGAGTGATTGTGCTCTCTCAGCAGCGGGACACGGGGAGCCGTGTCTGCCTGGAGAACACACAGTTATTATTGTTAGCGGATATAGCCACTAGCATAAAATTGCTGGAAAAATCTGCCATGTTGGTTGTACTCAAGTACATGGTCCGAACCATCTATGGATGGCTTTATTCTTTATCTTCATATCTAAGCACTCCCAGGGGCCAAGATTCAAATCATACATGGGCATGCTGAATGTACCAAGTTGATTGATAGATTTGGGTACAACCATCCTGCCAGATTTTACTTGCAATTATCGTTATTGGCTGCTATAGCCACTAGCAATTATTATTATTATACAGGATTTATATAGCGCCAACAGTTTGCGCAGCGCTTTACAACATGAGGGCAGACAGTACACTTACAATGCAAATCAATACAGGAGGGATCAGAGGGCCCTGCTCGTTAGAGCTTACAATCTAGAAGGGAGGGTCAAGTGGAAACAAAAGGTAATAACTGTGGGGGATGAGCTGATGAGGAAAATTAAAATAGTTGTTAGGTGTAGGTAGGGTAGACTTCTCTGAAGAGAACGGTTTTCAGGGATTGTCTAAAAGCTAACAGAGTAGGAGATAAGCGGACAGATTGGGGTAGGACATTCCATAGGATTGGAGAGGCTTTGGAAAAGTCCTGGAGGCGAGCATGGGAGGAGGTGACGGGGGAGCTAGAGAGCAAGAGGTCTTGAGAGGAACGAAGAGAATGAGTAGGTTGATATTTAGAGACTAGGCTAGTGATGTAGCTGGGGGCTAATTTGTGGATGGCTTTGTACGTAGTTGTTAGTATTTTGAATGTAATTCTTTGGCCGAGCGGAGGCCAGTGAAGGGATTGACAGAGAGGGGTAGCAGAGACAGAGCGATTGGTAAGGTGGATGAGTCTGGCAGCAGCATTCATGATAGATTGAAGAGGTGATAGACTATGTAGAGGTAAGCCAATGAGAAGGGAGTTGCAGCAAGTGAATTAAGAGCTTTGTTGTGTCATTGTTTAGAAAGGGGCGCATTTTGGAGATGTTGCAGAGGTTGAGGCGGCAGGATTTGGACAGTGATTGGACGTGGTGCTAAAAGGAGAGTTCAGAGTCCAGGACTACACCTAGAACCGTGGCATGTGGGGATGGGCTTATAGTTGTGCCATTGATTTTGACAGAGAGATCAGGGGAAGGAATAATCACTGACTTAAACTTTAACAAACAGGGTTCAAGTTTAAAGACCAGTTGCTACAGCAGTTGTGTGACTACCACCGATCAGCAGGATAGGTACACAGGCAGTTCCCCTGGCGGATGACGTGGGCTCACCTGAGGTGCGGAGTCTAAGTACTAACCGGTGTTCACCAGAGCTCGTGATGGTGGAGATGGATTTTGCTGCGTGTTAGTACCAGGTCACGGTTCCCAGGATTGCCATACCGGGAGGTGAGCAAGCCAGGGTCCAGTAGCGGATAAGCAGGTAAGGATCAAACAGAAGTGTAGTCAGTAAACATGCCACAGGGCAGTAACGAGTAGTTGCGGGTTGGGATCAGACAGAAGTGTAGTCAAGGAACAATCCAAGGGTCAATAACGAGTGGTAGCAAAATATGGACAACAGCAGGCAAGAAGCGAGTGAGATATTGGCTGAAGAGTACAATAATCTGGCAAACAGAGGCATGGCTTAAATCAGAAAGTTCATGAGAGGAACAAAGAGTTCAGGGTTCATCAGAAGTTAAGGCACAATGCAGGGTTGTCTAATAGATCAGAGAGGGTTGCTGTCAGTCATCTCAGGTAACTCAGTGAGAAGAGTCATTGACAGATAGAGCAGAAGTCCAAGGTTTAATTCCAGGCCCTGACATCAGCAATGTCTCAGCAGGAAGGGTTCCCCTGTCAGCACTGCATGTGTTGATGGGGAATCATGTGAGTTTCTTTCCTGCAACCACGGAAAAGTTTGCACTGTCTATGGCCCCTTTAAAACTGAAGAGCCAATGGCTTAAAACTGGAGCCAATCACCTTCTAACTTCAGCTTGTTCAATTAAGCTTTGAGAAAAAAAACTGGAAGCTGATTTTTTTCTATGCAGAGCGGCACCAGATTTTGCACTCTCCAGTTTTAGTAAATCAACCCCACTTACGTATGCAGAGAATAAAGACACACGATTGTTGCAGGAAAGGCAGAATTGTCTTAGTTAAACCATCTGTGATTGGTTAGCGCGGCCTTCAATTATTACAAATTTTTACAGCACCATAAATTTACGTCTGTACCTGCAATCAATCCAAGGTTCCTATCACACATCCATACTAGGGGTAATTTAGACAGGAACCAGACATCTTACCAGCATGTATTTGTAGTGTGGGAGGAAACCAGAGTACTCAGGGGACACCCATGGAAGAACAGGGAGAACATGCAAAATTCATGCAGTGCCAGGCAGAAGAGCTAACCACTAAGCCATTGTGCTGCCTTTATTTTTGTGTGAAAATCAAGAAGATGGCATGTGAAATGTATTTAGAAGAAATATACAGTACATATAGCAGTCCAATTTGACCATGCTCACCTTTTGAAAAAGGTCCTATAGTCGCCTTTTCCTTTCCCGAATCAGGGAAAAATAAGAGGTTTGCTAAACTTTCCCACCCATCCCCCCGCATGCTGCAACACCCATCCATAGTGCACCCTGGGAATGCACACCTACTACTCCCTTTTAGTGCTCATGTATAAGAGGTCTCTAGAGCAATGGCAGTGCGGTCAGAGCAGTAACACCCAGCTAATCAGATTTCATTCTGCCCTTTGCACCTTGCTCTGTGCCTTTCTGTATTTTACAAGCTAGATCCTTTGTAGTGGGTTTTATGTAACCATTGGGATAATACTATGCTGGAATTTATTTTGAACTCTCATGTAACCTGAAGCAATGTGTTTGAGGTCTCCACCCGGTCCTAGGGAACAATAATTAACTCTGAGGCATTCCATAAAATTTTATTCCAGAGGATTTGAATTGCTGTGAGAAATTACGCTCTGACTCAATTTGGGTGTTCGCTGCAGCAGTCAGATGTGAGGCGCGCCAATCAGATCACAGTGTGGCACCAATGAGGACGTGCAACTGGCAAAATTTCATGACTTCAGCCTGGGTGCTCAATAGGCTTTTTGTTATAAGTGCGTACAGGGATTTCCGTGTGATATGCGTGGTGGGTTTGTCTCCATTACAGCAGCAGAAATCTTGAAAATGATGAATTGATGTGTCAGTAATGTTCAGCAGGCTTCACTCTGCACTGCCAGAATCATGAGAGTTACATGATGTCATGGTCAGAGATGCCAAATAATATTTGGTTGGCATGAGCACAGATTGTGTGTTACTGTAACCATCAGATTGCATTAAATAGGCTCTCTTTATCTCCCTCCAGAATAAATGATGAAATAAAGGATTAGCTAGTATCTGTGTGAAAGAGAAGAAGCAGCTTTTAAGATAGTGTAAATGAGTTGCTTCTGACTTTTGGTTTGTAAAGCATTTTTGAGGGATGTGGTATGCAGTGATTCAGATCATATGGGGCATTATACCTCAACCTGATCTCAAACTGACCTCAACCTGATCAAAAATTAACATCAACACGATACCAAACTGACCTCAACCTGATCAAAAACTAACCTCAACCTGATACCAAACTGACCTCAATCTGATCAAAAACTAACCTCAACCTGATACCAAACTGAACTCGACCTGATCAAAAATTAACATCAGCCCGATACCAAACTGACCTCAACCTGATCAAAAACTAACCTCAACCTAATACCAAACTGACTTCAACCTGATCAAAAACTAACCTCAACCTGATACCAAACTGACCTCAACCTGATCAAAAACTAACCTCAACCTGATACCAAACTGACCTCAATCTGATCAAAAACTAACCTCAACCTGATACCAAACTGAACTCGACCTGATCAAAAATTAACATCAGCCCGATACCAAACTGACCTCAACCTGATCAAAAACTAACCTCAACCTGATACCAAACTGACTTCAACCTGATCAAAAACTAACCTCAACCTGATACCAAACTGACCTCAACCTGATCAAAAACTAACCTCAACCTGATACCAAACTGACCTCGACCTGATCAAAAATTAACTTCAACCCGATACCAAACTGACCTCAACCTGATCAAAAACTAACCTCAACCTGATACCAAACTGACCTCAACCTGATAAAAAACTAACCTCAACCTGATCAAAAACTGACCTTAACCTGTTAAAAAAACTAACCTCAACCTGATACGAAACTGACCTCAACCTGATCAAAAACCAGCTTCAACCTGATACTAAATTGACCCCAACTTGATACTACACTGACCTCACCTTGATCTCAAACTGACCTCAGCCTGTTCAAAAATTAACCTCAATCTGCTGCTGAACTGACTTAAACCTGATCTCAATCTGACCTAAATCTGATACCAAACTGACCTCATCCTGATCTTAATCTGACCTCAACCAAATCAACCTCATTCTGATACCAAACTGACCTCGATGTGATCAGAAAAACTAAGCCTAACCTGATACTAAACTGACTTCAACCTGATATCAAACTGACCTAAACCTTATATTAAACTGACCTCAACCCAATCTCAAACTGACCTCAACAGAATCTCAAACTGATCTCAACCTGATCAAGAACCAGCCTCAACTTGATGCTAAATCGACCCCAAGCTAATCGCAAACTGACCTCAACCTGATACAAAACTGACTTCAACCTGATCAAAAACTAGCCTCAATTTCATACTAAACTGAGTTCAACCCGATACTAAACTGACCTCAGCCTGATCAGAAACAAAACTCAACCTACTACTGAACTGATTCCAACCTGATCTCAAACTGACCGCAGCCTGATACCAACTGACCTCATCTTGATCTTAAACTGACCTCAATCTGATCAGAAAAACTAACCTTAACCTGATACTAACCTGAATTTAAGCTGATCTCAGACTGACCTCAACCAGATACTAAAGTGACGTCAACCCAATCACAAGCTGAAGTGAACCTGATACTAAACTGATCCCAACCTGATCTCAAACTGACCTCAACGTGATCCAAAGCTAAACTCACCCTCATACTAAATTGACCTAAACCTGATCTCAAAACAGTATTAAACCCAAAACCAAAATATAATATCTTGCAGCTTACCAATCCTTAGAAGTTGTTTTAGGCTTTTCCCCCTCTGTTTTCACCTGGTGATCTGTCCAGTAAAACACCCCCTTTATTAGAGTGCCTCCACTCTTGATGAAGGAGCACAGGGGGCACAGCAGACAGCGGCATTGTCAGTGTGGGGGGAGAGAAATGTTAGATGTAGTAGCAGATTTAGAAACACTAACAAATTGAAGCCAAACTCCAGCTCATACCGCAGTTACATAAAAAGTTATGGCAACAGTATTTTTTTCTCTTGGGATAACAGTTTTACATGAATCAACGAAAACTGATCATAGTAAGCCCCCCAGCAGTGGTAAATGGTTTGTCTCAATATTTGAATTGCCACATTTGTAGGAGAGCTTGGTCTGTTGAAAAACAAGAGATTACTGGTGGGATTACCATGTAAAAACAAGGGAAATAAAGCTTGAAAAAGAAAATGAAAGCAGCCATCACATCTGATAATTGGTAAGCTGCAATAAAAGAAATGTTTGCTTTTGGAGTTAAAGTGGAGTACAACCCACTTTTACAACTCTTCAGCATCCCTCACTAAACTGTGCACTGTAAACAAATTGGATATTTTTTTATTTTTTTTCTCAGCACCTACTGTATATCTGCTGTATTCATTTTTCACTTCCTCCTCCCTGGCCGCGGCCCATCGCATCATTTCCCGTTTGCAATGCCTTCTGGGAAGGGGCAGCAACTTCCTCTGAAACTGCCGTTGCTATGGAAACCTGACCTGAAACCTATTACACTGCTTGTGCTGCACTGAGCATGTGCGAGATCTGCAAGGATGAGATCCAGGAAGAAATACAGTCTGGCTTCAGATGCCCACACTTAAGATGGCCACGGCCTGCTGTAAGTTTATAAAATAACAAACTACTGCTATAAACTAACAAAACAGACCTTAGTTTACAGACTAACTTTACTAGAATACATTAAGCTTGTGTATTATAGGGGTATTTTTACTTAAAAAGTATAATTTCGGCCGGAACACCACTTTAATAATGCTTTAAACTGACCTCAGTCTGGTACCAAACTGACCTCAACCTGATCTCAAACTGACCTCAGAATGATATAGGTAAAACTGACCTCAACCTGTTACCAAAATGACTTCAACCTGATCTTAAATTGATCTCTATCTGATACCAGACTGACAATAACCTAATAAAAAAACTGACTTTAACATGATAAAAAAATTTACCTCCACCTGATCACAAATACTTGTGTGCGTTGAGAGATTCCAGGAGGGTTGCAGGCAGTGCTGGACAGACAGATAATATAACAAACGTTATGAGCTGACATCTTGTGCTGTCAGTTGCTACTACTTTTTTTTACTACTACTACTTTTTTTTACTACTGCTGACCGGATGATTAAATCTCTGCTCTGTTGACTGAAGCAAAGAAGGTCCAGTGTCTCCTCTATTCCTGGCTAAACAGAATCTATTTCCCCAGCATTCCTGACTTTAGTTTAACGTGAACTCCACGCAGAGTTAACAGACACAAATGAATGCACGGTTGTATTTATTAAAACAGCATTAACTGTATTTTTTTAAATGCAAGCAGTGTAAGTATCTATAGTGCCTTGGAAAAATATTCATACCCCTTGAAATTTTCCACATTTTGTCATGTTACAATCAAAAACGTAAATGTATTTTATTGGGATTTTATGTAATAGACCAACACTAATGTCGCGTACACACGTGCAGGTTTCTCGCCGGAAAAAGATATGACGGCTTTTCTGACGGGATTCCGCTCAAGTTTGCCTTGTATACACACGGTCACGCAAAAGTTCGCTGAAATTACGACCGTCGAGAACGTGGTGACGTACAACACTACGACGAGCCGAGAAAATGAAGTTCAATGCTTCCTAGCATGCGTCGAATTGTTTCCGAGCATGCCTAGGGATTTTGCGCGTCGGAATTTGTACAGACGATCGCATTTTCGGATAGGAACTTTTTCCGACCGAAAAATTGAGAACTTGCTCTCAATCTTTTGCTGGCGGGAATTCCGCCAGCAAAAGTCCGATGGAGTATACACAGGTCACATTTTCCGACCGAAAGCTCTCATCGGTCTTTTGATGGCCGAATTTCCAATCGTGTGTACGCGGCATAAGTGGCACATAATTGTGAAGTGGAAGGAAAATGATAAATGGTTTTCAAAATTTGTTATAAATAAATATGTGAAAAGTGTGGAGTACATTTGTATTCATCCCCCCTGAGTCAATACTTTGTAGAACCTCCTTTCACTGCAATTACAGCTGCAAGTCTTTTTGGGGGATGTCTCTACCAGCTTTGCACATCTAGAGAGTAACATTTTTGTCCAGTCTGCTTTGCAAAATATCTCAAGTTCTCTCAGATTGGATGGAGAGCGTCTGTGAACAGCAATTTTCAAGTCTTGCCACAGATTCCCAATTGGATTTAGGTCTGGACTTTGACTGGGCCATTCTAACACATGAATATGCTTTGATCTAAACCATTCCAATGTAGCTCTCACTGTATGTTTTGGGTCATTGTCCTGCTGGAAGGTGAACCTCCGCCCCAGTCTCAAGTCTTTTGGAGACTCTAACAGGTTTTCTTCTAAGATCGCCCTGTGTTTGGCTCCATCCATCTTCCCATCAACTCTGACCAGCTTCCCTGTCCTTGCTGAAGAAAAGCATCCCCACAACATGATGCTGCCACCGCCATGTTTCACGGTGGGGATGGTGTGTTCAGGGTGATGTGCAGTGCTAGTTTTCCACCAGACAAAGCGTTTTGCTTTTAGGCCAAAAAGTTAAATTTTGGTCTGATCTGACCAGAGCACCTTCTTCCACATATTTGCTGTGTCCCCCAAATGGCTTCTCGCAAACTGCAAACTGGACTTTTTATGTCTTTCTTTCAACAATGACAAAGAAACATAAGTTGCACTCAAAAAATATAAGTAAATTAAATATAAATATATATAAATATATAGTGCAGAAGCACTATAGAGAGACTTTTTTATACACTTTTTCTGCACATTTATGATTTGTTTATATTTAATTTACCTATATTTTTTGAGCGCAGCTTACTTTTCTTTGTCTCACAATTTTTGTTGCAGCTCTTATACCTAATATTTTCAGCACAAGCGTGATATTGCTTTTCAGTTTTTTTGGACATTTCATTCAATAATGGCTTTCTTCTTGCCACTCTTCCATAAAGGCCAGATTTGTGGAGAGCACGACTAATAGTTGTCCTGTGGACAGATTCTCCCGCCTGAGCTGTGGATCTCTGCAGCTCCTCCAGAGTTACCATGGACCTCTTGGCTGCTTCTCTGATTAATGCTCTCCTTGCCCGGCCTGTCAGTTTAGGTGGACGGCCATGTCTTGGTAGGTTTTCAGTTGTGCCATACTCTTTCCATTTTTGGTTGATGGATTGAACAGTGCTCCGTGAGATGTTTAAAGCTTGGGATATTTTTTTATAACCTTACCCTGCTTTAAACTTCTCCACAACTTTATCCCTGACCTGTCTGGTGTGTTCCTTGGCCTTCATGATGCTGTTTGCTCACTAAGGTTCTCTAATGCCGCGTACACACAACCGGACTTTACGGCATACTTTGTCCTGCGGACTTTTCGACGGACTTTCTGAATGAACGGACTTGCCTACACACGATCAACCAAAGTCCGACGGATTTGTACGTGATGACGTACGACCGGACTAAAACAAGGAAGTTCATAGCCAGTAGCCAATAGCTGCCCTAGCTTCGGTTTTTGTCCGTCTGACTAGCATACAGACGAGCAGACTTTTCGACCGGACTCGAGTCCGTCAAAAAGATTTGAAACATGTTTCATTTCTAGGTTCGTCAAACTTTTGGGGAAAAAAAGTCCGCTGGAGCCCACACACGATCGAATTGTCCGACGGACTCCGGTCCGCAGGACCAAGTATGCCGTAAAGTCCGGTCGTGTGTACGCGGCATTACAAACCTCTAAGGGCTTCATAGAACAGCTGTATTCATACTGAGATTAAATTTCACACAGGTGGACTCTATTTATTAATTAGGTGACTTCTGAAGGCAATTGGTTCCACTAGATTTTAGTTAGGGGTATCAAAGTAAAGGGGGCTGAATACAAATATACACCACACTTTTCAGATATTTACTTATAAAACATTTTGAAAACCATTTATCATTTTCCTTCCACTTCACAATTATGTGCCACTTTGTGTTGTTCTATCACATAAAATCCCAAATGAAATACATTTACGTTTTTGGTTGTAATGCCGCGTACACACGACTTTCTGGCAGAAAAGGTCAGACGGAATCATTTCATCGGATATTCCGATCGTTTGTGGGCTTCATCGGACTTTTTCTTTCAAAAATTCTGACAGACCTAGAAATAGAACATGTTTTAAATTTTTCCTAAAACCGCTCGTCTGTATGCTATTCCGACGGACCAAAAACGACGCAAGGGCAGCTATTGGCTACTGGCTATTGAACTTCCTTTTTCTAGTCCCGCCATACGTCATAGCGCTCTAAACGAACGGACTTTGGTGTGATCGCGTGTAGTCAAGTCAGTTTCAATAGAACTCCGTCGGAACTCCGTCGAAAAAACCGTCAGAGTTTATTCTGCCAGAAAATCTGGTCGTGTGTACGCGGCATAACATGATAAAATGTGGAAAATCTCAAGGGGTGTGAATACTTTTTCAAGGCACTGTAAATTTAACTTGGTATCAGCCTCTTGCAATTCCCTGTACAGCAGAGCTTATACTGGAAGAGACAGAAACAGCACAAGAAGCCAGTAGGGGGCATTTACTAAAGCTGGAGATTGCTAAATCTGGTTCAGCTCTGCATAGAAACCAATCAGCTTCAAGGTTTTATAGTCAAATCTGAAGTTAGAAGCTAATTGGCTACCGTGCACGGCTACACCAGAGTGCAGCAGGTTTAGTAAACCTCCCCCAATGAGCTGTGCTTCCTTTTACTGACAATTCACATGCTGGGGGAGGCACAGGACCCTTAAGTGTCCACTCACTACAATAGAGAAAACTCAGGTCTCTTGCTTTGCCAAACATGTGGCAGTGCTGTGTAAATCTGTGGAAAGGATGGACAGATATACAAATTGTTTCATCTGTGTATTTAGCTGTCTGTGTGCAGATCATGTTTAAAGCTTGCATTTAGGCCTTGTTCACACAGGATGTATACATCCATGCCCCGTGTGAGTGCTGTGTTTACCCCCATGGGAATGCACAGGTGTTTCTTGCATCCCTGTGCAGGTAGCTCCATTTAAGTCAATTGGGACTCAGGCGCTGCACAGACATAGCCTCCCAATGTGACATCAGTGTGGGTACATGGGCCCCAACGCATCCTGAGAATGTTCAGGGTCCTGAACCAGGACCTGCACAGATGTCACATTGGCAGCAACTGCTGTGTCCGTGTGAACGAGGCCTTAATCTTACTGCTTTTTGTTTTTACATAAAATGTGAAATATTTGCTGTATGTTCTTTATTTTTCCGTTTGTTAGTTACCTTTCTTATCTCTTTCTCACCTCTCTTTCTTATCTTTTTCTTTCACTATGATCTTTGGGCGGCACCCATATTTTCAAACATTACTGGTATCTCTGGGTGATATACTATTTCAAGCTCCAATGTCGACACTAAATTTTCATGAAAGCAGTTTCCATTGTACATCTAATATAACACCGAATAATGCAGTTCATAGGTGTACGCAGGGGGGGGGGGGGGTGCCAATTCCCCCTACTGCCCGGGCTTCCCCCCTGTTCACCCCCCCCCCCCCCCCCCGCCCTGCAGTGTCAGGATAGAGAGTGGAGGAAGGGGCTAGTAAATATGTCATTTACCAGCACCTTCCTGTTCTAAATGGACGCAGTGAACTCACTCACTCAGTGTGTTCATTTATAACTGAAACACAGTTTACTAGGCTTCAGTTTGTGAATGAACAGGAAGCCAATCAGAACAGAGCACTTCCCATTCATTCACTGTCCCGTGCAGCTGAGGCTGCAGAGAAAGGCATGTGTGTTGGAACTTTGGGGTGCACACCCTAATGCAGGGGTGTCCAAACTTTTTTGAAAGAGGGCCAGATTTGATGAAGTTAACGTGCGTGAGGGCCGACCATTTTGCCTGACATGGCGTACACACGATCGGATTTTCCGATGGGAAATGTGTGATGACAGGCTGTTGGCGGAAAATCCGATCGTTTGTACGCTCCATCGGACAATTGTTGTCGGATTTTCCACAGACAAATGTTGGGTGGCAGGTTTTAAAAATTTCTGTTGTTGGATTGTCCGTTCGTGTGTACACAAGTCCATCGGACAAAAGTCCAAAGTACAAACACGCATGCTCGGAAGCAAGGACAAGCCAGAAGCGGTCTGTCTTGTAAACTAGCGTTCGTAATGGAGAATTAACATTCGTGACGCGGCAAATTATGAAATCTCCAAATGCAGCGCACATTCTCTTCTTCTTTAATGGGATAATAATAAAGCTGCTTTGCTGGTGATACTGATGGAGTTATTGCAAACAGATTTTCAAAGGCTTTTTTTTTCTAGTGATTTCAAGAATAATATTATTATGCTTTTTTTTTATTTTTTTTTTGGGCAAGTTACCACAGCACCATAATCCCGTAGTTTTAAAATCAAAGATACAACTATGTTGGTGTCTCTTGTCAATTTTACATTGTATTTTTTTAAATGTAACTGCCTACTCCCAAACTGTCATTTGAAGTAAAACACATAGCCAAGTATTATTCTACACAATTGTTTTATTGTACATTAAAAAAAAAATAAACAAATAAAATTAGACATGCTATCTGCCAATAGAACTTAACCAAAAAGTGCATTATATGCATCCAAAAATATAGAAAATATAACAAATCAAATCATTATTATTCAACCAAAAAATAAAATAAAAGCCCCATGCATGTGTCCTGCTTCTTAATATGAGGGGTCAACAATGCCAAGAGTTGGTGAAAGCAGGGGTCTGTCATCCGGAAAGAATTTCGAAAATCATCCGGATTATTCTCCTGGAGCTACCGCAGAAAAGGCATATGACATAATTGGTCAATTGGTCAATAATTGGTCAAGCAACCAATTTTTGGTCCAAGAATTCCTCCTCCTCCTGTTCCTGGACTGGACTTGGGTCAAAGCAATAACTCCAAGGCCAATAATAAATAACACGTTATCTTCTCTGATTACGCAACATGTCTGGTTGACGAACGGCCGTTCAGAAACTAACTGAAAAGCACGAAATGAAGAGCACAAAATGAAAAGCGCGAATCAAAACTCACCAAACTCCTACTAACACGAAATTAACAGAAGGAGCCCAAAGGGTGGCACTAAAGATCTGAAAAACCACGTAGTACGTCACTACGTTCGTGTTTGTTGGCCGACAATTCCTTTGCATGCAAGACAAAATCCAAGCACACGCCTTCGGACAAAAGTCTGAGGTTTTGTCTGCGGAAAATCCGATCGTGTGTACGAGGCTTAAGTGTGTTCGTCCAACCACTAATACCATTCCCAACAAGAATTCTCTTGCCTTTGTGGCTGTGTGTGGTGAAGAGATCAGATCGGGCGTGATATTTGGCTATACCATATTTATCGGCGTATAACAAGCACCTTCACTTTAAGAGGGAAATTTCAGGAAAAAAAAAAAATTTTAAATAAAGAACTGTGAAGCAAAATAAGGGTCAGCACCCATCTGCAGCCCCACCGTTGCTATGAATGCAGCCCCACCGTTGCCATGAATGCAGCTCCACCATTGCCATGAATGCAGACCCACCGTTGCCATGAATTCAGCCCCACAGTTGCCAGGAATGCAGCACCCCCATTGCCAGGAAAGCAACACCCCCATTGCCATGAATGCAGCAACCCCATTGCCAGGAATGCAGACTCACCTTTGCCATCCGTGGAGCCTGATTGATGCCCATCTGCAACCTTGGATGGGATAGGGAAGGGGCGGAACGTGAGCCAACAGATTACATACAGAAAAATCAGTTTTCTCTGCGGCCTCTTTAATATAAAGTCCCGCCTCCTATGATGAACAGAACAGTCGTCCAATGGCAGCGCAGGAGACAGGACTTCCTATTACAGAGGCCGCCGTGCAAACAGGAAATTCACCTGTATGTACGGCACTCGTCCTGCCTCCTCCCTGTCCCCTCCAAGGCAGCCAGCATGTATATCTTTTGTGGCCCCCGGTGCTCGGGGATTCAATGGGGGGGGGGGCCAAAAAAGATATACATGTCCAAATCACCAGGCGGGCCCTTCGAAACCGGAACGTGGGCCGCAATTGGCCCGCGGGCCGGACTTTGGACATGCCTGCCCTAATGCAATTGGCTGTGCACACCTATGATGCAGTTACTTATTTCAGAAAACTTAAAAACATATTTTTGATTGTAGCTAGTGTAGCACCCTCTAGTGTGCTAGAATATGTTTTTTTGTTACAGTAGGCAAAATGTTTAGGCTTGGCTGGCAGCCATGCCTGTGTTGTTTTATCTGGGAAGGCATTCAAGTTTCCTGAAACGCAACGGCCATAAGAGACATCTTCTGTAATTACAGCAATTATATTGTTATGTCATGCTTTTACACGGTGATGTATACACTGATTTTTTTTTTATTCTTGTACTAAATAAACAATGTATTTTATACTAATTTCTGTTTATCTAATGTGTTGCCGCTAAAGTCCGACTGTACTGGGGGGGTACCTCTTACCAAAATTTTGCATTACAAGGGATGTTGGCAACTTTCGATGTTTGTTTTTGGTGGGATAATTTTTTCAATTTTATCTGGGTCGGGTGAGTGACTCAGGGAGGGCTGGATAACTCACTTATGGAACTTGCTGGAAACTTCCAGAAGAATAGGAGTGGAGTTGAGGAGGAGCCATCTGGAGTATTCTGAGGGCCCTAACCAATCCCCAACAGATGGGTTGACAGGGGGCAGACCCCCTTAAATACTCAGGGTCAGCCCAGCTGGGGAGTGTGGAGTTCGGGTGGAAGCTGAAGATGGATTGTTAGGCTGTGTGGCCTTTGAGGGTAACCCCCTGGTCTGAGGGAGGCCTGGGCTTGGGTGTGGAAGGGACCCTCTTCACAACACACAGAGGTGTCCTAACCAGAGGCATTGGAGCAGGTGGAGGACAGCAGGAGAACACTGCCAGGCAAATCTCCAGGGAGGAAGACAGCCAGGAGGGCTGGTGAGTGTTATGCCCCGTACACACGGTCGGACTTTGTTCGGACATTCCGACAACAAAATCCTAGGATTTTTTCCGACGGATGTTGGCTCAAACTTGTCTTGCATACACACGGTCACACAAAGTTGTCGGAAAATCCGATCATTCTGAACGCGGTGACGTAAAACACATACGTCGGGACTATAAACGGGGCAGTGGCCAATAGCTTTCATCTCTTTATTTATTCTGAGCATGCGTGGCACTTTGTCCGTCAGATTTGTGTACACACGATCGGAATTTCCGACAACGGATTTTGTTGTCGGAAAATTTTATAGCCTGCTCTCAAACTTTGTGTGTCGGAAAATCCGATGGAAAATGTGTGATGGAGCCTACACACGGTCGGAGTTTCCGACAACAAGGTCCTATCACACATTTTCCGTCGGAAAATCCGACCGTGTGTACGGGGCATTACAGTTGGAGGACTGAGAGGACTGGGAGAGAGCAGCCTGGGATGGATGCATAGTCAATATGGGAGGACTGCGGAAGTTTAGCCAAGAGGGCTAGAGAAAGGGGCAGCTGCAGCCAGGTGGGCTGGCAATGCCTGAAGAGGTGGTGCTGGGTACAGTATGCACAGGAGGACAGCTGGGCACTAGGACTTTGCTACACTACCAAAGGGGCCTACTGTCCCTGCCTGTAAAGGGCTTTTGCTACCTATCTGACTGAGCCTTTTGTCAGATCATCCAAACAGTGCCAGCTGGTCCTGGGAGTTGTAGTGCTGCAATCAAGCTATGTGCAGGAGGCAGAGGAGAAGTGTATATATGGACTGTATATTGTTGTGTCCCTGAAGTGTTCTACTGCTAAAGTCAAGTGGGCATCCCATAATATCCCTATCCAAGTTTATTTCCCCCCAATAAAATATAAAAACAAAGCACTGAACTGTGCTTCTGACTCAAGTGTGCTGTGAAGATGCGGTGTGCCTGGCTGTGCAGGGTGGGGGATCTCTTTCTACTTGCGGCTCCTTAGGGGGAGCGCTACCCTAGTTAGTAGGTTGGGCTTGACATCACTCCCTGTGCAGCAGAACTCAAGCTGGAAGAAGGAGGGGCAGCTCTAGGGACCGATTGGATGTCTTTCAAGAAAACTGCTGAGAACAAAGAGATGAACTCATTCGTTTTCTGCTGCTTTTTTAAAGTCCAATCATATGTAGCGCTCACTACCTTTAGGTGGGTGCTAATTAGTTAGTTAAGATAAGTGATAGGTAAATTGCCAGTGCCTTACCCTGTTTGTTTAGGCCTGGTTGGGTAATTTGGTTGGGAGATTTGTCAGAGTAGAAAGGGGGGTGTGACCACCTGTATTCTATCCTGAGAGATGCCACATCCGTCCAGTGAAAAGTTCTGGAAGGAAGGTGGGCTGGAGACAAGGGTACAGGCAGTTTGTATACACAATTTGAGTGGGCAGGGGCGGGACACATATATAAACTGGGGGTCACATGCTCCTGGTGGTTCTGCCTGGGAAGTTTGGACAGAGAGAGAGGAAAGATGTGACCATCGGGGAACAGGCTTGAAGGCCTGTAAGGGCTTGAAGGGTGTAATGCTCTCAGTGCTGGATAGCAAAAGAACGAAACCTGAAGGCCTGAGGGTTGAGAGACCTCAGTGCTGGATGGTTCAACAATACTAAATCCACAAGAAGAAACTCCGGGAGAAATGGACCAGACATTACCGGCTGGGATGGTTCTGGCCATGTGGAGCGGGAAGTAGCTGCTAACAGGATGGAGTAAACCGGGATGTTATTCAGACTTTCCTGAACTGACGTGGGAGGACTGCAGGAGTCAAGATAGGCAGGTGAGGCCTGGGGCTACCAGCATCCACATACCACTATGCTTTTCAGAGGAGCATCAGTCAGTTCACTAAGGGAACGGGACTTAGCTACTCTAAGAAACCAAAGACTAAGAGGTAACTCATACTTCCCGAGAAGATTATGGAACAAACAGCAATTAAGAGAATAAAGTTCTTTGTTGAAAGTTATCAAGCTGTCTGCTGATGTGATCCGTGCAGGGGTGGAAGGACGGAATGCAGTTAACTGAAACGTATGATCTCACCCAGCAGCAGCTCCCAAGGGAGTAGTGCGCTACACACAGGTTGGGGGCAGGGATGTGAACTAGCTTTATTGCTTTTATTCCAGTGACATCCACCTACCAAAATATATTATTTCAGATTCACTTCTGACTTCTGCACTGTGAGGCCATGCCAAGCACTGCCCTTGCAGAAATAAGTTCCTGCCACATCATACTGCTACTGCGCAAGAGCGCTGCATAACTCTTCCAATCCTATAGATGGGCACTTGTTGGTTGTGTTAACGGTGGCCCGATCGAGGGGGGTTTGGTTCTGATGGGTATATATCAGCAGGCATCTCCCCGGTACAACCACTTGAAGCAGAATGGCAAACGGGTACGTGATTTTGCTGCGATCTTCAAGGACAACTTGCCCTGCCCTATATACAGTCTATATACAGTGGAACCTCGGATTACGAGCATAATCCGTTCCAGGAGTATGCTCGTAATCCAAAGTACTCGCATATCAAAGCGAGTTTTCCCATTGAAGTCAATGGAAACGAAAATAATTTGTTCCGCATTGACTTCAATGGGATGTAATACCACATGCGGCCAGAGGCGGGGGGCGCCGGAGAGCCTCGGAAACGGCCGAAAAGGCCCGAGCACAGTTCGGCTGAACTGTGCTCGGGCCTTTCCGTGCATTTCCGAACGCCGCTGTTCGGCTCCGGCGCCATCCACCTCAGGCCAAAAACGATCTTACACACCGCTTTTGGCCTGAATCCTGCTCGTTTTGCGAGACAACACTCGCAAACCGAGTTAGGATTTTTAGCAATACAGTGCTCGTTTTGTGAAACGCTCGTTAACCGCGTTACTCGCAAACTGAGGTTCCACTGTACTCACTTCCTCCAGCATACTTGCTTGCAGAACTTCAGCTGGCACACTGATGATTAATCTAACAAATAGCACTCAGTCAGATTTTTGAGCAACAGCCTGTTATAGGCAGGACCCCAAGACCCCTTTGAGTGTGTAGCAAAAAGTCAGTGTCCAGTATACATCCCTGTGGCTACTGATCCCAGGACCACCTCTTCAGGCACTGCCAGTCCGTCTGGCTGCAGCTGCCCCTTTCACTAGCCCTCCTGGCTACTTCTCCACAGTCTTCTCCAATCTGTCAGATCAGCTAACAGAAGTGACGTTCCGTCAGCTGACTTACAAAAAATACTTACTGCTAATGCGTTCCACCGCTAGCAGGTTTGCTAATCTAACAGAACACTTGCAGTCAGAAGGCGGCAGGGGACATCTTGTTACACCCAGTCGTGCCTTAAATTTCAGACTCATTATAGCAATTAAGTGAGCATATATACTTATATACAGTATTTTGAAACCTGTGAGACTGTTTTGATGTTTCATTTTGAAAGCCTGCAGTCAGAAGGTAAGCTTGGCGTTGAGCATTGCGGGGTGTACCAAGATGGCCATCACCCCCTTCTGATTGCAGGCTTTCAAAATTAAATTTTGCGTCTCTTCTTTCACTCTGCTAGGCATCCGATAGGAGCGCCTGTGCCTTCAGTCAATCAGGTGACGGGTATTAGACCCACTCTTCCTGGTTGGCAGAGAGAAGGTTCAGTGTTAGAAAAACAAATATTCATTTGCTTTTCTAACACATCTGGGTGGACTCGGAGTGCAAAGCTCTGCCCTCCGAGTCCACCGTTTTTAAGCCAATTAGAGCCTCTGGCTCTAATCAGGTTTCTTCAACAAAAAAAAAACACCCCCACCGCAGTAATTCAGGCTCCTGCTGTCTGAAAAGAGGCCGGACGCCTGAATAGGGGGTGGCAGCAGCGGACATGGATAGATCCATGCAGTGCATGAATCTATCTATTAGTCATATTGGGGGTGGCCTGGAGAGAGGGGGCGGCGCCCATAATGGATGGGGCCGCCACTGCCATTGAGTCATCCCCGCTGACAGCTGAATGTAAAAATAAAATACCAGCAATGAAAGATTAAGAAAAAATGGCATGGGGGTCCCCCCCATCTATACCAGGCCCTTTGGGTCTGGTGTGGATTTTGAGGGGAACCCCCATGCCAAAGTTTTAAAAACAATTGCAGCCTCCACCCCCCCCCCCCAAATCAATACCAGACCCTTATCTGACCATGCAGCCCATAAGGCAAGGAAAGGGGGGTGGGAGAGCGAGCGCTCCCCCTCCCCCCGAACCATATCAGGCCACATGCACTCAAGATGGCTCTGCCCCCCAAAAGCACCTTGTCCCCATGGGGATAGGGATAAGGGTCCCTTCCCCACAACCCTGGCTGGTGGTTGTGGGGGTCTGTGGGTGGGGGACTTATTGGAATCTGAAAGCCCCCTTAAACAAGGGGACCCCTCAATTCCTGGTCCCCTCCTATGTGAATGACCCTACTTTATTTAAAAGCAAAAATAAAAAAAAAGTCCCCTCGTGTAGATCCAACGTCAATCACAATGCCCACCGCTGACCCGAAAAAAGAAAGAAAAAAAAAATGCTACACTCCCAACAAAGGCTCCCGCTGTCTGCCCGTTCCACCATCTGACAGTTCTTCGTCATCGGGTGGCACCGCCCCTTAGTTGTTTAAGAACTGTCAGATGGCGGAGTAGGCAGACAGCGGGAACCTTCGTTAGGAGCAGAGTGTTTTTTTTTTTGTTTGTTTGTTTTTTTTTCTTTTTGTGATTGTGTGTTGTTACTTTTACTCCTGTTTTTATGCGGTATTTACCAAGCGTTAAAGCTATAGTGAAATTACATTTTCAGGATCGTGATCTGGTTCTGTGAATGGAGCCCAATATCAGAAAACACATTAAAACATGAACTGCTCAGCACATGTGTTTTCTTTTTCCTGCGTTTTGTTTTTTTTTTGTTTTTTTTGGGGTGGGGGCTGAAAAATTGACGCTTTCATCTGCCATTTATTGCATTTTGCATGTTAGAGTCACTATTGCATTACATATATTTGATATTGCACATTAGTCATTTGAAGTGTCAGCTCCAGTGAACGCCTTGTAGATTTCTGATCCACATTACACAGACCTGGGAGAGTTATTCTCAGCAGCTCATGATGAACTCCGTATTTTAGGCTAACATTTATTACAATGCATCACATTTAATACATGACAGCACACTTCACATATTAAATTACATTTCACATACATTGTTGGCCCCAGACCCGGTTGGCCTCCACCCCTCCGCTAAATCAAGCAATTATAGATTTCACGGTACAGTGCTTCGCAGTTACAATGACCTAACCACTTATATAACTTCATGCCACCCATTAAGGATGCCGTCCTGGGAGAATGTACGACACGTATGGTAATTACTAATGTAAAGACCAGACAGCTGTGAGATAGAATGAAGTCAGCCTATGACAACGTTGCTTTGATAGGAAAGTATGTGTCTATTTGTCTTTTTGATACAAATAATAAAAGTATATAGTGTTAAAAAAAATGGATTGTTGCATTTGTTCCTCGCCCTGATAGTGGGGGTACGACATAGACGAACCAGCCAATCTATAGCATACGTAACATTTTTGACCACATGGAAGACTCTTCACGTGCTGGTTTAGGTTGGAGTTGTACTAAAGTGTACCTGTAGTTTTGTAGAAATTATATGCTGCATAAGGAGAAAAGGTATACATTGCACTTGCTTTTTTTCTTTGCAAATAAAAGTTTTTAATGTAGGCTTGAAAAGGTGATATGGCCGGCCCCCATGACAGTTGAAGCTGAATGCCAAGCAGATACAGAGCCTTGAAAAAGTATTCATACCCCATTGACATTTTCCACATTTTGACATGTTACAACCAAAAACTTAATTTTTTTTTTTGGAGATTTTATGTGATGGACCAACACAAAGTGGCACATAATTGTAAAGTGGAAGGAAAATCATAAATGGTTTTCAACATTTTTTACAAATAAATATGTAAAAAAGTGTGGCGTACATTTGTATTCAGCCCCCCTGAATCAATACTTTGTTGAACCACCTTTCACTGCAATTACAGCCGCAAGTCTTTTCGGGGATGACTCTACCAGCTTTGCAAATCTAGAGAGGGACATTTTTGCCCATTCTTCTTTGCAAAATAGCTCAAGTTCTGTCAGATTGGATGGAGAGCGTCTGTGAACAGCAATTTTCAAGTCTTGCCACAGATTCTCAATTGGATTCAGGTCTGGACATTGACTGGGCCATTCTAACACATGAATATGCTTTGATCTAAACCATTCCATTGTAGCTCTGGCTGTATGTTTAGGGTCGTTGTCCTGCTGGAAGGTGAACCTCCACCCCAGTCTCATGGCTTTTGCACACTCTAATGCTGCGTACACACGAGCGGAATGTCCGACAGAAAAAGTCAGACGGGAGCTTTTCATCGTATAGTCCAATCGTGTGTGTGCCTCATCGGACTTTCTCCGTCGAAAATTCTGACGGACCTAGAAAGAGAACATGTTCTAAATATTTCCGACGGAACCAATTCCTATAGGGAAAACTGATCGTCTGTATGCTGTTCCGATGGACCAAAAACGACGCATGCTCTGAAGCAAGTACGAGACGGAAGCTATTAGCTACTGGTTATTGAACTTCCGTTTTCTAGTCCCGTCGTACGCGTTGTACGTCACCGCGTTCTTGATGGTTGGACTTTGGTGTGATCGTGTGTACACAAGATAGTTTCAGTGGAATTCTGTCGGAAAAACCTTCAGAGTTTATTTAGACAGGAAAACCGGTCGTGTGTATGGGGCATAATAGGTTTTCTTCTAAGATTGCCCTGTAGTTGCTCCATGCATCTTCCCATCAACTCTGACCAGCTTCCCTGTTCCTGCTGAAGAAAAACATCCCCATAACATGATGCTGCCACCACCATGTTTCACGGTGGGCATGGTGTGTTCAGGGTGATGTGCAGTGTTAGTTTTCCGCCAGCCCTTTGCTTTTAGGCCAAAAAGTTCAATTTTGGTCTCATCTGACCAGAGCACCTTCTTCCACATGTTTGCTGTGTCCTCCACATGGCTTCTCGCAAACTACAAATGAGACTTCTTATGGCTTTCTTAAAGGCCAGATTTGTGGAGAGCACGACTAATAGTTGTCCTGTGGACAGATTCTTCCACCTGATCTGTAGATCTCTGTAGCTCCTCCAGAGTTACCATGGACCTCTTGGCTGCTTCTCTGATTAATGCTCTCCTTGCCCGGCCTGTCAGTTTAGGTGGACGGCCATATCTTGGTAGGTTTGCAGTTGTGCCATATTCTTTCCTTTTTCATGTGATGGATTGAACAGTGCTCCGTGAGATGTTCAAAGCTTGGGATATTTTCTTTTATAACCTAACCCTGCTTTAAACTTCTCCACAACTTTATTCCTGACCTGTCTGGTGTGTTCCTTGGCCTTCATAATGCTGTTTGTTCACTAAGGTTCTCTCACAAACCTCTGAGGGCTTCACAGAACAGCTGTATTTATACTGAGATTAAATTACACACACGTGGACTCTACTAATTAGGTGACTTCTGAAGGCAGTTGGTTCCACTAGATTTTAGTTGGGAGTATCACAGTAAAGGGGGCTGAATACAAATGCAAGCCACACTTTTTACATATTTTTCACAAGCCTCTTATCAGTTTAGTTGCCCTTTTCTGCACTTTCTCCAGTTCCCTGATATCCTTTTTGAGAACTGGTGCCCAAAACTGAACAGCATATTCCAGATGAGGTCTTACTAATGATTTGTAGAGGGGCAGAATTATATCTCTCTCTCTGCAGTCCATACCTCTCTTAATACAAGAAAGGATTTTGCTCGCTTTGGAAACCGCAGCTTGGCATTGCATGCTATTATTAAGATTATGATCTACCAAAACCCCTAGATCCTTCTCCACCATTGATTTCCCCAGTTGTACTCCCCCCAATATGTATGATGCATATTCTTAGCCCTCAAGTGCATAACTTTACTTTACTAACATTAAACCTCATTTGCCACACAGTAGCCCAATTAAACAGAGCATTGAGGACGGCTTATAAATTGGAGACATCCTGTAAGGACGTTATTCCACTGCATAGCTTGGTGTCATCTGCAAACACTGAAATGGTACTTTAAATCCCAGACCCGATATCATTTATAAAGATGTTAAAAAGTAAGGGTCCCAAAACTGAACCTTGGGGTACACCACTGATAACCTTAGACCATTCAGAGTAAGAATCATTAATCACTACTCTCTGAATACTGTCTTTTAGTCAGTTTTCTATCCATTTACAAACTGATATTTCCAAGCCTGTAGACTTTACCTTACACATGAGCTGTGTGTGGGGAACTGTGTCAAATACTTTTGCAAAATCTAAGTGTGCCACGTCCACCGCCACCCCTCTGTCCAAGGTGTTACTTACCTCCTCATAAAAAGAAATCAGGTTTGTTTGACAACTTCTTTTTGCGTCCTTGATTTCCTTTTTACATATTCTGTTATATTATTTGTAACATTTAAACGTTGATAGTGTTCCTTCATTTTTATATTTTTTTAAAAGTTCTTTTCTTATTATTTATAACTTTTTTAACTTTGGCCATGAGCCACATCGGTTCGAGTTAGCATACAGTCTTTTTGAAGAATTCCCATTTCTGTTCTGTATTCAATGCCAATATTCCTTCCCAGTCTAAGTACTGGAGAGCAGCCCTCATCCTTGGAAAATTTGCTATCTTAAAGTTAAGTGTTTTTATCTTTCCCGTATGTGTTTGTTACATACAGCTAACATTAAATGAAATGTTAAGGTCACTGCTACCCAGATGTTCTTTTATATGAATATTGGTAATAAGCTCTGCATGTATTGAGACTACCAGGTCCAGCAGAGCGTCATTCCTAGTCGGGCCTCAATAAACTGGACCATAAAATTGTCTTGTACCAGGCTTATAAATGTTTGCCCTTTAACTGCCTCAGCAGTGCCATTACTCCAGTCAGTTTCTGGGTAGTTAAAATCCCCCATTATTATCACTGCCCCAGCCCTTGCAGCCCTTTCCATCTGTGCAAGGAGCTCAGACTCCACCTCCTCTTTAAAAAGGAACTGCAGTCTGCTCATATAATTTGTAATAAAACATATTTGCCATTCTGAAGCTTCCCTCCAACCAGTTTGCATATTATTTTATATATACTGTGATTCTGTACTTGCCAAATATGCTGCAGAAATCTCCCTCCACTGAGTCTGGCTGCAACCATTTTAACTGTGGGGAGCTGAAGCTGCTGCCTGTTCACTTCCTGGATTTACGCAGACACACAGAGGCACACCTCCAGCTCTGCAGCTTTCATTGGCCCCTCTTATGATCCCCCCTCCTTCTTGGCAAGAGTGCTGTGCATGATGTCATAAGCCTAGGCTAATGACCAGGCAAGAAACAGGAAGTGGGCTGTATAAGGTATTTACCATCAGAAAAAAAATGTTTTACTATCCAAAGTTAAAACAACAAGGGCAAAAGATGTAATAGATGGAAAGTTGAAAAAATGACTGAAGGTCCACTTTAATTAGTAGTCTGAAGAAAGGAAAGGGGGAAAAAGAGGTATTTAACCACTTGCCGACCGCCTAACGCAGATATACTGCGGCAAAATGGCATGGGCAGGCAAAATCACGTACCTGGTTCGTGATTCGACAAGCTACCCCAACCACCCCCCCCCCATGCCCGAGGCGGTCGGCAGCGTTAGGGGAGCGATCAATGCTGAGGGGGAGGACACTCATTCATGGCCCCCCCCTCGCGATCGCTCCCAACAAATGAAAATCTTCCTCTGCTGCTGTAATGTAAACAGCGGCAGAGGAAGTGATGTCATCTCTCCTCGGGAAGCCTTTTTGTTACGGCGCCGAGGAGAGAAGACATCCAAGTAAGTCTGCACAACATTACACTGACAGTAGAACATGCAGGCACACTTTTCACCCCCCGATCACCCCCCTGCACCCCCTGTGACAGTGACACAAATAGCAGGTTGTTGTTTTGTTACTGATTACTGCATTGGTGTAATTTTGTGACAGATATAAGTGGTAGGGCAGTTTGTGTTAGGCCCCTTTAGGTCTAGGTTACCCCCCTAATAAAGTTTTAACCCCGTGATCACCCCCTGTAGCCAGTGTCACTAAGCGATTGTTTTTCTGATCGCTGTATTAGTGTCGCTGGTGATGCTAGTTAGGGAGGTAAATATATAGGTTCGCCGTCAGCGTTTTATAGCGTCGGGGATCCCGATATACTACCTAATAAAAGGTTTTACCCCCTGATTGCCCCCTAGTTAACCCTTTTACAAGTGATCTCCGTATAACTGTTAAGGGTGATGCTGGTTAGTTAGTTTGTTTTTTATAGTGTCAGGGCACCCGCCGTCTATTACCTAATAAAGGTTTAACCCCCTGATCGCCCGGCGGGTGATACAATGTAGGTTTTAGGGTCAGATAGGGTCTGCATCGCCCCAGGCAGCGTCAGGTTAGTGCCAGTCCCGCTAACACCCACGCACGCAGCATACACCTCCATTAGTGGTATAGTATCTGAACAGATCAATATCTGATCTGATCAGGTCTATACTAGCGTCCCCAGCAGTTTAGGGTTCCCAAAAATGCAGTGTTAGTGGGATCAGCCCAGATACCTGCCCCTCCGCCCAGCCCAGCCCACCCAAGTGCAGTATCGATCGATCACTGTCACTTACAAAACACTAAACACATAACTGCAGCGTTCGCAGTCAGGCCTGATCCCTGCGATTGCTAACAGTTTTTTGGTAGCGTTTGAATCAGTTGCTAACAGTCAGGAGCTTTTTTACCTGTGAGTCTCACTAGTGTACCCCTAAATTTAGAGCCCAAAATGTCAAATTGAAGGTACAGTAGTGAAGAGGCCTACACGTTTCTGAGCATGACAGATAGTGAAGAGGAAGTCACTCATCTGTCAGATTCAGGCTCAGAATACGATCCTGTAGACGACAGCGGCTCCATGACAGATAGCTCTGATGACGGAGTTGTGGTCCCTGCCAAGGTCAGGCATACCAGACCCCGATCTTCTTCTTCTGTCGTTGATGTGCAAGAACCGCAGGTCCCTCGTATGGAACAGAGCAGTACTAGCGCCGCTATTCCTTCTGGTGAACTGGCAAGCACCAGCGGCCTAGTACACCCCGGTCGTAGTCAAACCAGCACTGCATTAACACTTGGTGACGTGGCAAGTCCTATAAGTGCAGTTCAAGCTGGTGAGGTGGCAAGCACAAGTAGTGTCCCGCTGCCACCAAGAAGAAGACAAACACAGGCCCGTCGTGCCCATAGTGCCTTTCCTGCTGCATTCGCCAATCCTAATTGGGAACCCACCGCTTCTGCAGCATCCGTACTTCCCCCATTCACATCCCCAACCAAATGCAGTCGGCTGCATGAGAGGCATTTTCTTTATGTCCTCCCGAGTACCCCTACCCAACGAACCCCCCAAAAAAGATGTCGTGTCTGCAGCAAGCGCGGATATAGGCGTGACACCCGCTATTATTGTCCCTCCTGTCCTGACAATCCTGGTCTTTGCATTGGTGAATGTTTTGAACGCTACCATTCACTAGTTGAGTATTAGCGTAGGGTACAGCATTGCACAGACTAGACACGCTTTCATAGGGTCTCCCAAGATGCCATCGCATTTTGAGAGACCCAAACCTGGAACCGGTTACAGTTATAAAAGTTACAGTTTAAAAAAAAAGTGTAAAAAAAAAAGTAAAAAAACAAAAAACTAAAAAATATATAAAATAAAATAAACAAAAATAAGTGTCATTTTATTGTTCTCTCTCTATTCTCTCTCTATTGTTCTGCTCTTTTTTACTGTATTCTATTCTGCAATGTTTTATTGTTATCATGTTTTATCCTGTTTGCTTTTCAGGTATGTAATTTTTTATACTTTACTGTTTACTGTGTTTTATTGTTAACCATTTGTTTGTTTTCAGGTACGCCATTCAGCTGCAGCGCGGATTTATGTATCTTGACAGCAACAGCGTTTGCTCCCACGATACATAAAGCCGTGACTCCAGCGCTGTCGGAGGTGATATATGCCGAAGCATATAGGCAGCAAGGGCAGAGGAGCGATTTGCTCCTGACTTTTGGGGTGGATGCCCCCATGCTTTGGCATATATAAACGATGCATGTATGCCCATCATTAGAAGTGGGTGGATGAAGGGAGGTATTCTAATGGTGGGCATACCCACCGATCAATCTCTTTTTTTCGTTCAGCCCACAGGCTGCATAAAAAAAGATTACAATATATGCCCAACAAGGACCAGCAACATACTGGTATGTTGCCGGACTTTGAGTGGTTATATCAGAATGATGCCTGCAGGTTTAGGTATCATCTTGGTATCATTCTTTTCAGCCAGCGGTCGGCTTTCATGTAAAAGCAATCCTAGCAGCTAATTAGCCTCTAGACTGCTTTAATAAGCAGTGGGAGGGAATGTCCTCCGCCCCACCGTCTTCCATGTTTTTGTCTGGCTCTCCTGTCCCAACAGGGAACCTGAGAATGCAGCCGGTAATTCCGCCAGCTTACCATAGAGCTGATCAGAGACAAGAATGGCTCCAATCATCTCTATGGCCTAAGAAACCGGAAGCTACGAGCATTTCATGACTTAGATTTCGCCGGATGTAAACAGCACCATTGGGAAATTGCGAAAGCATTTTATCACACTGATCTTGGTGTGGTCAGATGCTTTGAGGGCAGAGGAGAGATCTAGGGTCTAATAGACCCCATTTTTTTCAAAAAAGAGTACCTGTCACTACCTATTGCTATCATAGGGGATATTTACATTCCCTGACATAACAATAAAAATGTCCCCCCCTGCTCTCGCGCAAAGGCGAACGCAAGCGTTGGTCAGGCGTCAACTGTAAACAGCAATTGCACCATGCATGTGAGATATCATCGCGAAGGTCAGATCGAGGGCAGTAATTTTAGCAGTAGACCTCCTCTGTAAATCTAAAGTGGTAACCTGTAAAGGCTTTTAAAAATGTATGTAGTTTGTCGCCACTGCACGTTTGTGCGCAATTTTAAAGCATGTCGTGTTTGGTATCCATATACTCAGCCTAAGATCATCTTTTTTATTTCATCAAACATTTGAGCAATATAGTGTGTTTTAGTGCATTAAAATTAAAAAAGTGTGTTTTTTCCCCAAAAAATGCGTTTAAAAAATCGCTGCGCAAACACTGTGTGCAAAAAAAGAAAAAAAACACCCACCATTTTAATCTGTAGGGCCTTTGCTTTAAAAAAATATATGTTTGGGGGTTCAAAGTAATTTTCTTTCAAAAAAAATTTTTTTTTCATGTAAACAAATAGTGTCAGAAAGGGCTTTGGTTAGAAGAGTGGGTGATGTGTGACATAAGCTTCTAAATATTGTGCATAAAATGCCAGGACAGTTCAACTCCCCCCCCCCCCCAAATGACCCCATTTTGGAAAGTAGACACCCCAAGCTATTTGCTGAGAGGTATGTCAAGTCCATGGAATATTTTATATTGTGACACAAGTTGCGGGAAAAAGACAATTTTTTTTGTCACTAAATGATATATTGCTCAAACATGCCATGGAAATATGTGAAATTACACCCCAAAATACATTCTGTCTCTTCTCCTGAGTACGGGGATACCACATGTGTGAGACTTTTTGGGAGCCTAGCCGCGTACGGGACCCTGAAAACCAAGCACCGCCCTTCAGGCTTTCTAAGGGCGTAAATTTTTTATTTCACTCTTCACTGCCTATCACAGTTTCAGTGGCCATAGAATGCCCAGATGGCACAAACCCCCCCACAAATGACCCCATTTTGGAAAGTAGACACCCCAAGCTATTTGCTGAGAGGTATGGTGAGTATTTTGCAGACCTCGCTCTTTGTCACAAAGTTTTGAAAAAAGAAAAAAAATTACATTTTTCTTTTCTTTCTTCATTTTCAAAAACAAATGAGAGCTGCAAAATACTCACCATGCCTCTCAGCAAATAGCTTGGGGTGTCTACTTTCCAAAATGGGGTCATTGGGGGGGGGGGGTTTGTGCCATCTTGGCATTTTATGGCCTTCGAAACTGTGATAGGTAGTGAGGAGTGAAATCAAAAATTTACGCCCTTAGAAATCCTGAAGGCGGTGATTGGTTTTCGGGGCCCCGTACGTAGCTAGGCTCCCAAAAAGTCCCACACATGTGGTATCCCTGTACTCAGGAGAAGCAGCAGAATGTATTTTGGGGTTTAATTCCACATATGCCCATGGCCTGTGTGAGTAATATATCATTTAGTGACAACTTTTTTTTTTTTTGTCATTATTCAATTCAATCATTCAAAAAAAATAATATTCAATGGGCTCACCATGCCTCTCAGCAATTTCCTTGGGGTGTCCACTTTCCAAAATGGGGTCATTTGGGGGGGGGGGTTGTACTGCCCTGCCATTTTAGCACCTCAAGAAATGAACTAAAAGCTGTATAAATTCCAGAAAATGTACCCTAGTTTGTAGACGCTATAACTTTTGCGCAAAACAATAAATATACGCTTATTGACATTTTTTTTACCAAAGACATGTGGCTGAATACATTTTGGACTAAATGTATGACTAAAATTTAGTTTATTGGATTTTTTTTATAACAAAAAGTAGAAAATATTTTTCAAAATGTTCGGTCTTTTTCCGTTTATAGCGCAAAAAATAAAAACCGCAGAGGGGATCAAATACCATCAAAAGAAAGCTCTATTTGTGGGAACAAAAGGACGCAAATTTCGTTTGGGTACAGCATTGCATGACCGCGCAATTAGCAGTTAAAGCGACGTAGTGCCAAATTGTAAAAAGTGCTCTGGTCAGGAAGGGGGCAAATCCTTCCGGGGCTGAAGTGGTTAAAAAGTGACAGAAAAGGTGTTAAAAAGCTCCAAGGAAAGACCCAACCAGCAAATCTGGCAAAACAGTACTGATCCCTCCTGTGTTCATTCAATACTGAAGCATAGTAAACTGTCTTTTTCTATGTTTCAGTTTGTGAATGAATAGGAGCCAACTCCCTGCAGCACAATTGTACCTTAGAGCTAGAAGAGTGGCGTAAAGGTCTCCAATTAGGTCTTTTTTGTCAAATTTAGAGGGCCACCATTTTAAGAAACAGTGAGGGATTAGAAGGGACTTTTTTGAGTTAAGAATACATATTTTAATGGTTTTTGATTTTTTAAACATATACAGTGAACAGCCCCTCTGCTTAAATTGGACCTAAACCCTCCTTTCCTTTTCAGCCAAGGAAGCTGCCATCTTGGCCTCTGATCTGCAACTGCCATGATGCTGCACATGTGATCAGTTATGATTCCAGCCATTTGATGGCTTGACAGCTTTGTTGAGAACACAAGCAAATTTAACAGCATTCCTGGCATGGGTTTAATTCCACTTTAGCACAACAGTTTTTCATTGTGGAATTGTGATAGTGCACCAGTCCATGTTACCATCTTTCATCTGATGATCTGGTGATGGGAGAATCCATTCCTTTATTGCATTAGAGGAATTTCTAAAACTCATATGCAAGACGCTCTCTCACACAGACTTGTAAAGTTAGATGAGATGTCAACTTTAAAGGGTAACTCCACCTTATTGGGAATAAAATTAGCAAGTAAAAAAAATGATATAGTATATACAAAAGCGACACAAGTCATATTGTAATTGAATGTTATTAAAAATTACCTTTCCTTTTCAATCTACAGCGCTGTAATTTTCTGTAAAATGCAATATGGCTGTCTGGAGGTGTTCTGTACACAGAATATGTACAGAACGCCCCCCAGAAATGTAATTTCCTGTTGTGATTGTATCACTGATTTTCCCAGAAGTCTGCCCTAAGATACAAGTCAGATTTCAGGCATCCCCTGCAATAAAAATGTCATTTTTGGTGAGAATCTTCCAATAGGAAATCACATCTAAAGGGATGCAGGCCCTGCAATTTTCCTAATTTGAGCCCTGCAAGTGCAGCAGCTGATTTACGATTATGAAGCCACTCCCATTAGATACATTTTCCACATGGACACAGAGAAACAGGAATCTGCAACAAAGTTTGTTAAAATCCTTGTAATGTACATAGATCACCCAGAGGGGAGTGTTTTTTTCTCAACAAAAGACCTGACCTGCGCCCCATACACACTATTTTTGTCTTCAGATTTGCCAAAACCATGTAGCGCAGGGGTCTCCAAACTATGGCCCTTCAGTTGTTCAGAACTACAATTCCCATCATGCCCAGTCATGTCTGTGAATGTCAGAGTTTTACAATGCCTCATGGGATGTGTAGTTCTGCAACAGCTGGAGGGCCGTAGTTTGGAGATCCCTGATGTAGTGCAATCTGAAGACAAAAATCTGCAGAAAATCTAATAGTATATAGTGTATGGGGTCTTAAAGCGGGGTTCCGGCCGGGAAAAAAAAAATGTACTAACAAATTTACTTTACAAACACTGTAGCTGCTGACTTTAAATAAGCACACTTACCTGTCCTGGGTGCCCGGGCCTCGGCTCTCGGGTCCCGGCACCGCCATCCTAACTAAGGGAAACAGGCAGTGGAGCCTTACGGCTTCACTGCCAGTTTCCTACTGCACATGCGCGAGTCGCGCATCGCTTTGTGAATGGGACGCCATGTGTTGTGGGACACACACAGTTCCCATAACACACCGCGCCCCATTCCCCAGAAGACTGAAGATCACTGCGGTGTAGGAAGAGGCAGATTAGGAAGACTGCCTAGTAACAGCCATTTCAGGTGAGTCAAAAAAATTATTTTTTTTTCCTCCATTTTTTTAGGAAGTTTTTTATGCAATTTTTTTTTTTAGGGTGGAACTCCACTTTAAGCCTCGTACACACGGTACGATTGTTGGCAGGTGATTGTCTGTTGACAGACTGTTGTCCTAAAATCTTACTGTTAGTACGCTCCTTTTGACAATTGTTGTCCAACTTTCGGCCAACAAATGTTGGATGGCGGGCTAGTAAATTTTTGGCGGACAACGGTTTGACGTCAGATTTTCGTATGGTCAGTACACAAATCCGTCACACAAAAGTGGAATGTACAAACACGCATGCTCAGAATCAATGCTCACCAAACACGACTTTAGCAGACGGTGCCCAAAGGGTGGCGCTCAAGAGCTGAAATTCCTCCTAGTACGTCACTACGTTCGTGTTTGTTGCACGACAATTGTGTACCGTTAGTATTGAAGACAAGGTCCTGGCACACACCCTTAAGACAAAAATCAGACGCCAGGTTGGCCAACAATCGTACCGTGCGTACGAGGCTTTACTCTTTAAGCAGTGAGGCAGAGTGACTGCAGGGAAATAAAGAGCTCCCTCTGGTGGCTAATCTATAGATTTCAATATTTAGTGCAATAACAAAATAATTGAAGAGAAGGCATGTAAAAATGTGACAGGCACGTAAAAAAAAAATGCTCCAATAATAACGCCTGCTGACAATACACTGATCTATCTCTCCTAAAACAAGTCCCTGTCTATTCCTCACCTCTTATTATCTGTGGCTTTCTCTGCAGTGATAATTTATCTGAATACCGTTCTAATAATAGCTGTCTCCTTCCTGTATGTCAAGAAAGCTGCATCTTCACCAGTCTATTTAATAGTTTCTAAGGATGAGTGTTTGGCCTAGATAAGGAGAGTGATAAGAGGTATTAGTAAAGAGGTGTGGGCTATGTCAGACAGATACACTCAGTCAACCTCTTATGCCCTGTATACAAGATAGGATTTTCCGACAACAAAATCCATGGATTTTTCCCGACGGATGTTGGCTCAAACCTGTTTTGCATACACACGGTCACACAAAACTTGTCAAGAACGCGGTGACGTACAACACGTACGACGAGCTGAAAAAAAAATGAAGTTCAATAGCCAGTGCGGCTCTTCTGCTTGATTCTGAGCATGCGTGGGATTTTGTGCGTCGGAATTGTGTACACATGATCGGAATTTACGACGGATTTTGTTGTCGGAAAATTTGAGATCCCAAATTTTGTGTGACGGAAATTCCGATGGAAAATGTCCGATGGAGCCTACACACGGTCGGAATTTCCGACAACAAGCTCCTATAGAACATTTTCCGTGTGTACGGGGCATTAGGCAAAAAGCTGTTATGAGCTTGTGAAGATCTAGGAGCGCAGAGAGGGTAAGCACACAGGACTGGGCATGCGGGGCATTTATTGAAGAGGCTTTAGTACACAATGGGGCAGAAAGAACCAGTATGGAGGGGACAAGTATGACAAACACGAATCAAAGCTCCAATAATTCCCAAAATAGGAATCTAGGGGTGGGATATACGCCAGCAATGATTACGCTCATGTCAGTTTAGCACCACAAGTCCCAGCTGTTACAGTGTTCAGATAGCAGTACATAGCCAATATGGAATGTCAAGTTCCAGCTGTCTCAGTATCCAGATAACAGCATGCAGCCATCATGGAACATCAAATTACAGCAATCCCAGCATCCAGATGGCAGCACGCAGTCAATTGCGGACCTACAAGTTCCTCCAGTCATGGTGTCCAGAAAGCAGCATGCAGCCAATATGGAACGTCATGTTCTAGCACTCCTAGTGTCTAGATAGCTGTAAGCAGCCAATTCAGACCTACCAGTCCCAGTGTCCAAATAGCAGCACTCAAGCAATATGGAACTTCAAGTTCCAGTAGCTCCAGTGTCCAGATAGCAGCATGCAGCCAATACAAACCTACAATTTCCAGCAGTCCCAGTACCTAGATAGCAGTAAACAGCCAGTTCGGACCTATCAGTCCCAGTGTCCTGATAGTAGCACTCCGCTAACATGGAAACTTCAAGTTCCAGCAGTCCCACTGTCCCAATAGCAGCATGCAGCCAATACAGAACCTCAGGTTCCAGCATTCCCAGTGTCCAGATAGCAGCCCATAGCCAATACAGAACTACAATATATTGTCAAAAGTATTGGGACGCCTGCCTTTTCACGCACATGAACTTTAATGCCATCTCAGTCTTAGCCAGTAGCATAGGCGTGGACACAGGGTGTGCCAGGTGTGCCTGGGCACACCCTAATCACCCTGTTCTCAGCATATTCCCCCTGCTGCTTGGCTTGAATCTCTGCCTGTTTTAAAAGTGAGACATCAGGGGTCTGTTTAAACCCCTAATATTTCACCAAAGCCCTCCAATAGGGTAAAAAATGAAAAATAAATGGTAAGTACCGTATTTATCGGCATATAACACGCACATCGTGGGTGCGTGTTATAGGCCGATCCCCTTCACTTTTTGTTCGGATAAGAGCGATCGCGGCTTTTGCCGCGATTGCCGCCGATATACACAGCTGTGTGTAAATTCAAATATGGCGCCGAGACTGCAGGGATACACATACCCGAGAGTCCTCGGCTTTTCTTGGCGCCACTCACAGTCCCGCCCAGTCCCACCATTGGACCTGTGTTATGTCCATAGGGCAGGACTGGGCGTGACTGTGAGCGGCGCCGAAAAAAGCCGAGGACTCTCGGGTATGTGTATCTCCGCTCCGCCGAGTCACTGCAGTCTCGGCGCCATATTTGAATTTACACACGGCTGTGTATGTCGGCAGGGATTGCGGCGAGCACAGGGGCAAGGCTGCACTGGGGCAAGGCTGCACTGGGGCAAAGCTGCACTGGGGCAAAGCTGCACTGGGGCAAAGCTGCACTGACATGGCTGCACTGACATGGCTGCACTGACAAGGCTGCGCTGACAAGGCTGCACTGGGGCAAAGCTGCACTGAAAAGGCTGCACTGGGGCAAAGCTGCACTGGGGCAAAGCTGCACTGAAAAGGCTGCACTGGGGCAAAGCTGCACTGAAAAGGCTGCACTGGGGCAAAGCTGCACTGAAAAGGCTGCACTGGGGCAAAGCTGCACTGGGGCAAAGCTGCACTGAAAAGGCTGCACTGGGGCAAAGCTGCACTGGGGCAAAGCTGCAATGAAAAGGCTGCACTGGGGCAAAGCTGCACTGAAAAGGCTGCAATGGACACTGGGGCAAGGCTGCGCTGACACTGACAAGGCTGCAGATGGACACCGATAACGCTGCATTGATGGGCATTTTAATGTAAGTTTTTCTTCCTTAAACTTTACTCCTAAAAGTTTTTTTCCTTAAAATTCCCTCCTAAACTTGGGGTGCGTGTTATACGCCGGCGCGTGTTATACGCCGATAAATTTTGTAATAAAAAAATAAAAAATAAAGATAAACTACTGACACCAATCTCCGCTCTACTGACACCATCCATTGCTCTACTGTACTGACACTATCTATTGCCCTGCTGCTATACTCATGCATGTGTGTTTAACCTCCCTGGCGGTAATCCCAAGTGTGGCTCGGGGTTAAATTTCAGTACTATTAGCGGTAACCCCGAGCCACACTCGGGATTGCATTGCAGAATCCTGGTACAGTGTACTTACCTTGTCCCCAGGATCCTGCGATGTCCCCCCGCTGTGTCTGCAGGCTGTGTCCTCTGCCCGATGCCTCTGTGTACCGGGCTCCATTCCCTGCGAGCAACGCATTGGGGCAGAGCCCGGTGGCAAATTCAAAAAGTACACAAAACATAATACATACAGTACACTGTAATCTTACAGATTACATTACTGTATCAAATCATTTCGCATCCCTTTTGTCGCTAGTGCTTTGTCCAGTGCCCTGCATGCAGTTTTATATTCTATATACTGTTCTTTCTGCCTGGAAACTTGAGATTGTCCATAGCAACCAAAAAGTGTCCCTTTACGTCAAAGGTGGTTTTAGACCAGCTAGAAAACAGCGATAGTAAATTAGAACACTTGCAGAATTGAGCGATAGTGAATCGTGGGGAAATAAATTTTATTATTATATTATTATTTTTTATAGTTATTTATAGTTTATGTATTATATTATAATTTATGATTTTGTGTTTCAAACATTATCATACCCGGGATATCTACTAGACTCTTGTTTTCACAGATTTAAGTGTGTTATTACTAAGAATTACAGGCCTACAATATAAAACGCCAAATTTCCATGCAAAACAATTGTACCGCTTTGAGATGCAAAAATCTGACATAATCATACCGCCAGGGTGGCTACACCCTAATGCAATAGGCTGCGCACACCTATGGGCAGTAGGGTTCAATATTGAGTTAGCCCACCCTTTTCAGCTATAACAGCTTCAACTGGGAAGGCTGTCCACAAGGATTAGCAGTGTGTCTATGGGAATGTTTGACCATTCTTCGTGTATATGTCCTAGCAGTTTTAAGCTGTTTCCTTAAATTTCCTGCTAGTAACATTCTGAAGCCATGAGTTTCCCCCATGCCTATCACCGGAGTAAACTCTGAGCAGTGGCTGCCCGCGTGCGTTGGGCCCCCCAATCTACATTCGGGGCGCCGGATGCATGGATTTCAATGGGGGGGGGGGTTTAAGCACGTTATTAGAGCCAGAGGCTCTAATAGGGTTTAAAAAAACGTGGGCTCGGGGTGCAGAGCATTGCACTCAGAGACCATCCAGTTGTGTGATAATTATAAAATGAATATTCGCTATTGTCACACTGCATCTCCTCCCCGCCAATCAGGAAGTGGGTCCTGAGACCCGTTTCCTGATTGGCCAAAATGACAAGTGATCCTATTGGACCACAACGAGGAGAGAGGAGGGAGGAGGAGTTGTGGAGGCCACCAGAGGAGATGCAGGGGACGAAGTCGCCGCCCAGAGGGAAGCGCTGTAGGTGCGGGGCTCATTGACCGATTGTAGTGGTTGTGTGCGGACCCGACCGACCCACGGGGATGGGGGATGTGGGTAACCCGACCGACCAGGGGTGGTGGCTGTGGGTGCATTGTTTGACCCCCCCCAAATATACCAGCACTCTGAGTATACTTTCTTTTTCTCTTAGCACGGAGCTGTTATATGTTATCTTGAGCTCAGCAATCAGAGATCTGAGCCTGAATTCCTGAGAAGTCTGGATATATCCTGGTATAAAATATGTTGAATTCTGTGCTCCCTGCTGAGTCTTCAGATTTCCCTGTGTGGGCATAGGAATCTATTAATCATGCAGGTCAGATTACTGATTTACACAACAGTTGTGAAACTAAAACCTTTAGGAGGGGGAGAGAGAGAACTTCTCAGAATTTTTTTATTCAATTTCCTTTAGATTTACCATGCAAGGGCATGTCTGATTGCATACAAATTAAAAGTGTTTACGTTTGATCTCATATTATGTGGTTTTGTTAAATCTATAGGAAAATTGTACAAGTAGCTTGTATAATGTATGGCTAGCCTTAAGCCCCTTCCACTCAGCGGACTCCGCTAGCTCAGCGGGGGATCACTCCGTTGATCCCTGCTGAGCAGGCGGATGACAGGTCCGTCTCTGCTCATTGTGCAGGGACGGACCTGTTAGAGCCCCCCTTGGATCTCTATGGAAAGATCGGTTGAAAACGGATAGCATGTCCGTTTTCATCTGATCCCATCCCTTGGACGGATGGCTCTGTTTTGAGCGGATTTTGTCGGATCAGATGGCAGGCGGGTGTCAGCGGACACATCTCCGCCGACAACCGCCTGCCCTTATTTATTTATTTGAGGGCTTAACCTACGCAGTCTTACCCGAAGACCCCGATGCGCAAAAACAAAAAGACATTGACATTAAAAAAACCTTAAGAGAACCAACAAACCAGCATAGCAAGATACAGAATAAAAGCCAGGGAGTCTGTCCATCAAACCCCAATTAAAAATTAGGTGACTCCAAACGATTGTACAAAAAGTACGGTTTTCGATTTCTTTGGAAATTTCAAAAAGTCATTCTCAAGTCTCAGTTTCAGAGGCAAGGAGTTCCAAAATTCAGCTCCTTGTACTTCACTAGTTCTCCCTCCGCGTGTTTTCTTTTTAAATTTTGGAATCTTCAGTGTGGCCAAGTTCACCGACCTCAAGGATTGGGTAGGCACATACTTAACAAATTTTTCCTTCAGATACTCTGGGCCATATCCATACAGTGTCTTATGGACAAGACATCCGGTTTTAAACAGAACCCATTCTTTCACGGGAAGCCAATGCAGGGCTCTAAGGGATGGAGTGATGTGGTCACGGCGACCAACACCTGTCAGTAACCTTGAATCAACTGGAGCTTGTAGATGGTACAAGCAGGCAAACCCAAATACAGGGCATTGCAGTAGTCCAATCGACTGCTGATAATGGCATTGACCATGGCGATCTTGTCTGCGAGTCTGCGATTTAGCGAAAACTCGACCTCAGGAGTCTCAGGTAGAAGTGACATGAACTCACCACCTGATTTACCTGAGAGCGCAGGTTCAACCTAGAGTCAAAGATGACACCCAGGTCCCTGACCTGAGTGGCATACATCCGCCTGCCCTTACAAGTCAATGGGTGGCCCGCTCAGATCCGCCTGAAAATTGGACAGGGGCCCTAGTTTGTTTGCTTAGGTGAAAGGCATGGAGACATTTCAACATTGCAAGCAAGATGGAGTCTCTTGTGCTTCAATGAACAATACAATGAAAGTCCATTGCATTTCCTTCCTTTTGTTTATTCTTCTCCATATTATATTCAGCCAATTCCTGGCAGTTCCTGCTACATTGACGCAGCGAGACAGCATCCTACTCTCCCAGCTTTTTCATTTTTACCCTTTGTAATCTCGCTGCCTGTGCCTCTAGTCCCACTGATGCCCCGTACACACGGTCGGATTTTCCTACGGAAAATGTGTGATAGGACCTTGTTGTCGGAAATTCCGACCGTGTGTAGGCTCCATCACACATTTTCCATCGGAATTTCCGACACACAAAGTTTGAGAGCAGGCTATAAAATTTTCTGACAACAAAATCCGTTGTCGGAATTTCCGATCGTGTGTACACAAATCCGATGCACAAAGTGCCACGCATGCTCAGAATAAATAAAGAGATGAAAACTATTGGCTACTGCCCCATTTATAGTCCCGACGTACGTGTTTTACGTCACCGCGTTCAGAATGATCGGATTTTCCGACAACTTTCTGTGACCGTGTGTATGCAAGACAAGTTTGAGTCAACATCGTCGGAAAAAATCCTAAGATTTTGTTGTCGGAATGTCCGATCAATGTCCGACCGTGTGTACGGGGCATAACATTTATTCAACCTCTAATATCCTAAGCAATTACCTTTCCACTCCCTCTCCCTGTTCCTGAGCTATCCACTTCTGCAGGTGCTTCAATTGGCTAAACAATATAGGTATATATCCTGTCATGGCTTTAGGTCGTGGCAATGTTGTTAGTTTTAATTTACATATTCCATTAGCCCATATGAATTTTATAAACTGGGAGTTCAGTTTGTTAAATATTACTTTAGGTATTATTATTATTGGCGAATGTGAGAACACATATAAGCATTTAGGGACTATTATACTTTTAATCAAATGTATTTTTTCTATTACTCATAATGGAATTTTAGACCATATCCCTAATTTATATTTAATGTGCTCTGTTAGAGAATATACATTAGCTTTCAATGCCTCCTTCGCTTGTGAGGTAATATAAATTCCCAAATACTTAAAGGACTGTACTGTTTTTAATGGGGGCTCTACCCCCCCCCCCCCCCATCTGTATTTCCTGTCTTAATGGTTTCAATGAAGATTTCTGCCAATTTATCTTATCAGGCCAGAGAACTCTCCAAATGTTTCTATTATCTTCATGGCTTCATTTAATGTACTCTAATATATATATATATATATATATATATATTTATATACGGTATATATATATATATATATATATATATATATATATATATATATATATATATATATATATATATTATGATGTCGTCTGCATACAATCCAATACACTCAGTTTTTTCTCCTAGAGTAATTCCCTTGTATTTCTTTGACTGCCTGAATCTTAACGCTAAAGTTTCTATCACTATTGCAAACAGTTGTGGAGATGGAGGACATCCTTGTCTAGTCCCTCTATACAACTTTACAGGGGGTGATAGCATACCATTCACCAGCAAATTTGACTATGGCTGTTTATATAATATACCCACCCATTTTATAAATCTTTCTCCAAATCCAAATTTTTTCATTGTCACTTAAAAACGGCCACTCTATAGAGTCAAATGCTCTAGCCGTATCCAAGGATGTCAATGCAGATGTATTTGGAATATGATCTTATCACTGTGCTACTATTTGCGTTCTTCTTATATTAATTGATGTTGATTTCCCTGGAATAAATCCTGTTTGATCATTATGGATAATAGATGTAATAACCATATTTAACCTTTTTGCAAGAATTTTAGTTAGGATCTTATATTCTATATTTAATAGCGAGACTGGTCTATAAGAGGCACACTCACTCATATCTTTATCCAGTTTTGGTATTAATACTACTGTAGCCTCGTACATAGAGATTGGTAATACTCCACGCACAAAGGCCTCTGTATATACTCTGGATAAAACCAGTACTATAATATCTATATATCTTAAATATACCTCTAAGGGTATACCATCTGGACCATCTGGACCAGGTGATTTCCTGGTTGCCATCTGTGAGATAGCCTCTCTCACTTCCTCCTCAGTAATCTCTTCTTCCAACATTAAGATCTGCTCTTCCATAAGTTCAGGAAACTCCAAATCATTGAGATATTTCTCAATATCTTCCTCTGCACACATCAAGGTTGATGTATACATTGTAACGTAGTATTCATAAAATCTTTCTATTATTTCCTCTACCATATAAACCTCTTCTCCACTACTACTTTATTTTTGAGATTACTGACGAGGGATTTTGCTGTTTCATTAGAAGTGCTAATAACTTACTTGGCTGTTCTCGCTGTTCAAAATTCTGCTGTTTTTGAAAAAAAAGTTTACGTTTGGCATTAACCATCAGGTGGTTTTTATACTGACGAGTAAGGTTTTCCAATTTTTGCTGATTAGAATTTGAATTGTTAATTATTCTTCTTCTGCTCAGGCACATGCCCACTCTAGCACTTCCTCTTGTTGCCTATTATTCTGTTTTATATTTGAGATTGTGGATTTCAGGACTCCCCTTAAGTATGCCTTAAAAGTGTCCCATAAATTCCCATCCATCTGTGTCTCTCTATGGGCCTCAAGGAACACCTCCAGTTGTTCTGGTATACGATCGTTAGCTCCTATCTGCAACAACCAGTAAGGGTGCACTCTGCATCCTAAACGTTTTCCTATAGGGCTTATTAACAGCTTACATACCATAGGTGAAAGGTCCGATGCTCCCCTGGGGAGATAGACTACTGAGTCTACTAATGATATTTTTTTCTTATTCCCCAATATTAAATCAATCCTGGACATACTTCCCTTCCCTGGTGTCAAGCATGAATAAGCCCAAGTTTGAGGGTCCTTAATTCTCCATATATCTACCCATCCAACCTCCTCGACAAACTTCCCAAATTTACTATTTCCACCCACTTGATCACTAGGGAGCTTTCCATGTTTATCCATAACTGGATTAATTAACATATTAAAATCCCACATGCATTTAACATAAAAGTAGAAGTAATTTAGTGTTTGCTGTCTGGGGATATATTTTTATCCTTTCCCTTAAAGAGCATTTCTGGCGTGGTGATCCAATAAAAAGTAATACCAGTTATCACATGGAACCTGATCATTCATTCAAGTAAAATATTACTTCCTTCTCCAGGACTTGACTATGGTCCTAACTTTCAGGACAGTGGCCAACTTTTCCCTAATACCATGGTTGTCAGGACATTTGGGCTGGGCTTCTGCTTCCAGTTCACTCAAAACCTGAGGAACACTAGGCGGTGTATCACCCTGATGTTTAGGCATGGTTGCTTTTAAATTTTCCTGCCAAGCGATAGTTGCCTTGGCCAATTGCTAGGAGGTCAGTTAATTTCACCCTAATTCTGGAATTGCTGCACTTCTCTCTTCTGTCGCTGGCTATCTGGTGACATTAGATAAGACCAGGCGTATTATTATTATTATGCGATTTATATTGTTAGATGTTTTTACCATCTTGGCAGCTTACCATCTTGGCAGCTACATTCTAGCTGTCTACTATCTTCTTGACAATTTCAAAAGTAGTTCTGATAGGCCATGTTTTGTACCTTTACATTTTTTCAATAAAAAAACAATTGAAAGTGAAATTACGATTTAATAGACATTAAACATGATATGACTATTCTCCATATTCCTCTTAATAGATGTATTTGATTTTCATTCAAGATTTGCCTTGCCAATAGGTTTTGCATTAAGGTCCATTTGCAGATTTTTGGACGCATTTGCTGAACCTGCCAGAAAATCCAACCCAAGCAGATTCTCTAGTTTCAATCTGGTCCATGATTCATTAAAGTGTTCATCTTCCCTGTTTATGTTCATATGCCCTAAAGCTGGGTCCACAACCATACATTTTCAATCTGAACATTCTCCTTGCTGAATTGCAAATTTGGGGAAAATGAGGATGGCATTGTGTTTATTTCAACTTCTCCAGTCTCTCCATACAGGTATGGGCTTGGCAGACCTGATCATCATCACAGACAGCTCAGCTTGTGATTCACAGAAATTGTGGCAGTCAGCCACGTGATTGGCAGGCATAAGGGAATGGAACACAATGTAATACACAATGCTATATACATTGCAATGTTCTGCTCTCAAACAATATATTTTTTATTACAACTGGTGAAGACTGACATTCATTTGTGCGCTGCTTAGCAATATTTATCTTCTCACTTTTAGATTGTTTAGTTGATTAGTGATGCATGTGTTAGAAAACCTTTTCTTATAAGAAAAGTAATTTGTTAACATCATCTTTCTTATTTCTGCTTAGGATACACTACACAACTTTCCCTTCTGTTCTAGCATAGCTTCTGTGTTTTTCACAGCAATCAAGCTGAGTGACATTAGCTTAGCTTTAGTAGGCGTGTGATGTGGAAAACTGATAAATACATCCCTAGAATTTTATTTCTAGCATAAGAACATCACACCGTTATTTTGATTTTGCTTTACAGCGCTATTCAAATGAGAAAACATATTTTAAAAGCCAATAAAAAAAAAAACTAGTTCTAAAAAAAATACCCATCATTTGCAGAGCTGAATCTACAAGCATTGATGTTCCAGTCATCTGATGTCATCTATACTAATTATCAGGTCCAATGGGTACAACATGCATGACCTGCTGTACAGAGAACCAGTCACCAATGGACAGCTGTAATAATACCTCTGAGTAATGAATGAGTGTCAGGCTGTTAGTCCTCTTATCTCCAGTCTCAGTTTTGTGATAAAAGATACTCTTAAAATAGCCCTACAACAAATTGACCCTTTGATCTATTAACCACTTGCTCACTGGGCACTTAAACCCCCTTCCTAATCAGACCAATTTTCAGCTTTTAGTGCTCTCACACTTTGAATGACAATTACTCAGTCATGCAACACTGTACCCATATGAAATTTGGGTCCTTTTTTTAACTCAAATAGAGCTTTCTTTTGGTGGCATTTGATCACCTCTTTTTTTGTTTTTTTTTTGGGTTTTTTTGCGCTATAAATGAAAAAAGACCCCAATATTTCATATGATGCAATCCTCATCCTCAACCAAAGGTTTCATATCCAGATGTTACGCTGTGCTCCTGGCTGACTACCTGGAACATTATCCCAATTCTGCTAAACTAAGATGGGCCAGGGACATATTTCCAGCGATCACTGGGAGGAAGCATTAGAGGCGGTGCGCTTATGCTCTATGAATGTGTCCAATAGACTGTCTCAACCATACATTTTAGTACACCGCACCCCAGCTAAGCTACACATCATGGGCCTTCGTCCGAAATCCATTTGCCCAAAATGCTGTAGGGATACTGGAGACATTATCCATTTACTGTGGCACTATCCAAAACTTCACAGATAGTGGGAGTCAATATTGAGAATAATTAAAATACCTTTTGCCACTGATATACCTTTAGACCCTAAGCCATGCCTTTTAGGAATTTTGGAGGAGGTGGTGCAAGATTATTTCCTTAGGGAGGCAGCTCTCTTTCAGGCTTGCAGACTCATTCTACTACATTGAATCTCCCAAATGGTTCCAACGCAGCACATGTGGATAGATCATATGGGTACTGTGCTTAGGTATGAAAAATTGATCTATGCACATAGAGGTAACCCGCATAAGTTTGAAAAAGTACAGGGAAATTGGATGTCAGTGCCGGGCTTGGCCCTGGTAGACCTGATCATAGATAGACAGATTGTTAATGTAAAACACCAGCAGATAGTGTGGGTAAAATTAATACCATCAGAAATTTATCCCGCAGGGTGATGGAGGGGCAATTGACATGAAAACTCTTTGTATGTTTATGTCTTTATAGGTGCAGTGCATGTTAGGTAAAAGAATATGACGATCCTGTCCTACTAAGTGTGTTAAGTTATGGCTATGTACTTTATTTTGGTTGACTCATTACAATGTACATGGACTCTCTGGAACATTCATTGTTATTGATATAGGGCTGATTGACTTTATCAAATAAAGTTCTACTTGATTCAAGAAAAAAGACCAAAATTTTGGAAAAAAAATGAATTTTTCTTTGTTGTGGTTAAAAATTTTTGGAAATTAGTAATTTTTCTTCATATATTTTGGCCAAAATTTATACTGCTACATATCTTTGTTAAAAATAACCAAAATATGTATATTATTTGGTCTGTGTGGGCACAGGCCCGCTCTAGAGCTTCCTCTTGTTGTGTGTGAAAGTTATAGTGTCTACAAACTATGCCAATCTCTAAAAATTGATCACACCTGATGTACTGACAGCCTCATCATTTCTTGAGACCCTAATGCCCTGTACACACGGTCGGACATTGATCGGACATTCCGACAACAAAATCCATGGATTTTTTCAGACGGATGTTGGCTCGAACTTGTCTTGCATACACACGGTCACACAAAGTTGTCGGAAAATCTGATCATTCTGAATGTGGTGACCTAAAACACGTACATCAGGACTATAAACGGGGCAGTAGCCAAAAGCTTTCGTTTCTTAATTTATTCTGAGCATGCGTGGCACTTTGTGTGTCGGATTTGTGTACACACGATCGGAATTTCCGACAATGGATTTTGTTGTCAGAAAATTTTATAGCAAGCTCTCAAACTTTGCCTGTCGGAAATTCCGATGGAAAATGTGTGATGGAGCCTACACACGGTCGGAATTTCTGACAACAAGGTCCTATCACACATTTTCCATCGGAAAATCCTATCGTGTGTACAGGGCATAACAAGCCAGTACAAATACCCCCCAAATGACTCTTTTTTAGAAAGTAGACATTCCAAGGTATTTAGTATGAGGCATGGTAAGTTTTTTTAAGTTGTAATTTTTTCCCACAATTCTTTGCAAAATGTAGATTTTTTTATCTTTTCCTTTTTTTCACAAAATTGTCATAACAACAAGTTATTTCTCACACACAGCATATGCATACCACAATTTACACCCTAAAATACATTCTACTACTCCTCCTGAGTATGGCGATATGACTTTTTTTTACAGCCTGGCCTCATACAGAGGCCCAACATGCAGGGAGCACCGTCAGGCATCTAGGGACATAAATTACACATTTAATTTCTTGACTACCTCTTACACTTTTGAAGGCCTTGGAGCACCAGGACAATGGAAACTCCAAAAAAATTACCCCATTTTGTAAAGCAAACACCGCAATGTATAATCTATGAGGCATAATCAGTCTTTTGAACATGTTATTTTTTTCCACAAGTTTTTGGAAAATGTGTAAAGAAAATGAAAACGCATTTTTTTTTATACAAAGTTGTCCATGTATAAGATATTTCTAACACATAGCATGTACATAGCAAAAATTACACCCCAATATATATTCTGCTACTCCTCCTGAGTATGGCGATACCACATGTGTGAGACATTTACACAACCAGGCCACATACAGAGGCCCAACATGCAGGGAGCACCATCAGGTGTTCTAGGAGCATAAATCACATATCTAGTTTGACTACCTGTTACACTTTTGTGAGACACTGATGGGCACTGTAGTACTAGTGGCACTGTAGTGACATGGATGAGAACTGATGTGGCATGAATGTGGCACGGATGAATACTGATGTGGCATGAATGTGGTACGGATGAGCACTGATGTGGCATGGATGAGTATTGATGTGGCATGGATAAGCATGAATGAGCCATGAATGAGCCATGGATGGGCACGGATGAGCCATGGATGAACATTGATGGGCATGGATGAGCATGGCTGGGCATGGATGAGCATGGATGGGCATGGATGAGCATGGATGGGCATAGATGAGCATGGCTGAGCATGGATGAGCATGGCTGAGCATGAATGAGCATGGCTGAGCATAGATGAGCATGGCTGGCCATGGCTGAGCATGGATGAGCATGGATGAGCATGGCTGAAGCATGGATGAGCCATGGATGGGCAGGAATGGGCAAAGATCAGTGCTGTGTACACCTCAGATCCAGCCCACAGCGCTGCTGCACCCAGCTCCTTCCTCTCCTCACACACTGTACCGATCGGTGCGAGGAGAGGGGAGGAGCTGAACCAGACCTGCTCCGGTCGGTTTACAACTGATCGCTCCGGGCGATCACATGGTAAAGGGCCGCTGTCATTTGCCCTTTACCCCATTCCGTGACGCGCCGGGTCCAGAGGACCCGGCGGTCACGGACATTCCCGGGTGCACCGTCATAGTACGCCCTACCAGAGTTATCCGACCTCGCTGTTGCAGTCATTTGGCTATGGCCCGGTCGGCCACTGGTTAAGGAGACCCTGTCACCCACTTACAAAATCACTGTTGAAAAATCAAGTATTTAAGTATTTTAAATTCTTACTTGCAGTGTTTTTCCTTGCACTTTTAATTTACTAATGTATCTTTGAACTTGCTAGAAAATATGACAAATCCAAAAAGAGACAATTTCTTAGCACAGCCCTCTCCCTCCTTGCATGTCATAGCTCTCTTGGAGCATCTGATTCCTACTTCTTGCACTACCCCCATACACAACCTTTTATGTAGCTGCTAAGGGAGGAGCAGCATTCTCAACTAGAGTTCTATAGAACCCAAAGGTTCCTCCAGAGGTTGCTAGTAAGGGTAGGTTAAAAGTATCGCCCAATATCCAATGAGATGCGAACTGAAAGGAGAATTCGTAATCGTTTAATTGAAGGTGGTGACAAGTTGTCAAGCCAATACATGTGGGGGGAACAGAGACTGTTGCTGGGATCCTTCCCCATTCACCATTAGCATACAGCAACAGCCCTGAAGAAGTGGGAACCTCTGTTCCCCTGAAACACGTTGGCTTGACAACTTGTGGATGCTTTCAATAAAACAATTGCAAACTCACCTTTCAGTTCACAACTTACTGGACATCAGGTGCTTCTTTTTACCTACCCTTACAAGTAGATGCGGAAATGAGCTCGAGGCCATACCCAGAGGTAGCAGCCCAGGCCCCCACAAAGTGCTTACCACCACCCTTCTGTCAAGTTGGGCAGTAATCATCGGGAGAGAACTCTTCCAAAGTGCCCCTACAATTACCCACTCACAGACCCACAACTGAGTGAGTCAGTGCAGTGACATCTCCAAACTCAAAGAGCTATCCAGAGGTTGCTACGGTTTCTTTGAGTGGTGGCTGATTGACTCTCTGATGGTGCCTGTATTAGCTGTTTGTAATGCATGCATTCTTCCCACTGGCCACCATTGTGGGGGGCATTATTCCCACTGTCCCCCAATGAATTGGTACATTCTTCCAACTGACCTAAAATGTAGGGGAGTTCTTCCACTTACTGAGTACTATATGTCACCTCTCTCACCATGATGCAAGGGGTCACTTCTCCACTGACCACTAATGTAAGGGCACCTGTCACTGAACACCAATGTAAGGAGGCAGTTCTCCACCACTGTATGGGAGTCTGTGTTACTTTTTTAAAATAATTTTTTTTCATTTTAATTTTGCAATTTTTACTGAAAATTACTTTATTCATTTAGAGTGTGGGGGGCTAATAATTATCCACCTTGCAAGTGAAATACAGATTCTGAATAAATTATTAAGCCCAAGTGAAATTATGAAATACCCTGATGTGCTCCATTCTTGAATGTATTTGTTACATTTACAATGTACGAATCTCCCTCATGTACCGTGAGCTGTAGATATCATTTTTGAGTTCTGAAAATTACTTCAAGGGTTCCTAACAGTAAAATTATTTTGGTAGCGTGGGTTGTCAGCACCCAAAGCAAGACAAGAAATTTGCGCCCCTAACCAACGGACATTTAGCGCTCCCCAAGTCCCTTCTACTCTTACAGTATTAAAACCCCTTATGGTACATTTTAGGATGCACCATTCTCCTTGTTCTCCTTTCTTTCCGTATTCTCTCTCTCTATCCTTATTTCTTGTTTTTTTCCCCACCCCTCTCTCTAATCGTCTTTCTTGTTCTTTCTCTTATTTTTTCTCTCCCTTTTTCTTTGTTCCTTCCCCTCTTTTCCTCTCCCTTCCACGTATTCTCTATTTTTACTCCTTGGTCGGGGGGAATGGGATGAGTGGCAGTGCTGGGGGGAGTTCTGTTTATCCAACTTGGGTGCTCTTGATCAAGGTCATCTGCTGATCTAAGAACTGTAGTGGGGACTTTTAATGGCAACTCTAATCACAGGTAGTGTTACTCACTGTGTCTCCAGCTCTGTGGTGTCTCACAGCAGTGACACCTATGCCGAAATCAGGAGATAGGGTCTCCTCCAGCCTCTCCCATTTCACATTCCTCACCAGTCAACTGACCTCTAGTCTCTGCCCCCCAGCCATACCATGAACTGAATGGGCGGCTGCGAAGAGGCTGATTGGGCGGCCACGAGCTCCAGGAACAGCCCAGTTGGGCAGCCGCGAAAAGGCTGGGAGAGCGGTCCGGGCTTCAGGAACTGCCCAGGATTTGGTGACCCCTGGCAAATCGTCATTCGACCCCCGAGGGGGTCCCGACCCCCAGGTTGAGGACCACTGCTCTAGAGTAAGACGGCTGAGAAAGGATGCCTTGGAGCAATTAATAGCGACAACATTTTCAGTCACATCATGGGTTGGAAATGGGCAGAGGACCATCATAGGGTGACCTGGCTTCCTGGGAAGACACACAGCTACACCACATGTTGCTGGCTGTCATGCTGGTGTAAAAAATGTTCTAGACTGCCTTCCTGCCCTCATTGTTGATGTCCCTGTATGGTTTGAGTATTCTTGTTGGCTGAGTAAACCTAGCACCAAACTCCTAGCAGAGTAAGGAGGTGATTTGTCCTACTCTTCCAGTTCTCAGTATACTGACACATTATGGACTAACTGTCCATTCCAATCCACCCGAGCCTCTGCATTGCATAGCTACAACATATGATCTGGCCTAACGGGGGCATGAAATTTAGTTGGCCCTGATTGTGCCTCTAGATCAAGGACTCTCAACCAGGGTTCCTCCAGAGGTTGCTAGGGGTTCCTTGAGTAATGAGCAATTTCTGCCTCTCAGATACATTCCCACTGACACCATTGATCTTTTTAGCTATCTGTAAGGGGGGAATTCTTCCCAATGACCACAAGTGTGAGGAGCATTCTTCCCACTGACCATCACAATAATGTATCATGAGCTGTAGATATAGTCATTTTTAGAAGGGGTTGCTCGAGACCAGAAAGTTGTTTCAAGGGTTCCTCTGTGTTGAGAAGGTTGAGAAATGCTAATCTAGATGTAAGGCCAGAATTCCTCTTTATACACAGACATCAGCATGGTTCCATGGTAGGGAAAGCCATAATGCATCATCTCAGCATATCTTAAAATAAAATAAATTTGGCTTTCATACAGAGATAAGACAATTCAGGTCTTACGAGTGTGTACATGTGAATGCCCATACTTGTAGCTGCACGTACTCTCACACATGTATATGCCATTTTCTCCCACATTGTCTAGACAAACATGTCAAAGGAAGCACAGTCATGTTCAGTATGACTAACTGCTACCTCTGGCTGTGAGGCAGAGCCCAAAAATAAACATAATCAAAGATTGCCATTCAGGCAGGTCTCCCTGTAATAATATCATTTATGCAATATAAATATAACAACGATAGCTGATTAGTGTGGAAAAAACAGCACACTCTCCATCTTGTGGCAGACTTGAAATATTAACTAGATCTTTGTATACAACCGCTATACAGCTTTCCATGGTACAAATACTTGTCAGGATAGAAACTAAAGTGTTTGTTACCCCAACACTTCATATTCCTGATATGTTCCTGCTGTACCATGTACTTGTATGAGAAAGTATCCTGTTCTCTTTGTATTGCTTGCTGCCAGTCCCTCTGCATTCCTATTAAAAAAAAAACGGACCACACTAGGCATGAGAGCACACTGTGGTCAGTTCTCTAGCTATGCTGGGAACTCAGCCTGCTCTCCTCCAATGATCAGACTTGTCCTGACACGCCCCCACTACACATCCATTCACTGAGAAGCTCAGTGTGCTGCTGCTTCTCCTTCTCCCAGCTCTTAGGCTGCATTCACACCTGAACGTAGCATCTTTGAGTATTTTTCCGCCGTTCTTATGCGTGATTTTGGCACGTCTTTATGCCCGACATGCGCGCGTTTTTGAGCTTTGCCGTTTTTTATTAGCCAATAGAGAAAACTATCATCTGTTGCCTCATTTGTTGCTATGTATTTCAGCTTTTCCCTTAGCTTTTATCTCTTTTTTAGTTATTATTATTAATTTATTATTATTTTCTTTTTTCGTTAGTGCAAGAGGTTAGAGTTAAGGTTAGGATTAGGAGTTGGGGTTAGGATTAGGGGTTAGGGTGTCACGTACCTTGGTTGGAGGCCGGGTTGACAAGAGGGCTTCCCTTGCGGCTCTAGTCCGAGCACCCCTGAATGCGGTGACAGAGATACAAGGCCCAAAGAAGCACGGGTGCCAGTAGCACACGGTCATACACGGTAACACAACAGGGTGGTCAGGAGACACATACGGGTCAGTGCACTGGATATTAGCTTGAGCTCGTCTGTGTGCTGGTACACGTGCACACGCATTAGCTGTATGGAAATTAGCAGTAGCTGCAGAATAATTAGCATTAGCTGCAGAAGAATTTCTATTAGCTGTATGAGAATTAGTATTAGCTGAACGAGCTTCCTGACATAGGGTTATTTATTTATTTTGTTTGTTAGGGTTAGGGTGTTAATACTACTACTACTAATACTGCTAATAATAATAATACTAATGATAATAATAATAAATGAATAAATAAATGTAAAATAAATACACAAATAAATAAATATAATCATAAATAAATAATAATAAATTCAATAAATGAATACTAAAAAATAATAACTAAATAGATAACCCCTAACCCTTAAAAAAATAATATTAATAAATAACTCAACACCCTAACCTTAACACAAAATAAATAAATTACTATTATTATTGTTAATATTTTTTTGTTTGAGTTTGGGTGTTTATTATTATTATTTATAATAATTTATGTAATATTTTTTAAGGTTAGGGGTTAATTATTATTTATGTATTATTACATAATATTCATTTATTTTATTTATTTATTATTATTTTTAGTTATTTGTGAATTCAATTTACATTTATTTATTCATATATTATTGCTATTTTATGTTTACCAATTTTTAATTTAAGCAGAAAATCATGCACACACGTGTGAACAAATTGCGCGAATGGCACTTTTCTATTAATTTCTATGGGAATAAAATGTGCCAAAAACGCTCAAATCTGCCAGATTCGAGCTACAAAAAAACCTCCAGAACTTTTTTGAGCTTCAGGTGTTTGGCTTCAGGCGATTTGGATGTGAACCAACTCCATAGAGAATAATAGATTTTTTTCTCCTCCAGCGTTTTGGAGCTTCAAGGGAACGTGATCACTTGTATAAAAAGGGGAAAAAATTATTTATAATGTTTTTTTATATCTGTACACAAATGTTTTGTCTTTCATTTCTATTTTAATCACTTCAGCCCTGGAAGAATTTAATCCCTTCCTGACCAGAGCACTTTTTGCGATTCGGCACTGCGTCGCTTTAACTGACTATTGCGCGGTCGTGCAACGTTGCACCCAAACAAAATTAACGTCTTTTTCCCCACAAATAGACCTTTTCCTTTCTCCAGATGACATCTTGATGATGAAACGCGTAGGGCGGAGAAACTAGCGGCCTTGCGTCACTTCCGGTTTCGAGCCATGGAACGCGACTCGTCCCGGCTTCCTGATTTTAAAATGCTGTACATTCATTTAAATAATGTGAGTACGTTTCCTATTGCTTATCACCAACAAAATGTATTCCTAAAAACAATTTTGCTATGGAAGTGTCTCTTTCCTATTTGTGGGTGATGCTGAGTAAGCACTAAGAAAGGAAAAAGGAAAACTGACCTCGTAAGCACGGATTCGGAGATTTCTGCACATTGGTAAATACTGTGAAAGTTAAATACCCCTGTGAGGGGTGAGTTGTTCTGGTGAGTGCAATACCTATAGGGGGCACTATAAGGATCACGAAGGCACGGATTTGAAGAGCACCTGTCACTTTATATTTTACCATAATTTAGTTTATCAGTGGACAATATAAGATCACGATTTATTTATTTGCATATGAGCACAGGACCTTCTATATGCATAATATTAGCACTAGATGATACTATTGTATTGCTTTGCACTTGGCACTTTGTGCATGTTTGCATTTATATATACACCTGTATTTATTTATTTATTTATTTGATAAGAGAGTTATACTTACACTTTAGAATAGTATTCAACATGGGGTCACACAGTGTGGAGAGTGTCACACTGACATATCCTCAACTCACGCAGGAGTTACAACACAAGAACAGCGTCATACCTACCTCACAGTCACTCTTCTCTTCCAAAAACCAGGTGGTGAAGTAGTGGTGTGTACTTCAGTGATTTCGAGCTTCCAGAGGTATCGGCCATGTACTGTATAGTATATTCATAGTTACATTGGTCTAGGCTGGACCAATGTAACTATGTAAAATATCCATACCTGGAATTCTAAAATAAAGTTTTCCTTCCTGTCTGTGTTACCTGTGAAGTAGGGATGAGCTTCGTGTTCGAGTCGAACCCATGTTCGACTCGAACATCGGCTGTTCGACCGTCCGTCGAATTGCGAACGATATGGGCCGTTCGCGCCAAATTCGTGTGGCGCGTCACGGCCCATAATTCACTGCGGCATCGCAGTGCATTGCTGGCTGATGATTGGCCAAGCATGCACTATGACCCGCATGCTTGGCCAATCACAGCGCCGTCAGTAGAGAGAGCTGTAATTGGCCAAAGCCAGGGTGGCTTTGGCCAATTATGGCTCAGGGGATTTAGTACACACCCCACACTATATAAGGCCGCCTGCACGGCGGCCCTGTGTAGTGTGTGTTCCGGTGTGCTGAGAGATAGAGAGAGAGAGAGACAGTGTCATTTGATTTGAGTTAGATAGATTAGGCAGAACAGTCAGTCAGTTAGCTGCACTTACAGTGTATTGTGTATATATATGCATCCCAGGTGTTGCATATATATATATACACTGTATTCAGTTTAGCTAGATCCGTTCCTGTTATCTTCTATCTAGACTATTTAGTGCAGTGTGTCCTGCTCACAGTGTTCAGCTAGATCCGTTCCTGCTATTTACATTCAGTGCAGTGCGTCCTGCTCACAGTGTTCAGCTAGATCCGTTCCTGCTATTTACATTCAGTGCAGTGCGTCCTGCTCACAGTGTTCAGCTAGATCCGTTCCTGCTATTTACATTCAGTGCAGTGCGTCCTGCTCACAGTGTTCAGCTAGATCCGTTCCTGCTATTTACATTCAGTGCAGTGCGTCCTGCTCACAGTGTTCAGCTAGATCCGTTCCTGCTATTTACATTCAGTGCAGTGCGTCCTGCTCACAGTGTTCAGCTAGATCCGTTCCTGCTATTTACATTCAGTGCAGTGCGTCCTGCTCACAGTGTTCAGCTAGATCCGTTCCTGCTATTTACATTCAGTGCAGTGCGTCCTGCTCACAGTGTTCAGCTAGATCCGTTCCTGCTATTTACATTCAGTGCAGTGCGTCCTGCTCACAGTGTTCAGCTAGATCCGTTCCTGGTATTTACATTTAGTGCAGTGCGTCCTGCTCACAGTGTTCAGCTAGATCCGTTCCTGCTATTTACATTCAGTGCAGTGCGTCCTGCTCACAGTGTTCAGCTAGATCCGTTCCTGCTATATACATTTAGTGCAGTACGTCCTGCTCACAGTGTTCAGCTAGATCCGTTCCTGCTATTTACATTCAGTGCAGTGCGTCCTGCTCACAGTGTTCAGCTAGATCCGTTCCTGGTATTTACATTTAGTGCAGTGCGTCCTGCTCACAGTGTTCAGCTAGATCCGTTCCTGCTATTTACATTCAGTGCAGTGCGTCCTGCTCACAGTGTTCAGCTAGATCCGTTCCTGCTATTTACATTCAGTGCAGTGCGTCCTGCTCACAGTGTTCAGCTAGATCCGTTCCTGTTATCTTCCTACTGACAGGCAGGCTTGTCTGGTTACAGTATATAAAGCTACCTGAAGAAAATTACAGGTGTTCTTTTTGATCCTATTAGTACCACGGTCAGGCAGCTAGACTATTTACATTTAGTACAGTGTGTCCTGCTCACAGTGTTCAGCTAGATCCGTTCCTGTTATCTTCCTACTGACAGGCAGGCTTGTCTGGTTACAGTATATAAAGCTACCTGAAGAAAATTACAGGTGTTCTTTTTGATCCTATTAGTACCACGGTCAGGCAGCTAGACTATTTACATTTAGTACAGTGTGTCCTGCTCACAGTGTTCAGCTAGATCCGTTCCTGTTATCTTCCTACTGACAGGCAGGCTTGTCTGGTTACAGTATATAAAGCTACCTTAAGAAAATTACAGGTGTTCTTTTTGATCCTATTAGTACCACGGTCAGGCAACTAGACTATTTACATTTAGTACAGTGCGTCCTGCTCACAGTGTTCAGCTAGATCCGTTCCTGCTATATACATTTAGTGCAGTACGTCCTGCTCACAGTGTTCAGCTAGATCCGTTCCTGTTATCTTCCTACTGACAGGCAGGCTTGTCTGGTTACAGTATATAAAGCTACCTGAAGAAAATTACAGGTGTTCTATCCCAGCTTAGTGCAGCTACAGGCCATTAGTATGTCTGGAAGGCCAAGAAGGAGAGGCAGACAGTCACAAGCCAATAAGAGAGGGCAAGCAGGCTCTGTGTCTAGTGCTGGTCGTGGAGACGGTGCATCCTCATCAGCACGTGGCCATGGGACACGCTTGGCCTTTTTTTCGGCAGCTGGCCGTGTTGAGCCGCAACATGCGGAAGACTTGGTCGAGTGGATGACCAAGCCGTCCTCATCCTCCTCATCCTCTCTCACCCATGCCCAGGGTGCTTTGTCTGGCAAAGCAGCGGCCTCTTCCCTCAGCTCAATGTCATCAGTGACTCCTTCCCTAGCTCCACCATGTCCTCATGAGGATTCCCTCGAACTGTTTGACCACAGTGTTGGGTACATGCTCCAGGAGGATGCCCAGCGTTTGGAAGGCTCTGATGATGATACTGAGCTCAATGAAGGCAGTAACATGAGCACGGACAGAGGGGGTGCCCAAGAAGGACAGCAATCTGGCAGTCATGCTCCCCCTGCTGCAGCATACTGCCAGGTTTGCTCCAGTGATGAGGAGGGAGGGGATGATGAGGTCACTGACTCAACGTGGGTGCCTGATAGGAGAGAGGAGGAGGAGGAGGAGGAGGAGGTGGCACATCACCAACTAGGCAGGATGCCCTCCAGGGGCCAGCCTAAGGGCAGCACATTGACTGCATCACACCCCAAAGCTCCACATGTGCAGGGCGCTGCAGTCTCTGCGCGTTATTCAAAAAGTTCTTTGGTGTGGGCCTTTTTTGAGACGAGTGCATCAGATCGCACCGCTGCTATTTGCAACATATGTCTCAAGCGTATCTCGCGTGGCCAAAACATCTCCCGCTTGGGTACCACATGCTTGACCAGACATATGTTGACCTGCCATGCAGTTCGTTGGCAAGCGTATCTGAAAGACCCACACCAAAGAACAAAGAGGATCTCTCCTTGCTCCTCATCAGCTGAGATTTCCAACCCCACTAGACCTTCAGTCCTCTCTGAGACCTGCAGTGAGAGGAATGAAGGTGTAGAATTAGGTGTGTCACAGCCAAGTACTTGTGGGCAATCTGCTTTTGGTACACCGACGTCAGATTGTACCAGGCAAATTTCCCTGCCCCAGCTGCTGCACCGCCGAAAGAAGTTTGCTCCCAGCCATCCACATGCCCAGCGGTTGAATGCTAGCTTGGCAAAATTGCTAGCACTTCAACTGCTGCCTTTTCAGTTGGTAGACTCTGCCCCCTTCCGTGAGTTTGTGGAATGTGCGGTTCCTCAGTGGCAGGTACCCAAACGCCACTTTTTCTCACGGAAGGCGATTCCGGCTCTCTACCGGCATGTGGAAGGCAATGTCCATGCCTCGCTGGACAGGGCGGTCAGCGGTAAGGTGCATATTACCGCTGACTCATGGTCCAGCAGGCATGGACAGGGACGTTACTTAAGTTTCACGGCGCATTGGGTGACTCTGCTGGCAGCTGGGAAGGATGCAGGACAAGGTGCAGTAGTGTTGGAGGTTGTTCCGCCACCACTCCTCCAAAATGCTGATTGTGACACACCTCTCTCCTCCACCCCCTCCTCTTCTTCTTCCTCCATGGCCTCTTCCTCGGAACCAGCGGTGCTCCGTAGGCGTTCAAGGGGCTACGCAAGTACGCAGGCCAAAAGATGCCATGCGGTGCTTGAGCTGGTGTGCTTGGGGGACAGGAGCCACACTGGGGCAGAGGTTCTGTCAGCTCTGCAGGGGCAGGTTCAGAGGTGGTTGACGCCACGCCAACTTAAGGCAGGAATGGTGGTTTGCGACAATGGCACCAACCTCCTCTCTGCCCTCCGACAGGGACAACTGACCCATGTGCCCTGTTTGGCTCACGTCCTTAACTTGGTGGTGCAGCGGTTCTTGGGCAGGTACCCGGGCTTACAGGATGTCCTGAGGCAGGCCAGGAAAGTCTCTGTGCATTTCCGCCGGTCATATAATGCCAGTGCTCGGCTGACGGACCTCCAAAAGGAGTTTAACCTGCCCAAGAACCGCCTAATCTGTGACATGCCCACCAGGTGGAACTCGACGTTGGCCATGCTGCAGCGGCTGCACACGCAGCAGAGGGCCATCAATGAGTACCTGTGCGACTATGGCACCAGGACAGGGTCAGGGGACCTTGGTTTTTTTTCCCCACGCCAGTGGGCCATGATCAGGGATGCATGCACTGTCCTGTCACCATTCGAGGAGGCCACGAGGATGGTGAGCACTGACAGTGCATGCATCAGTGACACTGTCCCCCTTGTCCACCTGTTGGAGCACACGCTGCGTGGAATAATGGACAGGGCACTTGAGGCAGAACAGAGGCAGGAAGAGGAGGACTTCCTTAGCTCTCAAGGCCCCCTTTATCCAGACAGTGTTCCTGCGTGCCCGCCGATCACACAGGAAGAGGACGAGGAGGAGGAGGAGGAGGAGGAGGAGGAAGATTGTGTCAGTATGGAGGTGGAGCCTGGCACTCAGCATCAGCAGTCTTTAAGGGATCAGTCCCAAGGAACACATGGACTTGTACGTGGCTGGGAGGAGGTGGCTGCGGACGTTGTTGTCCTTAGTGACCCAGAGGACTCCGGACCGAATGCCTCAGCAAACCTACGCTGCATGGCCTCCCTGATCCTGCAAAGCCTGCGTAAGGATCCTCGTATTCGTGGTATCAAGGAGAAGGACCAATACTGGCTGGCAACCCTCCTTGATCCACGTTACAAGGGTAAGGTTGCGGACCTTATCTTGCCATCGCAGAGGGAGCAGAGGATGAAACATCTTCGGGAGGCCTTGCAGAAAGGTCTGTGCAACGCGTTCCCAGAGACTGGGAGGTTACAAACTCCTGTTTCTGGACAACGTGTTGCTGAGGCTTCGGTCAGTCAAAGAAGGAGCGGTGGAGAAGGTGGCCGTCTGACCGATGCGTTCAGACAATTTTTTGGTCCGCAGCCCCAAGGTATGATCGGTTCCAGCAACCATCGCCAGCGTCTGTTTTACATGGTGCAGGAATACCTAGGGGCAAGATCAGACTTGGACACCTTTCCCACCGAAAATCCTCTGGGTTACTGGGTCTTGAGGATGGATCACTGGCCAGAGCTTGCACAGTATGCAATTGAGCTACTGGCCTGTCCTGCATCCAGCGTTCTTTCGGAACGTACATTCAGTGCTGCTGGAGGCGTGGTAACCGATCACAGGGTGCGTCTGTCCACTGACTCGGTCGATCGGCTGACCTTCATAAAAATGAATCAGTCTTGGATCACCACCAGCTACCAAGCACCTGATGCTGATGTAACTGAATAATTTTTTTCAGATCCCTTCAAAGACTGCCTATGCTGATGCTGAGTGATTATCCCTGAGTAATTATCCTCTTCCTCCTCAATCATCACGCTGATAGCTTGTAAGAACATTTTTGGTTCTGGGCGCCACCACCAGTGCCTAAGGCCCAATTTTTCTGCCCCTGTCTAACAGGGGCGTGAAATTACAATTTTTGATGCAATACTTTGCAGCAGGGCTCGTTCCTGCGTTCCAACTAGAGTGTCTGTGAGGGGTTGCAGTGTTGTGGCACCAGCACCAGTGCCTAAGGCCCAATTTTTCTGCCCCTGTCTAACAGGGGCGTGAAATTACAATTTTTGATGCAATACTTTGCAGCAGGGCTCGTTCCTGCGTTCCAACTAGAGTGTCTGTGAGGGGTTGCAGTGTTGTGGCACCAGCACCAGTGCCTAAGGCCCAATTTTTCTGCCCCTGTCTAACAGGGGCGTGAAATTACAATTTTTGATGCAATACTTTGCAGCAGGGCTCGTTCCTGCGTTCCAACTAGAGTGTCTGTGAGGGGTTGCAGTGTTGTGGCACCAGCACCAGTGCCTAAGGCCCAATTTTTCTGCCCCTGTCTAACAGGGGCGTGTAATTACAATTTTTGATGCAATACTTTGCAGCAGTGCTCGTTCCTGCGTTCCAACTAGAGTGTCTGTGAGGGGTTGCAGTGTTGTGGCACCAGCACCAGTGCCTAAGGCCCAATTTTTCTGCCCCTGTCTAACAGGGGCGTGTAATTACAATTTTTGATGCAATACTTTGCAGCAGGGCTCGTTCCTGCGTTCCAACTAGAGTGTCTGTGAGGGGTTGCAGTGTTGTGGCACCAGCACCAGTGCCTAAGGCCTAATTTTTCAGCTCCTGTTCAACAGGGGCATGTAATTACAATTCTTGATCTAATATTTCACAGCAGGGCCCTGTGAGGGCTTACAGTGTTTTGGCCACAGCAACACCTAAGGCCCAAATTTCTGCTGAGTATATAGGGCAGGACCCTACTTTCAAACATCTAACTTACAAACGACTCCTACTTGCAAACGGAAGGAGACAACAGGAAGTGAGATGAAATCTACCCATAGGAAGGGAAATTCTCTCATGTAAGAGTTAATATGGGAAAACAATTTCTCCTTTCCACTGATGCTTTCCAATCCTTGTTCCACAAAAAAACCCAAATTTTCAAAAAACATTTTTCATTGGGACAAAAAAGTGAGGTGAAATCTTCTGAAGAGGAGGAAAGACGCAAAACAAATGTCACAGGGGTGATAACCCTTCCCTATGTTTTCCAAAAAGCTTAGAAAAGATTTTTTGGCTGGAGCTAAACACATTAAAAATGTTCAAAATTACAAACAGATTCTACTTAACAACAAACCTACAGTCCCTGTCTTGTTTGCACCGCCTGTATACTGCTGTTCAGAGTATATAGGGACCTTTCCTTATTTTAATTTGGGTGCGGGGTTCCCCTTAATATCCATACAAGACCCAAAGGGCCTGGTAATGGACTGGGGGGTACCCATGCCGTTTGTCTCACTGATTTTCATCCATATTGCCAGGACCCGACATGACATTAAACCCGCAAGCAGTTTTAAATGAGATTTTTTCCTTTAAAAATGACATTTGGTGCAGGGACTGTTCTAAACATGGGAAACACGCGTCACTTTACAGGCATACTATAGACACCCCCCAGGTACGATATTTAAAGGAATATTTCACTTTTTTTTTTTTACTTTAAGCATCATTAAAATCACTGCTCCCGAAAAAACGGCCGTTTTTAAAAGTTTTTTTTGCATTGATACATGTCCCCTGGGGTAGGACCCGGGTCCCCAAACCCTTTTTAGGACAATACCATGCAAATTAGCCTTTAAAATGAGCACTTTTGATTTCGAACGTTCGAGTCCCATAGACGTCAATGGGGTTCTAACGTTCGTGCGAACTTGCGGTCCGTTCGCGGGTTCTGGTGCGAACCGAACCGGGGGGTGTTCGGCTCATCCCTACTGTGAAGACATTTCTCCAGGGAAGTCCCGTTTGCCCAAACTAGGCACTCTGAAGAGCAATTAAACAGCAGGACATGGCTGTCCAGTTCAGAATTAAACAAGGATCAAATTCCCAACTACATACACACGCTTCCCATCCCTCTGTCCCAAAACTACCATACAGTATATCTAATAAAGCTAATGAGACAATGTACTAATAGTATTATTCTGAGATTTACGTGGACAGTTATGTCCTCTTGCCAGTGTAGCGGTACCCTCGTAGGGGCTGCTGTTGTGGCCCACCAGTCACCCTGCCCAGCCCAGCATTCACTTCCAGACATTCCAAGACAATGAACAGTCTGTCAGCTTTGTTTTGTGTTTTTATTGAGGGATTAGAACTTTGATGTGATTAAGGAATTTATGGGATGCCCAGAAAGATTTGTAAAGTTTGGGACAAATTAGACACTCCCCACTTCCTCCAGTACTACTCCTGCTGCAGACTATTCCTTCCTCTTCCTCCAGCACAGCTCTTTAGGCACAGCTAGCACGTGGGTTTAGGCCTGACACTGGCTCGAGCCAGGCCCTAGTAACAGCCTTTTGCAGGCAGGGACCGCGGGCCCCTTTAGTGTAGCAAGAAAAATAGAAAGTTCTGGTGCTAGCTGTCCTAGGTGGACTACTGATCCCAGCCAGCCCTCTTCAGGCCCTGCCAGCCCTCCTGGCTGCAGCTGCCTGTCTCCACTGCCCATGATATCACATGACTATTGTATACCAGATGTATCTAGTTTACCTTTAATATCACACCCTTTAAACCTGCTACGTACCCCCATCCCTATTTACCCCAAATAATTGAGACCACACCCATCTGGAGTAAAATATTGGCCGTAGCAGCCAATTATCTTTATTAATAATAACCAATAAAATTAATTTCAATATCAACTTAACGTAACTGTATAAAAACACCTGACATATCAGTTAAATACTCCCGTTGGTCTTTGCAGGGAAAAACCCACCAATCTTAAACTCGATCCAATCAGGCACTGCGGTACCTTAACTAAAATAGGCCTCCAGCTGACATGCTAGCTCGGAGACAACAAACCAATTGACCGCAGTGCACCCAATAACCAATTCCAGCTAAAACCTCCGTTAGCTGGAATACCACCAACGGGCCTCATACTACCAATGGGTCCCAAACTTTACCATAACTGGGGTTTAATCCTTCACCCGCAAAGACCAACATCACGCCACAGCACACACCAGGGTAAAGCCTTACCCTTGTGTGCCCTGCCAAACCCTCAATGTTCGCTGAATCCCATCCTGTATTCCCAAAGCCCACAGGTCAATCCCCACATCGTTCAGGTGTACCCCATCTCTCCGCAAGTAACGCCATGTATCCACCTCCAACTCCATGTGCCTGATAGCCAACCCACCATTCCTGACTACGAAACCACTGACTTCCTTGTTAACCTTCTTACGGGCCCCGTTAACCTTGTCCACCGACCTTGCCAACCTCCACATAGTACGTGCCACGATGCCCAACCACACAATCAACATGTGTGGAAAAGCCATCCTAAGTTGCCAAAAATCAAATTTGATGTCTCGCACCAAATCTAACATTGACCTGAGCCCCAGATCATTGCCGCCAACGTGTAACACCAACCCGTCAGGAGGCCTATCCATACGTGCAAATTTACGCACCTCCGACACCGTTCTACCCCATAGCATGCCAGGCCCCCCAACCACCGGAGACAGGCTTCCTGTCTTGAAAAAACCCAACTGTCTCCCATCCCTTCTTGCATCACCTCTCCTCGCCCCCCAACACACATAGGGGTGGCCCACTGTCCAGACCAGGCACTGCGTTTGATCTGAAAGAAAAGAAAAAACAAAAAACAAACCTCCCAATAAATCAGTTAGACACCCCAGCACATATAATCTTTCAATGTACTTGTAGCCACCCCTATCCTAAAGGAATGGGATGAAAACTTTTGATCCCCCAAACATTTATTGAAAATTGCAATGAATTGAAAAACGCGATAACGACAACCCATCCTGATGTACCAAAAGGGGGACCTTCCCCCCCCCCCCAGGCGTATGGCAAGAAACCCCCGCACCAATTGTACTGGGCACAAGGGAGAACCTGGCAATGAAAAAACCTGCACCGTTATTCCCTTGCCCCGCTGATCCGTTTTAGATTTTTTAACCAATATGGACAATCTGTCCTCCCACACCTGACATCCATCACACCCAATCCCCCATTTTTCTTTTTAGAGGGGCTAACTTAATTCACTAATTCGAAACGCCCCGAAAAACGCCAAGGCGAATGCCGCCTTAAACAAAACTACCTCATAACCTGACGAACAAGTAATGTCTAACTGCACCACTATCCTACCTAATAGCTCGAACGAAACCAGGCGCCTAGCGTCCCTCCCCGGCTTAGAGCGCCAGTAACCCTTCAATGCCTGCCCAACCCAAAAATCCTTATTAAAGTCAGATAAACCTTGAAGTTTTAACCAAAACGCCAGACCTGCCAACTTCTTTTCCAACCCAGACACCGACACCCCATCCTCCAGATTCCGGGAAACAAAATACAAAACCAACAACCAGAAATCTTGTTCCTCATGGCCTTCCGCCACCTGTTGCAGCATTGATACCCAGTCCTGCCATACTCTGTTGGAAGCTGACCACGTCACCTCGCTCACCGACTGTCTGATCCATGCCGCTACTCTTCCAAGGCAATCCTCCACAGCCACTCGGGACAAGGGACCCCGTTCTGCTCCGCCCCTGGTACCAACTCCTGCAATCTGTCCCACTGAAAGCGAGATAGTGCATCAGCAATGACATTTTCCACTCCAGAGAGGTGCACAGCATAGATGCACACGTTAAGATGCAGACAGCGCAATACAAGGTGTCTGAGCAACCTTACCACCGGCGGTGATGCCGCTGAAACCTTGTTAATTACCTGTACCACCCCCAGGTTGTCCTCGTGAAATCTAACTTTCAAATTCCTGAAAGATTCCCCCCACAACTCCACTGCTAATATCACAGGGAACCGTTCAAACAGTAACATGTTCTTTACTAAACCTGCCTCCTTCCACGACTGAGGCCAAGGCCCTGCACTCCACCTACCTTGGAAGAAGGCTCCAAAACCCGCAGAACCCGCCGCATCTGTGTACAGCTCTTGATCAAAATTGCTAACTGGCCCTGACATCCACAACGCACTGCCATTAAAATTAGCCAGGAACGTGTGCCGTACCTACAGGTCTTCTCTATGAGCCTGCACCAAGCGCACATAGTGCTTGGGGGACGTAACCCCTGCCGTACTTGCAGACAGCCGCCTGCAAAATACCCTCGCCATGGGCAAAATGCGACATGCAAAATTTAACTTACCTAATAAGGATTGCAGGGTGCGCAGCTGTACTTTGCGAAATACCATGATTCCCTGAATCTCTGCTTGCAAAGCCGTCAGCTTATCTTTCGGCAGCCTGCACTCCATGTTCTCTGAGTGTAACACGATGCTTAACCACTTGACGACCGCCTCACCCCGATGTACGTCGGCAAAGTGGCACGGACAGGCAAAATCACGTACATGGTACGTGATTTGCCTTCCGCGGGTGGGGGGTCCGATCGGACCCCCCCCCCGGTGCCCGAGGCGGTCGTCTTTTGTCCAGCGGCGATCAGAGGTGAGGGGGAGACCATCCGTTCGTGGCCCCCCCCCTCGCGATCGCCGCCGGCCAATCGAATCATTCCTTTGCTGCTGTATGCTAAACAGCAGCAAAGGAAATGATGTCATCTCTCCTCGGCTCGGTAATTTCCGTTCCGGCCCGAGGAGAGAAGACAGGTATGTGAGTGCACAACACACTACACACTCAGTAGAACATGCCAGGCACACTAAACACCCCGATCCCCCCCCCCGATCGCCCCCCGATCCCCCCCCCCCGATCACCCCCCGCCCCCCTGTCACAAACTGACACCAGCAGTTTTTTTTTGTTTTTGTTTTTTTTTTTTTTTCTGATTACTGCATAGTGTCAGTTTGTGACAGTTACAGTGTTGGGACAGTTACTGTTACCCCCCTTTAGGTCTAGGGTACCCCGCTAACCCCCCCTAATAAAGTTTTAACCCCTTGATCACCCCCTGTCACCAGTGTCACTAAGCGATCATTTTTCTGATCGCTGTATTAGTGTCGCTGGTGACGCTAGTTAGGGAGGTAAATATTGAGGTTCGCCGTCAGCGTTTTATAGCGTCAGGGACCCCCATATACTACCTAATAAATGTTTTAACCCCTTGATAGCCCCCTAGTTAACCCTTTCACCACTGATCACCATATAACTGTTACGGGTGACGCTGGTTAGTTTGTTTATTTTTTATAGTGTCAGGGCACCCGCCGTTTATTACCGAATAAAGGTTTAGCCCCCTGATCGCCCGGCGGTGATATGCGTCGCCCCAGGCAGCGTCAGATTAGCGCCAGTACCGCTAACACCCACGCACGCAGCATACACCTCCCTTAGTGGTATAGTATCTGAACGCATCAATATCTGATCCGATCAGATCTATACTAGCGTCCCCAGCAGTTTAGGGTTCCCAAAAACGCAGTGTTAGCGGAATCAGCCCAGATACCCGCTAGCACCTGCGTTTTGCCCCTCCGCCCAGCCCACCCAAGTGCAGTATCGATCGATCACTGTCACTTACAAAAGACTAAACGCATAACTGCAGCGTTCGCAGAGTCAGGCCTGATCCCTGCGATCTCTAACAGTTTTTTTGGTAGTATTTTGGTGAACTGGCAAGCACCAGCCCCAGGCAGCGTCAGGTTAGCGCCAGTACCGCTAACACCCACGCACGCACTGTACACCACCCTTAGTGGTATAGTATCTGAACGGATCAATATCTGATCCGATCAGATCTATACTAGCATCCCCAGCAGTTTAGGGTTCCCACAAACGCAGTGTTAGTGGGATCAGCCCAGATACCTGCTAGCACCTGCGTTTTGCCCCTCCGCCCAGCCCAGCCCAGCCCACCCAAGTGCAGTATCGATCGATCACTGTCACTTACAAAAGACTAAAACGCATAACTGCAGCGTTTGCAGAGTCAGGCCTGATCCCTGCGATCGCCAACAGATTTTTTGGTAGCGTTTTGGTGAACTGGCAAGCACCAGCGGCGTAGTACACCCCGGTCGTAGTCAAACCAGCACTGCAGTAACACCTGGTGACGTGGCGAGTCCCATAAGTGCAGTTCAAGCTGGTGAGGTGGCAAGCACAAGTAGTGTCCCGCTGCCACCAAAAAGACAAACACAGGCCCGTCGTGCCCATAGTGCCCTTCCTGCTGCATTCGCCAATCCTAATTGGGAACCCACCGCTTCTGCAGCGCCCGTACTTCCCCCATTCACATCCCCAACCAAATGCAGTCGGCTGCATGAGAGGCATTTTCTTTATGTCCTCCCGAGTACCCCTACCCAGCGAACCCCCCCAAAAAAGATATTGTGTTTGCAGCAAGCGCGGATATAGGCGTGACACCCGCTATTATTGTCCCTCCTGTCCTGACAATCCTGGTCTTTGCATTGGTGAATGTTTTGAACGCTACTATGCACTAGTTGAGTATTAGCGTAGGGTACAGCATTCCACAGACTAGGCACACTTTCACAGGGTCTCCCAAGATGCCATCGCATTTTGAGAGACCCGAACCTGGAACCGGTTACAGTTATAAAAGTTAGTTACAAAAAAAGTGTAAAAAAAAAATATATATATATATAAAATAAAAAAAAAATAGTTGTCGTTTTTTTGTTCTCTCTCTCTCTATTCTCTCTATTGTTCTGCTCTTTTTTACTGTATTCTATTCTGCAATGTTTTATTGTTATTATGTTTTATCATGTTTGCTTTTCAGGTATGCAATTTTTTGTACTTTACCGTTTACTGTGCTTTATTGTTAACCATTTTTTTGTCTTCAGGTACGCCATTCACAACTTTGAGTGGTTATACCAGAATGATGCCTGCAGGTTTAGGTATCATCTTGGTATCATTCTTTTCAGCCAGCGGTCGGCTTTCATGTAAAAGCAATCCTAGCGGCTAATTAGCCTCTAGACTGCTTTTACAAGCCGTGGGAGGGAATGCCCCCCCCCCCCACCGTCTTCCGTGTTTTTCTCTGGCTCTCCTGTCTCAACAGGGAACCTGAAAATGCAGCTGGTGATTCAGCCAGCTGACCATAGAGCTGATCAGAGACCAGAGTGGCTCCAAACATCTCTATGGCCTAAGAAACCGGAAGCTACGAGCATTTTATGACTTAGATTTCGCCGGATGTAAATAGCGCCATTGGGAAATTGGGGAAGCGTTTTATCACACCGATCTTGGTGTGGTCAGATGCTTTGAGGGCAGAGGAGAGATCTAGGGTCTAATAGACCCCAATTTTTTCAAAAAAGAGTACCTGTCACTACCTATTGCTATCATAGGGGATATTTACATTCCCCGAGATAACAATAAAAATGATTAAAAAAAAATAAAAATGAAAGGAACAGTTTAAAAATAAGATAAAAAAGCAAAAAAATAATAAAGAAAAAAAAAAAAAAAAAAAAAGCACCCCTGTCGCCCCCTGCTCTCGCGCTAAGGCGAACGCAAGCGGCGGTCTGTCGTCAAACGTAAACAGCAATTGCACCATGCATGTGAGGTATCACCGCGAAGGTTAGATCGGGGGCAGTAATTTTTGCAGTAGACCTCCTCTGTAAATCGAAAGTGGTAACCTGTAAAGGCTTTTAAAAATGTATTTATTTTGTTGCCACTGCACGTTTGTGCGCAATTGTAAAGCATGTCATGTTTGGTATCCATGTACTCGGCCTAAGATCATCTTTTTTATGTCATCAAACATTTGGGCAATATAGTGTGTTTTAGTGCATTAAAATTTAAAAAAGTGTGTTTTTTCCCCAAAAAATGCGTTTGAAAAATCGCTGCGCAAATACTGTGTGAAAAAAAAAATGAAACACCCACCATTTTAATCTGTAGGGCATTTTCTTTAAAAAAATATATAATGTTTGGGGGTTCAAAGTAATTTTCTTGCAAAAAAAAAAAAACTTTTTCATGTAAACAATAAGTGTCAGAAAGGGCTTTGTCTTCAAGTGGTTAGAAGAGTGGGTGATGTGTGACATAAGCTTCTAAATGTTGTGCATAAAATGCCAGGACAGTTCAAAACCCCCCCAAATGACCCACTTTTGGAAAGTAGACACCCCAAGCTATTTGCTGAGAGGCATGTCGAGTCCATGGAATATTTTATATTGCGACACAAGTTGCGGGAAAGAGACAAATTTTTTTTTTTTTGCACAAAATTGTCACTAAATGATATATTGCTCAAACATGCCATGGGAATATGTGAAATTACACCCCAAAATACATTCTGCTGCTTCTCCTGAGTACGGGGATACCACATGTGTGAGACTTTTTGGGAGCCTAGCCGCGTACGGAACCCCGAAAACCAAGCACCGCCTTCAGGCTTTCTAAGGGCGTGAATTTTTGATTTCTCTCTTGACTGCTTATCACAGTTTCGGAGACCATGGAATGCCCAGGTGGCACAAAACCCCCCAAATGACCCCATTTTGGAAAGTAGACACCCCAAGCTATTTGATGAGAGGTATAGTGAGTATTTTGCAGACCTCACTTTTTGTCACAAAGTTTTGAAAATTGAAAAAAGAAAAAAAAAAAAAGTTTTTTCTTGTCTTTCTTCATTTTCAAAAACAAATGAGAGCTGCAAAATACTCACCATGCCTCTCAGCAAATAGCTTGGGGTGTCTACTTTCCAAAATGGGGTCATTTGGGGGGGTTTGTGCCACCTGGGCATTCCATGGCCTCCGAAACTGTGATAGGCAGTGAAGAGTGAAATCAAAAATTTTCACCCTTAGAAATCCTGAAGGCGGTGATTGGTTTTCGGGGTCCCGTGCACGGCTAGGCTCCCAAAAAGTCCCACACATGTGGTATCCCCGTACTCAGGAGAAGTAGCTAAATGTATTTTGGGGTGCAATTCCACATATGCCCATGGCCTGTGTGAGCAATATATCATTTAGTGACAACTTTGTGCAAAAAAAAAAAAAAAAGTGTCACTTTCCCGCAACTTGTGTCAAAATATAAAATATTCCATGGACTCAATATGCCTCTCTGGAAATAGCTTGGGGTGTCTACTTTCCAAAATGGGGTCATTTGGGGGGGTTTTGTGCCACCTGGGCATTCCATGGCCTCCGAAACTGTGATAGGCAGTAAAGAGTGAAATCATAAATTTACACCCTTAGAAATCCTGAAGGCGGTGATTGGATTTCGGGGCCCCGTACGCGGCTAGGCTCCCAAAAAGTCCCACACATGTGGTATCCCCATATTCAGGAGAAGCAGCAGAATGTATTTTGGGGTGCAATTCCACATAGGCCCATGGCCTGTGTGAGCAATATATCATTTAGTGACAACTTTTTGTAAATATTTTTTTTTTTTTTGTCATTATTCAATCACTTGGGACAAAAAAAATAAATATTCAATGGGTTCAACATGCCTCTCAGCAATTTCCTTGGGGTGTCTACTTTCCAAAATGGGGTCATTTGGGGGGGGGGTTTGTACTGCCCTGCCATTTTAGCACCTCAAGAAATGACATAGGCAGTCATAAACTAAAAGCTGTGTAAATTACAGAAAATGTACCCTAGTTTGTAGACGCTATAACTTTTGCGCAAACCAATAAATATACGCTTATTGACATTTTTTTTACCAAAGACATGTGGCCGAATACATTTTGGCCTAAATGTATGACTAAAATTGAGTTTGTTGGATTTTTTTTATAACAAAAAGTAGAAAATATCATTTTTTTTCAAAATTTTCGGTCTTTTTCCATTTATAGCGCAAAAAATAAAAACCGCAGAGGTGATCAAATACATCAAAAGAAAGCTCTATTTGTGGGAAGAAAAGGACGCAAATTTCGTTTGGGTACAGCATTGCATGACCGCGCAATTAGCAGTTAAAGCGACGCAGTGCCAAATTGGAAAAAGACCTCTGGTCCTTAGGCAGCATAATGGTCCGGGGCTCAAGTGGTTAAGAAACTCAACACCGTCCGTGGACCTTCGGTCTTCTCTGGGGCCAATGGAATACCAAACGTATCTGCAACATATTCCAGCGTAGCCAACAGGACCGCACAAACTTCTGACTTGGGAGGGCCCACGCAAAGGAAATCGTCCAAATAGTGAATGATTGAATTTATTCCCGCGACGTCACTCACCACCTACTCCAGGAAGGAACTAAACTGTTCAAACAACGCGCAGGATATAGAACACCCCATAGGTAGACAGCGATCTACGTAATGTTCCTACTGCCAACAACAAACGAAAACTCTCCGGGTGAACCGGTAGCAAACGAAAAGCCGACGCTATGTCAGCTATCGCCCTAAGTGCCCCCCGCCCATACACCCAAACTACCGCTGCATCAAACGATGTATATGAGACCACGCATACCTCTGGGTCGATGGCATTATTCGCCGAACCCCCTTTAGGGTAGGAAAAATGATGAATAAGCCTAAATTTGTTAGGCTCTTTCTTCGGCACAACGCCTAGCGGTGACACTACCGGATCCGATATTGGCAAAGAAGGAAAAGTCCCACTCATGCGGCCTAACAAAATTTCCTTCCCCAGTTTCTCCTAAACCATGCCAGCATGTTGTAAGGCTGACCGCAAATTGCATGACAGCGGGGGAGTATCCATTACACGTGAAGGGATTCTAAAACCCTCCGCAAATCCCCGACCAAGTAACCGCGCTGCCTCCCTGTCTGGGTATCTATTTAGGAAAGGTTGCATCTTTTCCACTTTCACCGGCGTTCTCCCTTTTTTCCCCCAGGGTCGCCAGTACGGCTCTTTCCTTGTTTAAAAACACCGGGACACCGTGTGTCCCCCTCCACAACCTGAGCCTTCGTGCTTGTACTTGCACAACCCCCCAAATCTACAGGAACCCTCATTAAACTGCCACCCCTTGAAAAAACGGACCCGTCGGCCTAGCCGAGGTCATAAGGCGCATCCATAAGCTGATGTCCTTATGATCCCACTTCAAGGACGGGCGTATAGCCCTCCGCTGCCTAAACTGCTCGTCATACCGCAGCCAAGCTGTTCCCCTATAACTCTAAATGCCACACCTTTGGCGTCCAAATAGCCAAACAATGACGAGCAGTGCTCTGGGTTCTTTTCCCCAATAACACTTGCCATTATTGCAAAGGCCTGCAGCCAATTCCCAAAAGTCCTGGGGATAAGCCTATACCTCCTTTTCTCCTTGTCCTCCTTCTTGTTATCCTCCAGCTTAACCCTATCTAAGTTACATTTTACCAGCGGTAGGAGCGCAAAAATCTCCACGTATTCCCCTTTCCAAATTTTTCTCGAACTTCAGGTTTAAGGTGCGCTCCGAGGGGCCCCTCAAAACACACCTAAACCTCACATTTTGCTGCATCTGCCATTCTCACCAAATCTTGTTTTTTTTGCCCCTTCCCCTGTCCCCCCCCCCCCCCGGCGGCTTAGGCACCACCTCCTGCACTGCCACCCCAGCGACCTCCGTCGCGGGCGCCGCTTGTTCCGTAGCAGGCACGGGGGGAGCCCCCGAGCCCGTTGACCACCCGGCCCTTGCCCCCCCCAGACCCCAGGATCCACCCACCGCCGCAGGAAACTGAATCCCACTTGGCCCCGGCTCCAAATTTTTACTAAATCCTTCAAACCTGCTCAGAATTCCCGCAACCCCGATTCCGCTGTAGCGCGGCCAACCGCCCACGCGGCCGGAGTGGGAGGCACAGTCGCATCCGACTGCCCCGCTGCTCCCTGACCCCCACTGCTAATCTCGCCCCCCTCCCCCACAAGTTTACCAACAACACGTGAAGGAATAAACATGGACTTACCGAGATGCCTGGGAAGGGTCCCACCAGCCGAAGGTCCCGTCTCCACCGCAGCATGACGTCCCTGCTGCCCATCGTCGTCCGACTGCGACAGCTCTCCCTCTGACCAGTCTTCTCCCATCTCCGCCTCAGTGGCCGACAGCCCTACAGCAGACACCTCCCTGGATGCCGGGGATCCGCGGTCCTACCAGCTCCTGCTCCGAGCGCCGGATCCACCCACTGATTTGTGGGTCGCTTTTTTGGGCCCAATGACATCTATCCCACAGTGCCGCACCAGGCCACTGCCCGCTTCTGTCCTCTCTCCATCCCCTCTTACGTGCCCCCCAGCCCCAGATTTGGGGTGCCCGGGTGCCGTTGCCGCCATCCTTCCATGCTGAAGCCCTGCCCCTGCTGTGGAAACACCCGGGGCCTGTCTCCCTGCTCCATCTTCGCTAGGCCCAGCATCCGCCTTGGAACTGCTGGCGCTACTCCTGGATGCTCCACGGACTGACGGCCCCTGCCCCTCCTTCTCCCCGCCTCATGCGCCGCCGCGCGCTTCACGGGAGGCCCAGAAACTGGCCTCCCTGCCCGAACCTGCTGTCTCTGCTCTCTGGGAGGGAGGGGGATAGAGGGATCTGGCTGGGAGTGAACCCCCCCTTTTCTGCGCCACCAGAAACCGGCCGACCCACACGGAGCTTCTGACTCTGCACCCTGGGAGGGAGGGGTAGAGGGGGATCCAGGGAGAAACGAGCCAGGCGGCCTGGACCGCCGCACTCGCACAGACTCACACACCGCTGAAATGGCCGCTGGGGCACGGTCACCCAGCGCCGCAGCCAGACTGCTCTTAAGCCATTTAGGTCCCCTGGACGCCGCCCTGGCCTTCAATCTTGCAAACAGGGATTCTAAAGCGGCCATGCTGCAAGCTCTCTCTTCCAGACCAACTGAGCTGGGAAGGGACCTTGCCCCTGCTCAGTTAATTTTTGCTCCACCCCTTCCTAATAACCTACCAATCCCAATTGTTCTAACATAAACATCCCTCGAACTATGTTCCACTGTTAACTCTGTCATGCCCGCCCTTTGCTTATTATTTTTATTTCTTTGTTCCGGGCTTTCTGTATCTCCTGCTGGCTCTAAATCCATCTCAGACTGCACACTCCCAGTCCGTTCCAGCATGTCCCCCAGCTCTCCTGACTGTGCCTGCCACTCACTGACACCTGGTGGAACCCTCCTGGAGACTTTGTCTGGCAGTACCTTCCACTGTAGTCTCCTGCTCCTGATCAGAACACCCCTGTGGTTTGTATGAGGGTCCCTTCCACTCCCAAACTCCAGCCCAAGTTCACCCCCCCCCCCCCCCCAGACTGGGGAGCTTCCTCAAAGGCTACGACAGCTAGTACTCCATCTCCCAGTTCCTCCACCTGACAACTCCTCCCCAGCTGGGCTAACCCTGGGTATATCAAGGAGGCATGCCCCCTGCCAATCCTAGTAGGGGATTGGTCAGGGCTCCCTGAGACACCCCAGACAGCTCCCCCTCTCTTCCCCTCCTTTCTCCTAGAAGCCTCTAGAAGCAAAAGGTAGGTAACCGAAAGATGATGCTGTCTGTGAATCACCAGCCTACTCTAGGCCACTCCCAGCCCACACAGATCAAAACAAACAGGCCTAGCTGGAAGCTAGGCCTGACCATATTTACATGCTCTTCTCAAAAATCTCACTCTACCACCTACAACAAGTAGGGGGTGCTACACCAGGTTGTGCTTTGTGCTTCTGCCCTCACCTATTTCTGACTGGCAGCCAAAGTAGGCTTAAGGTTATCACAGAGGATAAGGGGGCACTCTTTATGTCTGAAGGAAAGGAGATTTAATCTCCAAATATGGAAAGGTTTCTTCACAGTAAGAGCTGTGAAAATGTGGAATAGACTCCCTCAAGAGCTGGCTCTGTCCAGCTCAGTAAATTGCTTTAAAAGCCCTGGATTCTTTCCTAATGTACATAATACAACTGGATAATAGGTAATGTTGATCCAGGGAATATCCGATTGCCTATTGGGGGGATCAGGAAGGATTTTTTTTCCAACGCTGAAGCAAATTGGATCATGCTTTGTTGGGGTTTTTTGCCTTCCTTTGGATCAACTACGGGTATAGGATTGTATGATTTTGTTTCACTTTTATTGTTAGATGGACTTGTGTCTTTTTTCAACCAGACTTATGCCCCGTACACACGGTCGGATTTTCCGACGGAAAATGTGTGATAGGACCTTGTTGTCGGAAATTCCGACCGTGTGTGGGCTCCATCACACATTTTCCATCGGATTTTCCGACACACAAAGTTTGAGAGCAGGCTATAAAATTTTCCGACAACAAAATCCGTTGTTGTCGGAAATTCCGATCGTGTGTACACAAATCCGACGGAGAAAGTTCCACGCATGCTCAGAATAAATAAAGAGATGAAAGCTATTGGCCACTGCCCCGTTTATAGTCCCGACGTACGTGTTTTACGTCACCGCGTTTAGAACGATCGGATTTTCCGACAACTTTGTGTGACCGTGTGTATGCAAGACAAGTTTGAGCCAACATCCGTCAGAAAAAATCCTAGGATTTTGTTGTCGGAATGTCCGAACAAAGTCCGAATGTGTGTACGGGGCATAACTATGTAAAGTACTGCTGGTAGACTGCCAAGGACTTTTCCCTGCTGGAGGACACCTTCTTCTGTGATTTACTGCTGCTGTGAGAAGGAAAACTGCTGTGCCAGTAGTGACATTATGTTTGTGCTTGAGAAGACTGCTTGGCCTTTTGTTCCTGGTTGCTATAGTAACAACATATGTTCCTGGATAAGAAAATGGCTGGCTTCTGTTTCCTGTGTTCTTATGTTTCCTAAGAAAGGAAACATCTGGCCTCTTTGTTCATGTTGCCAGTGGTAACAACATGTGATCCCGGGAGAAAAGACTGCTGGCCTTGGTTCCTTGACTGCTAGTGGTCAGATCTGAACTGCTTAACATTTACTTCAAGTTTATGGTAAGTAGGTCAACCGTAGGGTTTGATCAGGTGAAAATGTGTATTGACTGGGACGTTTATGCTCAGTCACTGTGTATATAGTTTGTAATTAGGGTCTGTTCTCTTCCTAGGACTGATCTCCATGATCAAGCCATTAATTAAGCTGCTACACCACTTCTACACCAGATAGAGCTGTGTTATACTTTTTCTTACCACTAGGTGGTGACTAATGGTCATACAGGGATGGCCTTTTAATAAAAATAGCTAGAATTGTTATTGCTCTCAATGTAAATGCCTTGGAGTGTCATTCTTACAAGTATGGGACTTTGATATTTTCTTGTTTCTTTGTTGTTTCTCTTTTCTTACAGGTAATGCAACTTGCAACATGAATAGGATCTGGCAGTAATAGGATGCTATGAGTAATATAATGTGATATTGTTCTTAAAGTAGAACTATAGTCAAAACATTGTATATCATTTTGGATAGAGTAAGGGAGGGTTATCACCCTTGCCAGGTTTATTTTTGCCATCTTTGTCTCATTGTTGAGATTTACTTTCACTTCCTGTTCCATAACCAAAGAGGAAGTGAGAGGAAATTCTGCAAATAAAGAGAATTTCCTGGGGACCCCCAGGTCACCAGAGCTAGTGTCCCTATTGGAATATTTCCCCTCTATTACTTTTTTGGGGACAACCCAAAATTTGGGATTTGCTTTATATTTCACTTTCAATGATAATGGTAAACAGGAACAATAGAGAGGGTGTATCACCCTAACAGGGCACAGACAGCAATAAAAACTGACAGGTGTTGTAATATACCTACAAAACTAAAAAAAATGTTTGCCTTTAGTTATACTTTAAGCATCAATGAGTACCTGTCATTGCTTGGCAAATTATGGCTGGTGGTTTCTGATACCCAGAAATTAGGGCATTTTTCGGGTTTGGACTTCGAGGATGAAGTTGACTAGAGTTTTTGGGGGGGTGGGGTGGGGTAGGTACCCTGTCTTAAGCTGAAGTTTCCCTATACAGATCTAAAGTTTGCAGCTAGGAAAAGTGTAAGCGTTTTCATCTTGCATTGGCCACTCACTAATTGTATTATGCCAGTGATGTGGACTGAGCAAGATGTGGAGGGGCCTTCTAGAATGATCCATGCTTTCCAGACTTTGCCTGGTGATGACATAGCAGTCAGAGGTCCTTTTGCCCCTCTGGCTGTTTGGTTAAGGGAGGAAGCCAAAAGTATAAAGGTTTTGTTCTCTTATGCCCCGTACACACGATCGGAAATGCCGCCAGCAAAACTCCGATGAGAGCTTTTGGTCAGAAAATGGGACCGTGTGTATGCTCCATTGGACTTAAGCTGGCGGAATTCCAGCCAGCAAAAGATTGAGAGCAGGTTCTCTATTTTTCGGTCGGAAAAAGTTCCTATCCGAAAATGCGATCGTCTGTATGCAATTCCGACGTGCAAAAAATCACGCATGCTCGGAAACAATTGGACGCATGCTCGGAAGCATTGAACTTCATTTTCTCGGCTCGACATGACGGAAATTCCGCTCGTGTGTACGGGGCATTAGCTGCCTGTCCAGGTTTTAAGAATCCAAGCCAGTTTGTGGCAGAGGCCTTAAGAGTCCAAAGATGGCCTGTAGCAGATCCCTAAGAATAGGAAGGGTGACTGCCCATCTGAGCCTACAGAATCTAGACAGGCTTAAATAACCAGATGCTAAGCTGTGGCAGATGTGTTGAGAGTCTAGAGAATCTAAGCTAGACCTGTGGCATAAACTGGAGGATTGTTACCTATCTGGGCCAAAATAATTATTTGAATATTCTGCTGTGCGGAGGCATTTCCACTGCTGTTTTGGGCATCCTGTACCCCTGGTCCTCTCTCCCTAAGACAATCAAGCCGATACATGTGCAAAAAGAAGACTGAAGGCGCTGAAGTCTATCTGTTGGCTGTGAGTTGTTGAGTGCAACTGAGGACAGGTAACAACTAGGAAACCTAAGAGGGCCTGACAAAATCCAGCCACTTCTTCGAGGATGAGTGCTACAAAGGATGTTATCATATAGAAACACATTTATCTCAGAAATGCATGCTTTTATTGTCATTTTGAACACATTTTTATACATTTCTAGGTGCTAGTTATAGTACAAAAATGCACATTGAACATTTCCACTAAATAAGTTGAAAGGCGCAAAATGTTTTAATTTATTGTGCACTTGTCGTCCATGCATTAAATGATTGTATTTATTGACTAGTGTCACTTCATCTTGTAATTTTTTAGCTGTGACTTGAAAGGCTCTGATTCATACATCAAAAGTGAAAACTACAAAGTGTGCTGTCAGCATTATTTCCAGTCAGTTCAAGCAAATGTTGTGGACCCTCATAAAGATTTGGCATGAAATACAAATCTGATGTTTACTGTGAAGGAATCCTAAATTAAGCCATTGTGCTTGGTGACACTACAGAGGGATGAGGTCCAGTGGAACAAGGTGGAGGTTTTAGTGATTTATGAATGAAAGTGAAGTGTTTATTGCCCTGTTCATTCTCCAGGGCTTTCTTTCATGTCTTTCATGCAGGATGGGTCATTCCAGCTGCTAGAGTGTACAGTGAGTGGAGAATACATGTCAGTAGACACAAATCATCTGCTCTCAATGGATGGAGCATCTTCTTCTGATACATTACACCACTCGTTGCTTACAATGCAGCTTATGTGGCAATTTGCTGATTCAGGGGCCTGCTATATCCCTTAAGAAAATGTACGATTATATTTCCGAACAACTAGAAAGTAGGGATTGGCGAACGGTTCGGCCCAAGCATAAGTCCGGGCCGAACTTTCGCTGTTTGGTCATTCGGCGAACAGCTGAACAAACGGGTAATTCGACTGTTTGTTTGGCCCCCTGAACCAACCACAATTCATTGCAGCGCTGAACAGTGCATTGCAAGCCCTGATTGGCTGAAGCAGTGAAAGCTTCAGCCAATCAGGGCACAGAGCACTGCCAGAGTCATGATTGGACACTCTCATCATGACTTTATCCAATCATGGCTCATTCCCGCCCCGCAGTATAAAATTATTCTTTCAATTGTAGCCATTTTCAGTGTGATTTTGGCGCGGAAAGAGATAGAACAGGGCTCTGTTCAGTGCTTTGTTAGTTAGTGTGCTATACTGTGCTATTTTGCTTCAATTGTCAGTGTAGAATATTAGTTTAGTGTCAGTCTAGGGATAGTATGAGTGTAGTGAGGAGGACCAGCATTCAGCTTTGCATAGTGTGCAGCTAGAGTAGGGAGAGCTCAGATAGTTGAACACCGTCTATTTGATTGCGTTACTGACAGTTTAATGCCATTTACTTCTGTGTGCGTTACTGCCAGTTTACGCCATTTACTTCTGTGTGCGTTACTGCCAGTTTAACGCTATATCTTTTTGTGTGCATTACTGCCAGTTTAACGCCATATCATTTTGCGTGCATTACTGCCAGTTTAACGCCATATAGTTCTGTGTGTGTTACTGCCAGTTTAACGCCATATTTTTTTGTGTGCGTTACTGCCAGTTTAATGCCATATAGTTTTGTGTGCGTTAATGCCAGTTTACCGCCATTAAGTTTTGCGTGCGTTACTGCCAGTTTAACGTCATATAGTTTTTTGTGCGTTACTGCCAGTTTAACGCCATATCGTTTTGCGTGAGCTACTGCCAGTTTAATGCCATATAGCTATGTGTGCGTTACTGCCAGTTTAACACCATATAGTTTTGCATGCGTTACTGCCAGTTTAACACCATATAGTTCTGTGTGCGTTACTGCCAGTTTAATGCCATATAGTTCTGTGTGCGTTACTGCCAGTTTAACGCCATATAGTTCTGTGTGCGTTACCGCCAGTTTAACGCCATATAGTTTTGCGCACATTACTGCCAGTTTAACGCCATATAGTTCTGTGTGCGTTACCGCCAGTTTAACGCCATATAGTTTTGCGTGCGTTACTGCCAGTTTAACGCCATATAGTTCTGTGTGCGTTGCTGCCAGTTTAACGCCATATTGTTCTGTGTGCGTTACTGCCAGTTTAATGCCAAATAGTTTTGTGTGCGTTACTGCCAGTTTAACGCCATATAGTTCTGTGTGTCACTGTACGTTTGGCGCATTATATTGCAGTATATTATGTATATCCGTGGAGTGTGTCTCTGTAGTTTGAGTACTCAAATTAAAGTGCATCAAACACCTCTTTACATTGATTAAAGTGCATCTACGTACAGATTTCAACTTCTTCTTTACATTTGCTTATAAGCACCGCCCCCTCCCTCCCAATAATGTCTGGGAAGATAACAAGCTGAGGCAGACGTTCCATTGGCACTGTAAGGGGGCCAGCAACAAATGTGTCCACAGGCAAAGGTGGACGTGGTGGTCAGTCCTCAGACAGGGCATCATTTCCTCTGTTTAGTGAGTTTGCCCATGCTATCCGGCCACAGCATGCAGAGGAGGTGGTGGACTGGCTTACTAAACCTTCCTCATTCTCTGTCACACAAGCAGAGACAAGTGTGCAGTCCCCTGCAGTTGCCAGAGTGGATAAACCTGCCTCCTTGTCCACATCTTTCCCTGCCATAGCCCCAACATCAGCCATTGAGGAGTCAGTTGAGTTATTTGAACACAGCGTCAGCCACTTGCTCCTTGATGTTGCCCAGCCATTACTGGATTCAGATGTTGGTTCTGATGTTGAGAGTGACAGGAACATGAGCCTAGAGAGAGGGAGGAACACTGGTAGGCAAATTGACATTCATGTTCCCCAAGCCGCAGAGTATTGCCAAGTTGTCTCTAGTGGTAATGATGAAGATGGAGGAGATGGAGATAATGATGAGGTCACTGATGCAACTTGGGTGCCAGATAGAGCAGAGGTGGAAACTGAAGGTGAGGCGGCACAACCCCAAGGAGGCCGACATCAAGAAAGAGTAGAGAGCAGCCACCCTATTCCATCACATTCTGCAGCTGTTATCTCCCGGCCCACTCCACAAAAATCAGCTATCTGGGCCTTTTTCAACACATCTTCAGCAGATCGCACTGTTGCTATCTGCAAACTGTGTCTCAGGCACATCAAATGTAGCAAAAATACCAACCATTTGGGTACCACATGCTTAACAAGGCATTTAACGTCCAACCACTCAGCCTGTTGGCAAGAGCGCCTAAAAGCCAAACAAAAGGGGCACAAATCTGTCCCTCCTCCTCTTTCTTATCCACTTCAGTCTGCCCCTGCAATACCGAGTCTTTACCTTTCAGCAGCCTCCACTGATAGGGATGATGGTATAGCACAGGGTGTCCCAGGTCCTAGCAGCACATCTGCCTGCAGCACACCCCCAGCTGTAGACTGTAGCTGGAAAGTTTCTCTTCCCCATCTGCTGCAGCAGAAAAAAAAATACAGTCCCTGCCACCCACATGCCCTGCATCTGAATGCAAACTTGTCAAAGCTGTTGGCTCTCCAACTTCTGCCTTTCAGCCTGGTGGATTCTGCCCCCTTCCGTGAATTCGCACAATGTGCTGTACCACAATGGCAGGTTCCCAGTCACTACTACTACTTCATGTAAGGCCGTTCCATCTCTCTACCATAATGTGGAAGGGAATGTTCTGGCATCGCTTGGCAAGGCAGTCAGCCGTAAAATCCACCTTATGGCTGACACGTGGTCCAGCAAGCATAGGCAAGGGCGATATATTTTGTTCACAGCACACTGAGTAACGCTGCTTGCAACTCGAAAGGATGCAGGGCAGGGCTCAGTGCTACAGCTTGTTGTGCCCCCAGGTCTCCATACAGTTGGTGGTGATGATGCCAGACCTGTGAGCTCTACCCCCTCCTCCTCCTCCACCACCTCCATGCCCTCCTCTGCAGAATTGTCCTATGAACATCAGGTACCCCCTAAGCGTTCAAAGGGCTATTGCCAGAGTTAGGCTAAAAGTTAGCTTGCAGTGCTTCAGCTGGTGTGTTTAGGGGACAGGAACCACACCAGAGCGGAGATTCTTGCAGCTCTGCAGGGACAGGCCCTGGTTCACACCACGCCAGCTGGAGCCAGAAATGGTGCTGTCCGATAATGGCTCAAACCTCCTGTCTGTCCTTAGACAGGGAAAGTTGACACATGTGCCATGCCTGGCACATGTCCTCAATTTGGTGGTGCAGCGTTTCCTAAGTACATACCCAGGGTTGCAAGATGTACTAAAGCAGGCCAAAAGAGTCTGCACAAACATGAATACCCATTGTTCAGAGGAGGGCTGCAAGACGCTAGGCAATACCTCGTTATAGGTGGTCGCACCACATATTCAGTTCCTGGACACCTGAGCGCAGGAGAGATTTGTTTTATGTTCAAAAGAGTCTGCAGCCATTTCAGGCAGTCATACACAGCCAGTGCTCGGTTGGCTGAAATTCAGCAGGAATGCCACCTGCCCGTTATCCGCCTGATTTGTGACATGCCCACCAGGTGCAACTCAACTTTGGGAATGCTGCAGCGGCTATAAATGCAGCAGAGGGCCTTCAATGTTGTACCTATGCCAGTACGGCACAACGACAGGCTCAGGCCGCTTCTGCTTTTTTTTTCCCACGCCAATTGCTGATCATTAAGGATGCATGTACTGTATTGTCACCATTTGAGGAGGCCACAAGGATGGTGAGCAGTGACAGTGCATGCATCAGTGACACAATCCCTGTTGTGTTCCTGCTGGAGCAGACTCTGCGTGGCATTATGGACAGGGCACTGGAGGCAGAGCAGCAGGAGAAAGAGGAGGACTTCCTTTCCTCTCAAGGCCCACTTTATCCAGACACCATTATTCCTATGTCACAGAACACACAGGAGAAGAGAGGGGAGGAGGATGAGGAGGAGGATTCTGGCACTTTCATAGGCTTCGAAGAAGAGGAAGACATGCGTCAATCTGTAAGCAATGGTTTTCCAACCCCAGGACCCTTGGGAGTAGTACGTGGCTGGGAGGAGGAAGTTCCAGATGCTGTCATCCTGAGTGACCCCAAGGAGTCTGCTTCTCAAGCCTCGGCAAATTTGAGGCGCATGGGCAACCTCATGCTTCAAAGCCTGCGAAAGGACCCAAGAATACGTGGCATAAAGGATGATTACTGGTTGGCAACCCTCCTTGACCATCGTTATAAGGGGAAGGTCTCAGAACTCATCCTGTCCCCACAGAGAGTGCAGAAGACAAAATCTCTTGAGGACACATTAAAGAGGATTTTATTGAACGTTTTTCCTGACTCCAGTAGGTTACAGTGTCATGGAAAACATAGTTTTGAGTCTTCTGTTGGTCAAGAGAGGAGTGTTGGAGAAGGCATCCGCCTAAGTGAGTCATTTCGGAATTTTTTTAGTCCTCGCTGCTCAGGACTGTCAGCTTCCACGTCCCATTGGCAGCATCTGCATCACATGGTGGATGATTACCTCGGGGCCAAAACAGAGATGGAGAGCTTTCCAGCTGACGATCCACTGACTTACTGGGTCATGAGAATAGACCACTGGCCAGAACTTGCCCAGCATGCTATTGGGTTGTTGGGCTGCCCTGCATCAAGTGTGCTTTCAGAACGGGCATTCAGTGCTGCAGGAGGTTTCGTTACTGATCATAGAGCGCGTCTGTCCACAGACTCCGTGGATCATTTGACTTTTTTAAAAATGAATCAGTCCTGGATTACCAGCTATGAAGCCCCTGATGCCGATGTCACTGATTAAGTATTTTTAGGATGTGGAATCTCTGCAGGACTTTAAGGCTGCCTAGCATTGAGGGTGTTCAATCATTTCATCTGGAATAATGTTTTTGGTATAGGTTTCATGGGCACAATTAATACCCAAAGAGTAATTTTTTCTGCACCTGTTTGACAGGTGCATTTCATTGCAATTTTTTACAGCAAGGCCAATTCTTGCTTTCATCAAGAGTACCTCTATAGGGATATGGTGGGAAGGCACCACCGACACCCAAAGATCAATTTTTCTGCACCTGTTTGACAGGTGCATATCACTGCAATTTTTTACAGCAAGGCCAATTCTTACTTTCATCAAGATTACCTCAATAGGGTTACGGTGGGAAGGCGTCACCGACACCCAAATACCAATTTTTCTGCACCTGTTTGACAGGTGCATATCACTGCAATTTTTTACAGCAAGGCCAATTCTTGCTTTCATCAAGAGTATATCTATAGGGTTACGGTGGGAAGGCGCCCCCCGACACCCAAAGAGTAATGTTTCTGCACCTGATTGACAGGTGCATATCATTGCAATTTTTTACAGCAAGGCCAATTCTTGTTTTCATCAAGAGTACCTCTATAGGGTTACAGTGGGAAGGCACCACCAACACCCAAAGACCAATTTCTACGCACCCGTTACTTCTATCCAAAGTCAAAGTGACACCAGAATGTATACAAAAAATCTCTAATCTTGTTCCCAGTGCACTACATTGTGGCCTCATCATATACACTGGCTCCCCAGCTGTTGCTGAGCAAAATAAAGGCAGCTTGCAGGGAAAATTTCATTTTTTTTGGCTTTATAAAGGTAATTATTGCTGCAGCAGATTCTAGACATGGTACAGATTTGCCACTTTACAGGTTGACTAAGGGGACCCCCCAGGCACTATATTGGAAGGAAATTTTTATTTTTTAAAAATCAAAAAATTTTGATTTTTGACGTTCGGGTCCCATTGACTTTAATGGGGTTCGTTGTTCGGGTCCGAACTTTTACGGTGTTCGAAAGTTCTGGTTTGAACCGAACAGGGGTCCGTTCAGCCCATCCCTACTAGAAAGCTTGCATATAACCAGAGAGGTTTGTTTAAGGCCTAAGTAGAGAGCTCTCAAGTGACCTGCTACACATCTTTATAACTCTCTTTGGTCACTTGAGGCATAACCTCTTATGTGGAGAGCTGCTGTTTACACTTCCAATTTTGCAGAAAAAGCTGGGTTAGCTCTGAGGAAGGGTTTTTCCCTCCAAACACATAAGCTTTTCCACCGTGTGGCTATAGAGCAGTGGTTCTCAACTCTAGTCCTTGGGACCCACCAACAGGCCAGATTTTAAGTATTACCTTGGGGAGTTGCAGACTAGAATACTGAAATCACTGAGCAGCAAGTGATATCACCTGTGATGTATTTCAGCTATCTTGCAAACCTGGCCTGTTGGTGGGTCCTGAGGACTGGAGTTGAGAACCACTGCTATAGAGTAACCCGCCTCACCAGCTGGAGCGGCCTATATAACAAGCTTGATTTTAGTTCTACTTTGTGAGTATATCACTGTTGTGTGTTTTCAATAAATGGTTTTGGTGGTAATGTACTAGGCGTTTGGGCCCTCTTGTGTATGTTTTTGCAGTGTTCGGAGGACCGCCCAGTCTGAAACCATTGCCAGCCACAGTCCAGTTTTTGGAGAAGTCCTGGTATGGAGCGCTAGATGTTTTTTTTTTTTTGTTTGTCTGTTGACTCTAGGGGTACCTCTGTTACGTACACTGTACTCTTTACTGTTGAGTTTATGTACACTGGTTCTTATGTACCAATCTGCTTTGTTATATTTGTGACTTTATTCTGCCCATACAGTCTACTTATCATTAATTACTCATACTTTTATGATCCCCATTACAATCATGTTTATTTGGGCTGAGGTATGAGCATACCTCCCAACATTTTGAGATGGGAATGAGGGACACCTACTAGCAAATGTATGTAGGCATAGGACACGCCCCCTGCCACACCCCCTTAAAGGAGAATTAACCACAATAAAAAAGGTTAATAAAATTTACAAGGGCTACAAAATTGTTAAATTCAGCAATTTAGAATTTGGATGAAAGGTTTAGCACTGGAAAGATAACAAGTGCATTTTATATACAACTATATGGACCAAAATGAGGGACAAGAAGGACAGAGGGACAAACCTGGGAGAGTCCCTCGAAATCAGGGACAGTTGGGGTCTATGTATGAGTTGGCTGGAATCTTTATGTTTTTTTTTACTTCTTACATTTATTGTTCTGTCACTACCTCAGTCTTGTTAAGTTGCACACCGACAGCATGGGTGCACCCAGTGCTAAGACAAGGTCACCTAAAGCCCAGGGGGAACATGCCAAGCTGCATAATGTACTGTATGAGCATTATATGTCTGTATTTAAGTCCAAAATTAGTCAATATCAAGCTGGAATGCAATTCATACATGCACAGCGAAATCGACTCAAGGCAAGGTAGGATAGTTCAGAAGCTGATGCTCCCACAGAAAACCTGAAAGATTATACATCAATCATAAGGTATACAGTCCCATGGGTGTCTAGGAGCTAAGGTGATCCCTACATGTGAAGAGTATGCAGTATCCATAAAAAAAGAAACAAGCTTGGAGAGAAGTAGGAGAGGTGTCACCTCTCCCTCTCACTCGCCGCCTCTGACAGATGGTAGCGGCGTAATGCCGCATTCATAAGCTCTCTCTGACCTGGCGGCGTCTGACGTCACCGCCGGGTCCTCTGGAACTCCCTGCCCCAGTATGTCCGGTCAGCTCCTACCCTGTCCTCCTTTAGACGGTCCTTGAAAACCCACTTATTCAGAGAAGCCTACCCCACCTCCACCTAAGAACTCTACCACCTCCCCCTCTCTTTAGATTGTAAGCTCCATGAGCAGAACCCTCCTATTCCTTCTGTATTGAACTTTATTGTAATTTACTGCCTCTCTTTTTATTGTAAAGTACTGTACAAACTGTTGGCGCTTTATAAATCCTGTATAATAATAATATTGTGATATATCGGAATCTCCAAACAGCAAAAATGATGTCCAAATTTTGATTCGTAACTAAACAGATCGCACATGTCTACTGTGAACCCTTTGTTACTAATAAAGAAAAACGTTTTGTCTTTAGATATACTTTAATCACTTGACGACCAGCTACCGCAGTTGTACTGCGGCAGAGTGGCACAGCTGGGCGAAACGACATTATGTTACGTCGTCTGGCCCTGTGGCCACTAGGGGCGTGCGCGCTGCTCTCCCCCGGAGCCGATGTGAGTGCCTGGCGGTCATGATCCCCGCGATCGCTGCTGACACACCGAGAACCGGGATCTGTGTGTGTAAACACACAATTTCCGGTTCTCTGAGGGGAGACGAGACAGATTGTCTGTTCATACAGAGTATGAACAGCGATCTGTCATCTCCCCTACACAGTCCACTCCCCCCTTCAGTTAGAACACACACTAGGAAACACAATTAACCCCTAAACGCCCCTTAGTGTTAACCCCTTCCCTGCCAGTGAAATTTTTAACAGTAATCAGTGTATTTTTTTTAGTATAAATGCCAATGGTCCCAAAAATGTGTCAAAAGTGTCCGATGTGTCCGCCATAATGTCGCAGTCCCACTAAAAATCGCAGATCGCCGCCATATAGTAAAAAAAAAGAAAAATAATAAAAATGCCATAAAACTATCCCCTATTTTGTAGACGCTATAACTTTTGCGCAAACCAATCAATATACGCTTATTGCGATTTTTTACCAAAAATATGTAGAAGAATACATATCGGCCTAAACTGAGGAAAGAAATTTTTTTATATATATTTTTGGGGGATATTTATTATAGTAAAAAATGTTGCTTTTTTTTCAAAATTGACGCTCTTTTTTGTTTATAGCGCAAAAAATAAAAACCGCAGAGGTGATCAAATACCACCAAAAGAAAGCTCTATTTGTGGGAAAAAAAGGACGTCAATTTTGTTTGGGTACAACGTCGCACAACTGCGCAATTGTCCGTTAAAGTGACGCAGTGCTGAATCACAAAAAGTGCTCTGGTCAGGAAGTGGGTAAAATCTTCTGGGGCTGAAGCGGTTAAAAGGAAAATTCTTCCCAGAGTCCATGGACTAGAGGAAACACTAAGTAAACCCCTGTTAGTCACACGCTCACTTGTTTCTGTCAAGCTCATTTTTACTCCCCAGCACTCCTGTCATCAGCTCCCTGTGGTCTCCCAGCCAAGTTTTCGCCACTGCGCTGTGGAAAGCGGACGCGTCCTGTGGTCGGGTAGCAGATGTTTTGATGTTCCACAATTTGACAGGTTCATCTCTCAGTTGTGCTTCTGTAAAATGCTTACACTACCAGAAAGACGAAAAGATATACTCATAAATAATACCACAGGGAGGATTTTTCAAAATTCATAGAAATAAAGTTCTGATTGAAAAAAAGCTGAGGGCATCTGGAAACTGGAGGTGATATAGCAGTTAAATCTGCAGCCGTTTATTACCTGCGGCCATTCTCAGACATGATCCTTTGCAGCTGAAAGCGGACTATGCCAGGAAATTAACGGCCCACAGGAGAAATATTGTAGTTTTTTTTGGTAACTGTATGTAGCTTACACCTGTATTGATAATATTCAGTATCTGAATTTCTTCTTAACTTCACATGCCTTTATTTAAAGGGCTAGTTCTCCTTCACCAAAAAAAAAAAAAACCAACTTCCTATACAGATAAGGGGTGTTTGTAGATAAAAACAAAGTGTGCAGCTTTGACCAAAGCTGAAAAATACCCTCACTATAGGCATAGGCCATTTACATAACTTATGAAGCCTCCTGATGACGTCCTAGTGACGAAATGCATAGGTGCTCATGTGTACGGCACTTCTGCTTCCTGTCAGGTGGAGCGCAAACTGGCTTTCACATGTTACTGGTGTCAGGGCTGGGCTCAGCCCTTCCTTCTCTGAGCTGGCCGCTCAGCTGTCGGCTAATTGCCAGCACCGATTTCTCTCCACAGTTACCCAGCTGTTGTTGATTCTGCTCGTCAGTCCTGCCTACTTAAAGCCGTCCAGCTCACTTGATCTCTGCCTTCGCCTTTGTCAACATCACAGAGACTTTCTCCTGCGTTCCTGTTGAAGACTTGCTCGGCTGACGTTCCTTCTGGCTCCTGATCCTGCTTGCTGTACTACTACGTTTATCTCTGGCTCTCTGACATTTGCTTGGCTGACTACGCGATCCGGTTGCTGAACTCTAGCTTGTTTTGACTACGTTTACTCTGTTTACTTTATTACTATTATTAAACAAGTGTGATTTAACTATACTTCTGTCTCAGTCTGATTCACGGTTCCTGATAACTGGAGACACGGGATGACTGCCGGCTTGATCTAGACTGATGGCAGATAGCTCCTGGTGCCGGATGTGAGTGTCGAATTCTTTGATTTTAAGGGGATTTGTATAATAATAAATGGTGTTGTGCGATGATACCCTCTCTGATTTTCTATGTATGAACAAACATGACCCAGACTTGGAGCAACATGAGAGACTGACCAGGTACATTAATGTCGCGTACACACAATCGCACATTCCGACAACAAAATCCATGTTTTTTTTCCAACGGATGTTGGCTCAAACTTGTCTTGCATACACACGGTCACATAAATCTTGTCGGAAATTCCGAACGTCAAGAACGCGGTGACGTACAACACGTACGACGAGCCGAGAAAAATGAAGTTCAATAGCCAGTGCGGCTCTTCTGTTTGATTCCGAATATGCATGGAACTTTGTCCGTCGGAATTGTGTACACACGATCGGAATTTCCGACAACGGATTTTGTTGTCAGAAAATTTAAGATCCAGATCTCAAATTTCGTTTGTCGGAAATTCCGATGGAAAATGTCCGATGGAGCCTACACACGGAATTTCTGACAACAAGCTCCCATCGAACATTTCCCATTGGAAAATCTGATCGTGTGTACACGGCATTAGAGTGTTTTGACCTGCCTTAGTATATACTCAGGGGGTCAACAACATTTGGTGAATGTGGTCCTAGGAGGGCCTTTTTTGGTTGAGCAGGAAGATTTGCAGATTTTTTGCACAAGATAAAGCACTTGTACTTGGGAATACGCAAGAGGAGCAACTTTTTCAACACTATTGCACTTTCTAAAGACTTTTTAGCACCTTTTAAGCACAACTTGCACTTTACATAATTATTGTCACTTTATAATTACAGAGGACAGCGCAGCTATTGTTATCAATTTTATCACATAACTCATGAAGCCTGCCCTGAAGACTCCCAGGGCATTGCTGGGACGTTGCTAAGAGAGGCCTAGCTATTACTGTTCACCTCCTTCATCACAGACGTGAGCTATCAAATACTGGGCTCAGAGCTACTGCATCAGTAGAGACAACGCACATGTGAGGGGGTTTGAATCAGAGAAAGAGCTCTGATATGAAGGTGAAAAATAATAACTGGGCCTCACTTAGCAACGTCCCAGGAGTTTTCAGGTCAGGCTTCATGAGGTATGTAAACAAGCTTACACCTATTGCAAGGGCATTATTCAACTTAACCACTAGACATCCGCGCTATGGCCGAATGACGGCCACAGCGCGGACCTGCATTCCCGGGAGGCCGTCATATGACGGCCTCCCCTGTGCACGCTCCCTGCGCACGCCCTGCAGGGCGTGCGCCGGGCGCGCTGTGATCACCGAGTCTATGAGACTCGGCTGATCACTGACTTGTGTAAGGGGCCGGTCCCGGCCCCTTACCATGTGATCAGCTGTCAGCCAATGACAGCTGATCACATGATGTAAACAAAACATCGGTAATCGTTTTTTATTTTTACTCACGCAGACAGCGCGAGTAGAAAAAAAAGCCGATTACCGGCTCACATGTCAGGGACATCGGCCCCGAAGTGGAAGAGGCACATCTGCCTCATCAATGCCCACTAAAAGTGCCACCTAACAGTGCCCACAGTGCCACCTAACAGTGCCCACACTGCCACCTAACAGTGCCCACACTGCCACCTAACAGTGCCCACAAGTGCCACCTATCAATGCAAACAAGTGCCACCTATCAATGCCCACAAGTACCACCTATCAATGCCCACCTGTAGTGCCAATCAGTGCCACCTGCCAGTGCTGCCCATCACTGCCACCCATCACTGCCCATCACTGCCACCCATCACTGCCCATCACTGCCACCCATCAGTGCCCATCACTGCCGCCTCATCAGCGTACATCAATGAAGGAGAAAAATTACCCGTTTTAAATTTTTTATAACAAAATATAAAAAAATTAAATTAAATTTTTTTAAAAAAAATTCAGTTTTTTAAATTTTTTTAACAAAAAGTAAAAACCGCAGAGGTGATCAAATACCACCAAAAGAAAGCTCTATTTGTGGTGAAAAAATGATAAAAATTTCATTTGGGTACAGTGTTGTATGACCGCGCAATTGTCATTTAAAGTGCGTCAGCGCTGAAAGCTGAAAATTGGTCTGGATAGGAGGGGGGTTTAAGTGCCCTGTAAGCAAGTGGTTAAAGAGGAGGTCCAGCCCCCCCACAAAAAAATTAAAAGTCAGCAGCTACAGTATTTGTAATTAATATTTGGACACTTACCTGTCCTGGAATCCAGCGATGTCTGCAACCCAGCCAATGTTTCCATCGGCTCTCGGGTGCTGCTGCCGCCATTGCCTGTAATGGAAACCGGCAGTGAACCGAGGCTTCACAGCCAGCTCCCTATTGAGCATGCACTGCGCTTTATGAATGGCCTGATGGCGGGGAAAGGAGGAGGGGGCCAAACTTCCGGGGGGAACCTCACTGCAGCCAGGTCTCCCGAAAGTGCCACAACCAGGTACCCCCCCTGAAAGATGCCAAATGTGGCACTAGAGGGGGGAGGAAGCAGATAAGCAGAGCTTCCCCTTTTGGGTGGAGCTCCGCTTTAAGTCAAAGCCACACAGTTTTTTTTGATCAACAGATGTCCCTTATGTGCATAGGCAGTTTCTTGGTAAAGGTGAACTAACCCTTTACATTTTTCTACATGCAGGCCAAGCTGTTCAGAAAAATTGACAGTTACAGAGGATGGGACAAATATAACAGTGATGGGGGTGCGTACAGTGCTGACCTTTCTGTATAATCATCCTGTTTAGACCTATAGGGCAGGGGCACATGAGTGTCCGGTGTAGTTTCCCAAATTGGCCACTAGATGTTGCTATGGTTAGAGTTGGAAACCCTGCAGTAAACAGTAGGCCGTGTAAGTGCCTAAGTAGCTGCTAGATTTCCCCAGTGTGGTAAGCGGGGTGTACCATAGATAATGAGGAAGTGCCAGACCTGCCCCTGCTAGTGTGGGGCATCTTGGGTATGAGTGCACTGTATATACAATAATACAGTATAGTCTGGTGGGAGTCCACCTGAAGAGTTGACCATGGGAACCAATGCAAGGACCATAGCATACGAAGATAGGGTTCTTGCATTGTAAGCTGTAGCTTCTGGGAACCTTCCCTTAGGGAGGAAGCAAGGAAAGACAGGTGTGAGACTTATGGGACTAATAACACCCCTTTGCCATGGGATGTAGATGGATGATCATTTTATATAGGGCAGTGATGGCGAACCTTGGCACCCCAGATGTTTTGGATCTACATTTCCCATGATGCTCATGCATAGTTGCCAACAGTCCCGATTTTCCCTGGACAATCCCGATTTTGGGACCCTCATCCTGATCGGAGGCTGTCCCGAATCGGGATTTTGCCCAGGGAAATCAGGAATGTTTACACTTTCATTTTTTTGGCCAGCTGGCTTCAGCAAAATGTCCGCCGGTGCCGCTGCTAGATCGTTCCCCTTTGTGTTCAGTGGAGAGAGGAAGGTGGTTCGATCCGCACAGCACTGAGGGGGTCTGCACTGAGGGGGTCTGCACTGATGGAGGGGGCTCTGCACTGAGGGGGTCTGCATTGATGGAGGGGGTCTGCACTAAGGGAGTCTGCACTGAGGGGGTCTGCACTGATGGAGGGGGGTCTGCACGGAGAGGGATCTGCACTGAGGGGGGTCTGCACTGAGGGGGGTCTGCACTGATGGAGGGGGGTCTGCACTGAGGGGGGTCTGCACTGAGGGGGGTCTGCACTGAGGGGGTCTGCACTGAGGGGGTCTGCACTGAGGGGGTCTGTCTGCACTGAGGGAGTCTGCACTGAGGGGGGTCTGCACTGAGGGGATCTGCACTGAGGGGGTCTGCACTGAGGGGGCCTGCACTGAGTGGTTCCAAGGCTCTGTACTATCAGGAGATGGATTGGGGACAGTGGAAGAAGGAAAGGATCAGAGAAGACAGGATCAAACAGCCTTTTTACACAATGCAGAGGATTAACCCCTTAGGTCTCACAGTGAGTATAACAAGCATGCTTTACTTCATATACAGACTGATTTTACTGTTGTGGGTTTAATAACACTCTAAGCTTATAAATTATATATATATATATATATATATATATATATATATATATATATATATATATTAAAAGCGCATTATAAATACCTTATTTTCTTTATTTATAAATGATCACATAAACTGTTCTCAGCTGCATTAGAGGTGGGGATGGAGAAATAGCAGAACACTGATCTTCCCTGTGACTGGCCATGGCGTGTCAACACAAGTCTGATCATTGGAGGACAGGCAGGCTGTTGTCCCAGCACAACCAGAAAGCACTGTGATGGAAGTGCTTCTATGTCTAGACTGGTCAGTTTGAAATCAGGGAGCAGGAGAACTGGCAGGATCACCATGTATTTCACTCAAAACAAGCAATACAAAGTGAACAGGGTATGGTACAACAGGTATATATCAGGAATATGAAATGTTGGGGTAACATATTCTTTGAGTCATTTTTTAGTTCTTAAAGTAGGACTATGGTTCCCATAAAAAAAAATTGTATGTTGAAGCATCTTCACTTACAATTGTCTCTTTGTCTCCCTGCGAAGTCCTGAGCCTGCATTTGAAGACCACCAGGACCAGGTGCTTCTTCCTGTGATGGGGTGGCAACTAACGCTACACTTCTACGGGGAGGTACCACTCCCATATGGGGAACCCTAAGAAAAAAGAGATGGTGTGTGGTCCCTCCAAATTTTCATACCAAGTACTTCAGGTCTAATTTCATTATTTTAAAAGGTGTCCCCCCCCCCCCATATCAAATCTCACTTTGGGTCTGATATGGATTTTAGGGGGGAACCACATGTAAAAAATAAGGGGAAAAAGTGTGGGGTCCCTCTCAAGACCCATGGCAGCCGGGCATGCAGCCTGGCAGGCCAGAAAAAAATGAGATGAGCATGCAGACCCCCACCTGAACCAAACCACTTGCCCTTAACATGGCAGGGAGGGGTGCCAGGGAGGTCCCTCTGGCAAAGCACATTGTCCCCATGTTGATGAAGACAGTGGTCTCTTTTCCACAACTCTGTCCAAGTGGTTGTGGGGGTCTGCGAGAGAGGAGGGCTTTTCAAAGTCTGGAAGCCCCCTTTATCGAAAAGGGGGCCCCCCAGACAGTGCCCCTTATATAAAGGAGTATGGGGCACGTTTATTAAAATGAAAGTTTTTATGTACCAAGCTCAAGCTTTAAGTTTAGGATCTTGACAATGCTTCTATTACACTGTGACTTTTATATCCATGTCTTTTAGTCTGACATAGCAGAACAATTGTGGGGTGTTTTGCCTTAACATTATGACCCTACATGTTGTCTCTCTTTCCTACTAAACAAAGGTACGTATCCAGGATGCATCAGGGACTTTATAGAGGAACTTCTGCAGCTGTATTACAACATACACTAAGCGGAACACTACAGGACACCTAACCAGTGCACAGCAACAGCCATTAACAATTATCTTCCAGTAATGTGGGCGGCACAGTGGTGCAGTGGTTAGCACTCTCACCTAGCAGTAAAAAAGGGTCGCTGGTTCGAATCCCAACCACAACACTACCTGCTTGGAGTTTGCATGTTCTCCCTGTGCCTGCGTGGGTTTCCTCCGGGTACTCCGGTTTCCTCCCACACTCCAAAGACGTGCTGGTAGGTTAATTGGCTTCTGTCCAAAATTGGCCCTAGTATATGAATGGGGACCTTGGATTGAGGGTAGGGACTGATGTGAGTGTGTGATGTACAGGGTTAGGGACAAGCGTCTGGGTTGTAGACCCACACTCACTCAGGTTGAACTGGATGGACTGGTGTCTTTATTCAACCTTACTAACTATGTAACTATGTAACTATGTGCAATTTCTAACATTAGGGGGCAGCAAAGCTAAGACAGCATATCAGTCCTGGCTTCCAGTTAAAAAGACGTATAGATATTATGGATGAGAATAAACCTATTATATGGCAGATTATGTTCTCAGCTAGAAGTCTCATTTGTGGCAACACCACAGTTTGTTCAAATACCACAGGGATCCAGAATGTTGGTAACAATAGTCAGTTGTACCAAATATAAATCCTGTTTTATAATACAGTAAACCTTTTCCAGGTGCCACTTATTCACTGACCACCAATGTAAGGGGGTGGTCAGTTCTCTGCTTCAGTATGTCACAGTACATGTTGGCATTCATGGTTCCCTCAATGAACTGTAACTCCCCAGTGCTGGCAGCACTCATACAGCCCCTGACCATGACACTCCCACCACCATGCTTGACTGTAGACAAGACACACTTGTCTTTGTACTCTTCACCTGGTTGCCGCCACACACGCTTGTCACCATCTGAACCAAATAAGTTTATCTTGGTCTCATCAGACAACAGGACATGGTTCCAGTAATCCATGTCCTTAGTCTGCTTGTCTTCAGCAAACTGTTTGTGGGCTTTCTTGTGCATTATCTTTAGAAGAGGCTTCCTTCTGGCATGGGAGCCATGCAGACCAATTTGATGCAGTGTGCGGCGTATGGTCTGAGCACTGACAGGCTGACCCCCCACCCCTTCAACCTCTACAGCAATGCTGGCAGCACTCATACATCTATTTCCCAAAGACAACCTCTGGATTTGACGCAGAGCACGTGCACTCAACTTCTATGGTTGACCATGGCGAGGCCTGTTCTGAGTGGAACCTGTCCTGTTAAACTACTGTACGGTCTTGGCCACCGTGCTGCAGCTCGGCTTCAGGGTCTTGGCAATCTTCTTATAGCCTAGGACATCTTTATGTAGAGGAAGAATTCTTTTTTTCAGATCCGGAGAGAGTTCTTTGCCATGAGGTGCCATGTTGAACTTGCAGTGACCAGTATGAGAGAGTGAGAGCGATAACAACAAATTTAACACACCTGCTCCCCATTCACACCTGAGACCTTGTAACACTAATGAGTCACATGACACCGGGGAGGGAAAATGAATAATTGGGCCCAATTTGGATATTATCACTTAGGGATGTACTCACTTTTGTTGCCAGCGGTTTAGACAGTAATGGCTGTGTGTTGAGTTATTTTGAGGGGACAGCAAATGTTCACTGTTATACAAGCTGTACACTCACTACTTTACATTGTAGCAAAGTGTCATTTCTTCAGTGTTGTCACATGAAAAGATAGAATAAAATATTTACAAAAATGTGAGGGGTGTACTAACTTTTGTGAGATACTGTAAGATTACATGATTAAAACAGAGATGTGATCAATAACTTAGGATCCTAAGTTACAATTGTATCTTACCTACGGAATTAAATCCACTCCCCATGTGTGGCATGTCAGTCCAATGGGTTGTTGACTATAGATCGATTATTCCTCTTGGAGGCGATTCATTGGAAAAAAATTGATTATTTATCATAGAATGTATGGCCACCGTTGAATGGATCAATAAAACCCCCCTCTCTGAATAAATCCCCCGGTAGCAACAAATATTTTGAATGACCTGAATTATATTTGCCTGTACTGTGCAAGGGTCAAACACTCTCGTGAGCGTATATGTAGGTGCAGTCTACTTTCTCCACTGCATGTGGCGCTCAACCACAGCAACATTGCATGGTTCCTCTATGGTCACTGGAGAAGCTATCAAATTGGCTGCTGCCACCCCATGTCTCTCTAGCAGCCATCTTGGGTCAGGCAGATCTTATTTAAGGCCCTGGTTCCCAGGCTTGGCGCACATGTCACGTGTGGGTAGTGTAGGGTAGGTCACCGGTCTGACAGGGACAGTAATTAGTGGCAGGAAGAGGTTCCAGGTAAGTAGGAAAAGGATAGAGACACCCCATCCTTCTGGAGACCTCCCCATTTGGGCTTGGACTGGCCAGGCCGCATTCCACCCTTCAACACAGATGCTGTTGGCACATCTGAAACCTTCTCTGCTATACATTGCTGTTACATGCTGTGAGTGTTCTCGGTCGGGTGTCTTCCCGCAAAGTTTGTTGTGAATTACTGGATTCTGCGTTAATACAAGTTCAGTGCTCTGCAACTGAACAGTGTGTGTTTACTGCCGCCGCACCACGCTGCACCGCCACACAAGCGTGTACGATATTGTTTAGAATTTTAGATTGCAACCCTGTCCTGCTAACTTGTATCCACTAAAACCTGACTTGATCTTACAGTTATACAAAAAATATTGAGGGTCATTCATGTGGCACGGTCCCAGGCCCCCTTTGGTCTAATGAGAACCTCCAGAGTTTGGGACAGCTGACATCCTTCAGTGTAGAGTGGGTTACAAGGCATAGTGAGTAAGTAATGTAAGGTAGATTCATGGGCGCCAGACACTTCTTGAATGCAAAGAGATTTATTTTCTATTGAACAAAACTGTGGGAGAGAGGGATTTAGGCCAGGGAACCTTTTGGTAGTTGTAATGGTAATTAGCAGACTCCGAAAGCCATGCAGGGAGAGGTACCCAGCAGGACACTACATCTGCATGTGTAGGATTGCTGTCTCCTATGGCAACAGTCTTATAACAGTTTCTAACACAAGTTGTAACAAACATCTGTACTTCCTCTACAATCACTTCTTGTAGATCTTCGCTCCACTGAGCCCCCAGTCTCTCTCACTAGACTTGCTGATCCACTGCCACTGGATCTCCTGAGCTCTTCCAACCTTCTCATTGAGTATCTTCCTCAAGCGTCACCCCCGCGTCCCTGCTGGGTCCCTAGCTTGGCACTCACAGATACTCCTCAAGCGTCACCCCACTGGCCTGATCGGTCCCTGGCTTGGCACACAAGGCTGCCCTGCAAGCGTCACCTCCGCTGGATGGGTCCCTGGCTTGGCACCTGCTGAAGTTGCCCAATTCTTCGCCGTCCCCGGTTGGTGAGAACACTGCTCCGGTACTTGCTTCAGCTACTCACTGTGGTCTCTGGTAGTAAGGTGGATGGTCCCTTAGTGGCGACAGCTGCCCCTCTACCTCTGAGCACGACAGGTTTTCAGGCCGGCAGAACCGTCACTTCTGGTTGGACTGCAAGCCGCAATCCCAACCCTACGCTGCTCTCTTGCTTCTGGATAGGCCCTCAGACAGCCTAGCAGCCAGATGTACCCAGGATAGGCCTCAGGCTCTGGCCTAGCAGCCCGGGGCAGTACAATACATGTCCACCCAGACAGCCATCCAGGTGGCACAGAACCCAGATCACCTGACCTCATCCAAATAAATAGGCTCTCCCAGCAGGTCAAGGGACCCAAGAGGATCCCTGCCCACTGGCTGTGAAACCCCATCTATTCCTACTCTGTCCTTGCATTGCCCTTATCTTATCTAATGCCACCAGATACCCGGCCATCTAGTGACAGAAGAGAGAAGTGCAGCAACTCCAGATCTAGGGTGGAATCAATTAATCTCCTCTCAATTGGAAAAGGCAACTATACCTGACAGGTAAATTGAAGTGCAACCCTGCCTAAACATCTGGGTGCTACATCTACATCATTCACAAAGCCTTTCAGCCACACCTGCACTACTCTCTGAAAAGCGTTTCACCTTGGATTGCTCTTTACAAAGCAACACAGGTGTAAAGGATCCCTTATTAACCTCTTCCAGCCCAGCCCTGGCACCCCCCCAAAAAAAAAACCCTAAGCTTATATTCCCTTTGCAAGCCAAGATTCTCTCCAAACAATCCCCCTCCCCCTCCCAGCACAAATGTTTGATCCCCCCCCCCACATGCCCCCTCACGGCTTAAATCCTCTCCTTTCTCAAATCCTTCCCCCTAGCACACATCCCCCCCAAATTTCCCCTCCTAGCACAAATCCCCCAAAAAGCTCTACTAGCACAATCCTCTCCCTGCAAAATCCCCCTTTCTAAGACAAACCAAGCACACATTTCCTTCCCGCTCCCAGTACAAACCCCCCCCCCCCCCCAGCACATCCTCCCTCCTAGCACATCCCCCCCCCCCTCCTCCCCAAATTTCCCCTCCTAACACAAACCCCCACCATTCATCCCTACTAGCACAAATATCTTCCTCTCAAAAATTTCTCTAGCTAGCACATATCCCCCCCAAGTCCCCCTTTCAGCACAAATCTCCCCTCAGGTCACACTTCATAGCACCCCCCAACCACACCCATGGACAAATCCTCTCCCCCCTCCTAGCACATATCCCCCCCCTCCTTCCACCCAGCTAGTACTAATCCTCTTCTTCTTTCCTCCCAACACACTCTTATCCCCAGAACAAATGTTTGTTACTCTGCTCTCCCTGTATGTCCCCAGTGCAGTTCTCATATCTCTCAAACACACAAACCTTAGATGCAGCGGGGTGGATGGCTGCGGTATACCCTTCCCCCTAGGCTCCTCTCCAAGTTAACATGTCAGAGTTGAGGAGGAGCTTACGGCAAAATGACTTTCAACAGTTTTGCCAGGCAGCTGGCCGGGAGAGATACCGGCAATTGCAGGGGTATAAGATTTGCAGGTCGGGGACACAACTGACTGTCAGATCAGAACTTTATAGATGTTTGCTTACCTGCTCCCTACCCACATTCTTCGCTGGGAGGAGTTGGGGGCATGTAAGAAAATGCTGCACAGTCCTGATTTGGCAGGAACGCTGCAGTGGCAGGAGGAGGACCTGGAGGGGAGAGAGAGCACAGCCCGCACCTCCTCCCGACTCTCTTCTACTCTCCAGATTCGGCTTATGACTTCCTACTGCTAAGCTGACAGGAGTAGTGATGCTGCTTTTACAACTCCTGTCAGCTTGTAGCGGCAGGAACTCTCCACGCAACTCCTCTCCACCTTGCATGATACCGGCACCTGGGGCAGCCTTCCCTCCTGACCCCCCCCCCAGTCCCAGCCCTGCGAGGAGCTGACTATGATGGCTAAGTCACTGTGTTGGGAGCAGTGTAGACCAGTGGCCCAACTCAGTAAATATAGGGGGCCTCCTGTGCAGTGCCTGACATGTTCAGAAGGCCACACAATAACTTTGTTTTGGTAAATTTTCTTTTATTTTTATTTATTAGGATGATATTAACCTCTTGCTGCACACATAACGTATATGTGCTTTATCGCCCACTCGCCACTAGGGGTGCAACGGATCAAAAAACTCAGGGTTCCGATCGTTCCTCGGATCAGGAGTCATGGTTCGGATCAACAAAAATAAATCTCCCCCACTGTAATAATATATTAGCAGGGTATGGCAGAGTATTGCAGGGTATGGCAGAGTATTGCAGGGTATGGCAGAGTATTGCAGGGTATGGGCAGAGTATGGGCAGAGTATGGGCAGAGTATTGCAGGGTATGGGCAGAGTATGGGCAGGGTATGGGCACTGCTGCCATCCGATCTCTCCCCTCCACTGTACAGATCGGTACACAGAGGGGAGAGAGGAACCGGAGTCATGACATGACGCCGGTTTGTTTACAAGTGATCGCTTGTAATGCGTGTGCATTTGACAGAGCGATCATGTGGTAAAGGGCCGCCGGGTGTACCAAGATGGCCACCGCTCCGGAGCTAGGCCGAAGCTGCGGCCTTTCCTAAGGCCGAGGCAGCGGTGCGCTCCGTGGAGCGCATGTGTGCCTATCCGAACAGGTTGAACCGTTTGGATCATGTATCGGTGACGATCTGTTGCACCCCTACTTGTCACACATATACCTGTACTTCCATGGATGGCTAAGGTTTCTGAGCATGCACTCATCACAGAAACCTTGGCTGTCCATGAATGCAAAGTATGTGTGGTGTGTGGGCAATAAAGAACAAATCCTCAACATGGGTGGCAAGAGGGTCTTATTAAATAAATGTATCTAAATAAACAAATAATAGTCCTAATCCTTGTGACGGAACCATCCAGCACCCAGCTTGGGTGCCTCAGTCGAGATATAGCTCCCTCCAGTCTGGAACCAGGAACCAGATATTATACAGTGAGGGAAAAAAGTATTTGATCCCCTGCTGATTTTGTACATTTGCCCACTGACAAAGAAATGATCAGTCTATAATTTTAATGGTCGGTTTATTTTAACAGTGAGAGACAGAACAACAACAAAAATATCCAGAAAAATGCATTTCAAAAAAGTTATAAATTGATTTGCATTTTAATGAGTGAAATAAGTATTTGATCCCCTATCAATCAGCAAGATTTCTGGCTCCCAGGTGTCTTCTATACAGGTAATGAGCTGAGATTAATGCTGGCCATACACTATACGAAAAATCGGCCGAAAAATCGTTCGTATGGACACTTCGTTCGTTTTTCGGCAAGTTAGTGGGTACAAATCGATAATCGTTTGTGACGTTTTTGTGGAAAAAAAACGAACGGCATGTTTGGAAAATTTCTGCCGAACGTACGATAAATTGCAAGGTTAATGTGTTTCCCGTCCGAACTGCCTGCACTAGGTATATGTAAAAAAACGAACACAAAATTATTTATTCATGTCCACTGAACAGATTATCGGTCATTATATGATGGCACGATCGTTTGCGGTCACGGTCGAACGTTCATTTTTCGAAAATGGGTTCGGCCGATTTTCTGTATAGTGTATGGCCAGCATAAGAGGAGTGCTCCGAATCTCAGCTTGTTACCTGTATAAAAAACACCTGTCCACAGACGCAATCAATCAATCAGATTCAAATCTCTCCATCATGGCCAAGACCAAAAAGCTATTCAAGGATGTCAGGGACCTACACAAGGTGAGAATAGGCTACAACACTATCACCAATCAGCTTGGTGTGCCAGGCCCGGACTGGGACAAAAAATAGGCCCGGGCATTTTGGAATGAGCAGCCCATGACATCTTAACCGGCCCCTTCCCCACTCTCCATCCTGACGGATCCCCTGGGAGAGGGGAGGGGGAAACCCAGCAAAGGTGCGGGGGGGCGAGGGGGACAGGGAAAGAGCAGGGGGGGCAGAGAGCACAGGGAAGAACTTTCAGAACATGGGGTGGGGCGAGCCCACAGGGGGGCTGGAGAGCACTGTGGGGGGAGGCGGAGAGCATGGGGGGGCAGAGAGCACAGGGGAGAGGCAGAGAACACAGCGAGGAAGAGGAAGAGGAGAGCACAAGGGGGCCGGAGAGCATGGGGGGCTGGAAAGCACAGGGGGTGGGGGGTTGGAGAGCACAGGGGGAAGCAAAAACACAGGGTGGGGCGTAGAGCACAGGGAGGGAAGGAGAGCATGGGGCGGAGAGCACAGGGGGGAGGTAGAGATCACTGGGGGGGGGGGGCTGTAGAGCCCTGGGGGGAGGCGGAGGGCACAGGGGGGCAGCAGAGAGCATGGGAGGGGGTGGAGAGCACAGGGGGTAGGCGGAGATCAATGGGGGGGCTGGAGAGCACTGGGGGAGAGGCGTAGGGCACAGGGGGGCAGCGTAGAGCATGGGGAAGGTGGAGATCACAGGGGGGTTGGAGAGCACTGGGAGGGCTAGAGAGCACTGGGGGAGAGGCAGAGGGCACAGGGGGGCACCATAGAGCATGGGGAAGGTGGAGAGCACAGGGGGGACTGAAGAGCACTGGGGGAGCTAGAGAGCACTGGGGGGCTATAGAGCACTGGGGGAGAGGCAGAGGGCACAGGGGGGCAGCGTAGAGCATGGGGGAGGTGGCGAGCACAGGGGGAGAGACGGAGGGCACAGGGGGGCAGCATAGAGCATGGGGGGAGGTGGAGAGCACAAAAGGGAGGTGGAGAGCACTGGGGTGGCTGGAGAGCAATGGGGGGGAGGAGAGCATTGGGGGAGGTGAAGAGCACAGGGGGAGAGGCGGAGGGCACAGGGGGGCAGCGTAGAGCATGAGGGGAGGTGGAGAGCACAGGGGGGCTGGATAGCACTATGGGAGAAGTGGAGGGCACAGGGGGCAGCGGAGAGCATAGGGGGAGGTGGAGAGCACAGAAAGGAGGTGGAGAGCACTGGGGGGGCTGGAGATCAATGGGGGGGGGAAAGGAGAGCACAGGGGGGGCTGGATAGCACTGTGGGAGAAGTGGAGGGCACAGGGGGCAGCAGAGAGCATGGGGGGGAGGTGGAGAGCACAGAAGGGAAGTGGAGAGCACTGGGGGGGCTGGGGAGCAATGGGGGGGGAGCATTGGGGAAGGTGAAGAGCACAGGGGGAGAGGCGGAGGGCACAGCGGGGCAGCGTAGAGCATGGGGGGAGGTGGAGAGCACAGGGGGGGGGCTGGATAGCACTGGGGGAGAAGTGGAGGGCACAGGGGGCAGCAGAGAGCATGGGGGAGGTAGATATCACAGAGTGGGAGGTGGAGAGCACATGGAGAGAGGCAGAGGGCACAGAGGGGCAGCAGAGAGCATGGGGGAAGCGGAGAGCACTGTGGGGGGTAGAGAACACTGTGGGGGCAGCAGAGATAAGCAGGACAGGAGGAGCAGTGGGGGTGGCTGCATATAGAAGAATTATTTTCTCCATCTTCTTTCCACAGTACCTGACAGCCTGCGAGAGGGAGAGGAGCAGAAGCAGGCATTCAGAGACTGCGGGAGGGAGATGGAGAGAATAATTCTTCTATATGCAGCCGCCCCCACCGCTCCTCCTATTCAGATTACAGGGCGCCACACTTACCTACGTTCTCTCTGATCCGGCTGCAGCAGACTCCTCTCCCCTTTGTGGTCACGCCCCCCGGCACCAACGGCTGAACTATACTGGCGGCCGTGGAGAGGTGTCTCCGCTAGCTCCTCCCCCCTTCATGTTTCCGTCCCCCTGTTGCCGATGGCTGAGCCTGAGCTAAACTGGCAGCCGGGCGGCCGCGGGCTTAAAGAGCAGCCTGCCTTGGCCCTGCAAGCAAGAACATGTGGCCCGGCGGCCCCGGCCCACCGGGAATTTTCCCGGTTTGCCCTATGGCCAATCCGGGCCTGGGTGTGACAGTTGGTGTGATTATTCGCAAATGGAAGAAACACAAAATAACTGTCAATCTCCCTCGGTCTGGGGTTCCATGCAAGATCTTACCTCGTGGACTTTCAACGATCATGAGAACAGTGAGGAATCAGCCCAGAACTACACGGGAGAATCTTGTCAATGATCCCAAGGCAGCTGTCCCCAAGAAAACAATTGGTAATATGCTACACCGTGAAGGACTGAAATCCTGCAGCGCTCGTAAGGTCCCCCTGCTCAAGAAAGCACATGTATAGGCCCGTCTGAAGTTTGCTAATGAACATCTGAATGATTCAGCGAAGAACTGGGTGAAAGTGCTGTGGGCAGATGAGACCTAAATTGAGCTCTTTGGCATCAACTCAACTCGCCATGTTTGAAGGAGGAGGAATGCTGCCTATGATTCCAAGAACACCATCCCAACTGTCAAACATGGAGGTGGAAACATTATGCTCTGGGGGTGTTTTTCTGCAGGACAACTTTACTGCATCAAAGGGACGATGGACGGGGCTATGTACCGTCAAATCTTGGGTGAGCACCTCTTTTCCTCAGCCAGGGCATTGAAAATGGGTGGTGGATGGGTAGGGTATTCCAGCATGACAATGACCCAAAACACACGGCCAAGGCAGCAAAGGCGTGGCTCAATAAGAAGCACATTAAGGTTATGGAGTGGCCTAGTCTGCCTCCAGACCTTAATCCCATAGAAAATATGTGGAGGGAGCTGAAGGTTCGAGTTACAAAACATCAGCTTTGAAACCTTAATGACTTGGAGAGGATCTGCAAAGAGGAGTGGGACAAAATCCCTCTTGAGTTGTGTGCAAAGCTGGTGGCCAACTACAAGAAACATCTGACCTGTGATTGCCAACAAGGGTTTTGCCACCAAGTACTAAATCATGTTTTGCGAAGGGGTCAAATACTTGTTTCACTCATTAAAATGCAAATCAATTTATAATTCTTTTTAAATGCGTTTTTCTGGATACTTTTGCTGTTATTCTGTCTCACTGTAAAATAAACCCATTAACATTATAGACATTTAATTTCTTTGTCAGTGGACAAACATACAAAATCAGCAGGGGATCAAATACTTTTTTCCCTTACTGTAGCTGATCATCCAAGACTAGCCAACAATAGCTTAGATGCAAACTTTAACTCTCTTTACTGAAAACTCACACAGAATATATATACCACACAATATCAGGTGCTCCTGATCACATTGTCATATACAAACTGTAAACAGGAAAATAATTAACATAGCTAAAGAACAGCCAACATAAACATAATCTAAGTGAGCTAATCAACATAAACACATAACATCCCACAATGGTTTGATAAAAAGGTAATGTGGACATGATATTAATCTCATCTCCAAGATGAGCAGACAGACAGAAACAATAGGTGACTCAGGCTGAGTTCACACATATGAGATGCCAGATATCGCATTTGATTCGCACCGCATTGGTGTGCAGATCACATGCGATGTCTGTGCGATGCAAATTCAGCCATATAGTTTGTGTGGCTGAAATCGCATCCCATTCCCACCAACCCTTTTTTTGGTCTGCACTGGAATCAGATTGCATGGGTGATCCGATTCCACAGTTCGCACTGCGGTTCTGCAAACAGATGTGGGGGATTTCAATTGATACTCCCAGCGGTTTTTAGAGAGCAGTGTGAACTGCCTGTAGTTAGATGCGATGCGGGAAATCCACACAGGAATCGCACTGGCACACAATGGGACAAAGACACTTAACATATAACAACTTAAACAGATTATATCAGGAGACCCAGAATCATCTGCTTTGAGTATCAAAAGCTAAAGCAGTCATTGCTGGTTTGGGCACAGAGACCCCAAATATGTACCTGGGTCCTCCAGTTCCCAGAGTCTGTGTGTTTTGGGGAAACATGGACTTGATTCCAAAGCAAAAGCAAGGGTCCCCCAGGCACATGTACCCCCCAAAGAGTGATGGTTTTGACAAAGCACGTATTAACGCGTGAAACGCATCAACCTTTTTTTCCCCCTGCCAATATGCTTATTGTGCCTGTTTTGGGGGGGGGTGGCAAACAGTATGCCGCCCACACCCCCAATCGGTCAGTAGCTCACACTTGCCCCATCGCGTCTACCCATGCTCGGCGGCGGCCTCCTGCCCTGTTCTCCTGCTTTCCACAGCCTGCGCCTGCTTCCGTTTCCTCCCTTCTCGGCGGCCAATTGGGAGTCTTCTCTTTTTGGCCAATCAGAAAACGGGTCTCACACACACTTCAGATTGGCCGGATTGAGGATCAGTGTTACAACAGCGAATATTCATTCGCTGTTGTAACACCTGGGTGGGTTCATGGCGCAATGGTTTACGACACGAGCCACCCTATTTGGAAGCCTGTTAGAGCCTATGGCCCCAATCGGGTGCTTCAAAAAAACACACCCCCCCGATGTAATTCAGGTGCCCAGCGTCCTGAAAGGGGCCTGACGCCTGAATAGGGGGTGGCCGCGGCGGCCAAGGATAGATTGATTCTATGCATGAATCTATCCATTATTCATATAGGGGGTGGCGAGGATAGAAGTGGTGGCGCCCGGGCGCCCCTAATGGACGGGCCGCCACAGCAAGAGGCCACCCTGCAGTCCCCTTCAAAAGCCTCTGTCCTGGTTGGGTCTGTCACAATCCTTATGCCGCGTACACACGAGCGGACTTTACGGCAGACTTTGTCCGGCGTACTTTACGACGGACTTTCTAAATAAATGGACTTGCCTACACACAATCAACCAAAGTCCGTCGAATTCGTACGTGATGACGTACACCGGACTAAAACAAGGAAGTTCATAGCCAGTAGCCAATAGCTGCCCTAGCGTCGGTTTTTGTCCGTCGGACTAGCATACAGACGAGCGGACTTTTCGACCGGACTCGAGTCCGTCGGACAGATTTGAAACATGTTTTATTTCTAGGTCCGTCAAACTTTTGAGAAAAAAAAAGTCAGCTGGAGCCCACACACGATCGAATTGCCTGACGGACTCCTGTTCGCCGGACCAAGTATGCCGTAAAGTCCAGTCGTGTGTACGCGGCATTATACATAAATGTATCCAGATAAATGAATATCCTAATCTTAATAAATAAATGTATCTAAATAAATCAGTAAACATGATAATCCTAATAAATAAATGTACCCAAATAAATAAAATAAATAAATAAGATAATCCTAATAAACATGTATCCAAATAAATAAGATGATCCTAATAAATAAATGTACCCAAATAAATAAAATAAATATGATAATCCTAATAAACATGTATCCAAATAAATACAATGATCCTAATAAATAAATGTTATCAAATAAATAAATCAATAAATATCATAATCCTAATAAATAATAATAGCAAGTTTACAAAAACAAAGCTACGATAAGCCCTCTGAACATGTCAGGGGTCGCACTGGAGGCCCCCCCTATATTTACCATGTTGACCCCCTCTTTTCTATAGTACATTCTACAATAAAATCTACATTAATAATAGAAGATGTTTCCCATCGCTGTGAAGCTTTTATGTTGTTGTGACGCAACGTATGGGCCAGTATGGTAAGCAGATGGTAAACGAGGAACATTTGTGCAGCAGATCTGCAGGCAGCACCCCCTGACTCTGTGCTGGGATTGGAGGGACAGGTGGGTGTACGAAGATTCCAATGTCCTATATCAGTCACACGCAGCGTCCCTCACCCAGGACCTCGTCGCCTGCCGCTGACACCAGCACAGCTCCAGCTCAGCCATCACATTGGAGGTAACACAGCCGTGCGTCACAGAACAGTAACAGGATCCTGGGATCATATGTGATGAGTCCGGGCTTCCCAACGTCTGTCTAGGGGGAAAGTTAGTGGGGATCGATTACACGGGGGGATTTTGAAATGCTCACCAGACTTTCATTCATTCGCAAAATGTTGTTTCAAAAATGGGGCGGTTATCAACAAGGGGTTCATCTAAAGCTGACTATAGAACTAGTAGAATTTCAATCGAAATTTGTCATTTTAAGAACGTTCTTTTGATTGTCTAATCATCAGTGGGGTCAAACTGATAGTCTTTTTTGTCCCAATGACGGGAAAATTGGAAGGAGTGGGATGGATAGGGGGCGGCGCCCGTGCGCTCCTAATGGACGGGCCGCCCCTGGGTTGCAGGTAAGAAAATCATTTGATTCTCCAATCAAGACAGTCAGTGTAGAAGGGGGAATCCCTCTGCAGAACTAGGGGGACGCAGTGATAACTGCTAGCTGCTATAGCCACTGGCAATAATCGCATGCTAAAAAGCCGACTTGCTGGTTGTACTTTCCAAGTCAGTCGATGGATCCACTTGGGTACAATCACCCTGCCCATAGATGGATCGAATCTCGGCCAGTCCTTGCTGAACGGGCTGAGATTTGATGCATCTATGGCTAGCTTTAAACTGCTAATGGCCCGTACACACGATCCGAATATCGTACGAAAACTGTCGTCCGAGGAAAAATCGTACGATTTTCGGATCGTGTTCATCCGTTATTATTCATCCGATATTATTCGATCGGACAAGTGCGTAAATTTTCCTCGTACGATATCTGATCGTATGATTTTCGTTTAGTCAGTAAACTGATCTGTTCAATCGAATAATATCGGATGAATAATAATGGATGAACACGATCCCAAAATCATACGATTTTTCTTCGGACGACAGTTTTCGTACGATATTCGGATCGTGTGCACGAAAATACAATACAAATACATTACAACACATGACATCACTTCCGATTTTTTTTTTCTGTCGTCCGAAAATTTTCGTGACTTTAGTTACCTAATCAATTTCTACTTGCGACTAAGTGAAAAAAGTTGTAAGATCTGTCGTACGATATTCGGGCCATATTTTTTTTCTATTACAAGGGATCTTTACATTCCTTGTAATAGGAATAAAAGTGACCCAAAAAATAAAAATAATTTGTAAAGCGCCCCGTCCCAACGAGCTCGCGCGCAGAAGCGAACGCATACGTGAGTAGCGCCCGCATATGAAAGCTGTGTTCAAACCACACATGTGAGGTATCGCCGCGATCGTTAGAGAGAGAGCAATAATTCTAGCCCTAGACCTGTAACTCAGAACTGGTAACCTGTAGACAGTTTTAAACATTGTCTATGAAGATTTTTAAGGGTAAAAGTTTGTCGCCATTCCACAAGCGGGCGCAATTTTGAAGGGTGACATGTTGGGTATCAATTTACTCGGCGTAACATTATCTTTCACAATATAAAAAAAATTGGGCTAACTTTACTTGTGTCTTATTTTTTAATTCAAAAAAGTGTATTTTTGCCAAAAAAAATGCGCTTGTAAGATCGCTGCGCAAATACCGTGTGACAAAGTATTGCAACGACCGCCATTTTATTCTCTAGGGTGTTAGAAAAAAATATATATATAATGTTTGGGGGTTCTAAGTAATTTTCTAGCAAAAAAAATAGTTTTAACTTGTAAACAACAAGTGTCAAAAAGAGACTCGGAGCTGCAGTTGTTAAAAACGAGAATCCCAGCAAAATTGCGGTAAAAATGCACTACATGCTTTTCTGCAGCTTCTCCATTGAAGTCTATTGAACCCAGGGCTGGTGCAAGGATTTTTGACACCCTAGGCGAAACCTCATTTTGCCGCCCCCCTTGGCTCCACCCCCTGTGCCCTGCCCATGTATACCCCACCTTTTTAATAAAACGCCCATCAAATGCAGCCCACCAGCGCCCATCAAATGCAGCCCCACCAGTGCCCATCAAATGCCGCCTACCAATGCCCATCAATGCAGCCTACCAGCGCCAAACAATGCAGCCTCACCAGCGCCCATCAAATGCAGCCCACCAGTGCCCATCAAATGCAGCCCCACCCAGTGCCCATCAAATGCCGCCTACCAATGCCCATCAATGCAGTCTACCAGCGCCAAACAATGCAGCCTCACCAGCGCCCATCAAATGCAGCCTCACCAGCGCCCATCAAATGCAGCCTCACCAGCGCCCATCAAATGCAGCCTCACCAGCGCTCATCGATGTAGCCTACCAGTGCCCATCAATGAATGTCTGCTTGCTTCCATTCATTCGGGAGTTGGGACATAGACACAGTCCTCCTCCGCCACTGTGCCTCTGACAATATGTGCGTACGGATCGGTGGCTGCCTGCTGATGCTGAGACATAGTTGCATGCTTCAGAGAGAAGAGAATAGGAACACCAGTGGCCGGGCGCCCTAGGCAGCAGGGCACCCTAGGCGGCTGCCTAGTTTGCCTAGTGGTAGCACCGGCCCTGATTGAACCAAAAAGGCAAAAAAAGCACCGTTTTGCATTTTAAAAAGTCCCTGACACTTTCCAAAAACGAAGAGGCACAAAAATGCATCGATGTGAATGCATTCCCATGTTAAAAATAATGTCCTGTGTTTCTACAAAAAGCATGACAAAACGCAAGTGTGAATGGTGCATTAGTATGCATTATTTAACCACTTCTCGCAAATCGCCGTAACTGTACGTCGGTACTTTGACGCTAAATACTGTTGTTATCTCAGCAGCTAGCTGCCATAAGCCCGGTATTTTCAGCAATGGCGTGAGGTTCTCTTTAAAATAAAAGTGGTCTCTGCGGCAGATTCGCCACGCTCCGGTCGTCTCCACCGCTTACCGGAGCCATCGTAGCGGCGGAGACGATCGCGTCCTTTCCCCTCTGAGTCTGGATGCCAAGTGAGGGAAAGATGGCCCCCATTTGGCTCCATAACATTAGATGGCGGAAGCGACGTCAAATGTCACTTCCACCCAATGGTCTTAAAGGGGATTTTTTTTTTTAAATGACATTTAATTATTTTTATTTTTTTATTGCATTTTAGTGTAAATATGAGGTCTGAGGTCTTTTTGACCCCCAGATCTCATATTTAAGAGGACCTGTCATGCTTTTTTTCTATTACAAGGGATGTTTACATTCCTTGTAATAGGAATAAAATTGACCCAATTTTTTTTTTTTTAAAGAACAGTGTAAAAATAAAAAATAAAAAGTAAAATAAATAAGAATTTTTTTTTTAAAGCACCCTGTCCCACCGAGCTCACGCGCAAAAGCGAATGCATACGTAAGTCGTGCCTGCATATGAAAACGGTGTTCAAACTACATATGTGAGGTATCGCCTCGATCGTTTGAGCGAGAGCAATAATTCTAGCACTAGACCTCCTCTGTAATTCTAAACATGCAACCTGTAGAAATGTTTAAATGTCGCCAATAGAGATTTTTAAGTGCCAAAGTTTGTCGCCATTCCACAAGCGGGCGCAATTTTGAAGCGTGACATGTTGGGTATCAATTTACTCGGCGTAACATTATCTTTCACAATATAGAAAAAAATTGGACTAACTTTACTGTTGTCTTATTTTTTCATTTAAAAAAATTATTTGGTCCAAAAAAATTGCGCTTGTAAGACCGCTGTGCAAATACGGTGTGGCATAAAGTATTGCAATGACCACTATTTTATTCTCTAGGGTGTCTGAAAAAATATATATAATATTTGGGGGTTCTAAGTAATTTTCTAGGGAAAACAAATGATTTTAACTTGTAAACAAGTCTGAAAAAGAGGCTCAGGTCTGAAGTGGTTAAAGCAGTATTAAATTTAAAAGCAAACATTTTTTTTATTGTAGCTTACCAATTCTTAGATGCAATGGCTGCATTTGTTTTCTTTTTTAGGCTTTCTTTTTTTTATTTTCATCTGGGGATCCGGCCAATAGGTGTGTTGATTTTCAAAAGAACAAGCTCTCCAGCAGAATTTATCAGTTATAGAAATGAGACAAACCATTTTCCACTGACAGGGGTGCTTACAATGATCATATTTTATTTATTTATGTAAAACTTGTATCCCAAAAGAAAAAAAAAGTTTGCTATACCTGCTTATAAAATATTAGCTGGACTTTGGCTTCAGTTTGTTAGTATATTTAAATCTGCCAGTACATCTAACACTCCTCTCCCCCCAGACTGACAATTCTGCTGTCTAAAGCCTATTACACACAGGCCAAATGTTGGGTTTTTATTGAACCAGCCGACATTTGGCCTCTGTGTATGGCAGCTGGCCCGAAAGAAGACAGGCCTTCTGTCGGACGAGCATGTTGGAAAACCAGCAGCCAATTGTCTTCCAATCAGCGCTCCCAGCCAATGGCAGAGAGCACTGACGGGAGTGTTCTGGCAGGGGGGCCACCCCCCTGTCAGAACACAATAGAACAGCAGGGGAGATCGCTGTACTAACATCAGATTGTTAGTACAGTGGCTCCAACCAGAGCTAGTGATGTGTTCTAGGCTTAAAGGTGCCCCCTGTGCTCCTTCCTCCAGAGTGGGGGCGCTCTAATACAGAAGGTGTGCCACTGGCTGGATTACCAGGTGAAAACAGAAAGAAAAAAGCCCCAAAAAAAGCTAATACAGCCACCACATCTAATGATTGGTAAAAACTGCAATCTAAACTAATCACCCCCCCCCCCGGGGGGAAACGGATGGGAATGCTGCGATTCCCCCCCCCCCCCCCCGCGCGGGAGACGGACGGGGATGCGGCTGCAATTCCCACCCCCACCCCAATCCCCCATCATGCCTCAGGTGGTGACGTCATAAGGGGCGGGGGGCCTCCGTGAGACGTCACCCGGTGGCCCCGCCCTATGCCAATATAAGTAGTGGCACACGATGGACCCAGTATTCAAGCGGGAGAGAGCGTCGGGTCAACAACGGAGGAAAAACGGTATAAGTATTGGCCGCCGTGTGCCAATACTTATATTGGCATGGGGCGGGGCCACCCTCTGACATCATCCAGAGTCCCCACCCCCTTGGGGCCTCCGAATGACGTCAGCGGGTGGCCCTGTCCCATGCCAATATAAGCATTGGCACACGGCGGCCAATACTTATACTGTTTTTCCTCCGATGTTGACCCGACGCTCTCTCCCGCTTGAATACTGGGTCCATCGTGTGCCACTACTTAGATTGGCATAGGGCGGGGCCACCGGGTGACGTCTCACGGAGGCCCCGCCCCTTATGACGTCACCACCTGAGGCATGATGGGGAGGTGACATCATAAGGGGCGGGGATGGGGAGGTGACGTCATAAGGGGGGCTCCAGGTGACATCAGCGGGTGGCCTGCCCCATGCCAATATAAGTATTGGCACACGGCGGCCCCAGCATTAGAGTGGGAGAGAGCGTTGAGTCAACACAGGAGGAAGAACAGAGGAAGACAACGCAGAGAGGAGACCCGGCAAGGGCACATGGCGGAAGAACAGAGGAAGACAACGCAGAGAGGAGACCCGGCAAGGGCACACGGCGGCCAATACTTATACTGTTTTTCCTCCGATGTTGACCCGATGCTCTCTCCCGCTTGAATGCTGGGTCCATCGTGTGCCACTACTTATATTGGCATAGGGCGGGGCCACCAGGTGACGTCTCACGGAGGCCCCCCGCCCCTTATGACATCACCACCTGAGGCATGATGGGGAGGTGACGTCATAAGGGGCGGGGATGGGGAGGTGACGTCATAAGGGGGCCTCCAGGTGACATCAGCGGGTCCAATATAAGTATTGGCACACGGCGGCCCCAGCATTAGAGCATTAGAGAGCGTTGAGTCAACACGGGAGGAAGAACAGAGGAAGACAACGCAGAGAGGAGACCCGGCAAGGGCAAGGGCAGAAGACAATGTACCCCATACTCATTCACATAGGGTGGGGGACCAGGGATCTGGGTGCCCCCTTGTTTAAATCCGATAAGCCCACCTCCCACAGACCTCGACAACCACTGGCAAGGTGCTTTGTCCCATGTTGAGGGCATGTGGGCTGGTATGGTTCAGGAGGGGAGCGTTCGGTTGTCCCCACCCCCTTTCCTGACCTGCCAGGCTGTGTGCTCGGATAAGGGTCTGGTATGGATTTTGGGGGGGAGCCGACGTGGGGGTTCCCCTTAAAATCCATACCAGACCGAAGGGCCTGGTATGCTCTTGGAGGGGGAACCCCATGCAGTTTTCTTTTTAATTTGGCATGGAGTTTCTCTTCAAGATCCTCAGATCACAAGTCGCATGCCAAAGTCACATCAGTTAAGATGATGATCCGATTCAATGATATTCAATGGGATGAAGTAGGAATAAAGTCGGACCAAGTAGTGCAGGAACTTTTTTCAAAGTCGGACCAGTTAAGACAGGTCTCATTGGGAAACATTGATTTGCATACGTCATGCGACATGAGCTCACAATGTCGGAGCATTTGTCGTACCAGTGTGAACCCCGCCTGAGACCCCTTTCACACTGAGGCAGTTTTCAGGCATTTTTGTGCTACAAATAGCGCCTGAAAACCCACAGTGGTATAAAGTATAATGCACAATTATGTTGCCCAATGTGAACACAATGGGTGAATTGGAAACAGGTGTATGCTCTAGTCTAGATTGACTTGTAACACATATAAATATACAAAATACCTTAAAGAGGGAGTCCACCTAAAAAAAAAAAATATTAAAAGCCAACAGCTACAAATACTGTAGCTGCTGACTTTTAAATAAATGGCCACTTACCGGTCCCAGGGTCAAGCGATGTAGGCAGCCGACGCCGCCATCCTGGGTGAGGGAATCAGGAAGTGAAGCGTTGCGGCTTCACGTCCCGGTTCCCTACTGCGCATGCGCGAGTAGCGCTGCGCATCGTAACTGGTCCCCGCTATCTCCTGGGACCTGTGTGTTTCCCAGGAGACAGCGCGGAGGGACAGGAAGAGGCATAGACTCCCGTGGGAGTCTATGCCGGAAGTGGGTGAAAATACCTGTCTTAGACAGGTATCTGCACCCCCCTCCCCCCTGAAAGGTGCCAAATGTGACACCAGAGGGGGGGAGTTCCGAAAAGCGGAAGTTCCATTTTTGTGTGGAACTCCGCTTTAAGACTGTATGGGCATAATCAAAAATTAAACAATGCAACACAACCTGTATATGATCTGAAAAGGAAAAGCTGACAAGATAGTAAATATATATCAATAGTCTCTCTCAGGTTCCAAAAAGTCTATAACAAATTCAGCAGAGTGAATGGGCTGAATTCAAAACACATCCGATAAACTTGTGAGTCCCAAATCGAACAGATGCCGATCCCAAGGTGTGTGGACACTTTAGTATGAAGACATCACTGTGCTGAAAAGTAATAAAAAATTGTCTGCTTACCAGACCCACATAGGTCACAAGTGTGTGTGCTGATCCGCAGCTTAAGGATGCAATCCTTTGTCTTCCATATCTCGGAGATTCACAATGGACAACAGCTCCCCGCAGACCCAGGTGGATGAGTAAGCATGGACGCTCATCTGCGGCTGATGAAATGGATTACTCTATACCTTCCCTTAGAGGGCTCAAGTGGATCCCCGATTAACAGCTCATGATGGATAATGAAAAATTGGAGGAAGACTCTTAAAAAAATGTTACAGCAAAAAATGGTGGCACGGCCACCTGCAGTGCGGACCATGCTCTCAGACGTTACAACTGGCTCCTTCCGACGCGTTTCCCCTAAGGAGACGTGAACTGGGATTAGAGATCGGTTTGCAACGTCAGCACATTTAAATAGAGGAGAAACAGGAACTTCAGATGACATACAGAGGAACCCCATGGCTCAGAAATAAAACTCCTTCCTGTTGTGCCATTGATTGTCAAAGTTCCAAAAGTGGGTACTCAACAACTTCCAAAAGAGGAAATAATTGTAAAATAACCCACTAAAAAATATATACTGAACAAAAATAAATCATTTTTTTTATATAATAGGAATAGAAAAGAAGAACCCTTTTCCCATATAAAAAAAAGGACTTTCCATATCTCATAAATGACTAAAATAATATGGTTTCTCGTATAGTCAACTGAAAGTTTAACATCATTTATGATGAACAATAAAGAAAATAACACTTTATAAATATAAATCAATAGTCTCATTGGAGATATCATTGAAGGGATCATTCTAAATTATATCTATAGTGAACTGAAAATGTTAAATTATACAAAAAATGAAAACAAACATGTAATATTTAAACGTTGTGAACTAATAACATGTGAATACAATGATCATGTGTCCAATAAAGGGGTGATCAGAAAAAATAATGTCCAAACAGTGAAGAGAAAAATCTAAACACCAAAATAGTGAACTTCCTAAGGCGTGTGTCCAATCAAATGACTGACTTGAAATCCTCGGTAAAGGTGATACAGCAAGATGAAGGGAAGCTAGCTGTAGAACTATTCACAACCGGAAAATCTTTTAATGGAAAGATGTAGATAAATACTTCTTACCAGACAGGGTGGACCCACTTGCTGTATACATAGTATACTAGTAGAGGTTTTAGAGGCGGACTCATTTATTCATAGATGCCCAACGATAAAACTAGTCAGTAAAGTATGGCAGGTAACGAAGGCATTAATGGGATATAATGGGGTAACAGAATACACCCCCTTATGGGACAACAAAATTTGGCGGAAGTAAGGGGTATAGAGAGGCCCAGGGAATGGGAGAGGCAGGGTATTAACCGATTGGTTCAATTATATGAGGGCAACCTCATGAAGACATTCGAGGACTTAAGACGGGAATTTAATATATCAAATAAGGCATTTTATAAATATTTGCAGATCAGGCACGCCATCCAAGCACAGTTTAGGTCAAAAACCATTGAATGGACTCAGATCCCCACACTTCTAAAAAAAATTAAACCAGCTAACCAACTAAAGAATTAATCTCTGCGTTAAATGCTAGATTGGGGGCTAGAATAATAAGTGGAGCAGGTCCATCCAGGAGTAAAGCGGGGTGGCAGAGAGACGTTGGGGCAATGGGATAGGATCTTAGAACGAGGAAACTTGGTTTCGATTCCTCCCTCGCAGAAAGTATCCCATTTGTTCCTAATTCATAGAGTCTATTATACCCCCAAAAAAATGTTTAAATTTGGAAGGAGACAAAATGATGAGTGCCCCAGATGTAAGGTGTCAGGAGATCTAAACCATTTGGTATGGAAGTGTCCTAAGCTATTTAGATACTAGGCGGAGATAGTAGCTAGGATAAATAAAACTTTTGGGACCACACTAGAACTGGAGGTCAACACCTGCTTATTAGGAAGCTTGGAAGAAGGTAGAGTCCCGACTGGCGCCATTGAAGTAGTGCTGAGATGCCTGTTTCAGGCGAGGAAATTAATAGCACAGAAATGGCAGGCACAGACTCCCCCGACAGTGGAGAGCTGGGTTGAGACCATTAATTCAATGGTTTGGAGCGAGAGGGCGATATGTATTAGGCAGGGTAATTACAATACGTTTGAAAGAATGTGGAGGCCCTGGCTGGACGAGATGGGGTACCCCCTATAAGGGGTTGGTGAGAGACTCTCTCTCGTTCCTTGCCACTCCATCGTTCTTGCTTCCCACCCTTACGTGGTCTTGGATGTTTTTCTATTTAACATGTCTCCTGTCCAGGGAGATGGTTTCCCTCTTACCCTTTTGGCCATGTGACTAACAGAAATATATGCATAACTAATAATTGAGTGGTGTGTGGGAGGGTGGGTGGTAATAGGCTGGGAGGGATAGAGAAGGTAAAATAATAACAGTTTTTTTTTGTATTTTGAGATGTTATACTATATTTTATGCTGTTGTATGTTCTCTTTTTGATACTTAATAATAAAAATAAAGTAATTAAAAAAAAAAAAGAGTTCCCTTCACTGGAACTAAGGTGCCAAGCCCAACCCCTGAAAAACAATTCAACACCATAATCCCCCCTCCACCAAATGATTTGGACCAGTGCACAAAGCAAGGTCCATAAAGACATGGATGAGCGAGTTTGGGGTGGAGAACTTGACTGGCCTGCACAGAGTCCTGCCCTCAACCCGATAGAACACCTTTGAGATTAATTAGAGCCAGGCCTTCTCATTCAACATCAGTGCCTGAGCCACAAATACACTTCTGGAAGAATAGTCAAACATTGCCATAGACACACTCCTAAACCTTGTGGACAGCCTTCCCAGAAGAGTTGAAGCTGTTATAGCTGCAAAGGGTGGACCAACTCAATATTGAACCCTACGGACTAAGACTAGGATGCCATTAAAGTTCATGTGTGTGTAAAGGCAGGTGTCCCAATACTTTAGACAATATAGTGTATTTTTGTTTTTGGGTTTAATACTGATTTAAGGAGATTTTACAGATTTAAACACCTATGGCCAGCTTAAAGCTTCTTTTGGTTTCATCTAAGGTCAACTCTCGACTCTCTTGTTCTATAGTATGCAGAAAACTAAAATGATTCAACAAAAAGTTTTTTCTTCTTAATACATTGATAAAGTGACCCTCCATACAGCCCTTTGCATCATGCCCAGAGTTTCTTTAGTGAAAGTTTGGAACATTCCGTTCAGTCATCTTTTCTTTGTTATATCTTTGTTAGGGTGATGACTTGACATTAAATAGCACAAAAAAAGAGGTGAGTCAAATGTAAAAGATTATTCGTACAGAATCTTCTTTAAAAGAGAAATGTCAACCAGGACAATTTACAAAATATCTTTTTATTAGAGAAACATCTCCAGGACAAGTGATCTGATGGGATTTTTTACCTGTTTTCAATTGGACAAACTGTCTAATCTACTTTTTTATTTTATTATACGCAAATACATTTTTTATTCTTGGATGCATCATCTGGATATTATCTTGCATAATTACAAGTGTATTTTTTAGCCATCATCCTAGCAAATAAGATCATTCCTGTTTGAGCATCCAAGTCCAGAGAGGATAAGTTTTTCACCATCAATAGTGCTCCATCATTTATATCAGTAGGAGGAACTATGCCTCTGGTGCTCCATTTTTTTGGGGGGGGGGGTCAAACAAAACCCCCCGCGCCCGTCCGCCCGCACTTACCCCATCCAGGTTGTGGCCAGCTTCCCTGGCTTCTCCTCCCGGCCAATCCGGTCGCTTCTCCTCCTGGCCGATCCAGTCTTAGGATCCGCATCTTGTCCTGATTGGCTGGGAGGAGAAGCAGCAAGACAATAGTGAATGTTGTTTTGCTAATGTCACAAGTGGGTGGACTCGGGGGGGAATTGTGTTCTGCACCCCAAGCCCATCCTTTTTGAAGCCAATTAAAGCCTCAGGCTCTAATCATGTGCTTAAAAAAAAACTCTACTCCCAGTGCCCCGCATGGAGATTAGAAGCGGACGAATGGAGAATAGGGGGGTGGTGCCCCTTATGGACAGGCCGCAGCTGCTCATTTCTGGTATCAATGGAAGGAATCCTGTCCCATCATTGATGTCAGTGGGAGGAATAGTGCCCTTCTGTTGGTGTCAGTGGAAAGAATAGTGGCCCATTGTTCCTATCAGTGGAAGAAATAGTGCCCCATTGTTGGTGTCAGTGGGAGGAATAGTGCCCCATAGTTGTTGTCAGTGGAAGGAATAGGGCCCCATTGTTGGTATCAGTGAAAGGAATAGTGCCCCATTGTTGGTATCAGTGGTAGGAATAGTGGCTCATCATTGGTGTCAGTGGTAGGAATAGTGCCCCATCATTGGTGTCAGTGTAAGGAGTAGTGCCCTATAGTTGGTGTCAGTGGGAGGAATAGGGCCCCATTGTTGGTGTCAGTGGGAGGAATAGGGCCCCATTGTTGGTGTCAGTGAAAGTAATAGTGCCCCATTGTTGGTATCAGTGGTATGAATAGTGGCTCATCATTGGTGTCAGTGGTAGGAATAGTGCCCCATCATTGGTGTCAGTGTAAGGAGTAGTGCCCTATAGTTGGTGTCAGTGGCAGGAATAGGGCCCCATTGTTGGTATCAGTGAAAGGAATAGTCCCTCTTCATTGGTGTCAGTGTGAGGAATAGTGCCCCATCATTGGTGTGAATAGTTGGAATAATTCCGCAAGGAATCCAAACGCAACTGCCCCTACACACCTGTCCAGTTGTCCATACAAGCATTGCCTCCCCATAAAGTAACATAGACTGCCTGCACGCAGCTCCAGCCGCATAAAAAAACTGCCTATTCAGCCTGTACAGGCCACAGCACCCGTGTGCATAGGGCCTTGGGAAAACAGTCTTGTAGCTTGTTAACAAAGGGACCGTTTGTATGTAATCTTTACAGAAAATAACTTATTATAGCATGAAGACAACATGTAAACACAATTGTGCACCAGGAAAAATGTTTCCCTAATTTGATAAGCACGAAATATCCATGACTCAATTAATGGAGGGCCACCACAGATAAATTACAAGCTGCTTTATATAACATACATGAAGGCGTATTCAAAAGATTATTGGTACAGAATATATTAAATATAGTAGTCTAGTATTTTCTGATTAATGTTTCCAAAGAAAAATTTGTTCTGTGTTGTTAGATTCATGTATTTAGCATTATTGCACTGTTTAGCTTACCTTAGAGCATGAGTCTCCAAACAATGGCCCGTGGGCCAAATGTGACCCGCTGAAAGATTTTGTCTGGCCAGTGGCCTCTCACACAGGTCTTTAGATCAGCCTATGGTGTCTGTTTCTCCCCAATTTCCCCCCCTCTCCCAGTCTCCAGTGCAGCTGTCATAGTACTGTTGTTGGTTGCTGGAACAGTTGATGTTCTGATGGCCAGACACCCCCAACATCCACAGGAGGATGAAACTTTCTTTATCTAGACCTGCACAGGGGACTCTGGTGTAAATGGGACTCCAATGGGTACTTTGATGTAAAGGAGGAATCTAAGGTAATCATGGCCTCTGAAGAGTGGAATTTGATGGGGTCCCTGATGTAAAGGGTGGACTTGGATAGGGACTCTCATGTAAAGGGTGGACTTGGATGGGGACTCTCATGTAAGGGTGGACTTTAATAAGAACCATGATGTAAGGGTGGAATTTGATGGCGTCTCTGATGCAAGGGTGATCTTTGATGGCGTCTCTGATGTAGGGGTGGACTTTTATGGCGACTTTGATGTAAGGTGGACTTTGATGGAGACTCTGATGTAAGGGTGGACTTTGATGTGGACTCTAATGTAGAGGGTGGTATCAGGTCACCTGAGTCCAGGTGACAGATGCACCCTGTTGAGGTGCGCCGCAAAGTAGTGGGCCCTACGGCTGACTGCTGCGGATGGAGCTCTAGGTGATTCAGGAGAGCAGGTACTCTGTAGCACCAACACAGATCACACAGGGAGCTAGAGCATGAGATTTCCCAGGGCGCGGAATCTAAGAGTCAGCGGGTGTTCACCAGAGGCCCTTAGTGGTGGGGATGGATTTAGCTGCAGTCTGGCTCCAGGTCAGGACCCCCAGGGTCTCCCAGCTCACGCTCATGGTAGACTACAGGAAGGTAGAGAGGAAGCAGCAGACTGCGACAACAAAGGATAGTCCGGAGATAGCCAAAGGTCAGGGCAACAAGCAGGTAAGGATAGTCAAGGAACACACCAAGGTCAGGATATGAAGGACAGTCAAGAACAAGCCAAGATCGGTAACTAGAATCAGATGTAGGACACACAGCAAGGAGCAGACGGAAGCCAAACACACAATATTGATCAGCAGGGTTGGCTTGCAGTGCACAGGTTAATATAGTGTTCCCTGATAGGGCCTGGGGTCGAGCCATGCTTAGAAGAGAGATTACTTAAGCAGCCAGGTGAGAGCAGCTGTTCTCTAAGCTGAACATATGGAGAGGTAAGCTGACAGACTGTCAGAAACCATGAATCAGATTCAGACAGAAGTACAGTTAAGTCACACCTGTTTAATAATAATAATAAAAGGGTAAACCGAGAAAACGTAGTCAAAACATGATGAGCGTAGTAGAACAGCAAGCAGAATCTGGAGCCAGAAGGAATGTCAGCCAAGCAAGTCTTTAACAGGAACACAGGAGAGCGTCTCCAGAGATGTGACCAAGGCGAAGGCAGAAATCATCTGGGCTGGACGGCATAAGTAGGCAGGACTGATGAGCAGGATATCATCAGCAGGTGAGTCACTGTGGAGAGAAAGGAGCTGGCAATTAGCTGAGAGCTGAGCGGCCAGCTTTGAGAGGGAAGGGCTGAGCCCAGCCCCGACACAGACAAACATTACTGCAGATTCATTAAAGGTTGACTTTGATGTAGACTCTGATGTCAGGGTAGACTTTAAAGGCAACTCTGATGTTAGGGTGGATTTTGATGTGGACTCTGATGTAAAAGATGGACTTTGATGGACACTCTGATATAAGGGTGGACTCTGATATAAGGGTTGACTCTGATGTAAGGGGGGACTCTGCTGGGCTCAAGTTTATTTGAATTTTTTTTGCTTTGTTTTACTGAAGGTCTTTCTCTTGTCATCATTCAGAAAAGCTCTATGTAAAACCTATTCATTCATTTAAATTGTATTCATTCATTTATAAAACTAAAAGATTTGGAGACCCCTGTCATTCATGTCTTATGGGCCACAGCACCCACATAAATGATGCCTAAAAGTAATACTGATCTTCTAGCCAATATGCATTCAGGCATATTACTCATATTATTTAAGTGAACTATGGGAGTCTAGATATTTCTCACAGTTTTATTTCTATCTTCGATGGTAAAACCGTGTAAATTATAATTGACTGTTAATAGCACATATTCAGCTAACATTGCAGAATTTAAATCACTTATGGCTCATTAACACCTTAAAATTGCATTAGAGCACACATATTAATGTGCGTGGTGGCACGCATCAATGTGCATTTCGTTAAGGCAGCCCTTTAATCTTCCATGGGTTGTCAATGCACCAGAACACAGCAAGATCTTAAACAAGTTTTTAACACAATGCACCACAGCTCACAGTGTGATCTTTTTTCCTTGCTCCTGAATCCAGTGATGTCTGTTGGTCAGGCCTGATTGGTGTTGCACAGCCTTTGCAAAGAAAACCTCCATCCAGCTCCTCTTCTAATTGCGCATGTGCATCATTAATTTCTATGGATAATCCATTCCTATGGAATCCTCCAGGGGTCCTGTGGTGGATGGGGATGTGGCTGCATGAATAGAAGAAAAGCTGCCAGGAGGGTCTCTTTTATTGTGCCAACACGGGGCAGGGCTGAACAATGAACATCTCTGAATTGGGGCTGAAGGTAAGTATGATACTAGGTAGGCTGCACTAAGGGGGGTGAGCAAATTAATTAAAGGTCAACTGCACTAAAGATAAAGTTATTCCTTAAGCTGCCCATATACACTAGACTAGTAGCTTTTTGAACAAACATTTCTACGTAAAATTCATACTAACATTTAAAAGAATATTCTCACTACATTCGGAGACTTGAATTCCATTCAAAAGTACTTTTACTTGTTTCAACATTTCAATTTTGGAATGAATGGACTTTTCTAAACACTGTTAGGGCTCATTCACACGTGTGGATGAGGGGCGGTAACACCTCGCAGTTGAGCTGTAATCCCCCCCCCACCACCACCAACTGCTACCTTCTTTAGCTGCAGAGGAAATGGTTCAGGTGCAAATTCAGGAAAAAATTTGCACCTGAACCGGTGAACAGAATTGCACCGGCTGCAAACCGCGGCCGCGCGTATGTGAACCTGGCCTCACTGAAATTGGAGGAGAAACGGTTTAACCTTAAAGCGGAGCTCCACCCAAAAGGGGAAGCTCCGCTTGTCTGCCTCCTCCTCCTCTTCCACATTTGGCACCTTTTGGGGGGGAGCGGGTACCTGGTTTTGACAGGTACCCACTCCAACTTCCGACTGAGTTAGCCGCAGAAAAACTCAGCCGGAAGTTTGGTCCCCCCTCCTCCTTTCCCCGCAGCTGGGCCAATCTCAAAGCACAGCGCGCTTTGCGCATGCACAGTAGGGAACAAGCTGTAAAGCCACAAGGCTTCACTGCCGGTTTCCCTTAGCCGAGATGGCAGCGGCAGCAGCCAAGATGGGTTGAAAAATTAGCTCGGGTGAGGACAGCGCTGAATCCCTGGACAGGTAAGTGCCCTAATATTAAAAGTCAGCAGCTGCAGTATTTGTAGCTGCTGAGTTTTTTTTTTTTTTTTCTGAAGGCACCTAGAGCTCTGCTTTAAACTGAGTAGGGGGTACTTTACTGTCAGAGCAGTAAGGATGGGGAACTCAGGAAGTGTCAATAGTTTGAAAAAATTCTCATGCCGCGTACACACGAGCGGAATTTCCATCGGAAAAATCTTGGATGGTTTTTCCGACTAAATTCCGCTCAAGCTTGGCTTGCATACACACGTTCACACAAAAGTTCGCTACGACGAGCCGAGAAAATGAAGTTCAATGCTTCCGAGCATGCGTCAAATTGTTTCCGAGCATGCGTAGGAATTTTGCACGCCGGAATTGGTACAGACGATCGGAACTTTTTCCGACCGAAAAATTGAGAACATGCTCTCAATCTTTTGCTGGCTGGAATTCCGCCAGCAAAAGTCCGATGGAGCATACACATGGTCACATTTTCCGACCAAAATCTCTCATCGGACTTTTGCTGGCGGAATTTCCGCTCGTGTGTACGGGGGGCATTAAGCCCCTTTCACACAGGGCTGCTTCTGTGTAGCGGATTACGTTTGCTCAGTGAGAGATCGCTTCACTGATCCCCGCTAAGCAAGCAAATCACAGGTCCGTGTCCGCTCTGACACAATCCTGATCTCCTCTATGGGGAAATCTGATGGAAACAGAACGCCTGTTCATTTCCATCCGATGCTATCCAAGTAGATCCGCCAGACAAATGGAAAATAGGACCACCATCCGTCTGGTTTTGGCAGACAGGATCGGATGGCGGCGGGTTTCAGCTGACGTGTCCGCTGACATCCGCCTCTCCATAGAAGAGACTGCAGGATCCAATCAGGTCTGCCTGAAAAACTGACAGGCGGACCTGATCGGACAGCCCGCATGAAAGACCCCTTAGATGGGCATCTTAGCGAACACAATATACAGGGGATATGGGAGTTATTATTGACATAAACACACACACCCACACAGGTTAACCGCTTGCCGACCAGCGCACAACGATGTACGTCGACCCAATGGCACGGCTGTGCAAAAGGGGCGTGCCTGTACATCCCCTTTAAGATGCGCCATTGTGGACACGCGCGTGCCCGCCGTGTAGTCCGTGACTGTGCCCGCGGGTCCTGCAGACTTGATGTCCCGCGATCGTGTCACGGAGCGGCAGAACGGGGAGATGCCTATGTAAACAAGGCATTTCCCTGTTCTGCCTAGCAACATGACAGAGATCTACTGTTCCCTGTCATGTTGTAGTGAGCCCATCCCCCCCACAGTTAGAATCACTCCCTAGGACACACTTAACCCCTTGATCGCCCCCTAGTGTTTAACCCCTTCCCTGCCAGTGTCATTTACACAGTAATCAGTGCATTTTTATAGCACTGATCGCTGTATAAATGACAATGGCCCCAAAATAGTGTCAAAAGTGTCCGATGTGTCCGCCATAATGTCGCAGTCACGATAAAAAATCGCAGATCGCCGCCATTACTAAATTAAAAAAACATTTATAATAAAAAAATGCCATAAATCTATCGACTATTTTGTAGACACTATAACTTTTGCACAAACCAATCAATATACTCTTATTGCGATTTTTTTTTTTTTACCAAGAATATGTAGAAGAATACATATCGGCCTAAACTGAGAAAGAAATTCGTTTTTTTATAGATTTTTTGGGGGATATTTATTTTAGCAAAAAGTAAAAAATATTGCTTTTTTTTCAAAATTGTCGCTCTTTTTTTGTTTATAGCGCAAAAAATAAAAACCGCAGAGGTGATCAAATACCACCATAAGAAAGCTCTATTTTTGAGAAAAAAAGGACATCAATTTTGTTTGGGTGCAACTTCGCACGACCACGCAATTGTCAGTTAAAGCAACGCAGTGCCGTATCGTAAAAAGTGCTCTGGCCAGGAAGGGGGTAAATCCTTCCGGGGCTGAAGTGGTTAAACTGGATGGACTGGTGTCTTTTAAACCCTTACACACCACTTTTTATAGGCTTACTTGTAGATTTTGGAAATATCTCCTAAACCTGCACGGTTCTGGAGATATTTATCATATGCACTTGCGCCGACGTCATCGGCCTATGTGCACTGAAAAAAGCGTGCCATTTCTAAAGGACCCGCGCGGGAGTGACGTCACACGGCTCCGGACAGTCACAGAGCCGGAGTCCACGGCCCCGGAGGGAGGAGGGGTGAAGATGGACACGGCCTCCAGCGTTCTTCATTTGCAGGTAAGTGCAACATAATGGGCTAGTATGCGGTGCATACTAGCTCATTATGCTTTTACTTTGCAGGGAAAAAAAGAGGAAGTAAAACCCATCAGGGTTTACTTCCTATTTAAAGCATGCACTGAGATGTGTGCTCATGTATTTACATTGATTCAGCGGAAAACATATCAAGCAAAAAAATGCAAATATGTGAATCCAGACTTGGGGCACATTCGCACCAGCCTGTAGGGTTGCCACCTGTCCAGGATTCACCAGTTCGGGTTTGGAATCATACATCCGGGTTTCGGACTGCGTGATACCCGGACACATTATTCAGAATGTATGGCTTCCCTGCAGGGTTGCTGGCTGCAGTTGTCTAAGCTGAGAGTGGCTGTTACCCTTCTTCACACTGCCCAAAGCCAACACTAACAGTCGCCCCTCCCCCCCCTCCACAAACACAGATGGGAGAGAGGACTCGATCTGCACCTCTTCCCCTCATCCATACCCCTCTGTGTCTGTCCACACTCCAATCCCTGGCACTGTGCCTTTAGAAAAGGAAAGTTGGGGGCCAGAAATTTGAAGTCCAGCAGCCTCAGATACATCTGGACGAGAGGTGCTGACTGCCAAGAGGTGAATGAGCTCACCATCCATCCCTGTCTGTGACTGAAGTCTCCCCCCTTCTCTCTCTCCTGCCTCTGAAGTACACTAAGCTAAATCAAGGTTCTCAGAGCACCCCTTACATCAAAGTTCCCCTTTACACCAGAGGTCACAGTGTTTCCCCTTACAGCAGAGTCTTCCTGCATCAGAGTTCTCAGTGTCCCCCCCGTAAATCCGGGTTCCCAGAGCATCCCTTATGTTAGAGTCCCCAGAGTTCTCCCTTACATCAGAGTCTGCAGAGTTCCCCCTTACAGTGAAAGTGCGAGTTCAAAAGTAAAAGGGGAATTCTGTGGACTCTGATATAAAGGGGGACGCTTGTTATTAACATATATATATATGATTAGAAATGTTATTTAATAGCAAAATATATGTATAGTTTATACAATAAAAAAAAAAAATTGCTGTGCTCCGCTAAAGTGTTTGGGTTTGACATGAAGAAAAGGTGGCAACCCTACCGGCCTGTATATTGCATGTGAAAATATATAATCTAAATATATAAACTCACGCTGATGGAGTGCAAAATGGGGTAAAAAAAGATGAATGAAGCTGCTTTACACAAAGTGCTAAACACTAGACCACAGTGACAATACATAAATACAGCACTCACAAACATAGACCCATAATAGGTGAAAAACAAAACGTAAAGTCCATATAAACGATAAAGTGCTTCAAATCTGGTGTGCAAAAAATGCAGAAAATGATTCACATCTGGTGTACAAAGAAATTATTGCAGAAGAATTTTCAGGCGTACCAAGACACCCCCACATGTGTCCCCACTCACCAGATCGCCACGACACCCAGCTTTTCAGTCTGGGGGTCAGTACAGACTTATAACGATATCCAAAGGATGTCACACGATGGCAGGTGTGACGCGACGCACTTCCGGCACGACTGACGTCATTTCCGGTCTGGCGTTTGCTGTATTCTCTTACCAATTCCATGCCTATTTTTTAACTTACGTCTGTAATTAGGCACTTTTTATGTGCAATAAATATCTGTTCTTAGCATACTTCACTATTGGTCCCTCTTTTTCCTTTGGGTACCTGGTTTTTATGGCTGAGAAATAACATTGAAGGATCACTCATCATCAAATTTCATCACTGAACCTTCCATCCTGTGACATCCTTTGGATATTGTTATAAGTCTGTACTGACCCCCAGACTGAAAAAACTGGGTGTCGTGGCGATCTGGTGAGTGGGGACACATGTGGGGGTGTCTTGGTACGCCTGAAAATTCTTCTGCAATAATTTCTTTGTACACCAGATGTGAATCATTTTCTGCATTTTTTGCACACCAGATTTGAAGCACTTTATCGTTTATATGGACTTTACGTTTTGTTTTTTACCTATTATGGGTCTTTGTTTGTGAGCGCTGTATTTATGTATTGTCACTGTATATTGCATGGGCACACGTTGTGTAGGGGTGGTGTATTGCGTTGTCATTTTCCATCACACTGTTTACATTTTTTTCCTTTTTTAACTTTATTCAAATGTTACAAAACCTTATTCACCTTATTCAACTCTATGCTCTGCAGGGCGCCGTTTTGCATTGACATGCAGTGACTTGCACTGAGCCCCACCACCGCACATGTATGGTGTGAACAGGGCACACAGAAAACAATGATTTGTGATGAGCTTGCGACTGTTCAATGCGGATTAATGGAACTCAATGCGTCTGGTGTGAACGAACCTTGTGCTTGTAAAGACATGAATGAATGAATGAATGAATGAATGAATGAATGAATTATTTGTATAGCGCTGCAAATGCGAACTGAATCGCCTGAAGGCGCTAGATCTGTCCTGTGTTGTCCAGCTTCTTAGAAGAGGTAGGTCTTGAGTTTCTTCCTGAAGGCCTGATGGTTTTCTTCCATGCGAATGTGAGTAGGTAGAGCGTTCCATAACCGTGGTCCTTTGACTGCGAATCTTCGTTCTCCTTCAAAAGCTCATCAACAACAACCCCATGTCTGTACAATGCAATGCCCTGTACACACCATACGATTTTCCGACAACAAAAGCGTGTTTTTTTTTTCCGAGGAATGTTGGCTCAAACTTGTTTTGCATACACACGGTCACACAAATCTTGTCGGAAATTCCGAACGTCAAGAACGCGGTGATGTACAACACGTACGACAAGCCGAGAATAATGAGGTTCAATAGCCAGTGCGGCTCTTCTGCTTGATTCCGAGCATGCGTGAAATTTTGTGCGTCGGAATTGTGTACACACGATCGGAACTTCCGACGGAACGGATTTTGTTGTCGGAAAATTTGAGATTCAGATCTCAAATCTTGTTTTGTCGGAAATTCCGACGGAAAATTTCCAATGGAGCCTACACACGGCCTGAATTTCCGACAACAAGCTCCCATCGAACATTTGTTGTTGGAAAATCCGACCGTGTGCACGCGGCATAACTGTGGTTGTGTTCAGTTACAAGCCCTGCTGTACAATACCTCCCATGCTGCTGCAAGGCATGCTGATAATTCTAATTTATCACTGGTCAGGCAGTCACTACTTATCACTTCTTTGTTTGAAGAAAATAATAGAGAGGAAGGAAGACAGTGATGGAGGAAGACCCTTCTTTATTTGTTTAGAAGGATTTGGGGGGAGGTGTATGAATGGAGCACTGTTGGAGGTAGGATGTGATAATGGAGGTAGAGGATTGGGGGGGGGGGGGGGGGGGGCAGATTACACACAGCTGCACACATTGTACAATCATGTCCAGGTACATGTTACATAAGTATAGCTCCCAACTGTCCCTGATTTCGAGGGACTGTCCCTCATTTTAAACAAAGTCCCTCTTTCCTCCTCATTTGTCCCTCATTTTGGTCTGATCTATATAATTGTGTATAAAATGCGCTTTTTATCTTTCAAAAAGTGTTTCCCAGTGCTAAACCTTTCATCCAATTTCTAAATTGCTGCATTTGTAAATTGCAAAAGCCAATGTAAAGGAATAGTAGTTGTTAAAAAAAAGCCCTTGTGTATTTAATTAACCTTTTTTTTTGCTTAATTCTCATTTAAGGGGGTGTGGCAGGGGGCGTGTCCTATGCCTACATACATTCAGGGTCGGTTCACACTAGGGGCGGCACGACTTGCAGGTCGCCTCACCGAGGCGACCTGCACACGACTCCCACGGCGACTTGCAAAACGACTTCTGTATAGAAGTCTATGCAAGTCGCCCTAAGTCGCCCCAAAAGTAGTACAGGAACCTTTTTCTAAGTCGGAGTGACTTGTGTCGCTCCTATTAGAACGGTTCCATTGTACAGAACGGGAGGCGACTTGTCAGGCCGCTAGGTCGCCTGACAAGTCGCCCCTGTGTGAACTGGCACTTACTAGTAGGTGTCCCTCATTCCAATCTAAAAATGTTGGGAGGTATGCATAAGGTTGCCACCTCATCCCACCGCTTCAGCCCCGGAAGATTTGGCTGCTGAATGACCAGGCCATTTTTTTGCGATTCGTCACTGTGTCGCTTTAACTGAAAATTGCGCCGTCGTGCGATGCTGTACCCAAACAAAATTTACGTCCTTTTTTTCCTACAAATAGAGCTTTCTTTTGGTGGTATTTTATCATCTCTGCGTTTTTTATTTTTTACACTATAAACATAAAAAGAGTGACAATTTTGAAAAAAAACCACAATATTTTGTACTTTTTGTTATAATAAATATCCCCTTTTTTTAAAAAACAAATTTTTTTCTCAGTTTAGGCTGATATGTATTCTTCTACATATTTTTGGTAAAAAAAAAAATCGCAATAAGCGTATATTGATTGGTTTGCGCAAAAGTTATAGCGTCTACAAAATAGGGCGGCAATATGCGTTTTTTATCGGGACTGCGACATTATGGCGGACACATCGGACACTTTTGACACATTTTTGGGACCATTAGCATTTATACAGCGATCAGTGCTATAAAAATGCACTGATTACTGTAAAAATGTCACTGGCAGGGAAGGGGTTAACACTAGGGGGCGATCAAGGGGTTAATTGTGTTCCCTAGTGTGTGTTCTAACTGAAGGGGGGAGGGGACTGTGTAGGGGAGATGACAAATCGCTGTTCATACTTTGTATGAACACATGATCAGTCTCTTCTCCCCGCAGAGATCCAGGATCTTTGTGTTTACACACTCAGTTTCCGGTTCTCGCTGTGTCAGGAGCGATTGCGGGAGCCCGGCAGTCATCGCGCCCGCCGGGCACTCTTGTTGGCTCTGGGGGGGGGGGGGGCAAGCAGCGGGCACGCACGCCCCTAGTGGCCACAGGGCGAAGCGACGTAACATAACGTTGTTTCGCTCAGCCGTGCCAGTAAAACGGCGGCGGCTGGTCGGCAAGTGGCTAAACCCGAACACATACGAATTACACAGGTTCTAATTTAATGCAGACAAGGCACCAAGTGTGTTTAAGGCCCCTTTCACACTGGGGCGGTGGGGGCGTCGGCGGTACAACAGCGCTATTTTTAGCGCTGCTGTACCGTCGTTCTTGCAGCTGTATTCGGCCGCTAGCGGTGCGGTTTTACCCCCCGCTGGCGTCCGAAAAAGGGTTAAAATCCCACGTACAGCGCGGCTATAGCCGCGGTATTGCCGCAGTATAGCCGCGCTGTCCCATTGATTTCAATGGGCAGGAGCGGGGAAGGAGCGGTGAATACACCGCTCCTTCCCCGCTCCAAAGAAGCGGTTTGCAGGACTTTTTTCACCCATTGTCAGCGCACCGCTTCAGTGTGAAAGCCCTCGGGCTTTCACACTGAACAAACAGCGGAGGCTGTTTAGGGGCGGTTTGCAGGTGGTATTTTTAGCGCAATACCGCATGCAAACCGCCCCAGTGTGAAAGGGGTCTTATTAACACCTTAATCAGCCACAGAACCTGTGTAATTAATATGTGTTCTGTTTTAAAGGGATGAGGTGGCAACCCTACCTATGTGTCTTTGTGGACCAGGGTGTACTGTTTGTATTTTTATATACTCAAGATTTTTTGGAAAACTTTTTGCTTTTTTTTTTCCCTTTTGTTTTCTTTTGTTGCTGTATAAAATTGCACAACTTTTTGGCATACCGGTGTTAATAAATTGCTTACGATGCAAAAAGTTTGCATGAACCCTTACGTATTAAAGAACTGAGAATATGGGGGATGGGAGACGTCTTGAAGTACAGTATAAGGCTGCAACCAGGAAGACATTGTCAAGCTGAATAAAGTTGTTGAGGAAAAAAAAAAAAGGCAGCCTCAGCAGCAGTGAGCAGAAAGAGCAGATCTTAGTTGACTTTAACTCCTGCGGTGCTGAGTGTAGCTGCTGCTCCTTACAGAAAGGCTAGAGAGGTAAATGAGACAAAGACAGGAGACATGATTGCAGCTTGGTGGTGTTGTGTGTCTGTCCTGTGTCCATGGACTGATGATACATTGTATGATTTCATGTGTGCATGGTGTGGAGGGGAGGTGTGTACATTGTATACAGTCATAGATCATCCAGGGGGACAGTATGTAGCAGTATGAGATGTTTGTGTTATTATTGCTGGTGGTGGTGGTGGTGAGGGACATACAAAGGCTTTGCTTCCATCAGATGATGGCTGATTGCGGAAGTGAGCGCTCCATGTTCTTAACCCTTACGTTTCGGGAAAATTGTTTCTTTTAAGTAATAGCTGGCATCACCCCCTTTTTTTTTTTTTTGGCATGGATCATATACAGGCGGATCTGTCATCAGAGTCAAAAAGACCGTATTTATTGTTTCTCCGCGCAGTCGCCAAAATCCTGACGCAGATGCTGTTTGTTTTTTTACTGCTACAATATTACTTTTTTTTTTTTTTTAAACGTTTTAATGTGGCACAAATAACAGATCCATAGTAATCAAAGCTCAGTGAAATAAAACTGTGAGTTGTGGATTATGAACTATATGTATACAAACTTGATATGGCAAGTGGTGCGCCAATGTTTACCATATTGGACATAATATTAGACGGGTTATATGGCAACTTCCGTAAATGTATCCAATTTTAGTGTATCCCCCCCCCCCCCCCCTCTTTTTTTTTTCCAGCCTTTAAATGTGTAGTATAGAAATGCAGCTCTATATAGACAATGTACAGTGTATTTTACGGAATATTGGCCTGAAAGGTTAATTATCACTAGTGCATTGTTTGTTTGTTTTTTTTTTTTTTTTTTATTCATTTTTTCTTTCCTTTTTTTTTTTTATAATATTATTATTATTATTATATACAAAATATAAATACACTATTATTGGTTAATTCTCATTAGTGCAGAAGCTGTATTGTTCAAATATATATATTTATATACCATTTATTCAATATAATTTTATATTATAGCATAAAAAAACATGTATACACTATATTCTTTGCATAAGCAATTTAATTTAGTAGCTATAAGACCTCTTTCACACTGGGACATGGGCCGCGTTAGCGGTAAAGCGACGCTAGTTTTAACGGTGCTTTATCGCTGTTATAGCGGCACTTTTCAGCCGCTAGTGGGGCGCTTTTATCCCCGCTAGCGGCTGAGGAAAGGGTTAAAACCTCCTGCAAAGCTCAGCTGCTGAAGCGCTTTGCAGGAGCTGCCCATTGATTTCAATGGCTAGGGCGGTTTAGGAGCGCTGTATACACCGCTCCCGCACTGCCCCAAAGGCGCTGCTTGTAGGATTTTTTTTTTCGGTCCTGCAAGCGCACCGCCCCAGTGTGAAAGCTGTGAAAACCCCTGAAAAGTGCCTAAAGTGTGAAAGGGGTCTAAATGTGTAAGCCCCTTCAGGGCTCAGTAAACTAAACTTTAGTACAGGACATTGGAGCAAAAGGTTAATTCTCACTAGTGCAGAAGCTCTCTTGTTCAAATATTTTTTTATACTTCATTTTTTTAATTGTTATTTTTATCTATTTATCTATCTATCTATATATTCTCTATATAGCTCACATATTCCATTCATTTGATAGATTTTTATATTCTAGCATAAAAAAACATATATACGCTATTTTTAGCATAATCAATTGAATTTAGTTGCTATAAATGTGTAGGCCCCTTCCAATTACCTTTTTTGAAGCACCTAAAGCTGCCCATACACTGTACAATCTCCTTTAGATCTACTATGTAGTGCATGATTGAATCCCAGTTGGATGGATTGTTTTAGGTTTGTTCTGATATTTTAGTTTTGGTATAAGGTTGTATGATCTGATTGTATAGTGTAGTGGTCTCCAAAATGCGGCCTGATGGATGTTTGCCTTTAAACCCGGCTCTTGGGGCACTAATCCTCCCACTGATACAAGATACTATTCTCCCCACTGACCCCAACAATGGGACACTATTCCTCCCAATGACCCCAACAATGGGACACTATTCCTCCCAATGACCCCAACAATGGGACACTATTCCTCCCAATGACCCCAACAATGGGACACTATTCCTCCCAATGACCCCAACAATGGGACACTATTCCTCCCAATGACCCCAACAATGGGACACTATTCCTCCCAATGACCCCAACAATGGGACACTATTCCTCCCAATGACCCCAACAATGGGACACTATTCCTCCCAATGACCCCAACAATGGGACACTATTCCTCCCAATGACCCCAACAATGGGACACTATTCCTCCCAATGACCCCAACAATGGGACACTATTCCTCCCAATGACACCAACAATGGGACACTATTCCTCCCAATGATACCAACAATAGGGCACTATTTCTCTCACTGACACCAATAATGAGGCACTATTCCTTTCACTGACACCAACAATGGGGCACCATTTCTCCCACTGGCACCAATACTGGGGCACTATTCCTCCCAATGATACCAAAAAAAGGGTCAATATTCCTCCCCTGGCACCAATGATGCGGCACTATTCCTCCTGCTTGGGCACCAATGATGGGGCACTATTCCTCCCGCTGGCACCAATGATGGGGCACTATTCCTCCTGCTAACACCAATGATGGGCCACTCTTCCTCTTGTTTGGGCACCATTGATGGGGCATTATTCCTCCCGGTGGCACCATTGATGGGACACTATTCCTCCCGCTGGCACCATTGATGGGACATTATTCCTCCCGCTGGCACCATCGATGGGGCACTATTCCTCCCGCTGGCACCAACTGTCAGTCCGGCCCCCCTAAAGCCTGAAGGACAATAAACTGGCCCTTTTGTTTAAAAGCTTTGGGGACCCTGTTATAGTGAATGGGCAACCTCACACACAAGTATTACAATGAGGCATCCATAATATATTCCTAATGTTAGCTGAACTTCGTGACTTGTAAAGTCAAAAGATCATATTAGGTCAGATAATTGAAAGTGGACCTTCACTCATATGTTGCACTTTCTTCAATCGCTTTACAATAGTAAAGCACATATATGCGGCGGCTGTGACCGAGCTGTCACCGACAAGTCATGCTCAGCTACTAACATGCAAGAGCCGATGACCTCAGCACTGTGCAGCCAATCAGTGCTGCAGGATCAGGAGCTCCTTCTACCACCCTTGGGCGTTAAGGTCCATTTGACATATCGATATAAACAGGTATATCTTCGCTCTTAGGCACAAAGTGCATCCAGCCACGATCACCGTAGGTAACCACTGGCTGCGTCAACAGGCACAAATAGCTGCGGCCGCCGACAGCCTGTCGTTGCCTTGTATAGGCTCTGTGCTGCTATCCACACTGCTGGGATTTGCATTGGGGCAAAAAAAAAAACCCCATACAAATGGAGCCTTACCCCCTGCTTTAACACAATGGCATTTTTTTTATCATTAAAAAAATATATTATTTTTTTATAAATACTATTTTTACCATGTACTTGTGGACGCACTTTTCTATTTCTAGCCTAGTAGCCTGTACTGCCTGCAAACACTTGGGTCCTGTATCCTCCTCCTTTTTTGTTTTTTTTCTTCTTCTTCTTTTTATTTATTTTTTACCATCACAAGATTTCCTTACAGCTTGAGGGCAGTTACATCATCAACGGCGCAGATTCACTTTGCCTGGGACGCAGAAAGTGTGAGGGGAGCTGTTTAGGAGAGCAGCCTGCAGCACAGGATCTCAAAGAGGACCAGCCCCCCCCCCCCCCCATATAATATCCCTAACGTTTTAAAGCAGAATTAAACTGTATCTGAGCACCACAAACCAAAAGCACTGTATAATTCATTTTTAGTATCCAAAGCAAACTCCTCCATACATGTCTGCATGTTTTATTTGGCTGAGAAATCACTTAGAAAAACACTCCCTAGCATTCCTGTCTTTGGCCATGTTGAGTAAGGGCAAATGATTAATGTAGCATTTACTTCCTGGAATCCATCTGCCCCTAGCTCAGGTATGCATGCAAGAGAGTGTGCTTAGCTGAGAAAATCCCTCCTGAAGACTCTTGGTTATGTATGGCATCATTTGCCTAGGCCTGGAAACCAGGAAGTTACTGAAGAAATGTAAAAAAAAAAACAGTTTAAACAAGTAAATACGATATACTTTCCTATCTAATGCTAGCAGCGTAAGGATTTTAAAATGGACAATGTTGGTTGTGAGAAATGAAGTTCCGCTTTAATATCCCTAACACCTGACTAACACATACTTGCTAGTCCATGCAGTTCAGCATTGTCTTCCTTGCAGGTGAAGTTCTCCCTCTGCCACTGTGCTCCTGCTCAGCTACCTTGAGACCAGATCCTGCGCATGCGCAGACACACCGTAACTCTCTGCTGGGTCCCAAAGACCTGGTAGAGACCCGTAGCGTGTTTGCGAATGCATCAGATCGCCCCACAGACGTGCATACACATCACGGATCTCTGCCGCGATCTCACAAAGTGCCTTCTGGAATGTGTACCATAGACAATCCTCACCTTGGCAAGGCTAAAGGAAGTGGAGGTGTTAGACAAAAAAATCTGAAAGATGAGAAGGGGGAGCTTTAAAGTGCTAATGCGTTTCCTGTCCTAAGGTGACAACATTTCCCATCTATAGATACAGTACAGTCAGTGTTGTCACCCTAGGACAGGAAGAGTGTTTCTGGCAGGTTTATCAAGTGTAAATAGAGGAATAAAAAAGAAAAAGAATGCGGCCACCACATCCGAGGGCTGCTAAGCTGCAATATAATACATTTTTGAGGGGTTGGGAAGTGTTAAACTGTAATGAACATGAATGAAATGAATATTGCTTGTTGAATCTGGTTGCTTTGACATTCTGTACTTTTCAGTGGGGATTCCCCTGTCATAGTTGGTGGTGGGAGATAATTGCAGGATATGCAATGTCTACAAACTAAAAAAAATAGAAAAATCTAAATCCACGTTCCTGTGTATGGTTTGTATTGTTCATACTGTAATGTTTAAATTTACACAGAGCTAATGTACTCTATTGGCTGCTGCGATACTAGCAACCAGCCTTGGTTGCTAGGACACAGGCAGCTTTTGCCTTTGCCTAGTGTCCTAGGTTGCTAGGATGCTGACTGCTTCTGTTGCCTAGTGTCCTTGGTTGCTGGGGAGCAGACGGCTTCAGCTGTCTGTATTCCCTAGTTACTGGGGCTCGGGTGGTTTCGGATGCACAGTGTCTTTGCTTGCTGTGGTACAGGTGGCTTCTGCCTCCTAGCATCCTTGGTTGCTGAGGTGTAGGTGGCTTCTGTTGCGTAGTATCTTTGCTTGCTGGGGTGCAAGCGACCTCTGCCACCTAGTGTCTTTGGTTAGTGGGGCTCAAGTAGTCTCAGCTGCCTAACGTCCTTGGTTGCTGGGGTACAGGTGACTTCTGCCTCCTAGCATCCTTGGTTGATGGGGCACAGACGGCTTCTGTCAGGTAGTATCCTTGCTTGCTGGGGCGCAGACGGCTTTTGCTGCCTTTTGTCCTTTGTTACTGGGGCTCAGGTGGTTTCAGCTGCCTAGTGTCCTTGGTTGCTGGGATGCAGGTGGCTTCTTCCTCCTAACATCATTGGTTGCTGGGGCACAGGGGACTTCTGTCAGGTCCTTGCTTGTTGGGGCACAGGCAGCTACTGCCACCTAATGTCCTTTGTTACTGGGGCTTAGGTGGTTCCAGCTGTCTAGCGTCCTTGGTTGCTGGGATACAGGTGGCTCCTGCCTGCTAGCGTCCTTGTTTGCAGGGGCGCAGGCAGATTCTACCGCTTAGTATCCTTAGTTTCTACGATGCAGGTGGGTTCTGAAATAAGTTGGTAGGTCGTGGAGAGGGTGGCTTGGGGTATGTTTGTGTATGAGATTTATGCTGCCTGGTGTCCTTGGTTGCTAGGGTGCAGGCAGCTTCAATTGCCTAGCACCCTTTGGTTGCTGAAGCACAGGTAGCTTCTGCTGCCTACTGCCCTTGGTTGCTAGGTTAGTGTCCTTGGTTGCTGAGGCACAGGTGGTGTCTCAAAAAGGTTAGCAGGCCAGTGATGAGGGTGGCTTGGGGTGTATTTATGCATGAGATTTAAAAATAAAAAAAAAACAGTTGAGTGCTCTACGTGATCCTTCCTTCTTTTTTTTTTTTTTTTTTTCTTTTTTTTTTTTATTAGCACGCAGTTTATTACAGTAATTTAGAGAATTTTATTCCCTGTCTGGTCTGAAGTCAAGGACGGGAGGGGGAGGAGTGGTGAGAAGGACAGATAAGTCTTGCAGTGGTTCTCATGATAGAATGTAGAAGATCTGTCAAGAAGGAGTCAAGGTGAGAAGTTACACATTGGGGACTTTGGTGGTCTCCTGGTTTGAGTAAGGTTGGACTGTGATTTGCTAGAAGAAAAGGTTGGAGGAATTTCAAAAAAGATCACACAAAACGTTAGAGGATAGGTGGTCCTGGAAAGTAACCTTTATGGGGTAATTTTCCTGTAGGCCTCTTTGTGAGCCATTACAGTGTGATAGCTCGCTGAAGTTTTTGTACTGTTGTGCTTTGTGTTAAGACGGCCTATTAGATTTGCCAAGGCACGGCAATGGCACAAAACAAGCAACATCTAGCATTTGCCTTTTGATGAGCTGCAATACAGACCCGTTACCTACTACTGTAGTTGTGTGTTGGGGTGGCTTTCTAATTGCATGATGCCACAACGCATACATTGCTGTGTGCTAATGTGCGTTATGGGAACAGGAGCGTCTTGCTGCATTTTGTTGCAGCACTGGGAACTTCAGGGGACTGCAAACACAGATGGGGGAAACTGTGTCCATATTATTCACTTGGCTCATTTAGTTCTGTCCATCCCAATGGTGTTAGGATGAGGTGTACTGCTACACACCATGCTACAGTGAAATAAATTACATCATCTAGTACTTTTTTTTTTTTTTTTTTCAGCGCACACCACTGCACTGCGGGGTACTTAACCTCTTGACGCCGCCTCTGTCTGGTTTTTATTGCTGTCTGTGCTCCCATTAGGGAGATTCTCCCTCTCCATTAGTCTTGCTGACCATTGTCACCAAAAGTAAAAGAAAATCCCAAATATTGTGTTGTCCCCAGAACAAGAATAGAGGGTAATCAATGGGGACACTAGTTCTGGTGACGACTGGGGGCTCCCTCACTTTGGAGGGATTTCCTTTCACTTCCTGATTTGGCTATAGAACAGGAAGTAAAGGGAAATCTCCCCAATGTCAAACAGATGATGAAAAAACTGATAGAGGTTATAACCCTCCCTTTATCCAAAATGAGGGGGGGCAGAAAATTGTTTCATACTTACCGTAATTTTCTTTTCATGGTGCCTATCCATGGCAGCATACCTGTGACGAGCTCCGCCTTGGCTCCTCCCTCAGGACCAGTGAATATTATAAAAGAAAAGGATTAGTGCACTCCCAGCATTCTACGTAATATAGCAAAACGAGGGTGGGATTGTATTCTGCCATGGATAGGCACCAGGAAAAAAAATTACAGTAAGTATGAAACAATTTTCTGTTTTCCTGGTGCCTCCATGGCAGCATACCTGTGACAAATAACTAGCTGAAATGAGTGGGATGATGCATAGAAAAAGAATTTAAAAAAGGCAAATGCCGGCCTGATAGCCTGTCTGCCAGTTTCTACAGATGAGAAAGCTGTGGGGTCTACTCTGTAACGTCTCGTAAATGCATGTTGGGATGACCATGATGCTACCCTTTAGATCGTTTTGATGGATACGTCTGCTCTGGCCATCCAAGAAGCAGAAAACAACCAGGTGGCATACAGCCCAACTGAAGAGGGGGTTCGGTCCCCTATGCCTGTACACCTTCTTAACCAACTTGATTATCCATGAAACTATTGTACTAGAGCAGGGATCTGCAAACTATGGCTCCCCAGCTGTCGCAGAACCACATGTCCCATGAGGTATTGTAAAGCTCTGATATACACAGAGATGACTAGACATAATGGATACTGCAGTTCCGGAATGGCTGGAGGGCCCCAGATGATGCTTCTTTGCCCCTGTTTGTTTTTTTGGTTTTTTTTGAGTATTACAAATAGGTTAGATGGAAGTCTGAAGGGAGTTGTGGCTTGAAGATAGTGTCTTAGTACCGAAGTAATATCGTCTTTGTGAAGAAGGTCAAAACTGGATCTGAAAAGATTGGCAGGGTCCAAGGCTCGGAGATAGTAGAGGAAGAAGAGAACTTAGGGATGAATCCATGTACCGTTCTAAGTTCCACTTTATTCGATACAAAAAATAATGTTATTGTCTTCTGATCTCAGAGCCTGAAGTTCTGATACACCCAGCCCGATGCCATCGCCACAAAGAAAAATTGTTTCCAAGTGAGATTCCACAAGGATGCTGAATCAGATGGGGTAAAAGGCTGTTTGGATAAGGGCTCCAGAGTGATAGAGAGATCCCAATTGGGAAAGATTTGTTTTAATGGGTGGGCTTATCTTCTTGACCGTCTTGAAGAATTTGATTATTAAAGGATCTTCAACCTATCTCTTGTTGTCACAGCAGAGATTGCCACCAGCTGTACCTTTTTTAAATTGCTTAATCCCAATCCTAAATCAAGGTCTGCTTGCAGGAAGTCAAGGAGTCGGGAGGAAGAGGGTACACCAGGACTAAAGTTTTGCCGTTCGCTAAAGATCTAAACTTATTCCAAACCTTGTCACACGTCTTGTTAATTAAAGACTCTTGTGCTTTGAACAGAGTTGAAACAACTCTGGAGGAACATCATAATGATTAAAGCCTGTTTTAACATTCTAATGTGAAGGTTCAATCCGTGAGGATTCTGATGGGTACAATGCCTCGAGCCAGAGAGGGTATCGGAGCAATATTTACCGAAGGCTGGACACTAAGAAATATTGCCCTAGGGAATCATGGGTCTCCCTGCAAATATGGCAGGACTGTTATCACCGTTTTTTGTTGATATTGCAAGTCTCGAGAGAATTTGAGGTAGGAGGCCGGAGGAGGCCTAAATTAGATTGCATGCCCAAGGACTTGACAGGGCATCTATTACTTCTGCCCAAGGATGAGGTAGATGTGAAATAAACCTCTGCAGCTTGGTATTGCTTGCTGTAGCAAAAGGATGCAGTTCAGGAAAGGTCCACTGGCCCACAATCCAACTGAATAACTTTGGTTGTAGGGACCATTTGTTGGGTTCCAGGAATCCTTGGTATAGGTGATCGGCATCTGTGTTCAAGTGGGCTGTAAGATAACTACTCTTGGGTCCTTCAGATTCCCCTCTGCCCAAACGAAGATGGGTTCCACTTCCCTTAGTAAGGAACTGTTGTTGGTTCGGCTTTGGTGATGTATGCATGATATTGCAGCTCTATTGTCTATCCGAATCAGAACTGATTTGTCCTTGATCTGAGAGAGCAAATGCTGTCGATGCGAGTTAAGCCGCCTGGATTTCCAGGATACTTGCGATGATGTCTGCCGCATTGAACACCCATCTTTCTTGAACCAACATCTGCTTGCAATGTGCCTCCTAGACTATTGCATTGGCGTCTGTGGTAACTGTGGTCCAGAAGACATGCCTTAATGGAAGTGGCTTTACAGGCATCTCCGTCTTTGTCCACTAGTGCAGATCCCTGTGCATCAAACTTGTTTGGTATATGGACTGGGATAGACGGTTTGCTTCATTGCTTCAGGAATTCTAGTTAAAAAGTGCCTGAGGTATCCATGTGTCCATGGGACCATCTGGATACAAAAAGACAAAAATCCCTATTAAGTTGAGTTAGCTTGAGGCTGTTATGTAGGACCATGTCCTCACTCTCCTTACTTTCTGAATGATCGCCCACACTTTCTGAGATGGCAGGGACACCGTTCCTTTTGCGGCGTTGAATAGGGCATCTAAAATGGAGAAAAGATGACCTGTTAGAGGATTTACCATCCAACCGTATCTTGATAGTGTAGGCCACAGCATCCACCTGTGTTCCACTAGCGCTCTCATACAGAAGCTTTGATAGTGATCTGAGCCCTCGTGAGGTCTCTGAGGGAAGTGCGGGGCCAAAGGGGAAACTCTGGGATTGTAGGTGGGCCCAGTCGACCGAAAATCTCAGATACTTCTGTAACAGTTGTAGTATGGGTGCGTGCAAGTAAGCATCCCTGAATTCCCGTGTACATCTAATTCTGCAGTTCTGGGGAATCAAGTCCGACTTTCCTCCTGTGACGCCGGAAATGGCTTTCTGTAACCTTTCTGCAAAGAGTGATTTACCATGAAAAAAAGAGTATTTATACTAATTTTGTTTTGACAGTGTCAGCTGCCCGTAGTTCTGACCACAATACCCATATGGCTATCACAAGTAGTAAAGCTTTAATAAATTGTATGCATCGCTGTCTCACCAGTGACGTCTGCTGGGAGCCATAATTTGTCCAAAGCCTTGACTATATTTTCCCTAGGAACATTTTGATGAATCACGGTTTCCATGTTTTCGGTCCATGCCTGCAGCGCTTTGGATACAGAAAAGGCAATTGCTGACTTCCCGGCGTTTACCCGCCATTTGGTAAGCTCCTTTAAGTTGGGGTCTATTCATCTGTCTAAAGTATCCTCAATTGAGGCTGAATTATCGATTGGTGAGATTAAATTCTTTGTTATACGAACCACTGCCGCGTCTACCTCCGGCGGATCGCCTGGCATTGCAGAATCTTGTTCCGACCATGGATAAAGTTTTCCTAGGCAAGTGAGAGGAAAAAAAAACATTATTTTTTTACTTTTTTCCTTTCCTCCTTCAACAATGTCTCTCTGATATCCTCCATCAGAGTAAGCCTATGTTTCCACTCTTGCGACCTGAAAGTCGCACGACTTTGCCAGTTTTGGTGCGACTTGAAACAATGCCTGTGTATTCTTGAGGTCTATGGACCTCAAGTCGCATCAAAGTGGGACCAAAGCAGTGCAGGGACTAATCTGAGTCGCTGCGATTTGAAATCGCACATATAAACGGTACTCATTGGAAATCATGGGGTACGACTTGTCATGCGACTCTGCAGTCCCAAGTCGCATGGCAAGTCGCACTAATGGAAACCGAGCCGAAAGAAGGAAACCTGCTTCTTTAGAAATGGGAAGTACATCTTTTGACTACTCAGATGTAGTGTCGGCTTTCTCCCAGCCAATAGCTGGCTTTACAGCCAGGACCTGTGATGCCAACCTATCAGACTAAAATTCACTGACACAAAACTCAAAATTTACTGGCACAGCCACGTTTTTACTGGCATTTTCTAAAAGTTACAAAATTACGGTTTTCAGTGCAAATTTCATTACTTAAGCTACAAACAAGTACAATATGCAGTTAGCAGTGTGGTTTAAGATAGAGATTACGGTAAAAAAAACCAACATATTTCTTATGTTATTTTTGATTTATAGTAAGGGCGGGTTATTATACCCCATCAGATTTTGTCACGTATGTCCAACTGGAAAGACTTCCCCTTAATTTCTTTTCCATAGCCACCACAGAAAGTGAGCAGAAACCCCAGGTAGCCATCAGGATCACAAGAGTTTATGTCCCCCAATTCTAAAGACCTTCTGTCTCCATCCCTCCCTCCTTCGCCTCCTGTCTCCATCCATCGCCTCCTGTCTCCATCCCTCCCTCCCTCCTTCGCCTCCTCTTCCGTTTTCATCCCTCCAACCTCTTCACCCTCCATCACTTCCATCCCTCTGTTATGCTATCCCTCCCTTCTTTCATCTGCACTGCCATGTCCCGATGAACATTCCAACCCACCTGACACCAGGCATGTACTGGCCATTGGGACTACCGGGAGATTCCCGGTGGGCCGATGGCTCAGTGGGCCAGTCAGGTGCGGTCCCGGAGCCGCTCCTCTCTGACAGTGAGTGATCACGATTTCACTCCTGTCAGGAGGAGCAGCTTCCGTCATACGCTGGAGAGAGCATTAGGCTTTCTGCTCCCTCCAGCCTGCAGAGGGAGATGGGCAGCCAGCAGACTTTCCTTCCTCTCTCCCCTATCACTTGTTATCACATAACTGGAGAGAGGAATGAGAAGCTGCCTTCAAAACAGTGAGTACATGTGGGAGGGGGAGGAGAGGGAGGACACACTGATGTGAAGTGGGCTGCAGATGGGGAGACACTGATGTGAAGGGAGCTGCTCGTGGGGACTCTCTGATGAGGACTTTGATGTGAAGCGGGCTGCTGGTGGGGACTCTGATGTGAAGCGGGCTGCTGGTGGGGACTCTGATGTGAAGTGGGCTGCTGGTGGGGACTCTGATGTGAAGTGGGCTGCTGATTGGGACTCTCTTGTGAAGGGAGCTGCTGATTCGGACTCTCTGATGTAAGGGGGATTCTGTTGGGGACACTCTGATGTAAGGGGGACGCTGTTGGGGACACTCTGATGTAAGGGGGGCGCTGTTGGGGACACTCTGATGTAAGTGGGATTCTGTTGGGGACACTCTGATGTAAGGGGGACGCTGTTGGGGACACTCTGATGTAAGGGGGACGCTGTTGGGGACACTCTGATGTAAGGGGGGCGCTGTTGGGGACTCTCTGATGTAAGTGGGATTCTGTTGGGGACACTCTGATGTAAGGGGGACGCTGTTGGGGACACTCTGATGTAAGGGGGACGCTGTTGGGGACACTCTGATGTAAGGGGGACGCTGTTGGGGACACTCTGATGTAAGGGGGACGCTGTTGGGGACACTCTGATGTAAGGGGGATTCCGTTGGGGACATTCTGATGTAAGGGGGGACGCTGTTGGGGACACTCTGATGTAGGGGGGGCGCTGTTGGGGACTCTCTGATGTAAGGGGGGACACTATTGCGGACACTCTGATGTAAGCGGGATTCTGTTGGGGACACTCTGATGTAAGGGGGCACTGTTGGGGACACTCTGATGTAAGGGGGACGCTGTTGGGGACACTCTGATGTAAAGGGGACGCTGTTGGGGACACTCTGATGTAAGGGGGAAGCTATTGGGGACACTCTGATGTAAGGGGGGCGCTGTTGGAGACACTCTGATGTGAGGGGGCGCTGTTGGGGACACTCTGATGTAAGGGGGACCCTGTTGGGGACGCTGTTTGGGACACTCTGATGTAAGGGGGGTGCTGTTGGGGACACTCAAAATTAAAGTGGGCCGGTCACGAGGAAGTCCAAGGCCAAATTTTTGTCCCAGTCCAGCCCTGCCTGACACTCTGGGTTCAAACATCTTTGCACCACCTTAAAGCAATAAGTCAGACAACTCTGTGCGTTTATATTCTGATAATGTTTACTAGGACAGTTCAAAAAAGATATTGTCACAAAGAAGAGGTAATAGATCTGCTTAGTTTTAGACAACAGTGCCAACTCGGCAAAGGAATTCCTCCCAATAACACAAGTCAAGATATTTGCAGGTAAATAGTCTATTATACACACACATGTACAGTGGAGTTCTGCTTGCACCTGAAAGGATAAACAAAGTTAAATGGTTATACTGACAAACTTCTAAAGGGGAAACCTCGGCCAGCCTATAAACCTTTAACCCTAATGAGATCAGACTTGATGACAATGGTAGACCCTTGTAGCAATAATGACAGCAATGTCCCATTGCAGATCTGATGGTCTTCAATGGCATGTAGGAGCTCATTAATTGTATCCAATAAGGTGTAATAGTATTTTTGAGTTGCAGCCCCAGACAAATTCTTTATCTTTTGTATATGCTCTAGGGGTCATTGAAAGTATCAGCATGACAGCAGGGGCCTACTTTTCTCAGTTGAAAGGTCCGCAATGGAAGCCCCTCATGACAGCGTTACTTTAAGAACTCATTTCGATGGGTGTTAAAGAGGAACCTCAGTCCCGATAATCCTGGACCCACTCCTGTTTCCAGTGCCATCATCTTCTAAAGTCTAGTGCATGCCCAGATGTGCCTAAGGGCTCTGCATGGCCTTCAGGACATGTGCCATGTTTCCCTGTACAACAAAAGATCCGGGACCTCAATAACTGTGCCATCTTTGTGCATGGAAAACCCTGCACATGTACCAGTTGGTACAGAGCCATCCAGCACATCTGTGCATGCTTGGAATAGAGCGCAACATCATGCTTGCCCAAACGAGAGTGCCTTCAATTTACACAGTGCTTTACATATACAGGTGCATCTCGTAAAATTAGAATATCATCAAAAAGTTAATTTATTTCAGTAATTTAATTTTAAAAAGGTGAAACTCCTATATTTTTACACACACCTTGATAATGACAGCTGATCACATGATCAAAACAAAAGCTCGGTGATTGTTTTTTTTTTTCTCACCTCACGCTGACAGCGTGAGGAGAAAAAAAAAGCCGATTACCGGCTCATCTGCAAGGGACATCGGTCCCGAAGAGGAAGAGGCAATTATGCCTCATCTGTGCCATCTGCTATTACCACCTGACAGTGCCCACCAGTGCCACCTATCAATACCCACAAGTGCCACCTATCAATGCCCACTAGTGGTGCCAATCAGAGCCACCTAGCAGTGCTGCCTATCAGTGGAACCGATCAGTGCCCATCACTGCCACCCATCAGTGCCCATCAGTGCCACCTCATCAGCGTACATCAATGAAGGAGAAAAATTACCTGTTTTAAAATTTTAAAAAATTTTTTTTTTAAAAATTCGGTCTTTTTCCATTTTTCTAACAAAAAATAAAAACCGCAGAGGTGATCAAATACCACCAAAAGAAAGCTCTATTTGTGGGAAAAAAATGATAAAAATTTCATTTGGGTTCAGTGTTGTATGACCGCGCAATTGTCATTCAAAGTGCATTAGCGCTGAAAGCTGAAAATTGGTCTGGACATATTTATATTTTTAGTGCTACATTTTTCACTGATCTTTTGCATTGAATTTTTGTCACATTCTTATGTAGCAGCTGTTCATTTTTCTTCACTAATTGAGTTAGAGCAGTAAAATGTCCCTATCTACATTGTAACTGAAAGCTATGCACAAGGTCATTGTTCTGCTACAAGGCTAGTAATAACAAAATACCTTTTGTATATCGCTGTTTTCTTATCCTGAGCGTTCTGGTATGTTCAAGTCTGTATTGTTTTATTATTTACATGGAAATAGCACCTGATCCCTCACAAAATGGAACCTAACCCCTTCCTGCCAGCCGTATGCATATCTGCAATACAGTAAAACCTTGGATTGCGAGTAACACGGTTTACGAGCGTTTCGCAATACCAAGCTGTTATTTTTTTTTTTTTTTTTAAATCTGACTCAAATTGCGATTGTTGTCTCCCAAGACAGCAGGATTCAAGCCTCCTGGGGTGTGCAGTACCGCATGTGGCCAGAAGTGCGGAGACATTCGGACACACTCTGTTCCCGACCTGTCTCTGAGCGTCTTTGAGTGTCTCCGGCACCCCCCCACCTCTGGCCACATGTGGTACTGCATACACTAGCAGTGACACTGGAACGCATTATCTGAGTTTCCATTGATTCCTATGGGGAAACTCGTTTTGATATACGAGTGCTTTGGATTCCAAGCATGCTTCTGGAACGGATTTTGCTTGTAAAATAAAGGTACTACTGTATAATGTTTTTTCTTTTAGGTTTAAATTGCTTAAAGGGGTGAATACTTGCCTGTCCAACAGTCCCTCTCTGGTGCCGGCATCCTCTTCTGAGTGCTGCTCTTCAGGCCTCTTCATTGGCCAATGGGGGATGACATGACTCCCCTGCATGTGCAGAAGCTAGCTGTCCTGGCACCCAAACTGGTCCAGCACTGTAAACTGAGTTGTGCATGCGCAGCACAGTTTACAGCACCAGAGAAGACAGCTTGCAGTCAGGTTAGGGGCATTTTATTGCAGGCTGCACAAAGCCTGCCCGCTCGCTGTTTCTTACAGCGGAACTTTCTGATAGCAGCTGGCAGAGAAAAGCTAAAATACTGTACATGTAAACGCAATCACTAAAATCTCATATGCTTAACAAGTTAATTTTTCCTTTTTATAAAATTAAAAAAAAAAAAAATCTGTAGCTTTCATTAAAATAATACTTGATATGAAGGTCCTTGTTTTAGGTACTTGCTGTTCTAGCATGCTTGACAACATATTTGTCCCAGTCCCCTGGGCACTGTCACCCTCACCCAAGGCCCACACTTTGTTTTGGCGGTCCTGTTCAAATTATGCCCACTTTTCTGAGCACTCCTACTAGAGCTGCACAAGTAATCATTAAAAAATCGTGATCTTGATTCACCCCCTCTGACGATCTTTCCTGCTGAGTTTGCCGATTTCTTTCATATAAACAAATGCAGAGATTATCTACTCGCTCAGCTGTCAAAAGAAAGCATCCAGGCAGTCTGCCAAGTTTATAACTTGAAACATTGTATCTAAGCTTCCTTCTTAGATCAAAGGGATAGAACTTCTGTGTAAATAAATGGGCAGTCTGCCAAGTTTCCAACAAGGTGTAAATGCAGGAAGTTTAACCACAAGTCTAAGGCCCCTTTTACACGGACTGTCCGTTCAGGTCCGCCTGTCAGTTTTTTAGGCGGACCTGAACGGACTCTCCATGGAGGTCTATGGAGCGTCTGATGTCAGCGCTGACATCCGACCCGCTCTGATCCGAAAAAGTGTAACGGAGTAAAAACCTATTTTTACATCCGTTTTCGGATCGGGTGACGACGGACTCTACCGTCCGTCATCATCCGATCCCCCATAGGGGAGAGCGGCGCTCTGACAGGTCCGTCGCTGCACAGTGTGCAGCGACGGACCTGTCATTTTCCTGCTCAGCGGGGATCGGCAGAGCGATCCCCGCTGAGCAAGCGGATGCTCACTGGGCGGATCATCACTGATCCGCCCCATGTGAAAGAGCCCTAAAACTTTTTCTGACACTTTTCGTTAAAATCAATATTTTTTGCTAGAAAATTACTTGGAACCCCCAAACATTATATATATTTTAGCAGAGACCCTAGGGAATAAAATGGCAATTGCAGCAATAAGTTATGTCACACTGTATTTGCACAGTGGTCTTTCAAATGCAATTTTTTGGGAAAAAATACACTTCAATGAATAAAAAAAAAACGAAACAGTAAAGTTAGCCCAATTTGTCTTGTTTTAATGTGAAAGATGATGTTACGCCGCGAGAATCGTGATCTTCTAAGTAAAAAATCTTCTAAGCAAAAAAATCGTGATTCTCATTTTAGCCAGAATCGTGCAACTCTAATGCCGCGGTCGGACGGACACGGTCGGACTTTTCGTCTACAAAAGTTCGACGGACGCCGACGGACTAAAAATCCGATCGTGTGTGGGCTTCCCCGGACTTTTCCAGCCGCAAATCTGACGGACTTTAGATTTGGAACTTGCTTCAAATCTTTACATCGTAACTACGGCGGACCCAGAAATCCGCTCGTCTGTATGCTAGTCCGACGGACAAAAACCCACGCTAGGGCAGCTATTGGCTACTGGCTATTAACTTCCTTATTTTAGTCCGGTGTACGTCATCACGTACGAATCCGTCCTACTTTTGTGTGATCGTATGTAGGCAAGTCCGTTCATTAGAAAGTCCGCCGCAAGTCCGACAAAAGTCCGTCGAAAGTCTGTCGGACGGGCTGTTGGACTTTTGTAGCCGAAAAGTCCGACCGTGTGTACGCGGCATTACTCCTACCCAGATCATACCCACCTTCCAGGTGGCCTTACCTCCAATACAACCGCCCCCCCCCCCCCCCCCCACTTCCACCTACGACAGTGCCATTTTTTTCTGCAAATGCTCAGTAACTCAAATAAGGTTAATGCAGCATAAAGTATTTTATGTAGAGTCCATTCAGACCTCTCTGTGTGTTGTGTTTAATGTTTGCACAAGTGGAACGTCGCTCTCTAAATCAACATTGACTATTTTTGATCCTTATGCTTCAAGCATTAGTAAATAGGAAAGTACGGTATATCGTATTTACTTATTTTAAACTATTTTATACGTTTCTTCAGTTATTTCCTGTTTTTTTGCCAAGGCAAATGACATCATACATCCAAGGAGTCTTTTGGAGGGGATTTTTGGGGTTTTCTCAGCTAAGCACTCCCTCCTGCTTGTATGTCTGAACTAAAGGCAGATGGATTCCAGGAAGTCAAAGCTACATGAATCATCTGCCCCGTACTGAAGATGACCACAGCCAGAAATGCTTTTTCAAAGTGATTTCTCGGCAAACTAAAGCATGGAGATATAGATGTATAGATGGGGAGTTTGCGGAATATTAAAAATGTATTAAATAGCATCTTTGCTTGGTGGTGCTCAGATGCAGTGTGGTTCTGCTTTAACACTCTCTCTCCATTTTGTTTCCTTTTAAAAGACTCTTTTTAACCTATAAACAAACATTTGAAGGAAACTTTTTTTTTTTTTTTTTTTTTTATACTTGCCCTAAACGGCCTGTTGCTATGTAGTCCTTGTAATCTGCCACTTCCTGGTCCGCGGAGCTCCTCGAGACTTCCTCCCTCGCCTGTGCTCCTGGGAAATGATGACATATCATTTCCCAGGAGTCTGTGGGCAGTACGCTACGGCCGCCATTGAATCGCGCATGTGAGAGATCGAGAGGTGCACGCTGTTACCCAGCATGCACCTCTCCAAAACTATTCCAGGAAGTGATCTCGATTGGGCTTCACATGCCAACATTCATGATGGAAACGCCCACAAACGAAGTCCTACAATATTACAGTAAGATATTTATATTTTTGAACAATCGATCATGATCATTGTCTAGTCTTTTTTGAATTTCATTAGCAATAATGCTAGGATCAAAAAAAAAAAAATTTTTTTTTTCACGGAACTCTGCTTTAACGTGTTGTGCTATGGCAGCACATATATGATTTTTTAAAGTGCCTTACTGTGCATTGCTTTTTTGAATTGAGGTGCCATTGACAGCAAAATTGCACCACAAAACACTTAAAGCGGAGGAGGTCTGCCCACCGCTGCAAAAATGAAAAGCCAGCAGCTACACATACTGCAGCTGCTGACTTTTAATAATAGGGCACTTACCTGTCCTGGAGTTCAGTGATGTCGGCACTGCAGCTGATGTTTCCATCAACCTTTCGGGTGCTGCCGCCGCCCTTGCGGGTAAGGGAACCTGGCAGTGTAGCATTACGGCTTCACGCCAGGAACCCCACTGCGCATTCGCGAGGATCCGCTCCTCTGTCTCCTACTGGCCCGGCGGCGGGGGAGGGAGGAGGGAGCCTAGCGGTGCACGAGGAGGGAGCACTTTTGGGTGGAACTCGGCTTTAACCTGCATTGTGGAAACACCTGCGTTCTCACAATGTACCTTTTTTATGCAGAGGTCTTATTTGGGCCCTTACAAAGGAGGGGAAAAAAAAAAAAAAAAGGAAACTTGTCCATAGCTTATGATACAAAGGGTTATCATCTACTAATGGAAATAAACCTTTTCAAAATCACAAGATTTCAATGAAATGTCACAATTTTCTCCTAAATTTCAGCAAAGTGAAGATGGTCAATATGATGATCAGTATCTATATGGCAGATTTATCCAAATATGGAGTGACTGGATTGCATACCTACAAAAACATCACTTTAAAAATGAATCCCTCGGCGCATCGGCGCCGCGCACGCACCCCGTACACCCGATCCTTTGTTGGCGTTATCATGTCGGTAGATACTTGCCAGCACACCAAGGATCAGCACACGGTGGCGTCCAAACGGTTTAGTTTATTGCATGATCACAACACAAAGAGGTGCAACGTTTCGGAGTCACGCAGGACCCCTTCATCAGGCATGTGATCTGAAAGCCGATCGGCGGCTCTCCTGACAGGGGGGGGTCTGCGCTGATTGTTTATCAGCACAGCCCCCCCCTCGGATGCCCACATTGGACCACGAGGGAAGCCGCCAGGACCACCAGGAAAGGGGACAACATGTGGATGGCCAGGTATGTACCCCATGGCCATCCACATGGGCCGATTATGCCCAATCTGTGCCAATCAGTGCCCACAAATGGTCACTGACTGGCACCATTATATATCAGTGATGCCCTGTCAGTGCCTTAGTGCCCATCCGTGCCACCTATCAGTGCCACCCATCAGTGCCCATCCGTGCCACCCATCAGTGCCCATCCGTGCCACCCATCAGTGCCCATCCGTGCCATCCATCAGTGCCCATCAGTGCCACCCATAAGTACCCATCAGTGCCACTTATCAGTGCCCATCATCAGTGCCCGTCAGTGCCACCTCATTGGTGCCACCTCATCGGTGTCCATCAGTGCTGCCTTATCAGTGCCTGTCAGTGCAGCAATATGAGTGCCCATTATTAAAGAAGAAAACGTAATTATGTATAAAAAATTTTAACAGAAACTTTAAGAAAAACATGTTTTTTTTTCAAACTTTTCGGTCTTTTTTTTTTTTTTTGTTGCGCAAAAAATAACCGCAGAGGTGATCAAATACCACCAAAAGAAAGCTCTATTAGTGGGAACAAAATGATAAAAAATGTGTTTGAGTACAGTGTTGTATGACCGCGCAATTGTCATTCAAAGTGCGACAGCGCTGAAAGCTGAAAATTGGCCTGGGCGGGAAGGTGTCTAAGTGCCTGGTATTGAAGTGGTTAAAGAACATTTTTTTTTTTTAAGTGCCAGTTCACAACACATGCAGTCCAGTGCGTTTTTTTTTCTGCATCAAAAAACGCATGGAAAGTAGGTTATATGGTTTTCAATGGCATAGTTCACACCGGTGCTTGCAGTTCCAGTGCGTTCCAGAAAAAAGTAGAACATGCTGCATTTTTTCTGTACTGGACTGTACTGGAACGCTGTAAATGGCATCAAAAACGCACTGGAACGCACCTAAATGCACCAAAAACGCACTGCAACACACTTGTCCTTATTTAGGGCCAGTTCACACCATAGAAACGTGTTCCACGTGCTTTTCTGCATGCGCGTTTTTGGTTCGTTTTTGGTGCAGTCCAGTGCTTTTTCCTTAACCTTAAATAAGGACAAGTGTGTTGCAGTGCGTTTCTGGTGCATTTAGGTGCATTCCAGTGCATTTTTGATGCGTTTTACAGCGTTCCACTACAGTCCAGTGCAGAAAAATGCAGCATGTTCTACTTTTTTTCTGGAACGCACTGGAACAGCCACCACTGGTGTGAACTATGCCATTGAAAACCATATAACCTACTTTCTATGCGTTTTTTGATGCAGAAAAAAACCGCACTGGACTGTATGTGGTGTGAACTGGCCCTTAAGATTAAGAAAAAAGATGGGGGGGAAAAAAAGCACTGGACTGCATCAAAAACGCGCATGCAGAAAACCACCTGGAACTAGGGTTGCCACATCATCCCTTTTAATCCAGGACACACATTAATTACACAGGTTCTGTGGTTGATTAAGGTGGTAATTAAATTCATTTGGTGCCTTATCTGCATTAAATCGGCCTCAGAACCTGTGTAATTCATATGTGTCCTGGATTAAAGGGATGATGTGGAAACCCTACCTGGAACGCATTCGGACTGCGTTTCTATGGTGTGAACTGGCCCTTGAGGGGCCTTTTAAAAATATATATATATATGTTTGTTTTTTTTTTTCTTTTTCTCCTTTCTGTGACTGCTGGGTGGGGGGGCGGCTCCCGTGCGCCCCCCTATGGACGGGCCGCCACTGGATATGCCCATGGTTTTTTTTTTTTTTTTGTAGATCTAGCCTACCACGCATCCGCCCCTGAAGAGTGGCATTATGCCATGAAACGCATCGGGCTTACAAACATGCATCGTGTTTTACTTTCAGGACCAAACCTTGGGTCTCAAAGATTCCATCTCGTGGAGGATCACGTTTTTTAACAATGCCATTATAAGACGATATTTACATGTTTATGATTTGCAACATGTTTTTTACGTGTTTACTATATTTGTATGTGCTCAATGCTGCATGCTACTGCTGTGTGTTCTAGACAGTAAACACATCCATATTAAACGCACCTCATTTAAAGTCGCAGCCTCTCTTCTATGTACTACACACCTCATTTAACTGCTTGCCGACCAGCCGCCATCATTATACTGTGGCAGGTTGGCACAACTGCGTGAATCCCCGTAGGTGTACGGCGGCCGCTTTAAGAGCTATAGGGGGCATGCTGTAACCTAGGAGCCGATGCACATGGGCGCGATGTCTGCCGGCAACCCTAAGAGAGCCAGAATGGGGATCTGTCAATGTAAACAGACAGATCCCCATTCTGTCAGGGAAGTAGAGAGGGATCTGCTGTTCCTAGTAATCAGGAACAGCAATCTTTCTCTACTCCCTGTCAGTCCCCTCCCCCCAGTTAGAAACACCTCCCTTGGGAACACTTAACCCCTTGATCGCCCCCTAGTGTTACCCCCTTCCCTGCCAGTGTCATTTATACAGTAATCAGTGGCTATTTTTTAGCTCTGAGCACTGTATAAATGTAAATGGTCCCAAAAAAGTTTCAAAAGTGTCTGATCTGTCAGCTGCAACGTCTCAGTCCCGCTAAAAATCTCAGATCACCGCCATTACTAGTAAAAAAACAAAACAAAAAAAAAACAATTTATAATAAAAATGCCATAAATAAATCCCCTATTTTGTAGATGCTATGAATTTTGCACAAACCAGTCAATATACGCTTATTGCATTTTTTTTATTTTTTTACCAAAAATATGTAGAAGAATACATATTGGCCTAAACTAATGAAGAAATGTGTTTTTTGTTTTTTTTTACTGGCATAAACTGATGAAGAAATTTTTTTTTTAATTTGGGATAATTATTATAGCAAAAATGTAAAAATATTGGTTTCTTTTCAAAATTGTCGCTCTTCCTTTTTTTTTTTTTTTTTTGTTTTTAGAGCAAAAAAAAAAAAACTACAGAGGTGATCAAATACCACCAAAAGAAAGCTCTATTTGTGTACAATGTTGCATTGCCGCACAATTGTCAGTTAAAGCGACGCGTATTGCAAAAAAGTAGCCTGGTCATTAAGGGGGTAAATCCTTCCGGGGCTGGTTAAAGTCCCAACCTCTCTTCTATGTACTAGATTCAGGGATAGAAATGTACACGTCTCATTCAAAGTCCCCCCCCCCCCCCAAAAAAAAAACCCTTCCGCCTGGACTCTGACCAGGCCATGTATCCAACGCGTTTCACTCTGCCCCCCCCCCAGAGCTTAGTCACGATCCCCATGACTAAGCTCCAGGGTGCGAAGTGAAACGCATTGTGGGGGTGGCTTGGTCGGAGTCCAGGCTAAGGTTGCCACTCCATTCATCGCAGAAGGACATCATAGATGGGCAACTTCCAGGGGTCACCCTTCCTTCCTTGAACTCTTGCAGGAGCCGGGACGGGCTCCATCCCCTGTCAGCACTATAGCAGCAGCTGCGGATGAACTGTCTACATACCCCCTCCCTATCCAGCCTGAGCGGCACACACACACACACTTTTTCTCTAGGTCAGTGATGGTGAACCTTGGCACCCCAGATGTTTTGGAACTACATTTCCCATGATGCTCCACTACACTGCAAAATGCAGGAGCATCATGGGAAATGTAGTTCCAAAACATCTGGGGTGCCAAGGTTCGCCATCACTGCTCTAGGTCATTGTGTTTAGGGGTGGGCAGTTGAATGTTTGGTGCTCTTACCTGGTACTGAAGACGAAACAGGCTGGTGTTTCTAAAGAAGAAGGCCAGCACACTCCTCACCTTCTTGCTGTGAGGGTACTAGCTTGATTGTTTGGTGTACTGAATGGTTGTTTCTGGGAAATGGGGAGGGGGGTGGTATTTATTGTGGTACTGTTCTACATTTGTGTGCTTGTTTTTTAATGGAAAATGTCTAACTGAGGAGCTGGATTCAACTCGTCAGTGGAATAAGGTTTGAGGAGGTCATACAAATTCATATGAGGTTTTTCAAGCATAAAACGGGGTGCTCCTTAAACCAAGTAGAGGTGGGGGACCAGACATTTTGTGTGTGTTGTGTTTTTTTTTTTTTTTCTTCTTTTTTTCTGCCATTGGTTTTCTAGATCGGACTAAATATCTATCTGGCAGGGGCCACACAACCCTTTCCTCCCATTTCTAATACATTAATATCCAATGTGTATAAAAAATACATTGTAAGGTAAAACTCTACTTTTGCCTATAGCATGCAAGCAATAGGCTCTATGGTATGCTCGGTGGTAGAACAATGGGTAGAAATTGGAGTTGAGTGCCATGATTAAAAAAAAAAAAAAAAAAAAAAAAAGAATAGTTTGCCCTTGCTGCCTTTTTTTTTTTTTTTTTTTTTTTTTTTTATTTGTTTGTTTTTTTCATTTTTTTTTTAACTATATGCAATGACTGAATATTTTGTTTTCTATATATTTATTTTTTTCAGATAAAAAAATGAATAGCTTGATAGTCAATCGTATCCTGTCAACGGGAAATAAAGCTGCCCCTTGCGCACTAAGGGTGGGGTCATGGCTCTCTCTGGTCAGGAACCCTCAGAGAGTGAACTGGAATCTGGTCAGAGTGTGTCACGCTGGATCCGGCAACGCGCTTCCCAACAAGACACAGCATATTAAAAAGAGGGGATATGACATCACCAGAAACCCCCACCTCAATAAGGTAATCATTTATTGCACGGAAATGTTTTATGGAGGTTTGTGTTTCATGACAGACCCACAAAGGATTCTGGGAATGCTAGGCCTATCTTTGGACACCAGTAGCTACACAATATAGGCAATAGTATGTGGGCACCCGTCCAAATTATTAAGCTTAAGTGTTACATACATACATACAAAGGCAAATGTGCACTTTAAACATTTATGGTAACAGTTTGAAGGCCCTTTTCCTGTTCCAATATGACCGCTCCCCTTTGCACAAAGTCAGCTCCAAGACATGGACTAAAGCGGAGTTCCACCCAGAATTGGAACTTCTGCTCGTTGTACTCCAAATCCCCCCCCCCTACCGGTGCCACATTTGGCACCTTTCGGGGGGAGTGGGGACAGGATATCTGGCTTTCACAGGTATCCTGTTCCCACTTCCAGGAGCCTCAACTTCGGGTATTGACGTCACCGCCTGGGCTCCCTCCTCCTCCCTAATCCTTCCCCGGCCGCCGGGCCAGTAGGAGAGAGGAGCCTTGCGCATGCGCAGTAGGGTTCCCGGCGTGAAGCCGTAAGGTTTCACTGCCGGGTTCCCTTACTCGCAATGGAGGCGGCATGCAACCGACATCGCTGGACTCCAGGACAGGTAAGTGTCCGATTATTAAAAGTCAGCAGTTGCAGTATGTGCAGCTGCTGGCTTTTAATTTTTGCAGCAGTGGGTGGACCTCCACTTTAATGAGTTGTGTGGAAGAACTCAAGAGTCCTGACCTCAACCCTACTGAATACCTTTGGGATCATTCAGGACATCAACTGTGAGCCAGGTCTTCTCATCCAAGATCATTACCTGACCTCTCAAAGGTTCTCCTGGCTGAATGGGCAGAAATTCCAGTAGACACACTCCGAAATCCTGTGGAAAGCCTTCCAAGAAGAGTGGTGGTTGTTATAGCTGCAAAAGAGGGTTACCTCCATATTAATGCCCATGGTTTTGGTATAGGATGTCCAACAAGCTCATATATGTGTGATGGACAGGTGTCCAGAAACTTTTGGTCATATAATACAATTTTTGATGGTCAAATACCAATGTTGCTCTGTATATTCATTGTCTATTGATTGAGGCAACAATGACTTTAGTTGAAGGTACTTAATATGATTATTATTAGAGGGGACTTTTTTTAACTTGACCATACATGCATACCAGTTACCATCCGGCGTGTATTACAGCAGGTTCCAATCTCATACCATTGTTCTAGGGTAAGCACTTATGTATTGGGTGATGTCAAATCTAGACGTCCTGCTGCTCTAGGCACTCCTGAGTGATGTCACTCTTTGATGTCACTCTGCCCCTTGTGTTGTGATTATTTTCGTAAACCGGCTGCTAGGATGAGATATATAGGAGACAGCATGGCTTTTGCTTAGCCACTTCAAGACAGCAATACGTAGATATATGTTGCAGCGTTTAAAGTTGCTTACCATGATTATGGCTGAAGATATTGTTTTCTTTCAGCTGGTGGCTGGCTTACTCATGAAAGCGCTCTGAGCGGCTCATTGAGCCACTGGAACGCTTTCAGAAGGGCGGTAAACGTCCGTCCCATAAACACCCCCTCGTCAGTGTCAATCGGGCTTACCGTTTCCAGCGGTTCGCCCGAGAAACGGTCCGACGGTGCTGCCGGCTGGTCCCAAAGGCGATCCAAGAATAGATCGTCTTTGAATGCCTCTATGGCCTTGGAGGACTGGAGCGACGTTCCAGGTTGGAGGTAAACTATATAATATTTATTCATTTTATTTTTTTTAAAAAAAGCAAAAGATCAACTTCTTTTTTTTTTTTTTTTCAATCTTTTGCTTAAAGGTAAAGGAGAGATTTGGGGTCTTTTTGACCCTGGATCTCTCTATAAAGACCTGTTATCCTTGTTTCTATTACAAGGGATGTTTACATTTCCTGTAATAGGAATGAAAGTAATAGAAAAAAAAAATCAAAGGTACAGTGTAAAGATAAAAAGTAAAATAAATCGGAAAAAAAAAATGAAAGCGCTTACTTCCCTCTGTGCTCAGGCGCAGAAGCGAACGCATATGTAAGTCGTGCACATATATGTAAACGGTATTCGCACCACACGTGGGGGATCGTTGCAAACATTAGAGCTAGAGCAATACATCTAGCTCTAGACCTCCTCTGTATCTCTAAATGGGAAACCTGTAAGAAAAATGTAAAGCATGGACTATGGAGATTTTTAAATACTGTTTTAGTTTGTTGCTATTCCACGAGCATGCGCAATTTTAAAGCATGACATGTTAGACATCTATTTACGGTGTAACATCATCTTTGACATTTAAAAAAAAAATTTATTTATTTTTTTTAATTCATTAAAGTTTATTTTTTCCAAAACAAATTGCGTTTGCAAAATCGCTGGGCAAATACCATGTGACATAAAAAAGGATCGCCATTTTATTCCCTAGGGTCTTTGCTTAAAAACAGAGAAAAACAAATTGTGTTTTAAGTATTTTTTTTAGTATTTTTTCTAGCAAAAAATACTGACTTAAACTTGTAAACAAAAAGTGCCAGAAAAAGCCTGGTCTCCGAGTGGTTAAAGTGGACCTTTACTCAGGAAAACAACTTGTTTGCATCTAGTTCAATCCTCCCTGTCCAACATTGGAGAAAAATAAATAAATGATTTTTTTTCCACCTAGGCGAAAATTATGTTGTGCTCTCTTTAGCGTAGTGTGGTACTTGGCGTGCAGCAGGAATACAGTGCGCAGAGAGAATTTCACACTGCAGATCAGAAGTAGTGCTTTTGCCAGCGATCTATGCATACGTGGATTTTTTGTGCATGCATGAAGATGCCGAAAAAAGTGCAGGCCCTGAATCTTTGCGCGTCCCTGCATATGCAGAAAACCCCCTGCACGTGTGCCTCTGCTGGTTCCCGAAGGCCAGGCAGAGCCGTCGTATCATCTGTGCACATGGCGCTGGGGATGAGTGGGACCAACTGTGAGGGGGGACTGAGGTTCCCCTTTAATATGCAGAAGCAGTTCTACAGACCTTCAGATAAGAGAAAATAAATGTGGTCACATGTTCTTTGAACTATAAAGAGTCCTTTGATGCCTCTCTACAATTCTCTGCCGAGTTAAAACCCAACTCTGCCTTTGTAATAAAAGAAGAAAATAAGTAGCCCGTGATGTTTAAAAAAAAAATGCTCTGCTATTCTCTAGCTTTTCCTCATTCTCATTTGGCACACCAACCTGCATCCCAGTGCTGCATCCTCCAACCCATTTCCAGTGAGCCCAGGCATCCTGGGTATACCCCCTAAGTGTCCATCATCATGGTGCTCTGGGTTCACAGGAGGTGGGCTCAGGGTATTACTGCTCAGAAGGGAGCTCACAAATCACTATGTAAGCACTAAACTGGCCAGGAGTAAAGGCCACCGAAATAGATAAGATGGACCTTGTGTTGTCATCTGACCAGGTAGAGAGCTTTTGTGCTACTGATATTGATTGGAACGTTCTACAGAGTGAAACAAGAGGCTAAAAATAAAAGTAAGCACCATTTTGATTACTGCATATGCATGCCATGTTTATTTGGGCTGAGGTATGAGCATACCTCCCAACATTTTGAGATGGGAATGAGGGACACCTACTAGCAAACGTATGTAGGCATAGGACACGCCTCCTGCCACACCTCCTTAAAGGAGAATTAACCAAAAAAATCAAGGTTAATTAAATTCACAAGGGCTTTTTTTTTTACTACTTTTCCTTAATATTGGCTTTTAAAATGTACAAATGCAGCAATTTAGAAATCAGATGAAAGGTTTAGCACTGGGAAACACTTTTGAAAAAGATAAAAAGTGTATTTTATATACAACTATATAGATCAGACCAAAATGAGGGACAAATGAGGAGAAAAGAGGGATGGAGGGACATTGCTCCAAATCAGGGACAGTCCCTTGAAATCAGGGACAGTTGGGAGCTATGCATATGCTGCTTGACTTCATTAGAGTTTTTAATTTTGGCTTTAAGGTTATCTGTAAAGGGATTTTTCATTCTTATAATTTTTCTTGATATTGCCCCTCCAGTTCTGCTGCCCAAGGCATTGGACCCCTTTGATATCTACCTATCTACCCATATTGCTGGTGAAAGTATTGCTAAAATCTATATTTATTAGTCTGATCTATATAAATCATCCTGTGCACGTGACCATACCCCATACTTACGATAAAGTACAGGTAAAAGCGGGCATTTTAAATGCTGCTTAAATGTAGCGCTGTTATGGGGGGGGGGGGGGGGGCCTCTCCATACAGGCTATGGCACTAACCCGCAGGTAACCAAATGAGCCAGAGCCTTCACTAAAGGAAGAGTGGACTATGAATATCGTATTTATCGGCATATAACACGCACCCCAAATTTAGGAGGGAATTTTAAGGTAAAAAACTTACATTTAAATGCCCATCAATGCAGCCTCATCAGTGTCCATCTGCATCCTTGTCCATCTGCAGCCTTGTCCATCATTGTAGCCTTGCCCAGTGCCTCTGCAGCCTTGCCCAGTGCCTCTGCAGCCTTGCCCAGTGCCTCTGCAGCCTTGCCCAGTGCCTCTGCAGCCTTGCCCAGTGCCTTTGCAGCCTTGCCCAGTGCCTCTGCAGCCTTGCCCAGTGCCTCTGCAGCCTTGCCAGTCTCTTTGCAGCATTGCCCAGCCGCTGATTATTTAAAATTGGCGCCGATCTGCGCTGACTGTGAGCGGAGAGGAGCAAGCGCCGGTGAGATACACAAAGCTGAGTGTACTCAGCTAGACGCTGCTCCTCTCGCAGTCCCGCCCATCTCCACTGATTGTGAGTGAAGCGTAACGAGCGGCGTCGACAAACACATAGCCGAGTGCACTCGGCTAGATTCGGCTTTTCTCACAGTCCCGCCCCTGACTGTGAGTAGAGCTGAGAATAGCCGAGTACACTCGGCTATGTGTATATCGCTGGCGCTCGCTCCGCTTCACTCACAATCAAGGGAGATCGGCGGGGATGGGTGTATAACACGCACCCACGATTTTCCCCTGATTTTAAGGGGGAAAAAGTGTGTGTTATACGCCGATAAATACGGTATATAATTGGCAGTGTCTCCAACTAAAGGCCTTTAATGCCAATACCTCCAATTAGGCACTGTGGCAAGTTCAGTTGCCGGGGCCCCTGATGAGTTGACTTGGTGTGCCACAATCCTGCTTGAGGAGAAATGCTGATGCATCTGTGGATCGTGGCTTCCTGGGGGCGCTTGTACAGATGAACACACCGATGGCGAAGAAGTCTGGAACACACCACCTGCAAGGCAAATCAGGCCTATCTAGCCTATCTCTTGGTCCCTAACCTGACTATAGGCTATCAATGCTACCGGACCTCTACCTATCCAAATGGCCGTCGGAAGCCTAGCCTGTCGCTGCCCTGAGCTGTTTACCATTCCGTAGGCTAATAATGGCTAGGAACCCCCCCAGACCAAAAAGGGACATTGTTGCTTTAAATAATGAAGTGGCAGATATACACTTCAACACAAACCAGTCACTTGATAGGTTATAATAAAATGAGCTTTGCTCTCGTACACTTGAGAATACCCCAAGTATATTGCAGTATGCAAATAGAAAGTTTCAATGAATCAGAGAAGCATCTGGCAGCCATCTCTGATTCCCACACAGGAGTGACAGTAATATAACAAACAGTGAGCTACAAAGTGCAGTAACACTTGCCTATTGTCCCTTTTCAGCCTGGCAGGATGGATGGATTGGATACAGCACAAAATCTGCCTGCAGCACTTCCTGACTTGCAGAGCATGTGGCTGGCCACTCTCTCCCTTCACTTCCTGTAAGACATCCACATATATAGTCTTGAGGGGTCTCCTGACCCTTAAGCAGGGGCAGGAAACAACCTCTTAACAGGAAGAATCTATTTGTAATACGAACTCTATGGTAGGTACCAGGCATGAATGTAAACAACCTCACAGACATACCTCCCAACTTTTTGAGATGGGAATGAGGAGCACCTACTAGCAAAAGTATGTAGGCATAGGATACGCCCTCTTCCACGCCCCCTTAAAGGAGAATTAACCCCCAAAATAGATTAGTTAAACCCAGGGGCGTTGCTAGGTCTACAAAAGATCTGGGGCTAGAGCCCATAGCAGCGTAGTAAAGAAAGTAAAGAAAGTCATACGCTTGGGCGAGCATACACATGTGTATATACAGTAATATACGTGTGTGTGTGTGTATATATCCCCAGAGAGCCCCCCACTTACATCAGGGTCCCTAGAGAGCCCCCCTTATATCAGGTTCCCCAGAGAGCCTCCTCCTTACATCAGAGTCCTCAGAGAGCCCCCCCCCGTATCCTTTCATCAGGGTACCCAGAGGGCCCCCCACTTACATCAGGGTTCCCAGAGAGCCCCCCCTTACATTAGGGTCCCCAGAGAGCCTCTCCCTTGCATCAGGGTCCCCAGAGAGCCCCCCACTTACATAAGGGTCCCCAGAGAGCCTCCCCTCCCCTTGGGGACCCCTGCAGAGACTCGGGGCTATTGGCCCCAGATTCAGGGCTAGAGCCCCAAAAGCCACCCCCTAGCGACGCCCCTGGTTAAACCCACAAGGGTTTTTTTTTTTTTAACCGCTACTATTCCTTTATATTGGCTTTGACATTTACAAATGCTGCCGTTTAGAAATCAGATGAAAGGTTTAGCACTGGGAAACACTTTTGGAAAGATAAAAAGTGCATTTTATATACAACTATATAGATCAGACCAAAATGAGGGACAAATGAGGAGGAAAGAGGCCTAGCTCCCAACTGTCCCTGATTTGGAGGGACTGTCCCTGATGTGGAGCAATGTCCCTCTGTCCCTCATTCCTCCTCATTTGTCCCTCATTTTGGTCTGATCTATATAGTTGTGTATATATAATGCACTATTTATCTATCATGCACTAAACCTTTCATCTGATTTCTAAATTGCTGCATTTGTAAATTCCAACAGCCAATATAAAGGAATAGTAGTGGTAAAAAAAAGCACTTGTGGGTTTAACCAATCTTGTTTTTGTTTTTTTGTACAATTCTCCTTTTTAAGGGGGCGTGGCCAGGGGCGTGTCCTATGCCTCCATACTTTTGCTGATAGGTGTCCCTCATTCCCATCTCAAAAAGTTGGGAGGTATGAAGAGGGACATTGCTCCAAATCGGGGACAGTCCCTCAAAATCAGGTACAGTTGGAAGCTATGTCACAGACAGTGTACGAAAGAACACTTCCCTACACTCACTTGCATTGTTTTGGAATGTTTTCTTAGTCACTAGCAATTTACCTTCAAACTTGCTCAGAAAATTGACTCGTCAGTTCCCTAGCACAGCCCTTCCCCCTCCTTGCATGTCATAGCTCTCTCCATTTCTGGGATTGTCTAATTACTGCCTGTACTGACCCAGCTCCTCTGCCCCTCTCCTCCCCTCATAACCTTTTATGTAGCTGCCAGGGAAAGAGTGATACTAGAACGTCCGTTGAATGACAGCTCTGATTTTTGCTTCAGTTGCTTACGGATCTGTAATAATAAAATAAATACAAGTTGGCAGAACCTAGCAGCAATCTCAGGGCTTTCAGATGTTCAAACAAGGGGGGGCTTTTATAGGTAAATAACATGTATAAAATAAGTGTCCAATCTTTTGGGAACATTATGTTGAAATGAATGCTTTGGTCTGTTTAAAGATCAGGAAGACCTTTTTTGCTGACGGCAACATGTACTTTTCCAGTAGGTCACATCCTGGTTGTTCCTCTTTATCTCCAGATATGATTATTGCAGCACTTTTGATAAGATGGTCTCACTCTGCGCTGTACTAAGCAGAAATTAATGATGAGCTTGCTATCGTAATTCTTCTGAATCATGCATAGATGACCTGTGACCTCCCTGCTGATACTAAAAGTCCCAGCATAAACTGCTTGCTAAAAATCTACAAACTTTGTTTTTTGTTTTTTTTTTCTTTCTTGTCCTTGTACATACCTATATTATATATTCATAGACTGCTTGTTTAACTTTAAATGAGAAGATATTTAAAATTAGGGTTGTCCCGATACCACTTTTTTAGGACCGAGTACAAGTACCGATACTTTTTTTCAAGTACTCGCCGATACCGAATACCGATACTTTTTTTTTATGTCACGTGACAGTGGTTTTTTTTTTTTTTTTTTTAACAGTGCTTTTTTTTGGGGGGGGGGGGGGTGAACGGTGTATGTGTGTGTGTTTTTTTTTTGTTTTTGTTTTTGTTTTTTTATTTACAATTTTTATTTTTTACAATAATTTTTTTTTATTCTTTATTGCAATATGTGTTTTTTTTTTTTTTTTTTTTTTTAATCAGCCCTGTTGGGGGGCTTTGGTGAGGTATCAGGGGTCTTAACAGACCTCCTGATATCTCCCCCTTGAGACAGAGAACGAGACCGAGTACAGAGATTCCCCAGTCCCTTTCTCTGCAGCCTCAGCTGCACTGAGAATGAATGGAGAGAAGACAGCGGCTCCTCTCCATTCATAAACTGACACATAGTAATCACAGGAGATTACAATGTTTCAGTTATGTGAATGGACAGAGTCAGCTGACTCTGTTCATTCACAAAGGAAGGAGGAGGGGGGCGGCACAACGGAGGGGGAGAGCGGAGGGGGACAGAGAAGGAGAGGGGAACGGAGGGGGAGAGCGGAGGGGGAGAGAGAAGGAGAGGGGAACGGAGGGGACAGCGGAGAGGCACAGCAGAACGGAGGGGACAGCGGAGAGGCACAGTGAAGGAGAGAGGAACGGAGGAGGACAGTGGAGAGGCACAGCAGAATGGAGGGGACAGCGGAGGGGGACAGAGAAGGAGAGGGGAACGGAGGGGACAGCGGAGAGGCACAGAAGGAGAGAGGAACTGAGGAGGACAGTGGAGAGGAACGGAAGAGGACAGTGGAGAGGCACAGCAGAACAGAGGGGACAGCGGAGAGGCACAGAAGGAGAGAGGAACGGAGGAGGACAGTGGAGAGGCACAGCAGAACAGAGGGGACAGCGGAGAGGCACAGAAGGAGAGAGGAACGGAGGAGGACAGTGGAGAGGCACAGCAGAACAGAGGGGACAGCGGAGAGGCACAGAAGGAGAGAGGAACGGAGGAGGACAGTGGAGAGGCACAGAGAAGGAGAGAGGAACGGAGGAGGACAGTGGAGAGGCACAGAGAAGGAGAGAGGAACGGAGGAGGACAGTGGAGAGGCACAGAGAAGGAGAGAGGAACGGAGGAGGACAGTGGAGAGGCACAGAGAAGGAGAGAGGAACGGAGGAGGACAGTGGAGAGGCACAGAGAAGGAGAGAGGAACGGAGGAGGACAGCGGAGAGGCACAGCAGAATGGAGGGGACAGCGGAGGGGGACAGAAAAGGAGAGAGGAACGGAGGGGGACAGCGGAGGGGGACAGAGGAATGGAGGGGGCATGGAGGAGGATGCAGTGACAGTCAGTGGTGAGCGATCACCGCTGTATGTCACTAAAGCAGCTGAAAGCCGCTGGGGGAGAATCTTGTAACTCCCCCACGCGCCGATCACAGCTGACTTCCAGGTATCGGCGGAAGCATCGGGAGCATTTGCCCGAGTACAAGTACTTGGGCAAATGCTCGGTATCGGTGCCGATACTAGTATCGGGACAACCCTATTTAAAATGAAGAATGTAGTGATGGGCGATTTTTTTTTTTTTTTTTTTTTTTTTTTTTTTTATTCAATAATACAAAGGTTTACTTTTTTCCAAGATCTAGGGACGCCTGTACATGTGCATTTTCTATAAGAATATTTTCCATCACAAAACCGACTTTCAAGTGATTGCACAAATGAAAGCTACCTGCTGTTCATTTTGAAGTCTCCTTTATTAAATGCGTCAGCTTACATGATATTGGTTTATGCAGCAGAGATGCATTTAAAGTGGACCTGAAATTGAATAGTAAAGACTTGCTATAAACACAACTTGCCGGTAATTTTAATCAATTAATCAATGGGAGTATAATTTTTTTTTTTGTTATTGCATAAAAAGCTAGCCATTAAAAAATGCACCTTATAAAATATAGGCCTATATTTTGCATCCTCCACATTTATCTCTGGGAGCCAACCTCTAAGTTGTTTTAGTATTCCATACTCCTAATGTACATTTATGATAATCGCTGTCATCAAATAGACCAGGGCTTGACAAATTTGCTTTGAATCTAGGAGCCAGCTAAAAAAGTTAGGAGGCATTTTTTTTTTTTTTAAATGAATGAAGCTTACAGGTAGAACATGTAACATGTTACTGAAGGTGAACTTATCCTTTAACTCTTTCGCTGCCAGAGGCGTTTTTTGCACATGTTTAAAAAAAATAATTTTAGATCTGAAGATTACATAAAAAAAACCCCAATCATTATATCTTTTCTGAAAGAAGACACCCTAGAGAATAAAATAGTGGTAGATCTTACTGCAAGAGTCTAAAAAGCAAATTTCAGTTAAAAAAAAAAAAAACACATTAAAAGTTAATTTTAGGGGGCACGAAAATGCAATAAGTGACCCAATATTTTTGGTAAAATATAAAAGCTGAGGTTTGCTCTGAGTAACTAGATTCTCAACATGTCAGTGCCCTATATTATCCCTAGCCGACAATTCAAAAGCCCCCTATTAGTCATCAGTTTAGCGTTACGACGGAGGTCTGGTGCTAGAATTATTGCTCTCATTCCAGCATGCATGGCGATATGTAACCTGTGTATCACAACTGTCGTTTTCAGGCGTAGGCACCCCAACGCGTGCGTTTACTTTTGTTTCGTTCGTATATGTTGGACTGGGGGAGGGGGGGGGGATTTTATGTGCTTGGGTGTAACTTTAATTTATTACAATTACTAATATATACATATACATTATTATAAAAAAATATATATATATATATATATATATATATATATATATATATATATATATATATATATATTATATTAAATGTATTTATTTTTACATTACATAGTGATGTGGGATATTTTTTTGGTGACAGGTTCCCTTTAATGAGACATGATATGAGTTATAGCAACATTGAAAAACTTCTGTAAAACAAAGCAAACACTTTCAAATAATCATGAACCCATCAGAGTCCACATCAATGTGTTGTCGTCACCCCCCCCCCCCCCCTCCTTACATCTTGGTTCCCATGAGAGTCTCCATTGAGTTCATTATATTCCCCTCTTACATCAGTGGTACCATGCATAAAAAAGTCCTGCAGGAGGCTAGATTTGGAGAGCTCTGCTATATGGGCACAGACGTGTGGTAAAGGTGGCAGAAGTTTGATGCATTTTGCGACTGGCTTCTTAAGTACAAGAAAACTAAATAAAAATAGTGTGCATATGTGTCGTGGACAAGGGACCGGAGGGAGGAAAGTTAAACGAATGGCTTGGATGTAGACTAGATCTAGAGTCTGTCATTTCATCCACTTTCACACCTTTTTTATGCCGGTGTTCTGACGAGAAGTGTCCCCCCCATTGGATAGTGTCCGCCCCGTACTGAGCAGGCGCAGCGCTTGTGCAGTACGGAGGACAAGGAGACGCCGAAAGTCTCCAAAGTTGATCAGCTGACCATCAGCTGTACATGGCGCCTGGGCACTTAATAGTCAATGCTTTGTAACTGGGCCCCTCGCCACTCTTCGGGCACGGCCTCGCTGCGCTCGGCATATTTTTATTCTGACTCTATGTCCACTTGGATAGTGGGGCATGAACCTGGACTCAGGGCAGAATAAGTGTGCAGGCGCCGTGTAGAGCTGACGATCAGCTGTTCAACTTTGGAGACTTTCGGCGACTCGTTTGTCCTCTGTACTGCGGCTGCGCAGTACAGGGCGGACACTATCCGATGGGGGACAGTATTCGACAAGACACCGGCACTATCCTGTCATTTACATTTCTTGTTACAGGGAACAGAAAGGCAGAGGGGCTTATCTCATTCTGACAAGGAGTCCTTCTACAATCCGCTCATTCCCCACTGAAATTTCCACTAAAGCATACCTCCCAACATTTTGAGATGGGAATGAGGGACACCTACTTGAAAACGTATGTAGGCATAGGACACGCCCCCTGCCGCACCCCCTTAAAGGAGAATTAACAAAAATAAGGTTAATTAAATCCACAAGGGCTTTTTTTTACCACTACTATTCCCTTATATTGGCTTTTAAAGTTTACAAATGCAGCAACTTAGAAATTGGATGAAAGGTTTAGCGCGGGGAAACACTTTTTGAAAGATAAAAAGTGCATTTTAATATACAACTATATGGATCAGACCAAAATGAGGGGAAAATGAGGAGGAAAGAGGGACAGAGGGACATTGCTCCAAATCAGGGACAGTCCCTTGAAATCAGGGACAGTTGGGAGCTATGACTAAAGTATTGCACACAGCCAATTCCAATCTGTAGATGTCTTCCCCCAGTCACGTCTAAGAAAAAGAGCCTTCACCCAACATCTATAAAAGTTTAAGCTATACCTTGAAAAAAATTCTTCTTTGTCTTTCATTCATATTGAAAGATAGTAGTGCACATCCTGTGCCTTGCCGCTCCTGTGAATTCATTCATGTAGCTGTGTGAGCTGTATATCTGCAGTGTGAGATCTCTGACTGCTAGTCTCAGGAAATTTGGAGTGTGATTTAGTGATGTCACTACTGTACTGCACGTTGTTCTCCTTGCTGGAGGTTCTGACATGAGGAAGCAAAGGCCTGCCTCTACAAAGATGGCCACCTCCATACAGAGACACAATGCAGAACAGGGTATGGCAAGTCAGTAGAGGGGGAAGATCAGCTACAGATGAACCACAGGCCAATACTGGTTTCTATTCCTTGGCCATCTACCCGCATTTTTTTTAAACTAAGCTTCCAGAATTCAGTTCCTCTCCGTTTTTTTTTCAGTTTCGTAAGTTGGCATTTATCAATGCTACCACTTTTTTTCTGTTTCTAGCCTGCTAGTCCCAGAAGCTCTTTCATAATGCATTTAATTCTGTGTTTTTTTGGGGTTTTTTTTGTTTTATTTAATGTCACATTAAAGAGAATTTGTCAAAAGCTGCAAAGCTTCATGGGAATCCTGTAATACAGTTTAACAGTCCTAAAGTACTACCAACAGGTGAGAAGTTTTCACAGATGAACTAGCTGTGACAATTACTAGGGCAGTCATGTTGTTAAATCATGTGCGTCAGTTGAAGGAAGCCCTGAAGACCAGACTTTTTGCGGGTGCTTAAAGGCGTGGGAAAGCACTAGTCTAATGGAAGCATCTATTCCTTGACACTTGGTTAGTTTTAGGGCTCGTTCACACACAGTGCGGTGACTGGTGTTTTTCCACACTGGTTGAACATCAGTAACCACAATTTTTTTTTCATATGTGCCCTGTTCGCTTCGAAACGCACTCTGGAGGCGCAGTGCAGTTTTCTAAAAAGTGCAATAGCATGTTACAGGTAAATAAAAAGTTCTTGAAAGAGAACCTTGCAACAATCATAAAGTACTTGATTTTTCTGTGCTTTGACCTGCAATACTTTAAGTTGGGGACAGGGTCTATATTATTTATTACTGTAGATTAGTTGCTTGGCTTATAGTAAAATAGTCTTGAGGGTTTATTTTAGGACAGTCATAAACCTATTGTGCTGGTTGTAAAAACTGTGCTGTTCCTGTAGGAAATGTGTTTGATGTCTACACAAGTATGTGTATGGCAGTGTTTTATTGGGTATGTGGTAGTACTTAGGAATAAATAAACCTCTCGGATTAGGTCAGTGGTGCAGTAATGAGCAGTTCATTCAGTTGGTGTTGTCAGTGGAAGAGGTGCTATGTGTGCAGACTGTGCAGCTGCTCAAGGGCCCTCACAGATTTAGGGGGCCCAATGTACATGAAATGTAGGTCAGGCAACTACTGTGACCCCTTTCCCTGTCACAGCAACCTGGGCAGTGCTCAGGTCTAAGGCCCCGTTCACACCTAAACGTATTGGAATCGTGGGATTCTGGCTGCGATTCAAGATTCCAATACCAATTTTTATTCATTTTTTTGCCGTGATTTTCTGGCAACAAAATGCTCAAAAATCGCGACTAAATATACAACACCAAACGCGCTTGGCTTAATGCCAGAATTTGATACATGAGCTTCTTTGATGCATTTTTGGAGCGGAGGAAGGCCAATTCAAAATGAATGGTGCTGCTCCAAAATTGCACAACAAAAACGTTTAAAAGAAGCGATGTGGCAGCGTCACTCAGGTGTGAATGGGGCCTAAGAAAAGTGAGACGCAAAAATCATTCTTCACCATTCAACAACCATTCTCTGGTTTATAATAACTAGGATGTGCTGGGTAGCAAAACCTCCTTGACCTGACTTGACTGGAGAAGAGTTCCATCCTCTATATCTTTCTGAAATAAAAAAGGGGGACACCTTTTTACACCCATGGCACCCCCTCCAGTTACCCCAAAATCTACCCTTGCAGTGGGGTGTTCCACCCCACTACAAAGGATTAACTGCTTGTTCAATTCAGGGGTGCAGGAATAATGCCGCGTACACACGGTCGGACTTTTCGGCCTGTCCGACAGACTTTCGACGGACTTTTGTCAGACTTTTGACGGACTTGCGGCAGACTTTCTTACGAACGGACTTGCCTACATACGATCACACAAAAGTCCGACTGATTCGTACGTGATGACGTACTCCGGACTAAAATAAGGAAGTTGATAGCCAGTAGCCAATAGCTGCCCTAGCGTGGGTTTTTGTCCGTCAGACTAGCATACAGACGAGCGGATTTCTGGGTCCGGCGTAGTTACGACGTAAAGATTTGAAGCATGTTTCAAATCTAAAGTCCGTCAGATTTGCGGCTGGAAAAGTCAGCTGAAAGTCCGCTGAAAGTCCGGGGAAGCCCACACACGATCGGATTGTCAGCCAGCTTTAGTCCGTCGGCGTCCGTCAGACTTTTGTAGACGAAAAGTCAGACCGTGTGTACGCGGCATAAGAGGTATCACCTACCTTCTTCTTTTCTCCAGCTAAAGTAGTGCAACCAGTCCAACGAAGCCTCCTTTCTAAGGTGCTCCCAATTGCGGCCACACTAATGCCTCCTCAATGTACAATGTGATACCCTTTCATTGTACGTGACAACCCACAGGCAAGAGCACTGGAGTGAGAGGAGTTCAGCGCTTGAGACGTCCAGCAACATCGATTTACCATTTAATTTTTGATATGTTTCCAATAAGCCACAAGTTTATTAAATCAATAGAAATCGTATAAATCTCAATTCTAGCTGCACCGACCCAAGAGCAAGACGAAAGGAGATCAGTCTGAGGCATCCTCACATCGTCAACTCCTTGATAGTATTTACTATATCATTGCTGTTGTTCTTCAGATCGCGCACAGCCTTCGCCCTAGACACATTCGCCTGTGACATTACAAGCTCAATGTCCTTAACTACTACTCCACTCTCATCGACCTCTTCCTCTTCGCTCTCCTTTCGTACTGTGGGAGTCTGTGTGTTTTTCTGTATGCTTGATACTGCTTCTCCCTATACATTGAATTTTTCCGCAGCAGAAAGCTGGGCTTGTTGTGAGAGATCTTCAATCTTATGCCACGGACTTTACGGCAGACTTTGCCCGGCGGACGGGATTTCGTCAGACAATTCGATGTGTGTGGGCTCCAGCGAACTTTGTTTTCTCAAAAGTTGGACGGACTTAGATTTGAAACATGTTTTAAATCAATCCGTCGAAATCGAGTCCGGTCGAAAAGTCCGCTCGTCTGTATGCTAGTTCGACGGACAAAAAGCCACGCTAGGGCAGCTATTGGCTACTGGCTATAAACGTCCTAGTTTTAGTCCGGTCGTACGTCATCACGTACGAATTCGACAGACTTTGGTGGATTGTGTGTAGGCAAGTCTGTTCATTCAGAAAGTCAAAGTCCGCCGGGCAAAGTCTGTTGTAAAGTCCGCTCGTGTGTATAATGCCGCGTACACACGGTCGTACTTTTCGTCTACAAAAGTCAGACAGCCTGTCCGACAGACTTCCGGCAGACTTTCGGTGGACTTGCGGCGGACTTGCGGCCTACTTTCTAACGAACGGACTTGCCTACACACGACCACACAAAAGTCGGTCGGATTCGTACGTGATGACGTACACCGGACTAAAATAAGGAAGTTCATAGCCAGTAGCCAATAGGTGCCCTAGCGTGGCTTTTTGTCCGTCGGACTAGCACACAGACGAGCGGATTTCGGGGTCCGTCGTAGTTACGAAGTAAAGTTTTGAAGCATGTTTCAAATCTAAAGTACGTCGGATTTGAGGCTAAAAAAGTCAGTTGAAAGTCCGGAGAAGCCCACACACGATCGGATTACCAGCCAGCTTTAGTCCGTCAGCGTCCGTTGGACTTTTGTAGACGAAAAGTACGACCGTGTGTACGCGGCATAAGGCATTAGCCTCTCTAAAAACAATGTAAGTGTCAGATGCTGGGCTCTTGTATACATCTGGTTTTGTAATGACAAATACGATGTTTTTGAATTTTCGGATAGTGACTCTTGTGACCCCAGTAACCTGGCGAAGCCCCAGCTTTGACATAGCCTTTCTTGCTTTCTTTTCACTCCTGCTTTGTTTTGCTCGATATGTTTCAAAACGCTAGCAATTTCAAAACTCCTACGGCACACTTGCAAATCTCTCGGGGCACACTGTTTGAGAATCACTGATTTAAAGTAACACTGAACTCTGGTTTAATTTTTATCTTCAAGTATGTATTCTTTACTTAAAAATACCTTCTATTGCTTTCAGCTTCCTTTTGGGAAAAAAAAAAGTCTAGTGATCCGACTTCCTGTAATCCAATCCCTGTTAGAAGATGGCTACGCATGTTCTCTATTGTCCCATTGTATATAGTAACATAACCACCCTCTTTTTTTGCTCACTCCCGAGATGGACTATGGGATTTGTATGGCCAACATTTATGGACACCTGACCCTCACTTTTTTTGAGCTTGTTGGAGGTCCCATTCCAAAACCATGGGCATCATCATGAAGTTGGCTCTCCTTTTACTGTTAAGACAGTCTCCACCCCTCTTGGAAGATTATTCACAAGATTTTGGAGGATGTCTGTGGGAATTTGAGTCCATTCAGCCGAAACATCATTTGTAAGGGCCAAGTACTGATGTTGGGGGTGAAGGCCTGGTTTATAATTACCATTTCAATTCATCCCAAAGGTGTTCAGTAGGGTTGAGGTCAGGGATCTGTGCAGGACACTCCAGTTCTTCTACAGCAAGATGTCTTTATGGCGCTGGTTTTGTATTGAATCACAGAGAGGGCTGTACATATACTGCTGAGCCATATACTGTAGTGAATATATCTGGAATTCAGTGATCGCATGTGCTCGCAAAATTTGGTCCTGCACTGAATGTACATTGCAGCCTATTTGTTTCAGAGTCACCTACCCAGCAATCTACAGTGCCAAGACACCTTGTGTCTCTACACTATTGTCTATTGGTCCATGACTAAGAAATCTTAACCAGCTGGGATGCCTGAAAATAATACCCTGTTTCCCCGAAAATAAGACCTGGCGTGATTGTCGGTGATGGCTGCATTATAAGCCCTACCCCCCAGATAAGCCCTAGTTAAAGTCCTTGTAGGTCTTATTTTCAGGGTAGGGCTTATTTTTGGGAAAACAGGGTAGGGCTTATTTGGGGGGTAGGGATTGTATTGCAGCAATCACTGACAATCACGCTAGGTCTTATTTTCGGGGAAACAGGGTAGCTGCATGGCTGTTGTGCTGATTCACTGGTTCAACAATTTGAAAGTCAGAAGTCTGAATACTCGTTCTGGGTGAATTAAATTATTAAAGCAAGATGGCTGGCAAAACATCCAGATAATTAGCATTTGTGGAAGGAAAAGTCAGCAGGGCAGCCTTCATTTTTCTGCTACGATAGGTTTCCTGAAGGGCCCTTTCACACGGATACGTTCCCATTGACGTACAAAGTGGTGTCTTTTAGTGCTCTTTTGAAAAACTGCACCAAAGATGGAGCATGCATGTGAGCAGGGTGTGGCATGTGGTGTCAGGGAGCAGAGATCACTCCAAGGCCGATATGAAAGACAACAATGTATTTAGAAAGTCCCAACAATGTACAACTAGGCCCGGTGGGTAGGCACAGCCAACTGGAGCCAGTTATGAAACTGTAGCAGAGGAATATATCCTGAGAGGATGCCGAAAGCTTCTGCAGTGAGCCGGTCCACACCCAAATAGGAGGCTTCCTAAGTTGAGATAGTGTAGCCCCTGTACTTTTCCTACTTCATGGAACCTCTCCATGCCGCTATGCGCTGTCCCTGCCAGACGGGGAACCCGTCCCTACACTCCCACAAAGTGTGCCAAACCTGTCTTAAATAGACACAGCCCTTAGCCCAAGATGGCCACCATGATCCCTTGGGGTGCCAGCCTCCAATTGGACAGCAGTTCCCCTGGTGACCACAGGAAGTCGGAGGAGCCAAGTTCCTCACGACTTCCTGCTGCTTAAGTTGAGCGCCACCTACAGTGGGGGTGTACAGACTGCACCTGCCTACGTGCAGGGCCATTTAAACCATTACATAGGATTTAATGGAATAGTTTTCATGCACTTTTCTCACCCTGAAAAGACTGGCAAACGCGCAACCGTATGAAAGGGGCCTTAGGATCCACTCAGACTGCCCTGATATGTGGTAATGTGCGATTTTTGTATGTTAAACCCAAGAACAAAAATGTATTATATTGTAGCTTGCTGATTCTTAGATGTGGTGGCTGCATTCCATTTTTCTTTTCCCAGTCTCCTCCTTATTTTCAGCTTGTGATCCTGCAAATAACACAATTCCTGTCCTGGGGGGACAACACTTTCCTTACTGTATCTTTAGAGGGGCAACCTTGTCGCCCTAGGACAGGAAGTATCTCTTTTCTTCATTACATGGGGGGGTTAGTTCTGTATTATTAATAATAATATATTATTTTTACTTATTTAGCACCATCAATTTATGCAGCGCTTTACAAGTATATTTTACATTCACATCATTTCCTGGCCATCAAGGAGCTTACAATCTAAGGGCCCAAACTCACATTCATACATATTGGGGCCAATTTAGAAAGGAGCCAATTTACCTACCAGCATTGCTTTGGAGTGTGGGAGGAAACCGGAGTTCCCGGAGGAAACCCACGCAGGCACAGTGAGAACATGCAAACTCCAGGAAGGTGATGGGATTTGAACCAATGACCCTGCTAGGCAAAAATGCTAACCACTTTAATACTGTAAAAATAAAAAAAAATCCTATGAGCCTCCACTAACTCTAAATCCAGTAATATCATTCGTCGACTACACCCTAGGCACCTTTCTATCCACCCCCACAGACGTCTACTCTAAGATAACATGGCTCACCCGCGGACACCTAAACTCCTATTGTAAGACCCTACATGAATCCAGACAAACACATAGACCCTTGACTGGATTTGAATTACTATGTACCCTCCCCGAAACTCCACGACACACCTTATCATTGATATACAAATCAATTATAGACCATGCCCACGACGCTCTACCTAACTACACTGCCAAATGGTCAGCGGAGGTCGGGAAAGATATAACAGAGGCGGAATGGGGGAAAGCCTTCCTCTTCACGAACAAAACCTCCGTATCAAGTTATACACAAGAGAAAAACTACAAATTGATGTCGAGGTGGTATCGGGTCCCAACTACTCTCAGGATCATGTTCCCATCTAACTCAGACAGATGCTGGAGATGTAACACGATGGAAGGTACTTATATACATATCTGGTGGGAATGTGATGTTATTCTCCAATTCTGGACTCAAATTTTCCAAATTTACTCGGAAGTATATAACAAGCCACTATTACCATCACCCTCTATAGCCCTCCTTTCCATCCTCCCAGGGACAATCAAATCGCAAAAAAACGGCCTTCTGAAATTTTTCGTTAGTGCTGGTAGACAACTCATACCCAGACACTGGAAAACTACTACGCCCCCCTCCCTAATAGAATGGGTCGGAGAGGTAAACAACTACATGCTAATGGAGGAAATGCAGGCCCAAGCCCTAGACAAATACGCTAAATTCTCTTTTGTCTGGAGTATCTGGAGGAGTTACTCTACCTCAGACAAACTCAAACAAAGACTCTCTGCTAAGAACCCCTCATAGGGACAGAACAACCCTTACTCACTATACTCATTATTTATAGTGAAGACCCTATATATATATATATATAAGTAGACCAAGCTCGCTGTCTCCTTACCCCCCCCACCCCCCTCCCCTCTCTATCTCCTTTCTATTCTATACCCATTCTGCCTTTTTCTAATCTGACTTCCCTACCTCTCCCCTTTTCTAGATCTCCGATATAATCCTTTTAGATGCAATATGAATATAGGACCTCCTGTGGAAATGGAGATCCAAAGTTTCTGATACTAACCTCTCTGATGTAACCTATACACACGTTTATTACTCTAGGCTACCTATGTTTAGGGGTGCAGCAGGCTCCCAAAGGGGCATCCCAGCATAGAGTAGTTAAAGCCTAAATGTTAACATACACCTGTTGTACGGGTATAAAGTCACACTTCACCTATAACAACTCTGATACCTGTAAATGTTTGCACTATTTCAATATTTAAAAAAATATAATTGTTTAGTAGGAGACTATAAGTCAGGTAACTGACACTGTTTACACTCCTGTATTCTGTCTTCTTTTTTGTCAATGTTTATATTCTTTATATTCTTGCAAAAAAACATCAATAAAAACTTATTGAACCATAAATCCAGTAATATCTCTTTTCACTTATGAATCAGCTGCAAGCCTTACACATGTCTCATAAAGCATGCAGGGGTAATCAAATCTAGTATATATACGCTGCGCTATCAGAAGTATGAACCTGAATACTAAAATATAATGCTATAAAATATTTTAAAGTGATAATAGTGCAATACATGTAAATAATAATGTTATAATATAATAATAAATAACCATGAATGACTGTATGTTTACAACACAAAAGTCCATAGGATCATAGAAAGCAATTGATCCAAACTCAAGATAAGGTAAAGTGAAAGTGCTTCAATTTGCTGTGCAAAGATCAAAATGATGGGAATCTATAAGTGCTCCATAAAAATCATGCGATTCGGAATCGAACTTTGCACAGCATTTTCCGAATCGCATGATGTTTACTTTTCACTTTAAAATATTTTATAGCATTATATTTTAGTATTCAGATTCATACTTCTGATAGCGCAGATTTGATTACCACTTTAAGGCCTCATGTACACAAGACGCTGTTAAACGCGCGTTCAGAGGCAGTTGGACACTTTTTTTTTTCAACTGCCCCTGAACCCATTCAATGTTATCCTATGTGTCCATGTACACAGTCTCGTTTTTTGGCGTTTTTAGGCAGTTGTGTTTAACCTTGTTTTTCCAGAAGCAAAAAAATGGGTTCAGACGCAAAAGTTTTACACGTTTCAGACGCCAAACGCGGCTTAATGGCGGTACCCCAAATTTGGTGTGCAAACACAGTGGAATTGGCACTACAACATATCCAAATTTGGGGTTCCTAGCACCAAGTGGCCCCGGGATACGGGGCCACAAAGTCGGGTCACAAAATGTCAAGCACTTTTCTGCAGCAGAGAATGACATTTTGTGACCCGATTTTGGGGCCCCGTATCCCGGGGCCACTTGGTGCCAGGAACCCCAATTTTGGATATGTTGTAATGTTAGCACACCAAATTTGGGGTTCCTAGCACCAAGTGGCCCTGAGATACGGGGCCCCAAATTTGGGTCACAAAATGTCATTCTCTGCTCTGCAGACGCTTCTAGACGCAAACGCGGTAAAAACGCGGCATGCAAATGCGGCAAAACGGGCGTTTCTAAACGCTGGTTTCAGCTTTTAAAAATATGTGTTCAGCAGAGTTTGCACCGGCGTCTGGTGTGCATGAAGCATTATACTGTGCTGCCCTGGTCTGTAGTTTCCAAATATATTTTGGAACAATGCATACTGATAATACAGTACAGCAGGCTGAAAATACATTAGGTAATCAGGTAACAAACTTTCTGGTAGGATCAACAGGTATTTTTTTCAATAATTGAACAGTTAGAACATTGTTTTGTTATATTTATTAGACTAAAAGTGAGCACACAGTTTATTTGTTTGGGTGTACTGTACATACAATATAGCATGCAGCATTTTTCACAACACATAGCACACTGACTTGGAGGTGTCGTGAATAGAATCGCGGGAACAACACTTAGCTTTGTACTGAACACAATAGTCTTAATGGCCCTTAAAGTTCTCTGCACATTTTCTAGTTATAATCTATCGCTGTGTATAACCTCCATTAACTTTTGTGCACAACAAAATGGACAGCAAAGTAGCGGCACAATGTCCTCGCACAACACTGCCGATCTATACAAGCCACAATAGTCTTAAAATTGCCTTGAAATTTGCCGCTCGAATGGCCACCGAATAAATCAAAGCTGAGCATGTGGTTTTAGAAGAAATCATAATTGAAACCCTCAGAACTTAAAATTTTATTGCAATAGGAGCGTTATTATCATCAACTTACAAAGTCATTTCAAGCCACTCATGTATGTCTTCATTTTCAGAGAAATTTTGAAGATGCCACTTAAGCTGTATGAATTTGTATTGTTTTGTATTGCTGATTTCTCTTTTTTTTTTTTTTAAAGTAGACTGTTGGTCATTTTTTCAACTTTCCATCTATTAAATCTTCTGCCCTTGTTGTTTTAACTTTGGATAGTAAAACATTTTTTTTCTGCCAGTAAACACTTTATACAGCCCACTTCTTGTTTGTTGTCTGGTCATTAGCCTAGACATCATGCACATCTCTCTCTCTCTCTCTCTCTCTCTCCCCCTCTCTCTCTCTCC